>JBBBVM010000041.1:26149226-28549226 GCA_037355625.1 Petunia x hybrida
GAACTCTGTGAGATTTCTCCTTCAAGTTGGAGGCAGGAGATAGTCGAAACTATTGATATTGATATTCTCTCACAGGTACTCAGTTTGCTGCTACAATTAGATAGCTTTTCATGTTATCATTTCGTTAATGTTGCTTACTGTCTGACTTGCCTTAGCTTTCTTATTTTCCGATATTATCAGGTTTTAAACTCAGGGACATTGGACATGGATTATTTTGGAAGGATTTTGGAATTTGCATTGGTTACTCTGCGGAGACTCTCAGCACATACGAATGAAGACGAACTGAAGACTAATCACCAGAAGTTCCTGAAAGAACTAGGGGAAAGTACTCAGGGTGGAGAAAGAACCAATGCATTATTTGCTCTTTTGGTTATCAAGGGTTTGCAATTTGTTCTGCAGCAGATAAAGGTAATTGTTGCATATTTCCTATCTTCTCTTATTATCTGAAACCTTTTTGTATGGAAAGGAAAATTACAAAGAAAAGACAGCCCCAGGGCTTGTGATGTGTAGGTTAGATGAACTTCTTCGAAGCCTGTCACAGATAAAAGTACAGTATTTAAGTGGAGAATGGTGGAGTGGTGGACCCATTACCCAACAAGTTTTTGGCCTTCGGAGATTTCTTCGTTATTGAAAAAAACAATTACATGTTCAGAGGGAAAGGAACTTGTCAAAATGGAGGAGAGGGAGCAAAGAACACAAAATTGTTTGTCTTCTTAAGGCCCCAGTATTTCATGACTTGTTAAAAATGGTGAATTCCAATTCTAATCAGCAAAATATATCTAAAAATGGTGAATTCCAATTCTAATCAGCAAAATATTTACTTCACTAGATTTACGCTAGCCCTCTGTATTTGGCTCTTGTAGCGCATTGTGGTTAACTGCTATTATTGTGGCATAACCTGTTTTGACTTGAGCCTCCTTGAATAAAAACAAGTTGAAAATAAGGTTAGTTGTCTCAAATGAATCCTGATATTTGACTTTCAACCAGGGAAGAAAAGGAGAAGTCATAGTATTGGCCCTTTCTTTGCAGTAGGTTGTCCTTACCAGAGTATTTTGATTTGACATTCCCTAACATTTCCCTTCAGAAACTCAAAGTTGAAATAAGCAAAGCACGCATCAAGTTGTTGGAACCACTCATCAAAGGACCTGCTGGTTTTGAATACCTTAGAAGTGCTTTCTCCAACCGTTATGGTCCTCCTACTGAGGCTCCTACATCTCTACCATTAGTGAAGCGATGGCTTTCTGCTGTTATGTCAGTGGCTGAGCAAGAGTGGGATGATCACATGAATGCGTTGTCAGCTCTGAGGTTGAGCGGCAGGGCACTTACCTCGGATAAAGCTCCAATCACCCTTCGGGCTGGAGGTAGCACCCTAAGGATATCAGAAACTCTTCCAAATCTGAAGAGCAATGGTTAGTTACTTTGGTATTCTTATTTTCCGATTCTCCATCTTTGTCTACGTTAGTTACCTAAACACACCTTGTGCATTACTTAGTTTTTGCTCATATTCTGAAACCTTGTGTTTTTAGCAGCCAAACAAGCAGAATGCAAAGGAGAAAAGGTTGATCTTTGTTTAAGGCTTGGTTTGTTGCAACTTGTCTGTGAGATTGAGGGGTTGACAGTGGAAATACTACCGGAGCCTTTGAAGTTGAATTTCTCCAGATTGAGAGCTGTACAGTCTCTGCTCCAGAAAATCATTGTAATCTGTACTAGGTACTGTTACTTTGTTGCCTTTCTGCTAGCTCATTTCCGTGCCTGCATATTTTGATTATGTGCAATACAGAGTTTAATTACTTATGATGCTCCTCTTTTATGTTCAGAAATTTAACTTCTATGTTCTCCTCTTGAGGTTTCATTTTGTGGGCGATTTAATGGCCCGTAAGTTGCTTTCTGAAGGGCTGTTGATCTCATCTAGATCAAAGAAGCCTTATCTAATTTATATTTGGTTAGATCCAAATTTTTGGTCAAAGGATGCTGTCTTAGGTAATTCACTAGGGTTTTCTATTAGTTTTGGATGTAAAATTCAATTTTCCGACGTTCTTAGAGAAAATGATGGAGTTTGCTCAATAACTTACCTTAAGTTGCTCTTGTGAGGTGAGATGTGAAACTTTTTTAGGTAGCTATAACTCCAAAGCATTATGCATTATCCTACGATGTATTACGAGAATGTGGATACTTTCAACTATGTGACATTAACTTGTCGCAGGGGAATCTGAGTAGCTTATGCTGGTCGTGATAGTAGAAGATAATTCAATTCCTCAAGCATAGGTCCATTTTGAAGACATCTGCTTTAGAGTTAGAAAGTAGTGAATTGCGATTATCCATACTCAACTCATTAGCCAGGTCATTTCACTTGCTGACTCATTGTTTTCAATCAGAAGGCTTGATTTGTTGAATCCTTGGAGGGTTTACCTTGTGTTTTTACACTTCAGGCATCACCCAGCATTTAAAAAGGGACAAGGGATATTGGAGGAGAACCTCTTTACTTTATCTCCTGTGCTGATCGGTTTTTTCGTGTTTGCAGCATATTGGTTTTGCGGCAGACTCTTCTTGCTGAAAGCCTGGTTACCAGCCCCTCAGACATGGAAGATTTAGTTTCTAAATCTTTTACAAAGCTGTTTGAGCTTTTAGATAACGAGGAGGATGCTGGTATAACCGAAGTTGTTGAGACAATGAACATTTGCCTGGAAGGTGATGAGCCAGAGAAGCGCCAAGCAAGGAAGGAGATCATGGCAAACGTGTTAGCAAAGAGCTTGCGAGCAGGGGATGCCATTTTCACTCGAGTTTCCCGCACTGTTTTCCTGGCAGCAAGAGCAATTTTACTCGGTGGAAGTGGAGCCGAGGGTAGGCTGTTGGCGGAGAACACCCTGAAACGTGTTGGCGCCACTCTACTCACAGCAAAGCTAGTGGAGGCTATGGAAGATCTGTTGGTTGCAGCATCTGTGTCTCTCAATGTTCATGGTTCGTGGTATCAAGAATTGCTAAAAGATATTAGAACTCTGTAGCTTTTTAACATACACTTCCTTTAGAAGTTGTCAGCTTGCATATATCGCCATATATGGAAACTGGAAAGATTATTTTCCAATATATACCAATATAATGTATTGTGGAAAATTTCAACTTGGTATATGATGGTGTTTGATGTGTGGAAGTAAATAAAACTGGGCTGTGTTAGAGATAAAGTCTGCATCTTTTATGTCCACATCTCTGTGATCTCAACTCGTCAACGCAAGCTATCTGAATTAGCTACGAGAAAGAAACGAAGTCAGAAGTCGGATCTTTTTCCTGTTGTGTTTTCAGACAGATGAAGATATCTTTGTGCAAAATGTAAGACTAATTTATTGTGGTATGGTGCTGTTGCGACAGGAAATGCTTTTTACTGTTCGGCATTTTTGGGTAAATTACGTGCAGATAATGCTTATTATGATTACATATGTACCTTTTTGGTTCCATACCATTTGACATTGTTTTTCCGAAATTCAAAATATTAGTTGGAAAGGTTGTACTTTGTAGTACTCTTTGAATAAACAAAATTGAATTTCTTAAAATTGGATATAGTTTGATTTGATCTAAATAGTTGGTCCTTAACACTGAATAACTAAATGTATCAAATAATTGAACTAAAGTATGATTCCCACTTATATGTTTAGGGATAATATATAAGTTGCGCCTTGTACTTGTCCAGAAAGATCAATTTATACACTCACACTTTATGGGCATCTAATATCCCCAACCCATATCCTTATTTTTTGGGAATTAACACCTTCCTAGTACCAGATGTGGCAAAAGGATAAATGAAAGGCAAGTGAAAGATCAATTTCAAGCCAAAAATAAAGAGAAGAAAAGAAAAAGAAAAAGAAAAAGAAAAAGCGTATTCCCCACCCCCATTGTTCTCTTCTTTAACAAACCACCCCCCCCCCCCTCCCGCGTCTTTTACTGTTTGAGGATCCAAACTAGAAGCACCCATAAACCAATTATCTAACCCAATTTCCCTTAAATTATCATATCTTGTATGTCAATTATCTAACTCAATTCTTATTTAATTAACAGCATCTAACATGGTAACCCATGTCAATTTTCGGTAGTCAACATATGAATTCGGAAGAAGAAAAGAATTTAAGAAAGTTGTTCTTGTAATGAAGTAACCCCAATTCAATTTCTGGTACCAAACTAGACTCAACTTGACATTGACGAAGTAGGAAGAGGCATAAAAGATATTTCTCTCAAAAATTAAGAATTGTGTTAAAACAAACGGAAAAACGCCTGATTTGCCCCTCTACTATGAACTATTAGTCACTCGTACCCCCCGTTATACAAAACCCTTCATAAACCCCCCTACCGTTATCGAACTTAACGCATTTACCCCTAATTTTAACGCCCAGACACGCTGGACCATTCCCCACATCAGAAATACACACATGGCTGCCACGTCGGATGCCATGTGTGTAATTAAAACCCAATTCATCAATCCATACCCGCTTTCATTAACCCGCGACCCACTTAACACCAAAATATATAAACCCAAAATTAAGAAAATAACTCATTTCTTAAACATTTCCTCCGAAAATAACATGGTCTCTTAGGTTTCTTCGCCTCCTCGGTTCCATCTGCTTGCATGTTCAAAGGTATGTTTGTTTTTCCTTTTAATATTTAGTTTTACTCTTTATTTTCTTTTAATCTCATGAGATAAATAACAAATTTATGTTAGGGTTTAAGTTCTGTTTTAGGGTTTCAATTTAGGGGTTTTAGGGCTTCGATTTAGGGGTTCTGAATTTTGTCTTTTTATGTAAATTTAGTTGCTTGGGTTTATGTTCTATTTTAGGGCTTCAATATTGGGGTTTTAGGGTTTTCGATTTAGTGGTTTTAGGGTTTCGATTTAGGGGTTTTAGTTTTAGGGTTGTACTCATTTACGGTTTAGGATTTTGTTGGCTGGTATGATATTGTTATTTATTGATTTTGGACTGCCTATTTATTGAAGTTATTGAAGAGGGGACCTGAAATTGGTTATTTATTCATGTAGTGGTTCCCTTCCCTTAATATAAAACTCAGCACATGAAAGGGTTATTTGCTGCTTTTCATCAGTGGGTCACCATTATTTTGTTTGTTTATTTCCTTTTTTTTTTTTTTTTTTTACTTTTACTATAATAGTGGTCCTGGAATTAAATAGGAATGAGATAGTGGTATTCAATTGACTTATTTAATACTGGTGGTTTATTGGTACTTATGTTTGTTCATTCCATGTTTTTGTAGGTTAAAAATGGTGACAATTGATTTGGTATTCAATTATGGTGGAGGATGGAGTAGGAGTCCAGAACCTATATATTCTAAGGGGCTAGTTCACAAGTGGTCAGGTTATGACTCTGAATTACTTTCTTACATTGATCTGGTTAATGAGTATACTTCTGAATTAGGGTATGTTGGGGTGCAACAGTTGCTTGTTGCTGGTAGTTCTAGAAAATTGTTTGAACTTGAAGGGGATGAGGGGATTAGGGCTCTGTTAGAATTAATTACTGTTGAACAAAATGTGATCAACTTGTATGCAGTAGATGATAGTGAATTGGGTCTGTTTGTTCCTAATATTGTTGACCATAGTGGCACATTTTATTCAGAATATTTGGCTGTTAGTGATTGTATTTCCTTATCTGAAGGGGATGATTTTAGTGACTTTGGATCATCTGCAAGTGACTCTGAAGACTTAGACTTAGAGTCACTATTCAGGCAGAAAAATAGGTGTTTGGATGAGAAGTTATCTGACTATAAGGAGGTAGATAAAACACTCACATTCACTGATATATCTGAAGCTAGGAAATATATGAAACTGTATGCACTTGCTAATGGTTATGCTTTAGTTCCAGTCAAAAGTGATAGAAGAAGGATTAGGTATATCTGTGAAATTGGTTGTCCATTTGTTTGTTTGATCTCTAGAGATGGAAACTTTCCTGGTGTTAGAGTCAAGACACTAAATGCTGAACATACATGTGAACCAGTTTTTTATAATCCATGTGTGGATTATAATACTGTGGCCCACTACTTTAAGTCAAAGTTACAAGACACTCCTAAATATAAGGTGAAGGATATGAAGCTGGATCTAAAGAAAGAATTTAACATTAATGTTTCTAGTTTTAAGTGTATAAGAGCAAAAAGATTAATTCTGGATCAGTTGGAGGGTAGCTTTAGGGATGATTATAGAAGGCTTGAGGCTTATGGCACTGAATTGAGAGAAAGTAATCCAGGAAGTGATGTTATAATCAACATTTCAAAAGATGGACTTGCTGAAGGTAACAGAAGATTTTCAAGGATGTATGTTTGTTTTCATGCATTGAAAATGGGGTTTAAAGAAGGTTTGAGACCTTTTATTGGGTTAGATGGTACATTCTTGAGAGGCAAAGCATGTGGACAAGTGCTAGCTGCTGTAACCTTAGATGCCATGAACCAGTTCTATCCCATAGCTTGGGCCGTTGTTGACAAGGAAACTAAGGTCACTTGGAGCTGATTCTTGGAACACTTGCAAAGGTCTTTGGATCTCAATGAGGGTCAAGGGTTCACCTTTATTTCAGACATGCAGAAGGTAGTTTACTGTTCTTATTAAAGTCTATAAATTTATTTTATTAATTTATCATGTACATAGTTAACTTCTTTTTTATGCCCTTTCTTTTACATTTAGGGTTTACATGAGGCAATGAAGGCTGTTATTCCTGCTGCAAGGCATAGATATTGTGTCAAGCACATTGAATCCAACTGGGGCAAGAGATGGAAATCAGGAGCTATGAGGATGCTGCTGAGGAATTTGGTGGTCTGCATGGAGTAATTATGAGGAAGACTTTAAGGATATGTTGAACAAATTGGGGAGCTTAGATAAAGATGCTGCAAGTGAGTTGGTTACATGCCCTGTTCAGACTTGGGTTAGGGCATACTTTGATACAGTATGCAAGAACAATGCAGTTGAGAACAACTTCACTGAATCCTTCAATGCTTGGATTCTGGAGGCAAGGTACAAACCTATTATAAAGATGCTGGAGGATATTAGGATCAAGGTGATGAACATGCTAAGATTACATGAGAATGCTGTGAAGAAATGGGACTATGAATACAGCCCTTATGGAATGAAGTTGTATAAGGAATACCTGAAGATTGCTCAATCATGCTCAGTTGATTTCAATGGTGATGATGGCTTTGAAGTAACTAATGGGAATGACAAACACACAGTTAACTTGGCAATGAAGAAGTGTACTTGCAGAAATTGGGATCTTTCTGGAATCCCATGTCCACATGCAATCAAGTCATTGCAGTTCATGAAAGTTGATCCACTGGTTGAAATGCACTGGTACTACAGTAAGGAGGCCTATCTATTGACCTATAAGCACAAGTTACAACCTGTAAGGGGGGATAAATTTTGGAGGGTACACCCATCCCAAGCAATGGATCCACCTGCATTGGTGAAGATGGCAGGCAGACCTAGAATCAAAAGAATAAGGCAAAAGGATGAGGCAATTCTAAGGCAAATTGGATGGGCTGCTTCTAGAAAGGGAAGGGTTATGACGTGCAAGACTTGTGGGCAGCCAAACCATAACTCTAGATCTTGTGACATGGTAAGTATTCATAACTAAATTTCTTACATTTACATTGTTCCTATACTAATGACCTCTTTTGAATATTAACAGAGGTCAAAAGGGAAGCAGCCAGCTGGAGGAAGGCAAAAGAAAAAGAAGAAGAGCCAACTGCTGAATGAAGACATTGAGCATGGCATTGGGAGCTCTTCACCTCCACCAGGTGACCCCTTTGAAGAAGACATTGAAGCCACTGCACCACAGCCTAGTCAACAAACCCAGTCAAGTCAAGCTAATGGGTTTAGGTTTATGCCTACCCCAACAGTGCACAAGAAGCCTTTAAATGAACATTAGATGCCTGATTATAACCATGCTGAGTTTGAAGACCCAACTTTAAGGCCAAGGACTGTGGCAGAGATTGAAGCAATCGCTAAAAAAAGGCAGCAGCCTAAAAAGACATCTGGTACACGAGTTATCTCTTTTAGAGGTGATGCAAGTGGTATGTGTGAACCAACAGATCTTCCTTTTGAACCAGTAAGGCTGACTTGGAATGGTAAAGCTGCTGTTACAAGTTCTGGACTGCAGAAGATGGCTAAGTTGAAAGCAAGAAAGGGGAATGGAAAATCACAAGTGTGATGTTGTTTAAGTTTATGTTTTAAGACTTATTAAGGTTGTATATTTTTGGGGATTGTATTTACTGCTTTTAAGACAGTACATTTGCTTAGACTTAGTGTTTTAATGGTGACAAAGGGATGCTATACTATTACTTAGGTGTGCTATGTTTTTGGGGTTATAGTATGGCATCCCTTTTTGCAATGTATGAATGTTATCAAGCGTTGAGACTTGGTTTAATCTAATGATCCTTTTTCATTTCTTATGTTTGTTTATGTATTTTCTGTCATTGCTTATGTTTCAGTTGTATTTTCTGTTATTTAAATGTGTATTTCAGTTATGTTTTTTTTTATTTCAATTGTGTATTACAAGTAGATTGTGAATTACTAATCATGTTCTTGTGCATATTTTTCAAACTGAAAATTGAAATGAGTAAAAGACAATTACAAGAACTTGCATTAACATACTACCAGCCGAGGCAATTACATAAGTCCATTGCTGTTACAAAACATACTACTTCACTTAATCAACTTTTACATAGATTACTAAGCATAATACTTCACTTAATCAACATAGCTAAAGCAAATCCAATAAATATAGCCCACGAAATGTAGATGCAACTCCACAACTTTGTAACTTTCTCTTCCAAGTGTTTGGCCTTCTTCACTTGTTCGTTATGAGATTTCTCCACAAATTCAAGCTTTTTCTTCAATTTTTCCTTTTGTCCTCTAACTGTTTCTAATGATGACCTTAAATTTCTAACCAAATCATCAACTCTATTGTTGTACATTTCATCATCCCACTCCCAAAACCCACATGAATCAGCCTGCAAAACATAGATGACAATTGTTGCTCCCAAACGCACACGCAAGTATACGCGGTCGCCAAGTAATAAAGTGACAAAGTCGAGTATCGTTCCCACGAGGACTATGCAGACTGAATTCTAGCAAACAATTTATATAAACTATTCAGGGATCTTTTCCAATAGTGAGGAGTTTATTAACTAAAGAACAGTAATTAAATGGTAGAAGTGAATTCAAACAATGGAGCAAGACTTGGTTGTTATCAGTAATAAGGAGACGATCCAGGGTCAGAGTTACGAACAATCCAGTTGAGTTATCCAATTGATTCCACTTCTTAAATCCCGGGTTACTAACTAACAGATTAATTGTACCCGTGAAAACCTTTCAGTTCTTCACGGTCTATGCAGGCTACTCCAATCCCTATATGTCTATGGGTTGAATCACGTGCACGCATTAACGAATTCTGTAC
The DNA here is from genome assembly GCA_037355625.1 of Petunia x hybrida. NCBI lineage: Eukaryota > Viridiplantae > Streptophyta > Magnoliopsida > Solanales > Solanaceae > Petunia > Petunia x hybrida. Next base: position 26,158,655 of record JBBBVM010000041.1, read on the forward strand.
TTAGTTAAACTAGGCGAGCAAGTATATGTCTATCCTACTCACAAATTGGTTCCCCGATGCCCGGGTTCACAAACTAGTCCTATTCTTTCTTATTACGTAATTAAATTCCCTCTTTCGAGTTCAATCTAAAAACCATAGATAATGCGTAATAATCGGGCCCTGACAATTACACAAGTGAAATCAAGAAAGAATAAGCAACCCGTTATGGGATTCAATTAATGGGAATCAATCTTCAAACATCAACCTTCATGAAATACTCTAACCCTAGAACGATAGATTTAGCTACGCATACTCATAATAACAACACAAGGAATTGATGAAATAATGAAATAATGATGTAATAAAGTAATGGAAGGAAGAAAAACCCTTGTCTTGATGTTATGAGTTCTCAAATTTGCTCCAAAGTCTGAACTCCTAACAAAAACTAAGTAAAAGAGTATTTATAGAGTTTACAAACACCTAGTAATAAGTTAGACCCAATCCTAGACGAAATAGGACATCAACATTCGCTCCAGGGGCGCCATAACGGGCGCCCCGCGCCCCAAAAAGCGTGACACCAACCAGAACCCGTTCCCAGCCTTCGTGCTTTAGGCCTGCGGCGCATGGGAAACCGCGCCAGCCAGGGCGCGCGGTAGGGGGCGCGGCGCGGAGCCCACGGCGCCCAGCCATTTTTCTGTTTTCTTGCTCCTTCGCTCGCTCGTGTCGTGCCTTCGTGTGCTCGATCCAATCCTCAATCAAAATCCAATCTTTTCTTGCTCAATCATGCTCTTAAAAGCTTCAATTACACTGCACAACAACCTACATACGCACGACATAAAATCAGTGTAAAACCACATTCATAAACTATAAAATGTGCGAATAAGGTACTAAAACGTGAGGAAATATTAAGGAAATATAGGCATAAAATGCCAAACATCACCACCCCACACTTGAACCTTTGCTCGCCCTCGAGCAAGTCACATCTCACTACCCAACCTAGATAGAACAGGTCTGCCTATGACTATGGTTGATACCGACCATTGAACCAATGCGCACATGACTACCATGGTTCCACAACATGCCAATAATTTAACAAACTCAAAAATATGAGAACAACCACCCCAAAATAGCTCAAATGCACAAACTCAACTTAATGCAACCATGCTCCCACAAAATCGCACCTATCTACTCAACCAAAAACCATCAACTTTACCTATTTCATGCAAACCATGTGCCCTCACCAATATGAAGCAAGAGAGTGTCCCCCAAATATCACACACACCAATAAATATCACAAATAGAATGGGGACAATCGCATAGAAAGAATTCACTCACTCTCATGAAAGTCTCACATGTCACACACAATGTACCATAGGCTTGCCCGTAGTGTAGGACTCCACTAATGTAAGCTCACTCCAATCGGGATTAACTAGGACTTTAGAAAGGTCGTAATGTAGGCTAAGGGGCGGGTAGGATACATATGGTAATAGTGACTACCTCCCTAAGCACTTTAATACATCACAATTAATTCAAACACAAATCTCAGCAAGCCACCCAACCAACACTTTTACACATACGCCTTCTCACAAGTAGCATTTTTCTATTAAGCACACACTAGCAAGGAATAGATATCTTTTCTCTTTTTATTTCTTTTCCACAAGTTTTTCTTTCTTTTCAACTTTGCTATTTTTTTTTTCTTTTCAATTTTTTTTCTCAATTTCATTAACTCCCAACCTTGCCAATGCTTTCCACTACTTCACAATTTTCACATTTATTCCCCTTCATTAGCTCCACTCAAGAACCCCCCAAAATCCAACCACAACTCCAAAGTAACTACACAATATCAATAAAGTGCTTAAGGAGTAAAGGGCCAAAAGAGACAATTTAGAACAAATGGGTAGGCTCGGGGTGCGGGTGCCAACAAAAAGGGTCAAAGAAATCACAACAACAATTTTTTTCAAGGTATATATGTAAGGGTAGGCAACTCAAAAGAAGGCCTTGTATCATTTCCCGACTAGAGCCAACCTAGGATTTCGCTTTGCACACACACGGGGCAAGTTCTAGACATTAACATGCACATGGAGTAATTAAGAACATGCCTCACAACACACATTGCACATGGTCCACACAAAAAGGTTCCATCAACAACTCTCACTCAAGCATCCAGAATGCAACTTGTGGAAATTTAAGCACTCATGCACAAAGGTTAACAATCAAGTCAAGCAAGCGGACTCAAGCATCTCAAGGGGGTTGTTCCATGTTTTTTTCTTTTTCTAGGCATGCATCAAATCAAAACCAAAGACACCACAAATAGCACATGCAATCAATTCAAGTCCACCGGTATCAAACAAATCAAAGGCACCTAGCATTCCACCTAGTTCCTTCGTCTAGGGCCACCTATAACTAACTATCCTAATCCTAAAAATAAAAAACTACCCGGTTCAAAGGCTTCCCCGTGGAAAAGAACCGAGGCCATAAGAAAAACCACGGGGTGGATGACATGTACCACTAATAAAAACTAAAAGGGAAATCTTTTTGGAATTTTTCATTGGTTTTCTAATTTTTTTTTTTATTTTAAAGCAAGAAACAAATAAAAATAAAGTCAAGTGACAAAAGAAAAATCCTATGGTACATGCATCCCTAACCTCAAAAATAAATAAAGAGTAGTTTCCCACCCCACACTTAAACTAAGCACTGTCCTCAGTGCTAAAAATAAGAAAGTGCAAGGTAAAGAAAACTTCCCTGAAGATTCTAGTCCTTGGTGCTAGCATCCTCCAAGCTTCCATATAGTATGAGGTACTCAGACTTCCCCCAACAGGTCATCAATATTAGGCAAGGGTGAGGACACCCCACACTTAGACTCGACATTACATGAACCTGCAATCCAAAGAATCACCCAAAGTAATATACAACTATAAAAATAATAATAAAAATAAATAAAAGTAAAGCAAACAAATTGGGTTGCCTCCCAAGAAGCGCTTGATTTAACGTCGCGGCACGACGAGGACAACTTCATCACTTTTTCCTCCACCTTGAACTAATGAATTGAATCCCCAACTTTGCCTCAAGTTTACAACTATGGTATTGGGGTGGTGGCAAAAATACAAAAGGACCAAGTAACCATTGTCGCATTTTACACTTCTTAGCCTTTAAATGAGGGATGTCGTTTTGTCTCCTCGGCATCACAAACTTTAAAATATAGGCACCTTGTTCCTCCTCCTTTTGTTTCTTCATAGGCTCGGGTGGCTCAATTTTCATGTCACCATCCAAACACAATGTTGAAAAATGATTGGAATGAGGTCCAATGCGCTTCAATTCTAAAGTTGCATTACTTTTGACACCCTCACTTGCACAAACACTAGAGTCCTCAAATATGATGTTTTCTATTTCTTCACTTGACTCTAATGTAATTTCCTCAACCTTGGCATCATCAACTGCTATTGGGTCGAATGGTAGGAATTCCACTTTTTGCTCCTCAAATTGGCTTCTAAGCTCTTCTATCTCAATTCTACTAAGCACGACAACTGATAATTGGGCTTCAGACACCTCAACCATATCACTCAAATTCTCCTCCAAGTCGTGAATAGTCAAGCCAAATTCGTCGATCTCTTGCCCGAGCACAACCCTTTCTTCCATAAATTGCCTCGTCATATTTGTAAGTTCACTCCTGAAATCCCCATAAGCTTCTAAGAGTTTGGCTTGCTCCATTAGCCAAGTTTCGCTAACAACCTGCACTTTATCGCTCCTGTCAAGCTCACAAACATCATTAGAATCATCACAAAAATTATTGGGGGAAGGAGAATGACACTTAGGACAATCATTCCACCGACCACCACACAATTTACAAAAATTCCAATCAAAGGTGGTAGAAAATTCACATAACCAATCTCGCAGGGTTGAAAGAGTTGGACAATTTTCCCACAAGTGGGTTCCTCCGCAAATTAGACAAGAATCAACATTCAACCCACTTTCATTAAAAGATGCCATGCAAACTAGTAATAAAATAAACTAAAAATAAAATAAAAAATTAAACCTGAATAGAAAATAATAAATTGTTCAAAAAGAAATCAGTCAATTGTTTAGTCCCCGGCAACGGCGCCAAAAACTTGTTGCTCCCAAACGCACACGCAAGTATACGCGGTCGCCAAGTAATAAAGTGACAAAGTCGAGTATCGTTCCCACGAGGACTATGCAGACTGAATTCTAGCAAACAATTTATATAAACTATTCAGGGATCTTTTCCAATAGTGAGGAGTTTATTAACTAAAGAACAGTAATTAAATGGTAGAAGTGAATTCAAACAATGGAGCAAGACTTGGTTGTTATCAGTAATAAGGAGACGATCCAGGGTCAGAGTTACGAACAATCCAGTTGAGTTATCCAATTGATTCCACTTCTTAAATCCCGGGTTACTAACTAACAGATTAATTGTACCCGTGAAAACCTTTCAGTTCTTCACGGTCTATGCAGGCTACTCCAATCCCTATATGTCTATGGGTTGAATCACGTGCACGCATTAACGAATTCTGTACTTAGTTAAACTAGGCGAGCAAGTATATGTCTATCCTACTCACAAATTGGTTCCCCGATGCCCGGGTTCACAAACTAGTCCTATTCTTTCTTATTACGTAATTAAATTCCCTCTTTCGAGTTCAATCTAAAAACCATAGATAATGCGTAATAATCGGGCCCTGACAATTACACAAGTGAAATCAAGAAAGAATAAGCAACCCGTTATGGGATTCAATTAATGGGAATCAATCTTCAAACATCAACCTTCATGAAATACTCTAACCCTAGAACGATAGATTTAGCTACGCATACTCATAATAACAACACAAGGAATTGATGAAATAATGAAATAATGATGTAATAAAGTAATGGAAGGAAGAAAAACCCTTGTCTTGATGTTATGAGTTCTCAAATTTGCTCCAAAGTCTGAACTCCTAACAAAAACTAAGTAAAAGAGTATTTATAGAGTTTACAAACACCTAGTAATAAGTTAGACCCAATCCTAGACGAAATAGGACATCAACATTCGCTCCAGGGGCGCCATAACGGGCGCCCCGCGCCCCAAAAAGCGTGACACCAACCAGAACCCGTTCCCAGCCTTCGTGCTTTAGGCCTGCGGCGCATGGGAAACCGCGCCAGCCAGGGCGCGCGGTAGGGGGCGCGGCGCGGAGCCCACGGCGCCCAGCCATTTTTCTGTTTTCTTGCTCCTTCGCTCGCTCGTGTCGTGCCTTCGTGTGCTCGATCCAATCCTCAATCAAAATCCAATCTTTTCTTGCTCAATCATGCTCTTAAAAGCTTCAATTACACTGCACAACAACCTACATACGCACGACATAAAATCAGTGTAAAACCACATTCATAAACTATAAAATGTGCGAATAAGGTACTAAAACGTGAGGAAATATTAAGGAAATATAGGCATAAAATGCCAAACATCAACAATGTCATGATGTTAACAATTTAAGAAGTCTAAAGTAATAACATAATTAATTGACATAACTAATTGTTTAAAAAAATTACATACGCCATCCCTAGAACATTTGTAGAACTTCCTTCCCGGATTTGTAGGAGTACACGCGGTGAAATGGTTAGCAATGATACCACAGTGGCACATCCTCTTGGAAGAACAACTACCTTGAGACATTGTTGAAGAGTGTAGAAAAAGATTGGTTAAACCCTAATTTTTGGGTGATGGAAGAAGAAAGGGGATATATTTTTGCTGATGGAAGTGAAAGGTGAAGGATGGGTGGGTATATATTTTGGTGTTTGTAATTTTGGATTGATGAATTGGGTTTTAATTACACACATGGCATCCGACGTGGCAGCCATGTGTGTATTTCTGATGTGGGGAATGGTCCAGCGTGTCTGGACGTTAAAATTAGGGGTAAATGCATTAAGTTCGATAACGTGATGTTTGGCATTTTATGCCTATATTTCCTTAATATTTCCTCACGTTTTAGTACCTTATTCGCTCGTTTTATAGTTTATGAACGTGGTTTTACACTGATTTTATGTCGTGTGTATGTAGGTTGTTACGCAGTGTAATTGGAGCTTTTAAGAGCATGATTGAGCAAGAAAATATTGGATTTTGATTGAGGATTGGATCGAGCACACGAAGGCACGACACGAGCGAGCAAAGGAGCGAACGAATCAGGAAAATGGCTTGGCGCTTTAGCCCACGCGCCGCGCTGCCTAGCGCGCGCAGTGGCTGGCGCGGTTCTCCACGCGGCGCATGGCCAAAGCGTGGAGAATGTGGCGGGTTCTGGTTGTTGTCACGCGTTACGAGGCGCGGGGCGCCCGTTATAGCGCCCCTTGTGCGCGTTTTTACGTCCTATTTTGTCTAGGATTGGGTCTAACTTATTACTAGGTGTTTGTAAACACTATAAATACTCTTTTACTTAGTTTTTCATAGCAGTTCAGACTTTGGAGCAAATTTGAGAGCTCATAACATCAAGACAAGGGTTTTTCTTCCTTCCATTAATTTATTTCATCATTATTTCATTATTACATCAATTCCTTGTGTTGTTATTATGAGTATGCATGGCTAAATCTATCGTTCTAGGGTTAGAGTATTTCATGAAGGTTGATGTTTGAAGATTGATTTCCATTAATTGAATCCCATAACGGGTTGCTTATTCTTTCTTGATTTCACTTGTGTAATTGTCAGGGCCCGATTATTACGCATTATCTATGGTTTTTAGATGGAACTTGAAAGAGGGAATTTAATTACGTAATAAGAAAGAGTAGGACTAGTTTGTGAACCCGGGCATCGGGGAACCAATTTGTGAGTAGGATAGACATATACTTGCTCGCCTAGTTTAACTAATTACAGAATTCGTTAATGCATGCACGTGATTCAACCCATAGACATATAGGGATTGGAGTAGCCTGCATAGACCGTGAAGAACTGAAAGGTTTTCACGGGTACATTTAATCTGTTAGTTAGTAACCCGGGATTTAAGAAGTGGAATCAATTGGATAACTCAACTGGATTGTTCGTAACTCTGACCCTGGACCGTCTCCTTATTACTGATAACAACCAAGTTTTGCTCCATTGCTTGAATTCACTTTTATCATTTAATTACTGTTCTTTAGTTAATAAAATTCTCATCACTATTGGAAAAGATCCCTGAATAGTTTAAATAAATTATTTGCTAGAACTCAGTCTGCATAGTCCTCGTGGGAACGGTACTCATCTTATCACTTTATTACTTGTTGACCACGTATACTTGCGTGTGCGTTTGGGAGCAACATAACGGTAGGGGGGTTTATGAACGGATTGTATAACGGGGGGTACGAGTGACTAATAGTTCATCGTAGAGGGGCAAATCAGACGTTTTTCCGTAAAACAAAATCAAAAGATATGAGGTGGATCTGTGATATTTGGTTGTGGATATATGCTCGTTGTTATAATTTTTGGTGGTTAAATATGTGAGTTTGGTGGTATGTAGATGATGAATTCATAGTGGTGGATGGTGGGTTTGATGGTGGGTTGTGAAATTGGTGGTGGTGGTATGACGTTTTTATTAGTGGGTGATAAATACGTTATAAAGTAGTAATTATTTATGATTTTGGGTAGGGGTGTTCATTCAGTTTTTTGGTTCGGTTTTTATCTATTAGGTTTCGATTATGAAAAATTACAATCCAATCCGAACCAAAATAAATTTAGTTTGGTTCGGTTTTTCTCTTTTCGGTTATTTTTTTCGGTTTGGTATTTCGATTTTTTCGGTTATGTCATATAAGATAAAACTTTAAAATATTATACTTGAAAGCATATCAATAAATGTTCAAGAGTAAAAATATAAAACGTGAAGTCTAAATCATAATCCTAGTTGAAAAGAGAACTTACAATTGAAGAAATAGATGCTCATGGAAGTACCGTACATAGTATATTGAAACTTTAGACACGAGTTTCACAAGTGTTATACCATTATACAAAGAGGTATTGTTATAATCTAAGCACCTCCTAAAGACACTAGAAGGGGGATTGAATAGTGTCTACCGATTTTCGTTTCAAGAACCTGGTTCTTCAGTGTTAAGATCCCAGTTCTTGACTTTGTAATTCTGTTGTTTCAAACACTGCAACTCACATCAAACACACCCACAGAGAACACGAGGATTTTACGTGGAAAACTCCTTGCTCAAGGGAGAAAAACCACGACCCACACTCTGGGATTTGAGAACTGAATCCACTAACACAATGAGCAAGTTTCTGATTACAAAACTCTGTAACCAAGGGGCTACACTCTAGACCCTAATCACTACTCAAAGCTAAACTCTAGCTTTTCAAGCAGTTTCTCACAAGTTCACCTAATACATATGCTTCTATAATAAGCCAATAGGTAAATACAATGAGACCTCAAACTAAGACAACTTACAACTCAATAAGCCTAAACAGAATATTTAGACTCAGTCAATTCAAGCACGCCTGTTGTCTTCTTCAGTTTACTCACGTCAAAAGATGCTGGATCGCCTTTGTATGCTCACCACTCTCTTTTTGTGAATAACTGAATCACGACTGTATCAACTACTTGTATATATACGGGCCTTGTAACCCTAGTTGAGTCCTACAAGAAATCCTTGTAATTATGGCAAGACAGGATTCCTAGTAACTCTTTTCCTTGTTGAAGTCCAACTCCTATTCACACTTCGAAGACACAGCTTGGGCACCGCCTCTTTTAATCTGACTAGGATGCATATTCATTCACGCGCCACTATTCCTAGTTCCGCAGGGATTTGCAACCCTCAACTCTTTTCGGTCGGTCGTGCCCTTCTATGCAAGGACTAGGTTCTTCTCTAAGACCACTGAGTCCTTTACGTTTTTCATTCTTCAAAACCAGCAATCAACAAATTCCCCTTTTTGATGATGACAAACAAATGTTGCTAAGAACCTGAATAGACAAAATTCCCAAAACAAAGAAACAAGAGTAACATGTTCAAGAAAAAAAATCAAACAGATGAATTAGGTCACGAACACCCCAACATTTCCTTCTTCCCCCTTTTTGCATCATCGAAAAGATTCAAATACCTGCATGAACCTGTTAGTACTATCCAGTCTAAAGCACAAGGCAACAAGTCAGCAACCAACATACAGAATCAAGAATAAGGGCCCAACCAAGAACCAAATACTTTAAAGCAAACAGTCGTAAGCATAAGGAAATTTTAAAACCATTATCCAGGGTGTGACAGCAGCACAACCCTATCAATTAGTACACAACTGAGAAATAAATTGTTTGAAACAACCAACACATGTGCAGGGGAGAATGGAAGGAATTGACAACATGTAGGAGAAAGGACAGGAGGACAGAATAGGAGGACTCAGGGCTGAAGGTTGAAGTGTTTGACAAGTGACTCAAGATGCTTTGTATTTTTGGCCCTTTCCATCACCAACTCGGCCTCATACTTGTGGTAGTCTATCTTCAAACGATCAATTTCTTGATCCTTCAACTTCAGCTGTCTGTGGAGCTCTGCATTTTCTGTATTCACTTCAAGAACATGACTTTCCAGCTCCTTCACAGCATCAATGGCCTCCTCAGGTCCATAGTCCTCACTCTCCTCAACTTGCTCTTGCTTGACCTGCGTAGGTTTCTTAGAAGCTCTCATCTCCTTGAAGAAGTCACAGTTTTTAAGCATATTGTGCCCAAACATTTGATGAATGGTTGGCTTCTTTCCAGCTTCTAGGGGAAACCCAAAATGCTCAAGTACTTGCTGGAGGATATAGGAGTGCTCTAAGGAATGTGGCTTCTGATCAGTGTCTGCAATCCTCTTAATGTGTCTGATAATCAGCCCAGGTAAGTTGATTCTTACCCCCTATCCAGCAAGTCCATATATGTCAGGTCTAGAGCACTAGCTTCACTGTTTCTTTCTCCTCTAGGCAGAAGGAACCTGTGCACAAACTCAAACAACAATTGGTGTGCTGGTTCCATCATCTTCTTATCGACCTTCCTTTACTTCCTTAGCTTGGGTTTTCTTGAGAATTTCTTGACCACACTCAGAGGGGTCACTCCATCAGTCCTCTTAGGCCACTTCAATTTTAGACACCTGCAATAACCTTCAGCAGGTATGTCAAGAATCACTCCAAACTCAGGTCTCCCAAATTCTATCTCAACTCCCTTCACAGTGGTAAACACTCTCCTGGCATTGACTCTGTAGTTGGTACAGAACTCCCTAATCTTATCAACAAACAACCTCCTCTCTTTGTTAGCAAACAAACCAAGCCATCCTTGGTCACCAATCATTCTCAACAGTGGTTTCATGTGAAATTCCTTCTCATCATGCAAGATGCTGCCAGGCAACACCTGATGCTTTGGAAAGAAGGCCACTCTGTCAACTTCTTCTTCACTCCCTCTCATTCTCTTCCTGTTCTCAGCTTCACTATCTGTTTCAAAGTCACTCGGCTCAATATAACTACCAGCCTCATCACTCTCTTCTTCTATCTCCTCAGTTCTCTTTTCTTCTACCTTTTTCTTTGCCTCTCTGTCTCTCACATGTGAAATTGTTCTTTCCAGCTTTCCTACCTTCTCCAGCTGTTGCTTCAAGGCAGACCTAGTGCCAACTCTACTGGCAGTAGGCTCAGCAACAGGCTTATCTCCACTATCTTTACTCGATTCATCAACCAACTTATTTTTTGACACTTGCTTTCCCCCTTTCACCAATCTTCTCCTCTTTTCCGGCTCTACTCTGTTTTCCTTGACAAATACTACCTCTTCTTCTTCTTCCTCACACTCCAGTCTCGCATCCTCCTCACCAAAATTTCTTTTCCTCTTTGATTCTTCTGATTTCTTGGTATCCCCTTCACTTTCAGCTTTTTCTGTCACAACCTCTTCATTTTTCTCTTCTTCTGAATCTGTCCAATTTAGTTCTGCATCATCAGCCTCAGTAGGATCTGTGCAATAGACAGGCTCTTGACCCAAATCCTGTGAAGCCTCAGCAAGTCTAGGTCCTCCAACAGCTGGACCTTTGAGGGCAGATGCTCCTTCATTCTTCTCCACACCCACAACATTTGTACTTGGTTCATTTATCCTTTCCTTAAGGGACTCAACAAGATCCTGTTCCTTTAATTGTTCTATCACTCTCTCCGCTACATCCAATTTCACATCAGTCTTTTCTACTAAAGGCACTTGCAAGCTTTCCCTCAGTTCTTCCTGAATACACTTTTTCTCTGTTTCAACTAGGTTCCCCTATCTGTTTTGTCATCAGGCTCTACTAGTCCTATAATTTCATCTAGTCCTATTACTAGGGTTTCAGTATCCGTTGTACCAGGGCTTCTTATTTCTTCTAAACCAACAGGAGTAGATGTAATAGGATCAGGGATTACCTCAGAAAGTGGTTCCAATGAACTTGGTGCAATGGGCGTAGTAGAAAAGGCTCTAGACATCATCTTCTCGACCAATTTCTTGTCGCCCTTTTGGAGAAATTTTGTCTTGGCCTTAGCAATTCTTTGTGCGAGGGTGGATGGAGGTGGTTTTGCGGATGATTTCTTGATAGCCTTTGTGGGTGAAGCGGATGAAGATTGTACTTGACACATAATGAAGGTTTAGTAGGTTTTTTACTGCGGTTTCATGAAAATTTTCCAATTTTGAGTCTTTTAGAGATGATGCAGATTTGAAGAGGCGATGTAATTGAGTGTGTGAGTTTTGTGTGTATCGACGAAGGGGAAAGGTTTTGGTGATTAGACAGACCCTAGGGAAGACAAAGAAATAATGAGATAGAAGAGAAAAAGCAGCCTTTTTGAAAATTTTGAAAACCGGGAAGGGTTATGGATTTGACAGTTATGGACTTGACAGTTATGGACTTGCTTAATTTTGCCTTTTCAAGTAGTGGGGTCCAAACAAGTCAAATAGAATTATATCCCAAAAAAGAATGTGTTCCTATAATTTAGGACAGTTACAGGAACATGGAGGATCTCCCTTGACACACGTATGATTGACAATTTAATTTCAATTATGACTTCTATCATGCAGGGTAGTGTGACTGTACCTGGACATGATTCCTCATGCTTCAGTCGGTTCCTTCTCAGTACATAGTAGGTTCTTCATGGGATCACATTATCCTCACCTGGTGCTTAAAGACTGAACAAGTATACTTAATAAAGTACAAGATTAGACTGAACAGTAACAAAAGAGTTTTACACACAGATAATTGAATACTTAACTAACCAAATATTTGGGGGACCACCTGCTGGGTCATCCGTGTATTTTGGTCATCTCTAATTCCAACCTGTTCCTCTCAAACTGTACCTTGTTCAATGGTTTGGTAAATATGTCAGCAATTTGATACTCAGTCCTGCAAGAATTCATAGTAATCAGACCCTTTTCCACATTATCTCTAAGAAAATGGTGTCTAATATCAATGTGCTTGGTTTTTGTGTTGGACTGGGTTCTTGGCAATATTCAGTGCACTAGTGTTATCACAGGAAATTGGCACTGCTCCACATTTGATACCAAAGTCCTCCAATTGTTGTTTGATGCATAGCAGTTGTGAGCAACATGATGCAGCTGCTACATACTCGACTTCCGCAGTAGACATGGCAACTGAGTTTTGCTTCTTTGTGGCCCAAGAGACCAAACAAGGACCAAGAAAATATGCCATTCCTGAAGTGCTTTTCCTATCAACCAAATGTCCTACATAATCTGCATCAGCAAAACCAATTAGTTCAAAATTACCTCCCCTTGGGTACCAAAGACAAAGGTCCTGAGTTCCTTTCAAGTATCTCAGGATCCTCTTCACAGCTGTCAGATGTGACTCCTTAGGCTTGGACTAAAATCTAGCACACAGTCCCACACTGTATACTATATCAGGCCGACTGGCTGTGAGATAGAGGAGTGAACCTATGATTCCTCTATATTTTGTCTCGTTTGTTGAAGGACCTAGTTCATCCATATCCAGCTTGGTTCCAGGAGCAATGGGCGTAGTCATTTCTTTTGCTCCCTCCATGTCAAATTTCTTCAGAAGTTCCTTGACATATTTTTGCTGATGAATCATAGTCCCTTCAGGCATTTGCTTTATCTACAACCCAAGGAAGAAATTTAGTTCACCCATCATGCTCATTTCAAATTCACTTCCTATCAGATCAGCAAACCATTTGTATAGTTCCTCATCAGTGGCTCCAAAGATGATATCATCGACATACACTTGAACCACCAATAGATCCTTTCCTTTCTTCTTGAGGAATAGCGTATTGTCAATCTTTCCTCTTGAGAAACCATTCTTCAGCAGGAATCCTGAGAGTCTTTCATACCTGGCTCTAGGAGCTTGCTTCAACCCATAGAGAGCCTTGTCCAGTTTGTGAACAAAACATGATCAGGAAATTCATTGTTCACAAAGCCTGGTGGCTGTATCACATAGACCTCTTCATTCAAGTAGCCATTCAGGAAGGCGCTTTTTACATCCATCTGATATAGCATGAACTCCATGTATGTAGCAAAGGCAATCAACATTCTGATGGACTCCATCCTTGCAACTTGTGCAAAGGTTTCATCATAGTCTATTCCTTCTTCATGACTGTAACCTTGAACTACTAACCTTGCCTGTTTCTTGTCACTATACCATGCTCATCCAGTTTGTTCCTGAACACCCATTTTGTTCCAATTATTGATCTGTCCTTTGGTTTAGGAACTAGGTGCCAAACTTTGCTTCTTTCAAATTGGTGAAGTTCCTCCTGCATGGCTAGAATCCAATCTGGATCTTCTAGAGCTTCTTTTACATTCTTTGGTTCCAAAGAAGAGAGAAAAGCAGAGAATGCACAGAAGTTCTTCAAGGCTGACCTGGTCATGATTCCTGTATCCAGTTCAGATAGAACATTCTCCAAAGGGTGAGAGCTTTGATGTTTCCATGGCCTGAGTTTCCTGACTTGCTGGATCATTAGCTTCGTCAGAAGTTTCCCCTGTCAAGTTGACTCCTTGTTCTAGTGTGCTCGGATTTTCACCTGACGTCTCCTTGTCTTCTGAGTCTTCCAGTTCATCTACACCTTCTTCCCGACTTAGGCCATTCACTTGATCATCTGCTTCAGTTTCCCCCAATGCCTTATCAGATTCATCAAATACAACATGCATACTTTCTTCCACTGTTTGTGTTCTTTTGTTAAACACTTTGTATGCTTTGCTTTGAGTGGAATAACCAAGGAATATTGCTTCATCACTCCTAGCATCGAACTTCCCCAAGGGTTCCTTTCCATTGTTGTGAACAAAACATTTACAGCCAAAGGGTCTCAGGCGATCAATATTTGGTTTTCTTTCTTTGAGTAGCTCATATGGGGTCTTGTCAAGAATTGCTCTGATGGAACATCTGTTCAGCAAGTAGCATATGGTGTTTATTGCTTCAGCCCAGAAGTTTCTTGCAAGCCCACTTGACAACAACATAGTTCTTGCCATATCCTCCAGGGACCTGTTCTTCCTTACAACCACACCATTTTGTTGGGGAGTTCTTGGTGCAGAGAAGTTATGATATATGCTGTTCTTTGCACAATACTCAGAAAATTTTGAGTTTTCAAACTCAGTTCTATGATCAGATCCGATTATGATGAGTTCTAGATTTAACCTTTTCTGCACAACGCCAGCCCAGTCTTTAAAGCTGTCAAAAGCTTCATCTTTAAATGCCAAGAACAAGGTCCATGTGTACCTAGAGTAGTCATCAACGATTACAAACACGAACCTCTTTCCTCCTCTACTCCAGACTCTCATAGGTCCACACAGATCCATATGCAGTAGCTCCAGTGGCTTTGATGTACTTACCACCTTACACAGGCATCACACATTTTTATGTTTTCAAATCTCTTGCTTGGCAATCCACGCACCAGCTCCTTAGATACAAGCTTGTTCAATTGTGAGAGACTTGCATGACCAATCCTTTTGTGCCACAGCTGAGAGTCACTTTCTTGCACATTCAAGCATGTTAAGTTGTTTTTAGGTAATGACTTCAACGATGCTTTGTATACGTTGTTCACCCTCTTTCCTTCCATAACAATTTCTCCACTCTGTAGATTTTTCACAACACATCCTACAGATGAGAAACTCACTTCATTACCTCTGTCACATAGTTGGGAGATTCTCAGCAGATTGTGTCTGAGACCATCAACACAGTAAACGTTTTCAATTGCATGATCCAGAGTTCTCCCAATCTTTCCAATTCTCACGATTTGATCACTTTTACCTCCTCCGAAGGCCACACTGCCTCCTTGAAATGCTGCGAGTGAGAGAAAGTTTCTTCTGTCTCCTGTCATGTGCCTTGAACAACCGCTATCAAGTATCCAGCTTGGGTTGTTCTCCCTCACTCCAGCCTGCAAAACAGATTAGAGGTTAGTCTTAGGAACCCAGACAAGCTTGGGTCCCTTCTTACGAGAAAATTGATAAATTAAATCATGTCTAGTCCATCTAGGTAGAACACTTCTTTTATTCATGGCCTTTGCCTTGCTAGTGTTCATGAACTTTTGTTTGAAGTGTCCAGTCTCACCACAAAAGGTTCACAACGTGTTGCAAGGCAACCCCACATACTTGCTCTTAGGATTATATGGAGGCAATGGTTTCTTGAATCCTAGCCCTTGTTTTCCTTTGTTTTGATTTTCAAGAACCCAGTTCATTGCCTCCGATGATTTATTCCATTTAGTTAATCTGGTAAGCTCAAATTCAGATTTTTCCATCTTTTGATTTAAAATTCTGTTCTTTTCAGTTTCCTGATACAGAATCTCATTGGCTCTTTTCAGTTAATTTTCCAGAAAGGTTTGAACTTCACTTATTACTTGCTTACCATTTACACTCTCTCTTAATTGATTGCAATCCAATTCTAGTTCAGTGATCTTAGAGTTTGACACAAGAGTTTACCCCTTTAAGATGGCATTGATTTCTTCCAGTTCAATATTTTGTTCTAGGAGGCTCTTGTGCTTGGTTCTGAGATCACTTAACTCTTCAGTTAATTTATCCTTTTCAATTTTTTCTTTTTCATAACCCTCAATCAAGGTGGCAGTGATTAGAATCAAATTTTCACAAGAGTATGTATGCAAAGTTTCCTTAAGATCACATAGACATACCTCTGCTGAATGAGTTGCTTCAGCTCCATCGGTCGCCATAAGGGCTGAGTCCTTCTTTTGGTTATCATCTATGCACAACTCCTTCAGCCTTTCCCAGACTTCCTTGGCAGACTTGCATTCGAGTATCCTTGCAAGCACATCATAGGTAAGTCCTCTCCTCAGGTACCATTCAGCCTTGGAATTTGCCTGTAGCCAGTCTAGATCTTGAGGATCTAGTTCCTCCACCTTTTTTGGAACTAAGAATCCATTTGCTGCTCTCTTCGCAGGGACATGAGGTCCTCTCTTCACGATCAGCCACAGACTATAATCAGTAGCTTGCAGGAAAACTTTCATATGTTTCTTCCAGCTCATATAATTAGTCCCATGGAACACAGGTGGCCTATATGGATCTCTCCCTCCTCTGAATTCTCGAGGGTCTTCTTCATCAGAACTGATGTCTGTCATACCCATTAGTGCTAGTGGTGATGATCTTTGGATTCCTTTTCATGATCAGATTCACTGTCAGTTGGTCCTCATGTGGCGTAGAAAGCTTCCTTCTTCTTTCTCCTTTCTGCTCTGAAGTTTGGAGGCCATCTTGACTTCTTCTTATCTTTGTCATTTTCCTTTGACGTCTCCTTCTCCTTTTTCCTTAGATGCTCTGTTTTTCATCCACTCTATTTCCCACATAGGACAATCCATGACGGCATGATCCTTTTTGAAACACTTAAAGCATCCTGAGTAATCCGGACTGTCAACTATGTTCTTTCTGCCAGAATTCTCCTTGCCACTTCTTTTGAACACTTTGAATCTACCCAAGTTAAGCTTCTGTCTTAGAGCACTAACCATTGCTGCTTCAACTGATTGTAGATCAACATATTCATCGGTTTCCTCAGTTGCTTCAAGCGCAGGGGTCTTGTCATTCTTTGCAGCTGGTTTAGCTTTTGAGTCCTTCATCATTTCATGAGTTTTCAAGCTACCGACCATTTCTTCAAGTTTGATGGATCTTAGAGGTTTGGATTCAATGATTGCAGTCATCTTAGGTTACCATGCTTCAGGAAGCACATTCAGAATATTATCAACGATCTCTACCTCAGGCAATTCCATATCCAGGGATCTCATCTCATTAGTAATGATGGTCAACCTGGTCATCATATCCTGAATTGATTCCTTTTCACCCATAGAGAACAGTTCAAATTGTCTCTGCAGCATTCTTCTCTTTGAGTCCTTTACTTCCGTGGTTCCTTCATGGCCAACCTGCAGAGCATCCCAGATTTCTTTAGCCGTCTTGTAAGATGATACTCTATTGAACTCCTCAGGACCTAGACCACAAATAACCAGACGTTTGGCTTTGTGATTCTTTTCAATCATCTTATAGTCCGTCTCATTGAACTCCTCTTTTAGTTTAGGTTCTTGTTTGGCAGTGGCTCCTTCACCAACTATTTTAGTGGGGATCAGATTTCCTTCAGATACTATCAGCCAGAGTTGATAGTCTTCAGCACATATATAATTTTTCATCCTGTTCTTCCACCACGCATAGTACTGCCCGTTAAACTGTGGGGGCCTTTGAACTGACTGTCCTTCAGTATTAGTAGGTGGTGCACTCATGATTCTGATCCTTCTCAAGGTCTTAGCCTCACACGAGAAGACCCGCTCTAATACCACTTGTTATAATCTAAGCACCTCTTAAAGATACTAGAAGGGGGGGGGGGTTGAATAGTGTCTACCGATTTTCGTTTCAAGAACCTGGTTCTTCAGTGTTAAGATCCTAGTTCTTGACTTTGTAATTCTTCTGTTTCAAACACTGCAACTCACATCAAACACACCCACAGAGAACACGAGGATTTTACGTGGAAAACTCCTTACTCAAGGGAGAAAAACCACGACCCACACTCTGGGATTTGAGAACTGAATCCACTAACACAATGAGCAAGTTTCTGATTACAAAACTCTATAACCAAGGGACTACACTCTAGACCCTAATCACTACTCAAAGCTAAACTCTAGCTTTTCAAGCAGTTTCTCACAAGTTCACCTAATACATATGCTTCTACAATAAGCCAATAGGTAAATACAATGAGACCTCAAACTAAGACAACTTACAACTCAATAAGCCTAAACAAAATATTTAGACTCAATCAATTCAAGCACGCCTGTTGTCTTCTTCAGTTTACTCACGTCAAAAGATGCTGGATCGCCTTTGTATGCTCACCACTCTCTTTTTGTGAATAACTGAATCACGGCTGTATCAACTACTTGTATATATACGGGCCTTGTAACCCTAGTTGAGTCCTACAAGAAATCCTTGTAATTATGGCAAGACAGGATTCCTAGTAACTCTTTTCCTTATTGAATTCCAACTCCTATTCACACTTCGAAGACACAGCCTGGGCACCGCCTCTATTAATCTGACTAGGATGCATTCATTCACGCGCCACTATTCCTAGTTCCGCAGGGATTTGCAACCCTCAACTCTTTTCGATCGGTCGTGCCCTTCTATGCAAGGACTAGGTTCTTCTCTAAGACCACTGAGTCCTTTACGTTTGTCATTCTTCAAAACCAGCACTCAACAGGTATGATCATGAATAAAGTATTGAAGAAAAAAAATGTTGAAATATTCAAATGCTAACACTCTTAAACATGTATATGTTAAAAAATAAGAATAAAAGTATATATTTAATATATATAGTTCGGTTTTTTTGGTTTTTCGGTTTCTATTTATTGAAATCCGAAACCAAACCAAAAACCCAAAATTTTAAGTTCTTCAATCCAAACCAAAGCAATTAATGAAAAACCCAAACCAAACTAAAAAAATAATTCGGTTCGGTTTGGTTTTTCGGTTTAATCCGAATAGTGCACACCCCTAATTTTGGGTGGTGGAGGACGTAGGTTTTGTGGTTGGTGGGTAAAACTGATGGTAGTAATATGGTGGATTTTGTGGTGATGTGGCGAATTTAGGGGTGGGTAGTGAAATCTACATTAGTGTTATAATTATTTGTGGTTGAGGATGTGGGTTTGATGATTGAAATGGCATTGGTTGTTGGTGCTATGATGGTGTTGAGGCTGTTCTGAAGAAGAAACCATGTGATGACATGAAAAAGAACACTTTTTAAAATCTAACATAATATTGAGGACAGTGACATGGCGATGAGGTGAAACATCTCCCGCCTTGTGACTAGTTATATATATGTGATGGGGGTTAAGGGTGTCCAGCGGTCTGGTAAAAAATCGGATCGAACCAAATTAAATTTAAGAACTAATATAAAGATTATTTGCAATATTTATTTGATAACTTTGACACTAGAGTATGCCTTACTACGGATGGGTCGTTTTACTAATAATTGTGATTATATTATTGTTACTGTTCATTGGATAGATCCTGACTAGATTTTTCAAAAACGTATTATTACCTATAAAGTTGTTGATGAACAACACGGGAAATTATATTTGTAATAAAGTTTCATCAATTTGTCGTGCGTACTGTTTAATTAACAAAGTTTTTAGTATTACGGTAGATAATGCTACAAATAACACAGACACACTTAGGAACTTAAGACCTATTTTGAACCCCCCTTTTGAGAAATTTTTTCATGTTAGATGTGCATGTCATATTTATAATTTAGTAGTAAAAGATGGTCTTGACTTGTTTAACCACATTATTGAAAAGGTGAAAGTAGATTACTTATATGTTTAGAACAAAAAACCAAGATAAAAAAAGAGAATGGGAAGAAAATGTATAGAATTAGGAATGGAAATTAGGAGAGTCCCAAAGAAAGTTTGTACTAGATGGAACACTTTATATGAAGCTTTGAATGTTGCTTATCAATATAGAGTGACTATTTCACAAATGTATAATAAACATTTTATGGAAGTCTATCACCTTAAGGACGATGATTGGAACCTTGTTGCTCATCTCCTTAAGTTTTTAGAAATTTTTTATCATGCTGCTTTAAAATTTTCTGGACAATATTATCCAATTGTTCCTACCATGTTATATTATATCGTTGGAATATCAGAGTTATTGAAAGAATATAAGAAATATAAAGTATATAAAGTGGCTGTAGAAGCTATGATTGAAAAATTTAGAAAATATTTTTTCTCTATTCCTCCTATTTTTTACATTGCTTCTATGTTGCATCCTGCTTTTAAACTTAAGTTAACTGAATGAGTTGTTAGAGAATATATGCAAATTTAGAAATTATAGAAACTGAAATTAAGACTAATGGATTTTCAAGTGTCGAAAATGCGTGTCTTAAAGTTTATGCAGATACCGTGAATGTTTTTGCAAAGTATAGAGCTTGGGTAGACACTGCTACACCAACTATACCAATACAATCCACCAATGAAAGCTTTTCTCAAACGGGCAAAAGGCATGCGGGAATGAGCACTTTTGGCAAACTTGATGAACGGTTGCTAGAAGAACAGGACGAGTACAGGGAGGAATACAATGACTTCCAAGTTTATTTAATTCAATATCCAAAGAAACTTAAAACTTTTGGAAGTCATGATTTGCTAGACTACTAGAAGATTCAAGAATCGCAATTTCCAATTCTTGCAAAAATGACCCGGGATATATTAACAATTCAAGCTTGATCAGTTGCCTCGAAAAGCGCTTTTAGCCAAGGAAGATTACAAATTGGAGATCATAGATATTCGTTGAAGGAAGAATCAATGGAGACAACAATTTTATTTAGGGATTGGATCAGAGTCGAGCGAAGAAACTTTTCACTACCAGAGATTAATAAGAAAAAAGACAAGAGATATATAGATTAAATTTTAAGCGATGAAACAAGCGATGGGAGTCAAACCGGCAAAGAAGAAGAAGAAGAAGAAGAAGAAGAAGAAGAAGAAGAAGAAGAAGAAGAAGAACCAGACGAAGAAGATGAACAAGAACAACAACAACCAGTTCCTAAAGAAAAGCGTACGACTATCCTATGAAAATTAGCCAATATGTTTAAAAGAATGTAAGTTTCTAAATTTGTTTTTTGAAATTGAAAGTTTGAAATTTTGGCTATGTAGTTTGTACTTTGCACTACTTATGTTTATCAATAAAATTGGTCAAAGTCTTAGAATTCCATCACTACTCTTGTCTTTTTTTAAAAAAAATTATTTTTTACGCAAAAATATTATAATTAATTTACTAGTTTCTAAATTAATTCAAAGTTTGAATTTATAAAATTAATTCAAAGTTTTTTGAAATTATCGAATTAAATCAAGTTTGAATCTAATTTCAAACTTTGAAATTAATTCGAAGTTTGAAACTTTTTTTAAAGTTTTTTAATTCTAAGTTTGAACTTTGAAATAAACTAAACATTCCAAATATATATAAAAAGTTAGTAATAATTTGTTGTTATATTTTCAAAATTTAAAAATTATCCATAACGTGAAATGGAAGATCCAAAAATAAAAAATATATATAATCGGCATCCCGGGCCGGAACCGGACCGGGCCAGTATTTCAAATCCGCCTATTTCAAATATAGCCGTTGGCTAATAGCCAAAAACGACTATATTTGCCCTCCCCCCCCCCCCAAACACCCCCCATAGACATGACCACTTTTACTTGTATGGCACTTTTGCATTTCGTAAGATGTCATTTGGTCTTTGCAATGCTCCCGCTACTTTTCAAAGGTGTATGCTATCCCTTTTTCACGATATGGTGGAAAACTTTTTTGAAGTATTCGTGGATGATTTCTCGGTGCTTGGAGATTCATTTAATGATTGCTTGACAAATTTGGAGAAGGTGCTAGAAAGATGTGAAGAAACGAGACTTGTGTTAAATTGGGAAAAGTGTCATTTTCTAGTACAAAAAGGCATAGTATTGGGGCACAAAATTTCCAAGAAAGGCATTGAGGTGGACCAAGCAAAGATTGAGGTTATTTCAAAGCTTCCGCCTCCAATGATCGTGAAGGGTGTTCGAAGTTTCTTAGGGCATGCGGGATTCTATTGCTGCTTTATAAAGGACTTCTCCAAGACTGTAAATTCAATGTGCAAAGTTTTAGAGAAGGATGCCAAGTTTGTGTTTGACAAGACTTGTCTAGAAGTCTTTGAAGAAGTGAAGAAAAGGCTAACAACCGCACCAATCATTGTGAGTCCTAATTGGGAGACTTCGTTCGAGCTTATATGTGATGCTACTGATGTGGCCTTGGGAGCCGTGCTAGGTCAACGGGTGGATAAGATGTTCCATCCCATCTATTTTCCAAGCAAGACAATGGACGGAGCTCAATTAAATTACACGGTGATGGAGAAAGAGCTTTTGGAAATTATGTTTGCTTATAAGAAGTTCCGGTCATATTTAGTGGGATCGAAGACAATTATTCATATCGATCATTCCGCTATCCGATACTTGATGGAAAAGAAGGATTCAAAGGCAAGGCTTATCCGATGGGTGTTGCTCATCCAAGAATTTGATAATGAAGTTCTTGATCGAAAAGGGACCGAAAACCAAGTGGCGGACCACTTGTCCTGCTTGGAGGAGGGGGGCAGAGGTGAATGATGCGTTTTTGGATGAGAGGATCTTGGTTGTGTCTTGGGAACCCATCCCTTGGTACGAAGATCTAGCAATTTCATAGTGGGTGGGGTCTATCCCGAAGATTTTACATTCTACCAAAAGAAGAAGCTAGCCAAAGATAAAAGATTCTATTATTGGGAAGAGCCCTATCTCTTTAGGGTGTGTGTTGATGGAATAATCCGAAGATGTGTTGCCGAGTCCGAGCAAGAGGCTATTATGGAAGGATGCCATTCTTCTCCTTATGGAGAGCATCATGGTGGAGTGCGGACAACGGCCAAGGTGTTACAATATGGCTTCTTTTGGCCAACCTTCCATAGAGATGCCCATGCTTGGGTGAAAAATTGTGACCAATGCCAAAGGATGGGTGGAATTTCAAGAAAGCATGATATGCCGATGACTCTCATTGTTGAGGTCGAGTTGTTTGATGTGTGGGGAATTGACTTTATGGGGCCCTTTGTGAGTTCTTACGGAAATAAGTACATCTTGGTAGCAGTGGATTATGTGTTCAAATAGGTGGAAGGAGTTGTGCTTCCCAATAATGAAGCCAAGAGTGTGATGGGTTTCTTGAAAGAACATATTCTCAAGATTTGGGACTCCTAGAGCAATTATTAGTGATGGTGGGAGCTATTTTTGCTATCGAGCTTTTGCAAATCTCCTCAAAAAATATGGAGTGAGACACAAAGTTGCAAATCCTTACCACCTTCAAATAAGTGGGAAAGTTGAAGTCTCTAAACGAAAGGTCCAAGATAGTTAATGCAAATAGAACCGATTAGGCTAGAAAACTTAATGAAGGTTTTTGGGCGTATCAGACCGCATACAAAACTTCAATTGGGATGTCTCCATTCAAATTGGTATTCCGGAAAGCTTTCCTGATGCAGACCAATTCTGTGCTGATCAAGCATTCATTCTATCGAGGCCGATGACACGAAGTCAAGCCAAGTTGCTGCATGATACTCACATTCATTTGGCATGGTCGGGAGAAAGCAACCGTTCAGAAGTTGAGTGGCCGAGCTCAAGATTCAAAGGCTTCATTTATAAGCTTGAGCTCGAAGAAGGGAGCGACTGAATACCCAACCGAACACTCATTATCGACGCTGAAGAGTAAAGACAACCAACCGAAGGAAGAGCGTCCGATGTCAAAATGCGCAGAGCTGAACAACCAAGTACCGAAGTCAAGAGCTCAAGCTCAAGTGTTCGAAATCAAATGTTCGGCTGAAGGAGTGACCGAACACTCAGCTTATTTAGCCCTTTGTGCTTACTCCTATTGGTCGTCTGTGACCGTTTTACTATTTTACCCTTAGAATAGTCTATATAAACTCCTTTCCATTTCATTTGTAAACACCTAGATTTTGAGTATTGAATAATGAATGAGAGTAGTCGTGAGCACTGTTTCTTTTGTCTCAGATGTGAGCAAACCCGATGGGGTCCTTCGGAACTTGTGGCTTTCGATAAATCTGATTGAACAGTTCCTCTTTGATCATTCTGTTTGCAAGAGGCATTGTTCTCTTGAGGATTGTTTCATAACTTAGGTGCTCTTTCCTTCTACTAGAATCGTACCGAGACCAATTCCTCGGTGCCGTTCTAGCAAAAAAAGCTGTGTCAAGCTTCTATCTTTGTTTTCCGCTGCTGTTTTCGGTTGCTAAGCCTAATCTCCAATTAACTTGCACCATTGCCACTTGCCGGTGGAACTTGAGCATAAAGCTTTGTGGGCATTGAAGAAATTGAACATGGATTGGAGACTTGATGAATTTCGGTTCTTGGCATATGAGAATGCCTTGATATACAAGGTAAAGATGAAGGTGCTTCATGATTCAAGAATTTGGAATCGGACATTCAAGATTGGAGAGTTGGTGTTGTTGTTTGACACCCGCTTGAAATTGTTCCCCAGAAAGCTTAGGTCCAAATAGACGGGTCCATTAAAGGTGGTAGGTGTTACGACTTATGGCTCGGTTGATTTGCAGCAAAAGAAGGTGGAAAAAGCTTTCAAGTGAATGTGCATCAGGTAAAGAACTACTTGTGATGTGACGCCGAAGTTAGTGAAGTGGCGTGCATCTATCTTGATAAACCGTGATGGAAGGTGTCAACGCCATCGTGTAGCGATGTTAATTAGGCGCTTCTTGGGAGGCAATTCAAGTTTTTAGTGTAATTAGTTGTTACTTGTCCAGGTGCCCAAGTGTGAGTAAAGAAGTGAAGAGTGAAAGCCATAAGAAGAAATGGGAACAGCTACAGGCGGACCGCCTCTATCAAATAGGCGGGCCACCTCCTAAAGTCCAGAGAGCATGCTAAGTGAAAATTTTCAAAAATTTGGCTAAGTATAAACTATGCGGACCGCTTCAGGTAAGCGTGTGGGTGTAAAAGGGAAACAAAAATGAGAGCAGGACCAGGCGGACCGCCTGCCCCTTTAGGCAATTAATTTACCCGGCTAGTCGGGTTAAAAGGGGACAACATCCCCAAGCCTCCCATTTTTCATTCACTGCAAAACTTAACAAAAGAAAGGCACCCTCTTGGCCGAAAATCATACCCTAATCAAAAAATTTCACTTTCAATCATCAACAACACACACAAAGCACTCCATAATCACTTTTAATCTTCAAGCTTGCTTGGATTTCGGGTATTTGCACAAATCTCTTAATTTTTCTTTAAATTTCTTTAACTTTGTGAAATCATGATTTTAGGATTAGAAGTAGTTAGTAATGGTTTAAGTTAGTGTGATAATTGCTCCTTATGGTTGAATGCTATAGCTTGAAGTTGAAAGAAATTGTAAAAAGTTAGGGTTCAACAAAGAAAACTTGAATTTGAATAAAAATTGGAACCATGATTTGAATCCTCTATATTCAGATGCTTGAACAGTTTAAAATTGTTGGGATTGCATTGTTGTTGCCAATTAGGTGTTCAAGTATGGAAACCCAATAGTTAGGGGATGTGGGAATGCAAGAAACATGTGCAATCTATGAAACTGCTAAAGAGGCGGACCGCCTGTTGCATAGAGGCGGGCCGCCTGTTTTTGCACTTCTCTTTATTGCCTGTTCCTGAAGCAATTAAATGTGTCAACTTTTCTTTTGTTTGCATTGTGTAACGCTTTAAGCTTGGGATAACTATGATTCTTCTATTATTACAGGTACATTGCCTAAGAAAACGACCAAAAGGAAACAACTGGAAGCACCGTCTCCTCCTCCTGCTCCCAGGAATGAAGCATGAGATGATGTGCCATTAGTTGACTTGGCTAAGCAAACTGGAGGAGAAGTGAGAAAGAAAAATAAATAGGAAGCTTCTTCCTCCCAACAGCTGGTACAAGAATAAGAGGAGGAAGAGCAAGCTCAAGAAGAGGAGGAGCATGGGCAACCGAAGGCTCAAGAAGACGATTCGGAATAAGAAGAGTTGTTCGAGGAATTGAAATTCCGTTTCAGTTCAAGGCAAGCACTCTGGCTGTACTTGAAAAAGTTCCAGAACCGAAATATCAACCCGGAGAGAATAATTGGCATGACAGATATAGATGTCAAGAATCCCGACATCTTTAGACGGTATCGAAACACGTGCAATCTATGAAACTGCTAAAGAGGCGGACCGCCTGTTGCATAGAGGCGGGCCGCCTGTTTTTGCACTTCTCTTTATTGCCTGTTCCTGAAGCAATTAAATGTGTCAACTTTTCTTTTGTTTGCATTGTGTAACGCTTTAAGCTTGGGATAACTATGATTCTTCCATTATTACAGGTACATTGCCTAAGAAAACGACCAAAAGGAAACAACTGGAAGCACCGTCTCCTCCTCCTGCTCCCAGGAATGAAGCATGAGATGATGTGCCATTAGTTGACTTGGCTAAGCAAACTGGAGGAGAAGTGAGAAAGAAAAATAAATAGGAAGCTTCTTCCTCCCAACAGCTGGTACAAGAATAAGAGGAGGAAGAGCAAGCTCAAGAAGAGGAGGAGCATGGGCAACCGAAGGCTCAAGAAGACGATTCGGAATAAGAAGAGTTGTTCGAGGAATTGAAATTCCGTTTCAGTTCAAGGCAAGCACTCTGGCTGTACTTGAAAAAGTTCCAGAACCGGAATATCAACCCGGAGAGAATAATTGGCATGACAGATATAGATGTCAAGAATCCCGACATCTTTAGACGGTATCGAAACACGTGCAATCTATGAAACTGCTAAAGAGGCGGACCGCCTGTTGCATAGAGGCGGGCCGCCTGTTTTTGCACTTCTCTTTATTGCCTGTTCCTGAAGCAATTAAATGTGTCAACTTTTCTTTTGTTTGCATTGTGTAACGCTTTAAGCTTGGGATAACTATGATTCTTCCATTATTACAGGTACATTGCCTAAGAAAACGACCAAAAGGAAACAACTGGAAGCACCGTCTCCTCCTCCTGCTCCCAGGAATGAAGCATGAGATGATGTGCCATTAGTTGACTTGGCTAAGCAAACTGGAGGAGAAGTGAGAAAGAAAAATAAATAGGAAGCTTCTTCCTCCCAACAGCTGGTACAAGAATAAGAGGAGGAAGAGCAAGCTCAAGAAGAGGAGGAGCATGGGCAACCGAAGGCTCAAGAAGACGATTCGGAATAAGAAGAGTTGTTCGAGGAATTGAAATTCCGTTTCAGTTCAAGGCAAGCACTCTGGCTGTACTTGAAAAAGTTCTAGAACCGGAATATCAACCCGGAGAGAATAATTGGCATGACAGATATAGATGTCAAGAATCCCGACATCTTTAGACGGTATCGAAACACCGGGAGGGAGCATACTTTGAAGAAGCCACTGGGGAAAGCCAATGAACATATCATCACAGAGTTCTACTCCAACTTAGCAACTAATTCCCCAGGTAACAACAAGGTATATTGTCGAGGCAAGTATATTGATATCTCCGCTAAAGCATTGAACAAACACTTAAAACTCAAGCATTTCTCTCCAAAGCAACACATGAAAAAATTACAACTTTTTCGATAGGAGTAAAGGGAGTGGCACCTATCATCGGTAGGGAGAAGAATCTGCCATGGAAGCAAGTGGGTGTACAAATTGTGAGGGCCGACCAAAATTTTGAGGCAAAGGGTTGGCTATACATTATCATATCACGAGTCCGCCTAACAAGTCAAGACAACAAACTAATTTTGAAGAGGGCTGTGATGATTGGATGTTTGATGTCGGGCATCAAGATAAATTTAGGAGCAGAGATGCTTAAACAAATGCGGGAAGTCATAAGATTCGAGAAGGACAACCTAGAATTCCCTTACTCATTGACCGATTATTTGAAGAAATGTGGTTACCCGGAGCTACCAAATGAATTTAAATCACCTCAAATCCGACTTCAATTGGTATGCTATCAAGGAAACTCCTCTGGAGACTACTTTAGGTACTCCTCTTTCTGATGATCCTACTGATATGTCATCCACCTCTAAGGCAACCCCTCCCTATCTTGAGTCTATACCATCATAGTATGAGGCAGGGCTCCTACTTCGGGCATTGGTACAGGCACTATCCCTGAGGATGTGACTCGGAATGTGCGTGACTTTGGTGCCAAGTTGGATGAGATCAGGACTCTCATTTCCAAATTGCCACAGGTGCAGCCCCCACCTCCACCTCCACATCATGAAGTCTCCACAGAAATATTCAGTGAGTTGATTATGGCATTGAAAGTTCACACCAAGATCATTGAGAACCATACTAAAGCCGTGGAGGCTAACACCTTGGCCCTTCAAAGTCGCTCTCAGGATGTTCTTGCCATGAAGAAATCCTTTTTCGGTCTTGCTACACATTATTTGTTGATGGACAAGAAACATAGCGAGGCACTCGGTGTACCCACATAAGAAGTTGTCTTTCAGCGGAGATCACCTTCTCTACCGCCCCAGTCTAAGGGCCCTATGACATCCACTTCTCCTGCCACTACTATTGCTCCACTTGGTTCTACTATTGCTCCATCTGCTCCAACTTTTGTTCCATCCTCTTCAGTGCCACCATGTCCTTCTACATTCGCACCCAGAGCTTCTAGTTTAAAGCCTTCCAATGGTCCTAGTAAACTATCGAAGAAATCCCAGCAACAAGAGGATGAGGACTTGATATTTTTATCTATATAAACCCTATTATTTCATCAATTATATCACAATTCATCAATTTCTATCAATTCTCTCCAAAATTACTTTCAAAGGCTATTTTCTAAATTCTACCAAAAAATCATAATGTCTGAAAATCAACCCGCTAGTCTTAGTGAAACTCAACGTGAGGAACGACGAGGTCGACCTGAAGTGTGAAAATTTATTATGAAAGTTACTGAAATTCAGAAAGCTACATATAGCCTTTGTAAAAGAGAGTGGAACCTTTACCCAAGTGGTAGAGGGACGATGAAGTATAGGGTTCACTTAAAAATACAACATAATACCGAATGAAGTGCTCGAGGAGGGGGAGTTTATCTGCGACGTTGAAGAAATGGTCAAGAGAATATATATGTAATTTTTAATTTTCCAGTTTGTCTTTTCAATTATGTATTGTCTTTTCAATTATGTATTTCCCGAATTTTCAATAATTATGTGTCTTTCTTTTCCAATCTCAATGTTTGTTTAGTGTTTACTTTACATTAATAATTTTTTTTATAGCTCTTCTATTTTAATTCTCATTGTATTTGCCTAAAAATAAAAAAATAAAAAAAAAAAAAATAGAAAATCCGGACGGAGTGGTCTGGGCCGGAAAAAACCGGCATAATGGTTGTCGGTGCCCATTCTGTCCCAGCTTAACATATTTCGACCGGAATCGAATGGACCGGATCGGCCCCGATTATGTCCGATCCCTCCCTCCCCCAGCGACCGGACCGGAACCGGCAAAGAAAGCCGGTTGAGGACCGAACTAAGCCGTTGGCCAAATTTAATGGGGGTATTAATTCCACAAAAAAAATATAGATAGGAATATTAGGTCGCCCGTAAAATATGAATATGTAAATGACTTTTTAGGACAAGTATATGAAGCAACTTATGTATTATCCCAATTTTTTAAACTTGCAACTCATACTTTTTGTACATTTGATATGCACTATTTTAAAATAGCAAAATGACAACTGTCGTGAGGCGAAGCACTTATAAAGCACCCTTGGTCTTATGAGTGGAGTTTTTTCAAAGAAATGGACCGTGGACCTAACTCAATCCCAAAAGCTAGCTCAAGGGAGGAAGATTGCCAAATCTATATAAACAAACAACCACCTCGTTTCCCATTCGATGTGGGACAATAATCCACTGTAACACCCCCTCGAACGCCTAGACCGACGTGAACAAATTAATGGGAGCCCAAATGGAAACGGGTCTGGCTCTGGTAACATGTCAAAGAAATGGACCTTGGACCTAACTCAACCCCAAAAGCTAGCTCAAAGGGGAGGTGAAACGATCTTAGGTAGTCGTTTCGGGAGTTAAAACTTTGATTGACGTGCCGACAGTTTTAAAATCTGCGTAAGATTTATTAAGACTTGTCTGTAAAATTCCTCGTTTGATCGGACCTCGTTTGGTAGGTACCGGAAGAAGGTTTCAGTTTTTGTTGGCGATAAATCTTAAAAAGATGTTTTCGAGCTCAATTTTGGCGAATGAGCTCCGATTCAAAATCTGAAAGTATTGCTAGATTCGTATGGTCATTTGTGACCTATGTAAACATTCGGAAGTGAATTCCGAGGTCATTCGGATGGTTCCCAAAAATTAAAGAATTTGATCTTTTCTATTTAATTCGTATCTTGAACTTCGGGATCCGATTTGAGATCCGTCTTAGTGAGTACGTCACATAAATTTTATATAACTTGTATGCAAAATTTGAGGACATTCTGGATTTTGTAGGGTTTCGTTTTAATTTTTGTTATGGTAGCAAGTTTTCAAAAAAAATAAAAAATAAAATAAAATAAAATAAAAAGAAGGAAAAGATATTTAAGTGGGGGAGGCAGATGGCTTAAGGGATAAATCCCTTAGCCTAGCTTAAAGTCAAACGAACAGAAACAATGAAACGAAACAAAACAAAGAACAAACGAGAGAAAGGAAAGGAAAAAAAAAATAGAATTTTTACTCCGAAACATCCAGGTAATGATATTAATTCATTATTTTAGTTTATTACGCGTGTTTGAATATATTTTAATGCTAGAAATCGGGATATTAAACATCATTCTAATAAGTTAAATTGATAGTTTAAAGCGTTAATTAGACCCTGATAATGGAATTGATTATATATTCAAACTCAGGGAGTTATGGGCAACCCATAAATAAAATTTATTTAGGGTTTGGTTATGTAATTTGAACCATGTATGTAGGCCTGGACTATGTATTGCGTATCCAAATCGGGTGTCGGGTTCATGACCGAATTGTTCTAAGATGTAAGGAATGAAGCTTTTAGCCTTATTTTATTTTTTCTTCTGTTTCTTGAATATAGCAGGATCGTTTGGCAGTGAATCCAAAGGACAAAACGGTTGTTGAGTAACAGTGCTAACTTTTGAACGAGGTAAGTGATATTATCCATTTCTTTGGTGGCCTTTGGCCTTGTGGATACTCTACCACGTGTTCCTTATGTGTGTAGCTGCCGATAGGCATACTTATTGCGCCTTAGTTTTGGATGTACACTGTATATTATATGTTATGCCCTATTGTTGATATTGTATTAAGCATATAAGCATTGTACTCTGCTTGTGAGCTTGACATATATACTTCCCGGTAGTCGATGAGAGTCCCACGCCGGTGAAGGATTATTATTGCATCATATTAAGGGTATGAGTATTCCGCCCTAGGAGCAGGAGTATTCCGCTCCTTGCATCATATTGACGGTAGAAGTATTCCACCCCTGGAGCAGGAGTATTCCGCTCCTTGCATCATATTGAGGATGAAAGTATTCCGCCCCAGGAGCAAGAGTATTCTGCTTCTTGCATCATATTGAGGGTATGAGACTAAGAGTATTCCGCTCCTTGCATCATATTGAGGATCGAAGGACTCCGCCCTAGAGGATTCCGCTCATTCCGCTCCTTGCATCATATGGAGGATAGGAGGATTCCGCCCTGGAATAAGAGGATTCCGCTCTATTTATTTGGCACATGTGGCCCCATTGCATCATACTGCATTCATTTCCTTTCATTGCACTGACTGTTATGTATTATGTGACTTAGTGCGATGTTTTGTGTATGTGTCATGTCTTTTTGGTTGTTGATATGTTTCTGGCTCGTATCCCAGGTTGTTTATGAGTTTATGGTTTCTTACGTATTTCCAGCTATTATCTGGCTCTGCTTTTTTATAGTTGAAACAAGGTGAATTTGGTTCATCTATTTTTCTTCTCCCTGTGTAGCATATATGCTTCTTCGAGGTGGCTAGCCATCCCCCACTTACTGAGTCCTTTCGACTCACCCTCTGTTTGTTTCTTGTCTATTTATTTCGTTTCGGAAAAATCACTCCACGATTGAGTTCCCCACGTCGTTGAGGAGCGAAGACGACTTCAGCTGTCAGGGTAAGCCAGCTTTTGTTCAGGATGACCACCAATTTTATGTTTATTATCTCAGTTGTATTTTGCTCCCTTCAAGAGATGTTTATACTTCATTTGTATTCTTAGGTGTCTGTCTGGATAGCCCTATACCTAGTACATTGGGTAGTCAGTTGTAACTCCTTCTGTACAGCTTATGTATAATTATGTTCGTGTCTCTTTAAGTCTTATTTCTTATCTATAAGTTGATTTTATGAATTCTATTCCAAAGGGTTCACCCGACGGGTCTAGGGGAAGATGTCGGGTGCCCACACAACTTAGCAAAAAATCTGGATCATGTCAGGAGGATTACCCAAGTCCATATAAACAAACATCCACCCTATTCCCCAACCAATGTGAGACAATTAACCCACTCTAACAACTTTTACGTCATGAGACCCTGACACACTTGGCTCGTTCAATAATTATTCATACAATTGTGAATTGTATGTGAGTCTTGTGAACCCTTAAAATTCCTTAAGTGACCATTGGCTCTTAAATGAACGGTGAATTTAGTGACAAATTTGATGAGTATACCCACAAAATGTTATGTTACTAAACTTTGCAACTGATAAGATCTGTTGCTAGACCGTTGCAAACTTTACATCGGATTCAATTTGATCGTCGCTGAAAGGTTAGCAACAAAAATATCTCTCACAGGCGTCACTGTTTAGAATATTAATAGATTTAACGACAAAATAAACTATCTAGCGACGTAATTCATCATTTCTAAAAGGATGTTTTTTTTAGAGAGTTATAATTCAACTTCTAATGTTATACATTATCTACTAAGAACACTATAACAGTGAATTCTGTTGGAATCTTAGCTTCATTTGGAGAATTTTATGTATTTATTTTTGATAGAGAGAGGAAGAAGTTTTCAAGAACTTATACATTACTTATTTCATTGTACTCCTAAACCAATTGGAGTACACTGTAATTTACAAGTAGAATAATAGTTGACTACATCATTTATTTGTCTGAATGTCTATAATTTCTAAAATAAAATAAAATAAAATAAAATAAAAGAGAACAATGCATAGTGATGCACAGTAAAGAGTCAATAAATAAAATTTCATAAAATAAAAGATAGTACTATGTATTAATCTTTTAATATTGACTCTTAATTTCCTATATACAAATTCTGTCTTTTCCCTTTCTTTCCAAAAATAAAAAAAGAGTTTCTTTGATTCCAACAAAGGTAAGGATTAGGGCTAATTTTCCTACTTTACCTATACTTGGGTTTTACAACCGTAATTTCCTAAACTTGAACCGGCCAACATCAGTTCTATAAATTCAACAAACTATACCCATCTTAATTTCCTACTTACAATTTCCTCCCTTTTTTCATTCCAAAAAAAATAAAAAAAGGTTTCTTGGATTCCAATAAAGGTAGGGATTACAGCTAAATTTTCCCACTTCAATTATACTTAGGTTTTATTACAACACGGTAATTTCATAAACTTGCACCCAACATTAGTTCTATAAATTCAATAAAGTATACTGTATACCTATAAAATTACCCCTACTTTATTGCTCTACGTACTTTTGTTCAAGTACTATACAATTCTCTTTTCACTCTCAATATTCATCATTCTTCTTTGTCTTTGTCTTCATATAAGTGCAATAATTATTTAATGATGGAGGAATACTTACAACTCGAAGAAGGATTTCGCTTTCGTCCAAAAGATGTAGAGTTACTTGCATACTTTCTAAGGTTTCTTGCTAAGCAAGAATTGCATGACAATGGTTTTATTGTCACACATGATGTGTACAAACAAGAACCATGGGAAACTTACGTGCATGGGCGTAGTTGTGGATCAGGACATGATCATGGGGATACTAGTAATTATCGTTACTTTATTACACCATTGACGAAGATCAGGGAGACGGGCAATAATATTAGTAGGAGTGTGGGTGAAAAAGGTGGGACTTGGAAACAACAAGATAAAGGAAAACCTGTGTTAATGAAGCATAAAAACAAGTTGAAGAAAATTGGGCTTATGAAGAGTTTGGTCTATGCGAATAAAAAGTATAATCAGGAAGATGTTAATTGGCACATGAAGGAGTTTGTGCTTTGTGATGCTATTCTTAAAAGATATAGTAATTCTGAGCGTAAAAATCATGTTATTTGTGCCATAAGAAAGAAGCCCGGTAAAGAGGAAACTTCTTCTAGTTCTAGCAAAGTTAGAAGAAATCCGGCATTACCAACTAGGGAAATTGCACAAGAGAATGTTGAATCTGAGCAGCCAATGATGCAGTTGGAATATGAAACTGATGCTGCCCACCAGAGTAATTCTGTTGTACCATTTATTAGTACTGGCTTGGGGAACCAAAACATGGTAAACACTCCATATTGTAACAATTTTGTGGAATGTGATAATGAACCTTATAAGGTGCAAACTCAAGAGGCTAGTAAAGAGAAAGACATGATGGGGCTGATGTTTTCTCAAGTACAAGAATCTAATGTTATGTCAGAAATTAATGTGCCTAAGATGGATAGCTTGTTGGAGGAGAACCAGACACAAAAACATCAACCAATGCCACAAGAAGGTGTACTTAATTGTAAGGACTTTGTTGCGTATGTGGAATCTGAAGCCCAGCCTATATGTATTGTTGAGCCAGAAATTGATTTGGGTTACTCTGCTATGGGGAACAATCCTGAAGTGCAATATGAGGTACCTGAATTTACTACACTAACAACTATGCCTCCCCTGGTAACTTGGAGTCAACTACTGCTGTATGATGATCAATATTTACCGTTGCTACCTGAGTCCCGAGGAACTTGGGATTGCCTGTTTGATGAAGAACTTTCACCGTCCAAATCCGAGCTACCTGAAGTGACTACAACAACTATGCCTCAGTCCTTAGGAAGTTGGGGTCAATTGAATGACCTGCAGTTACCTGAATCAACTACTATGGTAAATTCTAATGAACCTGGTGCAAAAGGAGAATATTGTGACACAACACCTTGTTTTAGTCTATCAGCAACTGATCATAATGATACTGCCCTGCAGTATTTTGCGGGACTGCCAGCAGCCACTGTTGAAGTACTTGATGAGGTGTACAAGTACAAACAATTAGAGGCTGGTGATGAGGAGCATGTTCTTTCTGATGCAGAAGAAGAATCCAGCAGCTTATTGAATATTTCTGATTTTGTAGAAGACTTGTTGGATAATGTGTCTCCCGAGGAATTAGCTGCAATTAGTAAGGAGGACATATTGTTGGATCAACAATCTTGGCTGTCTAAGATGCATTTACAAGAGATGATGCAATGATCAGTATCAGCTAATTAATTTTGTCTAACTCCTTCAATCAGTACCAACAAATGTTGTATTTGTAAGCAGATTTATGGTTTTTCATACTAGAAAGATCTCGAATTAACATACTTTAGATTCATTGTGAGGTAGCAATAAGAATAATTTTATCGCAATTAGTTGGTATTTCTTGTGTATTCTTTACTCAAACTGAGTACTTGTTAAATTCACTTTTGAAACAAAGGTCACCACATGTCTTAACTTGTCAAAGTGTAAATTCTTTATGTTTGTATGAAAGTAGTTTATGCAAATGTCTAGCTTACTTATGGTAAATTAGCTATGAATCTTCTCGTTGGCATTTGTAGAATCTACATATCTACTATACGTTTTAATAGCTATTTTTGAGATAAAAAGTTCCTTCTAAATATGGCTTCTGCAAATCAGTATTCTATTTTATAGGAAAAAGAAGATAATCAGGGACCGCGCGAGTACCTATTTGGAAGTTCACTTTAATGATGTTACCAATAACTCTTATTAATTGTTTGTATTTAGAAAAAACTTGCATAAATATAAATTATTTTTTGGTACAAAATATGTACTCCAACCAAAATTTATAAAATTCCACATCCCTATTTAAAGTTAGGGCTTCCTTCGCAATATACAAAATTAGACCCTTAATTTAAAGATATTTTTACGCTAATTGACATACTAAACCACTTAATTACAAAAAATACCGATATTTTTAAATAATTACCCTATATACCAACACTTTTTCACATTTTACAAAATATACAAATTTTCATTTCCTTTCTTCCCTCTCTACCTAAAACCCTAACTTCTCCCTCTCTCTTTCTCTCCTCCACCCACCCACCTCACCCTCCCGCCGTCACCCCCTCCCCCGTGCCTCTGCTCCGCCGTCGCTGCCGCTGCGTGGCTCCACCACGGCGATTGGAGCAGATCTGCTCTTCTTTTTTCATCTTCTCCTCTTTTTTCTTTTTTCTTTTTTCTTTTTTCTTTTTTCTTTTTCATTTTGTACGTGTATATGTGTGTATTTTTATGTATACACATGTATTTTGTTAATACAAGTTCAGATCTGCTTCTCCTTCTTCTTTTTTGCATTTGAATATACACATTCAAATTCAGATCTGTAAGTGTATGTATCTGTATGTTCGTGTATATACATGTAATAATTTTCAGCACACAAGTATATGTACGTGTATATCACTGTATGAACGTGTATATCCGAGCATCTATTTGTATTTTTTGTATGTATTTTTTTGTGTATGTCAAGTAATAAATGTCAAATACATAAATTTGTATGTTTTGTTTGTAGATCTGTAGATTCGTGTATGTATGTATATGTTTAGTGTATGTATAACACAATTTTTTTGTGTATTTACATGTATTTTTGCTTATATGTATTTTTCAACTTTTATTTAAAAAAAAAAAATCAATGTTTATATGTGTATTTCATTTTTTAGAATAAAAAAAAAAAAAAAAACTGGCTGTGGATGGCGGCAGCCGGTAGTGATGTAGTCACCGCCACCTGGGGTGGTAGCAGTGGAGGGGCAGTAGGAAGAAGGAGGAACCCTAATTTATTAGTTTTGTTGATTTTTGTATATAATGTGTAAAAAAATGTTGGTATTTTTGTAAAATGGAATAATATTGGTATTTTTTGTAATTTTGGTGTTAGGATTGTATATATTTGTAAATCTCCCAAATTTAAAATATTTGAACATTATATATTTATGAAGGGTAGTAGTACCTTTCTATATGTCATAATTTGACTTGCCAGAAAATTTAAAAAACAAAGCAAGACTTTTGAAATAGGGATGACAATATGGCGGGCGGAGTGGGTATGACCTTCGCGGGGGCATGACGGGTTGAAAGTTTTTATCCCAACTTTTAAAACTGTGATTTGAGAATGTCATAATATTTGTGTAGTTACACAAGTTTTAAAATTTATGGTGTTAAATATGCCATAATATTTATGTGACCATAATACCTTCAAATTAAGGATAAAATTGAAATTTCACGTTAAATATTTTCAAATTTAGAAATTTGACATTCTTT
The DNA here is from genome assembly GCA_037355625.1 of Petunia x hybrida. Lineage (NCBI taxonomy): Eukaryota > Viridiplantae > Streptophyta > Magnoliopsida > Solanales > Solanaceae > Petunia > Petunia x hybrida. Next base: position 26,195,929 of record JBBBVM010000041.1, read on the forward strand.
TGGAACGAAATAGTAAAAAACTTGTGCAATTCTTATCGAATATATGAAGTAGTTTCTTTAAATAAAATTTATTTTAAAATACTAATGACGAACCGTTGTCTAAATTTACGTCAAAGCAGGGGCATATCGAGTAAGAGCTAAGCACCCCTCTAATAAGACCCCCATAAATTTTAAGTGTGCAACAGCAAAAGTGTTTTGCCAAAATTATAACTACTAGTACAATACAAACATAATAAAGATTAAATTTTATGTGAGATATTCTAACAATTTTTCCATCCCCCTTATATAAAGGTAAGGGGACGTACTCGATATATAATTTTGTTCAAAGGTCCATCGCCTTTCATCCAATTCTTGCTCCCTCGCCGCCGCAGGCGATCACCGTCGTCGTGTTCCCGGATCTTTTCTCCGGCAATTTCTTCATCTCTTTCGTGCCCTAGGTCAACTCCAATTATTTTTTTTGCTTATTAGTTTTTCTGGAAGCTTAATTTTGTGCTTATTATCGTGATTGGACCAAATTTAACGGAAAGGATACGCAGGATTTATATAACCAAACCCAATTAGTTTTGGATTGAGACGTAGTTAGTTGATCGATGGATTCGTTGATGTGATTGGGCCTTAATAGATACTGAGGATTCATATAACCGACCCCGATTAGTTTAGGGTTATGATCATTTTTGGTGGGTGGAGTTTAGGAAAAGAGGATTTTTTTTATGGAAACCAAATACTAGTAGATTATTATGATTGAAAAGGTGATATTTTATAGTTAATTCCATGACCCATGTAGCATTCTTATTAAGGCTAGTAGTACAAACATAAATAATGGAAATTCACCCCTCCTCCCTCCCCTAGGAGGATCAACTCTGTTTCCACACTTCCCTTCCAGCGTGACTCGAACCTTGGACATAATGGTTGATGGTGGAAGTGCTCAACCACTTCACTAACATGACATTTTTTATAAGAACCTAGAAATCCCTCCGTCTTGATTAGGATACCTCATTACTATGTCTCAAAGGCATAAGTATGAAAACAACAATTGAATTGTCATTGTGTTTTTGATAGACCTGAGTGCAAAGCAGGGAAAGAGTTACCTCTATGCTGAATGTAAAATTTATTAGTAAATATTGGGTCAAAAGTTATATTTCCCTAATATGATGTTGAAAAGGTATCAAGTGATCCACAGTTTGTTCCTTAAAAGAGGGATTTTATACCGCTTTCTGACAAAAGAATTTTCTTTTGTATGTCTATATCATGTTGGGAAAAATACTTCGGGTATTGAGGGGAAGCTTAAATTTTAGTTTTAGAAGAAATTGTATTTATTAGGATGCTTCTTCACTGCTATGCAGTGGTTTGTTCTACGTTATGCCTGGATAGTATTTTCTAATGGAAGTCGAGTTCTATTGTTTATCAGATGGCATCACTTCAAGAGAGTTTGCAAAGGTTCAAGAAACAGCAAGAGAAGTGCCAATCTACCCTTAGTAGTATAGCTTCCAGAGCAGGAACTTCAAAGGGAGCTCCTCCGAAACCAACATCCTCATCACTGGCAGCAAATGCAAAATCTCCTGCACCTGCAGTCAAATTTTCAAATGATACGGAAAGGCTTCAGCATATAAATAGTATAAGGAAAGCTCCTGTGGGTGCTCAGATAAAGCGTGTGATAAACCTGCTGCTGGAGGTATATTGCCTTCACTTGCTTCTCATTTTTTTTCAACTTTTCTTAACCCTGTCTATTTTTTTTTTTTTTTAATTTCTAAATTAAGAGCTCTGATGCGGGGGCTTTATTTTTAACTTAATATTTAGCACCTAGAAGGAAGTATCACAACTGCTAAAACTCTAAATCCTTCATACCCACAGCGAAATAGCTTATGGTCAAATGACCTACAGATTTAAACTAAGGAGCAATGTAACCGAGAACTTGGCATTCAGAAAACTTATTAGCTGGTTGACATTTAGATCTGTTAGCCTCGTTTAAAGTGTCTTTAGATCTATTACTAGGTCTACCACTGAGATTTTGTGCAATGTTAGATGGTCCAGTTATTTGGCCCAAAGCACGGGGCACATCAAAGGAGAAAACTACAGAAGTTCTTAAAAAAAAAAAGATAAAGAGAATGCTGTTTCAGTGTATGACATGTGCTTGTTTCAAGGAATTATTCTTGTGGGATGTCTCGTGTGGTTTGATGTATTACTTTGTGTTTGTTTAATTTGTTGTACAAACGCTTAATCTAGTACAAGCTAGTTATGGTTTCTTGAGGTATCAGCCGTTTATTATTCGTTGCAAGACCTACTTAAGCTAAAGGTGGATGGTTGCATTAGTAATTGAGTATCTATTCCCTTCTTTTTTAAGTAAAGCCTTTTGCATGTTTGCTGAATAACCATGAAGGAACATGCCTTATTCTATTTGACACACAAATGAGTTGCTGAAAATACTTTCAACTTCATTGTTTTGGTGATGAGACGATTACTCTCTTCTTTTAGTAGCAGGCACTGATATAATTTTAGCTAGTGTTTGGACATAGATTTGGTTGAACTTGATAATAAGAGTTTTTGAAGATGAGATGAATAATGAGTTTCGGAAGTTGAAGTTGTGTTTGGACATGCATTTTACTTGAAAGAAGTTGAGTTTTTATGAGTAGTTGGAACTTGAAAAACTCATCTTCAATACCTGCCTAAAAACTGCTCAGTCTTTATAACCAAACCATGCTTTCAAAATGTTTTTGAAAAAAAAAAGTGAAAATCTCATGGTTAAACGGGAGCTTAGCAGGCATTGCTCCACAACCGCATAACATGTCATATTCTGCAGTGTTTCTTCTTTTAGCTTCAAGATGGTGGATTTACACTCTATATTGCCTCCTTTTTTTTCTCACTAATGTAACTTAGGCAGTAGATACTTAAAATTAAAGTAAAACAAACACACACCAAACATGCGTGCAAAAACGATAAAAGGGAGAAGAAACTTCTCTTTTGGTCCTTTCCACTTCCAGGGTAGGAGCTTTTTCTATTGGTACTGAAAAACTCTCAAATTTGACAAGGCCATGCCCCAGGAATGTTGCATAATTCTTCGTTTTTGCTGGATGCCCTGACTAATATAGTTCCTTGTCCTGTTATCTTATGGGGAACTTTGTGTGTCATTCTGTTTAAGAGTAGTAATTATTCATTAGACTTTTCATTATTATTTTATTTTGGTACCTGCAGACAAGACAAGCTTTGACACCAGAACAGATTAATGAAGCATGTTATGTTGATATAAACGGCAATAAAGCTGTGTTTGACAGTTTGAGGAACAACCTCAAAGTATACTATGATGGCAATCGGTTCTCTTATAAGGTAATCAGGGTCTTCTAGGAGACTCTTCTAATGGTTATCTTTTTAATAGTCTCCACAATACCTTTAAGTCATTGCAACCATCTCTGGATCTCTTATACTTTTGTGTATAACGTTTTGTCAACAGTCGAAACATGCCTTGAAAAATAAAGATCAACTGCTTATCTTGATACGAAAATTCCCTGAGGGTATTGCTGTCATCGACCTCAAGGATGCATACCCAACTGTCATGGAGGATCTGCAGGTACATTTGTCATACCAACCTAATTTTGGTATTTGCTTTGAATGTACTGATTCGGTATCTCCTTTAGGGTCTCAAAGCTGCTGGTCAAATTTGGCTGCTGTCAAATTTTGACTCCCAGGAAGACATTGCCTTCCCAAATGATCCCCGGGTACCTATTAAGGTTGATGATGATTTGAAACAACTATTCAGAGGTATTGAATTACCACGTGACATGCTTGATATTGAAAAGGATCTCCAGAAGAATGGCATGAAGCCTGCTACAAATACTGCAAAGAGAAGGGCAATGGCACAAGTTCACGGCATTGTCCAGAAGCCAAAAACAAAGAAGAAGAAGCACGAGATCAGCAAGAGGACAAAGCTCACAAATGCTCACCTTCCAGAACTCTTCAAACTTTAGATTTCCTTCGCTTCATACACTTCTCATGATCAGAAAGAAGCATAAGGGTTTGCCGCCTCATTTAGTATGGAGAATGTTGTCCTCTCCACTCTCCAGAGTGTCAATGCCAAATGGGCTGACATGCTTGAAAAACTCTTGAAAGTGGCTTAAGTTTGTGTTTCAGCTCTTGTCACTAGATTAGTTGGATTGATGCTGGGGTTCCATTTCCTATATTTACAAGGTTAGTTTTATATTAACTTATCTGTTGAACCTGGGTATGGGAATTATTGCTATTATTTGTGAATGTATTACTGACTTGGGGGGTTTGGACCATCAAATTGTAATGTATACTAATATCACGAAGATCAACAACTCCATTTTGTATCATACTGTTCTACATCAAAATTACTACTATAAATTAGTCAGTTGAGGCACGGGCGATTTTATATTTTTAGTTCCAACGAACTTCCGATATTACCTAATTGAATTATCATAGAATGTTGCAAAAGTTTTAAAAGCTGAAACTTTGTTAATATGCAAGTCATTCGTACTTCTGGTCTGTCAATAATTTCCATAGGCTAATTATTAAGTGGTTATAGTGATCATTGAACAATCATTTCCTTTGCTCTCCCATATATTCTATCTTGAAATTCATTATCATCTGTTTTAGTCCAAACGTCAGCACATGATAACTCACACTTTCCAAAAGAGAAAGGTCTGCATATGATATTTTACAGATTCCAACTTCCAAACAAAAAATTCCAGCTATTGGAGATAGTATTTAGATAGGTACTAGTTAAGTCAATTATTCGTCCTTTCTTCTCCTTATGTTTCACAAAGTTAACCAACATGTTAACTAATCAATTACATAAACTGGATCAGATTTTAAACCACAAATAGAAACAAAATTATATTGAAGTTCGCATAACCAAGATGTAAAATTGTTCGACATTAGTTATCCATGAGGATTTTAATACTGAGCAAGGCTTTCGATAACGCAAGGAAAACAAGGGAAGGTAGGAGTTTTCTATTGCAAAAGGTTAGACACTGTGTATGAGTTCTGGTTGCCCCTACTTAAGGGTGTGCTATAAGATTTTGGTTTACTCAGGTTGGGGAAAGTTGCCACTATCTGTAAGACACTTGCTTCCCTGGATTATCACTTCGTATGTATACAACCTTCATGAAGAGTAGCAATGATCCAAATTTGCAAAAGCAATGTTACATTCCATCAATGTGACAAGCTACTACTTTGTTGAGATATGGACTATTACTGTACACAAATATAAAATTCACCTCGTTATACCCTGTTAATCTTTTCTATCTAAATAATCTTGAAGAGATGCCAAATATTATCAAATTGTTAGAATATGCATTTGGAATAAACGTAAACAAGACAACTACTGGTTGCCAAAAACATTAGCAAAGCATTTTCTCGGAACCAACAACTCCGGCGGAATCCCATAACAGAACTTCATTTAACCATGATATGCAATCTGATCAAAATGCTCTCTGTTCTTAAAAGCCTCATTGACTATCTCCGATCACGTCTATAAACTGATAGATGTCGTTGCGCCTCTGTCTCTCTAAAGGAAGGCTTTCCCTGCATGTGCTTTGAACAGAGTTAAAGGTAAAGATTTTCTAGTAAGCCAATTTATACAGGATATGATGCTCACCTTGTTTGTTGAATCGCAGCATAATCAATTTCAGCTATTACAACTGTTTCCTCGTGCCCTGTGGTTGCAATTATTTCACCCATCTGCACCAGAAAAACGAAGACCTCTTAGATTGATCTATAACACAATTGCAGTCCGAAGTAACTATTTGTAGATCTCTTTGATTGATCTATTTGTATATTAACATTACAGTTTTCTGACATACCGGTCCAACCACAGTAGAGTGACCCCATATCACGTAGCTACTGGCTGAATCTCGAGATGGGGAGCATGTCACCACATAAAGCTATGAAAAAGAAGTTGCATGTCTTTCAGTTTGATTATCAGACAAAGAGGACTATCATTACAAAGTTACATGGTATCACCTGATTATCTACTGCCCTGCAAAATCAAAGTTGAATGAACGACAAGGAAGCAGCAGTTATCAGTTAGAGTAAAAGAGCAGAGAACTTTGTTGCATCACAGACGAGAATAGGAAATCATAGGAAAATATCCAAATTGAAGCACTTCATTTTCTTGCTTAAGATACTACTAAAAAGATCTTCTTTCTGGAATAAATCTTATACCTCTTTCACAAATGATTACATTCTTAAACACTGCAGAATACACTACGGAGTTGATTGGTTATGATCTCCGATATTAAGCTGTTGATGTTTGTTGAAGATGATAAGGAATTAGTGAAATCAACATGAGAGACAAACATTTTGGCGAGGTTAAGTACCGGATACATTTGGTTTTGTTGGGTTGGGGGGGAGGGGGGGGGGGAGCGTGGGTTTCGCGGAGTTTCTGTATGATAAAAATGTGTTGCAACTTTATTGGTTACTCTTTCATGAGTACTTCTGAAAAACTTCATAAAACATTATTGGAAAACTCTATTCTCAACTGTTAATGAAAAAATCGTCTTGCCTTGTTCTTTGCTCCAGCTCCCACAAGGCTGCCCCAGTACTCATGTTGAATGCTCCAGGGTAACATATTAGATGAGCACCTGGTTCTCATATGAAGAAGCTCTTTGTAGACATCATGGTGCAGTTAAGGGGAACAATTAGCACAACAGGATGAAATAAATCCTTTAACATGCAAACCATTGTACCTCTGGCACTATATGTCATTGCCAGTTCGGGAAATCGAATATCATGACAAATTCCTATTCCAATGCGTCCAAAATCTGCAAAAATTTTGAAATACTACTGTAAAAGTAAATCTTCAAGTAGGAAGCCTGTGATGGCAATTAAAGAAAGAAACATAATAAGATATCAGAAACTAATAGTCAGATAATTTTTGCTGACAATATGAGACCTAAATCAGAATTGGTCAGGTAGAGGAGATGTCAATATATTTGATGTGGCAGACGCAGAAAAAAACATTTGGACATTTTTTGCCAAATATATTTGAGAGGCCTGATGCAGAAAATTCCAATATAGTTGACATACCTGATACACAGATGAAGAATTACATCACACCCTCAGGGACCTATGAAAGATATTATAGTCTATGTTGCTTGGACACTTCAAAAATGTTGGGTTCAGCAGCATTTTTTTAAGAGTCCATGCAACATAGATTATAGTTGTTACTGCAATTAGGGGCCGTTGCATTAAGCAGGAAACAGTTGCCTACCTGTATCAACAACTGTAGGCTTCTCTCCTGCCGAAATGTTTTCTGATTCCTTAAACTGAACTTCTCCTGGTAGTGGCTTACCCATGTCAAACAAATGTATCTGCAGAAAGGCATTGAATAATTACATTTCTAGTTTGTCTTTCCATTCTCCTCTTCAAATATACACCAGTTTTATATTTTTCTTTTTGTGTTCGAAGTCTATCGTCTTATACATTCTTCGAATTTTGTAAAGCTTGATGCTTTAACCTCATAACGAGAATACAATACTGTACTTATCAAAGAGAAAATGTCTTCTTCATTGTAGAGTTATCAATCTTTGAAAAAAAAAACAGCTTACTTTCCTGTGCTTAGCCTTTAACTCTCCATTAGGTCCAAATACACAGCAAGTATTGTACAGCTGACCAGCATCCTTTTCAGGAATCGATCCACCTATAATGGTGACTCCTAAGGAAGAAGCCACTTCAGATAGCATAAGAAATGACGGGGCGCTGTCTGTATCATTGAAGTCCTCAGCAAACATTGCAAACATATCAGCTGAATAAGGGCAATTCCACATTTCCTACAACAAATAGTTGAAATGCACTGTATTATCAGATCTAGCATTGCATACTGTTGGAATAGTTTGTAATATTTGGGAGTGCTAAATTGATCAGAGACACCTATTTGTTAAAGAGAATGACTTTTCTGAATAGTCACTTCTCAAGTCTGTAAATAATTAAATACAAGGACTACCTTGAAGTAGTTAATGTTAATTTGCAGTATACTTCAAGGCTTTGTTGGATCTCCAAAGAGGATTGTTGTAACCCCTAAAGAGAATACGAGCAATATCTCTGATATTCACGTCAAAGCCTTTCTTCTTCCGGGGTCATATTCACGTACTTAAAAGCTACCTCTTTGACCATCTCTTGTTTGCATTTTACAATTGTTTTTCGTAACTCTTTTGATTTGTTAAGTTAGATGATGTTCACATCAAGTCGGTTAGATACACAAATTCCAATTCTACATGTAACACTGCATGATCTGACTCTACTGATAAATATTCTCTTTACTTGGCATGACTTAGTCCGCTTTCCTAACTTATCCTAGTTGATACAATTCTTTCTTTAAATTAGCAGAAAAGAAGACACGACTTTCCAATAATGTATACGAAAGTGAATAGGAATTCCTAGTCAGCATGTTTTGGTTAAATCACAGTGGTAGAATTATTCATAAACAAGTACTAGAAAAGGTATTAGGCATCAGACAATATCTATAATGAAAAATCTACTCCTTGCAGCACCGAACGGTGTGGCCTAGTGGTCAATTAAGTGGGTTAAGAACCTTGAGCTTTCAGTATTCTTCTCGTCTGTTCAAGTCTAGGTGGACGGTGGACCCATACCTGTGGTTGGTGGGAGTTTGCAGATATATCGTGGAATTAGTCGAAATGCGTGCAAGCTGGCCCGGACACTATGGTCATCAACAAAAACAAAAGTTGTATTTGATTTAGTGAAGGGAAGGGCTACTCACAGGCAAAAGTATAAGACTTGCACCTTGTTGTGCAGCAGCAGCTTGAATTAGATTACGAGCTCTGACAATGTTAGCACTCTTTTCTGTGGTAACTTTCAGTTGACAAATTCCAATCTTGAATTTCTTTTTCCAAACCCAACCAAAAAAAAAAAAAAAAAGAATCATCAATCATTATCAGAGTGTTGACTTTTTTTTACCAAAAAGGGTAGTTTGATAAGGTAATTAGAAAACCAGACCTTTGCTATTTTAGGCATTTGCAGCACTGGAGCAGAGACAAAGTACTGGGCACTTGGTGTACTTTTAGAGAGAGAAGCCATGGTAGTTTGTGGAAAATTAGAGTGAAGAATAGACTACCTTTTTGTTTTGTCCTAAATGGAATGCTCCTCTCTTTTTGTCCATGAATATTATTGCAAAAATAATACTCCCTTCGTCCCAATTTATGTGGCACCATTTCCTTTTTTGTTTGTTCCAAAATAAGTGGCACATTTCCTTATTTGACAACTATTTAATGCATCATCTCTATTTTACCCTTGTTGGGTTTTACATACTTTTAAACCTACCAACAACTTTTTTATTACTCAAATCTTCTCTCTCTTACTTTTTCAAGGGTAAAATTGATATTTAACAAGGTCAACCTCTATTTTCTTAAACTCCGTGTCCGATCAAATGGTGTCACATAAATTGGGACGGAGGGAGTAGTAAAATAAATTATTAACTAATTTCTGATTTTGACTTGACATAAAGTATAGTAGAGAAACAAAACTATTGATATTTGTGGTCTAAAATAAATCATTGATTTTATATGATTATATATATTTCACTAATGGTACATTAATAAATTTAATATTGAATTATTTTCAAATTTAGAAAGAGATCACTTTTTTTTAATTAGACTAAAAAAGAAACAAGTTTACATAAATGAATAGGAGTGTTTGTTTATGTATCTGATCCGTTATTTCCACTTCATCGTCAATTATAGAAATTTGGATTTGAATGATAGGTTTGATGGGTATTTCGAACTTCAAATTCTTTATTTCAATTTTTCACTCATAAAGCGTCTAACATTTTTTTTTTTTTTCGAATTTCATGTTCAAATACAACTCATATATTTTTAAGTATTTTTTCGACTACAACTTCAAATAATCCTTGTTAAAAAAACAAAATTATGTCCAAACATTTTAATGTTGTGCCTTGATGCACGTTTCACTATATTTCGTAGGCGTTTGGCAATAGATACCAAAAAACTATTTTTTTTTTTTTAAAAAAATGAAATTGAGTTGAAAAGTTAAATATATTTGAAATTTGAAATTGCATTTTGACATACCTTTTTAATAATCATTGATTATCCTAACATAATGTGGATATTACTAAATGCCCCAAACTAAACGTTGCATTAAATAATGCAACGATTCAAAGGCGAGGGCGTGAGGCGAGGCGTTTTAGCTTGGATGAGGCGAGGCATAAGCTCCGAGACATGGGTCGTAAGCCCCATGGACTTTAATATTTTACTTATTTTTAAAATTTTAAAATAGGATAAATTAGGTAAATATTACAAAAAACATAAAATTTAAAATTAAAATTAAGTATTGAAGTTTTAAAAAATAAATTATAACATAACTATGAATAACTACGAAAGTGCATAAGATATCATGTTATATGAATTGTGTACAACATCCTACAGAAACCTAGCATCAAAAGTGAAAAAATAGTATCTTGGATAAAAAAATGTCATGTGTATATCCTAATTTAGTATTTTTTTTCTATCCAAAATATTATCTTAGACTGAAAATTTGACAAACAACTTACTATACTACCATTCATAGCTAAAAGAGTAATATATATATATATATATATATATATATATATATATATATATATATATATATATATATATATATTGAGAAACATATTAAAGTTTTGTCGAGCAAAAAAGAAAAAAAATTGTACTTCATAAGCACGAAAAGAAGAATAATATTGAGAAACATATTAAAGATTGAATAATAAAGACTCAACAAAAATTAATACATGAATATTTTTGAGATGGCGCACCAAATATAATTTCATTTTACTTTAATTGATAATGCGCTATATAATTTGAATTACAATATTCTTAAATTTTAATTTGTGATTAATGAATACTAATTTTAAAGAGTCAATGGTTTAATAAAGCGATTTTGAGGATTTAACATGCTAATTACACGTAATTGCATATAGAAGATTTGGGCGAGCCCCGGGTGTTGGGCGTTGGATGCGTCCGAGGCGTAAGCCCAGGCGCTTGAGGAGTAAGCCTCACGAGACAAGAGCCCCCCACATTAGCCCATGGGCATTTTACGAGTGCCGCCCAGGGCGAGTCCCGGGCGAGCCCCTTCTCCCTTTCTCGAAATAAATAGTGGCCCTCCAACTTTTTGCTCCTATGGTGACTCATACTCAAAACCTCTTGAATGTAGGTGGATGGTACTTACCATCTGAGCAACTCTTACTTGTCAACTATATTTGATTCATTATTCATTCAAGAACCAACCTCATAATGCCTTGTTTGAAAGCAATATTGGTAATACTATATCCACCATCAACCGCAAGATTCATCCCACTTATGTACTTGGATTCATCACTAGTAAGATACATAGCTGCTTCTGCAACATATTCAGCCTCCATATTTAATTTGTTCCTTTCAGGTTTGCAATTTCAGACATAAATTCCTCAATCCTTTCCTTCTCCTTAATTCCCATAGCATTCCTCAACATTGGAATTGGCACACCAAATGGAGAAACACAGTTCAACCTTATTCCATGCTCTCCCAATTCCACACCCAAATTCTTGGCAAGCCCAACTACGGCATTCTTTGATGCCAAATACGTGTGAGGGACATCACCATAAGTGACAGAGGCAATACTGGATGTGAAAATAATGCTGCCTTTTTTGGCTGGAATCATCAGACGGGCCGCGTGTTTGGCACGCATGAATCCTCTAAAGACGTTCACATCAAATACATCTTTGAAATTTTCAGAGTCGGATTTCAAGATTGTGGAATCAGGTTCCCCTGGAATTGCAGCTAGGAGTAGCAATGGGGCGGGGCGGGGCGGGGCGGGGTAGAGTGGGTTGAGCCCTTCCCCTGTCAAGATTTTGCCCTACCCTGCCCTGCCCTGTTTGACCCGCCCTGCCCCGCCTTGTTTTGACCCGCCCTGCCATACCTCATTTTATCACCTTTAAAGTCGTCGTTTTTATTTCTATTATCAACATTAAACATTTCGTTAACTTTTAATCCATTTAATATCATCTCTATCATTTTATCTATTGTAATTTTCGAATTTGATAATTTTTTTTACTTCAAAAATTGAAGCTTTTAAATAATTAATAGTCTTTCAAAAGTAGTAACTAATAGCTTAAGTAGCCAAAAATAGAACAATATCGCAATCATTTCCTCAATTTATGATTTTAAAAAATCACCATTGTAGGCATATAACGCTGAATATTATCCCAAGACATGGAATCAAGGAGACGAGGATCAAATGGAATCGATTATCCAATGAGTGGTAGTCTGCCAGCAGGGATTTTCTCCAAGACTAAGGCATCATATATCAGAAGTGGGTTGGCGTAGGTAGCTGGATTCTCAGATTTAGTGTGTTCTTTATTAATCAATCAGTTGTATAGCCTCTATCATGGTGAATTACAGTACTTAGTTTGGCACATGCAACTAGATTAGGTTATTTTGCTTTATGCATAGTTTCAATTTTTGGCTGATCTAGAATGTGATAGAATTAAAGACAGGCTTGTCAAATTTTTAGGAACTCAGGGCACTAGATAGCATTTTCTTTAGATACTTCAAAACCCAGTTGTCTGAGCCTATTTTGCATATAGTACTATATACAAGTAAAGTTTTGGCTTCACCCTTAACTAGTCCCTTTTTGTTTCGGAAGTTATAGCTTTGTACCTATGAAAATTTGGTCTAAAAGGGAATGAAATGTCCTGTTTTATTACAAATTTCTGCAGAAACACTGAGAAAAAAAAAATGAAAAAGCATTTTCTCAATGAATGAACAACCACAACACAATAACGGTCTGCTACACTTTCTTGTACAACCACAACACAATAACACAATAAAATGCAAATGAAATAGCTTATAAGATCAGCAAAATTTGATAACAATAGCCAGTACTGACAAAATTCATTCAACCTGAAATGACAAGAAATGGTATATTATCAACTTAACTCACCATCTCTTAAATTTAAAAAGCGCTACTTAAAGCCACATTCATCAAGAACACTAACAAAAATCAGAACAAAGTATGGGCGAATTGATTCCTAATTATCTTATGTGGCATCTTACGCAGCAATGGATGGCTTTGAAGCTGCAGACAGTCTAGACATCTTCTTAGCCAAACTCTCGCTACGCCTTTCTCTTTGCTCCTTCAACCTGGTGGCCAGAAACTCTCTTTGCTCCTTCAACCTGCAGATAGTCAGAAGATGTCCACCACTGTTTCCAGCACCTTCCCCTTTTTCATGGAGAGCCCTGTCAAATTTTTTATGAAAAATCAAACCAAGAGCCATTACAATAAAAGAGTGAGGTAGTTAATCCTCTCTGACTAGATTAAAGCAGACAGAAGAACTAGACCAGTACAATGCCAAATGATTCACTGAAAATCACTATCATTAGACGACTTATGATACATGAATTATCAGAAATGTATTTTTTACAGTTTACATTTGATGCCCCTTGACAGCTCTTTTCAGAACTTCTTATCAATGGTGCTCATTATGATCATCCTCGCATTCTGCAGGAATCTTCCAAAACTTTACTTTTCTCGTTACAGAATACAAGCTGGATTGTAAAATATACAACAGAAAAATGAATGAGAAAATCATATGGTTTCATGTTGTACTTCTCTACATATTTGAGATTGCTTCGAGAAAGTTATCTTCCTCCTGCAGCGACAATGATGCACTGTCTATCATTTTGATGGCCATTGTCTGGTATAGACAGTTGTTAGTTTTTAAGACCAATTAACATTTTCAGATTAGCACCGCCCCTAGAAACTACACAAATGCAAAACCAAAAGTTCTCATTAAAAAAGTAGTTGACACGTCAAATTCTTTATAAACCCCTTTTGATGTCCTTATGTAGCCGATTTGAATTACAAAACTCACAAATATGTGATTGGCTTAGATCCCAAAGCATCATAATGAATACCAACTAAACCACATAAAAGAACTACTTACAAGAGGATAAGGGATGACACTTCCTGTCTCTTCCTCTTCGTCAAGCAAGGTTGGACATGGAACATTGTCGATGGTTGAAGTCAAACATACAAATAAAAATATAAAATTCAATGTATCAGTATAGTATTGAAGAGCTAAAAACAATTAAGATAGTAATGAAAAATTACTTACCATTTATTTCATTCCATAACCATGTGCTAGTACACATTAAAGCTTCCAAAGTGTTATGGTGAAGTCTACTATGATGCGGACTAATCAACTTACCACTAGTGCTAAATGCTGACTCTGAGGCAACGGTGGAGACAGGAATGGCTAAGAGGTCATAGACCATCTTTTGCAAAGTGGGATATTTCAATCCATTTGTCTTCCACCAACTTAAAGTATCAAAAGTAGTAGGGGTTCGAGGTAGTGCATCTTCTTCTAGATACAAATCCAATTCTGATCTTGTCTCGACAGTAGCTCTACTCAAAGCGACAAACCTATCGAAGTGTGACATTCGATCACCCTCGGTAAGATCAGTGACTCCACTAGAACTAGATTCTTCAAAAGACTCTTGAGAAGAAGATGAAGTATTCTTATACTCTTGAAAAAGCTCATGACAATGGATCCGTACTTCTTGAACTTTAGTTGAAGCTTCTTCACCATAAATTTGTGGAACATAGAACTCCACCAACTTCATCTTGTACCTGGGATAATGCAAGAGATCTTCTCAGAATTGTTCCTGTTGCAGCAGTATTATTATAATTTCTTGCACTATTACTACTAGTATTCATCTTATCAATCTGCCTACAAAATGTATAGCCAACATAAAGAAGAGTAAATTGAGGTAAGATTAGATAAGATTGCGATGCCTACAGCAAACAATTCTGGTATCTAGGCTCTAAGTTAAGGAGAGTAGTGGTAGATGAAAATGTTACCTACAGAATCATTGATTTGACAAGTCCTACACTCCACAGGAGGACACCTACTAAATTGAAAAACAAGTTCTATATAGCGACTGCAAGATTCGTGAGGATGAAAATTTTTTACGGTCTTAAACGTTTACAATCTCATGAATTAACCCTTTGCTAGTATGGTCATTGATGACGCTTTGATATTAGATTTATACATGACAAACTTACTCCATGCGGCGACTCCTTTTCCACTGGATCAAAGTTAAATTCCAGATATGATTAGTACCATACTGTTTTATACACTGAGACAGTAAAATATAAAAACAACTAGAATGTCAGATCTCCCTCTTGCTTCATTTTGTAAAAAGAATATGTTCTCATTTCAAATCTGATAAGATTGACACTATGATACATAACGAAGGATCATTTCCATGACTTTGAAAAATCCTCCAAATTTCTAGGAAGAAGGCTAGGGAAAATGTGAAAGAATTGTTGGCAGGGGTGTAAGGAGGTTTTAACTGTACATGAACCAAAAAGCAATTAGTGTGCAGTTTATTTCAGCTGCAACTTCTAGCCCATACCTCTAAATTATGTGATCAAACTCAACTTCCATATCATAATTCCTTCGAAACTCATCACTAATTGATATTCCAACTAAATGGTTATTTTTATTAACAATCTTTTTATTCATTAATCCATCAATATCTGATCCAAGATCAACAGAAGCAGCTTTAATATGTATAAACATGACAACTTCACAATCTGATCGACAAGTATATGTTGCAACTTTCTTAGCAGCTATGGAATTCTATAACACCATTAATATCAAGACATAAATATGGTGCAGTAGTTAATGGAACAGGGAATAATACAATGTATGCTTTTGGTGAATGTATGATAGACTTGTCGCAAATAATGTAAAACATAATCTACATAAAGAGGAGAACAAAATAGTACCTGGGATCAAATACGGCAGCAACACCCATGAAAATATGCACATCATCCCAATATTTTGCAAATTTAGACAACATCACTGATGCCATCTTTTTAATCAAGGGATTCAAGCTCTTCGCCCAAGCTTCTAATTCCATTTTAACTTCACAAACTTTTGAAAAGTATTGACTTGAAGTTGGATATTGTCTTCCTGAAAGTTGTTCAGTGAAATTGTAAAACAAATTGAGCTTGGCATAAACATCTTCTGCATTACTCCATTCCCCTTCGGTAGGACAAGACTCATATTTAGTGTCACTCAATTCCAACTTCTTAAACAGCTTTTTGTACTCTATGGCCGTTCTCAACATTACATATGTTGAGTTCCAACGAGTTGGACAATCATATGACAATTTCTTGCTACAAGAAGTGTGGAGCACACGTGCGGCTTCTTCGAACTTCTCAATTCTACCTTGCGACCCAATCCAATACAACACACTCTCACGTACTTTGATGATACCATCTCCTATCTCCTTTAACCCTTCTTGAACAATGAAATTTAAAATATGCGCCGCACAACGCACATGGAACACCCGGCCCATCAACAACAATTCCCTTTTATTAAGTTTTTCATCCAATAAGGCTCTTATCATTATATTGTTTGTACTAGCATTATCAACGGTAATGGTTGATATTCTTCATTCAAGGTTCCATTCAAATAAGCAATTTACCAAAGAAATACACAAAGTTTCTTTATCATGTGGAGAAGGAACATAGACAAACCGCAATATATGACTTTGAAGCCTCCATGAATCATCAATAAAATGACCGGTTATAGCCATAAACCCTTTTTTGTTATTACTCGATGTCCGTATATCGGTTGTAATTGCTATTCTACTTGACACTTTCTCCAACAACTTAGACGTTTTTGATTTCAAGTTGTCAAATATTTTTATAATGTCATTCTTTATTGTGTTTCTAGAAAACATCTTAAATAAAGGTTGGAGACTCGTAACAAAGTTGTGAAACCCCACATGATCAACTATACAGAGTGGATACTCATGTAAAATAATGGCATGAGCAAGTTGTTTGCGTGAAACATCTTGATCAAAATAGTGTTGTTGCCTTCCATCACCCCTCGTATTACCCTCACTTTCTAAATCCCTTGGAGCTCATTTGGACACTTATCGTTGTGATCCCACATGAATTTCGTCCCACAATTTTTAGTATTCTTATATCGACGGGGACAGTATTTACATTGACTATACGGAACACCATCAATCTTAATCGGATTATAATGCTTCCATAC
The DNA here is from genome assembly GCA_037355625.1 of Petunia x hybrida. Taxonomy (NCBI): domain Eukaryota; kingdom Viridiplantae; phylum Streptophyta; class Magnoliopsida; order Solanales; family Solanaceae; genus Petunia; species Petunia x hybrida. Next base: position 26,213,009 of record JBBBVM010000041.1, read on the forward strand.
TTTGGAATATTTTGTTCTTTTGGGGTCGGTTCAATAACTTCATCACGTTTATCCTCTATGGAAATAGCATTAGAAGAAGAACCTAGAGTATTCTCTTCATATTGAGTTTCCATAGTTATTAATTACAAGGGATTGAGGCTCTAAAATAGAGGAACTATGAAGAGTTTTAAAAGATAAAGGACCTTTGAAACAGAGAGCTCACCTTGAAAAAGCTATGGCGCCTGAAGAAGATGGAGGACCATCCGCAATTCTGTAATGAGCTAGGCTCGATATTAGGAATTGATTAGAAGACAAAATAAAAGAAAAAGAAAAATCCACGTATACGTTGTAGATTAAAACAGAATTAATGAGCTTGAATGGTGAGGATTAAAAGTGAGAAGTTAGTTAAACAGAGTTAGTTATAACTAACTCTGTGAATGAGAGAGAGAGACAGTTTTGACAGCTTAAGTTCTCTTCTCCCTCGTCTCTCTCTTCCTCTCCTCTTCTCTTCCTTCCTCCCCAATCTTCCCAATTCAGTTCTATATTCATTTCATAGTCAACTCATTGTTATATTTTAGTGGTAACAATTAGTAGTTGTAACCGTGTAACCTTCAATTATTCATGAATAAAATTGTTCTCTTGATTCAATTGTTATTGTAACTCTAGCCCACTATAATTGGTATCAGAGCCTAAATCTCCTAAACTCTGCAAGATCAACAATGGCAGAAGGAACAAGAATGAAGTCGATGGATGAAAAACTTGCAAAACATGATGAAATGTTATCGGGTATTCAAGGTACATTGGAGATAATAATGGGGGAAACTGGCAACTTTAGAACAACAAGCTGTGAGACATAATGAAAATCCTGGTAATGGATTGCTTCCTAACCCAGTTCAAGGAATGGGGGAAACCAGCTGCAAGAACTCAAAAATGGTGGGAATTAGCATCAAGAACCTAAAAATGGCAGAGGGGTTCCAGGTTTGCAAATATTGCCTCTTAAACTTAATTTTCCTCATTTTGATGGGCATGAACCTAAAGTGTGGATTAGGAAATGTGAAAGGTATTTCCAACTGTATAAAATTTTTTAGGCACAAATGTTAGAAGTGGCTGCGTTGTACTTAGATGGTAGGGCTGAGTCTTGGTATCATTCATTCTTGTTAAGCAATGGTGTAGTGCCTTGGAACACATTTAAATAGGAAATATGTGTGAGGTTTGGTGATAATCCACTATAAGATATAATAGAAAAATTCCAGAACTTGAAACAGACCATATCTGTTGAGGCTTATTTGACTAAATTTGAAGAAATGAGGGCTGAGATGATAATTAGGAACCTAGCACTTAATGAAGCACATTTCTTATCACACTTTGTGGGTGGATTGAAAAGAGAAATCAAGTATGCCATCAAGCTGTTTAAGCTAAGAACCTTAAAGGATGTTGTTGAACAAGCTAGAATGCAAGAAAAGGCAATTGAAGTATCCAAAGAAAGGGAAGTTACTAAGCCAAACAGTCATGTAAATGTGAAAAATACCTTTAAGAAACCTTTTGATCAACCTATCAGATCTAATCCTATCAGGTTAAGCTAAGAGACTTATAATTATGGAAGGGCAAACAAATTATGTTATATATATGGGGAGAAATATGCCCCAGGGCACTAGTGTAAACTGAGACAATTGCATTGTATCATAGGAGAAACTGGTTAGTGGGTAGAAGAGCAGGATGAAATTGAAGAGTCTCAGGGACCAGCAGAATGTGGGGATGATCTTGATTAAAAAGTACAGGAAGGGGTATGTCTGAATGCACTGTTAGGAAGCAATAATGGGGTTAATATAATTAAGGTTCAAGGAGCAGCTAAGAGAAGAGAACTAACTATTCTTATTGATACTGGCAGCACACACAACTTTATAGATGTCCAAACAGTAAAGGAGACAGGCTATGCACCAGCATATTGCTTTCCTATTAGGGTCACTGTAGCTGATGGTAACTATATGTTGAGTGACTCTTGTTGTACTGGATTTGCTTGGGTTATGGAAGGTATAAAATTCAAGGATGACCTCAGGATCATCAAGCTAGGTGGTTGTGACATGATATTGGGAGCTGACTGGATGAAAAATCACAATCCTATTACCTTTGATTTTGTGAAGAACAAGGTTACTATACACCAATGTAATAGAAACTTGGTGCTTCAGGGTATGAAAGAAGCAGCTGAACTCAGTATGATTAGTGGCACTGCTATGAGCAGATTAATCAAGAAGGGGCAAACTATGATGATCGGTTCTTCCACAAATACAGAAATGCAGAACCATGAACAACCCATTGAACAACTATTGTAAGCATATGCAGATATCTTTCAAGAACATAAGACCTTACCTCCTAGAAGATCAGCTGACCAAAGTATTCCATTAAATACTTTAGATACAACCAAGACAATCAGCTTGAGACCTTATAGATACAACCATTTCCAAAAAAATGTGACGAGGTCCAAAGTGCATAGGAATTGTTTGCTCGTTCTTGTCAAATTCTAATATAGTTTAAGATATCGTCCCACAGAGATTGGGTATTCTATGCTACGGACTTGTAGTATTTTAATTACTATTTGAGAGAATCAAATTGATGAAAAGTGAGTTTTTAATTTAAATTTACTTAAACTAAAAGAAAGAACTTCCGGAAGATTTCAAATTTAAAAAGAGTTGGGAATCGTTGAATTCACTTGGTAATACTTATAATAAATATCTCAGTTTTGACATGTATTTCTCTTAAGAATAATTGCTTATTGCTAATTCAATTATATTTTTCTCACTAAAAAATAATCAATTAATAACACTCCGTGAGGTTATGCATATTAATCAAATTATAACTAGTGACGATTAAACCGAAATATTTTTCTTGCCTGAATTGTGCTAAAAAGTAGTAAAAACTTCGTGAGAATATTTTTACGGAAAATCAATAATCTTACCTACAACAATTCCTCCGTGAGAATTAAAACTGAGGTAAACAAGATTACGGACTTGGAAAAATAGTTTTTACTATACTATTTTATTCGTCAGTTATCATACATTAATTTTGCTCCGTGAGAATTACAAAATTAATATAACAATAACCTGGAGATAAAATAGAGGGATGTGAAAATATTGATTAAGTAAAAACTATAATTCTAGCACAGTATTAAAATTTGATTAGAAAGTTTCAGGCCAAGCATGTATTAAAACTGAGATAAGTATTATAAATAATACTGAGTTTCATCAACTATCCCAACAAAAGAGATTACTCCATTATGGAGTAAGAATAACTTTAAAAATATAAAGACTATGAAGAAAGTAGTATTTCTTCTAAAAAAGATGAAAACTACACAAACTTTAAAAGAGAGAAAGAAAGGGAAAGCAAGAGAAATCTTGCAAGTGAATTGATATCTTTCTTACAAACTTTGGCCATCTATTTATAGATGAAACCATAAGCTTAAGGCTTCCAAAGATGCCTAGGTAAGGTGAAATTAATGAGTTCTTCATAGATGCAAAGGTGAGTTGAAGAGAGAAGATTTCTTCCGTCTTGCTCTTTGTTCTTCAGCGTATAAAAATCACGGACATGACTATCAGTGTTATAGTCGCACTATGAATAGTGAAATCATCAATGATTTTTCCCTTATTTTTATTCACTTTGAATATCTTCTTCTTCCTGCAAAATATGTTAGAAAATATGCGAGAGATGGATATATTTATTCACGTTTTATTTAAAATACTTAATATTTAACTATAAAAATATATCAATAAATTATATCCATCAAATTCCCCCATACTTGAATCTTTGCTCGTCCTCGAGGAAAAAGAAATATATATATATATATATATATATATATATATATATATATATATATATATATATATATATATATATATATATATATATATATATATATATATATATATATATATATATATATTTTAATAAAAATATTTTATTCAAAACTCATGATCTTTGTAGGATAGAAAATTTGTTCAAGATAAACTTCCTTCATCATGATCAATGCAATTATTCTTTTTACTTCACCAAATTCTTTAACTTATTTCTGAATTTTGACTTGATCAACAAGAACTTGCAACCTCCTCCCCTTGAATCTTTCAAAATTGATAGAGTTATGATCATGTATTCAATAAGTATCATAGTCTTGTCCATAGGCTTGCTCATCATGTTCATCTCCACTAATATAGATTCAATACTGACTTTCAAAATCTTTTTAGGACTTTTCATGGCTTGTAATGTTAGGTTTCAGGCTGGTAGGATAAGGATATTTGATAGTGACTGTTCTTCTTCCAGCTTGAAGCTAACATTTCTCAAAATTTTCTCCATTCGGTAATACATTTTTTTTTTTGTGCTATGAATTATATATTCATATATTCACAACATTGCTTCTTTTTTTTTTGGTAATATTTCTTCCTTTTGGTGATGTTTAATCTTTGCTCATTCAAAGCTGGAAGAAATAATAACTCTTTTTTTTTTCTTTATATATATGTAAACAATATATACATATATCATATATATCTTTTTTTTTTTTTTTTTTTTTTTGGGTAATATATCATGGTGTAGAAAAAAAATAGTATTAAGGCTCAAAGAAGGGTTCGAAAAGGTAAAAATATGTATATTTGGATAGAAAATTGAGAGGCTTGAATTGTGTATCAAAGAAGGCCTAATTTCATTTTTAAAAAATCAGTATCATCCATTATTTCGCCTCGAAGAATATTCAGAGCAAGTTCTAGCCAAGTCATTGATTCTACCTTCTTTGTGATCATAATTTTTCTCAATTCTAATGATTTTCTGAGTTGAAGATGTTTGCTCTTGCTTTCACAACGTCAAAATCATAGACATGAAAAATCATATGGTGAATATAAAAAGAAATAATATTGAACATAATAAAAAAAAAATTATATTGTTAATTAAAAACCTACAATTAAGACCATAAATAATAAGAAAAATAGTATATAATATATAAATAACCTCCCTCATACTTGAACATTTCATTCTCCTGGATGAAAATGCTTTTTTTAGAAAATACCTTCTAATAATAAAAATATTATTTTATTAGTAAAATAAAAATCTTTTTGGCTTTCAAATATACGATCACAGAAGAAAGCTTGAAAGAAACTGTGACCACACATGTTCTATGTGTAATAGACTGAATTATTTTTAGACCTTATCAGTCATTAGGTCCTAGTTTGACTATAAACTAGAAAATTACCTGTGCCAACATTAGATTTGGACAATTGAATGGTTAACCAACCAGTAACTTAGGCATACCGATCACCATGGAGTTACTCCTGTCTAGGTGACTCTATTTTTGTAGAGGCCTTCATGAGATGTTCCGGTTGTACAATAATCTGGATATTGACCAGATCAATTGGTTAAGCATTTAATTAGTCAGATCTAAGTTGGACTTATGAGGCTCCATTGCTTCACCCTCAATGGCTACGGGATAAAGAACCATAGTTCTGAGTTTAACGTCGTCAGCTCGACGTAGTAACTGTGGCACTCATCATACTATCATGGTTACTGAAGGGTGTTGTTCAAAATGTCCTCCAAAGTACAATTTTACCCTGTGACCATTGACCTTAAATTTCTCTCCTCCATTGCTTTGTTGAATTTCAATTGCTCCGTATGGAGTAACATTTGTAACATTGTAAGGACCTGTCCACCTGGATTTCAGTTTTCCTGGGAATAGCCTGAGACGGCTATTGTAAAGAAGTACCTGATCTCCAATTTTAAAATTTTTTGGTCGGATCAAATTGTCATGCCATTTTTTTGTTTTTTCTTTATAAATCTTGGCATTTTCATAGGCTTCCATCCTCAGTTCATCCAACTCATTAACCTGCAAAAATCTATTTTTACCAGCAGAGGTTAAGTCAAAGTTCAATGCTTTCAGTGCCCAAAAGGCTTTGTGTTCCAATTCAACAGGCAAATGGCAAGCTTTTCCAAAGACTAATTTATATGGAGATGTTCCAATCGGCGTTTTGAACGCCGTTCGGTATGCCCATAATGCATCATCTAATTTTAAAGCCCAGTCTTTTCTTGAGATTCCAACAGTTTTTTCAAGAATTCTTTTAGTTCACGGTTGGAAACCTCAACTTGCCCTTGAGTTTGAGCATGATACGGTGTTCCATTTTTATGAGTCACACTATATTTTGACAATAAAGCAGAAAATTGCTTATTCATGAAATGAGTCCCTTGGTCACTAATGATGACTCGTGGTGTGCCAAATCTGGTAAAAATATTTTTTTTGAGAAAATTGCACACAGTTCGAGCATCATTCTTTCTTGTGGGAATAGCTTCAACCCATCGTGAAACATAGTCAACAGCCACAAGGATATATTCAAATGAATGAGATGAAGGAAAAGGTCCCATAAAATCTATACCCCAGACATCATATATTTCACATACCTGAATAGATTGCAATGGCATCTCATCTCTCCTTGTGATATTACCTATTCTCTGACATCTATCACATTGTGCAACATACAACCGGGCATCCTTAAAAAGTGTTGGCCAGAAGAATCCAGCTTCCAAAACCTTGAAAGCAGTTCGGTTTGCAGCATAATGTCCTCCAATTGCTCCATCATGACAATGAAACAAGATCTTTGGTATTTCATCTTCAGGTACACATCTTCTAATGATATTATCTGCACAAATTCTAAACAAGTAAGGGTCATCCCACAGATAATATTTAGCATCCGATATAAGTTTTTTCCTCTGTTGGTAAGAGAGATCTCTAGGTGTCCATTTTCCAACCAAGTAATTTGCAATATCTGCAAACCAGGGTGGTTGAGTCACTACTGAGCTGACAGAAAAGATGTGTTCATCTGGAAACTCTTCTTTTATATCACTAGACTCAAGAGGAGGGTTCTCTAATCTAGACAAATGGTCAGCTACCTGATTTTCTGTCCCTTTCCTGTCTTTTATTTCAAGGTCAAACTCCTGGAGAAGTAAAATCCATCTTAACAATCTAGGGCGGGCATCTTTCTTTGCTAAGAGGTATTTTAAAGCTGCATGGTCAGTAAAAACAGTGACCTTGGTTCCTATCAAATAGGAACGAAACTTATCAAAAGCAAATACTACTGCCAGTAGTTCCTTTTCAGTTGTGGCATAGTTGAGTTGAGCTTCATTCAATGTTCTACTGGCATAGTAAATGGGACGGAAAATTTTATCTTTTCTCTGGCCTAAAACAGCTCCAACGGCTGTATCACTAGCATCACACATGACCTCAAAAGGTTGGTTCCAATCAGGGGACACAACTATAGGGGCAGATGATAATTTCTCCTTAAGAGTGTCAAAAGCTTTCATACAATCTCCTGAAAAATCAAACTTAACATCTTTCATCAAGAGGTTAGTCAACGGTTTTGAAATCTTTGAAAAATCTTTTATGAACCGTCTGTAAAAACCTGCATGACCTAGAAAACTTCTAATGCCTTTAACAGTTGTGGGAGGGGGTAACCTGCTATAAGATCAATTTTTGCCTTATCAACTTCTATCCCTTTAGCAGTGATTTTATGTCCTAAAACAATTCCCTCGGTAACCATAAAATGACATTTCTCCCAATTAAGAATCAAATTTGTCTCTTCACATCTCTTAAGAACTAAGGTCAAGTGATTAAGACAATCTTCAAATGTTTTACCAAAAAGGGTGAAATCATCCATAAAAATTTCCAAAAATTTTTCAGTCATGTCTGAGAAAATAGCTGACATGCAACGCTGAAATGTAGCAGGTGCATTACACAAACCAAAAGGCATTCTCCTATAGGCATAGGTTCCATGAGGACATGTGAAAGTTGTCTTATCCTGATCTTCTGGTGCAATTGATATCTGGTTATACCCTGAATATCCATCAAGAAAACAGTAAAAACCATATCCTGCTACTCTTTCTAACATTTGATCAATAAATGGTAAAGGAAAATGATCTTTTCTTGTGGCATCATTGAGACGCCTGTAATCAATACAGACTCTCCATCCTGTTACTGTTCTGGTAGGTATGAGTTCATTATTTTCATTTTTTACAACTGTCATACCTCCTTTCTTTGGTACCACCTGAACAGGACTTACCCAAGGGCTGTCTGAAATGGGGTAAATAATACCTGCAGCCAAAAGTTTTATTATTTCATTTTTCACAACTTCCTGCATTGCTGGATTCAATCTCCTTTGGGCTTGGACTATTGGCTTGTAGCTATCCTCCATGAGGATTCTGTGTGTGCAAATAGCTGGACTAATGCCTTTGATGTCAGCTATAGGCCACCCTAGGGCTCCTTTGTGTACTCTCAACACTTCAATCAATTTATATTCCTGTTCTGCAGTCAGAGAAGATGAAATTATTACAGGAAATAATTCAGGCTCAAGATAAACATACTTTAAATGGGAAGTGAGAATTTTGAGTTCAATTTTTGGCTGAACATTTTCTGATAGCATTTCTCCCTCTTCTTCAGAATCATTTTCCAATATTTCAGCTTCACTTCTAATTGTCGGATCATCATCATGCCTTGTGCCAGATTGGGCCAAGCATCTTTCCAATGAGTCTGAAATCAATTGGTCATCTTTGAATTCATCTGCAAGATCACTAATGATGTCAATTGAAAAGCAAGAAGATGATGTCTCATCTCCGGGAAATTTTAGAATCTTGTGCATATCAAAAATGACTCTTTCTCCGTCTACTCTCAAAATTAGTTGTCCTTGATGGACATCTATAATTGCTCTACCTGTAGCAAGAAAAGGTCTACCCAAAATTATTGGCTCATCAGGACATTCTTCCATTTCAAGTACTATGAAATCTACAGGGAAAACAAATTTATCTACTCTCACAAGCACATTTTCAATAATTCCCTTAGGTTTCTTAGTACTTTGATCAGCAAATTGAAGAGAGACAATAGTATTTTTTATGTCACCAAGATCCAATTTTCTAAAAATAGAAAATGGCATCAGATTTATTGAAGCTCCAGAATCACAAAGTGCTTTTTCAAAATATACTCCTCCCAAAGTGCATGGAATTGTAAAACTTCCCGGATCACCGAGTTTTTGTGGTAGCTTATTTTGAAGTATAGCACTGCATTTTTCAGTAAGCATTACCACAGACACTTCTTCCAATTTCCTTTTGCTTGACAAAATTTCTTTCAAAAATTTAGCATATGAAGGCATTTGCAATAAAGCATCAGTAAAAGGAATATTAATGTGAATCTGTTTTAAAATTTCCAAAAACTTTGCAAACTGATTGTCAAGCCTTTCTCTTTTCATTTTTTGTGGAAAAGGGATATGTCACAGGGAGAGGAGTTATTTTTTCAAAATTTTTTTCATCTTTTTTCTTGATTTCATTCTCTTCTGATGGATCAGATTGTATTTCAACATTCTTACCCTTTGCTGCCTGGTGTTCAAAATGGTTCTTTTCCTGTCTGTCAGCATATGGATTATCAAGATTCTTACCTGACCGTAAGGCGATGGCCTTAAGGTGTTCCTTTGGATTTTTCTCCGTATTGCTTGGTAAGGGACCTTGAATCTTTTCTGAAACAAGAGTTGCCAATTGGCTTACCTGAATTTCCAAGTTTTTGAGGGTTGAGTTTTGGCTTTCCATCTTTTCATCAGTGGCCTTAATGTACTTGTACAACAAGTCATCAAGACTTGAATGAGCTTGTTGAGGCCTTTGCTGATATGAGGCTGCTTGTTGATATGGCCTGAAATTTGATTGCCCACGATTTTGATTTTGGTATCCAGGTAGACCCTGTGTTGGTTGCTTCTGGAAGCTTTGAGAGTTCTCAGCACCATTTGGATTGCTCCATTGAAATCCTGGATGTTTCTGTGCCATTGGGCTTCCAAAAGGGTATGACTTGTAACCGATCACATTAGCCTGCTCATCATTCTGATTGTTTGCTCGGCATTCATGGTTAAGATGGTTTCCTCCACACATGTCACAAGCCTCGGACTGGATTGGTTGTTGTGTATTCACCTGAAAAGATTCAAACTTTTGTGCCAAGGAGGCAATCTGTTGTGTTAGTGTATTAAAAGCATCTGCCTGATTTACCGTGGCAGCCTTTTTGATGGTTACACGATCAGATGGCCATTGGATGGCATTCTCAGAAATTTCATTCAGCAATTGCAATGCTTCTTCTGTAGTCTTTCCCATGATGGAACCTCCTGCAGCTGCATCTATCACATTTCTAGAAGAACGTGTTAGTCCATGATAGAAAATATACAACTGCATGTGTTCAGGAATGTCATGATGTGGACATTTTCTTAACATTGATTTTAATCTTTCCCATGCTTGATAAACTGACTCAGTGTCAGTCTGCAAGAAATTAGAAATATCTTGTCTTAACTTTGTTGTTTTAGCAGGGGAAAAATATTTGTTCAAAAACTTTTGTGTCATCTGGTCCCATGTGGTTATAGAACCTCGAGGCAAACTTCGCAACCAAGTCTTGGCATCTCCTTTTAAAGAAAAAGGAAATAGTCTTAACTTAATTGCTTCAGGAGGCACTCCATTATATTTAGCAGTTTCAACTAGTTCCAAGAAATCAATTAAATGACTATGTGGATCTTCACTTGGATCACCAGTAAAGGTGCAAGACTGTTGAATTGTTTGAATTAGGCCGGTCCTAATTTCAAAGTTATTGGCTGCTACAGGTGGGTTCCTGACACTAGATTCACAGTTGAAGCGGTCTGGTCTAGCATAATCCCTTAGGATTCTGTTTGCAGGTCTTGGTGCCACTTCATCAAACTGATCCTCTACATGGATTGGTGGTGGGACTCCCAATGGGTTATTGTCATCTCCTAATTGGTGCTCCATTTTTTCAAAAATTACGCTTTGAGAAGATGATGGTTGTCCTTTTTTGCACAATCTCAAAGATCTTTCAATTTCAGGATCGTAAATGACCAACTCTTTATTAGAAGAGCGGGTCATAAACTACTTGAAATTGTTAAAGAAAGAATTTTTTTTTTAAGGTACTTGTAATAAAAGTATTATAAGAAAATACTAAAATGTAGAAATAATTAGTAGTAGAAGTTTTGTAAAAAAAATAAAATAGATAATAATATTGTCTAATTAGTTTCACAAGTAGAGGAGTAGTGTTCAAATTAAATATAAAAAAAAAAAATATTATAGGAGTAAAACTTAATAATGACAGAGAGGAAAGAAGACAAAGTTAAGATAATACTAACACAGTAATAACAATAGTAGTGATAGAGGTAGTTAAAAACGGTGATAGATACGATGGTACAAAATTTATACTAGTGTTAGAGATTATAGCTATATTATTAATAGTAATAGATATAAAGATAACAAAAAGGACAAAAAAAAGATAGTAAGCAGTTAAGGTTTGAAAAGTAGTATTTGTAAAGTAGTACTGAATAGTAGACTAGTAGTTGCAGAAAAGAGAGGAAGAAGAAAAAAACTAAGAAAACAAAATAAATACTAGTATATTGTAAATATAATATAAAATAATATTTATAACAATTAGGGGAAAAATGATAGACGATATAGATAATATAATAATAAAATTATACTAACACTAATAATAAAAAGAAAATACAAAAACAGTGAGTAGTACCAATACCTATGAAAAGGAAACAATACTATTTTTATATTTTAATAAGAGTGGTAAAGTAAAGTAGCTAGTATTAATCGTAGTGATAATAAGAGAAGTTATAATCAGAAAAATAAAAGTTGGTAAAAACAAAATAAAATAAAATAATTGAAATATGGTATATAGTTCAAATAAAATAACTAGTAATGATATAACAATACATAATAAGAAAATATTTAAATGAAAATAAATAATATAATACTATAGATAAAAGTAGCAGTAGAAACTATTGATAATACTAATAAATAACAGTAGTTAAGGAATTATAGTATTAGTAACAGTTAATAGTATAGGTACAAATTATAAAAATAGTATAATTTTTTTATAAAGGAGAGACGTTACTAACAAAACAATAAGTAGTGATGCTTAAACAAAGAGAGAGAAAAGAAAGTAGTAAATATGTTAGTTATAATAAAAAAAATATATAAGTGACCTTAAATAGTAAGCGGAAGGAATAACAATGAAAGATGATAGAGTAAGATATATCACTATTAGGATATAATAACGAAAATGCGAGTAATGGTAAAGAAAGTTAACAATAATAATAATAGATATACTAAAAGAAATAAAAGTGTTAGAAACAAATATAAGAATGTGGAAGCAGTAGTCAATATAATATTGTTAGAGCTTAGTAATCAATAGTTATAGTTATAGTAGTATTTAGTAGATTATATTAATAGGTCCTCAAATTAGTAATCAAATATTCAGTCCGAAGTAGATGTACGCCAATCCCCGGCACCGGCGCCAAAAATTTGACGAGGTCCAAAGTGCATAGGAATTGTTTGCTCGTTCTTGTCAAATTCTAATATAGTTTAAGATATCGTCCCACAGAGATTGGGTATTCTATGCTACGGACTTGTAGTATTTTAATTACTATTTGAGAGAATCAAACTGATGAAAAGTGAGTTTTTAATTTAAATTTACTTAAACTAAAAGAAAGAACTTCCGGAAGATTTCAAATTTAAAAAGAGTTGGGAATCGTTGAATTCACTTGGTAATACTTATAATAAATATCTCAGTTTTGACATGTATTTCTCTTAAGAATAATTGCTTATTGCTAATTCAATTATATTTTTCTCACTAAAAAATAATCAATTAATAACACTCCGTGAGGTTATGCATATTAATCAAATTATAACTAGTGACGATTAAACCGAAATATTTTTCTTGCCTGAATTGTGCTAAAAAGTAGTAAAAACTTCGTGAGAATATTTTTACGGAAAATCAATAATCTTACCTACAACAATTCCTCCGTGAGAATTAAAACTGAGGTAAACAAGATTACGGACTTGGAAAAATAGTTTTTACTATACTATTTTATTCGTCAGTTATCATACATTAATTTTGCTCCGTGAGAATTACAAAATTAATATAACAATAACCTGGAGATAAAATAGAGGGATGTGAAAATATTGATTAAGTAAAAACTATAATTCTAGCACAGTATTAAAATTTGATTAGAAAGTTTCAGGCCAAGCATGTATTAAAACTGAGATAAGTATTATAAATAATACTGAGTTTCATCAACTATCCCAACAAAAGAGATTACTCCATTATGGAGTAAGAATAACTTTAAAAATATAAAGACTATGAAGAAAGTAGTATTTCTTCTAAAAAAGATGAAAACTACACAAACTTTAAAAGAGAGAAAGAAAGGGAAAGCAAGAGAAATCTTGCAAGTGAATTGATATCTTTCTTACAAACTTTGGCCATCTATTTATAGATGAAACCATAAGCTTAAGGCTTCCAAAGATGCCTAGGTAAGGTGAAATTAATGAGTTCTTCATAGATGCAAAGGTGAGTTGAAGAGAGAAGATTTCTTCCGTCTTGCTCTTTGTTCTTCAGCGTATAAAAATCACGGACATGACTATCAGTGTTATAGTCGCACTATGAATAGTGAAATCATCAATGATTTTTCCCTTATTTTTATTCACTTTGAATATCTTCTTCTTCCTGCAAAATATGTTAGAAAATATGCGAGAGATGGATATATTTATTCACGTTTTATTTAAAATACTTAATATTTAACTATAAAAATATATCAATAAATTATATCCATCAAAATGAAATGGAGAAGCAGGTAAAAGATATGATGCAACAAGGCATTATTCAGAACAGCCAGTCACCCTTCTCATCACCAGCCTTGTTAGTTAAGAAGAAAGATGGATCATGGAGGTTTTGTGTGGACTACAGGGGCTTGAACAGTATAACTATCAAGGATAAGTATCTTATTCCCATAGTTGATGACCTATTAGATGAGCTCTGTGGGCCAAGACTTTTCTCTAAGATTGATCTAAGAGCAGGCTATCATCAGATCAAAATGAAATAGGAAGATGTATTCAAAACTGCATTCAGAACTCACATGGGCCACTATGAGTTTAAAGTAATGCCATTTGGCCTCACTAATGCACCAGCAACCTTCCAGGCATTGATGAACCAAGTCTTCCAACCTTACTTCAGAAGGTTTGTCTTGGTATTCTTTGATGACATATTAATATACAGCAGAAGCCTGCCAGACCATGTGCAGCATCTGAAAACAGTCTTTCAGACACTCAGAGAAAAAAGTCTATGGGCTAAGAAGTCTAAATGCTCATTTGCCCAACCTAAGGTGGAATATTTAGGTCATGTAATCTCAGCAGAAGGAGCGTTAACTGAACTATCTAAGGTGCAAGCTATGCTAGAGTGGCCTACACCCAAGAATGTTAAAAGACTGAGAGGATTCCTAGGCTTAACATGTTATTACAAGAAGTATGTTGCAAACTATGGGAAGATAAGCAAACCTCTGACTGAATTGCTTAAGAAGAATTCTTATCATTGGAGTGAAGAGGCTGAAGCTGCATTTCAGGCTCTTAAAGAGGCAATGGCCTCTATACCTGTGCTTGCTTTACATGATTTTGAACAGGAATTTATTGTGGAGACTGATGCCTGTCACACTGGCATAGGAGCTGTTTTGACGCAACAGAATAGACCTATTGCCTATTTTATTAAGGTCTTGGAACCCAAGCACTGGGGTAAATCAATTTATGAGAAAGAGTATATGGCTCTCATGAATACAGTAGATAGATGGAGGCACTACCTCCAGTTCAGACACTTTGTGATTCGAACTGACCATCACAGTTTAAAATTTTTGCTGGAACAAAGGGTTACTTCTGCTGTACAACAAAAAGGGTTGACAAAGTTGTCGGGACATGATTATGAGATTCAGTATAAAAAAGGTGCTGAAAATAAGGTGGCAGATGCCCTCTCTAGAGAGTATGACATAGAACCACAGACTAAAGGTGATGACACGGTAGAAACATTATACATGTTATCTGCAGCAGTACCGCTATAGGTACAAGAGGTTCACAATAGTTATGAAGGTGATACTGAGGTTGCTGACATCATTACTCAAATAACTATTGACTCTCAAGGTCCTCAGCTATACCACTATGCAACTGGTGTTTTGAGGAGGAAAGGCAAGGTTTATATAGGAGCTACATGAGAATTAAGACATAAGCTGCTACAAAACTTTCATGAATCACCGATAGGGGCCATTCTGGGCAGCAAGCAACACTACAAAGGCTAGCAAATGTGTTTTACTGGCCAAGAATGAAAGTCATGGTTAGTTCTTATATTCTGTCATGTGACACTTGTCAAAGGAATAAGGATGAACACCTTCACTACCCTGGAAAACTCCAGCCACTACCAATACCTGACCAGACATGGAGACACACAAGTATGGATTTCATTGAAGGCCTTCCCAAATCTAAAGGGAAAGAAGCTATTTTTGTGGTGGTAAACATGAGAACCAAGTTTGCTTATTTCATGGCATTGGCTCATCCTTTTACAACATCTAAGGTGGCTAAGGTGCATACCTTTCATGGTTTTCTAGAAACCATAGTATCTGACACAGACAAGATCTTCTTGAGCAATTTCTGGAAAGAACTTTTCAGATTAGTGGGCACTCAACTTTTGTATAGCACATCATATCACCCTCAGACTAATGGTCAAACAGAAAGAGTCAATAGGTGTTTAGAAACATATCTGAGGTGTATGACTTCTAGCAGGCCTAATCAGTGGAAACAGTGGCTGCCTATGGCAGAGTGGTGGTACAATTCAAACTATCATTCTAGCTTGCAATGCACCTCCTTTTAAGCATTGTATGGTTACTCACCCCCACAGGTTTCTATGGGTCTAATGTTAGAATATGTAGTTCCTGTTGCTGAAAACACTGTGCTGGAAAGGCAACAAATACAACAACTGCTGAAGGATCATCTAGTGAAGGCTCAAGAGAGAATGAAAATGCAAGCTGATAAAAGGAGAACTGGGAGGGAATTTATAATAGGTGACAAGGTGTATTTAAAACTGCAACCTTACAGACAGTCATCAGTGGCTTTAAGAAAGAATCTCAAACTCAGTTCAAAGTTCTATGGGCCTTATAAGGTGATTAAAAGAATTGGGAAGGTAGACTACAAGTTGGAGCTTCCAGCTTCAAGCAAAATACACCCTGTGTTTCATGTGCCATTGCTTAAAAAGAAGGTGGGCAATCAGACAGTGCCACAAACTACGCTGCCAGCTACAAGTGAAGAAGGGCAGTTTCTAGTCAAGCCTGTAGCTATTCTACAAAGGCAGTTGGTTAAGAAGGGTAATGCAGCTGTAGTAAATGTGTTAGTGCAGTGGTTCAATCTCCCTCCTGAGGATGCGACATGGGAGGATTATGATTTCTTGAAGGCACAATTTCCAGACTTTGATAATCTTTGAAGACAAAGATGTTTTGATGCAGGCGGGATTGTAATGAGCTGGGCTCGATATTAGGAATTGACTAGAAGACAAAATAAAAGAAAAAGAAAAAACCACGTGTACGCTGTAGATTAAAACAGAATTAATGAGCTTGGATGGTGAGGATTAAAAGTGAGAAGTTAGTTAAACAGAGTTAGTTATAACTAACTCTGTAACTAACTCTGTGAATGAGAGAGAGAGAGTCAGTTTTGACAGCTCAAGTTGTCTTCTCCCTCGTCTCTCTTCCTCTCCTTCTTCCTCTCCTCTTCTCTTCCCTCCCCAATCTTCCCAATTCAATTCTGTATTCAGTTCATAGTCAACTCATAGTTATATTTTAGTGGCAACAGTTAGTAGTTGTAACCGTGTAACCTTCAATCGTTTATGAATAAAATTGTTCTCTTGATTCAATTATGATTGTAACCCTAGCCCACTACAAATTCTCTAGTTGAAGATGGAAAATTTTGGAGAGAAAACGAAGTCTGAGTAAAAAGGGTAGACTGTAGAGTTGTGTTGACAGTGGGTGCCCTAGCGTTGCTTATTTTTGATTTGGCAATTGAAATAAGTATGTATGTAATAGATCTATTTATTTTTTTAACCCGGACTCGGTTTAATTCGGGTCCTCCCCTGCCCTGCCCTGCTCAATTTTAAATTTTTTTCCTTTTTCACCCGCCCTGCCCTACCCCGCCCCGTTTCACTTAAGCCCTACTGTGCCCCATTTACCCTTTCCCCTGCCCTGCCCCAACCCTGCCCTTTCCATTGCCACCCCTAATTGCAGCGGTAGTGAACATAATGTCAAGCTTACCGTACTTAGAAATTGCCATATCAACTGCATTTTCGACATCTTTTTCAACTTTCACATTGCAATGGATGTATGAAACGAAATTCCCCTTTTGCCAATTTATTCGGTGATGGATTGACCAAGATTATCTTGGATGTCTCCAATCACTATTTTCGCACCATGTTTGACAAACAGTCTTGTTGTGGCTTCATCAATTCCGCTAGCACCACCAGTTATGATGGCCACTTTGTCCTCTAGCCTGATACACATTCAACGTTACATTAACAATACGGTGAAGAAATTTAGGGAGGGTCGGAGCGTTTAATTAAGCTCATTGATTTCGATAATTATGCATACATACGCAAAACAATTAGAAAATATATACATTAGAAAGGTCACTCTTATTCAGAGCTCACTTACACTTATTCTTAATCCATATTTGTTTAAGGAAAGGTAGGTAGCCAGACAATTACAAACAATTGTATTGGAGCGGAACGCGGCATTAATGGAAAGATAAAAACACTCTTTAGCAATGGAGCCACTGGCTTGGAAATGAGAAAGATTATCTGTTAGTGAATTGTATTAGTACTGATCAATGAGCCTTATTTTGTGCTACGGCCAAATTGTTAAGCATTAACGTGCAGTAGCAAGTTGACTTTTAAATAGTAGAAAATATGTAACCAAATCCTTTAAAATTGTGTGCATGCAATCTCGTGTACAGCTAACATTTTTTGGCATTTAGCTAACATTTGTTTGCGCTCCCCAGTTAACGAAACGTGATTGATTACCAATAAGTAGTGATTAAAAATGTGACGTTATATACTTTAGAGACCTATCCATTAAAGGGAGTAAGATTCGAACATTTGACCTCTAGTTTTTGCGGAATAATATCAACCATCATATCCCATTCTTCGATGGTAAGACCTATTAGGGCCTGTTTGGAAAGCCACTGTGTAATTGGATTTGGGTGTAATTGGGTGTAATTACTCAGTTTGGCGTGTTTGGCTGACCAAGTAATTACTTGGTCAGCATGTAATTGGGTGTAATTGAGGCTATGTAATTACACTCTTCAATTCTTAGGGGGGAGCTGAGAATTGCTGGTAATTACACTGTGTAATTACAGGGTTACTTTTTAATTTCTATTATCTTTGTTTTTATTTTAAGTTTATTTTCTTTTTAATTTCTTATTCTTTTTTTATTTTAAAATTCTTAATTTTATATTAAATATATAATTTCTTTAAAATCATTTCTCTTTTATTTTTTTCTTCTTATTTTCTTATCTTTACTTTTTGCTTCTTGGTAATCTTTCTCCTTTTTTATTTCTTTACTTTGAACTTATTTTGTTTTTGACTATATCATATATTTGTTCATTGTTTTTCTTTCGTACCTCCCTATCATTTTGACGACATTTACTTCTTGCAATTTCTTATCTTCCTTGGTAATTACAACGTTATCTTTTTTTCTTTTTTATTTTTTAATTTCTTGTTTTAAGTATATTATTTATTTTACATATTTTTCTTTCAGTTCTTTTTTTTTTCTCACTTTCTAAGTATCTTTACTATTTGTGGTACCATATAACTTCTCAAATTTTATTTCTTCGTTACTTTCTTTATTTTATCTTCTTTATTTCTCTTAGATGAGTTACTACTCTAGTTTTTTTTGAAACTTTGTCTCTTGATCTTAGAAAGACGAATATTAATAAAAATGATAGGTAAATTTCAAAAAAAATAATTGAACAATAATTTGGTATAATAGATTTTTTTTTTTTAATTTAAAAAGATCTAACAGTATAATTACACTTGTGCAACCAAACGGTACGCTTGTAATTACACTGTAATTACACTATGGCAGACAAACAGGACTTCGTAATTACTTTATTGTGTAATTACTAGGCTGTGTAATTACTACCCTAGTAATTACACCAAATCCAATTACGAGGTGGTTTCCAAACAGACCCTTAGGAACGTCGATCTTGCAGCTAATTGAAGATTCGGGAATTTGTTGACATTTAGATTTTTCAAATATTAAATACCCAATCCTGTTATTTTCCACTTTACAATGTAACAGCTTGATTGCTCACAATTTCGCAGCTACTTTCAGCGGTACTGACGATATGGACGGAAAAAGAACTGATAAATTAAGAGCTCTTCTAACAAGTTTCTGTGCTCGTCTCAATATTCTTTTCCCAATACTTTAAAAAAAACAAAAGGTCTGGCCCTAACTAAAGGTAAAATATATTCAGCATGGTTATACAGAGAAAGAAAATCAAATCAAGCTTTTGGAGATCAAAGTGCAATGGCCCAAATGCAAATCTTGGAGGACAACACACTACAAGACGTTAAAGATCAGTTATTTACTAAAACAATATATCAAGAAAAGTATCTGTTGCCTCAGTGTTCCTATACATATCAACAATGAAGAGAACCAAGTGCTACCTTGGAACTACATGAGGAATATTTCAAGTCTAATTGCTTCCTCTCTGGTCCAACTACAAGAAGAATATTTCAACTCTAAACCAATGTCTTTCATGTTTAATAAAAGATTTAACAAGAAATGAAGAAATATAAAAATGGATAATATAATACTACAAGCCAGGCCTTTTTTCTCTTCTATACAACCAACACCTCATGTATTCTACAGCCTCCACAAGAATGAAAGCCATTTCCTCTATGAAGAAAAATAACCCCCACCCTCCTCTTCTGGTTAACAGAATCTAACACTATGGAATTTGAGCAATTTCAACCAAAATCTTATGCAGCGACTGTGGCTTCGAGAAGAATGGAGAATGGTCACTGCCTTTGATCTTGAAAACTCCTTCAGGAGGATTTTCTCTCACAAGCTTTTCCTGGACATCTGGTGAAAGAGCATGATCATCCAATGTCTGGATATAAAATCTACGACTAGTTCCATATTTTTCTGGTGTCAATGATAGCTTGTCCATCATTGGACCAAGAGGAATAGGTCTCATAGAAACCATTGCCAAAGCAACATCCTGTTCATCATATAGAGTGTTACTGATATACTTTTCATGAAACCATAGACTTATTTACATTTTTCTCTAGCTTTAGAAAATGATAGGAATACATCTACTAGATATACATCAAAATACACACAAGGATGTTTTTGAAATAATTTAGCTTCTGGAAGGGACTGCACTTAGATATTGGAATCATAATTTACACCAAACTCCAAAGAAAATGGGATCTATCTATCCAAGCTTGGTCGACTTCTCTATGGTATCACAAGGAGCTGCTGATCAAACTCCATATAACTGTATTCTTCCCATTATTATTTTTTCTAGAAGTCCCATTTCAGTTTTATGTATTTTACTTTGAGCTCTTTGAAGTGCTTTTAGTTCTAACTCCACTACTCTGGTACAAAAATGAAAATGCTAGTCGAGCTTGGAAGAAATCTTTCGTGCTTGTATTTTCTATACTATGATTAGCTTATTTGGAGTATATGGAGGTCATTTTGTTCTTTTATTTTATTTCGCTTTCTGTGTAAACTATCATCTCCACTGCAAAACCTCACGGTTGCTCTGGGAATTCAAAGCAGGTACAACTCCAACATTACTTTCTACTGAACTTGTCAGCTCAAGACAACGTGGACTAAATTTTTGTATGAGAGTAACAACTGCCACTGTCCACTGATATTATATGTTCCATACTGAAGGTTGCTGTTGCCTGTTGCCTTCAGGTGATGTATATGACATGAGAAACATGTCATGTTGAGAAGTTTATCATCATACTTCCACTCCACTACACTCCACTCCACTACACTCCACTCTCAGCTTCGTAGAGAGAGAGAGAGAGAGAGAGAGAGAGAGAGAGAGAGAGAGAGAGAGAGAGAGAGAGAGAGAGAGAGAGAGAGAGAGAGAGAGAGAGAGAGTGAGGATGAAAGTTCATGCCTTTGTATTTTGTCCGTTGTCATTTCTAAAGAAGTTTTAATTCTAACAGGGTAGAGTAGTGCACCACAAAGCACATTTCCATACATGGGGGATGATATTGTTTTTAAGTTTAGCAATTAGCACATGTAATGGACTACTTGTATAAAAGGAAGTACCTTTGTAGTAGATTGATTGAAATATAGCCCATGCATTTGCTCCTTCTCGAACATGAATCCAGTAGGAGGCTTGTCTTTACCATTCCCATAAATTAAGAACTTAGAATCCTGGATGAAAAGCTCTGCGGACCCAAGCTGCAAAACATATCGCCCATAAACACATCAAATTGGAGAGGAGATCTAGAACAATTTTTGACACTAGAAAGAAATTTCCAGAGGCAGGTTCACTTAGTACTGAACAGTTCCCTTATGAGTTTGAATTGATAGGTTAAGATGAATGACACCTAAACACCAGTACTTTTATTCTTTACATCTACTACGTCTCTAAACATCCTGAATTGTTCATGAAGCTCATTATGGCATGGTTGAACTTAGATTTGTCTGTTCAAAACTCATCCAGTACATTGCAATGAGGTCCTCGTTCCCATCTTCAGATGACCATGATGCAGTAAAATGTTAAATATATGCAAGCATATTAACTTAAAAAATGGATGTTTACCTCTTCAGCAAACACATCAAAAGGCCTCCGGCCATCAGATATCATCGTGGCACAAAGAAATACTGCTTTTGCAATTTTATTGGGAAAATGCTCTAAGGCATAGGAAACACAAGCACCTCCAGCACTGTGACCGACCAAGATTACCTAAAAGAAATATATGCGTAATCTTTCAAAGTATATGTGAAATCGTCTTTGCTGGGATTCATAGGAAAAAAGGACTAAAAAGTTCTGCCAAATCTATCTTACCTTTTCATCCTCTGGCAAGTTCTCCAGATAATCAATTAATGGTTTTGAGTAGTTGACTAAAGTTGTAACATTCTTTGTATCTGTCAGATCAATGCCAGATCCAGAGAGATCTAAGGCTGTAGGGACCAATCCTGTTTCCTCCAATAGAGCAATAGTTTTGTACCAACACCAAGCTCCAAATCCTTCTCCATGTATCAGAACAATTTTTTTTGTCTTGATGTTCTCCAAAAACTCTGGTAACTTTATAGCATAAACTTTGTAAGCTAACTGTATCGCCACATGAAAATTCTAGAGCTTGCCAAAAATATATTGGTTTCTGGAATTCAGGTGTTTTATTTTTTCATTAAGTGGAATAATTTCTACATATTCTTTTTACAAAATATTCCCACTGCAAATCTGCAATAATCAGTACTTTTCAACACTCTGATAAGCTAAATTATATTCGTATTTGAACATACAAAGAAAGTGCATTTTTTCCTTGTCTCACAATTATTTAGTGCACAAGCTCATGGAAAGCGCCTCTTAACTTCATATCAGTGCTATATAGCACGAGAACTTAAAGCTAGTGAGAAAGCAAAATGTCTAACTGCTAAGAGCCTTACAGGACGGCCACGGGGATACTTGAAACTGAAAACAAAACTAGCAATGTATTAATAGAGAAAGTGATGGACCACCTACTTAGCCATTGCCTAACTTAGATGTGCTGCAGTTTGCAGACACATTTGTACATTGAAATTCTGAAGTAATTTTATCCAACCCTTTGGACTGAGGATAAACTATATCTGTTGAGTCACAACTGATCTATATATGTGCATCCAGACACTTTATAAGATGCACTAGAGATGACACTTAAGCATACTTGATAATATGGCTTCTCACAGCTAATATTTCCAGTACCAATAAAATAACTAGATGGCCAAGGGCGGAGCTAAAGGGAGGTAAGGGAGCTCATTTAATCCCCTTTGCAGAAAATTGTACTGCACAACAGGGTATGTTATATATACTGTTGAATCCCCTTGACATGAGGGAAGATTATAGTATGGTGGCAAAGGGCATTCATAAGTTGTTTAAAGTCAAAGGTGTGATGCTCTTGTGTATTTTGCATTCTCTTGTATAAATTCAAGGTTCCACCACTACAGACAGCTAAGCAAAAAATGATACACAATTCAAACTCTACATACTTGCTTATACAAACACCTACAAGTATAATGTCTTTTTCTAAACAATTTCATATTCTTGAGCAAGTTGTCCCACCCACTAGTCAAGCAACATTGAGGTAATATTACAGGAAAGATTTATCCTTTCAAAGCCTTGGAAAAAGTTAATCTGTATGTTTCACACATACATGATCACGGCCACAAGAAATACCCAATCAAAGGGGAAGGGCACAGCAAAATAATATTCGGCAATCACTAAAAATAAGAAGAAAATCCAAAGGAAAAGAGTGGTTTTTTGTTATTTTTTTCCTTCTAACACTTTATCTAAATTTGACAGCGAGGAAAGAAACTTCATCCATGTGAATTACAATAAGCATATTCGATCAAATGGAAATAAGGAAAAAAAAAATTACAATCAACTTTAATTAATCTAAGGATGGAATGAGCTAATTGGGGGAAAAGTAACAAAAGGTACCTTTTGACTTATTGCCTTTTCAGGATGCACTTCAGCAATAATAAAACATGCTACTATCAGTGTTTCTGTAGCATCAGTTCATTATAATACAAAAACAAAACAGAAAGAAACAAAAAGTAAGAAACTTTCCACTGAGATCACATAAAGACACGCTAGGGGTTCATTTTCAAGACTCTTCCATTTTATTTTTTATTTTGGTAACAGTCAAGTCCCCCAGTACCAGTACTGTAGTACAGTTTGAAACTCATAATGGTCCTGCCTTTACCATTCTCCACTTTGTACTAGTCTTTTGTCTTGAAACTGCGCCCGCACATCACAAATTGAGCTATTTCAAGAGTCATTTATTTTCATTAGGTTACATTTTGAATTTGTTACATTTCCATTATTCAACAAGGAAAAATTAGGATATCTGGATAGTGAATCAAAATGAGTACTTACTCCATTCCAGTTTATGTGATCATATTTAATTTTTAGTCCGTTAAAAAAAAAACACCTTAAACAGACACTTGTTTAGGACCACAAGTTCGTGCACAGTCAAATAGGTTCACATTAATCGAAATGGATGGAGTACCTGTTTGGAATTGACTAAGTGATCATTGGGCAAATCATTGCGACGACGAGAGCTAGTAGATCCAATATTACGCCTAGAAGATATGGAACCAACATGATCAAATCTTTGAGACAAGTGATGCTGCTGAATTGCCATAGACAAAGCTTGTCTATGTAGCAACTCCTCTTGTAATAATGATCTTCTCTTTGATGATGTCTCCATCCTCTTACTCCTTGACCTTATACCAATATCCTTCTTTGTCATGCACATAATTTTATTACCCATCTCCTATAATTCAATTTGGTAAAAAACCAACAAATTATTTTGCAACAAAAATGGAATTAGCAGGTTCTTGATTTTTAAGGTAACAGTAGGTGGAAGTGCAAGAAACGTGGGGAGTTTTTTAATTAATTAATTCATTTTGATCATTGAGGAGGAAAATCTGGTAATACAACTCAATTCAACTAAACATAAAAGCTGTATTTAATGCTTCTTTATTTTTGTCAACGTTTGTTTACTGATTATTCTATTTCTGTTTTTGTCACGTTCGAGTTTCTACTTCTGTTTTGTTATATTATGTGAGATGTGTTGAAGACTGGTTTGGGAGTTTGTGTGGTAACTTTGACTGCCAAACTCGACATTCACCATTCTGCTGTACCACTGGAATAATCTGCAGTTTACTACATTATTTTTCTTTTTTGTCTTTTTTTTTTTTTTTTTTTTTTTTTTTTTTTGCTATAAAAAATATATTCTTTTGTCCATATAGCCAAATATAGAAAATAAATAAATAAACTATATAGACAAATAGAGTTTTACAGTAAGTAAAATTTTGAACTAAGACTTGGATTGGCCAAAATTATAAAATGTGCTTATTTTGATAAATGTTTTGTCAATAAATTTTTATTGATATTTCGAAAAGAGAAGCTGGTTTTGTTAAATCATTTGAGGAGGGTTTTTTAATAAAATATTTTTGAGATATCATGCTACTC
Source organism: Petunia x hybrida (assembly GCA_037355625.1). NCBI lineage: Eukaryota > Viridiplantae > Streptophyta > Magnoliopsida > Solanales > Solanaceae > Petunia > Petunia x hybrida. The sequence goes on from JBBBVM010000041.1 coordinate 26,238,098, forward strand.
TCTTTTGTTGATTTTCTTACCGTAAGTATTTTTTAAATAATTATTTTTTTCTACATATTAACGATCTTTTTTTAGCCTATTAAAAACGAAACCTTATAGTTTTTAAAAGTCAGTTTGGCTCAATCACACTCCTAGACAGTGGTGGAGCTACATGATAGTTAAGGTGGTCATCCAAACACTCTTCGTCCAAAAATTATAGCTTGTGCATACCGAAACATTGTAGTATTCTGATAAACGCAATGCATTGAACAACTTAGAAACAAGTGATCAGTGAAGTGGTCCAATCGCAAAGAGTGTTTAATTTAGGTGCAACGTCTTAGGTTCAAGTCTCAGATGCTCCCTTTTTAAAAAAAAAAAAATAGTTAACTCTTTTCTTAAAACTCTACTTTTCTAAAAAAAAACAAGATAGACTCACAACTTTTGAGCCAACATGTACTATCCATGTACCACTCGTTTTTTCTTTCTTTTTTTTTTTTTTTTTTTTTTGGTGCACCAATTCATTGATTTTTTTTTTTTTTTGCTACTTTAAAATTTTGAACACCCTTAACTAAATTCGTGGCGACAACTTCTGGAGTTTAATGAATATCATAATAGATTAAAAATTTTATGTAAGCAATCTTAATTTTGGATGAGATGTCCTTAATTGATGGTTAATTGAAACTGGTTTTTATTGTCAAAGAAACCAAACATCCCAATTTGTTAAAATATGAATTTTCGATAAAAAGAAACACTTCTGGCTCTCCAAAAGCTTAGTCAACTTCTTTATAAGATCACGTTTGCTAAGTCTACATGGTCAGCTCACATTCACAAGGTCCCTTTCTTACTATAGTAAGGTCAATCAGCAACTAGTCAAAGCCTTCCTCGTGATTGTTGCTCCTACCTCGTGATCGCACTGCACTAAATAACAAGAAATATAAACAAATTATTCTGGATCCAAAGTCATGTTACATAACACGTTTGAACCATCGAACCTCAAGCCAAATCGTACCGACTGTTTATGCCTAAATTTGGTCGTTTAGGTAAAATAATTAAATTTGTTAGAGAGTCACAAGCAATATGGTAAATATGAAGGAAAATACAGGAAATAAAGAGAGAAAAGAATGTACAATAAAATAAAGAGTATTATTCCTTAAGAATAGTCGGATTCTGTGTGAATCGCTTGATGTACTATACAATAGATGGATATTTATAGCTAAAATTTATCCAGTCCTAATTATGGTAAAATGCAAAGACTAATAATGTTATGGGCCTGTATACTCAAGGAGGCGCTATATACGAAACCCTAATTAGGAGACTGTAAACTCTAAAGCAGCGGGATGTATACCTTGTATGCTACACCCGTACTCTGTGAGTTAAAAGCATGCGTGTATCCTCTGTGCCTGGTGACTTATAAGTTAAGTCTAGTCTCGCCAGCTGGACTCGCATCCCCATAATCATAGGTCACGCTTTTTTTGCCTACACACCCAGTCCCCCTACTTGTTGAGTGCTGTCATAAGCAGTTTGGAAGTGAAAGATGCGTGCAAAAAGGATGTGAAAAGATATCTCACTGACTCCTTGAAACTCGCAATCTCTTTGATCGAGACTGACGTTTGATTTCCTCTGGAAGCCCATGTGTCTTCATCTGATTGGCTAATGTCAATTCCATGCATCTTTCACATAAACGCCTTTTATTACGCCGTATTTCATATCTTCAGGCCATAATTACATTGACCGTTCCATGCTTCACCCTTATCTCATTCTGCCTATAAATAGGGGCTTCATGATACAGACAAGAAACACAAACTTTTCTTCAGAAAAATACATTACTTCCTCCAAAGCTTCCCTTATGAAAAAATAACCTCTCTTCTTAAAAAATATTTGCCTTTGATCCTGGTTTGATATTCCCAGAACAACTCCTTCATTTAGAATGGACGGTGCACGAGAAAACTGTAAACAAAAGAACTCTCACAGTTTTCTTCCTCTGTTTCTCCATCAATGATTGGATGAATGGATTCCCCTGAGTCAGGAAGTTTGATCGGGACTCTAATGACGTTCTTCGGAATGTCTTCTTTATGGCATGTACACTGATAACGGTGTTCTCATCCCCTGACGCAGTGGTTGTTGTGATATTCTTCTTGTCATGCGAGGTCAGGACGCTTAGCCCTTTCAGCTGTTGTGAGGCTTCTCTTCCAGGACACTATCGGCGTTTAGGTAGCTCCTTCAACAACGTTGATACTCCAATACTTGGCTCCATTCCTTTTCCAGCAAGGGGATTCAGCCTTACATCATCAGCAGATTAATGTGTCACCAAGCCCTAATTTTACTCGTGGTTCAAGGTTGTCTTTTTGTTCGCCTGGTTCGGCTGGATTGCTATTGCAACGCCTCTTCATCTGTTGATGTGGGCTGCCATGGGAAGAAACTCCTCTTTGGCATAGGTTCCCAGCTCAAGCCATCTCATCTTCAATGAGCTCCCGATTGTGCATGAAGATCCACGGGGTTGTACACTCCCGTTTGACCAGTAGAGGTTGAAGAAAATCTTCAAGTTTGTTCGCTGCGACGAGAACGGGTTTTGCCTGTGCTTAGACACTTCCAAGGTCATTTGCTTTGGACAAGGTGCTCGGGCCTTTGTTATATCAGTGACCTCGTGGCGAATAATACTCGGGATGACATATCTCCTGATGCTAGGAAAAACTTTGGGTTGCCTGCTGAATAGTAGCTATAATCCACATGAAGGATCTTGGCCGTATCAAATGTAGAGGAACTTGCAGTTTTAGCTTTTTTGAAGCCTTTTAGTTTCTTAAGAATGACTGTAATAAATAGTGTTGTATTCGAAAGAACTTAATTGTATATTATAACCTACATGGTTTACTAGAGAGTCTTGACCAATTTGAAAGATCATTTAATGTAGTTGAAATAACTGAATTTTGGGCTGTTCGATCAAGTAAAGGAAACTGAATGGAGACAACCTGGTGAACTGAAACATCTTAGTAGCCAGAGGAAAAGAAAGCAAAAGCGATTCCCGTAGTAGCGGCGAGCGAAATGGGAGCAGCCTAAACCGTGAAAATGGGGTTGTGGGAGAGCAATACAAGCGGCCAAACGAGTATTTTACAGAGAGCCGACAAGGAATTCCATTAATAACTGGCCGTTTTGAGTTGATATTAATGAAATGAACGTTCACCAATTTTTTATATGTACTTGCATATTTACTTGTAGAGTAGTCAAGCAACATGTTTTGGGTGCCTTTCTGGGCGTATGTCTTTTAAAGACGGGTGTGCGCATTACTGGGCGCTTCATTTGCGTCAATAAATGATGGCTTATAGGCTTTTAGGGCAAGGCCCACACCCGCAAGGGGACGTCTTTAGTCCGTTATATGTAACAGGGTATTTTTGCGTTCAAGCTAGAATATCTGTGCTTGTTCACTCAAGTGTTTTAAGACTTAACTGGCACTATGTGGTCCGGCGTCCCCACTGATATGTAGGTGCAATTTGTTGAATTGACGATTTCAACTTATGAATAATGTCTGGTGGCTAAACTAGAAGTGATCTAGCTTTAAGCGAGTAGTGTACTACTTTTGTAGTGAAAAGTGAGTGCATTACTTTTATGAGAACCGGAAGTGTTCCCCAAACAAATTGGTGCTGGACCCCCGGTGTGTAACTTTTGGGTCATTTATCACTCGATGATATAGCTCTCCATTAATCAAATAGTAATGAATTGCCTCCTTTCGCAGCTGCTTGTTTTTTGCCTTGTTTTCAGGGAGTGCCCCTTTGTCTAAGTACTCAACTAATGTGTGGCGCCATTCTGGAATAGATCCTGTACTTGGAACTTTGAGGTTCATCAGGTCCGCGGGAGTTAATTGGATCACTATCAGCCGGTCATCCGAGTGGATTTTTGTATCCTCAGCTGATGTGTCGGCTTCTGTGCATTCCTCTCGATAAATAAACTTTCATTTGCAAATGTTTTTCAGAAGTGTCGTTATCTTTGCTTGCTGATCCGGCGTACAAACACCTTCAATGGTGAAGATTTCATTCATTTGATTGACCACCAGCCGAGAGCTGCTATGGAGACTGGTCTCCCTGGCCCCCAATATGAAGGCTAAGTCAAGAGCTTGAATTATGACTTCATATTCTGCTTCATTATTCGGGCATCTTGCGGCCTTGCGAAAGATCCTTCCAGTGGGTGTTTTAATCCATAAATCAAGCTCGGCCTCTTCTCCCTTGGAGACCACACCCGTATGGACTTTCCAATGTCAGGGATCAACCATTTCTGCATTCTTTATCACCTTTGATAACTCTGATGCCAACTCTTCAATAAAATCCGTAGCGAAGCCCTCCAAGGCTTGTGATCTAACAGCCGTTTGTGGTTGATAAATGATATTATATTCTTCCAGCTCCTCGACCCATTCTGCTAACCTTTTTTAGAGTCCAGTCTTGGACAAAATGGTCCGCAACGACACGGAGGAAACCACGCTTACCGTATGTTGAAGAAAATACAGGCGCAACTCATATATTCCCATGACTATGGCCGCCATGAACTGGACTGGTAACAGAAGGCGTCCGTTTGCCTACAAAAGTCATTTACTAGCATATTGTACAAAAAGTTGCTTCCCATCTTTTTATCGCATAAGGACCATATTCTACGCCACTTCTGAGATTGTGACGTACAACAAGAGGTGCTCTCTCGGAATCAGTTCGCTTATCGTTGGAATCTGTAGGTGATGCACTTCGCTCGAGTCAATACATGTCAGCAATGTATCGGCCATTCGGGCTCTTCATGTTTTATCAACACTTCAGAGAGTTGGTATCACAGTTCTACAGCCCTAGGAATTATATAACTCATCTCCGACACCCGCTCCCTTAGCTCCCCTACAGCTATTCTAGCTTTTCGCTCGATGGACATGTCCCATATTGACTCTCCATTGATCACATTCACCTCTGTTATCGGCCTTGCATCAAGGCTCTTACCAGATGCTTCACACTCTCTAGGCGAGGATCGCTCACTCCGTAATTCGATAATCCCGCGTGAAGTCGGGCATCTGAAGACTTGGTGAAGTATTGAGGGTACTCCCTTTACATTGTGTATCCATGACCATCCCATGATGACATCGTATGAGAGGTTACAAGTCAGTACTTTAAATGGTGTTGTGCTTGTCACGCCCGAAATATGGACCGACAAAGCTAGTTCCCCAACATATTTTTCATAGATACTGTTGAAGCTGGTTATCCTACAGGAGCTCGAAATCATCCGGTGATACTGACCTATCTTCTGCAATATCTCTCATCGAATAATGTTGACATCACTTCCTGGGTCAACCAGATCTTGTTTAATCTGAAAGCCAAGCACCTCAACCGGGACTATGAAGGCTTCTTGGTTCTCACTTTCTACTTATCTTGAGCTAATAAAATCAGACTAACGGGTAGTTTTTGTGCTCCAGTCTTCCAAGGTTTGATTGACCCGGGTATAGCGAAGATCACGTTGATGCTTCGCTTGTCCTTAGGTTCGGGCGCTCTGGATCGTCTCGCTCCTTCTGTGATTAGGTCTTTGAGATGTCCTTCCTTCAACAAGTGCTCAATCTCGAGCATCAGATCTTTACAATCAACTGTTGCATGGCGTACTTCGATGGAAATCGCAGTAGGCCGTTGAGCTCTTCCAGTCGCGCCCTTAACAATGGGTGGCTAGCGTACCTTGAAGCCTAGTTTCCCAAAATGATAGGCTACCATCTTCCTCTATATTCACTTGCAGCCCAAAGTCTTTGAAGCGGCATTGTTCAGTGCTTTTCTCATAGGATCCGATTCCTCGGGAACTGCTTTGCTTTCCGACCCTACTTGACTCTGAAGCCTTCCTTTTGTTTTCTTCTGTCGCCTTCCCCCTCTAGAGATGGATTGTCTACTCGCTTCCTCCTTCTATCTTCATTGGGTCCTAGAGGCAGCTCAGGTTCGAGACGAAGTTTCTTGTTATACCCTGGTGCAAGGCATTCCAAGTCTTCATCGGGTGCTGAGTAAGGCTCCACTGTAACTCCCGGGTGGCTAGTGAACCCATGGAGTTCAAACTCTTACCAAAAGCTACCATAGCACAATGTTGTTGGGAACTGGAGGGAGCTCCATGCGTTCCCTCTAAAATCTCTCCAGGTAGTCTTTCAGCAGTTCGTCGTCGCGTTGCCGGATCTCAAAAATGTCTTCCATACGTTCTCTCGCTTGCGGGCTCCGAAATGCGCCTTCTTGAACAAATCCTGCATTTGGGTGAATGACTAAAATGAACCCATTAGTAGTTGAGTGTACCATGCAAGGACGCCTTTAGTTAAGGTCGAGCCAAATCTCTTCACTAGAGCAGATTATGCTTCTTCTTCAGTAATTTCATTGCTTTTGACGGCCGTGTAATACGCATTAATATGCTCGTCCGGATCATTTATTCCGTCGTACTTAAGGTTATCCGGATCGGTGTAGCACTCGCCTTATATACATGCTTATAGACCTTCTGCTCATCTACAGTGGTAACCTGAGGTGGAGAACCCGACACATTACCTATCCGATCGTGGATGACCTTCATCTCCTTCAAGATGCCCTGAATGATAGGTGTTCCTGTAAGATCTTGATTGTTAACTGTTGTGGATCTTCTAGGGACGACCTCTATGTTGAGTCTTCGATTGGGAGCGGATGCTGGTGATTCGTTCATGGGCGCTGGACCTCGCGGGGACATTGGCCTCTGAGACGATCCAACGAATATTGCTCCTAACTTCTGGGCCATACTTTCAACCATGCTGGCCGAGTTTTGCTCTGCCTGTTCTGACTGGGTCTTGAAGATATCAACAAGGAAATCGTTGAGCCTAGAGTTGTCTCCGCATGGTTGATCATCTTCGCCGTCACTGCCTTCAGAGACCGGCTCCTTGGCAGGATCCTTCGATTGTTCGTTAGGATCGCTGGGATCCTTTACAGAATCGTCTACTGCGTCAGTAGTGTTCTTTGGAATGTTGTCGTTGTCGTCTGACATGACTGCGCCTCTTCCTTCGTAGAAACCTACAATTGCCTAGGCCCACTGCGCGCGCCAAGCTGTTTATGCCTAGATTTGATCGTTTAGGTAAAATAATTAAATTTGTTAGAGGGTCATAAGCAATACAGTAAATATGAAGGAAAATACAGGAAATAAAGAGAGAAAATAATATAAAAGATAGTAAAGAGTATTATTCCTTGAGGGTAGTCGGAGTCGGTATGAATCGTTGATGTACAATACAATGCAAGGAGGGGTATTTATATCTAAGATTTACCCAGTCCTAATTATAGTAAAATACAAAGACTAATAAGACCATGGGCATGTATACTCAAGGTGGCAGTATATATGAAATACTAACTAGGAGACTGTAAATCCTAAGGCGGTGGGATGTATACCTTGCATACTACGTCCATACCGGCTGAGCGACCATGACTTAAGGAGAAGGCGTGCATCCTCTGCGCCCGGTAACTTGTAAGCTAGGTCTGATCTCGCCAGCTGGACTCATATCCCCGTAATCATAGATGATATATTTTTTCTCACACACGAACAAGTCACAGATTATATAGAAAACATATTTCCATGCTACGAGACGTAAAACTGGAACATAAATACTAATCAAGTAATTACATACAATTAGATTACAAGTTAATTAGATGACCTCTCTAGTGTAATTACCTTTCATTTACGAAGACATCTTTTTTCCTATTCGCCATTTGAAAGTCGCACTTTTGGCTTTAGGGCTCATGATGGTTCACTCTAAATTTTTGAACTATATTCTTGTCAAATAGTACAAATGACACGATCAGGAATCCGTTTAGGCCTTGCGGGCACCTGACATCCTCCCCTAGACCCGTCGGGCGAACCCTTACCAATTAAATTAGGAAAATAAATATAATAATTCATAAATAAGGACAAGAATTAAAACAAAAACACAGACATACTGATACCTTTAAGCTGTACAAAATAAATTACAGTTGACTACCCAACATACTAGGTTTAGGGCTATCCAGACTAGACATCTAAGAGTACAAAAGAAGACAAATACCTCCTGAAGGGAGCAAAATGCAACTGAAATAATAACCAATAAATTGGTGGCCATCCGGAATAAAGGCTGGCTCACCCTGGCAGCTGATGTCGTCTTCGCTCCTTCACAACGTGGCGAACTCAATCCTGGAGCGAACCTGCCGAAACGAAATAGATAGACAAGAAACAAACAACAAACAAGGGTGAGTCAAAAGGACTCAATAAGTGGGGCAGACTAGCCACCTCAAAGAATAGGATAGCTAGCCAGGGAGAAGAAACAGATAAACCAAATTCCTCTTATTTAAATTATAAAAAGGCAGAGCCAGATAACAACTGGAAACACGTATAAAACCATAAACTCAACTAGAGATACGAGCCAGAAACATATCAACAAATAAGCAATGGACATATAAGCAGGACAGTAGTCATGTATCGTAAGTCTACCCAATGGTATGAAATGAGATGAAATGAAATGAAATATGATGCAAAGGGTCACATGTGCCCATAATCCCATCCCGAAGCGGAATACTCCTGCATTCGGGGGGAATCCAATCTGATAACCAACTGGAGCGGAATATTCCTGCTCCTGGGGCGGAATACTCCTGCACCCGATATAGTATAAACCAGAGGCGGAATACTCCTGCACTCTCCTGGGGTGGAATACTCCTGCACCCGATATAATATAAAGCTGAGGCGGAATACTCCTGCACTTAATATCTGACATAAGAGCGGAATACTCCTGCTCATGGGGCGGAATCCTCCTACCCTCGATACAATGGAGCGGAATCCTCCTGCTCCTGGGGCGGAATCCTCCTACCCTCAATATGATACAATGGAGTGGAATCCTCCTACTCCTGGGGCGGAATACTCCTGCACCCAATATGATATGCAATGTAATGCATATGACTGACATATAATGCGTATGAATGCAATGTGATGCAATAATAACCCTTCACCGGGTGGGACTCTCATCGACAGCCGGGGAGTAGATGCCAACTCACAGCCAGAGTACAATACTCAGATCCTCAATGCAATGCCAACAACAGGACGTAACATATAATATACAATGTAAATCCAAAGCTAAGGCGTAATGAGTACGCCTATCGGCAGCTACACACGTAAGTAACACGTGGTAGAAAATTCACGAGGCCAGGTGCCTCCACAGAAATGGATATAAATACTTACATCTTCCAAAAGTTAGCATTGCTAATCAACAACCGCTTTATCCTTTGGTTTCCTTTCCAAACGATCCCACTCTATTCAATAAGCAGAAAAATATATCAAATTAGGCTAAGGGCTTCATTCCTCACATCTTAGGGCAATCCGGTTAGGAACCTGATACCCACGCGACCGGACTGTGTGTCCAATGTCCAGCCTCTATGGGGGACTCCAAATTACACATAACATGATCACAATATAAGTATAAGCATGTATGAGGCATAACACATATGGCAACAATAGATATGGACTCAAAGGAATGAGAAGAAAACTCTGGGTAGAATTATAAACACAACCTAGAACTCAGAATTTGTCCAACTCTTTGAATTTCCATAAAATTTTCGGCAGAGTTTCTCCTGAAACTGGATGATCCGCAAAAACAGAACCAGCACTATACTACACACGGGAATGGATATCTGGATAAACTGATAACATAAACATGTTACATGGATAACATGATGAGACGACTGGATGACATAACAAATCCGCAGATAGAATGTCTGGACAGCACCACTGTCCTGCCTTTCGACCTAATTTTCAGAGTATAGATCAAAGATATAGACTTCATGGTCTTCATAAAAGTTTTAGATATATGTCTTAGGGTTCTGTGGATTCTTAAATAATCTAAACATCAATTTTGTATAAAGGAGTTATGATCAATATACTAAATACTGTCCAAAGATCAAAACAATTTTCCAGATTTTGAAACGTTTTGTCTTGCTGATTTGAACGTCTTTCACCTTGGGTTTTAGTACCAAATTAAGTATATATAAAGTTTCCTTGATTATATACAAGTAACCAACAAGAAAAACCATGTTTGAAACTAAGAAAAACTTCAAAAGCTACAAGATACATGTCTTGCCAAAAGAAATGTCTAGTCTTACATACCTTTGATGTTTCTTACTTTTAAACCTTGTTTCCTTTGAATTCCACACCTTCTAAAGCTTAAACAAGCTATAATACAGAATTTAGGCACTTTACTTAGCCATGAAGTAATTCTAAAACTCAAGCTATAGACGAAATTGAAGGTAGCATAACGTTACCTTAATCGCGTAGAGCATTTTGACGCAATTTGTCTTCAATTTCGAGTTAAGATTGACGTCCATTCTTCAAAATCATAAAATTTTCTCAAAACTAAATGAAAGAACTGTTTCTCACTTTATCTTTCTGGAAAATGACGAGATATGAAAGGAATTTCTCTTTTATACTTAAAACATTTCAGTTTTAGTCCTCTTTTATGCTTATGTCCCTCTTTCTGGCCTGATTTCTGATGCTCATATCTTTTTATCTATACATTGTATGAACAAACCGTCAAAAGTTTTGGAAAGTACACTCCAAGACCTTCAATTTGGTATATGATATGTCCCTAAAAGACCTCACATAACACACGAAATTAACTACTGAAAAAGCTTCGGTACAAGGCAGTTCGTTAGTCGGTTTTTCCGCAACTTAAATCCGATTTTTCCAAAACTTTATATTCAACATATAAACATCATATATGGTCATATTATGACTTTAAAATCACTTAAATCATTCTTAACATGTCTATAGAATGATATACGTCACTTTGGATATACGGGGTGTAACAAGAAATTACTTGTTTTTAGGGTTAGAAGTATTAGAAATAGCTATGTTATTGTATCATTTATCTTTACTAAAAATTTTAAGTATCAACACATTGTTTAAGGCATAAGTTATGGGGATTTTTTTACACAAATATACAAATTTTCACCCTTAACTACAAAAAAATAGCAATATTTCTCTAATTACAATGCATATCATTATTTTTCTAACACATTTCACTTTCACTTCCCATTTTCCCCAAATTAAAAATTCTCTCACTTACTCTCTCTTTCTCCCATCACCCCACACCCACCCCCACTACCCCAACGCCATCACCACCACCCCACCACCATTACCCCCACCACCCCAGCCCCATCACCCCCTCCCCCATTTCTAGAAAAATGAAGTCAGGTTACAAAGAAATAATTGAATAAATAACAAAAAAAGTGTCACATATTCGTTCGAATTCACCGCCATTACTTTTACAAATGAAACGCAGATTTCAAGTGCTTTATTTCCCTTTACTGCATTCTGTTGTATGTGTGTGTGTTTATTTAGAGTTGCTGAGTTAAAGAATATGAAGATTCAAATAACTTTTTTGGCTAGCAATTAGACTTTTGTTGTGCGGTTGACTGCATACGAATCATCAGGTGTATATAAAAATTTCCAGAAAGGAAAAGGAGCGAGAACTTTTGATATGAAGAGGTGCAAGTGAACTAAGTGCACATACGATCTGAGATGCTGTAATTTGTTACTATTATCATTTTGACAGTGACCTGCTCTGATTACATCGATAATTTAGACTGTATCATAATGTGTTTTATGTCACTGCTACTGGAAATGATTTGGCAAAGACGTGAAAATGGAGTTGGAGAACAAGAAGGAAAATAAATTAACGTAATACAGAAAATACCCACTAATGTTTGGACAAAATCCCCCTCACACACTTTATTTTCACTGGTGATTTTTTGCACATAAAAATTTGTAAAAGTGTGGCTAATATACACCACTTTTATGTTAACCATTTCTTCCTTTTTTAATTTTTGCGGTGATACAGTCCTGAACACAACCTGAAACGGTGCAGAAACAGTTAGATACGGTGCTACAGAAATAGTTGAAACGGTGCAAAAATAGTTGGGATACAGTGCTGCAGAAACAGTTGAAACCGGCAGAAACAGTTAGATATGGTGCTGCAGAAATAGTTAGAAACAGTTGAAACGATGCAGAAACAGTTAGATACAGTGCTGCAGAAACAGTTGAAATGGTGCAGAAACGGTGCAGAAACAGTTAGATATGGTGCAGCAGAAACAGTTGAAATAGTGCAGAAACAGTTAGATACGGTGTAGAAATAGTTGATACGGTTCAGAAATAGTGAGATTCAACGAGATACATTGAGGATGGATGAGGAAAAGTGAAAAATTGGGGAAAATGAGAGGAGTAAAAGTGAAATTGGGGGGATATGGTGGAAGGAAAAGTGAAATAGGGGGAAATGGGAGGAGCAAAAGTGATAGTGGGGGAAATAGAAGGAAGAATGTAAGAGTTTGGTATGTTATGGGAAAATATTGCTATGTTTGTAATTATCTTGTGTTTTCCTCTGTATAGGATAATTTTACTAAAATATTGCTATGTTTGGTAATTAAACTCTAAAACTTGTACTTTTATGTAAAAAATCCTAAGTTATACTCCTATATTGTTACCAAATTTGAACTATGTTATTTTATTTTTACTTAAAAAAGCATGTTTGATTGTTTGGTAAGATTGTACTCCCTCGATCCTTTTTAGTAAAATATTATCAATTTAGAATATCAAGATGAAATTTATCATTTCTTCCCTATTATATTCCTAATATTAATTGTTCTTGAAATTTATATGTCATTAATGGAAAAATATTTATAAAATAGATAAAAGAGTAAATTAGTAAAAATACTATGCTTATTTATGATTTTTTTAAAAGATGTGCAAAATCAAATCTTACCATTAAAAAAGATCGGAGGAAGTAATAAATATTGGGAGTTTTGGTAGTTTCTTCAACTTGTCACTGTGTAATTACTAGAGTATATATATGCTACTTTGTGATTCAAAATAATTGTCCATTTTTCGTGTGACACATCTTTTAAGAAATCTAGTTAAGTACTCCCTTCATCCCAAATTAGTTGTCGCTTTAGGAAGATTCGTTTGTCCCAAAATAGTTGACGCTTTAGGATTTCAAGACTAAAATTGTTAGTCTTTTCCAACTATACCCTTAATAATTAAAAGAATTCTCAACAAAATTTAATAGTCAAACATTAAATATGGGTAACATTGTAAAATACATACTCTATTTAATGATTTTTTTAATGGGCGTGAAAAAGCTGAAGGTGACAATTAATTTGGGACGGAGGGAGTATATCATTTGGAGGAGTAATTTTGCTACATTACCCTTTCTCTTAAATTGAAACAAACACAATCGCGATTTGGGTTATGACGAGGATAAATTGGAAAAAATTTATTGATTCTTTTTTTTTTTATGAATGAAAAATTTTTGGTCTATTTTCAATAGTCTTAATGGACAGCTTTTTTGATCGGAGGGAGTAATAGATTAATAAATACACATATTAATTAATCACTTTTCCAATATCTCTTTTTTATACTCCTTTTTTAACTTTTTGAACCAAATGTATACCCCTCCGGTCCACTTTAGTGATAAGAGTTGACTTTGTACACACCTTAAAAAACCATAAATAAGCATAATATTTTTTATTAATTTACTCTTTTATCTTCTCGATATTTTCAAGAAAGAGCTACTAATATTGAGGTGTTTGTATTTTTCAATAACATTCAATATTAGGGGTATTATGGGGAAGAAATAGTAAATTTTACCTTGATATTTTAAATTGAAAAATATTTTTTGGACCTTCTATAAATGAAATATCTTACAACTAAAATGGACCGGAGGGTGTATTGTTTAAATTAAAGTCTACCTAAAAAAAAGGTGCTCGTCTTATTGATAAGGGATTGGTGGCTCAATTATCTACTCCATCCGGTCCACTTTATAAGATGTTTATGATATTTTCACAAATATTAAGAAAATCACCTTTTTATCATTAGTTAGCTATAAAAGGAAATTTTTTAGAAATAGGCAGCCCACTACCCAAAATTACAAACAATAGGCCATATTTTTTTCATGCATAGCACCCATCCCTAAAATTATAAATTTTAGCACTCCTTAAAAAAACAGCCTAGCTACCAAATCTCCCCTCCTCTATCACTGAGCCTCCAGCAGACACCCTTCCCTGCTAGTGGTGGCGTTACTTTTTTGTATTTTACTGAATTTATGTTGTTGATTGCGTCTATATTATTGCTTTGGACAAGTTTATACACACAAATCTCCCCCCATAAAAATAAATTATACATGAATATACATATATAAATGCGTAGCAATAGGAGAAATACAAAAATATACAAAAAATAAAAATAAAAATCCATATAAACATCCTTAATATACAGATTTATTCACTCGCATATACATGTTTATACAAATTTATACAATTGTTGAGTGAGCTGATGTGCTGATGGTCTTAGGAGTTAGAGGACCAAAGTGTCAAGTATGTAAGTTGTAGGTGCAATTAGAAAAGCTAGTTAGTTAATAACTAACTCTAGAGTTAGCTTGGACACTAAGCTTTCCATTTACTATAAGTAATCTTAGCAGTTTGTAACAACAAGCAGATATGGAATAGATTTCTTGCTCTCAATCACTCCCTCTTTAACATGGTACCAGAGCGGGCAAATTAGGGTTTAGCTCGTAGAAGAAATCCGCAAAAATTTACAATGTGTTTCAACATTAATCAAGCTTTGAAGCTCTGCAACAATGGCAGACGCAACAATTGGCACTCTTGACCACAACCATCCGTTATTTCTCCAAGCTTCAGATGCACCGGAGTTGGTGTTGATTCCGATCAGGCTCACAGGCCCTGAAAATTATGCACTGTGGAGCAGATTGATAAAAATAGCACTACTCGGGAAAGGGAAGCTAGGGTTCATAGATGGAACTTGTGTGAAGAGTATATACAAAGGAGAATTAGGTGCGCAATGGGAAAAATGTAATGCTGTCGTTTTGTCTTCGATTGGTAGCACTGTTTCTGTAGAATTTTTACCTAGCATAGTCTATGCTTCAAGTGCAAAGAAGGTATGGAATGATTTTAAGGAACGCTTTGACAGATCAAATCTAACAACGATTTACCAAATATGGACAGAAATTGCAACCCTAACACAAGTTACTAACTCTGTCACTACCTATTATTCTAAAATGAATGATTTATGGGATGAATTAGATGTTCTGGTTCCCTCACCCTCCTGTGATTGTGAAGAATCAAGGCCATATGTAGTACATTTAGAACAACAAAGACTTTTGCAGTTTTTGATGGGCCTGAATGAGAGCTATAACATTGTAAGAAGTAATGTTCTGCTAAGAAATCCTTCTGTAAATGTGAATGAGGCTTATGCTATTGTGATACAAGAGGAAAGTCAGAGAACACTAGGGGTGATAGATGGGAATATGGAGCCTCTAACTATGATGGCAAGAACGAGCAAAAACTATAGACAGAGAAAGTCTTTAATGATTTGTGAGGAATGTGACTATAAAGGGCACCTGAAGGAGAATTGCTACAGGCTGATTGGATACCCTGAGGACTTTAAGAGCAAAAGGACATCTGATGAGTCCAAAGGCAAGCGGAAGTTCAATAGTGGGGGCAATAGGTCCAATGCAAATAATGCTAGTGCTGAGCCTGGGAATAATAGCAGTGGCAAGGATCAGGGGCATGTGCTGACCAGAGAAGAGTACAAAAAATTCATAGGAATGCTGAACAAGGAGTCAGAAACTGAATATCCTAACAATTTGGCAGGTATAGTTTCATTGATGTCACATGCATCATCCTCACATTGGATCATAGACTCAGGAGCCTCACATCATATTACTTCAAATAGTGATCTGTTGAGTGAATTGGTAGAAGTGAAATGGGAAAGAGAAAATGGTGTTCAATTAACCTACTGGTGGTAAATGTACTATAACACACACATGGAAAGCAAAACTCTCAGCAGAACAATGTATAAATAATGTGTTGCATGCACCAGAGTTCAAGTTTAATCTATTGTCAGTCTCCAAGCTTACTAAAGACCTCAGCTGCTCAGTCACTTTTTATCCTGGATACTGTGTATTTCAGGATCTACACAATGGCAAGGTCTTGGGGACTGGTAAGGAGCTGAATGGACTGTATGTGATGAAGAACAATGCAAACTCAGTGACAACTGGAAATGTAGTTAAAAAGGAAGTAGAAACAACACTATGGCATCTCAGATTTGGGCATGCTTCAGTAAGATTCCTCTATCAAATTCTAGGACTACAAGATAAGATAGACAGTAAGGAGAATAAAGGTTGTGATGTTTGCCCACTGGCAAAACAGTGCAGGATGCAGTTTCCACATAGTAGTACTAAGGCAGCAGGAATTTTTCATTTGTTACACTTAGATGTGTGGGGTCCTTATAGGGTTCCCACCTGTTTATGTTTAATTCAGTCTAAAAGTGAAGTCAGTGTAGTGCTAAAAAAATTTCTGCTGTTAATAAAGAATCAATTTGGTGTTACTGTTAAGGCTCTAAGGTCAGACAATGGGAGAAAATTCTTTAACTCCAGTTGCAATGAACTGCTAACTTCTCTTGGGATTATCCACCAGAGTAGTTGTCCATATACTCCACAACAAAATGGTGTTGTGGAGAGAAAACATACACACATCCTAGAGATCGCTAGAGCACTCAAATTTCAGAGTGGGATACCAATCAAATTCTGGGGAGACTATGTGAAAACTGATGTATACCTTACCAACAGACTCCCACACCAGTCCTGCAGAATCAAAGTCCATATAAAGTTCTGTATGGGAAGCATGCCACAATGGATCACTTAAGGGTGTTTGGTTGTTTGGCCTATGCTGCAGCTTTGCCAAAAGGTGACAAGTTTGCACCTAGAGCAAAAAGAACAGTCTTTATTGGTTATTCTGAAACTCAGAAGGGGTATAGACTATATGATCTAGAAACAAAAGCCATCATGGTCAGTAAAGATGTTGTCTTCAGAGAATCTGATTTCCCATTCAAGGGGTTAGACTCTGCTGAACCTGACATGTTCACTAAGTCCACACAGACAAGTGCCCTACACTCTGAGGACACAGTAATACAGCTGGTATACAATGATATTTTTCCTTCTGGCTTTGGTGATAATGAGGATGCTCTTTTGCTGACATCAGAAGCTGAGGCACACAATGAGAGTGCTTCTCTAGACACCACAGTCTCTCAGCATACCAATTCAGCTGGTACTCCACCCTCAGATGCACTTCCCCCCAGAGGACACAATCATTGCACCTGAGGAACAACAAAGGCCCTTGGAGCAACCTACTGAGGTACATACTAGGCCTTCAAGAAAGGCAGGGCCTCCAATTTGGCTCAAGGATTTTGTTACTAACAGCAAAGGGCAGAAGGATGTTGCTTATCCAATAGCCAACTTTGTTTCTTATGATCACTTACCAGCCCACTACCAAGCCTACTTGACTGCATTCTCTTCATACACTGAACCTAAAACATTCCGAGAAGCTGCTAAGAATGAGAGGTGGATACAGGCTATGGAGCAGGAAATACAGGCACTTGAGGACAACAATACTTGGGAGATTGCCACTTTGCCTCCTGGGAAGCAACCCATTGGGTCAAAATGGGTGTACAAAATAAAGTACAAGGCTAATGGTGAGGTTGATAGGTTTAAAGCTAGGCTGGGAGCTAAGGGCTACACCCAACAAGAAGGGCTTGATTACCATGAAACTTTTTCTCCTGTGGCTAAGATGGTTACTGCGAGAACTGTTATCTCTGTTGCTGCATCTAAAGGTTGGAGCCTGTTCCAGATGGATGTCGACAATGCCTTTCTACAGGGTGATCTATTTGAAGAAGTGT
Organism: Petunia x hybrida; assembly: GCA_037355625.1. Taxonomy (NCBI): domain Eukaryota; kingdom Viridiplantae; phylum Streptophyta; class Magnoliopsida; order Solanales; family Solanaceae; genus Petunia; species Petunia x hybrida. Next base: position 26,255,828 of record JBBBVM010000041.1, read on the forward strand.
ATATAGCTTTACCACAGGGCTTTCACAGCCAAGGGGAGAATAAAGGGTGTAGGCTGTTGAAATCCCTTTATGGTTTGAAGCAAGCATCAAGGCAATGGAACATTAAGCTTACCAATGCACTTGTACAAGCTGGTTTTATGCAAAGTGCTTATGACCATTCTCTATTCACCAAACATGAGGGGGCTGACATTGTGATTGTCCTGATCTATGTGGATGATTTATTGATAACTGGGAGCAGCAGCAGCCTGATTGCAGAAGCAAAGAGCACCTTGAATCAGAATTTCAAAATGAAGGACTTGGGTGAGCTTAAATACTTATTGGGGATTGAGGTGCTGAGATAAAAAAGGGGCATCTTACTGAACCAGAGGAAGTATGCCTTGGAGTTAATATCAAGTGTTGGCCTAGGAGCATGTAAACCAGTATCAACCCCAATAGAACATAATCAAAGGCTGACTACTGTAGAGTATGATAGGCATCTTGGAAGAACTGGTGATATTGAACTGCAGGATGTAGAATCCTACCAAAGAGTGATAGGGAAACTACTCTATTTGACCATTACAAGATCAGATATAAGTTTTGCTGTGCAAGTGCTTAGTCAATTCATGCAACAGCCCAAACACTCTCATCTGGATGCAGCATTGAGAGTAGTGAGATACATAAAGGGATCTCCAGGTCAAGGAGTATTCTTGAAAAAAGGAGAATGTGATCACCTTACTGTTTATTGTGACTCTGATATTAGGCAGCATGTCCCAATACTAGAAGGTCTGTGTCAGGGTATGTAGTAAGCTGGGGGATTCACTTATATCTTGGAAGTCCAAGAAACAGCAAACAACAGTCAACAGAAGCTCAGCTGAAGCTAAGTATAGGAGCATGGCAACTTTGGTAGCTGAGATTGTCTGGTTGGTAGGGCTTTTGGAAGAGTTAAACAATGAGGTACAGAGGCCTATACAGCTGCACTGTGATAGTAAAGCAGCAATTTAAATTGCAGCAAATCCTATTTTTCATGAAAGGACCAAACACATAGAGATAGCTGTTATTTTGTCAGAGAGAGGCTCAAAGAAGGACTGATTGACACTCAGTATATTCCTACCAGGATGCAGGTGGCAGATCTCATGAGCAAAGGCTTAGAAGGTGTTCAACATAAATTGTTACTATCCAATCTGGGAGTTCATGATGTGTTCCACTCTCCAGATTGAAGAGGAGTGTTGAGTGAGCTAATGTTAGAGGACCAAAGTGTCAAGTATGTAAGTTGAAGGTGCAATTAGAAAAGTTTGTTAGTTAATAACTAACTCTTAGCTTGGACACTAAGCTTTCCATTTACTATAAGTAGTCTTAGCTGAGCAAAGAAATCAGTTTGTAACAACAAGCAGCTATGAAATAGATTTGTTGCTCTCAATCTCTCCCTCTTTTAACAACAATTTTATACACGTGTATAAAATTGTATACACTTGTATAAATTTGCGCCAGGCTGCTATCTCGGGGAATGGTTGACAGGTTGGGTAAGATCCGAAAAAGTGGGTCAAAGTCTTTTTCCTGTCTTTTAGTATAATTATCCCTATATAAATGACCATATTAGCTCTTATCCAAACTATTATTACCTAAAATTTTATTTTTAAGTCATTTATTATTAAGAGTGAAAAAATCTTCTTAATTTGTGTAAGTTCAAATATTATGGACCAAATAAAGTAGGCCAAACATCTTATATTATGGACCGGATGGAGTACCATGCATCAAATGGTGTGGTAAAATAGGTAAATATTTAGTCCTGTTGGAGTACTAAAACTTCCATAATGAGCATTTCACGGTGTGTTCCGAAATATCTTGAAGTTCGTTTTGTTTTTTCAAAAACTTTCTCAAGAAAAGGAACTATTTTCCCTCATTAGTCATTCTCCTTCACTCGGGAGTGCAGCCTCTCTCTTTCTCTATCTCAAGGTTAGCAAAAATGTACTCCATTTTTTTTTTGACTCTGTACTTAAGTTCATTTCATGGTAATATGAAATACTATCATTTGATGCTGTGTGCATGCATGTTAGTTTTGAGCTTCTCAGCGTCTTTCGTTTTTATCATAATTGATCGTAATGGTAAGTCAACCACACGTCACAGGTTTGAGTACTGTCGTAGACAAAAACCTGATATTTAACTAGAGAAGGGTAGAAAGACGAGCCCATTATCCACGAGTTTCAAATCGTGCTCAGCAGGCTCTTTGGAATTTCTTGATAATATTTCTTGCAATGCAGGTCTCTGGTTAGGTGGTAAAGATAAAACAGAGAATATGTGAATAGGGTGCACATCATGAGTTTGAACCTGTGAGGCAACTAGGTTGGGCGAGCTAACTTGCACTGGATTTCTGAATTGTAAATTTTATATATGTGCTGCAGTAATATTAACTGACTATGTAATTTGGAACTTCTAAGCAAATAGAAGAAGGAGACTAGTAAGTTTAGCATGTTATAAAAGAATATTTAGCTTATGCCATTCATTATAGTATTAAAATGTGAGCCAAGAAAAGGTAGTTTTTAGTAGTTAGCCTAGTTTTAAATGTTGAGGTTGCATTTCAAGCGCGACCACTGTGGGCTATTCTCTGTGCAGTGATCATTGTATCATGTACTCCCTCAAATTTAAGTAAATATAACCTGTCAGTAATGGTTATCATCCACATTTTTTTTAACTTCCTTGTAAAATAAGGGAAATATTTGCCTTAACTTCTACCCTCCCACTTTGTTGGTATCCTTGTTTTATTACTACTAGTGGGAATTGCATTAATTCCTCCGGAAGTTTTGTAGGTAATCTTATTATTCAGCTTTATGGTCAGGTTTCTCACAATTAATTCTTAGAGTTTCTTCCCTTATGCTGCACTGTCCTTTATTTCATCAATTTACTGATTAAAATTTAACTTGCCCTCGTTTACCTGGTCATTTCTTTTGCATTTGATAGACTTACACTTGATATCCACCAAGAAAATTTAGAAATTATATTGTTTAGGCTATTGTATGAGCACCTTGGTTGTACCTGATCATCCAACCTCCCTTTGTCCATTATGCATTGCGAAATCCCTTCTTAGTAAGGACTATTTGTTTCTGCTCCATATTAGTGTCACATTTGCTTTGGACTGAAGAAGGTTCTTGTTTCCTCTTCTCGACATGGTTTAAATCCTTTTATCTAAAGGGGTTGTCTTTCTATAGGTTTGAATAGCAGTCAGAAAGATTTTATATATTGTTGATTTTTTTTTTTTTTTTTGATGTTGTATTCCTTCAAAAGAAGATTGACTTTGCTGTTTCATCATTTAACCGAACCCTGACCTGTTGCTTATGGTGATTTGATCCGATAAGATAAGATGGGTGGAAGTTCACTCAGCGATGATTGGGAATTTATTTCAAATGGAGCACGGACACTACTTCTTGTTGGGCATACAGGTGACGGAAGAAGTGCCACAGGCAATAGTATTCTTGGAAGAAAGGCATTCAAGTCGATGCCTAGCTTTAGTGGTGTTACAAGAAATTGTGAGATGCAAAGCACTCGATTAGAAGACGGACAGATGCTTGATGTGATTGATACCCCTGGTACAGTAAATTTTGTTCTTGAATTTGTTCCTTCCTTTAATAATAATGACATCACTTTGTACTGCTACACGCTAACTAGAATCTCGTAATCAGTAAAAATTCCAAGAGAAATGTACAGTCAATTATTAAAGAAAAACTCAAGATATCTTTTCTTTAATGTGTGCATGATTAACAGTTTCTGTTGCATAAGTAAATACTCTTTAAACAGTAGTGGTAGCCAAGTGGGAAGGGGCAGGTTGGAAGGTTCGAGTAACCAAGGAAGCTAAGTGGCAAAGGGGCACTATTGACTCCTGAACTAAGGGGGTTTTGGGATGGGGATGATGGAATTTACCATAAAAAATGAGTATCATGCTTTTGCCATTTTCTTTGTGCATTCTAAGATTAAGAAAGTAAGACACGGAATATTACACTGTTTTTTAGGCCATTTACAATTTTTTCCTCATGGAAGTGTCTGCTATTAAAGTACCTCATTTGGTTTCAAAAGTCTGTATAGACTTATTAGGAGTAGTAGTTTTGGTAGCTAATAAACTTTTCCTTTCTCAAAATAATGACTACTAGACAGGACATTGTATATGGTCAATCTCTGCACTGAAAAGGGGTAAGCAAAGTAATTTGATAACATATGGTGCAGTAGATTTGCAGAGAGAAGATACGGAAAAGGGAATACCATCACAGGAAATTGGCCTAGTATAGAAAACCAGAATTTTCTGAATATTGCTTCTCTATTTCTTGTATTCTTCAGGTAACCTGTAAAGTTACTGATAGCTTAGATTTGGGAATGCAGGGTTTGATTTTACAGCTGAGTCTGAATTAGTTGGAAAAGAACTTGTTAGATGCATCGATTTGGCCGATGAGGGCATCCATGCTGTTCTTTTGGTTTTGTCGATACGAACTTATTTTTCAAAAGAAGAACAAGCTGCTCTCCAGTACTTCAGGGAGTTCTTTGGGAACAATATCAGTGATTATATGATTGTGGTCTTCACTGGTGGAGATGAGCTTGAAGACAATGAGACCTTGAATGATCATTTAGGGCGTTCCTGCCCTGAGCCTTTAAAGGTAAATAATATGTGGAGATTATTGTCAAATGAACCATAGCCTTTGGATTAAGCTGACTGACTCTACAAACTAATGTACGAACTTACAGCATTTATAAATTTAATTGGTTTCTTCGTTTATTTCCAATTTTGGATGATTGCTTGATCTTCAATGGTTAATTCTGCTAGAAGGATTTTCAGTGGCTTGTTATGCCAATGTTTTTCCTACTATAACTATATCTGGGCAAAAACAATTCTCAGTTTGTGGGATGGATCTAGTAGAAAATGTTCAATTTTTTATCTAAAAATTTCCATTGATCAATTATTGTTTTCACCTTTGCATGCTCAAGACTGTGCAGATCGTTCCAAATTAATTCTTCCTACTATTACAGGATGTTCTTAACATGTGTGGAAATAGACAAGTGCTTTTTGACAATAAGACTAAAGATCCAATAAAGAAAGCTAACCAATTGAGGGGACTTCTTTTCCATGTGAACGTGGTTGTACAAAAGAATGGTGGAAAACCATGTAGCAATGACTTGTTCAAGGAAGTAAAGGTATGTATAAAGCAGTTAGTAATTATGGTTGCATTTCAATCCACATAATGCATTAGTTCTTGCAAAGGGAGGGGAATAATAATGTATCTTGTCATCTCATCATTTGTAGAAGATGAAGCTTCATAATGACACATTAGAGGTTAATTCTTTGCTTGGAGATATAAAGCAAGACGTAACTGAGTTGAAGGAACAATTGCAGAGGCGGTCTTACGAGAAGCAACGGATAACTGGAATGGTAGGTGCCCCTGTTGATGGGCTTTTGCTTCTATTGATATTTGAAAACATCAGTTGTCAGGGTTGGATAAAACTTCAACTAGTTTAAATGTCAAATGATGTATTACATGTCCAGTAACTTTGTTTGATTGGAAATTGAGCCCCTAGCTATCATCGCTAATTTTTTAGAGTGCATAAGTTTCCGTAGTAGACGTGAAATTTCATTAAAGATGTTTGATCCTGTTACTTGTTGCTGGATTTGCTAGAGCAAGTTTAGTACGTAGAGAATTACTAAGAATTTGATGAAGGCTGGAAACAAGCTTGTGCCGGCTTTCTAAGTTCGTAGATTCGTGTTGTTTGGGTGTGCGAACCAAGTCCCACATCGGAAGTTGGCTAGAAAAATAACCTACTTATAAGGTGTAGGGATCTCTTAATGGTGTGAGGCCTTTTAGGAAAACCGTGCGCGCTTAGCCCAAAGCTTAGCCCAAAGCGGACAGTATCACACCATGTTAAGAGCACCTTGGGCTGTTTTAGCCCAACAACTGGTATCAGAGCCAATGGTTCAACGAGACGAGTATGCAGCGGAGTGAGTGCGTGGGGCCCGACTTAGCCACGAGTATGCAGCGGAGTGAGTGCGTGGGGCCCGACTTAGCCTTTACCCGTTGTGGGCCGGATTACTGCTTGCCTTTACCCACAACTGTGAATCTCCAAATGTGTACAGTGAATCTCCAAATAAGCAGAGATGTTCCATTTCATGTTAAGAGCACCTACCTTGGGCTGTTTTAGCCCAACAACTGGTATCAGAGCCAATGGTTCAACGAGACGAGTATGCAGCGGAGTGAGTGCGTGGGGCCCGACTTAGCCACGAGTATGCAGCGGAGTGAGTGCGTGGGGCCCGACTTAGCCTTTACCCGTTGTGGGCCGGATTACTGCTTGCCTTTACCCACAACTGTGAATCTCCAAATGTGTACAGTGAATCTCCAAATAAGCAGAGATGTTCCATTTCATGTTAGGGGCCCGACTTAGCCTTTACCCGTTGTGGGCCGGATTACTGCTTGCCTTTACCCACAACTGTGAATCTCCAAATGTGTACAGTGAATCTCCAAATAAGCAGAGATGGCCCGACTTAGCCTTTACCCGTTGTGGGCCGGATTACTGCTTGCCTTTACCCACAACTGTGAATCTCCAAATGTGTACAGTGAATCTCCAAATAAGCAGAGATGTTCCATGTGGAACTTAGTTACAACTGTGATGTGTACAGATGTTCCATGTGGAACTTAGTTACAACTGTGAATCTCTCCAAATAAGCAGAGATGTTCCATGTGGAACTTAGTTCGAGGGGGAGATTGTTTGAGTGTGCGAACCATGAATCTCCAAATAAGCAGAGATGTTCAATGTGGAACTTAGTTCGAGGGGGAGATTGTTTGAGTGTGCGAACCATTAAACTAATAGCTGATATCAGGTCTTTTCCTAGAGCCAACTTGCATTTTTTGATTGTGGATACCAATTGAGTTTGTTAAAAAGAAACTTTTTTTTTGTAAGTTGCTTTGAAACAATCTTTCTGTCAAGCTCTGATATTAGATTTTTTTTATTTGTAAATGCCAAAGGTTAAATGGAGAAATTCTTTACAAGAAACAAGTTCAATATTGGACTGACACATGATTCTAGATTCTTCTGGCCAAGCTATGGTCTAGGAATTAGCCAATTAGGTATCTGATCTTTAGCCTTTTGTGGACCTATCTTTACACATTTGATAGGTTGAATTCAAGCTGAAGGAGAGAAGAGAGACCATGTATAGTCTTGAAAAACAGTTGGAGGAGCAGCGAGCAGCTCGGTTGGAGGCAGAAAAAAATGCAGAAAGCAAGATTCGTGAATTAAGAGATAGCTTAGAGAAAGCTCAAAGGGTGAATGAGGCGCTCAGAGGTTGGTGTCTATTTTATAAGCATTGACAAGTATTGCCGTTATTTTTACGAAGAATCTGAACTTTGAATACGGTTATGTTTGTTTTCATTTCTACTATCTTCATATTCTGGAGATATTCGACAGATTATGAATTAGTTTCTTGGATTGTTTCTCAGTTCCTATTTCTAGTGACTTGCGCCTTGTTGTTTGTCAGTGGCTAGTGAATCCTGAATTTCAACATAACTTTTAAGCTCCCTGTGGCTTATTATCTCCATGAGACTTAAAATTATCCATAAGATGTATAGTTCGTCTAACTTTTTGGAGCTTGAATTTCAAGAATGAATAGGAGTACTTTGTCAAAACTGTGGGACCTACTGAATAAATTAATATTAGTTGGTAACTGTTATGAGAAAACCATAACAAACATGTTATATGAAAACGGTTTTGACAAAACAGTTTTGCGGACTGAATTCTGATTGGTCCTTTAGGGCGGCAGCATTTCCTATATAAAGGGTCGTTGGTTCTTCAGTTTAAGTACACCGAAAAAACAGAGCAACACAGTAGTTGCTTAATGAATTCCACAGACTGAAAGAAAATAGTCTGTGTAGGAAAATAGAGAGTGTGAGCAATATCATAGTGAGGTGTTAAAATAAAGAGAGTTATTTCTTTTGAGTGTGTAGTAGTCTACGACTACAGTGTGTAATATTTCTCACTATAGTGAAGTTAGTTTGCTCCTCTCAATACGTGGTTAATTTACTTCTTTTTGATAAAAGGTTTTTCCACGTTAAGAAACTTGGTGTCGTTGTACTCTTCAATTCTTGTAGATTATTGTGGGAAATATTCCTGGGGTATACTATTATTTCCCAACATCGTGGTATCAGAGCCATGGTAAATAATAGTACACTCGCTTTTCAATACCCTCGTCTCACAAAAGAAAATTATGAAAAATGGTGCCTACGATTGAAAGCCATTCTTGGCTCTCAAGACGTGTGGGAGGTTGTTCGTAGTGGGTATACAATACCCGATAATGAGGAAACTCTGCCTCAAAATGAAAAAGATGTCTTGGTAAAAATAAGGAAGAAGGATCAACAAGCTCTCACTCTTATCCACCAATGTCTGGATGATGCCATATTTGAGAAGGTAGCCGATGCTACCACCTCAAAAGAAGCTTGGGAGATTTTACAAAATTCTCTCCAAGGAGTTGATAAAGTGAGGAAGATAAAACTTCAAACTCTAAGGGCTGATTTTGAAGTTTTGAAAATGAAGGAATCCGAATCCATTTCGGATTATTGTTCAAGAGTGAAAGCTGTTGTAAATCAATTAAAAAGGTACGGAGAAGAAATGAAAGAAATTCGTGTGGTAGAAAAGATCCTTCGGTCTTTAACACCTAAATTTGATTATGTGGTGTGTGCTATTGAGGAGTCTAAAGATTTAGACTTTATGTTAACGGAGCAATTGGAGGGTTCTTTACAAGCCCACGAAGAAAAGATCAGGAGGAGACAAGAAGAGCCATTGGAGCAACTTCTTAAAACCAATGCATCATTCAAGGATGGAGGTGAAAAGAGCTATAGAGGAAATGGACGAGGAAGAGGAAGAAACAATGGTAACAGCTTCAACAATGAAGAAAAAAGCTTTCAAGCATTCAGAGGTCGTGGTCGAGGACAAAGAGGAGGAAGAGGACGTGGTTACTATCAAGAGACAAATGGTAAAAGGTATGACAAATCTAAAATTGAGTGCTACAATTGTCATAAATTTGGCCATTACTCTTGGGAATGTCGTAGTAATGTTGAAGAGAAAGCTAACCTTGTTGACGACAAAGAACAAGATGAGTCAACATTGTTGCTAGCACTCAAAGAAGGTGACAAGGATGATTGCAGCTCGTGGTACTTGGACAATGGAGCAAGCAATCATATGTGTGGATGCAAAGACAAGTTTGTGGAACTCATTAAAAGAGTGAAAGGCAATGTGTCCTTTGGAGATTCCTCAAAGATCCAAATTGAAGGGATAGGTACGATTCTAATCTCCTCTAAAGATGGTGGCCATAAAATGATTAAAGATGTTTATTATGTGCCAAAATTAAAAAGTAATATTTTGAGTTTGGGCCAACTTCTTGAAAGAGGATATGATATTCATATGAAAGATATGCATCTTTGGCTTAGAGATTCAAATGGAAAATTAATTGCTAAAGTTGAAATGGCAAAGAACAGATTGTTTACTTTGAATCTTAAGACAATTGATGCAAAGTGTTTGAAGGCTAATGTTCAAGATGAGTCATGGTGCTGGCATATGCGATTTGGGCATTTGAATTTTGAAGCGCTCAAATCAATGGGAGAAAAAATGATGGTGAATGGAATGCCTTCAATAAACCATCCCAATCAATTGTGTGATGCTTGTCTTCTTGGCAAACATGCAAGGAAGAGTTTTCCGAAGGAGGCCACGTCAAGAGCAACCAAGCCACTCCAGCTTGTTCATACCGATGTGTGTGGACCAATCAATCCTCCCTCTTTTGGTAAAAGTAAATACTTTCTGCTATTCATTGATGATTTTAGTAGAAAGACTTGGGTTTATTTCTTGAAGCAAAAATCTGAAACATTTGTTGCTTTTAAGAACTTTAAAGCACTTGTGGAAAAGGAAAGTGGTTATGAAATAAAAGCTTTAAAGTCCGATAGAGGAGGCGAATTCACTTCAAAAGAATTTAATGACTTTTGTCAATCTCATGGAATTCGTCGCCCTCTAACGGTACCTTACTCACCACAACAAAATGGAGTTGCTGAAAGAAAGAATAGAACAATTCTTAATATGGCTAGGTGTATGTTGAAAGCTAAAAGCATGCCCAAGGAATTTTGGGCCGAAGCTGTTTCTTGTGCAGTTTATTTGAGCAACAGATCTCCAACAAGAAATGTTAGAGATCAAACTCCTCAAGAAGCATGGAGCGGAAGGAAGCTAAGTGTCAAACACTTGAGAATATTTGGGAGCTCATGTGCCACATCAAGGAAGAGCTAAACTTGATGATCGAAGTGTCAAGCATGTGTTTGTTGGCTATGACACGAGTTCAAAAGATTACAAGTTATACAACCCTGGCAATGGCAAAGTGGTGGTGAGTCGTGATGTTGAATTTGATGAAGAAGCGACATGGAATTGGGAATCTCAGGAAGAAAATACATACGATTTTCTTCCGTACTTTGAAGATGATGAAGAAGAAGCACAAGAGGCCGAGGAACCCTTACAGGACACAACTCCGCCACCATCCCCAACCAATGTTGCATCTCCTTCCTTTCCAGGAAGTTCAAGTGAAGCGCCTCAAAGAACGAGGACAATTGCAGATCTCTATGATAATACAGATCAAATTGCTAATTTTGATTTTTTGTATTGTCTCTTTGCTGATAGTGAACCAATGAACTTTGATGAAGCTGTTACAGACAAAAGGTGGAGACAAGCCATGGAGGAGGAGATCAAGTCAATAGAGAAGAACAACACTTGGAAATTAACAACTCTTCCCAAAGGTCATCGAGCAATTGGAATGAAATGGGTATACAAGGCAAAGAAGAATGCTGATGGAGATATAGAGAGATACAAGGCAAGACTTGTGGTTAAAGGCTACAAACAAAGGCATGGCATTGACTATGATGAAGTCTATGCACCTGTTGCCCGCATGGAGACGATCCGATTGCTTATCTCTTTGGCAGCACAAATGAAGTGGAAGATCCCATCAACTAGATGTCAAGTCAGCCTTCTTGAATGGCTATCTTGAAGAAGAAATATATGTTGAGCAACCATTGGGCTTTGAGGTCAAAAACCATGAAGATAAAGTGCTTAGATTGAACAAAGCCTTATATAGATTGAAGCAAGCTCCAAGGGCGTGGAACAGTCGCATCGACAAGTATTTTCAAGACAATGGGTTTACTCGTTGTCTCCATGAATATGCTCTTTATACTAAAGTTCATACTAATGGAGATATTTTACTTGTTTGTCTTTATGTTGATGATCTTATCTTTACGGGTAATAACCCTACTTTGTTTGAAGATTTCAAGAAAGCTATGTCCCGTGAGTTTGATATGACGGACATAGGGCTCATGTCATATTACCTGGGTCTAGAAGTGAAGCAGATGGAGGAAGGCATTTTCATATCTCAAGAAAGCTATACAAAAGAGATATTGAAGAAATTCAAAATGTTTGATTGCAACCCAGTAAACACACCAATGGAGAGTGGGACAAAGCTGTCATCCAACCTTTTTCAAAAGTCTTGTGGGAAGCTTAAGATACCTGACCTGTACGAGGCCGGATATACTCTTTGCGGTTGGCGTAGTGAGTCGCTTCATGGAAGCTCCTACCTCAACTCATTTGAAAGTTGCTAAAAGAATTCTCCGTTACCTCAAAGGTACAATTGACTATGGGCTATTTTATTCTCCTACTAATGATTTCAATCTTGTGGGATTTTGTGATAGTGATTTTGCGGGAGATATTGATGATAGAAAAAGCACAACTGGCTTTGTCTTTTTCTTGGGTAATTGTGTTATTACCTGGAGCTCAAAGAAACAATGGATTGTTACTCTCTCGACATGTGAATCTGAATATGTAGCAGCGACGTCTTGTACATGTCATGCTATTTGGCTGAGAAGATTGTTGAAGGAGCTCAATTTTCCTCAAATTGAAGCCACGACAATTTGCATTGATAACAAGTCCGCACAAGCACTTGCAAAGAATCCAGTGTATCATGATCGGAGCAAGCACATAGACACAAGGTATCACTTCATCAGAGAATGCATTGTCAAGAAGGAGGTAGAACTCAAGTATGTGAAGTCTCACGATCAAGTTGCAGATATCTTTACAAAGCCACTCAAATTTGAAGACTTTCAGAGAATGAGAGCAATGCTTGGAATGAAGAAGAAAAATCAAAATTAAGGGGGAGATTTGTGGGACCTACTGAATAAATTAATATTAGTTGGTAACTGTTATGAGAAAACCATAACAAACATGTTATATGAAAACGGTTTTGACAAAACAGTTTTGCCAACTGAATTCTGATTGGTCCTTTAGGGCGGCAGCATTTCCTATATAAAGGGTCGTTGGTTCTTCAGTTTAAGTACACCAAAAAAACAGAGCAACACAGTAGTTGCTTAATGTATTCCACAGACTGAAAGAAAATAGTCTGTGTAGGAAAATAGAGAGTGTGAGCAATATCATAGTGAGGTGTTAAAATAAAGAGAGTTATTTCTTTTGAGTGTGTAGTAGTCTACGACTACAGTGTGTAATATTTCTCACTATAGTGAAGTTAGTTTGCTCCTCTCAATACGTGGTTAATTTACTTCTTTTTGATAAAAGGTTTTTCCACGTTAAGAAACTTGGTGTCGTTGTACTCTTCAATTCTTGTGGATTATTGTGGGAAATATTCCTGGGGTATACTATTATTTCCCAACAAAAACATTATAGCTTATGGTACTCAGGATTTAATATGCGGTGGTGCCGGTAATATCAAGTTTTTTGAGCTCTTGTGCTAGTGAGAAGGCTTTCAAATCATAACAATCTTGAAAGGACATTTGAAGTTTGCGTGGAGCTTATTCGTGGAATTTTTGAACTTCATTTTCAAATAATTTTTGAAGTTAGTTTTTTTAAAGCAAAACATACATAATGATATTTCCAAGTTCAATTAATTGAAGTTGTGATTTGAAGGTATATTTCAACTGGAGTTCAAATTTTCAGTTTCCACTCACAAATCTTCAACCACCCTAAACTTTTTTCTTCAAATGAATCACAACTCGCTAAACAAATTACGACAAACTTTCTTCCTATAAAACTTGTACACATCGCTGATTCGTTGAAGCAATTGTATCTATGACGAAGTAGCTTAAGTTCTTCCCCTTTCTTGATGGTATTGTACCTAGTCTTGTACAGGATTTTGTGTTGCCTATGTGGAAACTAAAACTATCCGTCACTGTTATTATTTCAGCACAAATTTTGGGTCATTCTCATTTCCTTCAAAGTTAAAGAAACTTGTGGTTCTTCCATTCGTCGGCTTATGCTTTGTGTCTTGCTGTCCTGGTGTAAGGTTCTGACTTTTGTTTTCCGGTTTTTGTTGGATGGATGATTTATAGACGGAAGTTCCTCATACAGCTGCTGCAAATGTGGAAATCATCTCTCATATGAAGATTGTGTTATCTCTAAGTCATTTCAGGTGACTGATTTCATCTGTCTGTTGTAATTAGATTTATACTAATGTACTTAGCTGTGTTCATCTGGTTTCTGGGCATTAACTAAAGAAAAGATAATTACTGTTTTTCAGGCAAGCAGTGGCCAGGCTTTCCTTTTTACTCATGTGAGCAATATCGTTGTTGGAACCAAAGAAGATAAACGTCTCAGAACTGGTCTCCACACAGTTGCTGATATACATTGTGAGAATTGCAATGAGGTTTTGGGCTGGAAGTATGAAGAAGCTTTTGAGCCAGCACAGAAGTACAAGGAAGGGAAATTCATACTCGAGAAGTGCAAAATTGTTAAAGGGAAATGATAGCTCAGAACAGTACATGATGCAAGTCTTTTTATCCCTTCTATAAGCATTCATTTGAAAATTCTAACTCTACTTTCTTAAAATTCTAACTCTACTTTTTACGTTTGGCTTTTTTCTTATAATTCAATGATTTGGTTACTTTTCTCTGCAAATTCTTCTGCATTTGTTAAAGGATAGTCCAGAACCAAAGTCAGCTTTAATGTTATATCTCAGTACTTGGTGCAAGTTCTTTTATCCCTTCTATAGGCATTCAATTGTAAGTTCTGAGGCCAGTTCCACAAACTTCACTGATTTGATCTCTTTTGTTTCATATTTCAACATCAGTGTTTTCTTTTTTTCTACCTATAATTAGATGATTTGGTTACTTATCTTCCGTGAATTCCTTCTGCATTTGCAATTATCTTCAGAATGTATGTACGCCTTGCATAGATGGTGCGGTTATGTTTGCACTCTCTTCTACCCTCTTTATACTGAAAGATCTGTTGGTTACCATATGATAGTTTCTTGGTTCGTTTATAGGTGCTTGTTTCTATATTCATATATATTCTATAGGCCGGCAATTGTATATAGCTTGAAATTAATACCCCTAGATTTTTCCTATAGGTGCCTTTTTAGGAGAATAGTGATGTTAGTTTTTGAACTATTGCTTTATTTCGGTTATATTTCTTGTGTTATTCACCGTAGCACATGATCGGACCTTTAAATTAATGAAATGTATGATTTTAGTCTCCAAAGCTAATGGAGCTAACAGGAGCTAAACTACTTGAAAAAGTTTTTACTAGAAACTAAAATAAAAACAAGAAGCAAAACCTCCTCCATCGACAAGGAGCATAACTTGATGGTATCTAGTTTTCACTCTCAAAAGACAACGGATATCTTGGATGTGCTAGAAGTTGAAGTTAAGGGAAAGAAAATAGAAGATGGAGGGCCACGATTTACTCTTCAAAGTTCGGTGTCTTGGTGTCTTACCCAAAATTAAGTTTCTGAACATATTTTTGTGAAATAGTGCAGGTGTGCATAAATTGGCCCGGCAATTCCTATACATATATTTCTCCTTATTCTTACCACTATTGAAATTGTCTGGCACCACTATTATCAGTACAACTGTTGGAAACTGGAAAGATTGACGTTAAGGGGGCTTCTTGATATTCGACGAGTAAATTCAATAATTCCTTAGGGAATTAAACGGTCAGGTTGTTCATTCCCTTTGTTTTCTCTTACATACTCAGCATTTCAAAATAACACATTGAGAACAAATAGTGCTTGCTCTGATTGTAAATATTGCAAGCGAGAGATCTTAATCTCGTAATTGGAATGAGATGGTCAGAAGAAGATTTTTCAAAACTCATCAACAGAGACAACTTTTTGACCTTAAGGACAGTGGTAACACAAGTTTATTAAGTCAGTGGCAGAAACACCTTGTTGGAAGGATTGCAATTATTTGCTCATGTACCGTAAGAGGAGGAACAATCAAGATTAATTATACTTTTTTAGTATCTTTTGAGTAAAAAAAAAGTAAGAGAAGAAATAGAAATTGCCTAAAAGATTTAGCCAAAACTTGCTTGATGTGTGCAAAGTTATATTGCAAGAAAGCTTGAACAAACACCAGTTCAAATTCTTACAAGTCGATCTTAAAATATTGGCAAACAATTCAAATATACCAAAGTAGGTAGTAATTTAAGGAACACACAATCATTAGAGATTACTCCTACTTCATAAGTTCAACACCAAATTTCTTTAATATATTTCTCACATCGATTTGAGGACTTACCTGCATCAAAATAAAGGGTTAGTTAAATAAATTGAAAGAAACCATCTAGTATTGTCTCTGTTGGGATTTGAAGACTTCATTGACCAATAAATTATACCCTTCCGTTTCTAATGAGAAGACTAATATGTTCAAATTATATATTTGAGCTTATACTAAAAAAAAAAAAACTAATATAGTAGCGATGAAGTTGTTTGAGGACGACCTACTTGGGAAGCATGTTTACTCAAGGTCGAGGGACTTCTTGTCAGAGGGCAATGGATAGGAAGAAACCCCTTCCATCATATTAAGTTGAAGCATGTTTCTTGCAAAATATTGCTGAATTGCATTGTACTCCTGCCCACCAGCAGGCATCATGCTCAGTTCCTGAAGCCTCTCGTTTTCTGCTATCTGAAAGAAAACAAAAATTGTATTTCAAATGCTTTGGCATCAAATAAAGTATATATATGCTAACCTCCTGTTAATAGAGTTGTGTAAATTTTTGCTTCATCAACTAACAAGTTAATCAAGTCTTAAAGGATTTTTACTGGAAACAAGGAGTGGAAATACCAGAATAACTTTATCTTTGCATAATAGAAGCGTCTTCACCGTCACAAGTACAACACTGATTGTTTACAAACAATCAAGCAAAAAATGGAGGGAACACCTTCACATGGTTTAACAATCGAAAGTTCGTTATGCTGTAAAATTTTGGGAAGCAAAAGCATACATCTTTATCAATTGAAGGTTATAACACTCAGTCGAATATTACTAGGATCAAATTGGTACATGCCAAAAACTAAAGGACCAAAAGCACATGTACATCCGATAGTAGTAATTTTTTATTCTAGGTCAAGTGGACAAATATCTTCAAATTTGCCTTCAAATGTGAGAATATACTGGAATTATAATCGCACTTCGTGGAAAATGATGTCTAAATAAGATTTATTGGACAAGAAATAAAGTATGAGCCCATTTGGATTAGCAGATTAATAATAATAGTTAATAACCAATACTTAAAAGCACTTTTAAAAGTTGCTAAAACTCGTAATATATGTGGTGATTGTGTATGGTAAAATGGTGATGATAATCATTTTTTATATTAAATTGACTAATTAAAATATTGTAAAGTTATTTACAGAAATATAAATTTACATATATTCTACATGAAAAAAGATGAATGACTAATATAGAATGAAAAGGTCGTTCAAATCTTATTTGAAAATGATACTTCATGGGTTACAATATATTTTAGGGATAAATTAATAAAATACTTCGTCAAATTAAAAGTGTTTATAAGCTGAAAAACAATTAGTTAGGAGTAATCAAATTATAGCTTATGATTGGTTTTGGCTTATAAATACTTTTGATATAGTTGCCAAACACGTAAATAAACCAAAAAATATTTAGAAGCAATTTTGGCTAGCTTATAAGTTTAGCAAACACCTAATGTCACTCAGTTGTGACATAGGAAGACCTATCTAACATATGCCAAAGGGGCAAAAGAAGTGATGCTAAGCCTACCTTTGATCTGAGGAATGCATTCTCCTGTTCCAGTTGAATCTCCTATTAAAACAACATTTTCAATATTAAAGAATCAAGAATAATGAGATCTGTAATCTATGAACTATCTAACTAAGAGGTATGATAGAACAATTAAGTTTCAAGAAATTACCCTCTTCTGCAAATCCTCAGATTCAGCCAGTATCATCTCATGCTGTTAAACCATAGGTGATGAAGCATCAAATTAAAGTTATTATCTCACGGATAATATATTTCAATTAACATTTTGCAAACTAGGGGAAATAACGTGATGGAGAAAATCATTGAAGATTTTTTTTCCCCTTATAATTGTAGTAAAAAAAATAAACTAGTTGACTTCAAAAATAGAAGATAGTGCCCTAAAAATGGGGAATAAAAGTACTAAAATAGTCTCTAAAAGGCAAATAGGATGAAAGTGTATTTTAAAGAGTTTAACTTCTATAAAAAAAATTTGATTGATACTTCTATAGATTAACAGTGCGAAAAAAAGTTTTACACTATCTAATCATGACAACAAATAAGTGCACTAACAAGTGGAATATTGGGATACTATGTTTGTGTGCGAATATATATGGTGAAACTGAACAAGGAAAAAAATTTTGGAAGTGGACATGGCCCTGTAATAATTTGCAACTTTTTAGTATTCTTAACAATAGTACTGTACCTTTTTTGACCTAATTCTAGCAATGCCTCGTTCAAGTCTATTCTCCAACTGTTTCAGCTCCCTTACATTCAAAGAGCTTAGTCCTTCACCAACCAGATGCCTGTGTATATAGAATTTTAATTTCTAGAAGAAAACCCCTTAAATATATTTTTTTTCTCTTTGAAAATGAACAATTGAATCGTGATATTACCTATTTGAATTCTGGATCAGCTGTATCTGTTGGCGAAGTTTTTTTGACTCTTGTTGGTAAAACTACATAGCCAAATTAATAAAAGAATTATCAGACAAACATTATAAGGAACATAGTAGTTTCATAATTAGCCAAAATTTGTAATTAAATAATATATTTGATATTTCTGTATTAACATTAAATGGCTATGCAATTCATGCGTTACCTGGGCATTGAGCTCTTGAGTGGTGAAAGCATTAGAAGTTTCTACCGTTGCCTTCTTATACCGATCTATAATTGCCCTTGTGCTGATTATAGAAATAGGTTGCAATAGTTGTATGATAATAAGCAATACAAATAGTTAGAAATAAAAAATAAAGGAACATATCAACAAAGTGTTAAGTAAAATGCATGTAATTAATGTAATACTTCCTCGTCCGCAGGGACATCCGACTGAATAAAATGTAATACTACCTCTCCAGTCAATATACTCTTCATTTAAAAAATGTCACACCTCTTGAGAATTAGCATCTTATTTTTCTATATCACTAAATATTTTGAAATATAATAAATTAAGTTTGTCAAAACGACTAATACTTGGAACTGGCGGGAGTAATCCTCTTCGACAGATTTATAAGCTGAATTTGCTAGAATTTATCTCAGGAAACAATGTTAACGTTATACTCATATATTTAGTCATCCTCCATCACCAAAAAACGAAATGAATTTAAAAGGGAAAATTTTGATGGTGGAATTTTATATTCTCGCAAGATGGGGAAAAATCTGGGAGGCAGTTGTTTCATATATTTTTTGTGCCTATAAAGACATTAATAAAAATCGAAAGCTAAAACCAGAAACAGTACGTAAGTGAATATTAGAGAAACTCCAGAGAATATTCAGTATCCTATAGTTATGACTTATGAAGCAGTTTACTTTCACTAAAAATATACAAACCAAAGGAGAGAACTTTACCAGGCATAAGCTAGAAGCGGAAACTAAGAAATCCCTGGAAAGAGAAGCTCACAAACAATGAAAATGGGAAGGAAACAGAAGTCACGGAGAGGTATAACTGTACTTCTAAGTACTTCTTTAGTGCTTGGTTGGTTTATTGAAAGCTTTCCATGTTTAAACCAATGTTTGTGATAAATAATCATTCACTATTTTCCTGTATATGTAAAGTATACTCCGTCTGTTCCAATTTATGTGGCAGCATTTCTTTATTAGTCTGTTTAAAAAAAATTGGCAGCATTCTAAATTTAGTAACAATTTAATTTCAAAATTACAATTTTGTCATTAATAAAATAATTTACAACTACACAAACATTTATGTCTTATTTTAGACACAAGTTTCAAAAGTCTTCCTTAATTTCTTAAAATCAGCTTTGAGTCAAACTATGTCACATAAAGTGGAACGAATGGAGTAGTACATAGTGACTTACTGAGGACCTGATTTTTTTTCATGGGTCAAGTGCGTGGAGATTCTCTTTATCGTATATAGTGATGCGAATTGAACTTATAATCTTGAGGTAATTAATATCATATTGAATTGCGTGACCAACTCTTCAAAATTCGATAAGTATTAAACATACATAAAACTTTATACACTATATTTATTGCAACTTAAATTTTATGATGAGTCGCGGTGATGGTTAAAATCTAAGTTACTCGGACTCTTCAAAAGTGCCACCGTACTCGTGATCGACACGATACGACACAGATACGATACGGGATTTACATCGGATGTGGTCAAACAAAACTGCATACTTCGACCAAAATTCATAAAAAAAAATTGAAGAATTTATTTGACAAATAGACTCTCAAGATAAGGTTATAACACATAGAAAGACATTGGAAATGAACCTTCAAAATTATGCAGAAATTTATAGTCTTTTTGTCTCTATTTCATCTTCTGTCAACATTCTCTTATATTCTAATTTTATATTTTGAGGGTAACTTTGGGGAAGACGACACTAATAGAGAAGAAGAAGATATTCGGCTAAGAGGACTTCTATAGGAAGAATTAAAATTAAGGATTATGACTTTATTTTTAGAATTTTAATTTTTTTTTTAGCTGGATCCCCACACCCGTATCTATACCCTCAAATCTCTAAATTTAGATTTTTTTCAAATCCAACCTCTAGATCTATACCTATGTCGGATACCCGTACCCTAATCCGAGTAACTTAGTTAAGAATAACATTGTATCTATTAATGCGTGAAGTTAGAATTCAAGTTTCAAGTATGTATGTACACAAGTGTAGTTGTTATAGGAGATGATTGATATCCTTGCATTTTGTGTAATAGTAAATTTCAACCGTCTTTTCAGGTGATTAAAAAAACAATCAGCCAACTCCCTCCTATTACTTTTGACTAGTCCTTACTTTTATAGTCAGTATACACAAAAATGAATGCAAACAGTATACAAACGATAGCATAGGTATACAAATAGTATCCTTATGGATACCCAGTATATACACCCAAAAATATGGTGTATACAATCAGATTTATTGGGTATACCGAATGTATACAAGCACTTTTACCGTTATTTTAAGTGTATACACATTTTTTTTTTGCAGTGTAAACACATTTTGAAATAATGAATTTCGTATACACTCATTTATCCAAAAAAAAAAAAAAAAGGAAAAGGCTCAACGGAACAGCAGTCCCCGTCGCCGGAGCAGCATCATCGGGGATACGACTCAACGGCAAAAAAAACAAAAACCACAACGGTGCCACATCCAGCGACGGAGAAATTTTAGATCTGGGACAGGGGGTGGCCGGAGGGGGAGGAGGAAGGGGGTGGCGATTGAAACCCTAGAAAAGAGGGCGGATTTGGGGACGGGGGAGGCAGTGGGGGTGGTTAGAACAGTGGTCGTAGGAAGGGTGGCGGTGGTTGTGAAGGAGAAGGAAAGAAGAAGAAGAGTAGAGTGAACCCTAAGGGGGTGTGGCTAAGTAAGGGAGGTGGGCTAAGGGTTTATTTAGGATTATTTTGAAAAAAGGAGTTAAAAAAATCCAATATGGGAATGGTTAGTTGGACACTGTCCGTTATTTTCCCTATTGTTAAACCTAATTATCCTCTGAAATGATTATTATTACGAACTTTCTGAGTTGATCTCTTGAAGACCAGACAGAAAAAGATGGACGATTGATTACACTGACATCAAGAAAGAACGACAAAAAGAAAACGGATACTAATGAAATGCATGTCCATAATATGACAAATTGAGAGAAGATTATTGCAAAAAAATATAAAAACACACAAAGAACAGAGTGAAAGATAATGAGTTGGGAATCGATTACTTGTTGTTAGAGTACTCATAGACGCGGCCACGGGTGGAGAAAACAATAAGAGCAATCTCAGCTTCACACAGAACTGATAATTCATACGCCTTTTTCAGCAGTCCATTTCTCCTTTTGCAGAACGTCACCTGCCTATTTGTATTATTCTCGATCCTCTTGATCTCTATCTTTCCTCTCCCCATCTCACAATATAAGATTCCTGATTGTATAGGCACCCAAAGAGCAAAAATTATTTCTTGTA
Source organism: Petunia x hybrida (assembly GCA_037355625.1). Classification (NCBI taxonomy): domain Eukaryota; kingdom Viridiplantae; phylum Streptophyta; class Magnoliopsida; order Solanales; family Solanaceae; genus Petunia; species Petunia x hybrida. Next base: position 26,277,262 of record JBBBVM010000041.1, read on the forward strand.
AACATTTCTTTCTAACTTAGGCAAAACTCTTCATGCAAATTGCATAATGGTCAAATAACACCTATGTTTGATTTTGAGAATAATGAACTTTCACTCTTATATGTTGCCTTAACTATCCTTTTAAATCATAATTTCAAGTGCAAGATATATATTGAACTAACTGAGCAGAGCCATACAAGATAGTGCTTTCTCCAGGAAAAAGTCTTAGGTTTCTTCTTCATTTATTATGTTTGTGGGAGGACAGGGGGCAGGAGGAGAGGGATTTGAGTATTATGGAATCTGTAGAAATCAAGAGCAAAGATCTTGTACAATACTTGAAAGCTAGAAAAGGCAATTTTTCAGTACAAGTACTATCACTGGACTTGAGACTATCATTCTATAATCTCTATATACTCCATATATATCTGTCACTGAGCAGCTTTAGGATGTGAACTGAAAAACATACAATCAAGAATCTAATCAATTACTCACATCATCTCTTCCTTCCATTCAGTTTAACGTTATCTCAACCTCCATTTTGGATGTAATGAAAAGTATCATCAAAATTGATAGAACTAGTTGCCCAAAAAAAAAAAAAAAAAAAAAAAATCCTTGGAGAAGCTCCAAATATATGTAGTGTTTTGTCCTTTTGAATTTCTCCAGATATATCGATGACTGTATGCAAGAAAAGATGCACACAAGAACAGTCTTGTGTAAACATATATGTACACACAAGCAAATCTTGTCTAAGAGATAAGCAAAATGGTTTCAGACAAAGCTCCAGAAAAATGAGAGAATTGAATGAAGTATGAGATTTTCATATGATTATGAAAAAAAACATTCTCTGAGCTATGTTTATTACAGATCTAACTCTTGCCTCAGTTCCATAAGAACCCCATATTTGCTATAACGTACGTAGAAAAACATTTCAGAAACTGCAACAAAAGCTTAACCAAGGGAAAGAACTCAAGGGTAAATAAATATATTTTTTCTGATGTTTCCTATTTATCCTTTTTTTTTCTTGAGAAGTACTAACATGAGCATGCTATGTAAAATACCAACAGACCTGATTAGCTTCAAAGGAAAATATTGCTATTTTCCGGCGACTTCAAAGCCTTTCAGAAACCTCACACAACTTCCAAAGACTTTGTAGTCTTGGAATTACAACACTAATGAATGAAGAAAAACTCAATACTTAAAATGTCTTTCTTTCCTTATAAATACCTACCCTAGCTTTAACTATCACTTAAAATTAAAGGAAAGAAAGAGCTGGCCAAGAAAATGACATTGAAATGGCCTTTTTCCAGATATAAACCAGACGTGGCCTTGTACGCTGCTTTACTGCAGACCAGAATTTCACCAAAAATTGCAAAGCGTGTTACTTGCTTTCAACTTGACTAATATGCCCCCTCTTCTATTTAAATCTTTAGTTTAATTATTTACACTATTAGTGTAGTGTGCTTAGCAGGATGACCTGATTTTGTATCACTGTATCTATTTTTTAACACTATTAGTGAAGTTTTAATATGACAAACGACGACATTACGTGATGCTAATATTCTAGAGTATTAATTTAGTTTGATGTTACAAAAGCTTTACAAGCTATCAGCGTACGGAATATACACTCATATGCGTATATGTGGCATGGATGATGTGAAGTTTTATTTGAGGGTTTGACAAATGACAGCTTAATTAGGGTTTTTGTAAAACTGAATGTAGAAGTTAGATAAGGGTTTTTGTTTGAAGTCAGCAACTATATTTTTTTGGTTTCCCACCCGGTGTCCGGTACCCTCATTGGAGTCCCCGACTAATCCGGATTCGCGCCGCGTAGGGCCTCATTCGGGGGGAAGCGCTCCCTACCAGTGATTTTTCCATACCCAGGGCTCAAACCCGAGACCTCTGGTTAAGGGAGGAGTAGTCCCATCCACTACACCACATCATTTGGTGGTACGTCAGCAACTATATGCTAAGACAGAATAAGGCATTACTCTCTCCAGTCCACTTTATATGATTTTTTGGTATTTTTTCTTAGGTCCAAAATATTTGATTTTTTCAAAACGGAGATGATTATTTGTTTTGACTTTTCAAAAATACCCTTGCTAATAAATTAAACACATAAAACTCTCATAATTTTCTATGAGTAAATTTTAAAAGAGATGAAGGTTAATTTTGTAAATGATATCTTTAATTAATGCTAAAAGGTAGATTCCTTGGTCTATGTAAAAACAGTCAAAAAATCAAATAATATAGATCAGAGGGAGTATCTTACAACATGATTTTAGGAGGGCCTTGAGGGATACGAACTTTCTTTTGCACAAAAATCCCCACATTATATTTTGTCTATAGAATTAGGGATGATCTTACTTTGTACTCGTTCCAAAATTCAAATGTCTTAATAAATATGGATGATGACATTAATGCTGAGCAGTCGCCTATATTAAAAACAATAGGAGAATAGAGAGAATATTTGATTTCGTAATTATCCTTGTTTAAAAAAATCTTTGTCAAAATATATGTAAAACTTTTTTTTATATCCAAGAAATTTTAAACAACAGCGATTTAATTTCTAGACAACAGCAACTTTTTTTTTTTAAACAAAATATCCAAGAAATTTTAAACAACAACAACTTTTTTTTTTCAATGCCGTGAAATTGCTTTTGACCACTCAAGATTCCTCCAGATGGTAAATCTTGACCTTTGATGGGTAAATTAGGGGCGCAGTAAAATCTGAAAGAACAAAAAGGAACAGTGGAAGTCAGAGGTTAAATTCATTAGAGAATGTAAGATAGATTGATGTCTTTGATTTGGAGGCAGTCACAAAATCTTAGTCATTTAATTTACCCATGCATGATATTAAGAATTAAATTTCTCCCTTTAGCACTTTAACAAGGAAGTTTCTTACCCTTAGGCCTAATCATAGCTAACCTTGCTAGCACATATGTAAAATAATTTTTTTGGTAATTATCTAAATTTACTCTCCAATTTCGTTATTTTTCCATTTCAGATGATTTCACTTAAATTCAATTAATATATATATATATATATATATATATATATATATATATATATATATATATATATATATATATATATATATATATATTAAATTGTTAGAACTACAAGGATGATGACTATTGAATATTATTATATATGTGCCTTTTTGCAGAGATCAATTTACCCCCCCAAATAGTATTTTCTAGCACGAATCCGAATTTGCCAATAGCCAATAATACGGAAAAAGGTCATATCCACCCCTCTACTATCAAATATTAGTTATAACTCACCTTCGTTATACTTTTGCTTAGTATCTACCCCTGCCGTTAGCAAAACTTATATATCTGCCCCTCCATCTAATAGAGACCCCACCCCAGCTTTGCCCCGCCACGTGGCATCCATCTAAAGCCACTAATAGCATCACTCAATCCGGGACCATATTCAAACCCATAAAAAAAAGAACTTTATACCCCATATAAATACTTGCATTAGTTTTAGATTTTATTTAAACATACTTTCATTTTCCTCTCTTTTTCTAGCCAATCACTTTATTGCTTGTATATATTTAATTTTATAAATTATTCATTTACTTAATTTTAGATTTTAAAAATTATAAAATGATGCAGCTAGTTTATCCGAATAGATCATACTCACTTCTCTCTCTCCTTTAATTTTTTTTTTAATTGTGAAATTCTGGTGCTTTCATCTGTAGCTACTAATAATTATTTGTGAAAATTTCATCAAATCAATTATTTGATTTTTTTTACTAATATATCTATGTATTATTAACAGTGTACTAAACCTATATTTTTTATTTGTACAAATATAACGTATTTATATATTTTTTCAAATATATACTTAATATGCAGCAAGTATAATTTTAACGGTGTTAGCACGCGCGCGCGCACGTGTGTGTGTGTGTGTGTATATATATATATATATATATTTAGTGTGTATTAAATATTTATTTATTCACTAATATTTTTGCATATAAGCTCTTATTATTTATCATGTATTCATCTATTATTTATGATTCATTATTTTTATGTTGAACATAGTATAGACATGATATGTAGTATGTATCCATTCCGTATTATGCATTTTTTTTAATTTAGTTATCAAAATATTTTTATATGAGTTTATTACGTATCATGTATATATCTATTATTCATATTTATATGTGAGATGTATTTCAATTGAGATTAACTTTGAATTTCATAAAACTAAAAATTAAAAAGATACCAGCCATGATGCGTGAGATTCACTATGATCGTTTCCCTTAGATGATGCCTAATATCTACTAAAGAGACAAATAGTCTTAATTCTAGGCAATAAATATTTATCAATTTTTTGCTTTTAGGATGTGATTTTCCCGTATAATTGACTAAAAGCTATGCTATTTTTTATTTGGGGTTAGAGAAAATTAATACAATATATGTAGGCAGTTATTCATATTTTTTTTTTCAAAAAAAAAATCATATCCAAGTATATAATCCAACTCTACATATTTTGGCTTGACAATATCGTCCGGAGAAGACCTAAAAAAAAATACCGTTGTTTGGTACCCCAAACTTGCCCATGAAAATTCTTAGAAACTATAAAGATATAATCGTTTTTGTTAATTGTTAGACACGTGGCAAAATTAATTGTAAAACATTATGTTTTTTATATTAGCTAATTGTACCCGAGATTGGTTATTGGGTTGGTTCTAATTTGGGTTAAAGGTTTTGGTTATTAATTGAGGCTATAAAAAAAAAGGTGAGGCTTTAGATTAATGCCACGTGGCAGGGGCAAAGCTGGGGTGGGGTCTCTGTTAGATGGAGGGGTAGATATATGAATTTTCTTAACGCAGGGGTAGATACCAAGTAAAAGTATAATGGATGTGAGTTATAACTAATATTTAATAGTAGAGGGGGTATATATGACCCTTTTCCGGCCAATAATATGTGTGTTCAGTGTTTTGATGAATTTTTTTTACATGTTCTTTCATTTTGGCTCGACTTTGGACCACTGGAAGTCCTATTTTTTCCCTTTTCCGGTTAACTATCTGGTCAGATATTAGTTTAGAAATTCTGGATTATTCAGCGGAGGAACAAATGTTTACTCTTTTATCCATTTATAGATACTGTCTATTCATTTTTGTAATCTTCTTTTACAGTTGAATCCTCATTTATTTGTATGTGGTCCTCAGGCTAACGCTTTGCCTTTTGTTTCCTATTTACTTCAAATTATTGCTCCTCTTTCTTCATCCTAACTCTTTTTGTAATTTGTAGATAAGAGTGATTGACGATTCCTTATTTTTGTATAAATGACTTTAGGTCCTAATCTGGTGACAAATGAAGCTTGCACTAATGGAAGAACACCTCATTCATCAGTCCATAGGTTGAGTACTTGACAAATAAAGAGAGTAAGTGAGAACAATGTTAGTGATCTTGGAATAGGGTGAGGGATTGGGCAAACAAAAACCTAGGTTTGTGTTGTCTTCTATTACTACTATTGTTTTGTTTTATGAAAATGTTAAAAAAAATTTCAGAATTGCAACTAAAATTTTCGAGATAAACGTTAACGGCCACCTCTTTTTACGTACATAAGTAGTAGTTGCTTTTATTTAAAAGAAAAAAACTTTCACGGTGTGAATTGAAAGAAAGAGTTCGTTTTGATGGTGTAAATTGATTTATTCCCTAGAAAGGGAAAATTTCTAAATATAGTCACTTACCATTTTTAAGTCTATTATATAATCTGGACCACGTCTAGTTTTGGGTAGACCGCAGACCACCTCTTCTTGAATTTTCTTAATTCTGTCCTAGATCAAAGTAATCCCACTGACTTCCAGATAAAATTACTTGTTTTTTACTTTATATTAATCTAACATTGTTTCGAAATATTAATACATCCCATACTAATGCCTCTCAGAGCAATTAGATTGTATTTAGTCCTAAAAAATTTGATATGCTTGAAATAGATTTAACTAAGACTACTTCAACAGCTTCCAAGAGTTACCATGAGTCTATAAAAGTTCTTTTCAACTTGATATTTGGCAATTATAAATGGCAAATTGGCAATTGCCAAATATTAGACGCAGCTACGACAAAACTATTTTTTTAAAAGTTAATTACTCCATTTGGAGGAGGAAACTTGAGAAGATTGGGCGAAAAGACCCTCTCAAGTAGGGGTGTGCGTTCGGTACTTCGGTTCGATTTTTTGAAATTTCGGTTTGGTATTTCGGTTTTCGGTTCGGTTTGAAGTGTAGAAAAATCCGTAATTTTTATACTTCGGTTCGGTTCGGTTTTTTAGTTCGGTACTTCGGTTCGGTACTTCGGTGTTTCGGTTTAAACCAAAGTTTATGACAACAAAAAAAAAAAAGCCCGAACAAAAAAATTTATAGCCTATGACTAACTAGGATAATTTGGTCCCCTCGACCGCACCATAATTTGGTCCTCTCACTTTCTCATTTCTTTCAATTTCTTTTAGCTTAAACGAAATTAGTACTAAAAGTATGACTAATTACAAGAAATGAAACTATTCACTCCCTTCGTACAATCTGGTATTATCATGGCGGAGCTACAATCAGTGAAAATTGATACTGAAAAACTATAATTGTATATATAAGTCAAATAGGAGTATTACTTGATATTTATTAAATTTTGAAAATTCTTAAACACTCTTAGCAAAATTATTAGTTTCGTCACTTGGTACTGATATAATTTTGTAACGTTTCAATTTAGATAATTGAGCTATAAATGATTTTACACCGGGACATTTCATATACCAGTCTAAGTATATTACAACAGAAATGAAACTTGAGAATATTTAGGCGAATTCAACTTGTTTAACAACTAAGACCTTAACGTTGATCAAGACAATAACAGACATTTTGAAGGAAAAATAAGAAACTCTATTAACTCCTCTTTCTCAAATCAAGCATGTCGTGCATTTTTGGTCTCGCACCTTTTTGCAAACTATAATTTTGTTTGCAATGGTATAGATTGAGCACATTTAACTTTCTGACTTAGAGATTGTGTGGCTCTAATCAATCCATTAACAGACTTTATGTAACCTGGCTATGGTTTACTATAATACAAAAAGTAAGGAACATTTAGGTTTTTTCTATATTCTGCAAAATAAAAAATAGCAGAACCTTTAGTTAAATCAGTCAATATGTAGAATCATGTTACTTACTAACAATGGATAACTTAGGGGTTTAGGAAATATATGGCATATGTTTAAAGAAAAAACTTCGGTTTTTTCGGGTCCCAAAATTTCGGGTTGCCCGAAACCGAAAACCGAACCGAAAAACCGAAGTTTCAAAATTTCTTGGACCGATCCGAACCAAAATACCGAAATATCGAACCCGAAATACCGAATTAATTCGGTTCGGTTCGGTATTTCGATTTTTTTCGGTTTAGTGTCCACTCCTACTCTCAAGTCTTTATTTAACAAAAAGGGACGCGTGTGGAGCGTAAAAAAGCACGCACGTTTAACTTTAAAACAGGGGCCAGATTAGAAACAATAAAACTTCGGGACCTTCATTGAAAACTTTTGGGACTGAATTAACAATCTCCAAAACTTTTAATCAAAAGGTGGGAAACTGATCAGATCAATTATCATTTCAAACATCGAACCCCAAAAATCTTCTTACACACTTCTCAAGTCATCTTCTAAAGTCTTCTACGCAACCTTATGAACATCATCGTCGCCAACCATCTACATTTCTCCTGTAAAATCTAAAGGTAAATTTTGAATTATATTGATGTTTTTCAAGTGAATCGGAGTTTTATTTTTGCTATTTTGAAAAAGCTATGGTTTTAACGTCTTTTTACTGGTACTGGAGTGAAGTTCTCGTGAAAATCTTTGTTTTTATTGATTTTTCGTCAAATAGTGTTATGTTCTTGTACAAATAGCGAAGCTTTTGCATGTTTATATTATATTACCATGTTAAGACCATACTCCTTCGCACTGTCAAACATCGTGAGACAGTGTTCTAAACGTGTGATGGGATGTTTGAAGTTGCTGATGCATTTTAGATGATTTTTGTTAAAATAAATTAGGATTTTATAAAATAAATATGCTAAAGGTTGAAAAAATATTGTACAAATAGTCAAGATTTTGCATGTTTATGTTTGTGCTTGCATGTTTAAAGCGCTAGAACATTTGAGACAGTGCTCCGAATGTGTGAGAGGATGATAATATTTAATGATGACTTTACTTGAATTAAATTTCCTTTTAAAAAATTAGGGTTTGATAAAACATATGTATATTATGTTTCACACATCCATATTGCATGTTTGAACATCTTTAATTGATGAATATACTTGTGATTTGCAGCTACAATGGTGAGTACGCATGGAATGATTTCCTGTTCTCCAATTAAGAGGAAGGAGACTTGACACGACCCAGAATCCGATTAGGCCGTGCGGGCACCCGACATCCTCATAGGCGGACCTAAAGGTAGTGTAGAGGTATCAATTGATACCCCTTCGCGGAAAAATTACACTTCGTAGATGGGTACATTTTTTTTATGTATATATACTATATGTTGAGTCTCTTTAATTTTTTCGTATGTTAACTTGTTTATATTTTGATATCCCTTAATGAAAATTCTGGGTCCGCTACTGGACATCCTCCCTAGACCCGTCGGGCGAACCCTTACCAACAAAATTAGGAAAATAAATATAATAATTCATAAATAAGGACAAGACTAAAAAAAATACAGACATACTGATACCTCTAAGCTGTACAAAAGAAATTACAGCTGACTACCCAACATACTAGGTTTAGGGTTATCTAGACTAGACATCTAAGAGTACAGAGGAAGACAAATACCTCCTGAAGGGAGCAATATGCAACTGAAATAATAAACATAAAACTGGTGGCCATCCGGAATAAAAGGTGGCTCATTCTGACAGCTGAAGTCGTCTTCGCTCTATCACAATGTGGCGAATTCAATCCTGGAGCGAACCTGCCGAAACGAAATAGATAGACAAGAAACAAACAACAAACAAGGGTGAGTCAAAAGGACTCAATAAGTGGGGCAGACTAGCCACCTCAAAGAATAGGATAGCTAGCCAGGGAGAAAAAAAAAATAGATAAACTAAATCCATCTTATTTGAACTATAAACAGGGAAAGCCAAATAATAACTGAAAACACGTATGGAATCATAAACAGCCAGGGACATAAGGTAGACAGAACATATAGATATTCTGAACATGTCGACAATCAGAAATACATTATGTTGCGGCGTGCAACCCGATCCATATATTCATACTGTTGCGGCGTGCAACCCGATTCGTATATTTATACTGTTGCGGCGTGCAACCCGATCCGATCCATGTATTTATATTGTCGCAACGTGCAACCCGGGATACGAGCCAGAAATATATAGGCAAACAGAGATACGGTATACATACCGCATATAGAAAACACAACACGATAGTCAGACAATAGTCAGCACGCGGTGCAATGAAATGTGATGAATGCAGTATGATGCAATAGTGTCATATGTGCCAAATAGATGGAGCAGAATCCTCTTGCTCCGGGGGCGGAATCCTCCTACCCTCAATATGATGCAATAGAGCGGAATCCTCCTGCGCCGAGGGCGGAATCCTCCTACCCTCAATATGATGCAATGGAGCGGAATCCTCCTGCTCCGAGGGCAGAATCCTCCTACCCTCAATATGATGCAATGGAGCAGAATCCTTCTGCTCCGAGGGCGGAATCCTCCTACCCTCAATATGATGCAATGTGCATACGAATGCAACATGATGCAATAATAACCCATCACCAGCGCAGGACTCTCATCGACAGCTGGAAAGTACATACCAACTCAAAACCAAAGTACAATACTCAGATTCTCAATGCAATACCAATAACAGGACATAATATATAATATATAATATAGAATATAAATCCAAAGCTAAGGCGTAATGAGTACGCCTATCGGCAGCTACACACGTAAGGAACACGTGGTAGAAAATCCACGAGGCCAGGTGCCTCCAAAGAAATGGATATAAACACTTACCTCGTTCTAAAGTTAACACTGCTACCCAACAACCACTTTATTCCTTGAATTCATTGCCAAACGATCTCCCTGCGTTCAATAAGCAGAAAACTATATCAAATAAGGCTAAAGACTTCATTCCCCACATCTTAGGGTAATCCAGGTAGGAACCTGATACCCTATTCGCATACGAATACGCAGGTCAGGCCTATGTACAGGGTTTAAGGTCACATAACCAAATCCTAAATAAATTACATTTATATGTTGCCCATAACTTATTGAGTACGAATATATAATCAATTTCATTATCGGAGTCCATTTGACCTTTTAACTATCAACTGAACTTATTAAAACGATGTCTAATATTTCAAGTTTTACCGTTAAAATATATTCAAACACACGTAATAAACTCAAATAATATATTACGATCATTACCTGAATGTCCCAGGGTGAAAATTCTACTTTCCTCCGGCCCCTTTTCTCATTTTCTGGCATTTTTATTTACTGCGTTATTTCATTTTTCTCTGTTCTCGTCTTTCGCTGCTTTCTGATCTTGTTTAGCTTATAAGCTCACCCCAACCGATTTTCATTTCTTTTCCTTTTTCCTTTTTTTTTTTTTTGTTTTCTTTTATTTTATTTTCTTTTCTTAACGAAAATTAAAACGGCGCCCTACGATATTCGAAATAATTCCAACTTTTGCATACAAGCTGTACAAAATATATGTAACATACTTGCAAAGGCGGATCTCCAATCAGACTCCCGAAACTCAAGATGCGAATTTAGATGAAAAGAAGTCAAATTATTTAACCTTCGGCATTTTAGCGGAAACTAGCCGAACAACATTTCACTTTCGAAAGTTTACAAAAATTACAAATAATCATACGAACCTAACGGCGCTTTCGAATTTCGAATCGGAGCTCATTCGGCAAAACCGAGCTCGAAAATCTCTTTTTAATATTTATCGCCAATAAAAACTGAAACCTTCTTCCGATGCCTATCAAACGAGGTCTGATTTAGCTCAAATTTTACAGACAGGTTCTAATGGACATTAGGAATATTTTAAAATTATCGGCACGCCAATCGGAGTCTTAACTTCCGAAACGACTGGCCGAGGTCGTTTCAAGACTACTCCTCCTAGTAAACATCCTCCTAGGAACAAGAGAATTATATTGGAGGACGAAGAGGAGGTGTTAGACTATGATGTAAATATAGGGCCACAAAAAGCTGTCAGGGAGCCGGATGATGGTAATTTATTAGAGGAAACAGAAGCACTATTTCGTGATGATGAGTGGAATAAAGAGTGAAATAAAAAAGAGAGCCTTTTAAATATGGAAGAAGAAGAGGAGGTGGGAAGGCTTGTAAATAATCTTGCTGGAGAATTTGCAGGAGTTGCAAATGCTCAAGAAGTAGTAGATAATAATGAGTGTGATGGTGGATAACCTGTAGGTGGCGTACAAGAAGTTATAGAGGTTGTAGATGTTCAAGCTGGTGAAGGAGGTAGGAATGGTAGGGAAGAAGAAGAAGAGGTTGTATTTGGATTTGAGAGAAGCGAAGGAGAACGTCGGAGCTGATTCTGCAGAGCCACCAAGAGAGGTAAAGTTGTTGTCTAGAACATACATTAAGATGTTCTTCACTTTACTTTATGATGTTCAATATTTTGTTATGTGATATGAGAACATTCGCTTACATGACCAGGACATCTTAAAAACTGTTCAAAGTATTTTTTTTGTAGTTCCTTGGAACATCTCATGGGATGTTTTATGAATCTGATATTATGTTCTTGGTACTGTGGTGATGCCCTATACTAACAAATTTTAAAACATTGTGCAGCCTGAGTACGTTACCAGTGTCATTCCATCAATGGTGCTGAAGACTTACTTGGATGATCATGAGCATTTTCAATCCAAGATAATTGTCTGTTCGTCGCTTATTGGACGAATGCGTGATTTTAGGATTGTGCTGCATACTTGTGGTTTGTATGAAAAGTTTCAAAAGAGTATCTTTGGCCATTTCTTGGACTTGCTGGAGAAGGCATCGTTTTAACTAGGTTGGTGCATAATCTTCTATTAAGAAGAGTTTTGTGCAATAAAGAAAAAGAAGCTTGGTTCAATTTCAATGGAGTGCCTATTCGTTTTGGCCTCCAAGAGTTTGCTTTGATAACAAAGTTGAGATGCCAAGACTATCCTAGTGTCCAATGAGAGGCTACGATGAAAGAAAGGGGCAGGGAGATGTGGGAGTATATTTCAACGGCATGGGAGGATGGGAAAGCAAGGGCACTTACTGGTCCCCGGTTGGTGTGTTTGATAGAATGTGAGGAAGTTCCTGAACGATACAAGTTTGGGCTTGCCATGGCTTGGTTTGTTCACTCAATCTTGTGTGCCAAGGACAAAAAAGCTGGTATTGAGGAATTAATGGTCTGCCTTGCATATCTTCCAAATGAATTTGTAAAGTATCCTTGGGGGCGGAAAAGCTTCGAGGTAACCATTGAGTACCTGACGAAGCCCATGGATGATCGTGCAATTAGCAAGGCTAAGGACGGGCCAAATTACAATCTCTATGGGTTTTCTTGGGCATTTTTGGGTTGGGTATTTGAAGAAATACCTGCGCTTCGTCCCAGGGAATTTCCCAAGGAGAGGACCATGCCAAGAATGCATAGGTGGTTCACTGAAAAGAATGAAAGAGACTCCCGAAAGCTGTTTGAGAATTTTGCAAAGCCGGTAAGTACTTGACCTACAATTTTCTAAATGGTGGAACATCTGCAATGGAGTGAAAATCAATGCTATTAACGGTAAGAACATCTTTTAAGATGTTCGATCACTTCAGATATGATGTTCCATATGTTTACTGATGTTAAATGTCGAACTGTAATAAGGATGTTCTGATCCTTCTTTGTTATGTGAATGTTTATTTCTCTTCAACAATGTATTCTTAACAAATATTTATGGTATGTAGGTGGTGCACCCTTTCATTGACCCTATAAATGCAGAGCTGGAAGATGATATCTTTCAGAATATTGAGTCGTTTGTTGATGGGGGCGATGAGGTAATTGGTGAGCTTGTTGTGATGTTGGAGGGGGCTAGCTCGATAGTTGGTGGTGATCGAGTGAAAATTTTTAGAAATTTCCCTAGGACCCCTCCAAGAGAGGTAATGGATGGTCCCAGAGAAGGAAAAGTTGGTGAAGAATTTGGTAGTAGAGGAGTTGGTAGATGTGGAACACAAGTTGGTGATGACATTGGTGGTAGGGCTGGTCGTTTTACTGGTGGTCTTTTTAGTAGTAGGGGATTATTTGAAGTTGGAGAAAGCTCGAGGATGAGAGAACCTGAGAATGTGCCTAGTGTCTGCAGCTGCAAGTGTCGTGACTGCCTTCAATGGCGATAGGGAATGGATCAGAAGCTTGATGCGATCCAGTTGTCCCTTGCTAATTTTGTAGCGTCGTCATCAAAGAAGGAGAATAAGCAGCAGCGACCAAAGAGACATATATTGTTGTCCAGGAAGCTCCGGCCAAAGAAGAACCAAGGAAAAAAGAAAATGACAGGAGCCAGAATTATAAGGGTAGTTAAAACCAATTAGGTGTGTTAAACATCGGTATGATGTTCTTCTATTAAATTTAGAGTTTTTCTTAAATATTTTTTTTTTTTTTGGAAATTTAGAGAGAGAACTCAAGCCAGGCTCTAGGAGAGATTGCCAGTGACACTGTACAAGGCACTAGACATTCACAAGAAAGATGCATTCCATGCTTTCTGAAGAAGGAAGAAAAGACCATGTTCCTGTATCATGAGTTTAATTACTCGGATTTTCTAGACTTCATGGACATGGAAGAGTGGATGTGGGATAGTGTAAGTGCATCTTTTTACTTCTATTGTTTTATTATTGTTTGGTTTTTATTGCAGAAAGAATATTTTTTGCGACGTTTTGAACCTGAGAGTCGTATGAACATACGATTGGCAGGTCCAAACGTCAAATATGATGTTTCGCTATGGTTTTATTCACAACTTCTAATTTGTTTTATTCTGCAGTTTATGGATGAGTAGTTGGCCTTGATGTGTCTGAGACATAAGGCTTACCCCCGACATTATGATTGCTCTGATCTTATACTTGATTTTTCACTCTTGAACAACTTGTGCCAACGATACAATGCGGTTGAAGAGGAAGCGAGGGGTTTTGATGTCAGCCTTGACAAATGGTTAGCACAATATAAGTTTGAGGATTTATTCCTTGATTATTCCAGAGGTAAGTTGCCATATCCGGGTGGAATGATGTGGGATGGTGTAAAAAGACTCTTTATCGTGTTTATTATTGAAAGCACGCATTATGTTACATGCGTCTTCCTTTTAGATGAGGCAAGGATCGATGTCTACGACTGCGACATTGGGGTGTATAATAAAGACCGCTTTTATTCAATAATAGGGCCAGTAATGTACATGTTCCCAATATACATTCGGCAGTCGGGGAAATTCAACCACCTCCCTCCTGAAATTACCAATTTGGAAATGTGGCCGTATGAGTTCATCCAAGACCTTCCAAGGAATTTGATTGGCACTGCATGTGGAGGGTATACCATCATGTTCCTCGAGCATTTATTGACCAACACCTCGATGATTACCTGTGTGACAATGTGATAGAAGATTGTCTAGTTCAATTTGCTGTGGAAATATTCCATGGCAAATTAGTCCCTTTAGTATGGGTTGTAATATTTGGATAGTTATGTTTTTGTCCTTGATGGGTGTACTATTTGGATGATTGCCCTTTTGTTTTATTTTTATTTTTCTTTTTTGATGATATCTATGGAAAATTATGAATATTGTTTTGCATTACACTGAACATCTCGTTTACATTATTAGAACATCTGTATGATGATCAATTTGATTTATAAACATAAAAAATAATAGACTCTTGGAACAACATTAGTTATTTTCGGAACATTAAGTTGTACGTTCAAATATATTTTTAAAGATATTTATGGTTTAACTTAATGGATATTTGATGTTCAATAACTAGTAAATAACAGTAGATGTTCTGAACACTAAAGTTTAGACATTGATAATCAAGAACCATACAAAAATATTCTTGATTGTTCAAAGATTCAGCGCTTTACAAAAGTTTATATTAGCATTTAAACAAAGACATTACTTAATAAACAGTCATACTAACATCCAACAGAAAACTAAAATAAGCATTTACACTTCAATGTGATGCGGTCCCTTCTTGTTTCAAGGTTGCTATCTGGAGCATGGTCTTTATCCTCTTTATTTCTTTGTTCATCTTTTTGACGTCCTTTTTGTAGTCTTGGAAGAATTCCTCAAATTTGAACTTCCAACCCATCAAACTTCAGTCCGAAGTTGTTCCAAAATATCATTTGCTCGTTCTTGTTGTGATGCATCTGGTGCTGCAGAAGTGTTTTGGCTTGATGGTGGACTTGTTCTTCTTTCTCTTGTAGTGGCTGCTCCTCTTGCCGTTCTTCCTATTCTTGGCATGGCTGCTCCTCTTCCCGTTCTTCCTCCTCTTGGCTTGGCTGCTCCTCTTCCTGTGGTTGCTCCTCTTGGCGTGGCTGCTCCTCTTACCATGGATGCTCTTGTATTGGTTACTTCTGTTCTTGTAGTGGTAGCAACTATTGAGGAGGAAGGTCGGCGAGCCATTTTATTATATATTTATTTTTGATTGAAGATTATAGTTGTTGTATAGTTTTTTGAATGGTTTGATCGAGTATTTATAGGAGTAAAAAGAGGTAACCGACTAAAGTGTGTTGTAGCCACTTGCCGACACTAGCCGTTATGTGTTTGTTTTTATTTTTTGAGGTGACGCATTCGTTGTTTGCTTCAGATTTGATATATAAAATTCAAAAACAATAGACTATTGGAATGAAACTTGTTTGTAGCCGTTAAGTATATTGTAGGGGCTAGCCGTTAAGTATATTATGATGATCAATTTAAAAAAAATAGACTATTGAAACGGCATAAGTAATTTTCAAACATTAATGCTAGAACATCTGAATCGCCATGAAGATGTTCTGACTTCTTCGTCAAAAATCAATAAATTACTGGAACGAGTTTACGATGATTTGTATCGCCATGAAGATGTTCTGACTTCCCCGTCAAGGATTAGGCACCTCCTGTAATCATCACAATTAAAATACGTGGACTAACCCCAACAATTCAATATGAATATGCACCTCCTCAAATCATCACATATGACCGAAAAGGCACCAAGCCTATATAATAACATCTACACAACAACAACAACAACAATAATGCCTCGCAGAGGAAGGCACCCAAGAGCACCAGAACATGATAGTAGAGTGTCAAGTTTCACTGAAATCAATAATCTCCGTAAAGATATTGCATCCTTGACCTCAGATGTTGATCAGTTTGCAGTGTATATTGGAAATGTGGAGGATCAAGTGACGCAATTAAGGACTAGGTTCGAAGAATTCCATGAGGATATGAATCTTATCAAGAGTATGCTCTGTGGTATTCAAGCTGAACTCAAGATTGATCCCCAGAACTACCCTTCACCACCATGTCCTCCAGCAGCACACATGTGAAACGAAGAAATAATGTTGTTTGAATAATCTCCTTTTAACTCTAGTCATTTAATTTTCTGCTTGTTTTGAGTGTCATGTTTTAAAGTCTCGTCCTTTAATTTTCAGTACAATTTATGCATGTTTTGAATATTTATGAATATTATTTTGTATTACACTGAACATCACATTTACATTATTAGAACATATGTATGATGATCAATTTGAATTATATACTACAAAAATAATAGACTTTTGGTACGCCATTAGTGAATGCTCGAAACATTAAGTTAAACGTTCAAATATATAAATCTTAGCTACTATGAACAACAATTGATATCAAATAAACCTAGCTACTATGAAACCAAAAAAAACTGCCCAAGACAATAAGAAATACATCTTCCAACGTTTAATTTAACCTCTAACTTACTAATCTTCAATAAATTTGTAGTATTACAAGCCCCTAATTTGTTCACTTCCTTCACCAAATTGGTCCTTTCTTCACAAACTTCATCCAGTGAAATTTTTAACTTATTTATAACCAATATAGTAGGCTAGGGATACTCCTCATCACACAATTCCCAAAATCCACAATTGTTAATACCCTTGCGGGGACACTTGTAAAATTTTCATCCAGCATTGGACTGTGTGCCTACTGTGAATTGAATCGCAGCTAAGCCACGCCAACATCGACGTTGTTGAGAAGAGCTGTGAGAACAAGTTGATCTTTGAGATATGGTCTGGTACTTTGCTGGTTAAATTGAGTTAAAAAAAAGAACAAGTAGAGAAGGTAGAAGACCTAATTTATATTTGAGAGATGGGTAAAAAGACCTAATTTATTCAATGGTTGGGGTTAGTCCACGTGTTTTAAAGTAATTTAGTTCTGTCCTGAGCGGGTTAATAGAATGGGTCGGATCAAGGTAAGTTGTGGAGCGGGTCGCTCCACGTATTTAAACGGGTTGCTCGACCTATTTTAACATTAGAAAACTATGTTTGGCACGTATAAGAGATCGTTCTAATATCTCTAAAAAAATGTATCCGCTGTATTAGAGCTAATGTATCCATAACAAACACCAAAAGGCATGCTTGGAACATGTAAGATTGAATTTTTTAAGATTGTGTGTATGTATTTCTAACAAAATGTATGTATTTATAAATAAGTTTTGAAACCGTCACTTTTTTTAAAAATTTCCTAATATTAATGCAAAAATATCTAATTTACGTCATGAACAGTAATCACTTTGAATACACATAAATGATGTATCACAATCAATACTTGTATGATTTAAAGTCTTAGTTGTGGTAGATACACGAAGAATATGTGTATTTGTTGTTGACACCCAATTTTGTCCCTCGTATACAATTAAACCTTACCAGGGTTCTATTTTTTTTTTTTACATAGTAGTTTTCCTTTCATTACAGTTTATCATACATTTATTTGTATTATAGCTATATTTTATATTTATTAAGTCCCAGTTTAGTCCCTATATTAAGTATGTATCACATAATTGCATCCTGTTTTGAACTACTCCACTTAAGCACGCATAGTTTGTTACTAATTGTGAAGTTAGTTAACATATCTATGAATTTAATCTATTATTTGTGACTATTTGTACTTGAATATTATTATGTGAGATCAGTTTTTTATTTGAGTCAAGTTGTATTTATTCATTATCATTCACATGTATTTCTTTTTTCATACCAATTTCTTCCATTTATTGCATTTCTCGTTTAAAAATTATCCCCAAAAATACTAGACTAGTGCATAACCTTTTAATACCACCTAACCTAATCCTTCACCATAACCCCAAACTAGAATAATGCTTAATTCATTTCCCATAAACTTCGTCAATCCCGTACCCACTAGCGCTCCATTCTTGATTTCATTCTTTCTTCTTGTTTAAACTCTTCCTTATCCTTTCCTTAATTTTGTTCTTCCTTATCACTTATACCAAAATAGCTCCCCCTCCCTCTTTTATTACATTTCCTTTCTTGGCATCAATCAGTTCATAATTGACAATTGCTCTTAATTATTTTTTTGGCATGAATATTCTAGAGTCACACCCTCGACTATGAACTTGAACATTATATTCAGTATTGATACAAAAGTTCTTGTGCTTTCCTTCATTTTTTACTAATCATACGAGATTGACTTTTAAAACTAACGGCTTTATGCTCTTCCTTCTCTTGATCATGATTGATTCTAACGGCTATTTTATTAGCCTAATTGTAAGCAGCTTGACTTTTATTCTTTATACTCTTGCACCATAAATACTGATAATTTTGGCATTGGTAAGGACCTCATCCTCGGCTTGTCTACATTCTCACAACTTAATGTTTTCTCTACTTTTACCCAAACGGACACGCTGCCTCCTATGTCTATGTTTCTCTCCCTTCTTCAGGTCCTCTAGCTTCTTCTATTTTCCTTATATCATTTTATTTACACCAAGAAAATTCTGTTGCGATCTACAATTTCTCTTGGATGAGATACTTGCTCAAGCGTACCAGATTAAAAGGTACGAGATCGTGGTGCAAGTTTTCTGGTTGTACGTTGGTGGTTGAAATGGGTTTCCTTTAATTATCTAGCTCTGCAAATATGCATGACATCATGTCTATTGCCTCTCTTTGTATCTGATTATTGTTGAGTTTTGTGTCACTTAGTAGTACACTTATTAGTTTCTTGACCTTATCATGATGTAGCCTTAATTCTCTACTGTTAAATTAAGCTATCTAGTCTGCTTTGCACGTCCTTAGTATTGAAAATAGACATACTTTCACTCAATTTTTGAATCTTCCTTGCATGTACACCATGTTCGAGTGATCACTTAAAGCGAAATCGATACTTGGAGTTCATGGCAAACCACCGCACCAAGTAGCGCTAGGTACGTTCAGGGATATGATGACAATGGCAGGCTGGTCGACTTCTTGAATGAAGAATACATATAGCTTTATAAAATTAAAGCAACTCGTTACTCCCTCATTTTTGGTTTGATATGTCTCTCTCTTAAAAAATTTAAAGATTCATTACTTCTACTATTTTCTAAAGAAATACATTTTCTTTTAACCATTTGGCATGTTTTTAAATTAAATACTAAACTATATTTAAGCTTCACATTATAAACTATATTTAAGCTTCACATTATTTTCAAATAGAAACTCCTCTATGTCAGAAAATGACTTTTACTCATACCATTAATGTTAAATTATTTTTCGAGCACTATTTTCAAAACTAAATATTTTTAATGCTTCTTTTGTCTTTTCTTAAAATTTTTAACGACCATACAACGCCAAATAGAGGGGAGTAACATCAGACTGGGCCCTTCTCTTGCCTCCCCTACACCTGATCCCGCCTTCTTTTAAAAAAATTTTATTTGAGTTCATTTATTGGTTAAGTTATTTAATTATTTTCTCAATTTAAATTCGTCACCAAGGATAATAAGGTGACACACGCCTTTACTAATAATTTTCTCTTTTGTGAAGTATTACATTCGAAAGGAGGCTTTATGGAGGATTCTAAGGATTTCTCTCTACTCATGTGGCTTCGTACATAAACTACGTAGTATCATAAAATATTTATTTTTTTTGAGTTGGGGTGGTGTTGACTATTACTAGCTTTTGCCCCTTTTTAGACATAACATAATCTAATACTTTCTTAGTTAAAAATATCGTTTGACTTTCATGCTTAAATTTTAGTTTAATCTCTTAACCCTTTTCTTCGAATCCCAATTATAAAGTCCGGCCGGTAACCACATTTGGTGGAATCTGAGAGGTGCCTAACACCTTCCTCTTGGGTTAATCTGAACCCTTACGCAGAATTCTCGATTCGTAGATCAAGTATCGGAGTTAATATTAAAATTGGCTAGAAACAAAGTAGGTGCCCTAATACGCCTAGTTAAAAAATATGTTAGGTGGCGACTCCAAGTCTTTACCCGCGAGTCCAATAAGTCGAGCTTATCTCGAACCCTAACCGGGGGTTCGAGAAAAAATGGGTGTCGACAGAATGGCGACTCCAAGTCTTTACCCGCGAGTCCCAATAAGTCGAGCCTATCTCGAACCCTAACTGGGGGTTCGGGAAAAAATGGGTGTCGACAGAATGGCGACTCTGCTGGGGATTTCAAAGGTTCAAACCATAACAGACTTTTAATTGGGATTCTTTGTATTTATTTTCTTTCTCCTGTTGTTTCTCAAAACTAATATTCCTTTCTTTTTCTTTTGCAGGTTTGGAGTTTAGTTTCTTATTTCATTTGCGTTTTCTTTTTATTACTGTAATATATCATCCACTCCTGAAATTTTTTTTACACTTGCACACACCATAAACGGTTACGTGGATCTCACGGCCTTTTCACTCTCAAAAACCCTTTAGGGGGAACGGTTGGGGTATAGTTGGTCCGTGGTACAATCAACAACTCCAAACGTTCCCACCCCTTAGTTGTCCGCCTAGGGGAACCATGTTCTTGTCTAGTAAACCTACTCTTGGTAGTTTCTTACATCACGTCCTATATTTCAAATCTTTTCAAATCTTCCATGAATTTTCTAAATCTTTTTCTTTTAAAATAATTTCACTTCATATATTGTCTAGTTCATGATATCCTAAACTTCAGTTATTTTCGAATCTTCTAAATCTTTTTCACTTCATAATTCTTTTGCCTTTTTTCGAAAATTTCAACCTATTTTCCAGAATTAACTTGTTTGTTTCTCCCTTTTAAAATTTATTTATTATTTTTTTTATGTGCACCATTTCCATAAATTTGCTAAATCTTTTCTTTAAAAAAAAAAAAAGAAAAAAAGAACAGGTTTCACTTCATAATTCCTTTCGCATTTTTGAAAATATATCGCCTAACTCTATTAGCCTACTTTTCAAAATTAACTTATTTTATTCGTCTTTCCCTCTTTTAAAAGTCGGTAAAATATTTGCATCTTTTCTTTTTCGTGATTTTTAATATTGCCTAGTTTATATTAATCCTATCTTTCGAAATTAATACGTTTGTTTTGTTCTTATCCTTTTAAAATCATTTTATGAAATACTTCAATATGTGTGCATCATTTTACAAAACATATGTATTTCTTTCAAAACTTGTGCATTTCTTTTAAATTTGTGCATATTATGCATACCTTCCGCCGCTCCTGGCAAGTTTCTAAATCGTGCGTTGGTTACGACCACTTCTTTCCTCACAAAAATCTCCTTTTAGGGGGAACAACTTGGAACCCATTTGGCCCGAGACGTTCCCGCTCCTGAGTTGTCTGCTTGGGAGGATAATAAAACTCGGTCTAGCCAACTTCATTCTTTAGTAGCAATGTGATGTTTGCCATTTTATGCCTATATTTCCTTAATATTTCCTCACGTTTTAGTACCTTATTCGCTTGTTTTATAGCTTGTGACTGTGGTTTTACACTGATTTTATGTCGTGCGTGTATAGGTTGTTACGCAGTGTATTTGGAGCTTTTAGGAGCATGATTGAGCAAGAAAAGATTTGATTTTGATTGAGGATTGGATCGAGCACACGAGGGCACAACACGAAACGAGAAAAGGAGAAACGAAACAGAAAAATAGCCTGGCGCTGCAGGAGGCGCGGCCAGCCTCCTGCGCGTTTTTCCATGCGGCGCGGGCTTGTAGCGGCCAACTTTTGACGTCTTCTGTCCAACCTCACGCGTTCCGAGGCGCGGGGCGCCCGTTATAGCGCCCCTTGTGCGCGTTTTTATGTCCTATTTCGTCTAGGATTGGGTCTAACTTATTACTAGGTGTTTGTAAACTCTATAAATACTCTTTTACTTCGTTTTTCATAGAGTTGAGACTTTGGAGCAAGTTTTGGAGGGGAGGGGAGGAGCCCTAGATGTCTTCTACACAAGTTCTTTCTCTCTTTCTCTTATTCTTCTCTTTAATTCTATAGTTTGTTCGTTCTAGGGTTAGAGTAAATACATGAAGGTTGATGTTTGAAAGTTGATTTCTTCCTATTGATTTACCATTACGGATTGTTTATTCTTTCTTGATCATAATTGTTTGATTATAACGGCCGTATAATTGAACACTATCTACGGTTCTTAGATTGAACTCGACAGAGGGAATTTATGAACGCAAATAAGAAAGAATAGAACTAGTTTGTGAACCCAGGCATCGGGGAACCAATTCGCGGGTAGGATAGACATATACTTGCTTGCCTAGTTTAACCCATTACAGGATCGTTAATGCGTGCACGTGATTCAACCCATAGACATATAGGGATTGGAGTAGCCTGCATAGACCGTGAAGAATCGAAAGGTTTTCACGGGTACAATTAACCTGTTAGTTAGCAATCTAGGAAATCAAGAAGTAGAATCAACTGGAAAACTCAACTGGACTGTTTGCAACTCCGACCCTGGACCGTTTCTCCATTATTGATAACAACCCATAAATTGCTCTCAAATACTTGATCTCAATTACTTGTTTTAATTATTGCAATTAGTTAGTAAAATCTCAACCATTGAAAAAGATCCCTGAATAGTTTATATAAATTGTTTGATAGGATTCAGTCTGAATAGTCCTCGTGGGAACGATACTCGATTTATCACTTTATTACTTGTCGACCACGTATACTTGCGTGTGCATTTGGGAGCAACAAGTTTTTGGCGCCGTTGCCGGGGACTAAAAAATTGACTGTTTTCTTTTTGAACAATTTGTTATTTTCTATTCAGGTTTAATTTTTTTTTATTTTTTTATTTTATTTTTAGTTTATTATTTTATTACTAGTCTACATGGCATCTTTTAATGAAAGTGGGTTGAATGAAAGTGGGTTGAATGTTGATTCTTGTCTACTTTGTGGAGGACATCACTTTTGGGAAAATTGTCCAACTCTTTCAACCCTGCGAGACTGGTTATGTGAATTTTCTACCACCTTTGATTGGAATTTTTGTAAATTGTGTGGTGGTCGGTGGAATGATTGTCCTAAGTGTCATGCTCATTCCCTCAATAATTTTTGTGATGATTCTAATGATGTTTGTGAGTTTGACTGGAGCGATAAAGTGCAGGTTGTTAGCGAAACTTGGCTAATGGAGCAAGCCAAACTCTTAGAAGCTTATGGGGATTTCAGGAGTGAACTTACAAATATGACGAGACAATTTATGGAAGAAAGGGTTGTGCTCAGGCAAGAGATCGACGAATTTGGCTTGACTATTCACGACTTGGAGGAGAATTTGAGTGATATGGTTGAGGTGTCTGAAGCTCAATTATCAGTTGTCGTGCTTAGTAGATTTGAGATAGAAGAGCTTAGAAGCCAATTTGAGGAGCAAAAAGTGGAATTCCTACCACTCGACCAAATATTAGTTGATGATGCCAAGGTTGAAAAAATTACATTAGAGTCAAGTGAGGAAATAGAAAACATCATATGTGAGGACTCTAGTGTTTGTGCAAGTGAGGATGTCAAAAGTAATGCAACTTTAGAATTGAAGCGCATTGGACCTCATTCCAATCATTTTTCAACATTGTGTTTGGATGGTGACATGAAAATTGAGCCCCCCGAGCCTATGAAGAAACCAAGGGAGGAGGAACAAGGTGCCTATATTTTAGAGTTTGTGATGCCAAGGAGACAAAACGACATCCCTCATTTAAAGGCTAAGAAGTGCAAAATGCGACAATGGTTACTTGGTCCTTTTATATTTTTGCCACCACCCCAATACCATAGTTGTAAACTCGAGGCAAAGTTGGGGATTCAATTCATTAGTTCAAGGTGGAGACAAAAGTGATGAAGTTGTCTTCGTCGTGCCACGACGTTAACTAAGGCGCTTCTTGGGAGGCAACCCAATTTGCTTACTTTACTTTTATTTATTTTTATTAGTATTTTTATAGTTGTATATTACTTTGGGTGATTCTTTGGATTGCAGGTTCATGTAATGTCGAGGCTAAGTGTGGGGTGTCCTCAACCTTGCCCAATATTGATGACCTGATGAGGGAAGTCTGAGTACCTCATACGATATGAAAGCTTGGAGGATGCTAGCACCAAGGACTAGAATCTTCAGGGAAGTTTTCTTTACCTTGCGCTTGCTTATTTTTAGCCCTGAGGACAGTGCTTAGTTTAAGTGTGGGGTGGGAAACTACCCTTTATTTATTTTTGAGGTTAGGGATGCATGTACCATAGGATTTTTCTTTTGTCGCTTGACTTTATTTTTATTTGTTTCTTGCTTTAATATATGAAAAAAAAATTAGAAAACCAATGAAAAATTCCAAAAAGATTTTCTTTTTAGTATTTATTAGTGGTACATGTCATCCACCCCATGGTTTTTCTTATGGCCTCGGTTCTTTTCCGCGGGGAGACCTTTGAACCGGGTAGTTTTTCTTTTTAGGATTAGAATAATTAGTTGTAGATGACCCTAGACGAAAGGAATAGGTGGAATGCTAGGTGCCTTTGATTTGTTTGATACCGGTGGACTTGAATTGATTGCATGTGCTATTTGTGGTGTCCTTGAGTTTTAATTTTGATGCATGCCTAGGAAAAATTGGAACGACCCCCTTGAGATGCTTGAGTCCGCTTGCTTGACTTGATTGTTAACCTTTGTGCATTAGTGCTTAATTTTCCACAAGTTGCATTCTAGATGCTTGATTGAGAGTTGTTGATGGAATCTTTTTGTGTGGATCATGTGCAATGTGTGTTGCGAGGCATGTTCTTGTTTACTCCATGTTGCATGTTAATGTCTAGAACTTGCCCCGTGTGTGTGCAAAGCGAAATCCTAGGTTCGCTCTAGTCGGGAAATGATACAAGGCCTTCTTTTGTTAGCCTACCCTTACATATATACCTTGGAAAAATTGTTGTTGTGATTTCTTTGATCTTTTTTATTGGTACCCACACCCCGAGCCTACCCATTTGTTCTAAATTATCTCTTTTGGCCCTTTACTCCTTAAGCACTTTAGTTGATATTGTGATAATATTTTGGAGTTGTGGTTGGATGTTGGGAGGTTTTTGAGTGGAGCTCATGAAGGGGAATAATTGTTAAAATTGTGAAGTAGTGAAAAGCATTGGCAAGGTTGGATGGAATTAAAAATTGAAAAAAAAGCAAAGTTGAAAAAAAAGAAGAGAGAAAGATGTCCATTCCTTGCTAGTGTGGGCTTGAAAATAAAATTGCTACTTGTGTGAAGGTGTATGTGTAGAAGTTGTTGATTTGGGTGGCTTGATGAGATTAATGATTAATTTGTATTGTGATGTATTAAAGTGCTTAGGGAGGTAGTCACTATTACCATATGTATCCTACCCGCCCCTTAGCCTACATTACGACCTTTCTAAAGTCCTAGTTAATCCCGATTGGAGTGAGCTTACATTAGTGGAGTCCTACACTACGGGCAAGCCTATGGTACATTGTGCGTGGCATGTGAGATTTTCATGAGAGTGAGTGAATTCATTTGTATTGCCCCCGTTCTAGTCATGATATTAGTTTTGTGTGTGATTTTTGGGGGGCACTCTCTTGCTTCATATTGGTGAGGGCGCATGGTTTGCATGAAATAGGTGAAGTTGATGGCTTCTTGGTTGAGTAGATAGGTGTGATTTTGTGGGAGCATGGTTGCAATAAGTTGAGTTTGTGCATTTGAGCTATTTTGGGGTGGTTGTTCTCATATTTTTGGTTTTGGTAAATTGTTGGCATGTTTGTGGATCCATAGTAGTCATGTGTGCATTGGTTCAATGGTCGGTATCAACCATAGTCATAGGCAGACCTGTTTTACCTAGGTTGGGAAGTTAGTTGTGACTTGCTCGAGGACGAGCAAAGGTTCAAGTGTGGGGTGGTGATGTTTGCCATTTTATGCCTATATTTCCTTAATATTTCCTCACGTTTTAGTACCTTATTCGCTTGTTTTATAGCTTGTGACTGTGGTTTTACACTGATTTTATGTCGTGCGTGTATAGGTTGTTACGCAGTGTATTTGGAGCTTTTAGGAGCATGATTGAGCAAGAAAAGATTTGATTTTGATTGAGGATTGGATCGAGCACACGAGGGCACAACACGAAACGAGAAAAGGAGAAACGAAACAGAAAAATAGCCTGGCGCTGCAGGAGGCGCGGCCAGCCTCCTGCGCATTTTTCCATGCGGCGCGGGCTTGTAGCGGCCAACTTTTGACGTCTTCTGTCCAACCTCACGCGTTCCGAGGCGCGGGGCGCCCGTTATAGCGCCCCTTGTGCGCGTTTTTATGTCCTATTTCGTCTAGGATTGGGTCTAACTTATTACTAGGTGTTTGTAAACTCTATAAATACTCTTTTACTTCGTTTTTCATAGAGTTGAGACTTTGGAGTAAGTTTTGGAGGAGAGGGGAGGAGCCCTAGATGTCTTCTACACAAGTTCTTTCTCTCTTTCTCTTATTCTTCTCTTTAATTCTATAGTTTGTTCGTTCTAGGGTTAGAGTAAATACATGAAGGTTGATGTTTGAAAGTTGATTTCTTTTTATTGATTTACCATTACAGATTGTTTATTCTTTCTTGATCATAATTGTTTGATTATAACGGCCGTATAATTGAACACTATCTACGGTTCTTAGATTGAACTCGACAGAGGGAATTTATGAACGCAAATAAGAAAGAATAGAACTAGTTTGTGAACCCAGGCATCGGGGAACCAATTCGCGGGTAGGATAGACATATACTTGCTTGCCTAGTTTAACCCATTACAGGATCGTTAATGCGTGCACGTGATTCAACCCATAGACATATAGGGATTGGAGTAGCCTGCATAGACCGTGAAGAATCGAAAGGTTTTCACGGGTACAATTAACCTGTTAGTTAGCAATCTAGGAAATCAAGAAGTAGAATCAACTGGAAAACTCAACTGGACTGTTTGCAACTCCGACCCTGGACCGTTTCTCCATTATTGATAACAACCCATAAATTGCTCTCAAATACTTGATCTCAATTACTTGTTTTAATTATTGCAATTAGTTAGTAAAATCTCAACCATTGAAAAAGATCCCTGAATAGTTTATATAAATTGTTTGATAGGATTCAGTCTGAATAGTCCTCGTGGGAACGATACTCGATTTATCACTTTATTACTTGTCGACCACGTATACTTGCGTGTGCATTTGGGAGCAACAAGTTTTTGCTAGGAATCATGCATAACGACATATCATTTAGTCGACTTGTTTTCAAGTCCGATAGGCCAACTTATTCAAGCAATCGGAACGGGTTTTTGGCCTTAAAAAGTGTTAAACATGATTTATTGGCATATATTTAAAGGATTGAACGTGCAAATGTAGACCGTTTATGGGAATTATTCTGCATTCAATGCCATTCGAAGGCACAAAGGTTACCCAAGAGGCGTCAAAAGCCCAAATTAAATCAGAAATAATTGATTATTCATAAATAGTCAGAATTATTCTGTATTCAATGCTATTCGAAAGCACAAATGGTAACCGAAGAGGCATCAAAGCTGAAATTGAATCAGAAACAACTGTTTATTCCTAAGCGGTTGGAATCATTCTGTATTCAATGCTATTCAAACGCGCAAAAGGTAACCGAAAAGGCATTAAAGGCCCAATTTGAAGCAGAAATGACCGTTCAATAGACGGGATGACACATAATGCGCATTATCCTTTAGGCATTATATAAAGACTTGCCATCTGTGGTTTATTAAAAGTCTATTAGCATTTTCCTTCTAAAGTGTCTAAAGGGTTCTGCACTCACAACGGCACATCTCCCCATATCCTCTGTTGCATTTGTTTTCAAAAGCTTGTGCCACACATTGATCATTTTGCTCACAGAAAAGTGAATCTTAGTCATTTTTATTCTCCCTTTTCCTATCACCCTTCACCTTTTCCAAAAGATCATGGCCACTAGAACATTTGACATGGTTGTTGAAGTCCCTTAGTTGTTAAGAGACTGGTGGGAAAACCTAAGCATAGATCAACAAAATCAAGTCAAATTGGTGTTGGGGAATCTAGTTTCACTAATAGAGCACACTGAAGTAAAAGGGATAGTAGAAGCAGCAGTACACTATTGGGATGCGGACCGAGCGGTTTTTCATTTTGGGAGTGTAGAGTTGACACCATTACTGGAAGAAATTGGCGGGTTAACTCAATTACCATTCGAAAGTGAAGAAGTCTTGATACCTAAGAATATTGCACCCGAAGAGTTCTTCGAAAGGGTAGGGTTTAAGCCCGAGTTATGCACAGACAGTATAAGACAGTCAGGAATTTCTCTGACATCCCTCTACATAAAATTTGGGCATGGAGAAGCATTTCAAGAAGCCAAAGACTATTTCAACATTAACCAGGCAGAGTGGCAAGAGCGGAGAGTACTTGCTTTTGTCACCAGCTTTTTAGGGACTGTCATGTTTTCACAACACAAAGGACGAGTCGACGTTTGCATAGTATCAATCACTGATGTCCTACTCAGAGATTTTGACAAGAAATACACTTTGGTACCTATGATCGTTGCAGAACTTTACCGAGCTTTAGAAAGATGCAAGAAGGGAGCTGGTTTCTTCGAAGGTTGCAATTTGCTTTTGCAAACTTGGTTGATGGAACATTTGCAAAAGATGAACAGCACAGACCAAGGCTTCCACTCCATACCAAGAGAAAACTACATCTTAACGCATATCGCCCGCATGGACAGTGCTCTTGAAAAGTGGGACCGACCAACAACCACCGAAGGCTGGCACCATAG
This sequence comes from Petunia x hybrida, assembly GCA_037355625.1. NCBI lineage: Eukaryota > Viridiplantae > Streptophyta > Magnoliopsida > Solanales > Solanaceae > Petunia > Petunia x hybrida. Next base: position 26,306,361 of record JBBBVM010000041.1, read on the forward strand.
GCTTTCTCAGTTGACATCTTAAGACATACAATGGATGTTTGATTACTTTCCCAGCACACCAGTGATCACACGATCCGAAAGAGACTCATTTCTCATCTTAGTGGGCTTTAGAGGAGTTTACCCATACACTCCTTTAAGGGCACTTAGACAAGCGGGGAGAAAGCAGATTGTACCCCAAATTGCAGACATCAGAAGTTTCAAAGCTCATATTTTCGGAGGGATGATATCATTCAAAGAAAAGATATTAGAACTTTGGAAGGCAAGGCAACGAATGGGAATCGAGACTATTGGACGAGACAGGTTTGACGCTGGCTATGATGAAGACTATCCAGACTGGCTTAGGGAAGACATAGCAAAGGCAGTTCAACCAAGAGCGACAAGAAAAAGGAAAAGAAATGCTGATGAATTAGAATCTGAGTGCAAGGGGCTACGCAAACAACTGGCAAAGGCACGAGGGAAAATAACAAAGAATCAAAGTTTAGTCAAAGCAAAGAACAAAGAAAAGGACAAATGGCGCAATAAGACAGAACTCCTGACAAAACGTATAGAGTCTATCGGTGTATGGCTAGCGAAGGAATAAACTCTGTGGCTGACAAAGGAATAGAAGAGAAAGGAAGGAAGGCTTGGGAAATGTTGAAGAACTTCACATTTGACATATCACGGCTCCTAACTGACGCAGACAATATCATCTTCCAAGGAGACTCGTCAGGGGCAAGTTCGTCTAACGAAGACTCGTCCGAAAAAGAAGAAGAATCTTCTGAAGATGGATCAGCATGAAAGATGTTTACTTGGCCATGATTTAGTTTCCTAGTAATTTTTAGTCTTTCCTTCTATTACAATGCTTCAATATCAACCAGTTTAATAAAGACCAATATTCAATAAATGCAATATTCTCTTTTAGACTCCGCATTTTGTAGCAAGTGAAATGATACATGTGGCACAAAACACTTTTCAAATCTTCATGCATAAAGCGGTCATAGCATACATTTTTATTTGCTAAGTGTGCATTACGTGAATTTGTTTTAGTGCTCTAGGTCTCTTTCTACCTAGGTCAATTCCTTCCCAAATCCAATCTCCTACCAAGGCACCTCATCTCCCTAGCCTATGCCCAAATCCTGATATCATAAATCTTTCGCATGTCTTGATAATTCTCTATCCCTTACGAACTCAAAAAACCTATTATCCAAAAGGTTGGCTTAAGTTGAATACCAAGGCAGATGATTTGGTTAAGCAAAGTGCACTTATCAAGGAAAGAAGAGTTTGTAATAGCAGGCACTATACGCACAAAGCAGAAATTGACAGGACAAGAGATTTGTTGGTCAAACTCAAAGGCACACATGACTTACCGAAATACTTCGTTTTGACACAATGTCTGAGGATCATTTTTTCGGTCGAGTACATAATGTTTCCAAACTTGCACCTATTCCTGGCTCAAAAGATGTTCGAAGGGTTATCACAAGGAAATAAGGAAGTGAGAGATGATCGGAACCCACTTGATGATACAAAGGTTTATGGATAACAACAAAAAACTAACAGACTGATCCAATTTGGAAAAGAATGCAAAGGCGCAGTGACAAAGATTCCATTATATGACAGAGCTAGAAACTCTTTTTGAGTATTGGAAGTGTATCTCTACCAACTAGAAAGTGTGGGACGAGAAGAGGAACTCATGATGAAGCTATTTGAGACACTTACAAGACCATGAATTAATTTTATAACAGTCTTGACTGAAACAGTGATCTAAGAACATACATGATACGGCGAGATTGGTCTCTTGGCAACAAAATCTACCTAACAAGCAAAAGCTAAGGCAAAGATTGAATTGCAGCACTCGGTTGACAAGTATGAGAGACATTGAGTATCTCTCTCAAAGACACATGGGCATCATGACACACAAATTTGCAAGAAAGGATGACAAATGCACTGAGGTCTTGGTGTTTGACATAAGCCAACTTCCTTTTCAGTCATATATATACCCCTTACCCGAAATCCTTGTCAACTTTTGATTGAGATCTAACCAGGCCCATCTTCTACTCAAGTAAACATCGGACATTCGACCAAAATCCTCGTCTTGACTGCTACATAAAGCACTCGAGCAATCTTTTAGAATCTCCATACAATTTGTCATAATCTCCAAATTCAAGTGTTAATCTGTCATCCGCGGTCTAGGCATCCTCTTAAGCTTATGTGTCATTTTTATTTTAAACTTGCTAATGTGCTAACTCTGTTTTGTGCATGTTGTCACTTTATTACGGTCGCTTTGCGCTTGAACACCGAAATTGGTCAAGAATATGCATTGAGAAAAAGCCGAAATGTCAAGCTGCTGAAAATATTTACCTTCTAGAACAAAGCCTTTCAAACCGCCAGCATGGGACACCGAGAGAATCCAGACAATCCCAATTCCGCTTCCGTACAACTTGTAGTATGAACGAACCAAAATCAGTTGACAATATACTCACACAAGAGTCGCGAGAAACAAATCCAATCACTATACCACCGAAATTGGTAAAACTCACAAACTCATACTACACCCGACTTACATAATAAACAACCTCCCTTTGTCAAGACTTTCAACAACAACCTTATTAGGCCCGACACAATCAAGGACAAAGAAAACCTCACTTCTTTACTCTTTTAGCTCAATCAAAAGATATTGCGACCAACAAACGAACTACTCCCTAGAGACCTATTCGAGATTTTGATCAAACAAAGATCTTCACCTATCACTCGAGCATTCAATAACGTGACACCGCAAGATCTTCAACCCAAGACAAATACAATTTTGGGGAAGACCTTCACATCCGACAAATCCAACCACAGCCTGAGAGTGCAAGTACCCACACAATCAGAGTCATCACATTAAAGGATGAATGCAGATTCAAGCCGATACATAGGTGTTCAGTGCAATGCAACCACTTTGTTTCGACTAACGAATCTTTCTTTGAGAGCAGATTTTTCAATACAAACACAATATTCACAGACAATCACAACAGACAAGATAACACTTTAGCCACGCCAGGCTTAAAATATGACGACCAGCCTCGTCAGGCTTAAAATATGACGACCAGCCTCGTCAGGCTTAAAATATGACGACCAGCCTCGTCAGGCTTAAAATATGACGACAAGCCTCGTCAGGCTTAAAATATGATGAGGCTTAAAATATGACGACTAGCCTCGTCATGCTTAAAATATGACGACCAGCTCTGTCCGGCTTAAAATAGGAAAAACTCATATATTTTATTTTGCAGGCACCACTACAATAGGCTCGTCCGCCTTAGAATTGGACATACACACGTATTTTGTTTATTTTGCAGGCACTACCATGATATGATGATCTATTGAAGGCAATAAACTGGGGCAGAATTTTTGAGGATCCCCTCAAAAATTCCAAAAGACGCAAGCTGACACTGGGGCAGAAATTTTGGAAGTCTCCTCAAAAATTTCAAGAGAGACGAAGTACAGAAGCTGGGAGTTCACCGAAGAAAATTTGACCAAGGCCCAACATTCATGAAAGCATTATAAAAGCAGAAAAAACGACGACTTTCCTAGCGGCGTTGCAGACATGATAATGACATTTTATTTTTTAGTACTTCACTTTACTTTTGTTCGCAGGGTACACAGCCCGGCGACAGGCACTTTACTTTTTGTTCGCAGGGTACACAGCCCGGTGCGATAGACAAAATAGCTCTCGACGAGCAGGAAAAATAGCTCTTGACGAGTAGGCAAAATAGTTCTTGACAAGGAGGCAAAATAGCTCTTGACGAGCAGGCAAAAGCTCCTGACAAGAAGGCAAAATAGCTCTTGACGAGCAGGCAAAATAGCTCTTGACAAGGAGGCAAAATAGCTCTTGACGAGCAGGCAAAAGCTCCTGACAAGAAGGCAAAATAGCTCTTGACGAGCAGGCAAAATAGCTCTTGACGAATAGGCAAAAGCTCCTGACAAGAAGGCAAATAGCTCTTGACGAGCAGGCAGAATAGCTCTTGACAAGGAGGCAAAAAAAGCTCTTGACGAGCAGGCAGACAGCTCCTAACAAGAAGGCAAAATAGCTCTTGACGAGCAGGCAGAATAGCTCTTGACAAGGAGGCAAAAAAAAAAAAAAAAGCTCTTGACGAGCAGGCAGACAGCTCCTGACAAGAAAGCAAAATAGCTCTTGACGAGCAGGCAGAATAGCTCTTGACAAGGAGGCAAAAAAAAGCTCTTGACAAGCAGGCAGACAGCTCCTGACAAAAAGGCAAAATAGCTCTTGACGAGCAGGCAGAATAGCTCTTGACAAGGAGGCAAAAAAAAAGCTCTTGACGAGCAGGCAGACAGCTCCTGAAAAGAAGGCAAAATAGCTCCCGACGAGCAGGCAAAATAGCTCTTGACGAGCAGGCACTTATGATACGCAAATATCTCATAACGAGGGACCACGACACATTGACAGTTGACAATCCAATGACAAGAAAGTCCATTTTACACTTACAAATATTATCTGCAAAAGCTCACCCTTTATTGCAGGAAACGGCGTGACAGTGTTCCAAGGTATACAACCCGACGGACAAACAATTATCTCCTGACAAGATGCACATAAATGAATATCCCCAGAGAAGAAGCATATATTTCCTAACACTCAAAGCACCTGGAGACAGACTAGACAACTACATGACAAAGGAGAGCTCAACTTTACAGGGAGTTTACTCTATCATTATCTTTGGTTGCACTTATCCTACTTTTGTTGCAGGACACTCTTCGACCCCTTGACAAACCTCTGCTCTATTTCACATACCCTTACATTTTCTCCCCAGAAAATCACTATCGCACATGAATTTGCGCAACCGCAAAACCTCAAATGCACACTATGCATCATTCTGGAACACCATTCTAGAAGCTTAATATCACAGACAATGCTTTTGTTATACCCGCAAACTATCTATTTTGCCGATTCCGAAGCACTCAAATCTATATTTCCGTACACGCGCAAGTGATCCACCTAATCTTTCATTCCTGATTGGATGTCAGTTTTGTATTCCTTCCTATTCAGGCCTATCTGTGTCAATCGTGCGTGTTCTCGTGCTTAACCACGCCCATCTATTTGAATCCTGCTTCACCTTTCAATATTCACCAATTTGGTCAAGACAATATTAAAGACAAGATGACTCGATTATCGAGATGAAGTGGAAATTACGTACGTGTAAACTCCTCTTTATGGGTGTGTCGTACACCACATTTTCATAACTAGGATGATTGCAAGCCTCTTTTCCCACGCTCGATCTATTGATGTTATCTCATCTTCGATAATGTCTCTGTTTTATTCCTCATTTAACTCGGCAAAAGGCTATTACATTCAAATGTAAAGTTTACATACTCCGACAAGTTCACTCTTGACATCTAAATCGTGCGTCATAAACATCTCAAACAGGCAACATGCCATTCTAGAACTACACACGGCCTGATTCTCGTGAAACCCGAGATATGTAGGCAACTCAGAGACCGGGGTTCGGCCGAAATACCCCAAAACTCTCATTTTCCCTTCCCACCATCTTGCTTGCAAGTCGTGACAAAATTGGCTGCTCCGTCAACTATCTTTTCCCGAAGATTCTTTCATCATCCCCGGGCAAAGAGGGGCAGCTGTTGACACCCAATTTTGTCCCTCGTATACATATAAACCTTACTAGGGTTCTATTTTTTTTTACATAGTAGTTTTCCTTTCATTACAGTTTATCATACATTTATTTGTATTATTGCTATATTTTATATTTATTAAGTCCCAGTTTAGTCCCTATATTAAGTATGTATCACATAATTGCATCCTGTTTTGAACTACTCCACTTAAGCACGTGCATAGTTTGTTACTAATTGTGAAGTTAGTTAACATATCTATGAATTTAATCTATTATTTGTGACTATTTGTACTTGAATATTATTATGTGAGATCATTTTTTATTTGAGTCAAGTTGTATTTATTCATTATCATTCAAATGTATTTCTTTTTTCATACCAATTTCTTCCATTTATTGCATTTCTCATTTAAAAATTATCCCCAAAAATACTAGACTAGTGCATAACCTTTTAATACCACCTAACCTAATCCTTCACCATAACCCCAAACTAGAATAATCCTTAATTCATTTCCCATAAACTTCGTCAATCCCGTACCCACTAGCGCTCCATTCTTGATTTCATTCTTTCTTCTTGTTTAAACTCTTCCTTATCCTTTCCTTAATTTTGTTCTTCCTTATCACTTATACCAAAATAGCTCCCCCTCCCTCTTTTATTACATTTCCTTTCTTGGCATCAATCAGTTCATAATTGACAATTGCTCTTAATTATTTTTTTGGCATGAATATTCTAGAGTCACACCCTCTACTATGAACTTGAACATTATATTCAGTATTGATACAAAAGTTCTTGTGCTTTCCTTCATTTTTTACTAATCATACGAGATTGACTTTTAAAACTAACGGCTTTATGCTCTTCCTTCTCTTGATTATGATTGATTCTAGCGGCTATTTTATTAGCCTAATTGTAAGCAGCTTGCCTTTTATTCTTTATACTCTTGCACCATAAATACTGATAATTTTGGCATTGGTAAGGACCTCATCCTCGGCTTGTCTACATTCTCACAACTTAATGTTTTCTCTACTTTTACCCAAACGGACACGCTGCCTCCTATGTCTATGTTTCTCTCCCTTCTTCAGGTCCTCTAGCTTCTTCTATTTTCCTTATATCATTTTATTTACACCAAGAAAATTCTGATGCGATCTACAATTTCTCTTGGATGAGATACTTGCTCAAGCGTACCAGATTAAAAGGTACGAGATCGTGGTGCAAGTTTTCTGGTTGTACGTTGGTTGTTGAAATGGGTTTCCTTTAATTATCTAGCTCTGCAAATATGCATGACATCATGTCTATTGCCTCTCTTTGTATCTGATTATTGTTGAGTTTTGTGTCACTCAGTAGTACACTTATTAGTTTCTTGACCTTATCATGATGTAGCCTTAATTCTCTACTGTTAAATTAAGCTATCTAGTCTGCTTTGCACGTCCTTAGTATTGAAAATAGACATACTTTCACTCAATTTTTGAATCTTCCTTGCATGTACACCATGTTCGAGTGATCACTTAAAGCGAAATCGATACTTGGAGTTCAAGGCAAACCACCGCACCAAGCAGCGCTAGGTACGTTCAGGGATATGATGACAATGGCAGGCTGGTCGACTTCTTGAATGAAGAATACATATAGCTTTATAAAATTAAAGCAACTCGTTACTCCCTCATTTTTGGTTTGATATGTCTCTCTCTTAAAAAATTTAAAGATTCATTACTTCTACTATTTTCTAAAGAAATACATTTTCTTTTAACCATTTGGCATGTTTTTAAATTAAATACTAAACTATATTTAAGCTTCACATTATAAACTATATTTAAGCTTCACATTATTTTCAAATAGAAACTCCTCTAAGTCAGAAAATGACTTTTACTCATACCATTAATGTTAAATTATTTTTCGAGCACTATTTTCAAAACTAAATATTTTTAATGCTTCTTTTGTCTTTTCTTAAAATGTTTAACGACCATACAAAGCCAAATAGAGGGAAGTAACATCTGACTGGGCCCTTCTCTCGTCTCGCCTACACCTGATCCCGCCTTCTTTTAAAAAAACTTTATTTGAGTTCATTTATTGGTTAAGTTATTTAATTATTTTCTCAATTTAAATTCGTCACCAAGGATAATAAGGTGACACACGCCTTTACTAATAATTTTCTCTTTTGTGAAGTATTACATTCGAAAGGAGGCTTTATGGAGGATTCTAAGGATTTCTCTCTACTCATGTGGCTTCGTACATAAACTACGTAGTATCATATAATATTTATTTTTTTTTGAGTTGGGGTGGTGTTGACTATTACTAGCTTTTGCCTCTTTTTAGACATAACATAATCTAATACTTTCTTAGTTAAAAATATCATTTGACTTTCATGCTTAAATTTTAGTTTAATCTCTTAACCCTTTTCTTCGAATCCCAATTATAAAGTCCGGCCGGTAACCACATTTGGTGGAATCTGAGAGGTGCCTAACACCTTCCTCTTGGGTTAATCTGAACCCTTACGCAGAATTCTCGATTCGTAGATCAAGTATCGGAGTTAATATTAAAATTGGCTAGAAACAAAGTAGGTGCCCTAATACGCCTATTTAAAAAATATGTTAGGTGGCGACTCCAAGTCTTTACCCGCGAGTCCCAATAAGTCGAGCCTATCTCGAACCCTAACCGAGGGTTCGGAAAAAAATGGGTGTCGACCGAATGGCGACTCCAAGTCTTTACCCGCGAGTCCCAATAAGTCGAGCCTATCTCGAACCCTAACCAGGGGTTCGGGAAAAAATGGGTGTCGACATTTGTGAATGAAATTGTATATTTGTTTAAATCGATTAGTAATGTGTCTAACTAGCTGATAGAACGTCCAATCTATGCTTCAATTTGTTAGAATACTTCTTAATGATTAAAAGTGTTAATTGAAGTAGAATCAACCCTAAACTCCTAATCCAAATAACTTAATAATTACATTTTGGTATAATTAACAATATATTCGGGTTTACTTACACATAGCATGTGTTGGAATCTTACTAAACTACTAAGTCATTGTTTAACCAATTCAAATGATCATTATATTAGTATTTCTCAACTAATCCTTAATGGGGCAGAAAGAACATTGTCATGGTGATACAGAATGGCGTAAAGACGTCCGGGAACTTACCAAAACCGGTTCAGAACATGCAATTGGTTGTTCTTAAAATGTTTGACATTTTTACGATTTGGGGTATGGGGTTAGGAATTGGGGTTCAGGGTTAGGGTTAGGGTTGGAACATCCTTTTCAATGTTCCGACTGTCAAAAAATACTTATTTTTTTTAGAAGAAACACATTTCATTTTGAACGAACGACTTAATAGATAACTATGTTTGGCACGTACAAAAGCACGTTCTAATATCTCAAAAAAATGTATCTGCTCTATTTTATACAAAAAGGGATGTGCGTGGAACAAATAAAAAGGTGGGGCTTTAATGACAACCCCAAAAGTTAAGTTTTAATTAAAAATGCGGCAAATTAGTCTTATCAATTCTATCATTTCAATCATTGAACACCCGCCCCTTTCTTCTCTTATACACTTCTCAAGTTTTCTTCTCGAGTCTTCTATTTCGTCGAAGACCATCTACATTTCTCCGGTAATATCTAAAGGTAAATTTTGAATTATATTGATGTTTTTCAAGTGAATCGGGGTTTATTTTTTTATATTTTGCTATTTCGATAAAGCTAAGGTTTTTACGCCTTCTTACTGGTTCTGAACTGAAATTCTCGTAAAAATCTCTGTTTTTGTTGATTTTTTGGTCAAATAGTGCTGTGTTGTTGTAAAACTAGTGAAGCTTTTGCATATTTATGTTAATAACGATGTTAAGACCATACTCTTTCTGCTATGTCAAACCTCTTCATACAATGCTTTGAACGTGTGTTAGGATGTTTCAAGTTGTTGATGCATTTTAGATGATTTTTGTTAAAATAAATTAGAGTTTTATAAAATAAGTATGCTAAAGGTTGAAGCTTTTGCATGTATATGTTAATAACGATGTTAAGACCATACTCCTTCTGCTATGTCAAACATCTTCATACGGTGCTCTGAACGTGTGTTAGGATGTTTCAAGTTGCTGATGAAGTTTAGTTGTATTTTGTTAAAAGAAATTAGGCATTCACTAATAATATGTAGTGGAAGTATGATCAACTTAACACATAATCTGATAGTTTTCATTCATAATTAAGGAAACAAAATACATATACAAAAGTACAAGATATACTGCTTAAACAAAAGTACTAGATATAATGCTTAAACAAAAGTACTACATATGATGCTTCATAGTATGTAATAGAACAAGATATATAACTAATTGTCGGCATTGGGAGAATTTGGAGGAGTATCAAACAGCTCTAGATTCATCACTTGTTGGAGAAGGAGTGCCAAAAGCATTCTTTCAATACACTCTGTGAGCTGAATTAACACTTGCCTTATACTCCATATATCCGTAGACAAGCGGTCCATATTATGGTTATTGCAGTGATGTCAATTTGTATACCGAAAATATCTTAGGCTATGTTACCATAATATTCGTTATGGTCAGGTTGCGCTGGGGTATAGTGGCCATTAGCAACAACTTCATTTTGGTGGTTTTCCATTTGTGTTTGTTGTTTATGAAGAAATTTTGATGTTTCAAAGAAGAGGATAATTGTGTGTATGGCGGAACAAGAAAATGTATGTATTTATAGATGAATTTTGCACCCGTCCGAAATTTACAATTTTTTAACATAAAAACACCAAAAGACGTGCTTGGAACATTGAAAAGACATTCACTATTCTCTAGATGATGTATCCGAATTATGAATTAATGCCTCGTTTTGAATGCAGGTTTTGATGCTTTCACACCTTTTAATTGCACAAGCCAACCCTTCGTTTGAATCAGCATGACTCTTGGGAATAAGACTCCCTCTATAAATAGGTTATACATTTCACAGATTTTTAATCTCACAGAACTCTAACAAAAAAAAAATCAAAATCAACATGGCGCGCAAACCACACTACAAGACTAAGGATCTGCAGGGTGACGTTGACGAGATAAGAGAGCGCCTCTGTGAAGCATGCAGGCGTCAATTAACTGATATCTGCAGAATAGCTAGGGTTCTGCGCGTTCTTTTGGAGGTGTATGGCAAGAACCTAGATGACTACATAACTCCCCCCCCCCCCAATTCCCCACCACCACCACCACCACCCGCTACCACTGAATAATCTTTTTATTTTTATTTTATGAATTTTAATGAAAGGCCATTATTCTAACAACATATCGTAGCATATTTCTAATAGCTTAAAAATGTGCTTAAAATAATAAAATATTACATGATAAAAAAATTTAAATTGTTCAAGATTAAAATTCAAAAGGCAACACTTTGAGTTTAGGAGGATTGTCCACTATCCACTCGTCTTGGGCAAGTAGTTCTTTTGTGGCCTGACCTTTTGCAGATGCTACATTTGTTTCTCCTACTTGAAAATACTTCACCAACTGATGGTATCTATTTTTTTCTTCGTCTACACTTACCCATGTCCACGAAAGGAGGCAATATTTGTCTCTCAAGCAGCTCAGAAGGAACATTCTAAAATTCTTTTGGGGGAACAATATTGATCGGTTCTGCATAGGCAAGAATATATGACTCTAACTTGTAATATGGAGAACTGAAGTCGTAGACGCATGCTCCATAATCTTCTGGATGCAGCATTATGATAGCTGCCATAGCATGTTTTAGGGTATTAAGTCAATTTGATACTCTCTGCAAGTACAAGTTTTGTTCCGTAAAACGACTTCTGCTCCCTGGCCTGGACTGATGATGCTGAAATCATACGTACCTTTTCGACTAATTACGAGCTTACCCCATTCCTCCAGGTTGAATCTTATTTTTCCTTTAATTGAAGGGACACATATGGTTGAAACCTCGAGAAACTCCGTAGCTCTCACATGGAATTTTTCACCAAATGTCTGATTGATATGATTCAATAGGGCAACAATAGGATATTCTCTTTTATCCCTCAGCATTGCATTTGTGGACTCAACATTGTTCCAGGTCATCACTGCAAACCTGAATTTGTAACAAACAAAAAAAGACCTATATGCTAAATGCGTCTAATCTAAGTACGAACATTAATTATGCGATCTGAACAGCAATAATTATGTTACGCACATCATTGATACTGTTTTGAACGTCAATTAGAATGTTCTTGGCTTAATTGCCATGTAAACATAGAACATTCCAAAGCAAGGTTCAGAACATTGGTATGAATATTCATAGTGTCACGACCCAACTTAGGGCCGCGACGGATGACCAACACTAAGTGTCGATCATCACTAATCCTACTGATAATATGCTAACCATTATAACTGATAAACAGAATAAGGATAGACCTAGCTGATAAGGAGTATGCAATGCAAATAGCTGACAAGGCTAACATAAGCTGACATACATAACATACTGACTGCACCACACAGGGACATATCTACAGGCCTCTAAGAGTGCTGAACTGAATATACAAAGGACGGGACAAGGCCCCGCCATACCTACTCGACATCTGTACAACATACCAAAAGATGAGTAACTCCGGGAGTAAGCGGAGTGACTCCAGTAGCTGATAGATGGCCTACTAACATGGTCCAAGCATTGATCTATCTGCACCTGCGCGGCATGAAACGCAGCGCCCCAGAAAAGGGCGTGAGTACGATATGTACCAAGTATGTAAGGCATGAGCATATAATATGTCATAGCTGAATGAAACTGTAGGCTGGAATATAAATATGTAAACATGAGCTGGAGCATAGCAATATAGCTGGAAATCTGAAGAACGTACTAAACATGATATGAATATAAGCTGAAGTCTAGCTGAATCTGAACCTGAAGACTGAGCTGAACTATACTGATAAATAACTGTAATATGACTGATAGCTGGTTACTAGAAACTGGAACTGATAACTGTCAACTAATACTGACGCTAAGAACTGGTGGCTGATAATTGAGAACTGATAACTGTCAACTGATACTGATGCTAAGAACTGGTGGCTGATAACTGAGAACTGATAACTGTCAACTGATACTGATGCTAAGAACTGGTGGCTGATAACTGAGAACTGATAACTGTCAACTGATACTGACGCTAAGAACTGGTGGCTGATAACTGAGAACTGATAACTGTCAACTGAGCTAAAGCTGAACTGTTATCTGAACTGGTACCTGTCTGGTGTTATGGGCTATATCCCCCCAAATCAGGTAACTGAACATCTGAACTAGTACCTGTCTGGCGTTATGGGCTGTATCCCCCCAAATCAGGTAACTGAAAACTGGAACTAGCCTCATGTATAATCATGCAGTGCATAATGTGGCTATATACGCGTATATAACAAACCTGGTGGGTGTTATGGGCTATATCCCCCCCAGCCAGTAATATCTAGTCTCTCTGGTCAGAGTGTGTGAATGACACCCGGTCACACTAGGTGTTTCAACTCCCGCCTGAACTAGAGGGGCTGTATCCCCCAGACGGGTAGCATCACACGCGACCGGACTGTGTGTCCAATGTCCAGCCTCTATGGGGGACTCCAAATCACACATAACATGATCACAATATAAGCATAAGCATGTATGAGGCATAACACATGTGGCAACAATATATATGGACTCAAAGGAATGATAAGAAAACTCTGGATGGAATTGTAGACACAACCTGAAACTTAGAATTTGTCTAACTCTTTGATTTTTATAAAAATTTCGGCAGAGTTTCCACTGAAACTGGATGATCCGCAAAACAGAACCAGCACTATACTATACACGGGAATGGATACCCGGATAAACTGATAACATAAACAAATTAACTGAATAACAAGATGAGAGTGGCGTAACAATTCCACGGATGTACAGAATTTCTAGACAGTACCAGCGTCCTGTATTGCGTCATAGTTTTGAGGGTGCAGATAAAAGTTATAGACCTCATGGTCTTCATGAAAGTTGTAGATATATGTATTAGGATTCTGTAGATTCTTAAATCATCTTAATATCAATTTTGTATAAGGAGTTATGATCAATGTACTAATAACTGTCCAAAGTTCAAAACAATTTTCCAGATTTTGAAACGTTTTGCCTTTCTGATTTGGACGTCTTTCACCTTGGATTTTAGTACCAAATTAAGTATATACAAGGTTTCCTTGGTACCATACAAGTTTCTCACAAGAAAAACTAAGTTTAAAACTAATAAAAGCTTCAAGATCTAAAAGATACATGCCTTGCCAAAAGAAAGGTTTAGCCTTACATACCTTTGATGTTTCTAGCTTCTAAACTTCGTTTCCTTTGAATTCCACACCTTCTAAAGCTTAAACAAGCTATAAAATAGAATTTAGATACTTTACTTAGCTATGAAGTAATTCTAAAACTCAAACTATAGACGAAATTGAAGGTAGCATAATGTTACCCTAATCGCGTAGAGCGTTTTGACGCAATCCATCTTCCGTTTCGAGTCAAGATTGATGTTGTTTCTTCAAAATAAAAAAATATGGATTAAAACTGAAGTAAGGTCTGTTTAAGTCGTGGTTTTACTGGAAATGTCGAGAGAGAGAGAGAAATTTCTCTTTTATAATAAAAACATTTCATTTCTAGCCCTCTTTTGCTCTTATGTCCCTTTTTCTGGTCTGACTTCTGACGCTCATATCTTTTTATCTATAAGTTATATGAGCGAATCGTTAAAAGTGTTGGAAACTACACTCCAAGACCTTCAATTTGGTATATGATATGTCCCCAAAAGACTTCATATAATACATGAAATTAATTACTGAAAAAGCTCCGTTACAAGGCAATTCCTTAGTCGGTTTTTCCGCAACTTAAATCTGATTTTTCCCAAACTTTATATTCAACATATAAACATCATATATGATCATATTATTACTTTAAACTCACTTAAATCATTCTTAACATGATATTATAATGATATACGTCAATTTAGACGTACGGGGTGTAACAATATTCCCCCGTTAGGAACATTCGTCCTCGAATGTTAAATGAAGTATGTAGAAGCATTAAGCAACGATCTGTTACATACTCGAAGTAATGAAGAGATGTGTATATTTGGCCCTCATGTCATTTTTAGCTTCCCAAGTTATTTCTTCTATATTATTGCTTTGATATAGCATCTTAACTAAAGGAATGTCTTTCGTCCTTACTCGACGAATCTGCCTCTTTAAATTGCAACTGGCACCTCCTTATTAGTCAACTGTTCTGTAATCTGTACATCCTCTACTGGTACAACTCTAGAAGGATCTCTGACACATTTTTTTGAGCATGGAAACATGGAATACTGGATGTACCTCCTGAAGGTCTGCTTGAAGGTCTAACTCGTAGACTACACGCCCAACTTGCCTGATAATCTGATATGGACTAATAAATCTAGGGCTAAGCTTTCCCTTCTTTCCAAATCTCATAACGCCTTTCATAGGTGATACTGTCAGGAATACCTAATCGCCAATATGAAATTCTAAATCTCAATGTCGATTATCTGCATAGGACTTCTGTCTGCTCTGCACTGCTAATAATATTTCCCTGATCAACTTGACTTTATCAATTTCTTGTTGAATTAAGTCTGGACCTATCAATTGAGACTCGCCAACCTTGAACCATCATATAGAAAACCTGCATTTGTGCCCATACAAAGCTTCATATGGCACCATCTGTATGTTAGAATGATAGCTATTATTATATGCAAACTCTATCAACAGTAGGTGACCATTCCAGCTGCCTCTAAAATCTAACATGTAAGCTCTAAGCATATTTTTCTAATCTCTGAATGGTCCGCTCAGCCTGTCTGTCTGTCTATGGATGAAATACTGTACTCAGATACACCTGTGTCCCTAAACCTGTCTGGAACGATCTATAGAAATTAGCTGTAAACTGGTGCGCCCCCGTCTGAAATAATAAATACTGGAATACCATGTAGGCGCACTATCTCTCTGATATAAAGTCTGGCATAATCCTCTGCTGTATATGTAGTTCTAACAGGAAAGAAATGAGCTCATTTAGTAAGCCTGTCAACTATAACCCAAATAGAGTCATATCTGCTCCGCATACGGGGAAAGCCTGTAATGAAGTCCATATTCACTGCTTCCCATTTCTATGATGGAATCTCGACTTCCTGTAACAAGCCACTAGGTTTTTTCTTTTTTTTTTTTTTTTTTTTTTTTTTTTTTTTTTTTTTTTTTTTTTTTTTTTTTGCTCGATTTTAACCTGCTGGCAGTTGGCACACTGAGCCACAAATTCTGCTATGTCACGCTTCATTTCGTCTCAACAATAAATCTGCTTAAGATCATGGTAAATCTTAGTCGAATTAGGATGAACAGTGTATCTGGAATAATGTGCATCTGTCATAATCTGTCCACATAAATCTGCAACATCAGGAACCCAAAGTCTATCTTTATATATAAGAACCCCGTCACTAGTAACCTATATAATAATTTTGGTTTTCTTCTGGCTATTTGTCTGTATTCAACTAGAACTGAATCCTCATACTGACGTTGTTTTACTTCTGTAACTAGGCAAGTAGTGGCTGCTTTCTGAATTGTAACTCCTGCGTCCTCTGAATCTAATAATCTGACTCCCATGCTGGCCAACTGGTGGAGTGCATGAGCTAACTCTCTTTTCTGGGGCTGTAAATAAGATAAACTACCCATAGACTTACGACTAAGGGCATCAGCAACAACATTCGCTTTACCCGGATGATAAAGAATGTCCACGTCATAGTCCTTCAGCAACTCTAGCCACCGCCTCTGTCGTAGGTTTAGCTCCTTTTGCTTAAATATGTACTGGAGGCTCTTGTGGTCTGTATAAATATCAACATGAACTCCGTATAAATAATGTCTCCAAATCTTTAATGCATGAATGACTGCTGCAAGCTCCAGATCATGGGTAGGGTAGTTCTGCTCGTGCTTTTTCAGCTGCCTGGAAGCATAGGCAATTACTCTTCCGTGCTGCATCAAAACACAACCAAGACCAATTCGAGAAGCGTCACAGTAAATGACATAGTCCTCAGATCCCTCTGGAAGTGTAAGTACTGGAGCTGTTATCAACCTGTTCTTTAGTTCTTGGAAGCTGTGCTCGCAAGAATCAGACCACTCAAATTTAGCTGATTTCTTTGTCAATTTGGTCGGTGGAGCTGCAATGGAGGAAAAACCCTCTATAAACTTTCTGTAATAACCTGCCAAACCCAGAAAACTACGTACTTCAGTTGGCGTCGTAGGCATGGGCCAATTCTTCACAGCCTAGATCTTCTGGTCATCTATTTTAATTCTTTCTGCTGAAACTATGTGGCCAAGAAATGCCACTGAATCTATCTAGAATTTACACTTTGAGAACTTAGCATATAATTGTTGGTCCCGATGAGTACCCAATACTGTGCGTAGGTGCTCCACATGCTCTGATTCAGACTTTGAATAGATGAGAATATCATCAATAAATATAATCACAAATAAATCTAGATAAGGGCTGAATACGCTATTCATCAGATCCATAAATACTGCAGGGGCATTAGTGAGTCCAAACGACATCACTAAAAACTCATACTGGCCATATCTAGTCCTGAATGCAGTCTTAGGTATATCAGATTTTCTAACTCTAACCTGATGGTAGCCTGATCGCAAATCCATATTCGAGAAGCACTTGGCACCCTGGAGCTTGTCAAACTAGACATCAATCCTGGGCAGAGAGTATTTATTCTTAATAATGACTTTATTCAGCTGTCTGTAATCTATGCACATGCGTAGAGAGTCATCTTTCCTTTTTTACAAATAGTATCGAGGCTCCCCACGGGGAAATGCTGGGTCTGATGAGGCCTTTATCTAACAAATCCTTCAATTGCTCCTTAAATTCTTTCTGTTATACAGGTGCCATCCTGAAGAACATGCCCCTGATGGCGTGCTGGTGCTGAGCAAGCAACTGCTGATCTAGCTGGCTGGGCTGTACAACTACCACCCCTAGTCGGGCAATCTCTCATGAAATGGCCTGCCTCGCGACAAATATAACAAGTATCAACTCCTAACTGACATGGACCCAAGTGGCGTTTACCACAATCTGAACATCTGGGATATGTCTGACTGGCCGGTAGCGAAGTACCACGGCGCTGAAATCCTGAAGTCCGTGATGCTTGACTAGCTCTGGACTGAGGAGTTCTATCAGATCTCAGGCCACGAGACTGTGTAGGTATACTAGCTGGTGGTTGTCTAACACACTGCTATCTACTCGCTCCAGACGTCTCTCCAAACGAACCAGAAAATCTGCCCCTCTTGTCTAGCACTTTATCCCTGTCGGCTCTCTATTTTTGCTTCATCTCCTCAAGTGATAAAGCAAATGCCTGAATGTTATGTTCATACATGACTGCATAGCAACTGTCATACGCTCGTTCACTAGGTGTGGAGCTAGTCCCACTATATACTTGTGAATTCTATCCTCCATACTCACTACAACCCTAGGGGCAAACCATGCTAAAGAATTAAAGCAATAATTATACTCTTCTACACTCAAACTTCCCTGTCTCAAGGTCAGGAACTGATTAGCACGGGCTCCCTATGTCTCTATAGGCATATACTGATAAAGGAAGGCATCTGAGAATTCCTTCCAAGTCACCGGAGTAACATCTGACCCTCTAGATAGCTCCCATGTCTGATACCACCCTGCTGCTAGGTGATGCAATCTGAATGCAACCAACTCTACTGACTCCGTGTCTGACACGTGCATAACCCTCAACACTCTGGCTATCCTCAATAGAAAATCCTGAGGGTCTTCTCCTGTACGGGATCCAGTAAAGACTGTAGGCTCTAGCCTGATAAAATCATTGATCCTGGATCCAACATCTCCCTGGGCATCTGCACTGTGTTGTCTAGTCTGAGCAACTACAACACTAGTCGATAATCTGATGGCATCCCTCATTTCCTGCCCCTGACTATCAGGCTGAGAAGGTGGAGGTATAGTAGCTGCAGTACCTCTAATATCACCCTGAATTGATAGGATCTGTGAGGCCTCAGATGGAGCCTCAGGTCTGGACTCCTCACTCTCATCCACCTTAGGTGGCACTCTACTAATACCCTGGCCGGCAATAACCTTGCCCTTCTGGGCAGCTGTTAGTTTCTTTGGCGGCATCGCTTTGCTGAAATTACTATTGTTAGAGGGCTGAATTCTATAATCATGGCTCTATCGCACGATCTAGAGAAGAAAAAAAAACAACTGTCTTGAAGTGCCTTGTAGCCTCCTGTTCAAAAGTATGGCGCGCAACATACTCCTAAACAAGACTCTACTAGACACGGCCTGTAGACACCCTAGGACTGAACTGCTCTGATACCACTTTTGTCACGACCCAACTTAGGGCCGCGACGGATGACCAACACTAAGTGTCGATCATCACTAATCCTACTGATAATATGCTAACCATTATAACTGATAAACAGAATAAGGATAGACCTAGCTGATAAGGAGTATGCAATGCAAATAGCTGACAAGGCTAACATAAGCTGACATACATAACATACTGACTGCACCACACAGGGACATATCTACAGGCCTCTAAGAGTGCTGAACTGAATATACAAAGGACGGGACAAGGCCCCGCCATACCTACTCGACATCTGTACAACATACCAAAAGATGAGTAACTCCGGGAGTAAGCGGAGTGACTCCAGTAGCTGATAGATGGCCTACTAACATGGTCCAAGCATTGATCTATCTGCACCTGCGCGGCATGAAACGCAGCGCCCCAGAAAAGGGCGTGAGTACGATATGTACCAAGTATGTAAGGCATGAGCATATAATATGTCATAGCTGAATGAAACTGTAGGCTGGAATATAAATATGTAAACATGAGCTGGAGCATAGCAATATAGCTGGAAATCTGAAGAACGTACTAAACATGATATGAATATAAGCTGAAGTCTAGCTGAATCTGAACCTGAAGACTGAGCTGAACTATACTGATAAATAACTGTAATATGACTGATAGCTGGTTACTAGAAACTGGAACTGATAACTGTCAACTAATACTGACGCTAAGAACTGGTGGCTGATAATTGAGAACTGATAACTGTCAACTGATACTGATGCTAAGAACTGGTGGCTGATAACTGAGAACTGATAACTGTCAACTGATACTGATGCTAAGAACTGGTGGCTGATAACTGAGAACTGATAACTGTCAACTGATACTGACGCTAAGAACTGGTGGCTGATAACTGAGAACTGATAACTGTCAACTGAGCTAAAGCTGAACTGTTATCTGAACTGGTACCTGTCTGGTGTTATGGGCTATATCCCCCCAAATCAGGTAACTGAACATCTGAACTAGTACCTGTCTGGCGTTATGGGCTGTATCCCCCCAAATCAGGTAACTGAAAACTGGAACTAGCCTCATGTATAATCATGCAGTGCATAATGTGGCTATATACGCGTATATAACAAACCTGGTGGGTGTTATGGGCTATATCCCCCCCAGCCAGTAATATCTAGTCTCTCTGGTCAGAGTGTGTGAATGACACCCGGTCACACTAGGTGTTTCAACTCCCGCCTGAACTAGAGGGGCTGTATCCCCCAGACGGGTAGCATCACACGCGACCGGACTGTGTGTCCAATGTCCAGCCTCTATGGGGGACTCCAAATCACACATAACATGATCACAATATAAGCATAAGCATGTATGAGGCATAACACATGTGGCAACAATATATATGGACTCAAAGGAATGATAAGAAAACTCTGGATGGAATTGTAGACACAACCTGAAACTTAGAATTTGTCTAACTCTTTGATTTTTATAAAAATTTCGGCAGAGTTTCCACTGAAACTGGATGATCCGCAAAACAGAACCAGCACTATACTATACACGGGAATGGATACCCGGATAAACTGATAACATAAACAAATTAACTGAATAACAAGATGAGAGTGGCGTAACAATTCCACGGATGTACAGAATTTCTAGACAGTACCAGCGTCCTGTATTGCGTCATAGTTTTGAGGGTGCAGATAAAAGTTATAGACCTCATGGTCTTCATGAAAGTTGTAGATATATGTATTAGGATTCTGTAGATTCTTAAATCATCTTAATATCAATTTTGTATAAGGAGTTATGATCAATGTACTAATAACTGTCCAAAGTTCAAAACAATTTTCCAGATTTTGAAACGTTTTGCCTTTCTGATTTGGACGTCTTTCACCTTGGATTTTAGTACCAAATTAAGTATATACAAGGTTTCCTTGGTACCATACAAGTTTCTCACAAGAAAAACTAAGTTTAAAACTAATAAAAGCTTCAAGATCTAAAAGATACATGCCTTGCCAAAAGAAAGGTTTAGCCTTACATACCTTTGATGTTTCTAGCTTCTAAACTTCGTTTCCTTTGAATTCCACACCTTCTAAAGCTTAAACAAGCTATAAAATAGAATTTAGATACTTTACTTAGCTATGAAGTAATTCTAAAACTCAAACTATAGACGAAATTGAAGGTAGCATAATGTTACCCTAATCGCGTAGAGCGTTTTGACGCAATCCATCTTCCGTTTCGAGTCAAGATTGATGTTGTTTCTTCAAAATAAAAAAATATGGATTAAAACTGAAGTAAGGTCTGTTTAAGTCGTGGTTTTACTGGAAATGTCGAGAGAGAGAGAGAAATTTCTCTTTTATAATAAAAACATTTCATTTCTAGCCCTCTTTTGCTCTTATGTCCCTTTTTCTGGTCTGACTTCTGACGCTCATATCTTTTTATCTATAAGTTATATGAGCGAACCGTTAAAAGTGTTGGAAACTACACTCCAAGACCTTCAATTTGGTATATGATATGTCCCCAAAAGACTTCATATAATACATGAAATTAATTACTGAAAAAGCTCCGTTACAAGGCAATTCCTTAGTCGGTTTTTCCGCAACTTAAATCTGATTTTTCCCAAACTTTATATTCAACATATAAACATCATATATGGTCATATTATTACTTTAAACTCACTTAAATCATTCTTAACATGATATTATAATGATATACGTCAATTTAGACGTACGGGGTGTAACACATAGACGTGCACTTGTGGCCAAGGAAAAACATCTGCTCCATTTATGGAACCCCACGTCATCTTGAAGATATCTGACAATCCTTGGATCGTTGTCTTCGATTTGCTTAAAGTGCATTCTGAAATCCTCTACACAATATGCATCTGCTGCCAAGTAATAGGACCCCAGGTGGTCTCCAAACTGAAACTTTGTACGGATATTTTCAGCAAGGTGCCTCGTGCAAACTCCGTAGTGAGCTTGGGGAAACCACTTGGCAACTGATTTTGCTATGCTTTTATGCCTGTTTGAAATGACGCTCAACTCATCATTATACTGGGCTATGTCAACTAATTATTTGGAAAAAAAATCATAAGAAGCATTACATTCTTTGTCCACAGCACAGAATGCAACAGGCATATGTGCTTCTCTGCATCTTGGGCAACGACAGACAACAACACCCTGCCATACTTGCCTTACAAATGAGTCCCATAAATAGCTAGAACTTTCCTCATATACACAAAACCCCTAATTCATGATTCGTAAGATATAAAAAATACTTAAACCCCCCACAACTATCAACCTTTAAAGCTGTCTTGCTTCCAATATTTTGGAACCTTACCATAAAACTGTATGCCTCTAAAATTTCATAACTGTGATCATGTGTCCCTTTTGCTATTACCTTTTCAATCTCACATCCCTTCAAACTTTTCCAATAACTAATGTTGCATCCCAATTCTCTGTTAAGTGCAATTCTGATTTCTTTTG
The DNA here is from genome assembly GCA_037355625.1 of Petunia x hybrida. NCBI lineage: Eukaryota > Viridiplantae > Streptophyta > Magnoliopsida > Solanales > Solanaceae > Petunia > Petunia x hybrida. The sequence continues at coordinate 26,328,736 of JBBBVM010000041.1, forward strand.
GTATTATTCTTTTCCCCTCAATATACATATCTTTCATGTATTCACCAACAACATCAGTCGTGGCATGTGTACGATGGCTTTGCAGGTGCTGCACACCACACGTGTGCTGGCCATTGTAGATTGTGATATAAAATGTATTACTACTATGATACCTTAATGCTCGAAGCCACCACTTGCAATTTGCATAAACACATCGGGCATAAAACAAATTTTTTGTATACTTCACAGCTTTGAAAGAAAAAGGTTTCCTCACTGCAGCAACCCTCAACTTCACCACTAATTCTCGCTTGTTCTTGAAAGTCATGCCCTTTACAAAACCTGTGTCGTCTTTCCCAAAAAAAATCGTTGCGGCTGCTCTGTGATGGTATTATTCCTGAAGAATTACCAACTACTTCTCCACCTTCTTCAACACATTTTCCATCACCACATTCTTCACCTTCTTCATCTACCTCTCCACCTTGTTTTAATTCATCTTCATCCATCTCAACATGCATATCTTGTTCATTTGAACTTGAAATTCCTTCAGGACTTGGAATCACACTAACCCTTAATGTTGGCCTAGCACCAGCTGGGTCTACATCAGCCATATAAAGCTGAACATCATCATCAGTCCTAATTTTAGATGGAGCAATTTTTTGCTTTGCGGCAATACTCAACGTAATATGAAACGCAATGATCTCTAGGATCATCACTTACCCCCAACTGCGTATGATTTTGTTGACAAGTTCATCATATGTAACATTCTTACTCACAAGGATAGGTCTTGTCTCTTTCACCTTAAGAATCCAAGCATAGCATTTCGAGTGCTCCACCCATTCACCGAGATAATCAACTCCTAGTAGTATGTCCCTCATTACTTTAACAATATCTGCAAGACATGATAAACATTCATCAAATGTGGTCTAGGCAGCAAAAGATACTGGAACATCCAAAAATAGATCCGAACATATTAAAGGATGTTTAAGAATACAAGCATACCAATGTGGAACATCTATACATCAGTTCCGACCATCTATAAATGTTCCAACATTATGAATAGCATTTACTGAACATGCCGTAAGATTTTTTGGGCATCTAATATTATGTTCTGTAACTCTGACTAGCACAATAGGAACATCAAAATGATTGTCCCGAGCATCTAACATAATGTTCCATAATTGTGACTACATCGTACGAGCATTTGTAGAATAATCTATAGGATGTTGCGATCGTCACGGTAAGATGTTTCAAAACAACAACATATTATTTAAAAACTTGGGTTTTTACAAAAATTAGAATAGTAGAGATTAGGAGACGGAGGTTAACACTTACAGAAGATATGGAACTTGTCAAGCTCTCCAGTTTGAAGTAATGCCCAACTACTAATTCAACGTCAAGCTTTCCAATTTGAAGTAATGCCCAACCAGTAAACATTATTCAAAGAATTTCAATGTCAAGCAACCCAAAAAGAAGTAATGCCAACCAGAAATTGTTATTCAAAGAATTGCAACGTATTTTTCCCAAATTATTTTTTCAATTAGAGTAAATAATACCTAATTAACCGAAAAGAATTTAGATATGACAATATTTTGTATTTGGGAGAGTTGGAATGAAAGAATAATAGCAAAACCGAAGAGAGATTGAAGAAAGAAGATGCACAGCAGCTATGGTGTTTTCAGGTCGCGAGGGAGAAGAAAGAAAAGAGGAGAGAGAAAGGAGGGAATAAACGGAGGGAAAAATCTTTCCCTAGTTTGGCAAATTTTTTTTATATACGTGAGGAACAAAGTGTAAGAACTAAAACTTTAGGGTGAAGGAGAGTTAAGGAAAGTTGTGTTTAAGTGCCTTAATCAATTGTGTCCCTTCTACCACATTATTTAAGACTTTTTTCTTTTTACCAACTTACACTCTTGAGTGTCCCTTTTAACCAAAGCACACAGGAAACTTACTGTATAGTCTTTCCTCCTACCCTTTTTTGTTACTGCTCTTTGATGTAATTCTCTGCAGAGGCTAGGCAAATCCCTCTTCTTGTCCTTCAAGATTAGAACAGCCAAGGTAGTTCATTTTTTAAAATAAAAAGAGACTGCTTCCTCCTTATCCGCTAATAACCTTGATTCTAATGCTGGCGGAGAAATTACTAGATTTATGATAACATTTGTATTGGTCTGATTGATTGTTGCTTGAGCCAAAATCTGTGCCACTCCATTATTTGGTTGTGTAAAGTTATGCCTGACATCCGACTTCACCATTTGCTGCATTGACAATCATGTTTTGCACAATCCATCATTAAATAACGTCCATTGTAATGTAAAATGCAATAACAATTTCGATGTCTAATCAGGATATTCAGATTCATATCTACCAGCAATGTTACGTACTAATTTAAACCCACGAAAGTGTAACTTATGACTAGTCTCATACAAATCCATCCATGTTTACGTGGGTTGATTGAATTATTCCCTTTCTTCATACTACAAAAGTAAAAAAGAAAAAAAAAAGGAAATTGATGTGAATTTAGACATAGATATCTTAAATATTTAAAATATAAGCCATAATAACTGATAATCCAAAAAAATCTATGAAATTAAAAAAATTGTTGTCAAAAAAAAAAATTGTCTCTAAATTAAATAGCAAGATTGCCCCACAATTTAAAACATAGTGAATAAGATTTAAGCACTAAAGCAGATTTAAGCACTAAAGCAACATAAAATTTGTAAAAATTTAGTCCGGTAGCCTATTTGCACCGTGCTAAATGAAAACTAGCAAGCGATGGAAAATTCTTTGAAGTCTAGCTGAATCAAGAAATATTCTAGTCTTACACTGAGATTTGTGAACAAAATTTTAAAATCTCAATATTTTATACTGTGATCACTTAAATATGAATCCCAGTATAAAATACTGGAATTTTGAATATGTTCATTCATTACATCTAAAACTCCGATTTTGTTTGAAACTTTGAACAAAACTCCATATTTTTTTGTTGTGGCTAGTCTGGATATTGTTTAAGGCCATGAGGGTATAGATGTACAGGGGGATAATTTGGCTATTTCTTAATGAATTGTGAAATAGCGGACGAAACCAACTTATAGTGTCCAGAAATGGCTACACATCATTTTTCACATAAAATTTGGGTTAAATTACACTCAATGTCAATTTAGGACATTATTTTAAAAAAACATAGCAATATTTTGTCACTTTATAAAACGTAGCAATATTTTTAAAAATTCTACCAAACATGTCACAACTAAAAAACCCTAACCCTAACTTTCCTCTCCCTTTCTCTCTCTTCTCTCCTCTCTCTTCCCAACCCTAACAGCCCATCACGCCGCCACCATTTGCCTCCCTGTCGCTGGAGTAGTAATCCCAACCCTAACAACCCATTCACATAGTCTTCCTCTCTCCCCCATTGTATCCCCGTCGTCTTCCCCCATTTTTCGGCCAAATCCGGCGACGTGCGCTTCCCCATCACCGGCTAGTGTTGTTTTTTTTTTGTCTTGCTGCTGTATTGTCCCCCCCCCCCACCCGACGTGTGCTTCCCCATCCCGTCGTGTGTGATGTTATTCTCTCTGCCTGAGTTCCGGTGGCGACAGATCTGCTGCAACTGAGCAGATCCGGCCTTCCCCGGTGAGGACCCGAGGGGCTGCTGCTTTTCTCCTTTTTTTTTGTTACTTTTTTATTTTTTGATTTTTCCGGTGAGATACGGTGGAACTACGGTGGTTTGAGGTGTTTGTTGGTTGTTGGAATGTATTACACATGTATTCTTACTGTATGTACGGTGTATGCACTGTATATATAGTGAGTATACATCGAAACATACAATGAATATGCACTTGTCATACAATAAATATACAACACGCACTTTGGGTTATCGATTTGTATATGGTGTGTATGTCCGGTGAAGGAACATACATACATTGTGCATACAGTATCCATACAGAGAATATACAAACATACAATAACGGTATGTGTGTGTATCTACTGTATTTTTATTGTATGCACAATGTATCATTGTCCATACACTGTACATACAATAAAAAATACACACGGATCCACAAAAACAATCCGGTGACTGGCGATTGGTGGCGACCGACGGCCGGTAGCTAGAGGCAGTGGCAGTGATGGGAGCTGCTGAGGGGTGGTAGGAGGAAAATTTTAGGATTTTAACACTCCTTTATGTATTTTTGTTATGTTTTGAGAAAAAATATTGATATATTTTGTAAATGGGAAGATACTGACATTTTTGTATAAAGAAGCTTGTTAACTTGTATACTTTTATTAATTGCCTTAAAATTTGCCACATTGGATAAATGTTTTGCATTAGTGGTGCAACAAAAAATTTCATGATTTCACAAGGCAGTAAGCTTTACCTATGCTATTTGGTTTTAGTCACTTTGTAAAACTATTTGTAAGTGTTGTCCACTTTCAAATCATTAGGACTGAAAATTGAATACTCATGCTGTGAACTGTGAAGTTTATGTAACTTGAATTTTTTACTGTAAAAATGAATTAAATTCATTCAAAAAGTGTGAAGTTTGACTTGGTCTCAAACCAAATTCAAACCTTTTTGTATGCAATTGAGTAAAGAAAAAAATAACATATAAATAAATAAATAAAAGAGCAAAACTAGCCGATTTCAACTTCAGACCGAAGAAGTTGAAGTTAGTTAACTCGGCTTGAACTTCAACCTCAATGCTGAAAGATAGTGGCCAGCCTCTGCAAAGATGTGTCGACAATTAGATAAAATGGCAGAGGCACGTGCCAAAAAAAATTCAAGAAACCCGTCTAAGCGAAGAAGGTGATTTAGTAGCCGCTCAGTTTACTATCATTATGAGGCTAATGAAGGGAGAGATCCTAGTAATAGTTGAATGAATTTTTGGCTTGCTTCGAATTTGAATAAAAGTTAAAATGAATTTTTGTAGTAGAGTCGGGAGTTTAATATTAATACTAAAGTATCTTATTTGTGTAAACACCGTAGTTATAGATCATTGAAAAATTACTGAAATAATATACTTTGGTGCCACTCAAATTTTTAACCCTCCAGAAGAAAATGTTTATATTTCTTGTGCTCATTGCTAGAACGGGGGCGAAGTCGCCAGAAGATAGCAAAGAACGAGATAGAGCAAAAGATTCCAAAAGATTGCAAGTCTTGGCGATCGTCAGGCTCAAGCACATAATAAAGTCTGTCGATTGCTAGAGACTTTCACCCATGGTATATCATTTAAAAAGTTGTATTTTAAACAATGATATCCACGCTCTAAAGGATTGTACTCCTAATGGCCGTCATAATTTAGTCTCATTTCCATGATGTTCATCAATAGTACAAGTGTAACACCAGTATATCCTCCAATCTTAGCGATCCGTTCCAACTTTTGGTGATAGATCTAAAATTTAAATGACTTTTTGATGGGAGCCAAAAAGTGTGAGATTGGCGCGAGCGGCAGCTATTAAGCATCAATTCTTAGATCATTCAAAAAATATCACTCAGTGTCCCAAAATTTGTATTGGTCTGAGAGTTTATCCTTGTTATTTCATGGTTTTAGCAAAATTACCCCACTTTCGTTTCCTTTTTTTTTTTTTTGGTGGTCAGTGATGCCTAGGCAAGACTTTAAGATAATTAGCTGAGAGAATATAAGAAGAGGTCATGTGCAAGTGCTACCTAAATTACACTTCAATTATTTGAGAGATTGGGGAATCGGTGAGAGCAAATGCTGCATAGCCAATATTTCAAATCACTTAGCTACAAGAACGTGAGAGAGTTGAGGGAAGTACTGCCTAGACTTAAAGACAATTAGCTGGGGTGAAGAGGCAAGGACAAGTACTGCTTAGGCTACACTTCAGTTATTTGAGAGACTAGGGAAGAGGTGAGGGCAATTGTTGCCTCGCCAATACTTCAAGATAATTAGTTAGGAGAATGTGGGAAGGAAAAGGGGGCAACTGCTGCCTAGGCAGTACTTTTAGATGGAGAAACATCATGGGGGATACCGCTCGTGAAATATAAGATTATAGGGATTTCTCTATCTGAAATTTATTTATTAAACCAAACAGAGGTCAGTTTTGCTAACCCAGTGTTATGGAGGTTAAGAAGTCAGATCATTGCCTATTGTGCCATAGTTTTGCAATTATATCATGGAACTCTTAGAAATCCCATCAACAGTTCTTACCACTATTATTATAGTTGTTGATTCTACTATGAAAGCATGGCTTAATTATGTCTTCCACACTCAGAAATCGAAGCTGGAGAGTAAGCTTCTTATATATTAGTACTATGCTTTTCTTTTGAAATTTTATTATATCTTACTCCAATTTGTTTGTTCTGAAATTTTTTTGTAGTACGCTCTATTAGTACTATCTGAGATATTGAGAAGAATTTTTAATTAAAAACTAAGCTAAGAACTAAGAGAGCTGAGGATAATTCATTGATAAGCTTTTGAAAATGGCAAAACCCAATACATCATGTGAACAAGAGCTAGGGACTAAAGTGAAATAAGAAAAACATAGAATGACTAATTAAATAAAAACGCAAACTAGCTAAGTTGATTCAAATGAAAAAAAGTAAAACTTGCTAATTAATCAGCCAACCCCTCTCCCTAACATTGACAGTGAAATTTTCGAAGCACATTGTACAAGCTAATTTCTAGATCATATCATCTATTGACATATTCCATGAAAATTTTTACTATTAATGAGGTTCTACCACCAATTATACTCTAATTTAATTTTTTAACTGGCCAAAACACCACGGTTATAAAAGAAAAAAAAGAATGAGCATAATGGAATATAAGGATTCAATTATTCATCCACAGTGCATTGAGTTTGATTTCAGGGGCGGAAATACCCTCAGTGTATCGGTGTCGTCCGACACCGTTGAATTAAAATTTGTTGCTATATATACATATATAAAATCAGTAAAAGTAGAAGTTTGCCTATAAAATAAAGAATGACAATGTTGAAACAAAAGCAATCCTAGTAGAGTTGGTCCAAGCCCATATGATTTACCTATAGGGTCTAGAGTTTGAATCCCAGTAGCAACAACTTATATTAGAGCATTTTTTTAAGCCAAATTCCGACACCACTAACCAAAAATTCTACATACGCCACTGATTGATTTATATGTGTGAGAGAGATACTGATTAGGGAAAAAGTAAAATAGACGGTACAACTATTCGAAAAATTTGGAAAAAGAGTTTTAGAATGTTGAGTTGAAGAATCGTGTTAGTAAGTTAGAAGTTCTATTGGACATGTATTTCACTTGAAAAAAAGTTGTAAGTTTCGTGAGTGGAGTTTTTAAAGGGGATTTTTACACTCCATGGCCACGAAACTAAAATAATTACTCGTTTGTACCCACAAAAAAATCTTTTTCATTCAATACCCATTTTGGTTACTTTAATTACCCGTCTACCCATTTTATTTTTCCCATTCAGTAAACCACGCAGGGAACCAATCAATTCTCGATCTTTATTTTAAGATCAACGAGGTGGCAATTGGAGAACTATTTGAGCTTCATTAGATCTTCTTTCTTTTTTATTTTATTTATTTTCTTTTGGAGCTTCATTGGAAAAATCTTTCTTCTTTATTTTTTTTCCCCGCCATATTTTGAACTTGAACCACAAGAAACTTTCATAATTTTTATTTTTTTAATGTTGGGTGTTTAGCAATTAATCATATAAGATTTCTATTTTCAGCAAAAACATAGAGAATTGAAATAAGAGAGATTGTCAGCTAATTGATCGACTTAATTAACAGAAAAGTGTTATAATTTTTTGGTCGAGGTGAATTCATTTTTGGACTTATATTACATCATTTTGCTAGAATATAAGATATTTCTCTAGAACTTTTGAATGTGATGCAGTATGTGATGGAATTGCTGGAACTAATTGAAAGGTGGTGATGGATGCTGTAGGACAGAGGAGAGTGGTAGAAAGGGTAAAATAATTGAGAACAGTGAAAAAGAAATAGAGGTTTTGACCAATATCATCCCTGATATTTAGGGTCAACTTTCACTTCATCCCTATAATATCTTACTTAAATGGAAACATTTCTCACATTTCTCAAACTTAACCAAAAACATCCGTTAGTTAGTTTTCCATCCATCTCTAATGAAGTATTCTTCTGACATGTTTTGTTTCATCCTCTCCTTTCATTTTTTCAAGAACTTTTCTCAAGCTCTTCATTAACCAAACACATATATCACTATTGATTTATGTAGTACTCTATTGGTTCTTCTTTCATTTTTTGGTCAATCGAGTTATACTACAATATAGTAAGTAACAAAATTGATTTGTAAGAATAGGAATTTGAAAGATAATGGAGGGACCGACATGGACTTGGGAGTTTCATTTTAATAAGAGATATGTCCAACTAAGATTTGTATTAATACTAATTTTGTTGACTTTGACTTTTTCTACAACATTAATTTCTTCATTTTACTTCTCGATATTGATTTCTTCGTTCTGCCTCTTGCTCATTTTTCATTACTTCTTATTGCCCTCTAAATGCTCATTTTATCCATTTTTATTCGTCATATTTTTTAAAATAATATTTATTTTTACCTGTCACGATAACTAATCAAGAAAGAATTATACATTTTTTTCCAACTAACAATATTAAATATGGAACTAACTCATGTCTTAATGTATGTGTGTGTGTGTGTGTGTGTGTGTGTGTGTGTGTGTGTGTATATATATATATATATATATATATATATATATATATATATATTAATTTTTGTTGCTTTGAACAAAGTATACCCTTTTGGTATACCATATACTCTTCTGGTATACACTTTTGTGTTTGGATCCAAGTGTGTGATGCTAGTGAGCGAATAAATATTTCAGTTTTTGTTGTTTTGAACAAGGTATACCCTTTTGGTATACTTTATACTCTTATGTTATCCCCTTTTGTATTTGGATCCAAGTGTACGATGCTACCGAGCGAATAGATATTTCAGTTTTTGTTGTTTTGAACAAAGTATATCCTTTTGGTATACTGTATACTCTTCTGGTATACCCTTTTGTGTTTGGATCTAAGTGTCCGATGCTACCGAGCGAATAAATATTTCAGTTTCTGTTGTTTTGAACAAAGTATACCCTTTTGGTATACTGTATACTCTTCTGGTATACCCTTTTATGTTTGTATCCAAGTGTCCGATGCTACCGAGCGAATAAATATTTCAGTTTCTGTTGTTTTGAACAAAGTATACCCTTTTGGTATACTGTATACTCTTATGGTATACTCTTTTGTGTTTGGATCCAAGTGTGCGATGCTACCGAGCGAATAAATATTTTTCTGTTGTTTTGAATAAAGTATACCCTTTTTGGTATACTGTATACTCTTCCGGTATATTGTTTTGTGTTTGGATCAAAGTTTGCGATGCTACCGAGCGAATAAATACTTCAGTTTTTGTTGTTTTAAACAAAGCATACCCTTGGTATACTGTATACTCTTATGGTATACCCTTTTATGTTTGGATCCAAGTGTGCGATGCTACCGAGCGAATAAATATTTCAGTTTTTGTTGTTTTGAAAAAAGTATACCCTTTTGGTATACTTTATACTCTTATGGTATACCCTTTTGTGTTTGGATCCAAGAGTGCGATGCTATCGAGCGAATAAATATTTCAGTTTTTGATGTTTTAAACAAGGCAGAATAGTCAAAATGGCACTCCACTTTGACACTAAATCCCCTTGACACACTTTTAAAACACGGGAAAGTTTTGACACACTTTATTTTAAAAGTTATGTGTCTTAGACACACCACTTCAGTGTTTGACCATTTTTTATAAACAAGTATAATTCACGCGCCAATGGTTTCGTGACATGTAGCAATAATGATTTTTTAATTAAAATAAGCACTTTAAATAACAAATGAAAATGCAAACCCAAAAAAATAAAAAAACAAAAAAACAAAAAAAAAAAAAACCCTCTACCATGTTGCCATCATCAGATACAGGAATAAGCAATTTAGAAGAAACCAATATGCTGCAATGATACCCATTTGTTGGAAGAATCCATTAATTTATATAAAGTCAAAATTAATTTGGAGTGAAGATTTTGAACGCCATCTCCGGCCATTATTCCACCGTTAAACCACCGGAAAAAGCAATAACCACCGCCTTAACCTTCAAACTTTTTAAAATAATTTTTTTATTAATCCAATTGATTTCAAGAAAATCCACTACTTCACCAGTTAAACTAGTTAAATCTGATGGATCATTGCGAAATGAAAGGATGGAAATGACTCTAATCGAATATTGGAAGAAGGGCGTAAATGGGTTACTGAGGGTAAGGGTAAGGGGGGGGGGGGGGAGGGTCCATGGACGAAGACATAATGTGTAGTAATGGAATAACCTCAAAGAGGAAAATGGATTTCGTGGGCGTGGGCACGGGGGAGGGAGATTTGGGGGTCATTGGAGAAGACAAGAAGGGGTAGTTATAAATTAATAAATAAATTAAAGACAAAAAGATATAATAGAATAATATAAAAAAAGAGAAAATATAATTTTTGCAGTAACTCACGCGCCATTGTTTGAGTGCAAAACACTCACTTGCCGCGTAGTAAAAAAGGTGTGTCTAAGACACATAACTTTTAAAATAAGGTGTATCAAAAATTTTTCGTGTTTTAAAAGTGTGTCAAGGAGATTTAGTGTCAAGGTCAAGTGTCATTTTGCCTATTCTGCCTTTAAACAAAGTATACCCTTTTGGTATACTGTATACTCTTATGGTATACCCTTTTGTGTTTGGATCCAAGTGGGCGATGCTACCGAGCGAATAAATATTTCAGTTTTTGTTGTTTTGAACAAAGTACACCCTTTTGGTATACTGTATACTTTTCTAGTATACCCTTTTGTGTTCGAATCGAAGTGTCAAAATATTCAGAAGACATAGATATTTTAATTTTTATTATTTTTAAAGAAGTATACCTTTGTGGTATATTGTATTCTCTTTTGGTATACCCTTTTGTGTTTGGATTAAAGTGTGCAATGCTATCGAGCAAATGAGTATTTCAATAATTATTATTTCAAACAAAATATACCTTTTTGGTATACTGTATACTCTTTCAGTATACCTTGTTATGTTCGGATCGAAGTGTGAAATATTTCAGAGCACATAATTATTTTAATTTTTATTATTTTTAAAGAAGTATACCTTTTTTGTATATCATGTACACTCTTTTGGTATACTGTTTTATGTTGGATAAAAGTGTGAGATACTATCGAGTAAATAAAATATTTTTGTTTTTGTGTTTGTGAACAAAGTATGCCTTTTTGAAGAAATAAAAAAAATGAGTATAGTAAGATTACGGAGAAAGAAAATAAATAAAAAAATAAAAAATGGGGAGACATGAATAGTGCTAGAAACAAGAGAAAGAAAGAAAATATTAAGAAAAAAGAATAAAAATGAAAAAAAAAAAGAAGAATAGTGAAAACGGAGAAGGAAAAAAGAATAATAAAATAATGACCAAAAAAAAGGAGAAAAAAATAATACAAGATATGAGGAGAGAGAGGAACTTGAGTTCTTTGTTTTATGCCTCAAAATAAGAAGGTAATTAACTAATGGGTATAGAGTGTAAATAAGTTATGAATATAAATGTAATGGGTAGAGCCATGTAAATAAATAGGATGTCTGTGTATTTTTGTAAAACCGCCTTTTTGAAAAGCCCATCTTCAAAAGATGTCTAGAAACTTTCCACAATTTTATAACCAAACATAGTTTTGAAAACAGTTCTTGAAAAGAATGGAACCCGTTTTACATGTCTAAACGGGGGTTAAAGATGCAATTTGCACATTGCTTTTGGTCAGGTTAAGCAAAGTATCATGTATAATGAAAAAGACATCTTGCAGCGCCCATGGCGTTTACCCAACCCCTATTTTATTTGCACATTACTGGATACAAGCTGTTCTTGAACCGATGCATGTATAAGTAGCAGTTGTAGCTAGTTGAGCCCTTTTTCTTTTTAACAAGTTAGTTGTCAGGTCCGTTTTGCTTTTCCAATACGACCGAAAAAAACGTTGCGCTCATTGTATATGCTAACTTTGCATACATATCAATAGGAAACAGCATGAGAGTGTCTTATCCTAATGGTTGTATGTAAATATAATGTTGTATATCTCTTTTGCAGTGTCATTAAGATAGTTCTTCAATTCTGCAAGGAGAACTCGCTGATCAAAACTTTCCAGACTTTGCAAAATGAGTGCCAGGTTGCTTTGAATACTATGGACAACCTTGAAACCTTTATATCTGATGTTAATTGTGGAAGATGGGATGCAGTACTACCTCAAGTTGCACAACTTAAGCTTCCTAGAAAGATACTAGAGGATTTATATGAGCAGGTCTACATCTCTTCATTGTCTTGAAGAAGCCTTCTCTCTTGATTCAAAGTGTAAAAGCTTACTTGCTCTTTTGTGAATTTAAATTGCTAGATAGTTGTATTCGAAAATACCAGATTGGATAGTATTTGCTAGTGAAGTCAATAATAGTGTCGTTAAAGGATCGCTCGACGCACACTTAAGCTTTGAAACTAGGAGCAATGACAGGTTAGGCACTTAGGTGGTGCTTTAGTATAGGCACCACGGCTAGCATGTATGCCCCTTATGGCCTATGAGATCCTCCTGGAAGATGGCGTTACTAAACAATTAAAATAGTAGGCAAAGTGATACATTAAATGTCGAGGAAACAATATGATGCATGATAATGCTGTTCTTTGTGTTGATTATAGCAGAGACTCGGACATGCTTGCATATGGGTCACAAGATGGAAAAATAAAGGTATAGTTCCTAGTCAGCTTTATACAACAAAATCTTTCTATCACTAATTGTCTTCATCCTGCTTATTTGATCGCTGGAAAGACTGAGACAATTGAGGAAGTCTTGCGAAATCTGTTTTGACATTGTTACGCTGTAATTGCACTTGAGAAGTTTTATGTACAAATGCAATGTAATGCCAGCATTTGGGATAACAACATGCAGGAGCATTGTAATGAAGCAATATACACACCTTTAGTTAAGATTACATGATTCAAAGTCTTCTTTACAATCTTAAACTTGCTCTCATATCTTCTTCTGTGCTCTATATAACATATCATATCTCTGTCGTGTCTTCAATCTGCATTCTCCACTGTCTCAAGGATTTTCTCCAGACCGAAGAAAGTATCATTCTTTTCTGGAATGAGTAAAATAAATCCTCTTCATGCACCAACTTTCTCCTAGTTGCAATACCAAGATAACCAATTTCTTTTTTATGTCATTATAAAGTACACCTTAAGTTATCATGTGATCAGTTTCTTGACTGTTAAAACTGAGACAGTGAGTAACTGCTGATGCTTTAACATCTGTGTTCAGACATTTAATCAGTTCCTTGACTGTTAAACTGAGACAGAGAGTAACTGTTAGTTTAATCTCTGTGTTCAGCCAATTAATCAGTTTCTTGAGTGTTAAAAAGAAGACAAGCAATTACTGATACTTGACCTGTTTGTGTTCAACCTCAAAACAAACATTTTCAATGCTTTTCCTATCTTACTGGGGAATCGTTTCATTGCTCTTCTCCAGGATATAGACCAACTTTTGAATTTAAGAAGATATCACTTATATTGATAGAGAGGTGGACCACAACAAGATTCCCTACTTTTAAGAGAAACACTGCACTATGAAGCAGATATGAGATTTTGGATGAAGCTATGAAGAGAGTATGCCTGAGCTCTGTGACACTTTGTTGCTGTTCGGCAACTAATCTTTACAGTTTGTCATTCTATCTTTATCTAATTTCTTTTTTATTCCTTCAATATGCTAGATCTGGTTTTGGCTTGCTAATTCTTATGTTACTATATGTGATAGGTTTGGCGTATAAGGACTGATCATTGTTTGCGCCGTCTTGAACATGCACATTCTCAGGGTGTCACCAGTCTCGTATTCTCTTGAGATGGAAGTCAGATCTTAAGCACGTCCTTTGACAGCACAGCAAGGTTTTATTCCTTTGACCATTTGCTACTATGGCATGCCATCACTCGATATTAGATGTAGCGGTTTTAGCTAAATGATATCCTCAGATGCAGTCATCGCCTTCTCCCTCTTGGGAAAAGGGAGATGTAATGAAAAATGTTAAGGGCTGCATAGCTCCAGATTAATATGTCTACTTTTTTCTGCGTGCGTAATATGTCTGAGTTGCCTCAAAACAGGTCAGGGATGGCAAAACTACAGAGTGCCTGCATACATTTAGACCAGCACCTCCTTCAAAGGTATTCGACTTACCTGGGGCATATGACCCGAAAAAACTTACCCACACCGGGTGTATGCACCATTCCAATACATGCATGACATGTGTTGGCATACATGTTTCTCTCTCTTAACCATATGTTAGCTTGGATAAGTCTGAAGTTTTGACTGATGACTAAGGAACAGATTCAAAGGACATGTTCCTTTGAATCACTACAGCTAAATGGATAATTCATGCAAAATCATTTAAGCTGAAATATTACTAAGTTTAATATTTATCTTGATAATTATGCAGGTCTAAACATGATATGAAAAGATTGCATAAAGAATGGATAAGGATAAAAGATTTCGGGTAATCAAGTGAAGAAGTTCAAGTAGGACTCAAACTCTTGGAAGCTTTGGAGTTCCTATTACTCAAGACTTCTTCGACTATAATAGCTATAAAACCAGGAGCATTTCAGCTATTGAAGTATGCACAATTACAGAGAGAATTGAATCTTAGCATTGAAAGAGTTTTAATCGTATATGTGTAATCAGTAAGCTATAGGGAACTAAGTAAGAACCTGTTCCTTAGATTGAGTCTTGTAAAAGTTCAGTCTTAGTTCAACTGTAGTAGATATTATCGAGTTGTATCTTTTCAGTTCAAGTTGTGTACTTGAAGAAGCTTCACTAATTGTGAAAGAGGTCACTAGAGGATTAGAGTTAGTCCTAAGTTAGTAAGAAGGTAGTCTTGCAACCAAGTGAATCTTTTACATAGTGAAGTTGAAATCCTACTTGGAAGAGTAGGTCGTGGTTTTTTTATCCCGAGTTCAAGGGGTTTTTCCACGCTAATATTGGGTGTTCATTTACTTACAGTTTTAATTCCACCTATAATACAGTAAAGGAACACATTTAAGGAACTGGTCCTTAAAATAGTAAAGTAGTGTATCTTGAGAAATAACAATTGGTATCAGAGCGGGTTATCTTTGAAGAGGCTAACACCTTAGGATTAGAATGAGCGCACCACAAGGAAACTCCGAGGGTCAGACCACTGTTAGGCCATCATTGTTCAATGATGTTGCAGGTAAGAAAATCTGGGATGCATTGCAGTTTGGTCATGAAGGAACGAATCAGGTTAAAAGATCTAGAGGTACACTTCTCTTTACTGAATATGAAAATTTTAAAATGAGAGAAAGAGAAACAATTTCTAAAATGTACACTAGGTTTAATGTTATTGCTACTGAACTTATCTCTCTTGGAAGAATCTTAACTGTAGAAGATAGGGTTGAAAAGATCTTGACTAGAGTACTTCCAGATTCTTGGAAAATTAAAGCATGTGCTATCATTAAAAGCAATGATCTTAATACTCCCTCCTTAGATGAACTTACACATAATCTAAGAACATATGAACTGAGGAAGAAAGTCAAGAACATAGGAGAACCAATTAAAACTGAACCTGATTTAGCTTTATCTGCTGCTAACAATTTTGTTGATGATGAGAATGAACTGGTCCTTATAGCCAGAAGCGTCCAAAGATTCCTGAATAAGAAAAAGGGATCTAGTAGACAAGATAGATCTTCTAACATGAAATAGGGAGGAGAATGCTTCAAATGTAGGAGCATGGAGCACTACATTAGCAAATGTCCAGTCATGGAAGAAGAATGGAGAAAGAAGTATGTTGAAAAGAGAAGGAAGGCTAAGGAACAGTTCCGAAAGAAGAATTGAACTCCCAAAGCAATGGTTGCTGGCTGGCAAGATAGTGAAGATAAGCAGTCTGATGATGATCTGGGTGATGAGCTGGTTCTAATTGCTCTTAAAGATTCAGATGATGAAAAAGATGCCGAGGTATTTATTTCTAAACTAAAAAAGAATATGAAAAATATGCCTAGAGAGAAATTAGTTAAAGTGTTTCACACTGTGCTAAATGAATTTAAATCTCTTAGGAATGGTAAAGATCAACTGCATGATAAAATTGAGAGTTTAAAAACTAAATACAAAAAGGTTGTAATAAAAAATGATATTCCGAAAAGGAAAAACAACATGCTAAAGGAACAGGTCCTTACACTTGAATCAACTATTCATGAATTGCAAAATGAAAATTTAGAAACTGATACAGTTGGTAAAGGTAAGAGCAGTGCAAATTCTCACCAGCTTATTGCTGAACAGAAGTTGAAAGTGACAGTTGATGAACTGTACAGGAAAAATGAAAAGATAAGAACTTTGGAAGAGGACTTGATCAAAACCAAAGATGAACTGAACAAAACTGTTAAATGGAACAAGTCTCCTGAAGCATTAGAATGGTTACATGAAAATTATAGTAGCAATAGGGAGGTTATTGGGTTTATGAAATCTCAGTCATTGCCCAAATGGGATCCAAAGAATAAGTACTCCCTCCGTTTCAAAAAGGATGAATCTATTTCTTTTTTAGTCTGTTTAAAAAAGAATGACCTCTTTCTAAATTTGGAAAGAAATATTCACTTTTACTCATCCCGAGATAATTTGTAGCCACACAAATATCTATAACTTATTTTAGACCACAAGTTTCAAAAGTCTTCTCTCTTTATTAAACTCCGTGCAAAGTCAAATGGGTTCATCTAAAGTGGAACGGAGGGAGTATCTAACTTTTCCTGAAAATTGGTTATGCACACACTGTGGAAACACTGGTCACTTGAAAAGAAAATGTCAATCTTTTGAAAAAGCTACACAAAAGAACATGTCCTATAAACATGTCCAAAAATATGTGGCCAAGAAAAGTGTTCACACAAAGAAAGCATTGCCATTCTGGGCTAGGAGAGATTTAATTCACCCTTTTGTTAAAGGAAAGGGACCCAAACTAGTTTGGGTTCCTAAAATTAACCCCTGGTTTTCTTTTTAATTTGCAGGATGGAGTGAAAGTGATGAGCCACAAAATGATACATGAACAGTGGTTGCTCAAAGCACATGACAGGACACAAGGAACTGTTTCATTCACTCTCAGCTTTTCAAGAAGGAAGTGTTTCCTTCGGTAATGGTAAGAAAGGGGAAATAATTGGCATTGGAAATGTAGGTAGGTCTGATTCATACAGCATAGGTAATGTGTTTCTAGTAGATGGTTTAAAGCCTTGCTTATTGAGTACATCTCAATTGTGCGATAAAGGTAATAATGTTAATTTTTCTTCTACTGGTTGCACTGTGACTAATCAAACTTCTGGAGAGATTATTTTGCAGGGAAATAGGCATGGAAATATCTACAAGGTAGATATTTTGACACTATCTGATGGCATCATGAGTTGTCTAAGTGTAATGCAAAATGATCCCCTCCTATGGCACAAAAGACTTGGTCATGTTATTCTTTTGCAATTAAACAAACTAGTTTCTAAGGACTTGGTGATAGGACTTCCTAACATCAAGTTCAAGGTTGCTAGGGGGAAGCAGGTAAAGTCATTCTTTAAACCAAAGAAACAGGTCAGTACTATCAAACCTTTGGAACTGGTCCATATGGATCTTTGTGGACAAATGAGAACAATGAGTCGTGGAGGTACAAGAAGATGAAGAAATTGGAATGTTGAGGCATGGTGAACCTGGTCCTCAACAAATGCAGGCATTGGATGGGAATGCTGTGAGAAGTGAATTGCAAGGAACTGTTCCTCAGGATAGAACTGAGAAAAGTAGCACAGAAACAGAGGGAACAAATGATGGATCCATCTCCCAAACCTGTACTGCTACTACATCAATAACTGTTCCTCAACAAGGAACTTCTGAAGTTGGTCTGATACTCAAGCCTTACAAGTATCAAGGTTCACATCCTGTAGATCAAATAATCTCAGATAAGACTGCTAGAATACAAACTAGATCAGCAGTTAAAAATCATAATCTGTGTGCCTTTAGTGCTTTCCTATCTCTTGTTGAACCCAAAAATGTGAAAGAAGCACTGAAGGATGCAGATTGGATCAATGCTATGCAGGAGGAATTGAATCAATTCCAAAGAGGTCAATTTTGGCATCCGGATCCCAAGCCAAGGAACAGCTCCATAATAGGAACAAAATGGGTTTTCAAAAACAAACTTGATGAGGATTGCATGGTAACAAGAAATAAGGCCAGGTTAGTTGTTCAGGGGTATAGTCAAGAGGAGGTCATTGACTATGGTGAGACTTTTGCTCAAGTTGCAAGATTGGAAGCAATAAGACTCCTTATAGCATTTGCTACATACATGGAATTTACTCTACATCAAATGGATGTTAAGAGTGCATTTCTGAATGCTTACTTAAAACAAGAAGTGTATGTTAAGTAACCTCCAGCCTTTGAGAATGAAATGTTCCCTTAACATGTGTACAAGTTGGACAAGGCCTTGTATGGACTCAAGCAGGCACCAAGAGCATGGTATGAAAGACTATCAAAATTTTTACTTTAGCATGGATATAAAAGAGGTAAAATTGACAGCACACTATTTTTGAAAGAAAAAGGTAAGCATCTCTTAATTGTTCAAATTTATGTAGATGATATAATCTTTGGTGCTACTTGTGAAAATTTAAGTAAGGAATTTGCAAATTTGATGGGGAGTGAGTTTGAGATCAGCATGATGGGTGAACTCAATTTCTTTTTGGGTTTACAAATTAAGCAAACTTCAAATGGAACTATGATCCATCAACAAAAATATGTTAAGGAATTACTTAAAAGGTTTGATATGGATAATGCTAAGGAAATTGATACACCTATTGCCATTGCCACAAAATTGGATCTTGATGAACATGGAATATCAGTTGATCAAAAATTGTATAGAGGTATGATCGGTTCTCTACTTTACCTAACTGCTAGTAGACCTGATATTGTGTTTAGTGTTGGTTTATGTGCTAGGTTTCAGTCAGATCCTAAGGAATCTCATTTGAAATCTGTTAAAAATATATTGAGATATCTGAAAGGAACAGGTTCCTTGGGGCTTTGGTATCCAAAAGGTGGTAGTTTTAATCTTGTTGGATATATTGATGCTGACTATGCAGGTTTCCTTGTTGATAGAAAAAGTGCCTCAGGTATGGCACATTTTCTTGGTGAGTGTTTGATTTCTTGGGGAACCAAGAAACAAAATTCAGTGTTTTTCACTGCTGAGGCTGAATATGTGGCAGCAGCCTCATGTTGTTCACAGTTGTTATGGATTAAACAACAATTACAAGATTTGGTGTTGATGTAGGAACTGTTCCTATCTTTTGTGACAACACTAGTGCTATTAACATGACAAAAAATCCAGTGCATCACAACAGAACCAAACACATTGATATAAGACACCATTTCTTGAGAGATAATTTTGAAAAAGGGTTGATCACTATAGCATTTTGTCCTACTGAAAAGCAAATTGCTGACATTTTTACAAAAGCTTTAGGAAGAGATCATTTTGAAAGAAATAGGTTGGAAGTGGGGATGATTAAATTCACTTAAATTCATCAATGCTTTACTTCATAATTGGCTAGAAAATTGCACCTAAAATAAATTTTATTCAAGCCAATTTGAAATATTCAGTCCAGCTTAATACTTCATTGTATACTCTTATGCCATAATTTCTTTTTAGAGTTGCTAAATTGAATGATGTTACCCTTATGCTCTTAGAATTTCAGATTGAGCAAAAGTGATTCAAATTGGAAGGACACTGATTTTTCGTGTTAAAATCAGGTATGTAATCCTTATTATTCATATATCTTAGAAGGTTAAGGCTATAGGAAACTTGTAAGTAGGATAAATCCCACTAAGAATCCTAATCATATCCAAACTTCCTATTAGTCTCATCGGAGGAACCAGTTCCCAATCAGAATAGGTAACTTGAAAGCCTAACGGCTCTTTTTCTGGGGGACTCCCAGGGGTCCTTTAACGGCTGAATTGCTTTCGATGAGGTCATAGTAATCGACTTATACTCAAACTCCACTACCTATTTCACTCTATAAATGCACTTCTAGTTCTTCATTGTTTTCACTTTGCTCTAAACTGAATTCTCAAAATTTCAGAAAGAATAATGAAATATATTTTAATTCGTATTGCTAGAATGTCTCTCTCACCAGAAAATTCATCATCCCTACCCACCTCTGATCAACCACAAATTCCCAACCCTCCTTCACCCATGGACACCACAAACCCAAACCTGAAATTCCTGAAAATAAGCCTGAAGTACCTGAACCAGAAATTCGGGGGGAAGGACCAGTTCCCACTGCTGAGTCGATTGTAGAACAGGTTGAGGACTTGTTGAGGGCTATGATCATCTATCAATATCAGGTAAATTATGTCTCTCCCTTAAATGTAGTAGAGGATGAAGGGGAAAAGGAAGAGGGGTCTAGAACTGTTCCTGAGGGGGAAGGGGAAACTGTAAAACGTTTGGAACCACCCATGCATGAGTCATTTGGGTCTCCAGAGGTTTCTTTTAGAGCACCCACAGAGGATGTGATAAATGTTCATAATCCTATTAGTGATAGTGATAGGCCTATTATTTATTTGATTAATATTAGGAGTTTAAAAAGAAAACTTGCTAGGAGGGACCCGTTGATGACCAAATGTCTGCTGAGATTACTGCAAAGTTAAAGAAAATTAGTGACAGTTATAAGCCAGGTCTTAAGAAAAAAGGTGAAAGTTCCTCTAAGGCAAAAGGACATGTTCCTTCTGTCTCTACTCCTGTTACTGGGGTTAGGAGGACAAGGAGTGCAGTCAAGGCTGCTGATGAGAACCTGGATGCAGCTATGGAAAGAAGCGGAAAAGGGAAGGGAAAACAGGTTGTTGATCCTGTTGAGGAAGAAGAAGTTGAGTTTATAAAGAAAGAGAGAGATGTTGTTGATGATGAAGATGATGAGATGGAAGATGTTGAGGTATTTTTGCCTCAGTCTAAGAAAAGAAAAGTTGCACAGAGGCGTGTGACGAGGAGCTCTGTGAAAGCTGCTGCTGTAAAGTCTTCCAATAGGACCAGGTCCTCAAAAAGAACTCTGATTGATGAAAGTTCTGATTCAAGTTCTGATGAATCATTTGTTGGTGAGGATAGTGAAAGTGAGGATAAGGGAGATGAGGTGCAACACTGTGTCCATGATGACATTATGACCAGGAAAGTTCTGAAAGAAAGGGTGCTCTCTGATGTAGAAGAAGAGGGTATGATTTGGTTGTTGCAAAAGCTGCAAGTTCAAGGCTGTAGGGACATGGTCGTTCAGATCAAAGGACACTGTGCAAAGGAGATGGTTCAGGAGTTTTACCAGAACTGTTCTATAAAGAAGGATAAGGTCACCACCTCTGTCCATAATCATTAAATCACCTTTGACACAAAGGAACTGGGTGAACTACTGGGAATACCATATGTGGGGTATGAAAGCTACATCAAGAAGGTGTGGCCTGATTTGACCAATTTTCCTACTGGGCTGGAAATTACTAGAAAATTTGCTGAAAATGATGATGAAGAAAAACCAAGGGCTGTGCAAAAGAGTGAAATGCACCCTCAGCACCAAGTGTTGTTTGAGTTTGTGAACAACATTATGCTGCCAAGGCAGGAGAAAAGAGGGATTGCCAGCTTTATGGACCTTGTCCTTATGGAATTGCTTGATACTGATAAGCAGATCAATTGGCCCAGGTTCATGATTCACTTGATCAAAAGGGTTGTTACTGGGAAGAAAAAGCACTCTTTGCCTTTTGGTTTCATCCTGACTAATTTGTTTGCTACATTGATGGAGGGGGTAGTTAAGGCTACTAAAAAGAAGAAGTTTGGATGTGCTACCCTGATTAGTTGTGATATGGTTGTTCAAGTTGATCCTCCACTGGCTGGTGTTGGTAAACAGCCTTTGAACAATAAGGTGAGGGCATTGAGGCAACAGGTTGCCATACAAGCTGCTGAAATAGCAAGGTTGGAGGAGGAAAAGAACTACTGGAAGCCAGAGGGTACAAAGGCAAAGGAGACTAATGAGGGTATGCTCAAACAGATGTTTGAGTTGTTGAACAAGTCTCGGGGACTTGGTCCTTCCACATCCTAATCACCTTAGCCATAAGCCATCTTTTGTCCAGTGAGATTTAGACTAGTTCTAGCGCATTAGTCTTTTCCTTTTCTAGTTTTTGAATAATTCTGTAGTACTTGCTTGTATCCCCTAGTTTAACCTTTTGTTAATGATGACTTGTCTTTGATGGCTAATATCATTGTTTTGCAGTTGCTTTAGTCTGAATTATGTTTGCATTTTGAGTTGCCTAAATGGCCATGTGCTGCTTATTCTAACACTTGAATTATATTTTTATGCAACCTTTTCACCGATGCCAAAAGGGAGGAGAGTAAGTCTGATTTTGCGTGAACTTTATACCTAAGTGTAAATCTGATCCTTAATGATATAAAAAGGTCTCTACTGATTGCTTTTGAGTTCCAAGTTGTACTTCAGGACATTAAGGACATGCAGCTATGCTTATGAGTTTGTCAGCATCAAAAAGGGGGAAAATGTTACATTGGATAAACCTGAACTTTTGACTGATGACTAAGGAACAGATTCAAAGGACGTGTTCCTTTGAATCACTGCAGCTAAATGAATAATTCATGCAAAAATTATTTAAGCTGAAATATTATCAATTATCCTAAGTTTAATATTTATCTTGATAATTATGCAGGTCTAAACGTGATATGAAAAGATTGCATAACGAATGGGTAAGGCTAAAAGATTTTGGGTAATCAAGTAAAGAAGTTCAAGTAGGACTCAAACTCTTGGAAGCTTTGGAGTTCTAACTCAAGACTTCTTCGACTATGATAGCTATAAAACCGGGAGCATTTCAGCTATTAAAGTATGCACAAATACAGAGAGAATTGAGTCTTAGCATTGAAAGAGTTTTAATCGTATTTGTGTAATCAGTAAGCTACAAGGAACTAAGTAAGAACCTGTTCCTTAGATTGAGTCTTGTAAACGTTCAGTCTTAGTTCAACTGTAGTAGGTATTATCGAGTTGTATCTTTTCAGTTCAAGTCGTGTACTTGAAGAAGCTTCACTGATCGTGAAAGAGGTCACTAGAGGATTAGAGTTAGTCCTAGGTTAGTAAGAATTTAGTTTTGTAACCAAGTGTGTCGTTTACATAGTGAAGTTGAAATCCTACTTGGAAGAGTAGGTCGTGGTTTTTTGATCCCGAGTTCAAGAGATTTTTCCACACTAATATTGGGTGTTCATTTACTTACAATTTTAATTCCGCATATAATATAGTAAAAGAACACATTTAAGGAACTGGTCCTTAAAACAGTAAAGTGGTGTATCTTGGGAAATAACACCATAGTTAATTAACACATCGTTTTACCTTATTAAATTACTTACACATGATTAATTGATGTGGTTTGGTGCATACACCCGGCGTGGGTAGTTATTACATATGACCAATATATTAAATGTTCGTTTTTCCATGATACTTTCTTTTACATGATTCTATGGTTTTTCTCTCTCGTTTCCTTCTACTTTTTTTCCTACAGGGTGGTGATGCATTTGTGAATTCTCTCCATCTTTTCGCTAAGAATACAGACTGTTGAGTTTTTGAATAGCTGTGAATGGAAAATGGTTTTTTCCACACCTTTTCATTGAAAAAGCATAGTACCTTTTTACCACAAATAATTTATTGGCTACAAATAGGATGTTTTCCTTCATAATTTAAACACACTTTTGATAGGAAATTCAGAAATACTTTCTTCTCTTCTGCATTGTTTTATAAAATAAAAGTCAGTCAGTATCGTGTCGTGTGATTTGCAGCCGTTGAGTAATTCGCTAGCACACCGGTATTTGAGGTACCGCTACACCAGTGACGGTAAATCACTTATATCCTGGGAGGAAATAATCTGCAACCTCGGGTACTGGAGGGGATTAGGTTCCTTAAGGAGATACTGTGAAATCGGTAGGCTCGGATTTTGTTCATCGTTCGTCTCCTTTTTATTTTTGCATTTTCTATTTCAGATTATTTATTTCAAATACATAATTTTTAACAATCTTAAGGAACTTAATTTTTTTATTCTGTGTTCTTATTAATTTGTTTATGTAAATAATGAAATTTTTACTCTGAGTTTGAGTTGGTAAAGAGAGAGAAAAAATTTGTGTTGATTGACAACTACTCTGGAGAACTTTTGTTGCATCGTTGGAGTGTAGAAGGTAATGGCTAATAACTAGTTGCAACAATAACGGCATGTTGACAACAAAGTAGCCAATGATACTTCAAGCATCACTTTAGTCCAGCCTTATCACTCTGTGAGTACTCGATTTCATGCGAAGAGAAATAATCATGCAAATTAGAGTAAAAAAGTGTGATAGGTGTCTTTGAATAGGATTAACATATGCACAGTGATTTTTTTCATGCATTGAGCATTACTGCGCAAAACGACACTATCACACTAATGCAAGTTCTTGTGAACATTAATGCAAAAGAGATCTATCATAAAGTGGCGCTTGACTTTGTGAAATTTGACCTCGTCAAAAGACGTGAACTAGAGTTCTCGTAACTTCGGCAGCAAGGATCACTACGATGACAGAGAATCTGACATTGTCGGGAAAGAAGAACAAAGGACAGGAAAAAAATGATGTTAAGCCATATTTGATTGTGAGAGTTGCGACGATTTGGGTTTAGATAATTGTCACAACAAGATATTATTTTTCCACTTCATTGTTTGGAGACTAAAACCTTTGTGGTTTTCTACTTCTGTCTTGGAGACTAAAATTTTCGTGGTTTTCTACTCCTATTTCATGTTCGGTTTGAAGATTAAAAACTTCACATTGTACTAAATTAGTTTTGAAGATTAAAAACTTCACCAATTTAATAATTCTGGTTATGTCCAGAAGAAGGAGAAAGTTTCAGACACACGCATGTCAACTTTTCTGTGACGTTTCTCGAGAAGTAACCTCAACGGGTTAACCCTTTGCTGAAAAACTAGTGTATGTTAGTAATTGTGGATCATTCCCTCTAAAGTAGAAGGAGAAAAGCTATTGATTGGGGCGATTGAAACTGCTTATGTCTCCGGTAGTAGCCGTTGGGATTATATTGAATCCAAAATTTAAGTACACATGTGTATATTGGCCTAAACTGATCTTAGGACACAAATCAAATTTGGATTGCGAATACAAGCAAATCAATGTATCAAAGTCGAAGTAACAACAGAAAAAACAGTAATTATGTGTAAATAACTGATATTTCGATATATGAACTTGAGTACAAAATTTGCAGAGTTTTGGTATATATTTCTGAATAGCTACAACATGAAAACTAGTGCTATTTATAGATGAAAGGGGCCTTGCCCACGTTTCTTATGGCTGATCATGTTCAGATCCATGTTCAACACGTGTGGTTGTGGAGTTAGTGGGCTGAAGTAGTGGGCTATTATGCCGCTGGGATCGAGGAATTCTAACGAGGTCCAGGTATGTAAACTCGGCGGTACAATCTTGCTGCTCGATTGAAATGAATCTGTACCGAACCACAACTTGAGATTCATCTTCGGTGATGGACTTCGACGATCGGCCTCGGTGATTCTATCATTTGCTCCAATCTTCATCCCCCGGAGCGTAAATTCAATTGACCTCGGTTTGTCCCACCGAAGTGTTGTCCGAGCACATCAAATTTTACCTAATACAGATAGTCCCCCCACTCCTGGCCTGCCTATTCTCCCAATGCAACCCAGCTTTTAGGGGCATGGCATTCAATCCTATCTCAATATATACTCCTTTGCCCAGGGAGGGGTTCATTTGGTAGATTAGTCCTATGGATGGGTTGCCATGTGGTCTCCTTTTGGGATTGCTCGGTTATCAGTCGAGGAGACTGTCCCTTGCGCCTATCTATTCCTTTAAGCTTATATCTTATACCATTGCAATCAGCTGCTGTTCAATCCGTCCCTGAGAGTGAGAGGAGTCGTAGGAATTCACATTGCCTTTTATGGCTTGGAATTCCTATTGTATAGAATAAATGTATTGGGCTCCTCGGACGATTATCAAAGTCACTGAGGAGTGGAATGAATTTAAGCAGGAAGGTGATGTGGCTCATCCCTATCCAAGGATTTCAAAACGTCGCAAGTCTTTTAAGATTACTGTTCCGCATTACGCGGTGGCCGTTCAGTGGTTACCGAATGGTCACGCCGAATTATTTGCATTCCCAATGTTTCAAGTCATCATCACTTCTCCACTTGCACCCATATATCACTTATAAATACCCCATTCTAAGTTCCTCTTCCCCACTTGATAATTATTCTATAAACATTGAGGAAAAAAGAGAAAACGTATCACCAACAATTTCTTGACCCGCTTCATTTTTTAGTTTCATCCTTAGTTCTTTGATCCTTAACCATGTCTGCAACTCAATTTGGCCAATGTTCCAGCGATTCAGATGATAGGACATCACGACCCGCTACTGCGGCAGTCGGCGGCGAATCCCTAATCGTGACCCCGCCGGTGGCGGTTGACGCACCAGTAGTTGGTGGCGAGGAAGTAACTTCTTTAGCTGGTGGTGTTAAGCGGATGAAGGCTAGGGTTGGACGTGATAGGGTAGAAGTGAGTGAGGACGCCAGTGTTGGTGGTGATGGTGACATCATGGTGGGTGACGTCGCGGAGGGTGACGTAGAGGAGGTAGGAAATAGGGTTGACAATGCTGAGGTGGTAGGCGGCACCGAAGTGGAAACCAGGGCCAGTGCCTCGAAGAAGTCGAGGAAGAAGATTCCTCTTTATGAGGAGGTCGATCCTCGGTTGATTGTTCCTTCAAACTTTAAGAACGACAATGATCTCAAACACTGAGATCAATCTGATGCCCAAAAGGATTTAAACCGAAATATACCAGTAGATGTTACCCTAAGTCTGATAACCGAGGGCCTTATAGAGGTTGTCAGGAGGGATTGTAAATGGGGACCTGAAGTGGAGATAAGGATCCCTGCTTCAAAAACTGCTGCTTCAAGCCACGTCCCTGGATATTCTACGATTTTCACTTATCCTTTTACTATTGGATTCACCCTTCCTGTCTACCCCATAATCGACACCTCTTGTCGATCATACAACTTGTGTTTGGGTCAGCTGGGCCCCGGGGTCTGGAGGATTGTTCAGGGCCTCAAATTCTTGAGTCAGCAAGCTGGCCTGCTCTTCACTTTCCAGCATTTGATTTCACTCTACTACCCCTATTTCCATAAGGCCGGGGTTGTGGCGATGTTGCCTCAGGGGACATACGCAATTTTGAGTAAAATTGAGGACCATGGCGATCGAGGCTGGTGTGATCGCTATGTTCATATCCCAACCAGACTATTGTCCGCCGAAGCCAATTTTTAAGAGGAGTGGAATGCACGACGTAAGTATCTATTACTGTTGCATTTGTACTTCAGTTGTCATGCTTTTCACAAGTGAGTTAATCACTTTTGCTTCATGCAGCGAACAAGGTTCCTGTGGATTCACCGGAGGTGTTGCTCGAGTGGGTTGCAGCAGTGCAAGCGAAGCGAGCTCGCCCCCTTCGATCATGGATGCTCATGGCTGATAAAAACCATTGGTCATGCAAGAGGCATGGTTAGTAACCTGTCATGTTAGCATCATCCATTTTTGAAAACACATGTTGAAACTTTATCATTGATGTTTTCCCCTTTTCCTTACTCAGGTTTCCCCAACCAGGCAGCAAAAGATGTCGAAGACGAGGAAAAGAAAGAGAAGAAAGGTAAGGAGAAAGAGAAGAAATTAATTGACCCCTCGGCGGGTGTGAGTCAAATGAGCACCATTAAGGCGAAACTCGCCGAGGCGAAAATGTCCAAGGGCTCTCCGGGCCAGGGGACTTCACAAGGTGATGACATCTTTCTTGGTCGGTTTACATGTGTTTCAACTTCTACTTCCTCTCATATTTACGAGCTTGCTCCTCTCCATTCCCCAGGCTCAAAAAGGAAGAGAGCTGTGTCGAAGAGGGACACTAAGGCGAAAGGACCTCGGAATGAGGAGGCTGCTACTCCCGCTTCCGAGGCGGTAACTGAAAGACGCCGAGGTCTTATTGACGAGCCTAATGATGAAGAGACTCATGGGATCGCTCCTGAGGTAGCTTCAGAACTAGTCCCCGAGGCCCCTAGGGAAACCGAGGTTATAACCATCAAGGAGTCTAATCAAGAAGCCACCAAGCGGAAGGGCAAAGCCAAGGTGAATGAGGGCTTGACTAATAATGTGGTCAAATCTACTCGAGGCTCTGCTCAAGCTTCGGCGGCTGCCCCTCGAGCTTTGGAGATTTCTTCTGAATCTAATTTGTTGGATGCTACCAAAGAGGATATCGCCGCCATCGACGCTTTACTCGGATCCAATGAGACTCGTGCTCTCAGAAAGCTTAGCCCTATGAGTCTGATAGGTGTTTCAGCTGCCTCTGCCCGCCGTGTAAGCTTCTGCATTCCTGTTCGTATATTTTATCGCCTCCTCATGCTTAACGCTAAAGAAATTTTTTGCCTTATGCAGCGTTTGGTCCTCGCGTTGAAGGCTGTCCACTTAGAGTGCGAACGAGCTGAGCAGGTTCAAGCGGCGACAGCTGCTTGGGGAGAGCAAAAGAGAGGGTTCGTAACGAGGATCGCCAAACTGGAGGCCCAATTTGTCGATTTGAATGAGGACTTGGGGCATGCTAATAAGGCTGCAGCTAGAGCCGAGGCAGACTTACAAGGGGTTTGGGACTCTACCGAGGTGAGGGTTCAGGCCTTGACAAATGAGTTCATGAGTGAATGCTCGAGGCTGAGTTTGGAGGCTGAGCAGCTCGAGGCTAAGCTTTTTCGTGCCAAGGCTGAAGTGCTGGAGGTGGGCGAAAGATACCGTGGCAAGTTAGAGGTGTACAATTCCAAACTCAATGGGTTGCAAAGCGAGGTAGGTAAGGTGCCTTCTCTTCGAGGCAAAATTTTGAAGCTGTAGGAGAAGATCGCTGGTCTTAACCACCGTGCCGAGGTTAAAGCTACGAGAGCTAACTTTGAGAAGGCGTGGGCTGTAGTTAAGACTAGGCCCGACACCTTGGAAGAAGTCAAGGCTGGGAGCATAGTCCTCAAGGAGGAGATTGTTAAAGCGCAGGAAGATGCCGCCGAGGCTCAAAAGATTGTGGATGAGCTTCCATCGAGCGAGGGCTCGGACGACGGTGAATCCGAAGAGGATGAAGAGGGCGAGGAGAGTGCCGAGGAGGATGATGAAGGTGCCGAAGAGGGGAACCCTTAGGGGAGGACAGTCCCCAATCTTGACTTGTTCTTCATGCTTGTTTATCCTTTGTGATTTATTTTTTTGTTTAGGCCTTCGGGCCTTTTGATATGTACGCTTTGGACCTTCGGGTCCATTTTGATGTGAATGACTTTGTAACCTTCGGGCTTTTAATGAATGAATCTGCATTTATGATTTAAGTGTTAGCTTTTGTTTTGCCTTTTGAGAGTTTTTGAGCCGAACACTTAGAGTAATTTATTTGCAAGACTTAATCGTATAAAATCGATGCTAGCTTTGAACGACGTCTCGTCCCAGAGCCGATGCATATTAATAACACTTCGATGATAATCGTAGAAAAAAAAAGAGTTTGGATCAAATTCATTTCATTGATGATATCAGTTGAGTCCCGAAGGGCTTTACATAAGGCCTAGCTTAAACATGGCTTAGGCGCAAAAACAAATTTAGAAAACGTCACTACTGGACGAAAATACATAGCGCTAATCTACTCTTCGGATATTAGTACCCGAGTGCTGAATAGATAGGCTTCGGCGGGAGAGGTTCGGTGTCGACCTCGATTGCCCGCTTCTCACTCCACCCAGTGTTCAGGTGTGAATCTTGATGAAGATCCGAGCACTGGAGATTGTCTTATCCGCTTCCTGAAAAAGTCAAGCAAAATAGAAAGGAGTAAGTTAAAATATTTCAACCGAAGCCTTTGGAGCATTTTTCGACTCAAGGCTGTAAGCAAATGTGAGATGATCAAGGAATGCATACCTTTATGTCAAAAGTAATACCGCTTTAAATTGAAGATCTTCCAATTTAAGGGTTCGAGTTTGCCTTGCAAATCTTCGATTTGATAAGATCCCTTTCCAACAATCGCCTTAGCTTTGTAAGGCCCTTCCCAGTTTGAAATGAGTTTTTCCCCATTCTTTTCCTTCGTTGATTGATTCGAAGCCTTTAGCACATAATCACCAACTTTGAAATCTCTTAGTTTAGCCTTCCTGTTGAGATATGCCTCGATTTGCCTTTTTTGCGCTGCTAATCGAACTAAGGCTAGCTCCCTCTTCTCCTCGAGCAAATCCAACTCTACGCGCATGGCTTATTGGTTGGCATCTTCGGTGGCATGAGCGTACCGAAGACTTGGTTCGCCCACTTCCGCGGGGATAAGTGAATCCATACCATAAGCAAGGGAAAATAGGGTTTCGCCGGTAATATTCTTCTCCATTGTTCGCATTGCCCATAACACCCCTGGTAACTCTTCGGGCCAAGGACCTTTTTTCTCATCAAGTGTCTTCTTAAGATTTTCAACTATTACTCTGTTCGAGGATTCAGCTTGCCCATTGGCACTTGGGTGGTAGGGAGTCGACATTATTCTTTTTATCCCCCACTGCTTAAGGAAATCAGTTATAGCTGCCCCCATGAATTGTGGGCCATTGTCACAAGTGATCTCTTTTGGGACACCGAACCTATAGATGATGTTCTTTTTGATGAAGTTGATTACTTCTTTCTGTCTAACCTCGGTGAAAGCTCCTGCTTCTACCCATTTTGTGAAGTAATAGGTCAATACAAGAATAAACCAAACACGTCTTTTTCCCTTCGGTAAGGGACCGATGATATCCATTCCCCACTTCATGAAAAGCCATGGTGACACAACCGAATATAAAGGCTCAGCTTATTGATGAATCATTCGGGCGTGGCACTGGCACTTGTCATATCTCTTCACGAAGGCCTTTGTGTCTGCGCTGATGGTGGTCCAATAGTACCCAGCTCGAAGTAATTTGCGCACTAAGTATTTTCCCCCCGAGTGGTTGCCACACTCGCCCTCGTGTACTTCTGCCATCACATACCTAGCTTCATCTGGACCCTAGCATTTGGCTATCGGGCCGCTGTACATTCTTCTGTATAACTTTCCCCAAATCATTGAATATGAGGCTGCTTGAGTTCTTAATTTCCTTGCTTCTTTCTTATCTGGGGGAAGAGTCCCCGAGTCAAAGTAAGAGATAAAATTACTTTGCCAGTCCCATTTGTGGTCCACCAAGTTGACTTTCAATTTCATTTCCCTCATCTGTGCGGAAAGCAACCAGACCACTAAATCAATCCCCGAGTGTTCTTCATCCACCGCCGAACCCAGGTTTTCTAAGGCGTTGGCTTCAGGATTTTCATCCCGAGGTACTTGTTTGACTTGCCACTCTTGAAATTGAGCCAAGATTTTTTGTGCTCGGATCAAGAATTGTTGCATTCTGGGCTCACGAGCCGTATATTCACCGAGCACTTAGTTTACCACCAACTGTGAGTCACACCTTAATTTGACTCTTTCCACCCCCATCTCCTTAGCCAACTCCGAGCCTGCTAAGTTCGCTTTGTATTCGGCCTCGTTGTTGGTCACTTAGAATTAGTCGCCCCATCGGTGTAGAGTACCCATAATCCCAAAGTCGATCCCTTCGACACCAAGTTCTCCTTTTCAGCTTCGAGTAAGATCCCAACACTAAAGTCAGTAATGAAGTCAGCCAAGACTTGAGATTTAATGGTTGTTCGGGGTTGATAGGTGATATCATATTCACATAATTCTACTGCCCATTTAGATAACGTCCCCGACAACTCCGGTTTATGCAATATACTCCTTAGAGGGAAGGTGGTAACTACCGCTATTGGATGATATTGAAAATAGGGTCGTAGTTTTCGGGCAGTAACAATTAAAGCAAGTGCTAGTTTTTCCAAGTGAAGGTACCTGGTCTCAGTGTCGAGGAGTGTTTTGCTCACATAGTAAATAGGCTGCTGCTTGCCATCCTCTTCCCGAACCAACACAGCACTGGCTGACACCTCGGACGCAGTCAGGCAAACTAGCAAAGTTTCACCATCTTTTGGCTTGACGAGCAACGGCGTGTTAGCTAAGTAGCGTCTCAATTCCTTCAGCGCTTCTTTACACTCCGGTGTCCACTCCGGTGATTATTCTTCCTTGGTACTGAGAAGAATTTGTGGCATCGCTCTGATGACCTTGAGATAAATCTACTTAAGGCAGCGACTCGGCCAGTCAAATGCTGAACTTCTTTCA
Source organism: Petunia x hybrida (assembly GCA_037355625.1). Taxonomy (NCBI): domain Eukaryota; kingdom Viridiplantae; phylum Streptophyta; class Magnoliopsida; order Solanales; family Solanaceae; genus Petunia; species Petunia x hybrida. The sequence continues at coordinate 26,361,034 of JBBBVM010000041.1, forward strand.
CCCCGGTTAACTCATCGAGGATTTCCTCAATACCTTTGATCTTGTCAGGATTGGCTTCAATTCTGCACTCAGAGACTATGAATCCCAAAAACTTGCCCAAACCCACACCAAAGGCGCACTTCTCAAGATTCAACTTCATATTTTATTGCCTTAGAACAGCGAAGGCCTCTTTCAAATGTCTAAGGTGGTCCTCCACCCGAATAGATTTGATCAGCATGTCGTCTATGTAAACCTCCATAGACTTTCTGATGTAATCTTTGAACATGTGATACACTAACCTTTGGTGTGTCGCCCCAGCGTTCTTTAGACCGTAGGGCATTACCTTGTAGAAGAAGGTACCTCGATCAGTGATGAACGAGGTCTTTTCTTCATCCTTCGGGTCCATGAGAATTTGATTATACCCCGAATAGGCATTAAAGAAGGTTAATAGTTTGTGTCCAGCCTATGGAGTCTACTAGCCTGTCTATCTGTGGCAGTGGATAAGAGTCCTTGGAACAAGCTTTATTTAGATCAGTATAATCCACACACATTCTCCACTTGCCATTCTTTTTGGGCACAATGACGGCATTAGCCAGCCATTCGGGGTACTTCACCTCTCTTACGAAGCCACTCTCCTGCAGCTTCATCGTTTCATCCTCGATTGCTTTCTTTTTGACACCAGCGTGCGGCCTTTTCTTTTTTTTCACCGGGGTAAAACGTGGGTCCATATTCAACTTATGGGTCATGATCTCCAGATCGATACCGACCATATCTGAATGGGACCAAGGAAGGAAATCATCGTTGGACTTCAAGACTTTGATTATAGCTCTCTTCGACTCAGGGTCCAACTCCGAGCCGACAAATACTTTCCTCTCTGGGAAATCTTTCGGTAATATGAAAGATTCCAACTCCTCAATAGTTGAATCCTCGATTTTTTATTTCCGAGGTTCTTGAATGTATACCGGGATCTTCTCCATTGCTCCTCGGAGGTCATCTTGGGAACTTGACCCTCCCTCTTAGTTTGACCTTGGTTGCATTCTCTCGCTACTCGATGTTCTCCGTTAATCCAACGAACTCTCCAAGGGGTAGGGAATTTGATGACTTGGTGGAGAGTGGATGGAACAGCTTCCATGGAATGAATCCATGGTCTACCAAGGATAACATTATATTCCATGTCCTCGGGCAGAACTTAATACAGTGTTTACTTGCAAACTCCTTCGGCGTATGTTTTGAGCGTGATTTCGCCCAATGTCTTTTTGGTGGAGTTGTTGAAGCCAGTCAACACAGTTGCTTTTGGGATAACCTCTCCCTTTAACCACATCTTTTTGATGGCCTCGTAGCTGATTATGTTGACAGAGCTACCAGGATCGATTAAGACTCGTTTGATATTCGAGTCATTTATCCTTAGCATGATGACCAAAGCATCGTGATGGGGAAACATCATCCCATCACAGTCATCGTCGTCGAACACTATTTCCTTTCCCGAGCCTTAAACTCGAGTTATTTTTTCCATCGTTATTGACAACTTTGCAAACTTCTTGGCAGCTGCAAAGTTTACTCCATTCACCTCTGACCCCCCGGTGATCACATTCACAACTCTTTCGGGGGTGGTGCCCGAGGTGGTTGGCCATAACCTCGGTTTTTTCTATAGTTTTCATTCCCCTTATCCGTTAGGAATTCAGCCAGCACGCCCTTCTTCAGCAAATGCGCCACCTCGAGGCGCAAGGCTTTTCAGTCCTCGGTGCGGTGACCGTAGTCTGCATGAAACTCACAGTGTTAACTTTGATCTCTCTTGTCAGCAGGAGTCCTCATATCCTTCGGTGCTCTCAGCCCAGCTATCCCCTTCACTACCTTGACCAGCTCCGAGGTTGATATGTTGAAGTTGTAATCGGGGATCCAGGGTAACTCCTTATTTTTTGAAACTAGAGCTGGGCTCGAGGGGTTTCTTTTGTTCGTGTTGGGGTAAATCTTTCCACCGAGCTGTTGGCTGACATGCGAATTTCCAAGCCTTTGACTAACATGCTGCCTCGATGAAGTGTACAGTTCGTACCTTCCTTTTGAATTTCCTCGTGGCGCCTCGGCGCGATATGAGGATTCAGATCGATTCTTGTAATTGAAGCCTCAGCCGTTGTTCTTCCACTCGGCTTCATCCAACCTTATCTTGGTGTATGCTCTGTTGTGCAAATCATCCCATGTTAAGGTTTAATACTGCTGGAGCTCTTTTTTCAGTTCAGCGGCAGCCTCAGAGTTTCGAACATTAATGCATTTTTCAAACGCCATGATGGCCAATATATCATCCATGGTAGGCAACTCCATCCATTCGGCGTGGAAATGCTCGAGGAGGTCTTTTATGGGCTCATCGGGCCGTTGTTTGACTTCGAATATATCCTTCTTCTTTTGGAGGATTTTCTGTGCCCTGGTATGAGCTTTAACAAATGCATCCACCAGGTCCTTAAAACTAGAAATTGACCACGCTGGTAGACGCATGTACCAACGTAGGGCTCCCTTCTCCAAAGATTCGCCGAATTTTTTCAAAAACAACGACTCCTTTTCTATCTCCGTTAAATCATTACCCAACACCATCGACATGTATTCAGTTACATGTTCAACGGGGTCGGTAGTCCTATCATATTTTCTCAAAAATAGAATTTTGAAAGTCTTTGGAGTTGGCGCTGGGGCAGCGTCAGGTTTGTATGGCAATTGCATGTACTGGCCGATATCAAGTGCCCTTTGGGTCTTTGTTACCCCGGGGACACTCTCGAGCCGTTTTTCCACTCACGCCTCAACTCGGGCTTCGATCTCCTTGCTTAGTTTTTCGACGTCCACCGAGGAGCTAGTTTCTACCACAGTAGGAATCATCTCGAAGTAGGGCGTAGTGCTCGGTATTGTGCTCGAACCCCCAGATGTGGCTCCATTTTGAGGTCCCCCTGTTATCGCGCCCGTAGGAACGAAGGGCGGGATGCCTCCGGTTGGAGCCACAAGTGGAACTCCATTCGGAGCTGAACTATTCCTCGCCTCCAACGAGGCACGAAACTCAGCGTTGATAATAGCCTGTTCAGATTGCTGTTCTTGAAGCGCTTTCAAGGTTCGGACGACGAATGTTTGGAAAGCTACGTTGGACCCCAAAGAGGAGGGGTCCGCTACTGGTGGCACTACAGGCGCATTAGTGTTCGAATTCATATGAATGCCAGTTTGTCCATCGGGAGTTGGTTGAGGTTCAACGAAATTTCCATCGCTTTTAACCATCTTGTCAAGTAAAAACAGGAATTCGAATGAAAAAATCATTTAACTTTGGAACAAAGCATTGATGCTTGTATCCCCACAGACGGCGCTAATTTGTATTGGTCTAAACTGATCTTAGGACACAAATTAAATTTGGATTGCGAATACAAGCAAATCAATGTATCAAAGTCGAAGTAACAACATAAAAGACAGTAATTATGCGTAAATAACTGATATTTCGATATATGAACTAGAGTAAAAAATTTGGCAGAGTTTTGGCATATATTTCTAAATAGCTACAACATAAAAACTAGTGCTATTTATAGATGAAATGGGACTTGCCTACGTTTTCCATGGCTCATCATGTGCAGACCCACGTTCAGCACGTGTGTTGGTGGAGTTAGCGGGCTGCAGTAGTGGGCTGAGTTAGTGGGCTGAAGTAGTGGGCTATTCTGGGACCGAGGAATTCCACCGAGGTCCAGGTATGTAACCTCGGCGGTGCAATCTTGCTGCTCGATTGAAATGAATCTGTACTGAACCACAACTTGAGATTAATCTTCGGTGATGGACTTCAACGATCGACCTCGGTAATTCTATCATTTGCTCTAATCTTCATCCCTCGGAGCGTAAGTTCAATTAACCTCGATTTGTCCCACCAAAGTGCTGTCCGAGCACGTCGGATTTTATCCAATACAATGTGAAAACTGATTTTTTGATTGTTGTGGGGTTGGCTAAATACCAAATGTTGTTCTTTGATCAAAATTGCAGAGAAGTGTGTACCACTTGAGAAAGCATATGGACCTCCACTAATTGTAGTCACGAATCTCTTGATAATACCATTGTATGCGAATCAGTTGTTTTAAGATAACACGTAAGATTCCTTCAAGAGGTGCCACATCAACGAAGGGGTGTGATATCGTCAGTCGTCCTTTCTCATATGGGGATAAGTCTCCACATTCCAACCTAATGATGAGAAAAGACATGAACACAAATGTGAAAGTGTAAGTTAATAAAATGTTCACATTATTTAGAACAATGATAAGATATAATATTTATAAGATTATGGCTTTGGCATTAGATCACGATGACATTGAACGGGCAGAAACCATGTTGTGATTACATGGTCTTGTGATGCCAATTAACCACGCTGTGGAGGATGTCGGCTAGTCTTTACTAAGCCATTACGAGATCCATTTGATCAGGCATCAATTGCTAATTCCAAAGCGCAAAAGGTTCCTTTGTTATCCTTTTGTTGCCTTGAGATAGTAAGAAAATAATATTTCATTTGGATATTATTCTGGTTTCACTAATATCTATAAATGGATATCGTATCTTATGAGAAACGTATTATGAAGTTTTCATACTCTGTCCTGGCAACAAAATAGAATAGTTACATGAAATATTATGAAATGCGGGGGCGTGTGGCTATACATAATAAAAGCCAATAATTGACTTAATGTCTATATTATATGACTTTGGACTCCATGAATTCTTGGTGGATATTAACATGGTTGTTAATAATTCACGATTATTCGATCTTTATGATGACTAGTTGATAAGACTACCAATTCGGTGGTCGGTTACACACTTTTATAGAAATCTAGTGCTACTTAAAATGTTAGTATGTTCTTGCATGGAAAAGTGTCACTTGAAAGGTTGTAACTTATAATGAAAAGATGTGGCGGTTGAAAGATTATACTTTTGTATAGACATGACCGTTGATGAACCGATGTATTGATGCGTTGGTCTATAAAGTGATAAATCATCCAAGATACTAGTGATAAAATCCATATCAAGTTGGATTTAAGCGATGAACCAACCAATGACAATTATAAAATCAATATCGAGTTTGATTTGTATAATGGTTGAAGTATCTATAATATGAGCATCAAATAAATAGCAAGGTGGAAATGATTGAGAAATATATTGAATGAAAAGGTTGTGGTCACAAGTGATGCAACCATTTCAAGCTATTGATATAGTGATGCTATAGTAAGAATAGCCAATAACTTCATTGTGATAGAAGTTGAGCTCATAGCCCTAAATGAGGCTGGTGAAATAGTGAACGGCTACATAATTCTTGAAAGACGTTCCATTTTGACTCAAATCTTCATTGATACCGATTTGCATACACTATGAGAGCCAACAGGCATTGGACAGGCTTGGAACGTTATGTATAACAGGAAAATTCGTTACAAATGACGAATACATAAACTGTTAGACAACTACTTGTTGCTCCCAAACGCACACGCAAGTATACGTAGTCGACAAGTAATAAAGTGATAAGTTGAGTATCGTTCCCACGGGGACTATTGTTCAGACTGAATCCTAACAAACAATTTTCTAAAAACTATTCGGGAATCTTTTTTGATGATTGTAGATTTTACTAACTAAAGAGAATAATAATTAAAGAAAAGAAATTGAAGTCAAGTAATAGAGAGTAAATTATGGGTTGTTATTTATAATAGACAGAAGGTCCAGAGTCAAAGCTACAAACAATCCAGTTGAGTTTTCCAGTTGATTCTACTTCCTGATTTCCTAAATTGCTAACTAACAGATTAATTATATTCGTGAAAACCTGTCGATTCTTCACGACTCTATGCAAGCTACTTTAATGCCTATATTTCTACGGAATTAAATCACATGCATGCATTGAAGAACTCTGTATTTAGCTAAGCTAGGCGAATAGGTATATGTCTATCCTACCCACAAATCGATTTACTGATGCCCAGGTTCACAATCAAGCCCTATTCTTTCTTATGTGCGTCACAAGTTCCCTCTGTCGAGTTCAAATTATAACCGCAGATAGTGTTCAATTATCGGGTCCTAATAACCAAACAATTAAGCTCAAGAAAGAATAAACAATCCATAATGGTAAATCATTAGGAAGAAATCAACTTTCAAACATCAACCTTCATGTAATTTCCCTAACTCTAGAACGAACAAACTATAAAATTAAAGAGAATAATAAGAGAAGAACTTATTTAGAAGACATCTAGGGCTCCTTTGCTCTCCTCCATGTCCAACCCCCTTAAAAGACTAAGTTATAATGTATATATAATGTTTACAAAGTGCTAGGATAAGTTAAACCAAATCCTAAACTAGTTGAGAAACTTTATTCTCGCCAGCCTCAGAGCTTTCTTGGAAGCCCCGCTTCCAGTATAGCTCCCAAATTCAAAGCTATCTCTGAAGCTTTGCTCTCAAAACAGCTTCCAACTCCCAAGGCTTTCTTGGAAGCTTTGCCTTCAAAATAGCTTCCGATTCATCACTTTGGTTCAAGCCTTACTTTTAAACATATTTTTGCTCCATTTTTATTGTTCTTGCCTTGTATTTATCCGAACCATTCCTAAAATCACAAACACGTAATTGAGCACAAGAATCGTAATTATCTCATATAATGAGCGCATAAAGTACCAAAATACAAGGAAATATTAAGGCAAATTAGGCAAATATTTCCAAACATCTCTACCCCACACTTAGACTTTTGCTCGCCCTCGAGCAATCACCAAAATCAGTTTCCCAACTATATCCTAAAACTCGATAGAACAGGTCTACCTATGATTATGGTTGATACCGACCATTAGACAGGAGCATAACTACATATCATGTGACCCACAAGATGCCAAAAATTCATCAAGTTCCCACAAGATGCCAAAAATTCATCAAGTTTTAAAACACTAGAACAACTAACCTAAGACATCTCAATTTCAAAAACCGACTCAATATAACCAAGCTTTCACAAAATCACACTCATTCGCTCAACCAAGAAGTCAATAACTTTACCTATCTTTCGTCCCAAAAATTACACAAAGAATAAATTTCAAGAATCAATTAGGGACATAATATAGAAAGAATTCACTCACTCTCACAAAGAAGTTCCCGTGCCACACACAACGTACCATAGGCTTGCTCGTAATGTAGGACTCCACTAATGTAAGCTCACTCCAATCAGAATTTACTAGGGCTTTAAGGGTTGTAATGTAGGCTAAAGGACGGGTAGAATAAATATTGATAAAATATTGACTACCTCCCTAAGAACTTTAATACATCTCTTTCAATTTTTTAGCTCAACTCTTCTCAAAACCAACCAAGCAACCGCCCAAACAATATACTCACGAACTCCCTTTCAATATTAAGTATTTATTTTAATTTTTGCACAACACTAGCAAGGATTGAGATTTTTTTTCTTTTCTTTTTTTTTTCTTATCAATATTTTTTTTCTCAACCTTGCCAATGATTTTTCAAAGTGCACCATATTTTTCTTTCATTGGTTCCAATCAAAAGCCAACCAATTTTTCCAACCACAACTCCACAAATTTAAATGTTTCGCAATTGAAGTGCTCTAAGGAGTAAGGTTCAAAAAGAAGACAATTAAGAACAAAGGGCATAAGGCTTGTAACATGGGTGCCGAAAAAAAGGTCAATAGGCTCAAAAGAGCTTACTAATGATAATCTTAAAGGGTAGGCTAATCAAGGCTAAAAGGGCTTATCAAAGAAATGACTATATCATCTCCCAACTAGAGCAAACCTAGGATTTCGCTTTGAACACACACGGGGCATGTTCTAGACATCAATATGCAAGCACGGAAGATAACTAAATACCTCACATCATACATAGCACATAGTTCACTCAAGACGATTCCATTCCAACTCTCGGTTTAAGCAAATAAGGTGCAACTTTTGAAATTTAAGCAATAAAGCACAATGGTATACAACAGAGTCAAGTAGCTGAACTTAAGTGTCTCAAGACGGTCGTTCCACTTTTGCTAGGCATGCATCAGAATTTTAAGACCAAAAGGGATTCACAAATAGTACATATGCTCAAGTCTAAATCCACCGGTATCAAACAAACTAAATGCACCTAGCATTCTATCATTTTTTCTAAACATACTCTACTAACTAGTATACTATACTACTCCTAAAAATAAATATTACCCAGTTCAAAGGTCTACCTATGGAAAAGAACCGAGGCCATAAGAAAAACTACGGGCCGGATGACATGTACCACTAACTAAAACTGAAAAGAAAATCTTTTTGGAATTTTTCATTAGTTTTTTATATATATATATATATATATATATATATATATATATATTAAAGCAAGAAACAAATAAAAATAAAGTCAAATGACAAAAACAAAAATTGCTAAAAAGAAATTCCTAATGGTACAGTCATCCATAACCTCGAAACGAATGGAAGTTCCCCCACCCCACGCTTAAAATCAAGCGTTGTCCTCAGTACGAACAAGTAAATGAATTAATATTTCAAGTGGATAAGATAAACTCCCTGAAAGCCAAATGGCCTAGCCTTGGCGCTAGCATCCTCCAAGCTTCCGTATGACATGAGGTACTAAGACTTTCCCCAACAGGTCATCACTATTAGGCAGGGGTGAGGATACCCTACACTTAAACTCTACATTACATGAACTTGCAATCCAAAGAAGCACATAAAGTAATATATAATCATAGAAAAAGTAATAAAATAAAAATAAAAGTAAAGCAAAAAAATTGGGTTGCCTCCCAAGAAGCGCTTGATTTAACATCGTGGCACGACAAGATAATTTCACCACTTTTGCCTCCACTTTGAACTTATGAATTGAATCTCCAACTTTGCCTCAAGCTTATGATTATGGTATTGGAGTGGTGGAAAAAATACAAAAGGACCAAGTACCCAAAGTCGCATCTTTCGCTTCTTGGCCTTTAAATGAGGGATGTCGTTTTGTCTCCTCGGCATCACAAACTTTCAAATATAGGCACCTTGTTCCTCCTCCTTTGGTTTCGTCATAGGCTCGGGTGGCTCAATTTCCATGTCACCATGCAAATACAATGCTAAAAAATTATTGGAATGAGGTCCAATGCACCTGAATTCTAAAATTGCATAACTTTTGACACCCTCACTTGCACGAACACTAGAGTCCTCAAATATATTTTTTTTTCCTCACTTGACTATAATGTAATTTTCTCAACCTCAGCGTCATCAACTAATATTGGGTCGAATAGTAGAAATTCTACTGTTTGCTCCACAAATTGGCTCCTAAACTATTCTATCACAAATCTACTATCCACGACAACTGATAATTGGGCTTCAGACGCCTCAATCATGTCACTCAAATTTGCCTCCAAGTCATGAATAGTCAAGCCAAATTCGTTGATCTCTTGTCTGAGCACAACCCCTTATTCCATGAATTGCCTCGTCATATTTGTAGGTTCACTAGAGAAATCCTCATATGCTTCAAAGAGTTTGGTGTACTCCATTATCCAAGTTTTTCTCACGACCTTCACTTTATCGCTCCTGTCAAACTCACAAATATTATTAGAATCATCACACCCATTAATTGAGAATGAAGTATGACACTTAGGATAACTATTCCACCGGCCACCACACAATTTACAAAAATTCCAATCAAATGTCGTAGAAAATTCACATAACCAATCTTGTAAGTCTGGAAGACTTGGACAATTTTCCCAAAAGTGGGTTCCTCCACAAAGTAGACAAGAATCAATAAAATATGAGCAGCTATCATTCGACCAATTTTCATTCAAAGATGCCATGATAACAAGTAACATAATAATAAACTAAAAAACATTAAAACCTGAATAGAAAATAATAAATTGTAAGAAAACAGTCAATTGTTTAGTCCCCGGCAACGGCGCCAAAAACTTGTTGCTCCCAAATGCACACGCAAGTATAAGTGGTCGACGAGTAATAAAGTGATAAGTTGAGTATCATTCCTACGAGGACTATTGTTCAGATTGAATCCTAGCAAATAATTTTCTAAAAACTATTCAAGGATCTTTTTCGATGATTGTAGATATTACTAACTAAAGAGAACAATAATTAAAGACAAGAAATTGAAGTCAAGTAATAGAGAGTAAATTATGGGTTGTTATCAAAAAAAGAGATACGGTCCAGAGTTAGCGCTGCAAACAATCCAGTTGAGTTTTTCCAGTTGATTCTTTCCAGTTGATTCTACTTCCTGATTTCCTAAATTGCTAACTAACAGGTTAATTATATTCGTGAAAACCTGTCGATTCTTCACGACTCTATACAAGCTACTTTAACGCCTATATGTCTATGGAATTAAATTACATGCATGCATTAAAGAACTCTGTATTTAGCTAAGCAACGCAAATAGGTATATATCTATCCTACCCGCAAATCGGTTTCCTGATGCCCAGGTTCACAATCGAGCCATATTCTTTCTTATGTGCGTTTACAAGTTCCATCTGTCGAGTTCAATTATGAATCATAGATAGTGTTCAATTATCGGGCCCTAATAACCAAACAATTAAGCTCAAAAAATAATAAACAATCCATAATGGTAAATCATTAGGAAGAAATCAACTTTCAAACATCAACCTTCATGTAATTGCCCCAACTCTAGAACGAACAAACTATAGAATTAAAGAGAAGAATAAGAGAAACAACTTGTTTAGAAGACATCTAGGGCTCCTATGCTCCCCTCCACGTCCAGGCCCCTTAAAAGACTAAGTAGTAATGTATTTATAGTGTTTACAAAGTGCTACGATAAGTTAAACCAAATCCTAAACTAGTTGGGAAACTTTATTCTCGCCAACCTCAGAGCTTTCTTGGAAGCCCCGCTTCCAGTATAGCTCCCAAATTCGAAGCTATCTCTGAAGCTTTGCTCTCAAAACAACTTCCAACTCCCAAGGTTTTCTTGGAAGCTTTGCCTTCAAAATAGCTTCCACTTCATCACTTTGGTTCAAGCCTTACTTTTCAACATATTTTGCTCCATTTTTATTGTTCTTGCCTCGAATTCATCCAAACCATTCCTAAAATCACAAACACGTAATTGAGCACAAGAATCGTAATTATCTCATATAATGAGCGCATAAAGTACCAAAATGCAAGGAAATATTAAGGTAAATTAGGCAAATATTGCCAAACATCACTACTCTCTAGAGGAATTATCACAGTTGACTACGTAATGTCAAAGGATAATGTGTTGGATCCACTTTCTAAAAGGCTCAACTAGAGAGTGAGTTGAGATCATAGAAGGGAATGGGACTATGGCCGAGGACAAGTCATCACGGCGGTAACTCTACTTAAATGACTGGAGATCCCAAGAACTAGGTTCAAGGAGCATATAAAGTTGTGCATGACGGTTCAACATTGTCAACTTAAATTTTTGGTCCATTCTCGTGATTAGACAATGTTCACACACCAAGGATAAAATGTTAAAGGCGGTTTTTAATGATTATCTAAGTTTGATATAGGAATTATCAAACAGTGTAAATCTATGGGATTACACGTTCAGAAATCACCTATGTAAGTGTAAAGCGGAAGCCGCTTCAAGAAGAATTCTGTGAGCCCAATTCTCTACGCACTTATGAAACCAGGTAGTGTTCATATCTTAAACGAGTATAACGATAAGAATAAAAAGACGGTTAAGGATTAATTGTGTGACATATGTTGTCTAGATATACATCAAAGTTTGATGGTTCAAAGATATCAAATCTATTGATTGACCGAGTATATCCGATGTATGTTCACTACGGAAAGTTCAAAGAAAAACCCACTTATCCCGATGCAATTAATCCTTGTTGCGAATCGCACAGTTTTGTTCATGCATGTTTTCACCATATAGTCATTCCTCATTCATGTGGGAGGATTGCTGGGTTTTTGAATAGGTGTGAATGAAAAATAATTTTTCCCACACCTTTTTATTGAAAAGGCATGGTACCTTTTCACCATAAATCATTTATTGGCTTTAAATAGAATGTCTTCCTTCACAATTTAAACACACTTATGATAGGAAATCAGAAATACTTTCCTCTCTTCTGCATTGTTTTATAAAACAAAAGTCAGCTAGTGTCGTGTAGTGTGATTTGCAGCCGTTAAATAATTCGCTAGCAGACCGGCGTTTGAGGTACCGCTACACCGGTGACGGTAAATCCATTCTATCCTGGAGGAAACAATCAGCAACCTCGGGTACCGGGGGGAATTAAGTTCCTTAAGGAGACATCGTGAAGTCGATGGGCTCGGATTTTGTTCATCGTTCATCTCCTTCTTTTTATTTCTATATTTTCTATTTCAGATTATTTATTTCGAATACAGAATTTCGAATACTTACCACATCATAGTGTGCAATAAGATATCTATTTATCTGATGACACTTCAGGGACAAGTTAGCTTTGTTGTTTGTGGATTATGCTTCTCTTCCATTCTTTAGGATTATATCCTGTCAGATTTTACCTTCGATAGTCAGAGAAAGAAGAGTGAACAGGTTCGGAAGTGGAAGCAATTTTGACAAGCAACAGATTGTTTTTATAGAAATCCAAATGTCAAATTCAGATTCTTAAATTTCTGCTCTTTGAAAAAATTAGGACAATGGACTGAAGTTGTAATTTTTCAAAATTTAGCAAATAGTAACTGAACTTATGCTTTGCAATTGGCATTAGGTCGTCAAAAGTTTCTCATCTGGTGAAAAAGAAAGTGGAGACTATGTGGCAGCTTGTCTATCACCTAAAGGGGAGTGGATTAACTGTGTAGGTGAAGACAGGTATACCTGGAATTATTACGTTGCTTTAATGGAGTTTTGAGATTGATGCTATTAATTCTTATTGCAAAGGAAAAATAGAGTGTGCGATTTTGATGCTGTTAGTTGGTGAACGTTGATGTTACTTCATCCTTGAAGATTGCTTTGTTCTCTTTCATTTGTGCAAACTTCAAGGACTTGCTGCTGTAGTTTTGTCTCTACATTGAACTTAATTACCATATTTGCGGAAATTGGAATAACTGCTACTCTCTTGTATATATTTTTGTAAAGTCATTGCTGATTGAACATTGGCAATGCTTTCTTTCCTTTTCTAATTTTTCCAGCACTCATAATGTGTCAGTTATATGAATCTTTGGTTGATATTGATATTTTGATGGAAGGATTTATCCCATTTATGCTAATGACGTGGTTTGTGCTTTCCAATAGAAACTTTTACTACTTTAGTTATCAATCAAACAAGCTGGAACATCTGATAAGGTAAGATTAAACTCTGATATGAAGTTTGATTATGCCTTGTTCTTTTCACATTGTCAGATATGCTATCAAATTAAAAACTGAGCTTGGTATTGTTATCAGTATCCCTTTTCTTGCTTTCTTTATCTCATTCGTTCAATAATCACTAAACAGTGAGACGTGTGTGTACATGTTCAGAAGCCTTGATTTTTCTCCTTAGCTCATCCTCGTAGTGCCTTCCTTCCCCTCCTGCCAAGAGGAGGGGAAAGAGGATAATTCGCTGATGTGTTGTGTGGCTTTCAGTTTGTTACCTAATATTTATACGAAAAATTAATGGGAACCATGAATGTTTTGGTTTAACACGTCTCATTTTTCTTCTCATTATACCACTCCAACCAACCAGCTAGGAAAAAAAAGAGAATGTTAAGAAGGTTAGTTTCATTTTTTTACCAAATCAATCCTCGCCTCTACTCCACTGTCTCAAATTTGTTTTTCAATCAACTACGCTATGATAATATGCTTTAGAATTTTCTTTGTTCCCTCTTAATCCTCCCTAACCAATATGTTATACCATTAAACCCCTTTTCTCTTTCCAAACAACACAGAAACTTATATGTGCCGCCATGTGTTGACATGCACATATATGTACATTCTCTATATTACAAAGTGTCAGGTTTGATGATGGTTATAATGCAGGGAAAATCGAGCCTAAGGCACTTACCATCAAGAGCTGGGACTGGAGGATGCAAAGGACGAGAGGTCAAGAGCATCATAGAAGAGTTCGGGAGCATTTGGAAGATCGAGGCGTTGGCTCCAGGCCCAGGCGCCCCGCCCAGGCAAAGCAGGCATTCCGCCCAAGCAAGGCGCAGCCCAGGCGCCGCCTCCATGGTGGGCGCTCTGCCCAGCTCACTCCACTGATCAAAGTTGGACAAATCCAGGCGCTCCGCCTACTTGACTAGCATTCCGAGATTTTAGTCTAATTACTTACTATTTTAGCCCTACGTGGCCTATTATGTGTAATAAACTAGTAGGGGCTTTTATGTCATTTCATTAGGAGTGTGGAACATCTATAAATACCACACTTAGTCATTTTATTTCATTAGCTAGATTTTGAGATTGAAGAATAGAATTTAGAAGAGACTAGGTCCTTCTTGTTGAAGCTTGGCTTCATGTATCTCTTCCTTGGAATCCATGGCAGATCAACCTAGTGTGATCCCGTGATCGGTTCAAGTTTCATTCTCTCTCTTGGATATTCAAATCATGGTTTGATTTGATTATCCTTTCTTTTCTTCTATTTCTGTTCTTTCCCGTCCCTAATTTCTTGGTTATCGTTTTTACCTTGTTGCTTCCGCTATCTTTGTTGCTTCTGCTCGTTTACCCTGCATCAGTTTGGTATCAGAGCAAGGATCGGGTTTCATTCTTACGAATCCACGTTCCTTGTTCATCGTATCTTTACTTTAGTATTCTTAGTTCTATTGTTCTTGTGAAATAAGAAAAAATAAAAGAAAATTGAAAAGGTTGAAAATCCAAAAATTGGGCATAACTTGTTGGTGTGATTGGATCTTGATATGGGTGTTATTGGAGATTTATCCTTGTTGAAAACCCGTTGTTTTGATACCTAAATCACATGATTTGAAGAAGTGTTACGGATTTTGAAAATTTGAAATCCCCAATTTTCTTAAACCCTTGAAAACTCTTGTTCTTGAGCTTGTGATTTGATTATTGGGTTTGGTTGATTGTTGATTGTGGATTTGATATTGGGGAATGTTCTAGATTGAAAACTCAATTATTTGAAAAAAAGTTCATGAGATTTGGAGTTGTATAACACCAAAATCGAAGAATCAAAATCCAATTTGAAACCCTTTTAAAAACCCACTTTGAATCTTTGAATGATGATAATGCTTTGATTGTTGGATGTTTATGGGTGAAATTCATTGGTTTTGTTAAAAATAATATTATACAACTTTGGGTACCATTGATTTTGAAGAAACGGGGTGAAAACGTTGAAAATTTGGGTCAAAAACCATCAAAAAACTCGTTTTCGGAAAAGCTGGAGCACCCACCCAGTCGAACTGCCCACCCCCTAGGCGGACCGCCCAAAACACTGGTTGGTTCATTTAGCTTCGTTTCATGGTTTTTGGTGTTTGTTTCCCTTCCATACTTCTTGGTTAGTGTTTCTAAGGTAATTGTCCTACTTTAGTGACACTAATTGTTGAGCTTTTAGGTTGATGTGTGTCTTGGAGTCTTACTTAAAGTCGTAGAACTTGCTTGCTTCAAGTGCGCATTTAAATAGCTTCCGTATATAGAGTCACATAATCTCCATTCCGAACCATTACGTGGGTGCATTAGTTGATTGATCTTGCCATTGTGATTACTAAGAGAGAAGAAGGTCTTGAGTAGAAAAAGGCTTGAGTTGTGAGAACAATAGAGTGTGGTCACAAAAGCCAACGACCTTGAGTGTATACACGAGTGGAAAGAAAATTGAGTGATATTTTTTGAGTGATACACGTGAGGGAGTGATCTTGTGAGGTCCTTTATTCTTTGGTTACAACTATGGCTTCGGATGATGATTGTGGAGGGTGTGACTCATGTGGAGATGATGGAGACTATGGTTCCTATGATGATGATGATGGGTATTGGTATGACGATTCGGGGAACCAAGGCTCATATGATGATGAAGCGGGTTACTATATTGATTATGAAGATGAAGAAGACTATGAGGCTTGCGAAGATGAATATGAAGATTCCTATGCTTCTAGTCAACAAATTGAAGATGGTGACGCTTCAAGGTATGATGATCCTACTTACTCTTCTTGTGATGAATTTGAGAATGTTGATAGTGACGTAGAGAGAATTGATGATGAGGTTGATTATATGGATTGCTCATTTTCATCTTCTCTTGGTGTTGCTAATGGTGTGCAAGGGAGTAATAGAGGGCCTTCCATTAGTATGGGAGGAGGTGGTGGTTGTTCCGTCGGAAATGGGAGGCTTGCATCTTCTAGTTGTACTAAACGACTTAATGCTCCTAGTTCCCATGTGAAGGGTGGAATGAGGAATGGTGTTGCTTTTACTATTAATGGGGTGTATTGCTCTAGTAGTGGTGGTAGGAGTGGTGCTATAAGCTATGGAACCAAGGTGAGAGGCACTTATGGGTTCCATAGTGGTAATCCTTCCTCGACTTTCAACAACACTTCTAATGTTGGAAGAGTGATGGGAAGTGGAGGTTATTCTAGTGGTGTTGCCGCTAGTGGATGGATAAGGAAAACCCGAGTTGATGGTGATGTTGTTCTTGGAATTTTAACCCTTACTTGGGTGATCCTATAAAAGACATGTATGAAACTAGGTTCCTTTTTGAGGTGAATGGTGGAGGAAGATGCTTGCTCAATATTAGTGAAGCCTACACCAATTTTGTTAACGTCTCTTGGGTTACTAAACTAAAGATAGCATGCTACAAATTGAAACATCCTTATGAGTGTCAAGGTGTTTGGGTTACTAGAGAGGCTCGGGTACTCATATCTCATGGGAGTTACAAAGAATATATTTGGTGTGATGTGTATCCCATGGAGCATTATGGTGTTTGGCTAGGAAAATCATGGTTGCAAGACAAGAGGGTGCGGTATGATCTCATGAAGGATGTGTACAAAGTGAGCAAGGGTCAAAGGACTTATGACTTTGAACCTTGCCGAGATAAGATTAAGTTCTATCCTAGGGCATCTTCTTTGTCTATGCAAAAAGGAAAGAAGCAAGTACTTCAATCCGAGGATGAAAGGAAGCCAACAAAAGGTCCTAAAATCACAAGCAATGGTGGGACTGGTGCAAGAAAAGAGTTGACAATTGTCAACAAGGTGAACCCCAAGCCACAAGCTCCAAAGCCAAGTGGTTCACCAACAAAGAAGAAAGAGACCTCAAGTGATGAGTCTCTTAGTCCTAGATTTCGGATTGATGTTAACAGTCCACCTACTCCGGCTATGGGTATTCTTGGGCCTTGTCCCAATTCACCCGAATTTGAGAGACAAAAAATTGAGAGGAGTAAGGGAGTGACCGGTGATATTCCTCGAGTGGAAAAAGGAGAGGATGTTTTGAGTGACGTGAGTGGGATGTCACCACCCGAATCTACACCTGACCTTGAAAAGAAAAAGAGGAAAAAAGAATCATTGAGAGTGAGGACACCCCTTATTCTAACCTTAACCCTTTTTCTTTTTCTTCTACTATTGTGAATGCTTTTGTAGGTATTTTTGGAGGCAAACCAATAGAGCCTAAATCATGTTCCAAGAAGGATGGACAAGGTGAAGAAAATCGTCAATGTGATCTTCAAGGTGAAGAGCCAATTCATGACACGTCAAGTGCATTGAGTGAACTAGATGGCCACTCAAAGGTATGTGAAAGTTCTTCCCTTGAACATGTTACTTCCTTGTCATGTGATAGCGTTTGTGAGACCTCTATACTAGTTGATGAATTGTGTGATTACAATGTGTTTGGAACTAGTGTAGAGTCAGTTGGTCAACTTGTATGTGATTTTGAACCATTAGTTGAGAGGAATGATAAGCCACATCATGATGTGAGCTCGATTTTCATTGAACCTCTCTTTAGTAAGGATTGTGTAGTTGACCTTATTTATGACCCTTGTTATGACACCCCACCTATATTTGATAAAGGGGAAGATGAGTTGAATGAATATCCTATTCTTTCCCTTGAAGAATTGCTTGATAATGGTGGACCTATGTGTTGTAGTGAGGATGGTGGTGACCTTGAGGAGTCCCTAGTGGATGAAATAGATCGAATTGTATTCGATGACTCCTCAAGTGTGGATGATGACTCTACTTTGGATGCCTCACCTTTGACAGGTAGTGGGTTTGTTTTCACTAACCCTTTGTTTGAAGAGGGTGTTCAAAGAGGTGATGGTGTATATCAAACTAGAGAAGAGTTTGGATTTAAACCTCCATGATTTGGAAAGTTGAACTCTATAGACAATCCATTATTTGGAACTCCAAGTGAGATGAGTAGTCTTGGTATTGGTTGTGTTGGATCATCTTCTAGTAGTCCTAACCTTCATTGTGTGGACTATAATGATGAAGAACCTATTTTGGAGACCTTCCTTGGGAGTTTACCTAATGTGGAATATTGTCTTAGAGGTGGATTTGGAGGTGAGGAAGTCACTTTTGGTGTGTGTAAGAGTGCTTTCAAGAAAAGGAGTGGAGTATTTGATGTTAGTTGCCAATTGAACTATTTTGTTTACTCCACCCCACATGTTGATCACACCTCGGGAGTTGAGCATGCCAAAGCCAATGAGTCACATTGTGATAGTAATGCATTGAAGGCTTGGTATGTTGGTTATGAGCTTAGAGATGATAGGGTTCATGATTCCCTAATCTTGCATGTTTTATGTCCTATTGAACTCTTTGCTTGTCATAGTAGTGAGTGCTTATCTTTGTCGAGCCAAAAACTTGTTGTTTCCTTTGGAGACCTATTCTTTTTTATTGGTATTGATACTTGGATCTACCATAAAAGTATGTTTTCCATAGCACTTGCACTCACTCTTGTTGGACTTACCTACTCTTGTAGTGGGAAGTTTTGGTGTGTTCTTATTGGACTTAGGAATCATAGGAATTTTGATGGCTTGATCTTGCATATTCCCTACCCTATTGATCTCTTTGCATGTTCTTGTATTGGATGCACTTTCTTTTTGAGTCAAGTACTTGTTGTTTCCTTTGGGGACATGAGTTTTTTTATTAGTATTGATGCTTGGCTCTACCATAAAAGTGTGTTTTCCATACTTGGTGCACTAACCTACTCTTGTAGTAGGAGCTTTTGGATGTGCTTGTCTTTGGATGTAGGTCTTGATGGTTTGATTTCGAGGACGAAATCCTTTCAAGAAGGGGAGGATGATGCAGGGCAAATCGAGTCTAAGGCACTTACCATCAAGAGCCGGGATTGGAGGATGCAAAGGACGAGAGGTCAAGAGCATCGGAGAAGAGTTCGGGACCATTTTGAAGATCGAGGCATTGGCTCCAGGCCCAGGCGCCCTGCCCAGGAAAAGCAGGCACTCCTCCCAAGCAAGGGGCAGCCCAGGCGCTCCGCCTCTATGGTGGGCGCTCCGCCCAGCTCACTCCACTGATCAAAGTTGGACAAATCCAGGCGCTCCGCCTACTTGACTACCATTCCGAGATTTTAGTCTAATTACTTACTATTTTAGCCCTACGTGGCCTATTATTTGTAATAAACTTGTAGGGGCTTTTATGTCATTTCGTTAGGAGTGTGTAACATCTATAAATACCACACTTAGTCATTTTATTTCATTAGCTAGATTTTGAGATTGAAGAATAGAATTTAGAAGAGACTAGGTCCTTCTTGTTGAAGCTTGGCTTCATGTATCTCTTACTTGGAATCCATGATGGATGAACCTAGTGTGATCCCGTGATCGGTTCAAGTTTCATTCTCTCTCTTGGATATTCAAATCATGGTTTGATTCGATTATCCTTTCTTTTCTTCTATTTCTGTTCTTTTCCGTCCCTTATTTCTTGGTTATCGTTTTTACCTTGTTGCTTCCGCTATCTTTGTTGCTTCCGCTCGTTTACCCGGCATCAGGGCAGTTCTTTGTCATGGATGCATTAAATTTCCAGGTGGTTTTTAGTGTTTTGGTATTCTAGCTGTACTCTGTATTCCTTGCTTTTGCATTAAGAATAAAGGCAACTCACTAAAGTTCTATTTTCGGCTTTTTGGCAGATACATGAAAAGGATGTAATTGGTATCACTCACCATCCCATATCAACCTTGTGGCCACCTATAGAGAAGACTGCACCATGAAGCTATGGAAGCTTAAGACTTGTTTTGCCATGTTGTTTTGGTGTATAAGTGGAAGTTAGAATGTTTCTTGGTGCTGGCTTTTTTGGTGTGTTTAGGGTTATAGACGTATGATTGCCAACTTCAAGTCTATATTTGTATTTACCTCTGCTTTCTTTTTCCAGAACTCTTAGCCTATGCAATCACTCCTATTGGAAGAAGTATCACTAGAATAAGCCATCTTGGAAATATACTAGGAAAATGATACGTGACCATATTTTTCTTGGCACTAATGGCCATACTGGAGGTAATTAAGTCATTTCACTAGGGAATTGAGGGTATTATGGACACTTCCTACGTTTTTTGTGCCTATTATACCCTTCATGAAAAGAAAATTCAAAATTTGAATTTCACTCTTTGTAGTTATTATATTTTATATTCCCAAGGCATACAATGTATAAAAACTATGTTTTTTTGTGCCCATTTTCTTTTATTATATTTTTTTCAAAAATTTGAATACCAACTTGTGATTTTCTGATTTTTTCTATAATATAAAAAGAAATCTTATTTAGTGCATATTTCATATTCTTCTTAATATATACGAAAGTTTAATTTCATGAGAATTAGTTTTGTGCTTTCTTCTTTCTGGTACATCACTTTTTAGTACAAAAAATTAAATAAGTAGTTTTGTAAAGTGTTTAACAAAAAAAAAAAAAAAAATCATCTTGATGTCTAAAAATAAGTATTTTTTAGAGAAAAAAAAAGAAGCTAAAAGCTATTTTTTTTAAAAAAAAAAATCAGTTTGTTCATTTTTTGTATTAATTTGAAACCCATCTTTTGGAAAAATAAAGTATTTTTTTGTTAGGAAAGTTATAAAAAAATTTAATCAAATCCCACTATAACCTATGGAGGAAAATATTTTATTTAATTAATATATATACATAAATACTTAGAATACGCATACGCTAGTTCGATCAAAGCACAAAATATAAATTTGTTAAAAATTTTCATATTCATTTAAATTAAATTTAAATAATAAAAAAATTCAAAGTTAAAATTTTACATGAATTGTCACTAACTTAAAAATAGCAAAATAATATCTTATTTCAAGCTTGAAATAATATTCTTAGTCGTGACACGTTTAAACTAGAACCAAGATAATGTCCTTATTTATCTTATTAATTTGGTTGAATAAAAATTTGTATTGTTTGACAAAAAAATATATGTCCTTATAGAGGAAAATATACCTAACTTTATTAAAAATATTGTATGCATATGTTATTATATATAATTGTATGTCCCCCAAGGTGCCTTCAATTTTTCATTACTATCAGTGATTAAAAGATCAGATAAGGCAAATCAAAACACATTACTATCAGTGCTAACATATAGAAGATATAAGAAATTTTGGTTCATAGCAAGAGTAATTGAAGGATCAAATAGAGCAAATCAAAAATTCTTTAGTATCAGTAATAATATAAAAGATATAAAAAAATTTGGCTACATAGCAAGAGTAATTAAATATGAAGTAATTGAAAAAATAGGTTAGATGACACACTTTTACCAGGTTCGAACCTTAGTCCTTCAATTACAATATCGCAGTAGTTGCCATTATGCTGAAGTAGCTTCATCTGTCGGGTTCACTCCAACTATACTTAAACACGCAAATTCATGTCTTCAATTTCTAAGGCGTTAGTTGACCCATCAGGCAATAACATTCGTCTTTTTTTGTAGTCTATTCTTTGTTGACCCATCAAACAAGGCAAAAAACATGAACATGAGACTAAAATGGCTTTGATTGACATCGCGTAGAGACACACTAACAACTACTCCTACTCCTACTTTTGATGATTTTACACAATGCATGGTCAGTTAGTGGTTTGATTAATGATGTCATATCTGTATTTATTCTTGATAATATATTATTTTATACATAATAGTATTGCCATAACAAATTTATTTCCTATATATTTTTTAGTTCTCAAATAATTCTTGTTGTATTATTTACGGGTGTGTATGTTAATACGTGAATTATAATTTTTTACTGATTAATTTATGAATAGTGTGTAGATACAAATGCAGAAGAATAAGTTCAAAATATATAGGGCGTATTTTCATTACGTAGTTAACTAAATTACCATAATTCGAATGAGTTCAATTTCATTACATTAATAAATTAACTACAATGAAAATTGGTCACTTATGTTGCCATATAAAATTTAAATATTTAAGGAAAAACTTCTACAAGCAAAAAAAAAAAGAATCAATTAAATTCAGTACTCATTTAAAATAAACTCATATATTCAATATTAAGAATAATGCACTTATATATCAATATTAAGAATAATATACTCATACATTTAGTTTGATTGTTCAATGTATTGGGACCATAAAAAGGTGGACATGCTAATTTAAAATTATTAATATATTTTTAGAGGGAAACTTATTGGAGGAAAAAAATAGTGGAGAGAAACTTATTGGAGCAAAAATAATAGTGATTGGAGTCAAAAGTGAATAGAGACTTTATAAACTTTTCACCGAATATGGCCATTTTAGATCCACGAAGGTATGGTTATTTAGCAGCGTCCAATACACTATCAACTGTTTGTAAAATCAGCAGTTTGTACTCACTACATTATCAAGATTTTGGGAGAAAATCAGTCACTCCTACCGAACTCCTACAGGAAGAAACCTTTGGAGGCCTATGGAGCGCCTTTTCTTTTTTGTTTTTGACAAAAACATTCATATTGTACTTGTATAAATCCTCTGAATGGATTCAGATCCATCAATTGATTAAATCTTTAAAAAGCTTAGAGGTTTTAATCACTTCAAATTCAGACTTTCATTTTGATGTAAATTGATAAGGCGTAAAACTTTCTCAATAGTCAGTAGACTATCCAAGTCATTAGGCAGGGCTCTGTATAATTTTACAGTGTACTCATATTTGGTTTTCTTTCCCTTTAGAGTGACTTTTTATTTCTCCTTATTGAGAAAAGATGTCATAGAAAGTATTCTATCCCACACGGTGGCGATTGATCATTGGAGAAAGAGCATGTGGAAATAAATTTTACTTTGTGCCTCATTCAAACTCAAGTGTTTTGTGGCTTCTTTATAGTATTTCACGTATGGGTGGACTCAAGACCTTTTTGTATCCGCTCATTTCAAGGAAGCCTTAGGCACAAAGTAAAATTTCTCCGCGGGGAAGAGTCCAATCCAATATATATATATATGAAGTTCAAAATGAAAAACTCGAACCATTTTGTGTTAGTTTTTTCCCCACGTTATATTAATAATTGTGTTTAATAAATTATTAATTATGCGAAATTCCTATTAGTTATTGGGGAAGTTATTTTAGATCAACTTCCCATAACCCCCACTTTGATGGAGAGTGAGATTAAAAAAGAAATAACTGATGGTCCCCTCTCTCTATAAAAGAAGAATAGCGTAACTTCCATTAAATACCCTATTCTGAAAAGAACACAGTAAGGAAAGAGAGATATTTGGTTTTCTCAAAATACAAAATCAAGTGCTTCCGCTTAATTCAAGTCAAGAAGAACGCTATGGCTGATTCAGATATGTTTCTTGACTGAATTACAATTATTAAGAGTTTATGTGAAAATCATATAATTCCACGGTTCTAAAAATTATGAAAACTCTTACATGTGGTATTCGAGCCAGGTTTAGGAGCTAGTGATTTTTCATAAATTTTATAAACCCTAATTGTTTAATTTAGGGCTTTATGATAAATTACAAGTGTCACTATGTAACGGCCGAATAATCACGCTTTCTTTCATGAAGCTTTATTTCCATTACTATCTGTTTTGTGAATTCTTGGCATAAAATTCTAAGTATGAAGAACAATATAGTTGCAGAATGATGTTCTCTAATTTTGGTGAGGTTTTAATTAATGTGCATGCCATTATTGGGTTTTAAAGCCATGTGATGATTAAGTATTTCTTTCAGCATGCATAAATGGAATCTTAAACTAGTTCAGTAAGTAATTTATATGGGAGAATAATGTGATGAAATTTAATTAGTCCATTGGCACTGACTTGATATATTCAAAGGATGATATTATGTTCTTAACAAAAAAAGATGGATACAATCTTAGTGAAATTGATTCTCTTTCTGAAGCCTTGTCTGGACTTTTTTCAATTTTAAATATTTGTTATTTGTGCTTATGTATAAGTGACATTAACCAAGAAGGATAAACTACTCTTCTATAATGACATTTAATTCTGTTGATATAATGTCATATCTTAAGAGTTTTAGATCTGCACTTATGGGAATTAGATAAGAACTACAAAGTTGAAACTATAACGTATGGTTCGTTAATCACCAAAGTGGCCGAATCTTTATGAATTATTAATTCCAAAATTAAAGAATTGAACTTATATTCATTTATCCATAAAATTTGATGCTTATATTCGATATAAATTATGGGTAAATTAAAGTTCATGGTTATAGGACATTTATGGATCGCCAAAAGTTGATTGTTTGTTCTTATAACAGTAAAATATTAAAGAGATAATTTAGATGTACCATTAGTTTTATTTATTTATCCAAAGATAGTAAATATTATTAATAGGTACATTAAAAATTATCAAATTATGTTAAATTATATTAAGCATCATATAGTCTAAATTAAAATTTGTATTTTGGCGTTTTGCCCAAAGGTGAACATCAGGATACACTTCAAATATTATTCTGAATCTAATAGTATATTTAGTTTATAACTCAAAGCGTTAACGAATGAGCATATTCTATTTGCAGCACTTGCTCTTCATTCGCACTCTGCTTCTGTTACTGCTTTTAATGAACTGAACTTCTCAGAGTGGTGCGAACAGATCAAATTCCATCTCGGAGTTTTGGATCTTGATGTTGCACTCTACACTGAGAAGCCAGCTGCTATTAGTGCAACTACCACTGCTGAAGAAAAGTCCTATTTTAAGCAGTAGGACAGTTCTAACAGATTAAGCCTAATGTTCATGCGAATGAGTATTGCGGGCAACATTAAGTTTGCTCTTCCCAACACTGAAAGTGCCAAAGAGCTTCTAAGACTTGTAGAAGAACGCTCTCAAACTGCGACAAGTCTCTTGCTGGGACTCTAATGGGTACTTTGACCACCATGAAGTTTGATGGTTCACGTACCATGCATGAGCATGTCATAGAAATGACAAACATAGCAGCAAGACTTAAGACTCTGGGAATGGAAATGGATGAAAATTTCCTTGTGCAATTCATCATTAACTCATTACTGTCTGAGTGTGGTCCTTTCCAAATGAACTATAATACCATGAAAGACAAATGGAACGTGCATGAATTGCACGGAATGCTGGTTCAAGAGGAAACAAGGCTAAAGAACCAAGGAACCCACTCCATTAACCTTGTAGGCTATCAAGGAGCTGGAAAGGAAGGAAAGAAGCATGTTAAGGGAAAACAGAGGAACCATAATGTTAGTGAGTCCTCTCATCAAGTACGTAAGAAGGAACACAAGAATGATAAGTGTCGTTTCCATGGAAAATCTGGACACTTTCAGAAAGACTGCCTGAAACATAAGGCATGGTTTGAGAAGAAAGGTAAGCCTTGTGCTTTTACGTGTCTCGAATCAAATTTAACTGAAGTTCCTTATAATACTTGGTGGATTGACTCTAGTTGTATTGTTCATGTTTCTAATACGATGCAGGGATTCCACACAACCCAAACTATAAATCAGAATGAAAGATTTGTGTACATGGGGAATAGAGTGAAGGCTCCAGTTCAAGCTATCAGGACGTATCGTTTAATCGTAGATACTGGGTCTCACTTAGACTTATTTGAAACTTATTATGTACCTTCTATTTCTAGAAATTTAGTTTCATTGTCTAAGTTAGACAAGACTGGATACTCTTTTAATTTCGGTAATGGATGTTTTAGTTTGTTTAAGCATAATCATCTCATTGGTTCTGGTATTCTTTGTGATGGTTTATACAAACTGAATCTTGATAATCTGTTTGCTGAAACCCTCTTAACTCTGCATCATAAAGTTGGAACCAAACGTAGTTTGGTAGATGAACACGCTGCTTACTTGTGGCATAGAAGTTTAGGGCACATATCTAAAGAAAGACTGGAAAGATTAGTTAAGAATGAAATCCTTCCAGATTTAGATTTTACAGACCTAAATATTTGTGTGGATTATATTGAAGGAAAACAAACAAAACACACAAAGAAAGGAGCCACAAGAAGCACACAGCTTCTTGAAATTATACACATCGATATCTGTAGTCCTTTTGATATTCCATCTTTCAGTAAGAAAAAGTACTTTATCACCTTTATTGACGACTTTCAAGTTATGGTTATGTTTATTTGTTGCACGAAAAATCTCAAGCAGTAAATACCTTAGAGGTATTTATTAATGAGGTTGAAAGGCAATTAGACAGAAAGGTGAAAATAATTAGGTCAGATAGAGGTGGTGAGTATTATGGAAGATATGATGAAACTGGACAATACCCTGGTCCATTTGCTAAATTCCTCGAAAAGCGTGGCATATGTGCTCAATACATAATGCCTGACACACCACAACAAAATGGTGTGGCAGAAAGGGGTAATCATACATTAATTGAAATGGTTAGGAGTATGTTAAGTAATTCATCTTTACCCGCTTCATTGTGGATGTATGCTCTAAAGACTGTCGTATACTTACTAAATAGGGTTCCTAGTAAGGCAGTTTCAAAGACACCTTTTGAACTTTGGACTGGTAGGAAACCTAATTTAAGGCACCTGCATGTTTGGGGCTGCGCGGCAGAAGTAAGAATTTATAATCCACAAGAAAAGAAACTTGATCCACGAATAATCAGTGGTTTCTTTATTGGTTATCCAGAAAAATCAAAGGGGTATAGATTGTATTGTCCTAACCATAGTACGAGAATTGTTGAAACTGGAAATGCTAGGTTCATTGAGAATGGTGAAGTTAGTGGGAGTGAAGAACCGCGTAATGTGGAAATTAGGGAAGTTAGGGTGCAAATTCCTTTACCCTGTACTTCTCCTAAAATTGTTGTTCCCGAAGTTGTTGCACCGCCTAACAACCAACAAGAACAACAAAATAATGATCATGCTATTCATAATGAAAATATAATCAATGAACCTACAGTAGACGTACCACAAGAAGTAGCATTAAGAAAATCTCAAAGACAAAGGAGAAATGCTATTTCTGATGATTTTTTGGTATATCTACATGAGTCAGAAATTGATCCGGAAATTGATTTGGATCATTTGGAAATCAATGATGATCCAGTTTCATTTTCACAGGCCATTGAAAGTAATAATTCTGATAAGTGGTTAGATGCTATGAAAGATGAGTTGAAATCCATGCAACATAATGAAGTTTGGGACCTTGTTGAATTACCAGAAGGTTGCAAAAGAGTCGGGTGTAAATGGGTCTTTAAGACCAAACGTGACTCAAATGGTAATATTGAACGTCACAAGGCCATGGAAACATGGTGTTGACTATACAAAGACATTTTCAACTGTCTCTAAAAAGGATTCACTTAGAATTATAATAGCTTTAGTGGCTCATTATGACTTAGAGCTACATCAAATGGATGTGAAAACTGCCTTTCTGAATGGAAATTTAGAGGAAGAAGTTTACATGAATCAACCAGAGGGTTTTGAAATTAAAGAAAATGAACACATGGTGTGTAAACTGAAGAAGTCAATATACGGGCTTAAACAAGCTTCCCGACAATGGTATCTTAAGTTTCATGAAACTGTTGTCACCTTTGGATTTAAGGAAAACATCGTTGACCGGTGTATATATCTGAAGGTCAGTGGGAGTAAGTTTATAATATTAGTCTTGTATGTTGATGACATCTTGCTTGCTACTAATGATCTTGGTATGCTACATGACACCAAGAAATTTCTCTCTAAGAACTTTGAAATGAAAGATATGGGAAAGACAGCCTATGTAATTGGGATAGAAATATTTCGGGATAGATCACAAGGTTTGTTGGGATTGTCTCAAAAGGCCTATATTAATAAAGTTCTAGAGAGATTCAGAATGGAAAATTGCTCATCAAGTCTCGTTCCAATTCAGAAGGGAGATAAATCAGTCTCAATCAATGTCCAAAGAATGAATTGGAACTTAAGAGAATGAAAGATATTCCTTATGCATTTGTAGTTGGGAGCTTAATGTATGCCCAGACATGTACCAGACCAAACATCAGTTTTGCTGTTGGAATGTTGGGCAGATATCAAAGCAATCCAGGAATGGATCATTGGAGGGCTGCAAAGAAAGTGTTGAGATACTTGCAAGGAACAAAAGATTATATGCTCACTTATAGAAAATCTGACCATCTTGATGTGGTTGGATATTCAGATTCAGATTATGGTGGTTGTGAGGATACAAGAAAATCCACATTTGGTTATTTGTTCCTGTTAGCTGGAGGAGCAATATCGTGGAAGAGTGCAAAGCAATCTATCACAGCTGGATCTACCATGGAAGCTGAGTTTGTGGCATGCTTTGAGGCCGCAATTCAGGCTAAATGGTTGAGGAATTTTGTTTCAGGACTTGGACTAGTCGACAGTATTGCCAAACCGCTGAAAATTTATTGTGATAATTCTTCAGCAGTCTTCTTCTCTAAGAATGATAGGTATACAAAAGGCGCTAAGCCTATAGACTTGAAATACCTTAAACTTAAGGAAGAAGTTCAGGAACATAGAGTGTCAATTGAAGATATTAGCACCAAAATTATGATTGTTGATCCTTTGACGAAAGGATTATCGCCCAAAGCATTTATGGAACATGTTGAAAGAATGGGTGTCATTGATAGCAATATATGACTTTATATAAAGACTTTTATGATATTTATGAGATTGACACTCTAAGCTCATTAATATAAATGTTTCTGTTATTACCTGTTTTTTCTTGTATACATAATGTTGAGAATGTTGAGTGACAGGTTGTGGTTTAGATATAGTATTCTAAGAATTATCGTTGGACCAATTACGTACTCTTAGAAGTTGTGTTTGGTAATAGACTAATATTGTAGTACTTGGAAGGGACTATGTCGAGTGATGTACAACCGCCATGACTCGTATTAGTTGATTTACTTAATAACAACAAATGATGTTGGAATTTAGCACTAATAGTGCACGTCATGATTGAAATATTTATTAAACCATTAAGTGAATAATATCACGTGAGTCAAGTGGGAGAATGTTAGTTTTTGCCCCATATTATATTAATAATTGTGTTTAATAAATTATTAATTATGCTAAATTTCTATTGGTTATTGGGGAAGTTATTTTAGATCAACTTCTCATAACCCCACTTTGATGGAGAGTGGGATTAAAAGAAAATAACTGATGGTCCTCTCTCTCTGCCTATAAAAGAAGAATAGCGTAACTTCCATTAAATATCCTATTCTGAAAAGAACACAATAAGGAAAGAGAGAGATATTTGGTTTTCTCAAAATACAAAATCAAGTACTTCCGCTTAATTCAAGTCAAGAAGAACGCTATGGCTGATTCAGGTATGTTTCTTGACTGAATTACAATTTTTAAGAGTTTATGTGAAAATCATATAGTTCCACGGTTCTAAAAATTATGAAAACTCTTACATTTTGAACTTTTATATGACTTATATTACTGTCGCATGTCAAAAGATTTCTTGCGAAAGACACATACTAATTTCCTATCAAACACCAGAGAAGTAATTCTAAAGAGTCGAGTAAAACGAAGGCCAGTGGTGGTAATAAATGCTAAGCAACCATCTCAACTGTCCCCAAACACACGAAAATATTACGATGGCTCTCTGCATGCACATAAAAATCTGAAAGAAAAGAAGGTTTTTGCATTTACTTTTCAGAGTCATAAATTAAATCTCCCGAAACATGCATTTGTTTTTTGCTTGGGAAATGTGTTATTGGCAGATCGAATTCATGCTAACCAGCTGCAACTGGAGCTAAGCAATGAAGGAAGCAGCTCGACATTAGCATCAAATGTGAAAACGCAGAGCTCCGCCCAAAGGGACCAATCATTTGTTAAAGAGTGCACTACTCACAGCTCATCCATGGCTGCAGCTGCCTGCATAATTATTACTCTATCTGATCCCTACCAGTTACTCTTGTTTTAATTTATTCGCTCAACTAATAACTCCCTCTCAATTTTTGTGGCGCTGACTATCAACTTCTTTGTTCTAAATTGTCTTTCTTTTTTTAGATTACTAAATTTGTATGTCCACGGGCCCAATTGGTTAAATTTTTTCTTATTTTGGTTTTTATTTTTTTAATTTCTCCTTTTGAAATTTTTATTACATGAACGAATAAATGAATGGAAGAAAGTGTAAAATCATGGTTTTTGTAATGTCGTTTCTCTTCTATATTATTTTTATTTATTTTTTGCAAAAATTTCGTTAATGTTTGATATAAAATGTGTTGTTAGTAATTATTCGGTCGCTGCCTAATAAAA
This sequence comes from Petunia x hybrida, assembly GCA_037355625.1. Lineage (NCBI taxonomy): Eukaryota > Viridiplantae > Streptophyta > Magnoliopsida > Solanales > Solanaceae > Petunia > Petunia x hybrida. Next base: position 26,391,433 of record JBBBVM010000041.1, read on the forward strand.
TTTTAATGCATGGAGTAATATTTTTATGATACTTCAACATTTAATATTCATGAGACAGGTATAGAAAATATATTATCAAGTAATTATCCTAGTTTACAAATTATTTATACTTTCTTTTTTATTTAAACCTAAGGCAAAAATACTAATTTATTCAATTTGGAAACAAGTAATAGTTTAGATTTTTTTTTTGGTGGATCGACATTTTCATTTGACAATTATAATAAATTGCCTATTACAAATTAACATATCAATATCTTATTGATTTCATTACATAACAAAAACATTCATGTTTATTTCAAATTTTATTCCATTTATGCGTGCTTGGTTCACTTTACTTTCTATCCTAAATTAGTGACTAAAAATGTATTTCTATGGTATAAATATCTTGTTTGATTTTAAAATATTAAGTGTAATCTTTTAGTTATGCAGCTTGCTGAATGTGAAGAGTTTTATGCTTACTCCCTTTGTCTCAATTTATGTGGCACCATTTCCTTTTTTGTTTGTCCCAAAATAAGTGGTATATTTTTTTATTTGACAACTATTTAATGCATCTTCTCTATTTTATCCTTGTTGGGCCCTACATACTTTTAAAGTTACCAATAACTTTTTTATTACTCAAATCTCTTCTCTCCTACTTTTTCAGGTGTAAATTTGATACTTTACAAGGTCAATTTCTTTTTTGTTAAACTTCGTGTCCGGTCAAATGGTATCATATAAAATGGGACGGAGGGAGTACTATTTTATTTTTTATTTAATTTCTAAATAATATAGGTGAGAGAGCAATTTGTCGCTCAGTGCAAAATTATAAAAAAAGAAAAAAAAATTAAACAATTGATGGATGTAAAGTTGTTCTAAACTTGATGATGTTAAAATTTTAATTAAACCATCAATGTAAAATTAAGAAAATAGTCTTGGTTGAAACACATGGCTCTTCTATAATAGTAGTATAATTCTAGGATTCTAGGTGAATATATCTAACGCCTCCTCTTAAATATGAGTCGTTTTGCCATATATTCTGGTTTTGTTAAAAAATATTTGACATTTAAAAAAGAAAAGGAGAAACTTTTATTAACCGTTTTTGGTCAAATTTAACCTTACTGTTTAGAATAGTGTAGGAATCAAAACGTTTCAGAGAGAAATAAAGAACAATTCGGACATATGTACTCTAATAATTAAGCTATCTATGGATGTGGACCGGAAGTAGTGATGTAAGAAAATGGTAGAAGTCAACCCAGGAGGGTCTCAACTTTGAGGGTACAGTGGAATACTATGCAAAAAACTCTGGTTCAAGAATGCAAAAGAAAGGGGTGCAAATTAAAAAACTGGAGGTGAGGGTAAACATATGTACCCTCATTCTTAGTTCAAATTAGACTGTGGATCGAGCCAGCTTGTAACCTACTCCTCCATTAAGACCTATTTTAACACAAATGGGTATTTCCTTATTGAACAATACTTTAGATAATAAGGTATATATACAAGAACTAAGGAGATTTTGTCAAATAAAAAAAGCACAACGACAAAGGTTTTACAATTAAAAGGTAATAGGTAACTGTGAAATCAGTTACCTAGCTAGTTATAAAGAGGCAAGTAACCTACTACAATTAGTTAAAACCACAGATAATATCTAACAAACTTTAGATTGTCGTGAATATATAAACAATTCGTTTATTCTAGGAGCTTATTGCTTAATCATTTAAGTCACTATTTTCATACCAAAGTTTCATAAAACTTGTCCATCTTAAGTTTTAACTAGACCATTGATAAAAGAATCACCTAACCCAAGATTACGTCATTGACCTTGTACTATTCTAGAATTTGGAGGAACACATTGCTATGTAACTTTCCCAATAGCTAATTGTTGAGTGAGCTGATATTTAGAAGCCAAGGGACCTAATTAACACAAGTTAAAAGCTGTAGGAGTCAAATGAATAGTTAGTTAGTTTGTAACTAACTGTTAGTTAGCTTAGGGCCTAAGCTTCTTTAAGCTTCTATATAACTTCTCTTAGCTGAGCTAAGATAGCAGCTTTGTATCTTTACAGTTGAGAAGTAAAACATTGCTCTCTATTCCTTTTAACATAGTATCAGAGCTGGCGATTAGGGTTTAGCTCGTAGAAGAGATTGACATAAAATCGCTTCGATTCTTCACCTCTTACTAAGCTTCGAAGCTCAGCAACAATGGCAGACACTGGATTTCAACTCTAGATCACAATCATCCACTATTTCTCCAAGCTTCAGATGCACCGGGGTTGGTGTTAATACCGATCAAGCTCACAAGGCTCGAGAATTATGCCATGTGGAGTAGATCGATGAAAATGGCACTTCTTGGAAAAGGAAAGCTAGGGTTCATAGATGGAAGTTGTGTGAAAAAGCGCATACAGAGGAGAATTGAGTGTACAATGGGAAAAGTGCAATGCAGTGGTCTTATCATGGATAGGAAGTACTGTTTCTGCAGAATTTCTACCTAGTATAGTCCTTGCATCAAATGCAAAGAAGGTGTGGAATGACTTCAAGGAATGGTTTGATAGATCAAATTTGACCAGAACTTATCAATTGTGGACTGAAATAGCAACCCTAACCCAAGGTACAAATTTTGTTACTACCTACAACTCTAAAATGAAAGACCTATGGGATGAATTAGATGTGTTAGTTCCCTCACCTGCTTGTGACTGTGAGGAGTCAAGGCCTTATGTTGTGCATTTAGAACAACAGCTATTGTTACAATTTCTGATAGGACTAAATGAAACTTATAGTATGGTAAGAAGTAATGTTTTGCTAAGAAATCCTACTGTGGATGTGAATGAGGCATATGCCATGGTTATACAAGAAGAAAGCCAAAGAACTCTAGGAGTAATAGATGAGAACAGGGAACCCTTAACAATGATGGCAGGAAGAAACAAAAATTACAAGCAAAGAAAGTCTGGTATGGTCTGTGAAGAATGTGGGTGCAAGGGGCACCTGAAGGAGAACTGCTATAGGTTAATTGGTTATCCTGAAGATTTTAAGAGTAAGAAGACATTTGATAACTCTAGGAACAGGCAGAAATTTAACAGTGGAGGATATAGGACTTTTGCAAATAATGCTAGTGCAGAAACCAACAGCAATGTCAGCAATGTCAGCAGTGATATTGCTAAGGATCAAGGGCACTACCTGACTAAGGAGGAATACAACAAGTTCATTTGGCTGCTGAAGAAAACACCGGAAGCTGAGTGTTCTAACTTTGGCAGGTACAGTCTCTCTGATGTCCTCTGCATCATCTTGTGAGTGGATCATAGACTCAGGAGCATCACATCACATCACCTTTAATAAATATTTATTGAGTGAGTCTGTAGAAGTGAAGTGGGAAGGAGATAATGGTGTTCAACTACCTACTGTAATAGATGTGCCATAACACACAGGAAAGGCAAAGGTCTTAGCAGAACAATGCATTAGGAATGTGTTACATGCCCCTGAATTCAAATTTAACTTACTCTCAGTCTCCAAGCTTACTAGAGACCTCAGTTGCTCAGTCACTTTTATCCTGGTTACTGTGTATTTCAGGATCTTCACAGTGGCAAGGTATTGGGGACTGTTAAGGAGCTCAATAGTTTGTATGGGGCATGCTTCAGTAAGGTTTATTCATCAAATCCCTGAGTTGCTGGATAAGGTAGAAAATAAGGACACCAAGAGCTGTGATGTCTGCCCTCTGGCTAAGCAAGGCAGACTGCAGTTTCCATATAGTAGTACTAAAACAGTAGGTATCTTTCAATTGTTACATGTGGATGTTTGGGGTCCTTATAGGACTCCCACCTATGATAGGAAGCAATACTTTGTTACAATAGTTGATGATTTCAGCAGATATACTTGGTTGTGCTTGATTCAGTCTAAAAGTGAAGTAAGTGTAGTATTGAGAAACTTCTTTCTATTACTCCCTCTGTCCCACTTTGTTTGTCATACTTTCTTTATTTTTCTGTCACAAAAAGATTGTCATATTTCTAAATTTGGCAATAATTCAACTCTAAAGTTACTTTTTGACTCATTTATAACCACACAAATATCCATGACTTATTTTAGACCACAAGTTTCAAAAGTCTTCCTTACTTTATTATACTTTGTGCCAAGTCAAAGTACGACAAACAAATTAGGACGGAAGGAGTAATAAAGAATCAGTTTGGTGTTGCTGTTAAAGTTTTAAGATCAGACAATGGTACTGAATTCTTTAACTCAAGTTGTAATGAGTTGCTGACCTCTCTTGGGATTGTTTATCAAAGTAGTTGTACCTACACACCACAACAAAATGGTGTTGCGGAGAGAAAGCACAGACATATCCTTGAGATAGCAAGAGCACTCAAGTTTCAGAGTGGTGTACCAACCAGATTTTGGGGAGACTGTGTCAAGACTGCTGTGTATCTGATCAACAGACTTCCTACTCCAATCTTACAAGGGAAATATCCATATGAACTTCTTTATCAGAAACATGCCAAGCTAGATCATCTGAGAGTGTTTGGGTGTCTTTCTTTTGCTGCAACCTTGCCCAAAGGTGACAAACTTGCACCTAGAGCCAAGCAAACCATCTTCATTGGTTATTCTGAGACTCAAAAGGGCTACAGGTTGTATGACTTGGAGAGTAAGGTGATCATAGTAAGCAGGGATGTAGTTTTCAGGGAGTTTCAGTTCCCCTTCAAAGAGTCTGTCTCCCATGAACCTGATATGTTCACTAAATCCACTCAAGCAGGTTCACTTAACTCTGAAGATACAGCTTTGCAGCTGGTGTATAATGATATTTTTCCTTCTAGCTTTCATGCTGATAATGATGATACTCCAATACTTATTCCTGACACTGTGGAGGCTAATGAGGATGTCACTTTGGGGATTCACGCTACCCAAGATCATACCACTTCAGCTGAAGGTACACCTTCAGACCACTTACATACCTCTACAGAATCCATTGAGTCAGCTGAGACTGACATAGCAAATGCAGAATCTGAACACCATACTGCTGCAGTTGGACCCTCTCCAGTTCCAGCATACCTACACACTAGACCTAAACGAAATGCAGGACCTCCCATCTGGCTCAAGGACTTTGTGACACTGAACAAAGGCACTGGGGATGTCCCATACCCTATAGCCAACTATGTCTCCTATGACCACTTGCCTGTTCACTATCAAGCTTACTTAAGTGCTTTCTCCACCTATACTGAACCTAAGTCTTTCAAAGAAGCAGCTCAAGATGAGAAATGGATGGAGGCCATGTCACTTGAGATATAGGCTCTTGAGGATAATAACACTTGGGAGATTGTCTCTTTACCCCCTGGTAAACAGCCTATTGGCTGCAAATGGGTATACAAAATTAAGTACAAAGCTAATGGTGAGGTTGATAGATTTAAGGCCAGGCTAGTGGCAAAGGGGCACACTGAACAAGAAGGGCTTGACTACCATGAAACTTTTCTCCAGTGGCCAAAATGGTCACTGTGAAGGTTGTCATACCTGTTGCTGCCTCAAAAGGTTGGTTCCTTTTCCAAATGGATGTCAACAATGCCTTTTTACAAGGTGACCTCATGGAAGAAGTATATATGGTTTTACCTTAGGGTTTTCACAGCCAAGGGGAGACCAAAGTGTGTAGGATGTTGAAATCCCTTTATGGCTTAAAGCAAGCATCAAGACATTGGAATATTAAGCTTACCACTGTCCTTATGCAGGCTGGTTTTAGGCAAAGTGCTTATGATCACTCCTTGTTTACCAAAAGATAGGGGGCTGACATTGTCATACTCTTGATTTATGTGGATGACCTATTAATAACAGGTAGAAGCAATGATCTAATCTCAGAAGCAAAGGGAACCTTGAATCAGCATTTCAAGTTGAAAGATTTGGGAGAACTAAAATACTTCTTAGGCATTGAAGTGCTGAGATCAGAGAAGGGGATCCTACTGAACCAGAGGAAGTATGCACTGGAACTGAAATCAGGTGTTGGTCTGGGAGGCTGCAGACCAGTGTCAACTCCAATAGAACAGAACCAAAGGCTGACTACTATAGAATATGATAAGCACTTAGGAAAGACTGATGATGCAGAGTTAGAGGATGTGGGATCCTATCAGAGGTTGGTAGGAAAGCTCCTCTACTTGACAATTACAAGACCAAATATAAGCTTTGCAGTACAGGTGCTGAGTCAATTCATGCAACGGCCCAAACAGTCACACCTGGAAGCAGCATTGAGGGTTGTGAAATACATAAAAGGCTCTTCAGGATTAGGAATTCTAATGAAGAAAGAAAGCACTAGACAACTCGCTGCCTATTGTGATTCAGATTGGGCAGCATGCCCCAACACAAGAAGATCTGTGACAGGCTATGTCATAAAACTGGGGGATTCACTGATATCCTGGAAATCTAAGAAGCAACAAACAGTGAGCAGAAGTTTAGCTGAGGCTGAATATAGAATTATGGCAGTTGTTGTAGCTGAGATTATTTAGTTAGTAGGCCTGCTGAAGGAACTGGACAATGAGGTACAAAGACCCGTGGATTTGCATTGTTACAGTAAAGCAGCTATTCAGATAGCAGCAAACCCCATCTTTCATGAGAGAACCAAACATATAGAGATAAATTGTCATTTTGTGAGAGAAAGACATAAAGAAGGGCTGATTGACACACAGTACATTCCTACCAGAATGCAAATAGCAGATTTGATGACCAAAGGCTTAGGGAGTGCTCAGCATAAGTTGTTGTTGTCCAATCTGGGAGTTCATGATGTATTTCAATTACCAGATTGAAGGGGAGTGTTGAGTGAGCTGATATTTAGAAGCCAAGGGACCTAATTGACACAAGTTAAAAGTTGTAGGAGTCAAATGAATAATTAGTTAGTTAGTTTGTAACTAACTGTTAGTTAGCTTAGGACTTAAGCTTCTATAACTGCTCTTAGCTAATCTAAGATAGCAGCTTTGTATCTTTACAGTCGAGAAGTGAAACATTGCTCTCTATTCCTGTGATTTTAACACTAATTAAGAAGAATTGAACAAAGAAAAAAAATAATTGACTAAATTAATCTAAATTTCGATATAATGTTGCCAAATAGTGTGACTATCTTATTCAAAGCTTAAACTATTATAGAGATCACGCTTTATTATATTGTGTCTCAACATGTCCCCTCATGTCTGGGCCTGATTCTTTATTCATGAGCCAAGCATATAAAAATAATTTTTTTTTTAAGCGATAACAAAGTTCGAATCCGGACGTCTAAAATTTAAAGTATTAGAGAAAACACAACTTAAATTAATTACTACTATTTAATTATATTACTCATGTCTCAACACTATTAAAGTGAAAAAAACACAGATATAGTGAGGAGTATATACTAATTCGATGATGAGGATGATCATTGACGTGGCTATTGTTAGCATATAAAAATATGACATGCAAATTAAATCCCAAGGAATTGCTATGTGTGAGTCACTCATCAATCAACTCTCTCATTTACTGCATAAAACAGCTTACAGGTGAATCCATTTACTCCTCTCCAACCACCGCTTTTACCGCTCTTTTAAAAACCCTCTTCCACCTTCCCATTCCTTCTCACTTCAAGCTAGTTACTTACTCACACAAAGTATACAACCCAACCAGAGAAAGAAGAGAAAATCCATCTACAAAGGAAATGGCTGATCTTACGTTAATTCCTTTGTGTTTTCTGTTGTTTCTATTGGTGAATAATGCAATATGTCAAGAAGTTGGTGAAACGAGGAGTGCTTTGGTGCCTGCCATGTTTATATTTGGAGACTCTTTGATTGACAATGGCAACAACAATAACTTAGCTTCTTTGGCAAAGGCTAATTATTTTCCTTATGGGATTGATTTTAATGGTGGCCCTACTGGTCGTTTCTCCAATGGTTTAACCATGGTTGATGTAATTGGTATGTACACATGCATATATAACTTCATTTTACAACCCGTTTAATTTGTTACTCCGTTTCAAAATGGTTGTCATAGTTCGGACTTCCGATTTCGAGGGTCAAACGAGTTCATTTTGACCGTAAATTTAAACATATAATCTTTAAGTTTTTTGTAACGATATTTATGTATTTAGAAACTACATAAAAGTACTATAAGTCACTATAATTAATAATTCAAAATATTTAAAAGATATATGAAAATATTACAGTCACAATTAAACTCGTTTGACTTTCGAAATCCGAACTATAACAACTATTTTGGAACGGAGGGAGTATAAAAAGGATAAGATAAATAATTAGCTTTTCTAAATGAGTTGATAAACTTAGAAAAGTGGAAAAGGGTTATTATTGATTTATAATATTATTATTACATGTGCATGCAGCTCAATTGCTTGGACTACCCCTAATTCCCCCATACACCGAGGCTTCTGGAGACCAAATGCGATTTGGAATCAACTATGCCTCAGCTGCTGCTGGGATTCTTGATATTACTGGCAGAAATTTCGTAAGTTTCTCTTTTATGCAATGTCTAACCGACACATCCCATTCCCTAAAGACAAAAGGGGAGGGAGGAGGAAGAAGCAAAGAAACGGTACTTCTAAGTTCTATTTATTTGAAATCACCCATTCCAACCCCAAACCAAGACCAGAAGTAAAAAGAATTTAATTTATATAGATAGTGTAAATGTTTTATTATCTATTTACGCTAATGGTGTAATTTAACTTCTTGTTGTAATCATTTCGATTACTTGATTTAATAGTGAAAAGATTTTTTATAGTATTATTGTATACAAGTTAAACTAGAAAAGAAAAACAACGAATTTTGAAATTTCTGGCATTTGGACTTCCCTTCCAAAGGAAAAGGCAAGTAGCGTTTGGACCCTCCACCTCATTGGATGAAAGAAAACGAAATATAGAGACCATATGGTCCTACAACCCCTCGAGGATCTTATGAATGATTCATCAAATTCATATGTAGAACCTTATGGATGACACTTTCAATGTTGTAAGAATAAATCCATGAACAAATAAATAAATGTAGATGCAGTTCACCACCGACCTCAAAGCTTTTACATTTATTCTTTCGACAAAGGTCTAATTAGTTTTGCTTATTGGATTTTTGCATTATGTAATTTTTATGTATACAGGTAGGGCGCATTCCATTCAATCAGCAAATCACAAACTTTGAGAACACACTGAACCAAATGAGAAACAGTCTTGGAGTAGCAGATTTGGGACAAGCACTAGCCAAATCTATTTTCTTTGTGGGAATGGGAAGCAATGACTACCTTAATAATTACCTTATGCCCAATTATGATACAAAGAATCATTATAATACTCAGGAATATGCCAATCTCTTGGTTCAGCAGTACAATCAACAGCTTATAGTAAGACTCTTTTTTTGGTTTCATAGTCTTTCTTTTAATATATCCAAATGAGTTTTATATTCCATATTTTTCTTCTTCCCTCCTAAAAATTATCAAAATTGCAGAGATTATATAATCTTGGAGCTAGAAAATTTGTGATTGGTGGAGTTGGACTAATGGGCTGTATTCCAAGTATTCTTGCACAAAATCCAAATGGTGCATGTTCAGAGGAAGTGAATCAACTTGTTCTTCCATTCAGTAACAATGTTAAGTCAATGCTTAACAACTTAAATACCAATCTCCCTGGCTTCAAATTTGCACACATTGACATCAGGAACTTGTTCCAAGATCTACTTACCAATTACAGGCAATATGGTAAGTCAATATTTTTCAATTTTTTTATTTATTTTGTTTCGTTTAATGTTTTACCTCACTGGACAAAGAAAAAAGCATCCAAAAAGTTTTTATTCATTTTTTCGTTCCTTGCCTTCTAGTATCATATCCTTGGAAGCAAATGATGACTTTCTCTTTTCAACTAATTTCTTAATCATGTAACAGGATTCAGTGAAATAAATGAGGGATGCTGTGGAGTAGGGAGAAATAGAGGGCAAATAACATGTCTACCATTCCAAACACCATGCCAAAACAGGGAACAATACATATTTTGGGATGCATTTCATCCAACTGAGGCAGTTAACATCTTGTTTGGAAAGAAGGCTTTTAGTGGTGGTCCTGATGTTGTTTATCCAATTAACATTCAGCAACTTGCCAGTCTTTGAACTTTCCTTTTAGCTAGGGAAGATCATGGAAGTAGGAAATTCAATTTCTCTAGCTTCTCATTTATGTGAAGTGAACTGAGCTTTCTTCGCCTAACTTTTCTTTCTTTGGGTACTTTGCTATATTTAGTTGAGAAGATAGTTTTGTATTGCTAGCGTGGAAATTTGTGGAGAATCATGAGGCAGCTGCTGATATATTAGGAATCCGTTAGAATCCACGATTTTATGATTTTTCATTATACGATCATATTTTGACAGCAAGTTTCTCAAGAATACATACACAAAAGTATGCTTTAAATAGATACTTATTACTAGTATTAGTTTTAGTGCCCGCAGAGAAATATAAAAATTATAATTTTAGCTGATTAGATCATATTACTTCAACCTAAATGCAAATGTGACAGGCACTAACGCTCTTCTAATCCTGTCATCCAAAACTTCCCGTGAAATCACCAGTAAAGATTAACAAAACTTGTCTTCGATCTATTGGAATACTAGACACTCAAGTGATCACTGGTCTAATGTACGCATGGAATAATTCGAACATTTTAAAATATAGTGATCACTAATCTAAACTGAAATAATGATCGCAGTATCTTGGGGATTGGGATTCAGGATAGCTCATTTAAACCGTGTAGGTGTAGCAGCATTTTTAAAGAGACGGTTTAATTTTATAGGTAGAAAAGGCAATGATATTACTCTGCAAAGGCCTGAGCCAATGCTTTAGCTATCAATACATTTCTTTGGTGTTCTTAAGCATTAATTAGGGTCTAAAGTTCTTTACTTCTATCACTATTCTAATCAGGCCCAAGAGCTCACTTTACATCACGACATTAGAGTTGAGAAGATATTATCCTAGACTGGGTATTTGCACCAATGTAGATTTACATGTAGCTTCCCAACGTTAGAAATGACCAGACATTCTTCCCAACGTTACAAATGAGCAGACATACAAAACCTCCTAATATATAAACTTATGTCAAAGAGATTCAACAACTTATATATACACAAAAAAAGAACCATCATTTTTACACGATGTAATTTTCTGACGTAGAGTATTCATTTGAACCTCCTCGACCTTCACACAAGGTGGGTACGCCCCTGGGTGGTGCCACTTTACTTTCCCCAAGGAGCCTTATCATTGTAAGCCTCTGGAATAAATACTATTGATGTCTAAACGTAGTGCTGCCTTATCGTAGTAGCAGTTCACTTCTATCTGAATGTGTGTGTGTCATTTTAGTATTTTCAACCTTTGCAAAAGAAGACACCACTGCTGCAATTTTGTTAATATTGTAAAATTTAGAAGTAAAAATAGATGTGCAGCTAACTCTTACCAGACTGATTGAAAGATTGTTGACAAGGACCTAGAACATAACCATTCAGAGGAGATCTCACACAACAACATACACATTTTTGCTTATTTCGAATGACTAAATGGGGCAAGTAGCATGGAGATTCATCTAAATAGGAGTTAGTACTTGTGCAGGTGAAGTAAGTAGTTTTAAGATAACTTGTCATTTATCAGCAAATGTAGATAGATAGAAGAATACAAAACTGCCTGAGTCTCCAAAATAACCGAGTTACAGCAAAGAAAAAAGAAAGATTCAATAACACTGCTAACAGAAATTATATAAAGCCTTTTAACGGACCTTACGAACTTTTTCTTCCTGTCCTAAACCGAGGGATTTTTGTGCATTTGCTATTCCTTCCGGATCTGCCAAAATGAAAATATCAGATTAAAGCCAGAAATACGAGGGAAGGAAACCAAAAAGTGGCCAAAAGCTTTTAGAATGGCAAAACAAGAACGGGGAAAAGGAAAAAGATGACCTTCTACACTTCATTTGCTTTCCTCATACAATCCACCATCAAAAACAGAAGAATAAGGTAAAAGGTGGAATTAAAAGAACAAGAGGAAACAGCACAAAATCTTGCTCTTCTTTCATCTTTTACCAAGCAGGAGATTGCTTGTCATGACTACATTCTCATCCTGCATTTGCAACTTCCAGTAACTTGCATAGACAACTCAACAAATATTGCTTCAAGTCCCAATCTAACATCTAGAACACCAAGGTTCAAAACCCAGCTAAGGTTTTACTTGAAAAAAAAAAACTCCAAATAGTTCCCCACCTCCAATGAAAAAGACGTAAGGACAGACACCAAAATAAGCAAACCAAAAAGGCGTCTTTATACGAAGAACAAACAGTTCAGTGAAAGCACGAAAACAACCAACCAAAAAGTAGATTCCTAAGGGAACCCCACATGAAAGGACCCTTTCCCCTTGAAATAAATGAGTAACTTACCAAAGAACTGCGTAAAAATACTCGTGAAGAAGGTCAAGTTACGAGCAACATTGTATGCCATTGTAGGAGGCAGAGGTTTAACAACAGTGTCAATGCTGAAGACACGTTGAAGAAACTGCAAACAAATAGAAGAATCATATCATTATTTTTTAATCAAAAAAGAAAGATCAAGAGCTCTTAGAAGTATAGCAGATATTGATAACGAAGGTTGTCGTCTATTTTCACAAGGAGCATCCACCTACCATCCTAAATCCTCTATCAGGTACTTCTTAGCATCAGTATGAGATCCGTTCTTACTGTAATCACTGCAGCATTAAGTTTAGATTTCGACTGCTATTGGTTTTTGGAAAGGCAAATTCACTGTAATAAGGATTCAAACAGATTATTACTTAATCATCAAAAAGGTTTGGATTATGCACTTTGTCAAGGGTTTAGCACTGTCCATCCAATTTCTATCAGAGTGACTTTAAATTTATACGAATAGCTATCTTCGCCGACAATTCCGTTCCTCACTCTGTCCACCATATATCTGCTCCTTGGCTTCTTTCCTGGCTTCCCCATCCATATGCGACAGTTCCTTCACTTCTTCAATCAAACCTCCAAGAACACATCCGTTTATTTTGTTTTATCCAGAACCCTCCAGTTTCATCATTTGTCGGCTACATCATCCGATTACCTTAAATGATTCATGTATCTACTAAACAATAAGCCCAAAATTTTTAAGCCCAAGGATTCTTGGCACAAAGAAACCATCTGAAACCTCCTAAAGCTAATCTGAGACTGCTGACATGCAAAAATGCAAGATAGTATTTAATATATGATTCATTGATGCATGATAAAAACCTCAAAACATAGTTGGTATCCTAGTCAAACCCTGAACTTAAGGACTAGGAGTTCGCAGGACAGCCCATTGAGCATAAATTTTGTACTATCAAATGAGACTCCTGAAATGCTCGATTTTTTTTTTTTTTTTTTTTTTGATAAGTTAAACAATTTTATTGATATTGGGAAAAGCTTCCGTATACAAGAGGTATACCAAAAGATAGAGAATCTACATCAAAATATAATTCTCTACAAAAGACACCCAATCATCTATACATATTGGAATCTTAAGGGTGCACCAAAAAGCTATCAAAGACATAAGACTATTTCTCAAATGTAAAAAATCATTTTCAACACCATCAAACGCTCTCCTATTTCTCTCTATAAACTATCCACATAAGAGCTAGTGGTGCAACCTCCCATGCCCTACGTTTTCTTCTCTTGCTTCTACATGCCCAACTAGGTAGGACATCTTTAACACTATGTGGCATTGACCCATTGCAACCCGAAGAAATTCAATACCACCCTCCATAGATCCGACACTATCTTGCAATGCACCAAAAGATGATCAACGTCTTCTCCCGAGCATTTGCACATATAGCACCAACTGACATAAGCAATATTTCTCTTCCTCAAATTCTCAGCCGTTAGGATCACTCCTCTCGCCGCTAACCAAGCAAAAAAGCACACTTTCCTCGGAACCCTGGGAATCCAAACTGACAAGTGTGGAAAGCATATCTCCTCTCTCACCAACAATTTCTGATAAAACGACTTGACTGAGAATATTCCATCACTATTTAACCCCCACCTCCATGAGTCGGGATTATAAACTGATGTGATCTGCTTATAAAGTAACTCCAACATACTTTGGAACTCATCTATCTCCCAATCATGAAGATGTCTCCTGAATGTTAGATCCCATAGCACCTCCCCATCATGCACCCTACGAATCTGTTGGACAGTCGACTCTATTTCTGGCTAGAAAGGGCGAACACATTAGGGAAAGAGACCCTCAGTGTGTCCTCCCCGCACCACTTATGGTTCCAAAAACAAACTCTTCTCCCATCCCCTACCTTGAGAGAAATATGGCCACTAAAGTCTTCCCACCCCTTCATGATACTTCTCCACAAACTGCACCCAAATGGAGAATTGACATTACTAGTTCTCCACCCCCCTTCTAAAGTGCCATACTTTTCTGCCACCACCTCCCTCCATAAAGCACGCTCCTCAACTCCAAATCTCCACAACCATTTTCCTAGCAGTGCTCTATTGAAAACCCTAAGATCTTTCACTCCTAGTCCGCCCCACTTCTTTGGTGTCGTAACAGCCTCCCAACACACCAAGTGAATCTTTTCAGAACCATCAGAAGCATCCCATAGGAAATTCCTTTGATGCCTTTCCAACTTTTATGTCACTTTAGTCGGTGCCTGCAGTAAAGATAAGAAGTAAGTAGGAATACTTGACAACGTGCTCTTGATGAGCACCTCCTTTCCTCCCTTTGATAAATATCGCTTTTGCCATCCTGCAAGCCTTCTCTCAACCCTTTGAATAACAGGATTCCAAATAGAAATATTTCTATGTGAAGCACCCAACGGCAAACCCAAGTATGTAGTAGGCAAAGCACCCACCTTGCAATTGAGCACTTGTGCAAGGCAATTGATGCTATCCACCTCTCCCACAGGAAAAATCTCGCATTTACTAAGGTTAATTTTGAGCCCCGACACCACTTGAAACCACATCAGAACCTGCTTCAAGTATCCCAATTGATCTACATCTGCGTCACAGAAGACTAGCGTATCATCCGTGAAGAGCAAGTGAGAGACCCTTGTAATGCTTTGATCTCCAAATGAAGCCGAGAAACCCCTCAAATATCCTCCACCTACAGCCCTATCCATCATTTTGCTCAACGCTTCCATCACTAGAATAAACAACATGGGGGATAGAGGATCCCCTTGCCTTAAACCCCTAGAAGAACCAAAGAAGCCACAAGGACTTCCATTCACAAGTACAGAATATCTAACAGTGGAAATACAAGCTCTAATTCATCTCCTCCATCTCTCCCCAAACCCCATCTTCAACATAAGAAAGTCGAGGAAATCCCAATTAACGTGATCAAATGCCTTTTCCATCGTGAAATGCTCGATTATATGCGAAAAACTAAAGTTTGAGCAAAGGCATTTGCAAGCAGCGAGATGATGGGTGAGTGGAAGTAGCAAATGTGAGGAAAGGAATAGAATACATTGGAGAAGAGCTCAAAGGAATGGAAAGGAAACCATAAGGGTGGTTGGAAGAGAAAAAGAACGAGAGACAAAGGAGAAGCAAGCAGGAAAGGGTGTACTGATGCACAGAGGTGGCTGAAGCTAATTGGAGCGAGAAGGATAGGTACAAGTGGAAGGAGCTGCCCATTGTCATCGCTGTCTTTAGCTTCTTCCTAGTGCCTTTTTCTTTTCCTTTTATAGTTTCCCATCCTTCTCGTTTTAGTTTTCATGTATATTCAAGTCGCTTCAAATAATATTTTGGCTTACTCTGAAAGTGTCATGTGACACTGGAAAATGGGCCTTGGAAGGATCATTTAAAATCAAAAATTTCACATGGTGGAGAAAAAACACCGAGTTCAACTATGGACTGGGAACTAATTCAGAAAGTGACACGTAGTAATTTACTGTCCCTCCAATTCCATGGAAGGGCATGAATCAGCTACATCATGACAATACAAGGCCTCCATGTTACAAAAACTACTCCAAAAATGCCCGCATATATAACTACATGTACTGCTTCTCCCGAGTCTCCAGACATAAGCACTACAGTGTAAGCTACTTAGATGCTACACAACTGCTAACTGAAGAAAATAATTTGTTTGATGGGTCTAAGTTGTTATATTAAGGCCTGTGTTCTATGAGAACCAAAATAATTCACAAAAATAACTGTTAGCACCTTTAGACCAATTCATACCCTAGTGGGACTATTTGAGGCATGCTAGTATCACATCTAAGACCACGTTAGAATGTGGAAGCCACTCAGCTCTATAATTTTTCATTAGATGTTCCAAGTCAAGTCCCATGCTAGTGTTCATGAGAAAATGCATGGCCAACATTGGGAACCTAGGACCGTTTGTTGGTTTTGCAGCTATTAGTTGTACAAATTTAGGAGAATAACATTCATTCAAGTATAATTAGATCAACGATTAGTCATTCCTCAGGAGGAAAAGAACGCATAACTAGCAAACTGACAATTACACTTCTAAAGCTAGACAGTTTAGCTTGAGTAAGGCAATTAAACTCCGGAAAGTATATTATCTTTCTGGAGGCCTGGAAAGAAGCTGCACTAAACCTTGACTTTATATTTGTCAGGCCAGAAAAAGATTAGGCATTCTGTTTTCTGTATTCTCTTTTAGCAATTTAAATAATTTCTGGTGCTTTCTTCATCTTTCTAGCAATACTCTGTAACTTGAATATATTGATTGTAGTGATAGAGTCAATGAAATTTATGGACTATGTAAGTTTGTGACTGTTGTTTGATAGTTACTGAAATTTATTAACTTGGTAAAGCTTTACGAACAAAAATAATATACATCAAAATACGGTTATGTCTCCTATTCCCCCATTTCCCCCTTTTATCTGGTAGATTAAAAGCTATACGAATTGAGTACAAATCTTGAACAATAAAATTCTTCAGTGGAGTTCAACTGTTGCAACATATCCATTTTATAAAGAGTCATAGAGAAGGGCGTAGAGGACCCTGAAGTTAGCCCAATTGCATCCTATACTTATCCCAATTGAGCAGTGTTTATTGCGATTGGGTCTCAAATTTCACAAATCCTAACTCATCATCTTATTTTCTTGATAACCGAGAAATTCTGTAAGAGCTACGGGTGCACGGTTCGAAATTTAGTGGACCCACCCCTCTACCTTCTCCACTTAATACCACTCTTTTGACAGCGGCGAGGTTTGGAACCTGTGACATGCACCTAACCCACACATCACAAGTTGAGCAATTACTGCTAGACCAAGGACGGGGGCTTAACTCACTATCACTACTACATCAAAAAATCATCACTATTACAATCCACCATTTTTAACCCTCCATTATCAAACACTAGCAAAAAGCAATTCTTTAAACGTCTTGTCTCAAAAATGAAAACCACCTTTTCAATCCAACTTAAGCAGAAAAACCAAACCACATGGATTTAGCCACTTACATATACTTAATCAATCAACTATCTCTTAAATCCCAATTAGTAGGGCCATTTATATAAAGTAAAATGACAATTCACCTATCGACTGTAAATGTTATGGAATGTTTAACACTCCAACTTCAATTAAACTTTGTGTCAAAGTCAAATAGGTTCGCATAAATTGAAACGAGGGGATAACTAATTTTATGCTAACCCAACTATCCTTTGTTATCTCATAGTCACATTAGGGGGAGTAACAATTTCCAAATACTAACAACACAAGTTTATGTGTACACATCTACATACAATAGAAAACAACTTTCTTTAAACTCCGTGTCCAGTCAAACAGGTTCACATAAATTAAAAACGAGGGGTACCTGAAAGTTACGTTGGAAGCTGTAACGAAGTTCAGGATCAATTTCAAGAGAATCTTCAACATCATTATCTTTGGATTTCACTGATTTTTTACCAGGAACATGCATAGTTGATGTTTTACCAGGTTGGCTTGTAACTTTAATCCTTGCATCCTTAAATTTATCATCTTGTTCAGTTTCTACCCTCCATGGTGCTGATGATAGCAGCTCTTTTTTCCCTTTAGCCATTTTCAAGAAAATTGCAGGGGCTATGAGACAATGAAACAAGATAAGAGAAAAAAAGATTTGGCTTAAAATACAAAGGAATACATCTACTTGTACTATTTGGTGAAGTTGGCCCTTTAATTTCACGAATTTTCAAGTAAGTGCCTTTGAATGTAGGGATATCAAGTTGGCTTAGGCGGGTTGATGACTCGTCCATTTATAATCTTATATATAGCGGGGAAAGTGCACGAGGGTCACTTTTGCCACTGGTCTTTGGGCACAGGTCATTAATATCAAAATATTTAGTTTGTGGCCACTTTTACTTAAAGAGATAGAACTTCAGTCCAAATGCCGGATTGAAGTTCAGTCCTTAAAGATTGAACTTCAATTCAGGGTCATATGGACTGAAGTTCAGTCCAGTTCTTAAGATGGAACTTCAGTCCAGGGCCATATGGACTGAAGTTCAATCCTTAAAGATGGAACTTTAGTCCATGGCCATATCATGGACTGAAGTTCAATCCATGGCCATATGGACTGAAGTTCAATCCTTAAAGATGGAACTTCAGTCCAGGGGCCATACCATGGACTAAAGTTCAGTCCATGGCCATATGGACTGAAGTTCAGTCCTTAAAGATGGAACTTCAGTCCAGGGGCCATATGGACTGAACTTCAGTCAATTATCAGAACTTAAGTCATATTTATTTAGTAAAGGCCCAAAAGTGGCCTCTAGTGTAAGACCAAAGAAAATAGTGGCCTCAAACCAAATACCAGTGTTAAAAGTGGCTGCCGGGCAAAATTTTTACTCTTACAGCCGGTTTGGTTAAATGTTTGGTAACTTAAAATTTTATGGGTTTATAAACTCTTAGGTGACTTATAAGCCACTTTTTGAGAAGTTAGGTATAAGTCACTTTTGACTTATAAGCTACTTAAAAAGCTGCTTACAAGCTCACCCAAATAGGCTCTTAGTGCATCTTGATTCCCGTAATTTAGGGATGTTTGGGTTAGCTTTTCCAAAAGTACTTTTAAGCTATAAGTCAAAAGTTGGGAAAAACTCAACGTTTTAGCTTAGATTAATTTACACTTTTTTAGCTTAAAAGTAAGTGATCAAAAACATATTCTATTTTTGTCAAACACCATAAAAACAAAAAAAAAAATACTTAAAAGCTATTTCTACTAAAAAACACTTAAAATAAGCCCATCTAAACACCCTCTTACCCTATCTAAAAATTGGATTGCTTTGACCTAAAAATTGAGAACAATTTTGAGGATAAGACAGGTTTTTAGTTCGCTCAAAGAAAAACAAACAGCAGCTACAAATTTTTAGAAAATAGCCATACTTTAAAATTACAAATTTTTTGAAGACTAGGCATAGGAAAAAAATCAGAAATTTTGTACTAAACTCTAGAAAATTTTTTTGGTGTTTTATTCAAAGTTCCATTAATTTTTTTCTAAAGCTTCATATTTTTTGGTCCCAAATAATTTTTGTGTGACTTTGAACTAAAACCCTAGAAAATTTTCGGGTTCAGTTCAAAGTTCCAAGATAATTTATTGGACTTTTGTGGCTAGTTTTGCAATTTTTATTTTTATTTTTGTAAGTGATGGCTATTTTAAACAAAGAAATCTGATGGTTGTTTCTTTTTCAGTGCCCTACAAAGTGGCTACATGATCAAATATTTACAAAATTGATCCACAAGAAACATTGTCGAAATATTTTTTTAAAATAAATCTTATATTTTATGTATATCATATACAACCATAATAAAGAGATAAAACGTTTTTTAAATATAGTTTGGTAATTAAATAAATCTTAAACTTTAACAAAGATATTAAAGTTCAAAAAGTATTGGGCCGGTTGGGTTATGACCCGTTGTTTAGCCAATTTTGACCCAATCAAATTTAGCTTAAGTAATTTTTTTATTACGTGTGTTTGAATATATTTCAACGGTAAAACTTGAAATATTAGATATTATTTTAATAAGTTCAATTAATAGTTTAAAGGGTCAAATGGACCACAATAATGGAATTGATTATATATTCGTACTCAGTGAGTTATGGACAACATATAAATGTAATTTATTTAGGGTTTGGTTATGTGACCATAAACCTTGTACATAGGCCTGTCATGCGTATTGCGTATGCAAATAGGGTATCAGGTTCCTAACCGGATTGCCCTAAGATGTGAGGAATGAAGCCTTTAGCCTAATTTGATATATTTTTGCTGCTTATTGAATAGAGTGAGATCGTTTGGCAATGAAACCAGAGGATAAAGCGGTTGTTGATTAGCAGAGCTAACTTTTGGAAGAGGTAAGTGTTTATATCCATTTCTTTGGAGGCACCTGGCCTCGTGGATTTTCTACCACGTGTTCCTTACGTGTGTAGCTGCCGATAGGCGTACTCATTACGCCTTAGCTTTGGATTTACATTGTATATTAAATGTTATGTTCTGTTGTTGGTATTGCATTGAGGATCTGAGCGTTGTACTCTGGCTGTGAGTTGTCATCTACTCCCCAGCTGTCGATGAGAGTCCCGCGCCGGTGAAGGTTATTATTGCATCACATCGCATTCATATGCATTACATTGCATGGGCGGTCAATAACCACTAAAAAAATCAAGCATTTAGCTGCAAATTTCTTCGTTAGTTTTACCAACTGTATAACTATTATTTCCTTTTTGTAGCGATTTGTTAAAATGCCCATTATCGAGAAATTAGCGGTTGTTAAGAAGTTATTTAGCAACGATTTCGTTCATTTTTTGGCAGCATTTTTGCTGGTTATCATACTTCCACATCAGTGATACACTGCAACTCTATACTCTTTATAAGAAAGTGTTAGCAATATAGTGACATGCATTCTGTGATGGGTGATTTACAGAAATAGGGCATTCATGGCGGCCTCATAAGAAAAATTTTACAAATTTAGCCCTGTAAGGAAGTTCTTAGAAGTCTTCGAATCTTTCTGTTAGCAATGACAATGCGATTGCCAAGTCTGGTGGCGCCAGCAATTTTCTTGGAAGTCATTTTTGTAAGACTTTTCTAAACGGGATCAAACTGTAATAACATTGCCAAAATTGTCTATTTCATGCATAAACTTCTTGTGCGAAGGAAATGGGCCTGACCTTCATGGACTACATGTAGGCCTTGGCTTAGTTCGGTGTTGGGTTGCCTAGAATACACATAGGTAAAATTGACTGGTTTTGAGAGTTTGCCTTTGTTCAACATGGTCTTAGCCAAATGCCATCTCCTTAGTCCGTATGCAACACTTCAAGTTATCAATTAGCAAGTGTTGTCTTTTAAAAAGGGGGTCAAGTGGCAAGTGTTTCCTAGGCAACACCTCAAGTTATCTGAGAGAATGCAGAAAGAGATATGAAGAGGAAATTATTGCCCAAGCAACACTTTGTTTGGGAGAATATGAGATTCAATGGCAAGTATACTCTATGAAAGAGGGTCAAAGATAAGTATTGTATGTTTATGCTAAATTTGGTCGTTTAAGTAAAATAATTAAATTTGTTAGAGGGTCACAAGCAATACGGTAAAATACACAAGAAAAGTAAGTAAATAGAGAGAAAAGTATTAAGCAAGAAAGTAATAATCTTATTCCTTGAAAATAGTCGAATTCTGTGTGAATCGCTTGATGTACAATAAAATGTGAGTAGGGGTATTTATAGTCGTGATTTACCCAGTCCCAGTTATGGAAAATACAAAGACTAATAAAGGCCATAGGCCTAAACTCAAGGTGGTGGTATATATGAAATCCTAAGTAGGACACTGTAAATTCTAAGACAGCGGGATGTATACACTGCGTCATACGCGACCATGGCTTGAGGAGCGGGCGTGTATCCTCTGCGCCAGTTGACTTGTATGCTAAGTCTAATCTCGCCAGCTGGACTCGTATACCTGTATATTAGGTGGCATATTTTTACCCACACAGTTAGTCTCCCCACTTGCTGAGTGCTGTCATAAGCAGTCAGGAAGTGAAAGAGGCGAGATTAGAGACGTGAAATTGTGCCTGTATCTGATACTCATCCCCTATCTCTTTGCATGCGCCTCATTGAATGCAAAACTCAAGCACGACGATGTCCAACCCTGTCATTACAAGGATTTTTATTTGCGTCTTTCCAATGTTGCAACTGCTCTGTCATATCCCGTAATTATTAGGATGTATCACGTAAGTGGTAATGATCACCATCTTACGTCTTCAGGACGAATAGCTTCCTTTTTAAGACTCATTTTTCGACGTGTATAAATACACCATAATCATAGATTCTTTTATTCATCTTTAAAACTCTTTTTTAAAAAGAAAACTTATTTAGAAAGAAACTTTCATCAATCTTTTTCAAAACATTCCTTCTTCAATATGGCCCAAGGTGCAAACTTCCTCCCTAAAAACATTAGGGCTCAAGATTATCTGCCCTTAGTATTGAGTTTCGAAGGGGATGGCCGAATACCAACCTTTCTATTGAGTTCTACCATCTGCTGTGGTGGATGATGACATAACTCACATCAAACTCGATTGCAAGTGGCATGAGTTTGTTGGTATCATTGTCCTTACTGTTGAAGAGATGATTTCCTCCCATCGTGTTGGTTACTCGATGATCCATACGTACCCTTTTACTCTGCATCTGAACGAACGTATCCGTTCGTTCGTCGAGGAGATATGTCGTCAGTATAACATCTGCCTGAGCCAAATTAGCCCCTCCGCCTGGCGTTTGGTGACCGTATTAGATCATTTGGCCTACCATGCTAAGGTTAAATTCTCCTTTTGGCCTCTTTTTGCTTTCTATTCTCCCTGTCTTCACAAGGCGAGCATGGCGAACCTCATCCAGCAAGGAAGGTGTTACACTTTATGCACCTCCTTGAGACACTAGAAGGGGGGGGGTTGAATAGTGTCCTTCGATTTTCGTTCAAGAACTCTGTTCTTCTGGAGAAGAACCTAGTTCTCAGATTTTCTATCCTGCTACCTGGAACACTGAACCACACAAAACATACGCACAAGAACACAAGGATTTTTACGTGGAAAAACTCCTTGCTCAAGGGAGAAAAAACCACGACCCACACTCTGGGATTTTAGCACTGAATCCACTAACACAAGAGCAATGTTTCTGATTACAAACTCTGTAACCAAGGGACTACACTCTAGACCCTACTTACTACTCAAAGCTAGACTCTAGCTTCTCAGTCAATACACAACAATTCACCTAATACATGTGCTTCTGAATAAGCTAATAGGTAAAACTATGAAATATCTAATTTAAGCCAACTTGCAAATTGACGAACCTAGACAGAAAAATCTAGTCTCGTTACTCTGCTTGCACACAAGTTGTCTTCTGCTGATCATTCACGTAGAAAGATGCTAGATCGCCTTTGTATGCTCTCGTCTCTCTATTTGTGAAAAATCACCCTTGGCTGCTGCTGCTACTTGCATATATATGGGTCTTCTTAACCCTAGTAGAGTTCTACAAGGAATCCTGTTAATTAAGGCAAGTCAGGATTTCCCCGTAACTCCTTTCCTTGTTGAAGTCCAACTCCTTTTCACACTTCACAGACACAGCCTGGATACAACTTCTTTTAGTCTGACTAGGATGTATGTTCAATCACGCGCCACTACTCCTAGTTCGGCAGGGATTTGCAACCCGTACTCTTTTCGATCACCTGTGCCCTTCATTCTAAGGACCTGGTCCTTAGTGAGAACCTAGAGGTCCTTCTTGTTTGTCATGCTTCAAAACCAGCTCTCAACAAATTCCCCCTTTTTGATGATGACAAACAAATGTTGCCCAAGAACCTGAGTAGACAAAAATAGACAAAAAATACCAGCTAACAAACAACAGTATAAAAAAAATAGATTATGATGAATTAGGTCACAAACACTCCAATATTTCCATCTTCCCCCTTTTGGCATCATCGAAAAGATTCGAATCCCTGCATGAACCTGCCAGTGAAACTTAGTCTAAAGCACAAGGCAACAAGTCAGTAATAATAGCACATATTAGCAAGAATAAGGGCCCAATCAGAACCAAGGACTAAAGCAGAAATCATGCATAAACATAAAGAAATTTAAAATCATCACCCAGGTTGTGTCAGCAGCACAACCCCAATATGTAGTACACAACAGAACAAATTGTCTTAAACATCCAACAACATGACATCAAGGAGATCATAAGAGAGGGTAGACAATAGGTGAAGAGAAGGAATTAGGCAGAATGGGATGGGACAGGAGGATTCAAAGCTGAACATTGAAGTTTTTGAGAAGTGCCTCAAGTTGCTTCGTATTTTTGGCCCTTTCCATCAACAACTCGGCCTCATACATGTGGCAAGCTATCTTCAAACGATCAATCTCTTGATCCTTCAACTTCAGCTGTCTGTGGAGCTCTGTGTTTTCTTCATTCACCTCCAGGACATGCGTCTCCAGCTCCTTCACAGCATCAATGGCCTCCTCGGGTCCATAATCCTCACTTTCCTCCTCCTGCTCTTGCTTGGCCTGCATGGGTCTCTTTGAAGCTCTGCTTTCTCTGAAGAAGTCACAGTTTTTCAGCACATTAATCCCAAACATCTGGTGAATGGTTGGCTTCTTCCCAGCTTCTAAAGGGACCCCAAAGTGCTCTAGAACCTGCTGAATGATATAGGAATGAACAAGGGAGTATGGCTTCTGCTCAGTATCAGCAATTCTTTTGATGTGTCTAATTATCAGCCCCGTCAAATTAATCTTCACTCCCCTGTCCAGCAGATCCATGTACGTTAGGTCCAAAGCACTGGCCTCGCAGTTCCTCTCTCCTCTTGGTAGAAGAAACCTGTGCACAAATTCAAACAACAGTTGATGTGCAGGTTCCATTTCTTTCTTGTCTACCTTACTCTCCTTTCTCAACTTGGGTTTCCTTGAGAATTTCTTGACAACAGCTAAAGGAGTGACTCCATCAGTCCTCTTTGGCCACTTGAGCTTAATGTACCTGCAATAACCTTCTGCTGGTATGTCAAGAATTATCCCAAGCTCAGGTCTCCCAAATTCAATCTCTATACCTTTCACAGTGGTAAACACCCTCCTAGCATTTACTCTGCAGTTCGTATAGAACTCTCTGACCTCTTCAACATACAACTTCCTGTCTTTGTTGCTAAACAACCCCAACCAGCCTTGGTGTCCAATCATTCTGAGTAATGGTTTCAAATGAAACTCTTTCTCATCATGCAGGATGCTGCCATGCAACACCTGATGTTTAGAAAAGAAAGCCATTCTGTCAGGTTCATCCTCACTGCCTCTTCTTCTTCTCCTTGTCTCAGCTTCACTGTCAGTATCTGAGTCACTAGGCTCAGCATAACTACCTGCATCATCATCACTTCCCTCCTGGTTTTCCTCAGCTCTTTTTTCTTCCTCCTTCTTCCTGGCTTCTCTCTCTCTGACATTAGTTACTGTTCTCTCCAGCTTTCCAACCTTTTCCAATTGTTGTTTTAAGACAGACCTGGTGCCAACCCTTCTAGCCACAGGTTCAACCTTGTCAACACTGCCACTCTCATCACAATCTTCATTAACTAACCTTGTCTTCAACACTGGTTTTCCCCCTTTCACTAACCTTCTTCTCTTTTCAGGCTCCACTATATTTTCTTTCAGGAATACAACTTCCTCCTCCTCTTCCTCCCCTGCCAATCTTTTATCTTCTTCTCCAAACTTTCTTTTTCTTTTTGGTTCTTCACCCTCTTTGGGAGTTTCTCTTTGTTCAGTCTTCTCCAACATTGCCTCCTTCTTTCCTTCTTCCTCAGAATCTGTCCAATCTATGTCTGCATCATCAACCTCAGTTGAATTTGGGCAAGCAACAGGCTCTTGCACCAAATTCTCTGGGGCTTCAGCAGATTCAAGTCCTCTAATGGCTGGACTTTCTGGCACAGATTTTTCCTTAGCTCTCTCAGCCCTATCATCCTCCTTGAACTTCTCTACTACTGTTTCTGCAACATTTAAACTTACACCAGACTCAACTACCATAGGCACATGCACTCCTTCTCTAAGTTCATCTCCTACAGGATCACGCTCTGCCTCACATGAGTTCCCCCTATCTATTTGTTCAACATGCTCAACACCTATTATTTTATCTAACCCAGACACTAGGGTTTCAGTTTCTGCCATTCCAGGGCTTTTCATATCTACTGAAGTAACAGGTGTAGATAAGATAGGAACGGGGATTACCTCATGTAATGGTTGTGATGAACTTTGTGCGATGTGTGTGGTGGAAGTCGTCCTTAACCTCAACTTCTTTATCAGCTTTTTGTCCCCTTTTTGAAGAATTTTTGCTCGGGCCTTTGCAATCCTTTGGGCAAGTGTAGATGGTGGTGGTTTCTCAGACATCTTGATACGGTGTTTATGTATAGTCACAGAGATAGACACGATTTTCTGGTGTTAGGGTTTTGAGAGAATTTTGATTTTGGGAAGAAGAATTTTAGAGGTTGGGAGGTAAGGTTAAGAGTGGAGGGGTTTCGGTGACTTGACAGTGCCTTGGGAAGGCAAGGTTATTACGATAAAAAGAAAAGCAGCTTTTTGAAAATTTTTGAAAACCGGGAAGAATTAAGAGTTTTGACGGTTATGGACTTAATTGAGTAGTGGGGTCCGAAAAATCAATTAAAATTCTACCCAGAAAAGTAATGTGTTCCTATAATTTTGGACAGTTATAAGAACATGGAGGATCTCCTTTGACACACGTGTGATTGACAATTTTAATTCCGTTATGACTTTTAACATGTAGGGTAGTGTGAGTATACCTGGACATGATTCCTCATGCTTTGACTAATTTCTTCTTAGTACATGGTAGGTTCTTCATGGGATCACATTATTCTTACCTGGTGCTAGAAAAAACTGAACAGGTGTACTAACAAAAGTACCATATTAGACTAAATATCAATTGACAACATTCAAATATAGACAATAGAATACTCTACTAACCAATCATGAGGATTTTCCTACTGGATCATCCGTGTATTTTGGTCATCCCTAATTCCAACCTGTTCCTCTCAAACTGCACTTTGTTCAAAGCTTTAGTAAAAATGTCAGCAATTTGATCCTCAGTCCTGCAAGAATTCATAGTGATTAGACCCTTTTCTACATTATCTCTCAAGAAATGGTGTCTAATATCAATGTGCTTGGTTCTTTTATGTTGGACTGGGTTCTTGGCAATGTTCACTGCACTAGTATTGTCACATAAAATTGGCACAGCTCCACACTTGATGCCGAAGTCCTCCAGTTGTTGTTTGATCCACAGCAGTTGTGAACAGCATAATGCAGCTGCTACATACTCGGCTTCAGCAGTTGATAAAGCAACAGAGTTTTGCTTCTTTGTAGCCCAGGAGATCAAACAAGGACCAAGAAAGTGTGCCATTCCTGAAGTGCTTTTCCTGTCCACCAGGTGACCTGCATAGTCTGCATCAGCAAAACCAATTAGTTCAAAAGTACCTCCTCTTGGGTACCAGAGACAGAGATCCTGAGTTCCTTTCAAGTATCTCAGGATCCTCTTCACAGCTGTCAAGTGTGATTCCTTGGGTTTGGACTGAAATCTAGCACACAGTCCTACACTGTATACAATATCAGGGCGGCTGGCTGTGAGGTAAAGAAGTGATCCTATGATTCCTCTATATTTGGTCTCGTCTGTTGAAGGACCGAGTTCATCCATATCCAGCTTTGTCCCAGGTGCAATGGGAGTAGTCATTTCCTTTGCTCCTTCCATGTCAAACTTCTTCAGTAGTTCCTTGACATACTTCTGCTGGTGAATCATAGTTCCTTCAGGCATTTGCTTTATTTGCAATCCAAGGAAGAAATTCAGTTCTCCCATCATGCTCATTTCAAATTCACTTCCCATCAGATCAGCAAAGCCTTTGCATAGCCCCTCATCAGTGGCTCCAAAAATAATATCATCAACATACACTTGAACCACCAACAGGTCCTTTCCTTTCTTTTTGAGGAACAGTGTGTTGTCAATCTTTCCTCTTAAGAACCCATTCTTCAATAGGAAACCTGATAGCCTTTCGTACCAAGCTCTAGGGGCTTGCTTCAGTCCATAGAGAGCCTTGTCCAGTTTGTAAACATGATCAGGGAATTCATTATTCACAAAGCCTGGTGGCTGAATAACATAGACTTCTTCATTCAGGTATCCATTTAAGAAGGCACTCTTCACATCCATCTGATATAGTGTGAACTCCATATATGTAGCAAAAGCAATTAGCATTCTGATAGCCTCCATCCTTGCCACAGGTGCAAAGGTTTCATCGTAATTAATTCCTTCTTCTTGACTATAGCCTTGCACTACTAATTTGTTTTATTTCTCGTCACTATACCGTGCTCATCTAGTTTGTTCCTGAATACCCATTGGTTCCAATTATTGATCTGTCCTTCGACTTAGGAACCAGATGCCATACTTTGCTTCTTTCAAATTGATGTAGTTCCTCCTGCATAGCCAAAATCCACTCTGGATCTTCTAGAGCCTCCTTCACGTTTTTTGGTTCCAGAGTTGAAAGAAAAGCAAAGAAAGCACAGAAATTCTTCAAGGCTGACCTGGTCATGATTCCTGTATCTAGTTCTGACAGGACATTCTCCAAAGGATGGGATCTTTGGTATTTCCATGGTCTCAGTTTAACATGACTGGAAGAACTCACGTTATCATCCTGGTGAGCTTCTTCTTGACTTGTTGGATCATCAGCTTCATCAGCAGTTCCCCCTGTCAGATTTACCCCTTGATCCAATACACTTGGATCTTCTCCTGATGTCTCCTTGTCTTCAGAATCTTCCAGTTCATGCACACCTTCTTCCCTGTTAAGCCCAATTTATTGATCATCTGTCTCACGTTCCTCCAGTGCCCTGTCTGATTCATCAAAGACCACATGCATACTTTCTTCCACTGTCTGTGTCCTTTTATTGAATACTTTATATGCCTTGCTCTGAGTCGAATAACCAAGAAATATTGCTTCATCACTCCTAGCATCAAACTTTCCCAGGGGTTCTTTTCCATTGTTGTGCACAAAGCATCTGCACCCAAAAGGTCTTAGGTGAGCAATGTTTGGCTTCCTACCTCTGAGTAACTCATATGGAGTCTTGTCAAGAATTGCTCTGATTGAACATCTATTCAGTAGGTAACATGCAGTATTTATAGCCTCAGCCCAAAAATTTCTTGCAAGACCACTTGACAACAGCATAGTCCTGGCCATATCTTCCAGAGATCCGTTCTTCCTCTCTACCACTCCATTTTGTTGGGGAGTTCTTGGAGCTGAGAAGTTATGATCTATGCTATTTCCTGCACAATATTCAGAAAATTTCGAGTTTTCAAACTCAGTTCTATGATCAGATCTGATGCTGATAAGATCCAGACTTAACCTCTTCTGAACTACACCAGCCCAGTCTTTAAAGCTGTCAAAGGCTTCATCTTTAGTTGCCAAGAACAGAGTCCACGTGTAGCGAGAGTAGTCATCAACAATTACAAACACGAATCTCTTTCCTCCTCTACTTCTGACTCTCATAGGTCCACACAGATCCATATGTAGCAGTTCTAGTGGTTTTGATGTGCTTACCACCTTCTTGGACTTGAAGGACGATTTCACCTGCTTTCCCTTCACACACACATCACACATCTTAATGTTTTCAAATCTCTTACTTGGCAGTCCACGAACCAGCTCCTTTGATACAAGCTTGTTCAGTTGTGAGAGACTTGCATGTCCCATTCTTTTGTGCCACAGCTGAGAATCACTCTCCTGCACATTTAGGCATGTAAGGTTGTTTTCAGGTAATGACTTCAGCGATGCCTTGTAAACATTGTTCACCCTTTTTCCTTCCATTACAATTTCTCCACTCTGTAGGTTCTTCACAATGCATCCTACAGATGTGAACTTTACTTCATTTCCTCTGTCACATAGTTGGGAGATACTCAACAGATTGTGTCTAAGACCATCAACACAATAAACATTCTCAATGGCGTGATCTAGAGTTCTCCCAATCTTTCCAATTCCAACTATTTGACCACTTTTTCCTCCTCCAAAGGCCACACTGCCTCCTTGAAATGCTGCAAGTGAGAGAAAGTTTCTTCTATCTCCTGTCATGTGCCTCGAACAACCACTGTCAAGAATCCAGCTTGGGTTGTTCTCCCTCACTCCAGCCTGCAAAACAAATTAAAGGTTAGACTTAGGAATCCAGACAAGCTTGGGTCCCTTCTTACTAGAGAATGGATAAATCAGGTCCTGTCTAGCCTATTTAGGTAAAGCACTTCTTTTGTTTTTAACCTTTGCCTTGCTTACGTGTATGCATTTTTGTTTGATATGACCTGTTTCACCACAAAAAGTACACAACATGTTGCAGGGTAATCCTACATACTTGCTCTTAGGATTATAGGGAGGCAATGGTTTCTTGAATCCTAATCCTTGTTTTCCTCTATTTTTATTTTCAAGGACCCAGTTCATTGCCTCTGAAGATTTGTTCCACTTAGTTAACCTGGTAGGCTCAAAATTTGATTTTTCAACCTTTTGACTTAGGACCTTGTTCTTCTCAGTTTCCTGATATAGAATTTCATTTGCCCTTTTTAATTCATTTTCTAAAAAGATTTGAACTTCACTTATTACTTGCTTACCATTAGCACTTTCTTTTAACTGATTGCATTCTAGTTCAAGATCAGTAATTTTAGAGTTGGACACCAGAGTCTGTCCTTTCAAAACGGCATTGACTTCTTCTAGTTTAATGTTCTGTTCTATGAGACTCTTGTGCTCAGTTCTAAGATTACTTAGTTCTTCCGCTAGTTTGTCTTTTTCAAGCTTCTCCTTTTCATAACCCTCAATCAAGGTGACAGTGATTAAGATCAGATTTTCAGAAGAGTATGAATGCAAGGTTTCTTTTAGTTCAGATAAACATACCTCTGCAAAGTGAGCGTCTTCAGTTCCATCTGTTGCCATAAGAGCTGAGTCCTTCTTTTGAACATCATCTGAGTACACCTCTTTCAGTCTTTCCCAGACTTCCTTGGCTGACTTGCACTCAGAAATTTTAGCCAGCACGTCATAGGTAAGTCATCTTTTCAAGTACCATTCAGCTTTTGCATTTGCCTGAAGCCAGTCAAGGTCTTGGGGATCCAGTTCTTCCACCTTCTTTGGAACTAAGACACCATTTGCAGCCCTCTTCACTGGGACGTGAGGTCCTCTTTTCACAATCAGCCAAAGACTATAGTCTGCAGCTTGCAAGAAGGTCTTCATCTGTTTCTTCCAGTTCCTGTAGTAGGTTCCATTAAACACAGGGGGTTTTGACGGATCTCTTCCTCCTATCATCTCTCAAACATCTTCTTCATCAGAACTATTTTCTGACATACCCATCAGTGCCAGTGGTGAGTCATCTCCAGAATCTTTTTCATGATCGGATTCACTGTCAGTAGGTCCCCATGTGGCATAGAATGCCTCCTTTCTCTTCCTTCTTTCTGCTCTGAAGTTTGGAGGTCGTCTTGACTTCCTTTTATCTTTATCAGCTTCCTTTGGTGTCTCCTTCTCCTTTTCCTTGGATGCTTTATTTTTCATCCATTCTATTTCCCACATAGGACAATCTACTACAACATGATCCTTTTTGGAGCATTTGAAGCACCCTGAGTAGTCAGGACTGTCAACTATGTTCTTCCTACTAGACCCCTCTTTTCCACCTCTCTTGAATCCCTTGAACCTTCCCAGATTTAGCTTCTGTCTTAAGGCACTCACTATTGCCGCTTCAACTGATTGAAGGTCAATATACTCATCAGTTTCTTCAGTTGCTTCAAGAGCAAGGGTCTTTTCCTTCTTTACAAAAGGCTTAGCCTTTGAGTCTTTCATCATCTCATGAGTCTTCAAACTTCCAACTAGTTCCTCAAGTTTGATCGATTTCAGTGGTTTGGATTCAATGATAGTAGTCATTTTGGGTTCCCATGCTTCAGGCAGCACATTCAGGACTTTATCGACCATCTCTATTTCAGGCAATTCCGTGTCCAGTGATCTCATTTCATTAGTGATGATCATCAACCTCGTCATCATGTCCTGAATTGATTCTTTCTCACCCATGGTGAAAAGTTCAAATTGCCTTTTCAGCATTCTTCGCTTGGAATCCTTCACTTCAGTAGTTCCTTCATGTGCAACCTGCAGCACATCCCATATTTCCTTAGCAGTCTTATAAGATGATACACGATTGAACTCTTCAGGGCCAAGACCACAAATGACCAGCCTTTTGGCTTTGTGATTTTTTTCAATCATCTTATAATCCGTTTCATTGAACTCTTCTTTTGGTTTAGGTTCCTGCTTAGCAGCATCTCCTTCACCTACTGTAACGACCCTCAAATAGTCGTTATAGGATCCGGGACCTTGATTTGCGTGTCGATAATCCCAAAAGCTCCGTTAGGTCATTTATGACCCGTCTGTGAAATCTGAGTCGAAACGGAGTCCGTTTGATAGGTTTTCGAGAAAAGGATCCGTTTATGAAATTCCGGAAAGGAATTTGGGGTTTCGATAGGTCGTTTTGAGTAAACGAACCTCGATGGAAAATCCGAGCGCACCGTTAGGTCCGTCTCGTCATTTATGATATGTAGCAACCTTCAAAATTGAAAACGGACCTCGTTTGATAGGACTTTTGATAAAGTCCCCGTTTCGGAAGTTTAAAAGAGTTAAAAGAGGTTTCCGAGCTCGATTTGAGCAAATGAGCTCCGATGAGAGATCCGAAAGTTCCGTTAGGTTCGTATAGTCATTTGTGACTTGTAGCAACTTTTGGAATTGGATTCCGAGGTCGTTTGGTTAAATTTCGCTATTTTGGCGTGGGACCCACTTTTTGAGTTCTGGAGGTCCGAATTGAGTTCCGTCTTGACGAGCATGTCACCCAAGTATTTTATGACTTGTGTGCAAAATTTGGGATCATTCCGAGCTTCGTAGGGTCCCGTTTTTCCCCTAAAATAGTAGAAAATCTTGTGCGACTTTTTTGTTCTGTTTTGGCGCAAACAGCCAGATAAAAGCTGAGTTTTCGGCAAATCCATAAGGAATTAGGAAAAACTCAAAACATGAAAGTTGTAGCCCTTTGGGTTGTGGTTCTAATGGCACCGGTTTCAGGTCATTTGGACATTCCTATCAAAAGTTATGATTTTTTCAAAAGAAGCTGTCACAGAGGCAAAAAAAAAAACTGCTATAAAAAGGCCATTTCGGGCCATTTCGGTTCATAACTTATAAAAATTCATTTGGTGAGCTCTTGAGGCGATTTTTGGGTATTTCTTGAAGACCCAATCATACTTACACTTAAGGTAAGCCCTTTCAATCCATCTTTATGTTGATTAACACAAGAATCAAAGGGTTGATTCTTGGAAATGGGTTAGAACCCTAGATTCTTAAGAATTGGGGAAAGACATCGAGCAAGGCTCGCATGTGGAATCTAAGTGTACTTTTGGACTCACGGGAGCGTGGGGAGTCCGGAAAAGTACATTTTGTAAATTTAGGGCTCGGCCCTACCCGGGGGCATTTTGGTAATTTTTACCCTAGGATGCCTATAGGCTTAAGTAGCTATAATTGAGCACTCATCTGTGCTATATCTTGTCTTAATAGACCTAGTGGAGAGTCCTTCGCGGACAAGGCGAGCGGGAAAGGAGATTCTTCCCGGCATTTGAGCCCGAATTTCGAGGTAAGTGAGACTTGACCTCTATTGTGCTTGTGGACTCTTCCTTCATGCTAGTATGCTTCATGTACGCATATATGTACCTAACAATGGTTAGGATTAATGATGTGAATTACTTGCTATTATTGTTTGTTATAAATAGCGAGATTGTGACTCGACCGAGGTATGTGCCGGTCTAAACGCTACGTCGAGGTAGGTTAAATTTATATCGTAGTAACGCTTGCTACGCCATGCTTAGATAGCAAGAACTTGGGACATGGCCGAGGATGTTGCCGGCATGTCATGATAAATGTCTTGCCGAGGATTTTGCCGGCTTTTGTATGATATTGGTACTTGATTTGTTCACGTGCCGGGTTGGGTAGTGCTGTCTATACGTAACCTTGGGTTGGACGACATGGGAGTAGGGATTGTACCCCCAAACTGTGGTCGGGTTAACCTTCGCCTTACGTTCAGCTAGCATAACCAACCTGGGTTACGGTGACTGTGAAATATTATCGTTATTAATATTTCTGTTATTATTTCTGTTATTGTTATTAATGTCGTGGATATTAATACTGTTAGAGGGACACTTGACAGGGGGTGTGGTGTCGCCTATACTATGAGATGTGTCACACTTGACAGGGGGTGTGGTGTGGACACTTGATCTTTGAGATGTGACACACTTGACAGGGGGTGTGGTGTGGTCACTTGATTTATTGAGATACGACGCACTTGACAGGGGGTGTGGTGCGATCGTAGACAGATTTGAGATGAGCCAACGACTACGGGTCGTTGGTCTACTTATTCATGATTGTGATAGTGACTTCGGGTCACGGTATATGGTTGATACTTAGTAGTGGTGTTGCTAGTCCATCGTAGGTCTAGGTTAGTCGGCACGGGAGTAGAGATTGGACCTCCAAACCGCCGCTGAGTTGACCTATGCCTTACGTTGGATGGGCATAATCCTTGAGACTTCTGGTTACTACTTGTGTGTATGGAATGTGTTACATCTATTTGTGATTTCACTACTTTATTGTATGATTACTATAGTATGTTGTTGCTTATGATGCATGTAGCGACTTGTCCCGCAAGGGTACCTTAGCGGGCCTGTCGGTGATCTTACTGGGCTTCGGCTCATAACTTACTCTGCTACGTGCGCAGGTCCTTCATCCAGTCAGCAGCCCGGACGTTAGCGGTTCCCGAGGCTTCTGAGACTTTTGATTGAGGTGAGCCGACCACACAGACCGTGGTGGCATACCGCCGGAGTCACTTAGAGATAGGACTCAGATTTCTTTGATGTATATTCATACTTTATTGAGTCACTCTTAGAATGCTCCAATTCTTTTGTGGATATATTCTTTTGGACTTCACACTTTTATAATTATATATCCATTTATGATCTTTTCACATTATCGTTCTTTTCCGCATCTTGTTTCATTGGTTCGCCTAGGCAAATGTTGTTTAGGTGCCATCACGAGCCCTTGGAAATTGGGTCGTGACAGTTTGGTATCAGAGCCCTAGGTTCTAATTCGAGTCCTAGGAGTCTTGGAGCAGTGTCTGAGTAGAGTCTTGCTTATGGGTATGTTGTCGACCATACTTATGAGCGAGAGGCTACAAGGGCATGTTAGGAAATGTTTTCCCTTCGTTTCATCTCTATTCGTGCTGAGTAGCTTATATAGGTGCTGACCCTTTTTCGTGTATTGTATCAGATGGCGAGGACGCGAGCATCCTCAGCCAGGAGGTCTGCATCTTCTACACCCGCATCTGCGGGAGAGCCATCAGCACCTACGCAGCCGCCAGCTGCTAAGAAGACTCGGGCAGGTCGCCCGTCAGCCACTAGGCAGGACACAGCTATCCCTGCGGTGTCCGCAGTGACTCTGTCAGCATCTATTCCCCCTGTGCCTGCTATTGTGCCAGGCACCGTTGTGATCTCTTCAGAGGAGTATATGAGACTAATGGCCTTGTCTAGCCATCAGGTCCCTGTCAGAGATGATGTTGCAGCTCCTATTTCGGCTCCTCAGCCGACCACACCTGTTATGAGCACACCTACTTCTGAGGCTGCTCCTGATCATATTGCCCAGCCTTCTGCTTCTGCTCCTCAGGCAGGTCCTGTTATTTCTACTCCTCCTATGGGCACTGAGGAGGTTGCCAGGAGGATAGAGTCATTCATGAAGCTTCAGCCTCCAGAGTTCGACGGTACCTCAGCTACATGTACTGCCCAGAGGTACATTCAGAAGTGTGAGAAGATTTTGACAGTTCTTGGTACTAGAGACACCTTAGGGGTGCAGTGTGCTTCTTTCAGATTATCGGGAAATGCGGAGACATGGTGGGTCTCCATGATGCGGCAGAGGTCTAGTGACCTCCCTCCTTTGTCTTGGGCTGAGTTCGTGTCTATGTTCATGAGCAGGTTCGTGCCCCAGAGTCAGCACGATGCTCAAAGGCGCGAGTTTGAGGGGTTGAGGCAGGGAAACCTGTCTGTTTCAGAGTATGACACCAGGTTCTTGTGGTTGTCTCAGTTTGCGCCGGCTATGGTGGCTCAGGAGAGGGACAAGGTCCTCCGGTTTGTTGAGGGTCTTCATCCCCGCTTGCAGGTAGCTGTTGCCCCTGATTTGGGCAACAAGTCATATTTTGAGATAGTTGATGTGGCGCGGCGGATGGAGGATATCTTCGCCAGTGCTGACGCGGAGAGGGCGGCCAAGAGGTCGCGTCAGTCTGGTGGGTATAGTGGATCCGCTCAGAGGGGTCAGGGTCATCAGGGCCGTTCTCAGTCTAGGCCCTAGGCTGCTGCTTTGCCTGCCCAGGATTTTTCTTCAGAGACCCCGAGGCCTCAGTCATCCCAGAGGCGGGGTGGCTCTTCGCAGTCTGGTCCGCCGCAGTGCGGGAGGTGCCATCAGAGGCATCATGGGAGGTGTTTGTCTGGAGGTGGTCGTGGCAGAGGTGGTAGAGGCGGTAGAGGAGGTAGAGGTGATGGATGTTTTGAGTGTGGGTCTCCAGAGCACTATGTCAGGAGTTGCCCTTATGTTTCATCAGGTCGCCAGGGATCCGCAGCTATGGTACCATCTGGTCCTAAGGCCGCCAGGCCCGTTTCTCAGATTCCTCCTAGACAGCAGTCTCAGAGAGCTCCGGGTTCAGGAGGCTCGGCGCAGGTCTATGCTATGACTCGTCAGGATGCTGAGGCATCCAATGATGTCATCACAGGTATTATTTCTGTCTGTGGCCGCGATGCTTATGCTCTTATTGATCCGGGGTCTACCTATTCGTATGTGTCGCCGGGATTTGCCCCTTGCTTGGGCAGGGATCTGGTCTTCTTAGATGATCCCTTTATGGTTTCCACCCCTGTCGGGTCTTCTATATGTGTAGATAGGGGTTATCGGCAGTGTATGATCTCCATCTGTGGTGTAGAGTCCTTAGTGGACCTGATGCTGCTCGATATGTCTGATTTCGATGTCATTATGGGCATGGATTGGCTGGCTTCCTGTCATGCGACTTTGGATTGCCATGCCAAGTCCGTGACGATGGGGGCAGAGGGTGAGTCTCGGGTTATATGGAGAGGTTCCAGGCGTTCTCCAAAGAGTAGGATCATTTCTTTCTTGGAGGCGCAGAGGATGATATCTAGTGGGTGCGAGGGATATATTGCTTCAGTTCGGGATGTCCGGGCAGAGGAGTTATCCCTTGATAGAGTTCCGGTTGTTTGTGAGTATCCGGATGTGTTTCCTGATGATTTGCCGGGTTTGCCGCCTATGCGGGAGATAGAGTTTTGCATTGATCTATTGCCAGGCACTCAGCCTAAATCTATTCCCCCGTATCGTATGGCTCCTGTTGAGTTAAGGGAGCTGAAGGAGCAGATTCAGGATTTGCTCGATAAGGGCTTTATTAGGCCCAGTGTGTCTCCATGGGGTGCCCCGGTATTATTTGTGAAGAAGAAGGATGGCTCTATGCGGATGTGTATTGATTACCGGCAGCTGAATAAGGTTACTATCAAGAATAGGTATCCTTTGCCGCGTATTGATGATTTGTTTGATCAGCTTCAGGGTGCTACCTTCTTCTCGAAGACTGATTTTAGGTCGGGGTATCATCAGTTGAGGATTCGGTCCGAGGACGTTTCCAAGACTGCTTTTCATACCCGATATGGCCACTATGAGTTTCTGGTGATGTCTTTCGGGCTTACGAATGCCCCAGCTGCTTTCATGGATCTGATGAACCGAGTGTTCAAGGCCTACCTTGACTCCTTCGTCATTGTGTTTATCGATGATATCTTGGTTTATTCGAGGAGCAGGGAGGAGCATGAGCAGCATTTGAGAGTTGTTCTTCGGACTCTGAGGGATCAGCAGTTGTATGCCAAATTCTCCAAGTGTGAATTTTGGCTCAGTTCTGTATCTTTCCTAGGTCACGTGGTGACCAAGGATGGGGTGTGTGTTGATCCGAAGAAGATAGAGGCCGTTCAGAGTTGGCCTAGGCCTACTTCTCCTACAGAGATTCGGAGTTTCTTAGGCTTGGCAGGTTATTATCGGCGGTTCGTCGAGGGGTTTTCTTCTATTTCAGCACCTCTGACGAAGTTGACCCAGAAGAATGTTCCTTTCCTGTGGTCCGATGCCTGTGAGTCTAGCTTTCAGAAGCTTAAGACTCTGTTGATTTCAGCGCCAGTGTTGGCCTTGCCTAGTGGATCCGGGGGATTCACCGTATATTGTGATGCTTCGGGTGTTGGCCTGGGTAGCGTTCTGATGCAGGAGGGTAAGGTGATAGCTTATGCCTCGAGACAGCTGAAGGTCCATGAGAAGAATTATCCTGTCCATGATTTGGAGCTGTTAGCTGTCGTGTTTGTACTGAAGTTGTGGAGGCGCTATCTTTATGGCGAGCCATGTGAGATATTCACCGATCATAAGAGTCTCCAGTACTTGTTCACTTAGAAGGACTTGAACGGGAGACAGCGCCGCTGGTTAGAGCTGCTGAAGGATTATGATCTTTCTATCCGGTATCATCCCGGAAAGGCTAATGTTGTAGCCGATGCCTTGAGTAGGAAGTCCATGGGTAGCCTCGCCTATCTTGATGCTGATATGAGGCCGTTGGCCCGTGAGTTGCAGGCTTTGTCCATTAGTGGGGTTCGGTTTGATGATTTTGTTCCAGGCCGGGTGCTTGCATATGTGGGGTCTCAGTCGTCTTTAGCTTCCCAGATTCGGGAAAGGCAGTTCGAGGATCCTTATCTGAGAGATCTACGGGACAGGGTCCTGAGTGGGGGAGTGTCCTCGTTCGTGATTGGTGATGATGGTGCTTTGCGGCTTAACGGCCGGGTATGTGTTCCAGCCATTGTGGAGCTGAGGCAGATGATTTTGGCAGAGGCTCACAGTTCGAGATATTCCATTCATCCGGGTACTGCGAAGATGTATCATGATCTTCGAGAGCTGTATTGGTGGAAAGGGATGAAGAGGGATGTTGCTGATTATGTATCTCGGTGTTTGAATTGCCAGCAGGTGAAGTATGAGCACCGGAGGCCAGCCGGGGTGACCCAGTCTATGCCCATTCCCGAGTGGAAGTGGGAGCAGATCACTATGGATTTCGTAGTTGGTTTGCCGCTGACCGTGGGTAAGCATGATTCGGTGTGGGTAGTAGTTGATCGACTGACGAAGTCAGCTCACTTCATTCCAGTGAGGACTACTTATACCTCGGAGCGTCTGGCTCGTATCTTCATTGAGCAGATTGTGAGATTGCATGGTGCTCCTGTTTCTATCATTTCTGACCGAGGTGCTCAGTTCACAGCTCAGTTTTGGAGATCTTTTCAGAGAGAGCTGGGTACTCGGGTCGATCTCAGCACTGCATTTCACCCGCAGACTGATGGCCAGTCTGAGCGGACCATTCAGATCCTCGAGGATATGTTGAGGGCGTGTGCTATTAATTTTGGAGGCCATTGGGATAGCCATTTGCCGCTAGCAGAGTTTACGTATAATAATAGCTATCAGGCTTCTATCCAGATGGCTCCGTTTGAGGCATTGTATGGTCGGAGATGTCGCTCGCCTATCGGTTGGTTCGAGTCTGGTGAGGTCCAGGTGTTGGGGCCCGATTTGGTGCAGCAGACCTTAGATAAGGTCCGGGTTATTCAGGATTGACTCCGCACGGCTCAGAGCCGGCAGATATCGTATGCAGATCGGAGGCGGAGAGATCTTGAGTTCATGGTTGGGGACCGGGTATTCCTCAGAGTGTCGCCCATGAAGGGTGTTATGAGATTTGGGAAGAAAGGCAAGCTCAGTCCTAGGTTCATTGGGCCTTTTGAGATATTGGAGCGCGTTGGCGCCGTTGCTTATAGACTGGCTTTGCCTCCCTCTCTGTCTGTTCATCCGGTGTTCCATGTGTCCATGCTCTGGAAGTATGTTCACGATCTGTCTCATGTGATCGATATGGCTTCCGTGGAGGTAGATGGCGACTTAGCTTATTCGGAGGAGCCTATTGCTATTGTGGCTAGAGAGGTCCGTAAGATGAGATCGAAGGTGATCCCGCTTGTGAGAGTTCAGTGGGGGCATCACTCCATTGCCGAGGCCACTTGGGAGCTTGAGTCCGAGATGCGTGAGAGGCATCCGCGCTTGTTCGATGATTCAGGTATGAAATCCTTGTATTTTCTAAGCCTGAATTTGCATTTTTAAGTTTTATTGATTTCGGGTGGTACCGAGGGGTCCTCGAAATCCGTGCCAGCTCCGTGGCTAGTGTGTGGATCCTACCTTAGACTTAGGCTCGTCCGAGGACGGCCGAGAGTCTAAGTGGGGGAGAATGTAACGACCCTCAAATAGTCGTTACGGGATCCGGGACCTCGATTTACATGTCGACAGTCCCAAAAGCTCCGTTAGGTCATTTATGACCCGTCTGTGAAATCTGAGTCGAAACGGAGTCCGTTTGATAGGTTTTCGAGAAAAGGATCCATTTATGAAATTTCGGAAAGGAATTTGGGGTTTCGATAGGTCGTTTTGAGTAAACGAACCCCGATGGAAAATCCGAGCGCACCGTTAGGTCCGTCTCGTCATTTATGATATGTAGCAACCTTCAAAATTGAAAACGGACCTCGTTTGATAGGACTTTTGATAAAGTCCCCGTTTCGGAAGTTTAAAAGAGTTAAAAGAGGTTTCCGAGCTCGATTTGAGCAAATGAGCTCCGATGAGAGATCCGAAAGTTCCGTTAGGTTCGTATAGTCATTTGTGACTTGTAGCAACTTTCGGAATTGCATTCCGAGGTCGTTTGGTTAAATTTCGCTATTTTGGCGAAAGTCAAAAATTGAACCTTTGCCGTGGGACCCACTTTTTGAGTACTGGAGGTCCGAATTGAGTTACGTCTTGACGAGCATGTCACCCAAGTATTTTATGACTTGTGTGCAAAATTTGGGATCATTCCGAGCTTCGTAGGGTCCCGTTTTTCCCCTAAAACAGTAGAAAATCTGGTGCGACTTTTCTGTTCTGTTTTGGCGCAAACAGCCGGATAAAAGCTGATTTTCCGGCCAATCTGTAAGGAATTAGGAAAAACTCAAAACATGAAAGTTGTCGCCCTTTGGGTTGTGGTTCTAATGGAACCAGTTTCAGGTCATTTGGACCTTCCTATCAAAAGTTATGATTTTTTCAAAAGAAGCTGTCACAGAGGCAAAAAAAAAAAAAAACTGCTATAAAAAGGCCATTTCGGGCCATTTCGGTTCATAACTTATAAAAATTCATTTGGTGAGCTCTTGAGG
Organism: Petunia x hybrida; assembly: GCA_037355625.1. Classification (NCBI taxonomy): domain Eukaryota; kingdom Viridiplantae; phylum Streptophyta; class Magnoliopsida; order Solanales; family Solanaceae; genus Petunia; species Petunia x hybrida. The sequence continues at coordinate 26,432,645 of JBBBVM010000041.1, forward strand.
CGATTTCTGGGTATTTCTTGAAGACCCAATCATACTTACACTTAAGGTAAGCCCTTTCAATCCATCTTTATGTTGATTAACACAAGAATCAAAGGGTTGATTCTTGGAAATGGGTTAGAACCCTAGATTCTTAAGAATTGGGGAAAGACATCGAGCAAGGCTCGCATGTGGAATCTAAGTGTACTTTTGGACTCACGGGAGCGTGGGGAGTCCGGAAAAGTACATTTTGTAAATTTAGGGCTCGGCCCTACCCGGGGGCATTTTGATAATTTTTACCCTAGGATGCCTATAGGCTTAAGTAGCTATAATTGAGCACTCATATGTGCTATATCTTGTCTTAATAGACCTAGTGGAGAGTCCTTCGCGGACAAGGCGAGCGGGAAAGGAGATTCTTCCCGGCATTTGAGCCCGAATTTCGAGGTAAGTGAGACTTGACCTCTATTGTGCTTGTGGACTCTTCCTTCATGCTAGTATGCTTCATGTACGCATATATGTACCTAACAATGGTTAGGATTAATGATGTGAATTACTTGCTATTATTGTTTGTTATAAATAGCGAGATTGTGACTCGACCGAGGTATGTGCCGGTCTAAACGCTACGTCGAGGTAGGTTAAATTTATATCGTAGTAACGCTTGGTACGCCATGCTTAGATAGCAAGAACTTGGGACATGGCCGAGGATGTTGCCGGCATGTCATGATAAATGTCTTGCCGAGGATTTTGCCGGCTTTTGTATGATATTGGTACTTGATTTGTTCACGTGCCGGGTTGGGTAGTGCTGTCTATACGTAACCTTGGGTTGGACGACATGGGAGTAGGGATTGTACCCCCAAACTGTGGTCGGGTTAACCTTCGCCTTACGTTCAGCTAGCATAACCAACCTGGGTTACGGTGACTGTGAAATATTATCGTTATTAATATTTCTGTTATTATTTCTGTTATTGTTATTAATGTCGTGGATATTAATACTGTTAGAGGGACACTTGACAGGGGGTGTGGTGTCGCCTATACTATGAGATGTGTCACACTTGACAGGGGGTGTGGTGTGGACACTTGATCTTTGAGATGTGACACACTTGACAGGGGGTGTGGTGTGGTCACTTGATTTATTGAGATACGACGCACTTGACAGGGGGTGTGGTGCGATCGTAGACAGATTTGAGATGAGCCAACGACTACGGGTCGTTGGTCTACTTATTCATGATTGTGATAGTGACTTCGGGTCACGGTATATGGTTGATACTTAGTAGTGGTGTTGCTAGTCCATCGTAGGTCTAGGTTAGTCGGCACGGGAGTAGAGATTGGACCTCCAAACCGCCGCTGAGTTGACCTATGCCTTACGTTGGATGGGCATAATCCTTGAGACTTCTGGTTACTACTTGTGTGTATGGAATGTGTTACATCTATTTGTGATTTCACTACTTTATTGTATGATTACTATAGTATGTTGTTGCTTATGATGTATGTAGCGACTTGTCCCGCAAGGGTACCTTAGCGGGCCTGTCGGTGATCTTACTGGGCTTCGGCTAATAACTTACTCTGCTACGTGCGCAGGTCCTTCATCCAGTCAGCAGCCCGGACGTTAGCGGTTCCCGAGGCTTCTGAGACTTTTGATTGAGGTGAGCCGACCACACAGACCGTGGTGTCATACCGCCGGAGTCACTTAGAGATAGGACTCAGATTTCTTTGATGTATATTCATACTTTATTGAGTCACTCTTAGAATGCTCCAATTCTTTTGTGGATATATTCTTTTGGACTTCACACTTTTATAATTATATATCCATTTATTATCTTTTCACATTATTGTTCTTTTCCGCATCTTGTTTCATTGGTTCGCCTAGGCAAATGTTGTTTAGGTGCCATCACGAGCCCTTGGAAATTGGGTCGTGACACCTACTACTTTGGTGGGGATCAGATTTCCTTCAGAGACTATCAGCCAGAGTTGATAGTCTTCAGCACATATATAGTTCTCCATCCTGCTCTTCCACTAAGCATAGTATTGCCCGTTGAACTGTGGAAGTCTCTGAACTGACCGACCTTCAGTGATGGTAGGTGGTGCACTCATTTTGATCCTTCTTAAGGTGTTAACCTCTCACAAGAAGACCTGCTCTGATACCACTTGTTACACTTTATGCACCTCCTTGAGACACTAGAAAAGGGGGGGGGGGGGTTGAATAGTGTCCTCCGATTTTCGTTCAAGAACTCTGTTCTTCTGGAGAAGAACCTAATTCTCAGATTTTCTCTCCTGCTACCTGGAACACTGAACCACACAAAACATACGCACAAGAACACAAGGATTTTTACGTGGAAAAACTCCTTGCTCAAGGGAGAAAAAACCACGACCCACACTCTGGGATTTTAGCACTGAATCCACTAACACAAGAGCAATGTTTCTGATTACAAACTCTGTAACCAAGGGGCTACACTCTAGACCCTACTTACTACTCAAAGCTAGACTCTAGCTTCTCAGTCAATACACAACAATTCACCTAATACATGTGCTTCTGAATAAGCTAATATGTAAAACTATGAAATATCTAATTTAAGCCAACTTGCAAATTGACGAACCTAGACAGAAAAATCTAGTCTCGTTACTCTGCTTGCACACAAGTTGTCTTCTGCTGATCATTCACGTATAAAGATGCTAGATCGCCTTTGTATGCTCTCGTCTCTCTATTTTTGAAAAATCACCCTTGGCTGCTGCTGCTACTTGCATATATATGGGTCTTCTTAACCCTAGTAGAGTTCTACAAGGAATCCTGTTAATTAAGGCAAGTCAGGATTTCCCCGTAACTCCTTTCCTTGTTGAAGTCCAACTCCTTTTCACACTTCACAGACACAGCCTGGATACAACTTCTTTTAGTCTGACTAGGATGTATGTTCAATCACGCGCCACTACTCCTAGTTCGGCAGGGATTTGCAACCCGTACTCTTTTCGATCACCTGTGCCCTTCATTCTAAGGACCTGGTCCTTAGTGAGAACCTAGAGGTCCTTCTTGTTTGTCATGCTTCAAAACCAGCTCTCAACAGAAGGAAAGGTATAATTACTCCAGCAAGGAATCCAGCGAGGACTCTAGAGATCGTGGCTGGGTCCACCGATATGTATTTGTACGCACCCATCTATAGTATCATCCTCTCCCATTCCATAAGTGTTCAACAGGAAACGTAAGTGGTTATATTCATATTCTCGTGCATTTTCATCCATTGTTTCTCCGAATTGACATTCCATTATTCTCAGTGAATTCCATGACTGCTATCCCATTAACTCATGAGGAGTTAACTATGTGGGTCACCGATATCTTTGTGAGAAACCCCCTACTACGATGACCTTCACAGCCCTAGCTAACATGAATGGCTGGACAACAATAAGCCGTCTCTGCTGAATATTCTCCCTGATTCCCTACTTCGATTATTATCATCATTCATGCTTTGTTTCAAGGTTTACTCATCATGAAATGCCTCCATTGTGGGAAATCAAAATTGTTGCCCCGTACATTGCTCCCCTGCCTGATGTACAGGAGTCTGGTAGGAAGATTATTGAGAGGGTGAGCAGCTCCCATTCTTCGAAAAGAAAGAGGCCTACTAAGTTTGACAACATGGTGGTCGTTAATAAAACCTGGTGATTTTCTATGGCGAGGGAGAAGTCCCCCGAATGCCTGAGCATAAAGCTGATGTAACTCCTTCTTCCATTTCTACTACTCCCGAGTCTGGCTCGTCTACGCGAAGGCGCAGACATTTGATTGATGAGGCTCCTGAGGTTGCAGAAGAGGCTAGCGAAGGAGACGAAATTGTGCTGCCATCTGGCAAAGAGGTGGATGTGGATATGCCCGTTCTTGCAGAACCCGTGGATGGGCCCCGCGAGGTTGTTATTCCCATTGCTGCAGGAGTTAACCTATTTGAAAGCTCGGGTGTTGTAACTGATTACTGTACTGAGCTGATTGGTCCTTGAGAGCGGAGGCACCTTGCTGATTGTAGCCACCAGAAGCTACTCAAGGTCGGTGCATGATGCTCTCTCTAAGTAAGCTTCTTTCTTCCATGTGATATTGCAAATTGAATTTTCTCCTTCCTCCCCTTAAATCAATAATTTTGGATATTAATCCAGGGGTTGATGATTTATCACGAGGTTCTTTGCCCGGGGGAGTTTGTGATGCCTTGAAAGAGGAAAATGATGCTATGCAGGGACAAGTCCCAGCCTAAGAGCCTCTTGTAGAAAAAGTGGCACAATTGAAAAGAGAACTCATCACCACGCGCAAAGCCTATCATCTGGAGGAAATGTAGAACATGAACCTCAATGTCGTGGTGAGTAACGAGATTCGCAAGCACCAGCAGGCTGCAGAAACTCTTCACTCGTCCCTGCAAGAGGCTCGACTTGTCGGGCAGGTACATTATGCTAACATGACCCGTTTAGAAGCAATTGGGGAGAGCCTTCGACAAAATCTATCTGCAATGGAGGTGAAAGTCCAACCTGCTGAGAAAGAAGCTTCTGATGCCAAGTTCCTTTCCGCCTTCCTTCAGGATAAGAACGACAAGCTGAAAAGCAAAATGGCGTCCTTGGAGAAGTACCGGAACAAGATTTTCAATGATGCCCATCACAAGGAGCAAAGGATAAAGGCCTTGAATGCATGCCGCATGGACGAGGCAGATCGTGCTAACATTGCCACTGCTCTTGCCACTTTTCTCTGGGATCGTGACAACCCTAGTTTGGACCTGGCTGCTGAGATTGCTTTGTTGACCGAGAATGTAGCCCAAGCTTAGCTAGGATCCGACCTTGAAGAAGGTTATGAAGAGGCAAGTGGTGAAAGAGGTGATGGTGTGCTGGTTGGAGAAACTACAGTTGGTGAGGCAGGGCCTTCGCGGAGTGTTTCCGCTGAAGGTAGTCTCCCTAAGAGAGAACTAGAACCCCCCCTCAATGCAATTTTTGTGGTCATGTTTTGAACACTTACCCGTGTTTTTGGCGTAATTATTATATTTTGGGCCCGTTTTGAGGCTTTTGACTTGAATTATCAATTTTTTTTGTTGATGAATTTTAATTTTCGCCGTAAACAATTCTTGAGATAATGGTTTTGCAAAGTCGTGCCTGCGTAAGCGTGTGCGCCAAGTGGTTTGGCGTCTTTTGATTAAGTATCAGACGCGCTATTTATTCTGAGGCATAGAATGTTTAACAGTGAGCCTGCTCGGGCGAGTACGTCTGTTGTGCATGCGCCAATGGCTGACGGCTTAAGTTGCGCATGTGATAGACGGCTGTTTGCGCCTACAATTGGACGTCTTGAGCCCGTTGTATGTAATGAGGCACTTTTGCGTTCACGTTAGAACGTCTTTGTTTGTTTATTCGAGTATTTGAAGACTTTCTAACACTATGTAAGCGGGCGTCCCCACTGACATGTAGGTGCAATTTATTGAGTTGATGATTTCAACTTATGAATAATGCTTGGTGGTTGAATTAGAAGTGATCTAACTTTAAGCGAGTAGTGTACTCTACTTTTGTCAAGCAAAGTGAGCGTATTACTTTAACTTAAGTTGTGCTGGTGCTATGAATATTTGTATCGTAGATGGATCAGATTGTAAAAACTGACTGAATAGAATAGTAGTTTTATTTGTGGGTGAAAACCCATAACATGATTGATAAGCATGAAAATACTGCAATCAAAATTTCAAAAGGAAACTAAAGAATTAATTAAAGTAAAAAACTTAAAATAATTATACTTCCAAGTGCCCTGCTCCTTCTCTTCCCCCCTCCCCCAAAAAAAACATTTAATCAACTGTTGAATCGGAGCCATCATCCTGGTTGATTACAGTTTCGAGGTCTTCATCGGCTTCAAGGAGGTTTGCCTCTGGTGCTCCCTCGGGGATGGGTGCTCCTAGGATAGCTGCCATATAGCATTCTGTTGCTTCCTGATCTCCATTAACTTCTTTTCCTCCTAACTCGGTAGGGTATTTGAGTTTTTGGTGTAGGGTAGAAGGTATTGGTTTGACCTGGTGAATCCACGGTCGTCCCACGATGGCATTATATGGGACCCATCCTTATCGACTCCTGGTATGCGCGTGACAAGGTTCATCTGTCTCACGGACTTCTCGCAGGAGTTGTTGAATCCAGCCAATGTATAAACACATGGAGTTATCTTGTCCAATTCCCATTGTCTGTAAGGTATCCCACTTGATAAGGTTTTTAACGCTGCCAGCATCGACCAGGACGTGTTTGACATCCGTATCCCCTATTCTAGCTGTTATAGCCAAGGTGTTGTGGTGAGGAGTGTTGCAGCTAGTGTTATCCTCATTACTGAACAGGATCATCTCATCTCGGGCGTGGCCTTCATCAGATGCTACCTCACTGTGATGTGAATCATTAAACAGTATCGTGCCACCGACTATTACATTGATGGACCTCTTTAGTTCCGGCAAATCGGGAGGGCCCTCCAGGCTTCTATTTTTAGCGTGTGTCTGCTTTCCTCTATCCGTCAGTAGATCCTTCAAGTATCCTTTGTTGAGCAGACCCATGACTTCTAGAATTGGAGCCCTACAGGCAGTAGTCTCATGCCCGTGATCCATGTGAAAGTCACAGTAGAGGTTTACGTCTCTTTTTCCAGGTTTCGCCCTCATGTTGCTAGGCCAACTGTTACAGTAGAGGTTTACGTCTCTTTTTCCAGGTTTCGCCCTCATGTTGCTAGGCCAACTGTTACACCCCGTACGTCTAAATTGACGTATATCATTATAATATCATGTTAAAAATGATTTAAGTGAGTTTAAAGTAATAATATCACCATATATGATGTTTATATGTTGAATATAAAGTTTGGGAAAAATCAGATTTAAGTTGCGGAAAAACCGACTAAGGAATTGCCTTGTAACGGAGCTTTTTCAGCAATTAATTTCATGTGTTATATGAAGTCTTTTGTGGACATATCATATACCAAATCGAAGGTCTTGGAGTGTAGTTTCCAACACTTTTAACGGTTTGCTCATATAACTTATAGATAAAAAGATATGAGCGTCAGAAGTCAGACCAGAAAAAGGGACATAAGCGCAAAAGAGGGCTAGAAATGAAATGTTTTTATTATAAAAGAGAAATCACTCTCTCTCTCTCTCTCGAAATTTCCAGTAAAACCATGATATAAACAGAGCTTTTTCAGGTTGAATCCATTTTTTATGATTTTGAAGATAGAACATCAATTTTGACACGAAACGGAAGACGGATTGCGTCAAAACGCTCTACGCGATTAGGGTAATATTATGCTACCTTTAATTTCGTCTATAGTTTGAGTTTTAGAATTACTTCATAGCTAAGTAAAGTATCTAAATTCTATTTTATAGCTTGTTTAAGCTTTAGAAGGTGTGGAATTCAAAGGAAACGAAGTTTAGAAGCTGGAAACGAAGTTTAGAAGCTAGAAACATCAAAGGTATGTAAGGCTAAACCTTTCTTTTGGCAAGGCATGTATCTTTTAGATTTTGAAGCTTTTATTAGTTTTAAACTTAGTTTTTCTTGTGAGAAACTTGTATGGTACCAAGGAAACCTTGTATATACTTAATTTGGTACTAAAATCCAAGGTGAAAGACGTCCAAATCAGAAAGACAAATTGTTTCAAAATCTGGAAAATTGTTTTGATTTTTGGACAGTTGTTAGTATATTGATCATAACTTCTTGTACAAAATTGATATTAAGATGATTTAAGAATCCCCAGAATCCTAAGACATATATCTACATCTTTCATGCAGACTATAAAGTCTATATCTTTGATCTACACTCTGAAAATTAGGTTAAAAGTCAGGACAGTGGTGCTGTCCAGACATTCTATCTGCGGATGAGTTATATCATCCACTTGTCTCATCTTGTTATCCGTTTAACATGTTTATGTTATCAGTTTATCCGGGTATCCATTCCCGTGTATAGTATAGTGTTGGTTCTGTTTTGCGGATCATCCAGTTTCAGAGGAAACTCTGCCGAAATTTCTATAAAAGTCAAAGAGTTAGACAAATTCTAAGTTTCAGGTTGTGTCTATAATTCAATCCAGAGTATTCTTATCATTCCTTCGAGTCCATATATATTGTTGCCACATGTGTTATGCCTCATACATGCTTATGCTTATATTGTGATCATGTTATGTGTGATTTGGAGTCTCCCATAGAGACTGGACATTGGACACACAGTCCGGTCGCGTGTGATACTACCCGTCTGGGGGATACAGCCCCTCTGGTTCAGGCGGGAGTTGAAACACCTAGTGTGACCGGGTGTCATTCACACACTCTGACCAGAGAGACTAGATATTACTGGCTGGGGGGGATATAGCCCATAACACCCACCAGGTTTGTTATATATGCATATATAGCCACAGTATGCACTGCATGATTATACATGAGGCTAGTTCCGATTTTCAGTTACCTGATTTGGGGGGATACAGCCCGTAACGCCAGACAGGTACTAGTTCAGATGTTCGGTTACCTGATTTGGGGGGATATAGCCCATAACACCAGACAGGTACCAGTTCAGATAACAGTTCAGTTTTAGCTCGGTACCAGTTAAAAGTTCTCAGTTATCAGCCACCAGTTCTTAGCGTCAGTATCAGTTGACAGTTATCAGTTCCAGTTTCTAGTAACCAGCTATCAGTCATATTACAGTTAGTTATCAGTATAGTTCAGCTCAGTCTTCAGTTCCAGATTCAGCTAGACTTCAGTTTATATTCAGATCATGTTTAGTACGTTCTTCAGATTTCCAGCTATATTGCTATGCTCCAGCTCATATTTACATATTTATATTCCAGCCTTACAGTTTCATTCAGCTATGATATATTATATGCTCATGCCTTACATACTTGGTACATATCGTACTCACGCCCTTTTCTGGGGCGCTGCGTTTCATGTCGCGCAGGTGCAGATAGATCAATGCTTGGACCACGTTAGTAGGCCATCTATCAGCTACTGGAGTCACTCCACTTACTCCCGGAGTTACTTATCTTTTGGTATGTGTACAATCAGCCAGCTTGGGTATGGCGGGGCCTTATCTCGTCCTTTGTATATTCAGTTCATCACTGTTAGAGGCCTGTAGATATGTCCCTGTGTGGTGCAGTCAGTATGCTATGTATGTCAGCTTATGTTAGCCTTGTCAGCTTTTTGCATTGCATACTCCTTATCAGCTAGGTTTATGCTTATTCTGTTTATCAGTTATAATGGTTAGCATATTATCAGTAGGATTAGTGATGATCGACACTTAGTGTTGGTCATCCGTCGCGGCCCTAAGTTGGGTCGTGACAAAAGTGGTATCAGAGCAGTTCAGTCCTAGGGTGTCTACAGGCCGTGTCTAGTAGAGTCTTGTTTAGGAGTATGTTGCGCGCCATACTTTTGAACAGGAGGCTACAAGGCACTTCAGGACAGTTGTCTTTCTTTCTTCTCTAGATCGTGCGATAGAGCCATGATTATAGAATTCAGCCCTCTAACAATAGTAATTTCAGCAAAGCGATGCCGCCAAAGAAACTAACAGCTGCCCAGAAGGGCAAGGTTATTGCCGGCCAGGGTATTAGTAGAGTGCCACCTAAGGTGGATGAGAGTGAGGAGTCCAGACCTGAGGCTCCATCCGAGGCCTCACAGATCCTATCAGTTCAGGGTGATATTAGAGGTACTGCAGCTACTATACCTCCACCTTCTTAGCCTGATAGTCAGGGGCAGGAAATGAGGGATGCCATCAGATTATCGACCAGTGTTGTAGTTGCTCAGACTAGACAACACAGTGCAGATGCCCAGGGAGATGTTGGATCCAGGATCAATGATTTTATCAGGCTAGAGCCTACAGTCTTTACCGGATCCCGTACAGGAGAAGACCCTCAGGATTTTCTATTGAGGATAGCTAGAGTGTTGAGGGTTATGCACGTGTCAGACACAGAGTTAGTAGAGTTGGCTGCATTCAGATTGCATAACCTAGCAGCAGGGTGATATCAGACATGGGAGCTATCTAGACGGCCTGATGCTACTCCCACGACTTGGAAGGAATTCTCAGATACCTTCCTTTATTAGTATATGCCTATAGAGACATAGGGGGCCCGTGCTAATCAGTTCCTGACCTTGATACAGGGAAGTTTGAGTGTAGAAGAATATAATTATTGCTTTAGTTCTTTAGCATGGTTTGCCCCTACGGTGGTAGTGAGTATGGAGGATAGAATTCACAGGTATATAGTGGGACTAGCTCCACACCTAGTGAACGAGCGTATGACAGTTGCTATGCAGTCATGTATGAACATAACATTCAGGCATTTGCTTTGTTACTTGAGGAGAGGAAGCAGAAATAGAGAGCCGACAGGGATAAAGTTCTAGACAAGAGGGGCAGATTTTCTGGTTCGTTTGGAGAGACGTCTGGAGCGAGTAGATAGCAGAGTGTTAGACAACCACCAGCTAGTATACCTACATAGTCTCGTGGCTTTAGATCTGATAAACCTCCTCAGTCCAGATCTAGTCACACATCACTGACTTCAAGATTAAAGTGTCGTGGTACTTCTATACCGGCCAGTCAGACATATCCCAGATGTTCGGATTGTGGTAGACGCCACTTGGGTCCATGTCAGTTAGGAGTTGATACTTGTTATATTTGTCGCGAGGCAGCTATTTCATGAAAAGTTGCCCGCCTAGGGGTGGCAGTTGTACAGCCCAGCCAGCTGGATCACCAGTTGCTTGCTCAGCATCAGCACGCCATCAGGGGCATGCTCTTCAGGATGGCACCTGTATAACAGAAAGAATTTAAGGAGCAATTGAAGGATTTGTTAGATAAAGGCCTCATCAGACCCAACATTTCCCCGTGGGGAGCCTCGATACTATTTGTAAAAAAAGAAAGATGGCTCTCTACGCATGTGCATAGATTACAGACAGCTGAATAAAGTCATTATTAAGAATAAATACTCTCTGCCCAGGATTGATGTCTAGTTTGACAAGCTCCAGGGTGCCAAGTGCTTCTCGAATATAGATTTGCGATCAGGCTACCATCAGGTTAGAGTTAGAAAATCTGATATACCTAAGACTGCATTCAGGACTAGGAATGGCCATTATGAGTTTTTAGTGATGTTGTTTGGACTCACTAATGCCTTTGCAGTATTTATGGATCTAATGGACAGCGTATTCAGGCCTTATCTAGATTTATTTGTGATTATATTTATTGATGATATTCTCATCTATTCAAAGTCTGAATCAGAGCATGCAGAGCACCTACGCACAATATTGGATACATTTTGGGACCAATAATTATATGCTAAGTTCTCAAGTGTGAATTCTGGATAGATTCAATGGCATTTTTTTGGCCATATAGTTTCAGCAGAAGGAATTAAAGTAGATGACCAGAAGATCGAGGCTGTGAAGAATTTGCCCAGACCTACGACGCTAACTGAAGTACGTAGTTTTCTGGGTTTGGAAGGTTATTGCAGGAGGTTCATAGAAGGTTTTTCCTTCATTGCAGCTCCACCAAATTGACACAGAAAATAGCTTAATTTCAGTGGTCTGATTCTTGCGAGCACAGTTCCAAGAACTAAAGAACATGTTGATAACAGCTCCAGTACTTACACTTCCAGAGGGATCTGAGGGCTATGTCATTTACTGTGATGCATATCGAATTGGTCTTCGTTGTGTTTGATGCAGCATGGAAGAGTAATTGCTTATGCTTCTAGGCAGCTGAAAAAGCACGATCAGAACTACCTCACCCATGATCTTGAGCTTTCAGCAGTCATTCATGCATTGAAGATTTGGAGACATTATTTTTACGGTGTTCATGTTGATATTTATACGGATCATAAGAGCCTCCAATACATATTTAAGCAAAAGGAGTTAACCCTATGATAGAGGTGGTGGCTAGAGTTGCTGAAGGACTGTGACATGGACATTCTTTATCATCCGGGTAAAGCGAACGTTGTTGCTGATTCCCTTAGTCGCAAGCCTATGGGTAGTCTATCTTATTTACAACCAGAGAAAATAAAGTTAGCTCATACACTCCACCAGTTGGCCAGCATGGATGTCAGATTAATAGATTCAGATGACGCAAGAGTTACAGTTCAGAACACAACCACTACTTGCCTAGTGACATAAGTAAAGCAGCGCCAGTATGAGGATCCAGTTCTAGTTCAATACAGGCAGATAGCCAGAAGAAAACCAAAAATTATTATATAGGTTACTAGTGACGGGGTTCTTATATATAAAGATAGACTTTGTGTTCCTGATGTTGCAGATTTATGTGGACAGATTATGACAGATGCACATTATTCCAGATACACTGTTCATCTTAATTCGACTAAGATTTACCATTATCTTAAGCAGATTTATTGTTGGGACGAAATGAAGCATGACATAGCAGAATTTGTGGCTCAGTGTGCTAACTGCCAGCAGGTTAAAGTCGAGCAAAAAAAAAAAAAAAAAAAAACCTAGTGGCTTGTTACAGGAAGTCGAGATTCCATCATAGTAATGGGAAGCAGTGAATATGGACTTCATTACAGGCTTGCCCTGTATGCGGAGCAGATATGACTCTATTTGGGTTATAGTTGACAGGCTTACTAAATGAGCTCATTTCTTTCCTGTTAGAACTACATATACAGCAGAGGATTATGCCAGACTTTATATCAGAGAGATAGTGCGCCTACATGGTATTCCAGTATTTATTATTTCAGACGGGGGCACACCAGTTTACAGCTAATTTCTATAGATCGTTCCAGACAGGTTTAGGGACACAGGTGTATCTGAGTACAGTATTTCATCCATAGACAGACAGACAGGCTGAGCGGACCATTCAGACATTAGAAAATATGCTTAAAGCTTACGTGTTAGATTTTAGAGACAGCTGGAGTGGTCACCTACTGTTGATAGAGTTTGCATATAATAATAGCTATCATTCTAGCATACAGATGGTGCCATATGAAGCTTTGTATGGGCACAAATGCAGGTTTTCTATATGATGGTTCAAGGTTGGCGAGTCTCAATTGATAGGTCCAGACTTAATCCAACAAGTAATTGATAAAGTCAAGTTGATCAGGGAAATATTATTAGCAGTGCAGAGCAGACAGAAGTCCTATGCAGATAATCGACATTGAGATTTAGAATTTCATATTGGTGATTAGGTATTCCTGAAAGTATCACCTATGAAAGGCGTTATGAGATTTGGAAAGAAGGGAAAGCTTAGCCCTAGATTTATTAGTCCATATCAGATTATCAGGCGAGTTGGGCGTGTAGCCTACGAGTTAGACCTTCAAGCAGACCTTCAGGAGGTACATCCAGTATTCCATGCTCAAAAAATGTGTCAGAGATCCTTCTAGAGTTGTACCAATAGAGGATGTACAGATCACAGAGCTGTTGACTAATAAGGAGGTGCCAGTTGCAATTTAAAGAGGCAGATTCGTCGACTAAGGACGAAAGACATTCCTTTAGTTAAGATGCTATATTAAAGCAATCATATATAGAAGAAATAACTTGGGAAGCTGAAAATGACATGAGGGCCAAATATACAAATCTCTTCATTACTTCGAGTATGTAACAAATCGTTGCTTAATGCTTCTACATACTTCATTTAACATTCGAGGACGAATGTTCTTAACGGGGGAATATTGTTACACCCCGTACGTCTAAATTGACGTATATCATTATAATATCATGTTAAGAATGATTTAAGTGAGTTTAAAGTAATAATATCACCATATATGATGTTTATATGTTGAATATAAAGTTTGAGAAAAATCAGATTTAAGTTGCGGAAAAACCGACTAAGGAATTGCCTTGTAATGGAACTTTTTCAGCAATTAATGTCATGTGTTATATGAAGTCTTTTGGGGACATATCATATACCAAATCGAAGGTCTTGGGGTGTAGTTTCCAACACTTTTAACGGTTTGCTCATATAACTTATAGATAAAAAGATATGAGCGTCAAAAGTCAGACCAGAAAAAGGACATAAGTGCAAAAGAGGGCTAGAAATGAAATGTTTTTATTATAAAAGAGAAATCACTCTCTCTCTCTCTCGACATTTCCAGTAAAACCATGATATAAACAGAGCTTTTTCAGTTTGAATCCATTTTTTATGATTTTGAAGATAGAACATCAATTTTGACACGAAACGAAAGACGGATTGCGTCAAAACGTTCTACGCGATTAGGGTAACATTATGCTACCTTTAATTTCGTCTATAGTTTGAGTTTTAGAATTACTTCATAGCTAAGTAAAGTATCTAAATTCTATTTTATAGCTTGTTTAAGCTTTAGAAGGTGTGGAATTCAAAGGAAACGAAGTTTAGAAGCTGGAAACGAAGTTTAGAAGCTAGAAACATCAAAGGTATGTAAGGCTAAACCTTTCTTTTGGCAAGGCATGTATCTTTTAGATTTTGAAGCTTTTATTAGTTTTAAACTTAGTTTTTCTTGTGAGAAACTTGTATGGTACCAAGGAAACGTTGTATATACTTAATTTGGTACTAAAATCCAAGGTGAAAGACGTCCAAATCAGAAAGACAAATTGTTTCAAAATCTGGAAAATTGTTTTGATTTTTGGACAGTTGTTAGTATATTGATCATAACTTCTTGTACAAAATTGATATTAAGATGATTTAAGAATCCCCAGAATCCTAAGACATATATCTACATCTTTCATGCAGACTATAAAGTCTATATCTTTGATCTACACTCTGAAAATTAGGTTAAAAGTCAGGACAGTGGTGCTGTCCAGACATTCTATCTGCGGATGAGTTATATCATCCACTTGTCTCATCTTGTTATCCGTTTAACATGTTTATGTTATCAGTTTATCCGGGTATCCATTCCCGTGTATAGTATAGTGTTGGTTCTGTTTTGCGGATCATCCAGTTTCAGAGGAAACTCTGCCGAAATTTCTATAAAAGTCAAAGAGTTAGACAAATTCTAAGTTTCAGGTTGTGTCTATAATTCAATCCAGAGTATTCTTATCATTCCTTCGAGTCCATATATATTGTTGCCACATGTGTTATGCCTCATACATGCTTATGCTTATATTGTGATCATGTTATGTGTGATTTGGAGTCTCCCATAGAGACTGGACATTGGACACACAGTCCGGTCGCGTGTGATACTACCCGTCTGGGGGGATACAGCCCCTCTGGTTCAGGCGGGAGTTGAAACACCTAGTGTGACCGGGTGTCATTCACACACTCTGACCAGAGAGACTAGATATTACTGGCTGGGTGGGATATAGCCCATAACACCCACCAGGTTTGTTATATATGCATATATAGCCACAGTATGCACTGCATGATTATACATGAGGCTAGTTCCGATTTTCAGTTACCTGATTTGGGGGGATACAGCCCGTAACGCCAGACAGGTACTAGTTCAGATGTTCGGTTACCTGATTTGGGGGGATATAGCCCATAACACCAGACAGGTACCAGTTCAGATAACAGTTCAGTTTTAGCTCGGTACCAGTTATTAGTTCTCAGTTATCAGCCACCAGTTCTTAGCGTCAGTATCAGTTGACAGTTATCAGTTCCAGTTTCTAGTAACCAGCTATCAGTCATATTACAGTTAGTTATCAGTATAGTTCAGCTCAGTCTTCAGTTCCAGATTCAGCTAGACTTCAGTTTATATTCAGATCATGTTTAGTACGTTCTTCAGATTTCCAGCTATATTGCTATGCTCCAGCTCATATTTACATATTTATATTCCAGCCTTACAGTTTCATTCAGCTATGATATATTATATGCTCATGCCTTACATACTTGGTACATATCGTACTCACGCCCTTTTCTGGGGCGCTGCGTTTCATGCCGCGCAGGTGCAGATAGATCAATGCTTGGACCACGTTAGTAGGCCATCTATCAGCTACTGGAGTCACTCCACTTACTCCCGGAGTTACTTATCTTTTGGTATGTGTACAATCAGCCAGCTTGGGTATGGCGGGGCCTTATCTCGTCCTTTGTATATTCAGTTCATCACTGTTAGAGGCCTGTAGATATGTCCCTGTGTGGTGCAGTCAGTATGCTATGTATGTCAGCTTATGTTAGCCTTGTCAGCTTTTTGCATTGCATACTCCTTATCAGCTAGGTTTATGCTTATTCTGTTTATCAGTTATAATGGTTAGCATATTATCAGTAGGATTAGTGATGATCGACACTTAGTGTTGGTCATCCGTCGCGGCCCTAAGTTGGGTCGTGACACCAACGTACTTTAGCGCTTTCCATATGATCTTTCACAAACTCTACGGTGTTTACGTGTAGTCCCATCTCCTCGAACCTATCAGGTACCCTGTCTATCCTGAGCGACCCTTTTTGGGGGAGTGCCATTGTTCTATTGTCCTCCCCTTTTTCAACTAGTCTTGGAAAGTCGTCTCTGTAATCTCTCCTGCTTCGTTTTCCTCTATCTCTAGCTCGAGGTTCTTCAATGTATTCCTTTTTTTCCCCCTGACGGTTGACGTCTTCGGTGATCAGGGGAATTCCACCGTCGAAGGCTGAGGATTGTTCAGGCTCCAAACGGAGCTTCTCGCGTGCCTCTGATGTAGAGCATTCCATGTCGTCACTAGGTGCTGAGTGGGACTCTACTGTAACTCTCGTGTGGCCAATAAACCCTTAGAGTTCAAACTTTTCCCAAAGGCTACCACAACAATATTGTCGGGAACTGGAGGAAGCTCCATGCGTTTCCTCTAGAATCTCTCCATGTAGTCTTTCAACAACTCGTCATCGCATTGTCAGATCTCGAAGATATCCTCCATGCGCTTTTCTCTCTTGCGGGCTCCATAATATGCTTTCTTGAACAAATTTTGCATCTGGGTGAATAACTCGATCGAACCCATTGGCAGCTGAGTGTACCATGCAAGGGCACTTTTCGTCAAGGTCGAGTCGAATCTTTTCACTAGAGTAGATTGAGTCTCTTCTTTAAAAATCTCGTTGCTTTTGACTGCTGTATAGTAAGCAGAAATATGCTCGTCCGGATCTATGGTTCCGTCGTATTGAAGGTTATCCGACAAGCGAAAATACTTTGGTACATGGACCGGTGCAACACTTGCCTTATACACATGTTTGTAGAAATTCTGCTCATCTACGGTGGTAATCTGAGGTGGAGCTCCCGGTACGTTATCGATCCGATCATGGATGGCCTTCATCTCCTTCAGGATGTCCTATATAACAGATGTTCCTTTAAGATCTTGGTTATTGACTATTGTTGAGCCTCCAGGAGCAACATCCATATTGAGCCTGCGATTAGGAACGGATGCTGGGGTCTCGTTTACGGGCGCTGGTCCTCACGGGGATGCTAGGCTCTGATACGATCCAACGAACATTGCTTCTAATTTCTAGGTCATGCCTTTGACCATGTTGGCCGAGTTTTTCTCTACTCATTCTGACAGAGTTTTGAGGAGATCAACAAGGAAATCTTTGAGCTCTGAGTTACCTCCGCGTGGTTGATCATCTTCGCGATCGCTGGCTACGCGGACTGGTTCCTTGGCAGGGTCCTTTGATTGTCCGTTCGGATCACTAGGATCCCGTGCGGAATCATCTGCTTTGTTGGTTGTGTTATTTGGAACGTTGTCATTTTCGTCTGACATGACTGTGCCTTTTTCCTTGTAGAAACCTACGAATGGCTGGGCACCACGGTGGGTGTCAAACTGTTTATGCCTAAATTTGGTCGTTTA
This sequence comes from Petunia x hybrida, assembly GCA_037355625.1. Classification (NCBI taxonomy): domain Eukaryota; kingdom Viridiplantae; phylum Streptophyta; class Magnoliopsida; order Solanales; family Solanaceae; genus Petunia; species Petunia x hybrida. The sequence goes on from JBBBVM010000041.1 coordinate 26,450,239, forward strand.
GAAAAATAATTTGTTAGAGGGTCAGAAGTAATACGGTAAAATATGCAGGGAAAATAAATAAAGCTGAGAGAAAACTAATAAGCAAGAAAGTAATAATTTTATTCCTTGAGAATAACCGGACTCATTATGAATCGCTTGATGTACAATACAATGTGAGGAGGTGTATTTATAGTAGAGATTTACCCAGTCCTAATTATGGTAAAATACAAAGACTAATAAAGGTCATAGGCCTAAACTCAAGCCAGTGATATATACGTAACCCTAACTAGGAGACTGTAACCCCTAAGGTGGTGAGATGTATGCCTTGTCCAACGAGCGACCGTGTCTTGAGGAGCGAGCGTGTATCCTCCGCGCCATGTGACTTGTATGCTAAGTCTAATCTCACCAGCTAGACACATATCCCCGTAATAATTGATGACGTATTTTGCCCACACATTGCCTCTTAGGCAATACTTACAAAGAATGGGAGGGCAGAGATATAGGGGTATTTTATCCGTAATTTATTCACTAAACCAAGCGGAAAGTATTTTTCTTAAACTGTTGTTATGTGGGGTCAAAATGTCAAATTATTACCTATGGTGTCATAGTCCTGCAATTCAGCCTAGTAAGGGGCAAACATTGCTCACAAAATTAGTGACTTTTTTCTTATCAGTACATATATATAGAGGAGAGTTTCACGAGCTTTGGGTCGTCCTGCCTTGTGGCTGGTGCTAAAGAATTATCAAAATAGCCACTTTTTGGGTTTAAGTAGAAGACTTGGTAAAATTTTGCATAACTTATGTCTACTAACTAGCCACTTTAATGGTTATTAATTGACAATATAGCCACTCTTTTCAGCTAATCAAGTAGCCACTTTCAGAGCTATATATTAAAAAAATAATCAGTTTTACAAAATCAAGTTCCCACTTTAGGATCGCTAATTGAATATATACAGCTATTTTTGCATAGCTTACCAAATAAACTACCACTTTTAGGGTTATTGGACGAAAACATTACCAAAATTTGCATTGAAATTCATGAATTTTTTAAGTAGTCCAACATGAACTTAAAAAAAATAATCTAGAGTTTACAGTGCTATATGTGAAACTTCGATATAGTGTTTGCACAACTTGCCAATTAAAGAAGTACTATTACCGTTATCAACTAGAATATTGTCGGTATTTACAAAGTACCTCACTTAAACAAAAAAATTAAAAAATTAAAAATATCCGGCAAATAATTAATGTTGAGCACATCCAAAGTAGATAATAACGAAGGAACTCCCTTTTTCAAGGCCCCTAACCTAGTCCTGGTTTGGAGTTTATGTTGAACTTGGGCATGTGCTGGCATATGCTCCCTATAAAAGGGGAGTTAGAGAGGAGCTTGAGGTCGTCCAGCCTTAGGGTTGGCACCACCGATTGAGCAAAATAGACACCTTTTGAGATACAGTTAAAGTATTGGCCATCTTTCTGCATAATTTATGTCAATTGAGTAGCCACTTTATGGATACAAACTGAAAATATAGCCACTCTTTAAAACAAACTAAACAACTACTTTTAAAACTATAAACTAAAATATATCTGATTTTTCAAATTCAAGTTTCCACTTAGGGTCGTTAATTCAATAAACAATCATTTTTTTCATAGCACATTTTACACCAATCAACACATTTCAATATCACCAGATCACAACATCTCACTTTGTTCTCTCTACTTCTTCTAACCCTAATCCACCACCCATACACCCTCCCCCTTAATCACAGCCCCCCGCACCCAGGAACACCCTACCGTCCCTACCCCCTTACCTCCTCCCCCCTAACCCCCCACAGCACCCGCCATCAGAAAAACTTCCAAAGCCAGCAACCCTTAGATCGATTACCTCACCGTCGCGGTCGCCGGCACCGGTGTCGACGCCGGCAAACCTATTTCCTCAGCCTTGCCGTCGACCGCCAACAATACACTCTTCTTCCACCGTTTTCCTTTTAAAAATGCAGATCTGATTACAAACAAATTGCCACTCTTAAGGTTATTAAATGAAAATATAATCAAATGAACTTAACAAAAAATTTCTAAGTTCACAGGGCTATTTGTGAAACTCTGAGATAGTGTTTGCACAACTTACTGAACATATAGCCATTTTTACTGCTATTAATTAAAATACGATATGTTTTTATAAAGTATTTGAAAAGTAATACTTGCACTCGGACAATGTCAATCGAATACTTGACTTATCTAACTCTTATTTATGAATAATGTTACAGAGTTAATTAGTAGAAAAAATTAAGATTTCATCAAAAGAAACATATTAAAGAATTAGTAAATCAAAGAGCAAAACTCATAGTTTAAAAGTCGAATTGCAATTAAAACCTAATTATCATGTCATACATTTCAATTTATGTAGCAAAGTTTGAATAAGCACATAGTATAAGAAAGAGACGAAGAACTTATTAAAATTTTATGTTTATAAAAGCTCTCCTATAAGATATCTATGTTGAACAATTTTTAATTTTAAAAAACTGTCTTTTTATTTTAAACAGATTAAAATATAAATATTGTCATATAAAGTATACAAATAAAGTATAAGGTGCTATTGGGCCGGTGCAGAGCACCCGACTATCCAGCACTAGTCCTCTGAATAGATGCGGTTTACATAACAACTTGCATATTTTTCTCCGGCATTTGAAACCGTTGCTAAACCCTTTTAAAAACTATTGCTATTAGCATTTTTTTAGTGAACTCACTTAATTATTTACTCAACCTATCTTGTCCCTCCCAATTATCAACCCACTCATTTAACACCCCTACTTAAATGGGTGAAACAGTTACTTATTTTGCACAAGTTAATTATTGGTTATAAACTTATAATACTTATTCTTTACATGATGATTTAAATATATCAAATAGTATAATTTAAAATAAATTAAAAATTCACTTCCAAAATCACTACATATTGTCAAATCACCACACAACAAGAAGTAAAATAACTCATATATGAATCATGAATGTGTAGTAGAAAGAAAAATAGGGAAGAAAAGAGAAGAATATAACTGTAGTTATCTTTAAAGAGAGATATGACTTATGAGTTTAACCAAATGAGGTATAGTTTGATAAGGATTTTTTTATCTTGAAAAGATTAATTTTTAGCTTCAACTTTTTAGAAAAAGTAGATATTTGTAGTTTCTCTTCAACAATAGAAAAATTATTTTTGCTGCTATTTACTTAAATATTTTTTGAGCCAAATACCTCAATCTTAAAAAAAAGTATTCTTTTCTATAGAAGCTTGGCCAAACAGGTTATTAATTTGTAAATGGAGGAGATGATAAAGTTGGGGTTCTTTAACTTGAAATTTTGGCCATAATTGATTGTCATTTTTTCCATAAAAATGGAATTCTTGTCTGGAGAATCATGTATTAATTCGTTTTGGTAAAGCTTTTTCGGTTAATAATGTATACGTTTTGCAATATAAATTCGTTCCATAAAAGAATCTCCAACAAAGTAAAAGAGCCAAATTGACCGAATGAGTATTAATTGGTGCAATTAATATTACTCCGAATATGGTTAGTTACTATGCGATTAAGAGAATTCTCCAAAATTATATGTCTATCTATTTTAGGGTGAAATAGTGTCATTTCCATTTCCAAAGACTTCGATGTTCAATGTATGGTCATCCTTGCAAACTCCTATGTTGCCTAGTATTGGTCCATCAACTAAACCTTTTACATGGTAAATTATAGCGAAAAATATAATTGATCACACTATTTATGGCCCAAACATCCCAAATGGGGTTAATATAGTAATTTCACATGTTTTTTTTAATAAATTCGTTAATTTTGTTCCATTTATACCCCTAATCAGATTTTAAGTTAATTTTAAAATTTTGTTTAACTCTCTCTCATGTTATTAATTCTTAGTTACATTCTCCAAGCACTTTCACAACTAAACATGCATTTGATTGTTTCCCATAAAGTATTTAATTAGGTTAGGTAGAACATCAAAATACATACAGAATACATACGAAATACACACAAAATACATACGAAAATACTCCATTTTTGTGTATTTACTACAAAATTTTATATACTTATAGATTAATTTCCATGTCTTTTTTTTAATTGGTCATTGTCTAACCCTATTACTTTTAGCAATATATATACACTTTTAATTGTTGACTGCCTCACCTAAACTAGTTCCATATCTACTTTTCTCCTATCTTCACTTCAATAGAGTAAGGAGGACAATTAAACCATGGTCAATGTGAATGAGAATAAATCATCAAAAATCTACGTGGTATTTTGTGGTAAGAAGCCGGGATTATACAACTCTTGGTTTGAGTGTGCCCCTATGGTTATTGGAGTCAAGGGTAGCATCTTCAAAGCTTTCAAATCTTATGATGAAGCCATATTAGCTTTCAACGACTTCCAAAAGAATGATCAAGCTAAGAACAAATCTAAATCCAAGGTGTATGTGGTATTTTGTGGTAAGAGACCCGGATTGTACAACTCTTGGTATGAGTGTGCTCCAATGGTAGTAGGTTTCAAGGATAGTATCTTCAAGGCTTTCAAGACTTATGATCAAGCCAAAGAAGCTTTATATGAATATCAAAAAAATAACACTGGCCATAAAGATCATTCTTCAATCTCGTTAGTAGATGAAAGTGTCGTAGGGTTTGAGGTTGATAATGAATCTGGTGTTATGTCTTCTGCTTTATTAGCTGGAATGTTTGTAGGGATGAAGTTATCAAGTTGATTGTAAAAATATATTTCCAATCATGAAATGACTGATTTTGTGTTATTCTTAGTCGTTAATAGAAAGTAAAGTTCTAAATCAATTAGGCATATCATTTTATTTGTTTTTCGATAAAGTATTTTCTCAACTAGCAATTATAAATTTGTTTTCATTAATTAGTTTACATTTGTCTGATGTGTCATACATAGTTTTAATTAACATAAATTCATTAAGTTAGATGAAATTCAAGTTGTTTGAAAAACTAGTTTATGAATTGTGAACCCATGAATTTAGCCTTTTGAAGTTTGATCTAAGCCACAATATGGAGCTAGTTTGGTTGCACATATATCTGTTTTTAATCAATAATTAATAGTGAAAAGCTTATTCACATTTATAAGGATGGAGTCATTAGTAAGCAATCGTGTAAAAAGGAAAGAAGAATTGGAGAATAATTTTACCATAACATAAGATTCATTAATAGATTGTTCATGGAATGATATTCCATTACATAATTTCAGCAAAATACCACGACCAAGTCAAGACAAGAACCAAACTAGACAACCATAAGCATAAACAACAAAAACACCACACTAGCATACCATGCTATATGCATGGCATGCACAAGAGACAAGTTTATAACAGACTACTCAGTTTTTTGGGTAATAAACAGAGACTTAGAGGACTTGGAAACAAATTCAGTGTCGCTAATGATAACAATAATAGAATGCTTCTTGGGTGCACTTTCGATGGATACTATGGGCATGTCATCAAGCATGGTGTAAAGAGTGGTTAGGGGGTGGTCTTCCAATAAAAGACTTTGGATGTAAGCAATGTTAGTCTCCTTAACCAACCTCCCTAGCAAGTCATTAACCTCACTCTCCAGCTTCTTATTCTTAAGCTCCTGATACAAAATATTATGGCTAACTGGTGAACCTTGTAGTGGTTCTGTAACAATGTTCTTCTTTGGAGTCCTATCCATTGTAAAGCTTAACAAAGGTAGTTGTTTACGATTAGAAGTGGATTCGATATTTGTATTTCAAAACTATTTATAGGGTTTTAATTTGTTTAGCCATATTAAATAGTATAATAATCCCTATGTGGTGTCATAATTGTTTAAGGTTGCTTTTAAGTTTTCTATGTAGCTACTTCACTTCTCTATGCATCCTTTCCACTCTTCTGTGCAGCCATTGCACTTCCCTGTAGGACGTGCCTAGCTACAATCAATTGACTTGGAAAATCTTTTGGGGTTGCACTTGTCTATCATGTTCAATCGATTTGTTAAGTATAGTAACCTATAATTGATTGATTTCAAATACATTAGGCATAACATTTGCTAAGTGTAGCAACATATACTATAACTTGTCAATGAAATAAAATAGTTCGTATTAAAAATCAAAACATAATGATTAGTTATGTTGATAAAATTGAAAATGAACAATACAAGTTCAACATTGAAGAATTTATCAAACTTTCACTTCAACATTGAATATAACAATCGTTGGTGTAGATTGAATAAGTTTAAAGATAAAAACATGTCCTTTTTTAATGTTATTGTCCTTGACAAATGTTTTCCATCCCTTCACGAGTCTTCGCCGGACACCACTATATAGTGTTGCAGTCCATTTCTTCCCCTTATATTGGATAATTGTTTCAAGCGAAGTAGGAGGAAGATAGTGATAGAATTTCTTTGGAAGGTACTGCGCAAACATTAGAAAGAGTAATATTATTGACGTAGTTAAATTCCTAAATTAGAATAAAATAACGTAAGGCTAAAAAAGATACTCTTTCGTCACGACTAATATATGAATAGGGGATCTCCATCTTGAACCATGTTATGAAATCCTCTTCAATCCATCCGCATTCCATTTAGTTTATATTTGTTTTAACTATTTTATTGATTTAGAAGTGCTTGTGACAATGCATGGTGCAACTATTTAAAGAGTCAAAACATCACTAAACTTTTAAAAATTTGTGCCTAAATATAAGCTACAATGTAAGCTTCAAAATATTAGTTTCCCTTTATGAATTCCCCCTAACTATAAGCTACAAAAGTAAATAAAAAAATAAAAAGTTAGTCATATGGCAGATGATTCTATTCTAGCAAAGTGGTTGTGAGTGTATTGAATGAGGTGGGGGTCTAGGGTTCGAGTTTGGTTAGGCTCCTTTTTTATTATGTGTTTTTTAAGGGCACTGCTCAATCCCCATTCCTCATTCCCTATTCCCTAACCCTAAACCCTAAACCCAAACCCTAAACCCTTAGGGGTCGTTTGGTTGGTTTGATAAGGAGATCAATTATCCTACATTTGATTAGTAATATTAATTAATTTTGTGTTATAGATTTTATTGTTAAAATATTTTATAACTTACACCAAGGAGGTGGTGGGGTTATTTATGGGGATTTTCTTGATATGTAGTCCCACCAACCAAACGACTCCTTAAGGTTACCGGTATAAATCTCTACAAATAATCACACATAAGTGTGTTCTTTTGCCTACATGATGCAATCGTAGTGAGTGATCATAGGTAATGACACCCTTAGATGTCTCACATTGGTTCATGTGGTGATTTAAGGTCACCGATAATATGTCATAGGGTTTATGATGCTATTGTATACATGTCATCAATTGTAATTGCGTTCTTGTGCCTTCATGATGCAATTGAAGTAAGTGATCATATGTAATGACACTCTTACACCTCCCACATTGGTCCTTGTGCTGAGTTAAAGACACCGACATAATATCGTAGTGTTCATCATGCTATTGTATAAATTCGATCACATTAATTTGTATTATTGTGACTACATGATCAATTAAATTGAGTAACCATAGCTAACGACACCATTAGATGTCCCACATATAATTTTTTTTCATGATTAATTAATATAAAATTAAAATAATTGATTTTTTTATTAAATATAACTTCTATAGAGTCATTAATTAAATGACACAATAATATCAGTTCAAAATATGCAATTAGTGTCATTAATGATTATAGTTGCAATTTCAAATCGTTAAGTGCGCCTTAATTAAATTACACACCTATTGAGACCAACTACAACATTAATTAAAAAATTAAAATTTAGTTGTTTTGGCAGAACACGCTATTCCAGCATAGTGGTATTTAGTGTAGTGACTTGATATGATGGTTTAGGGTTCGAGTTTGGATAAGCTCAATTAATTTTTTTTTTTTTTAAATCTGCTTATTGAAATCTTAAACCCTAAACCCTAACCCTAAGGTTTTCTAGTGTAATTTCGTACTCTTCATCATGATATTGTATACAATGTATCAGTTATAACACATTTCTTGTTCCTACATGTTGCATTTGATGTTAGTTATTAAATGTATTCACCACCCATACATGTCCCTTATTTATCAATGTATTAGTTAGTAATCACCGGTAATATATCGTATTGTACGTGATGCTATTTTGTACAAGTGATCATTTATAATTTCCATCCTTGTGTCTTCATGATGCAATTGTAGTGATTGATCATAGTTATTGACACACTTACACTTCCCACATTGGTCTTTGTGGTGAGTTAAGGTCACCGGTATAATGTCGTAGTGTTAATCATGTTATTGTATACAAGTGATCACTTATAATTTCCATCCTTGTGCCTTCATGATGCAATTGTAGTGATTGATCATAGTTTTGACACCCTTACACTTCCTACATTGGTCTTTGTGGTGAGTTAAGGTCACCGGTATAATGTCGTAGTGTTAATCATGTTATTGTATACAAGTGATCACTTATAATTTCCATCCTTGTGCCTTCATGATGCAATTGTTGATCATAGTTATTGACACCCTTACACTTCCCACATTGGTCTTTGTGGTGAGTTAAGGTCACCGGTATAATGTCGTAGTGTTAATCATGTTATTGTATACAAGTGATCACTTATAATTTCCATCCTTGTGCCTTCATGATGCAATTGTAGTGATTGATAATAGTTATTGACACCCTTACACTTCCCACATTGGTCTTTGTGGTGAGTTAAGGTCACCGGTATAATGTCGTAGTGTTAATCATGTTATTGTATGCAAGTGATCACTTATAATTTCCATCCTTGTGCCTTCATGATGCAATTGTAGTGATTGATCATAGTTATTGACACCCTTACACCTCCCACATTAATTTGTATTATTGTGACTACATGATCCAATTAAATATATTTTGTATTGAGTCATTAATTTAATTACACTAAAAAATCGGTCCATAATATACAATTAGGGGTCATTTACTTAAACAAACAGTCGTATTAATGTATATGTTCATAATTTCACACAATTAAGTGTGCAAAAGTTAAATTACGCACCTATTGAGTGTCAATTTTAAACAAACACCCATTAGGAAAGGGTATGTTTGTCTATTTAAGAAGGCAATTAGTATTTTTTATACCTCATTATCGCTAAACTTATCGTTTATCATCCTTTAAAGCGTCTGTTCAATTGTTGAGATAAAAAACCGCCATTTGCAAAGACAAGTAAGTTTTTCTACATTTCTGTTACATTCGTTTGATATTTTTAGTTAAAAACTTAGGGTGTTTGTGCATTATGATTTATTCTGATTGATTTTGTAGACATGGAAGGTGAAAGTAGCAATTTGTAGCCAACAATTACCAAGTATGAGAACGTATTTTGTATGAAAAAATGTGTTTGTGAAAGGATAATAGACATGCAGTGCAAACTTGAGGGCATTGAAGAGAAGATCAAGGTGCTTGAGTTTAACCAGGCCATCATTATAAGAACCCTATCGAAGATTGAGAAGTTAGTAGAGGCTGCTGTTAGTGGTGCTGGCCTTAATCCATCTGATTTTGTTTCTCCTCCCCCCTCACCCATTTTCTAGTTTAGTTAGTTTGTTGATGAAACCCTTTATTCCCCCAAACTCCCGTTAGGTACTTGTTTATGAAGTGCGGGTAGTTGATTTCATTTTTTGGTGGGGAGGATTGTATTGAAGGGGTTATGCTTTATGTTCATGATGTTGGTTCAAATTCTAGACTAGTTTTTGGTTCAGTGTTTATGGAATTGTTAAGTTAATCTACATCCTTGTGTAGGTTGTTATCATTCTTGTTTACAATATTGTTAAGTCTTCATAATCTCTCTCATAAAATGATGGATTAAATTCACATGTCTAAAAAGCTTGATAAGGCAGAATAAATGTAAAAAAAAATTTTAAAAATAGTCTAGTAGTGACACTTGCAAATTGAACCGAATTTTATTCCAATTATTAAATGGAGGAAAATGACATATCATTATTTTACCTTTACTTAAATAATTAGGCAAATTTATATGTGTGTTGAACCCTAAATATAATGTAGTTTAAAACTTCACATTTTCTGACTATGTTTTAAAGGTTTCAATGTTCTCAAATAAAAATCTCCTTTTATGACAGATAATAGTAACATGAAGGGAATTAATGATGTCACAAATCAATTAGAAGCATTTTATATTGACGAATAATAAATAGTTTTCATGGAACCGGAAAAGAGTTGAACAAGAAATTTAACCACCATAATTCATTCTCTCATAATTTGAACATTAAGAAATTTGAAATGTGAAGGACTTTAATTTTTTTTTTCATATCGTGCAATGGTGAAAATGATAGATTAAATATTCTAAATATAACAACTATAAAATGGAATAATTTAACCAAGATTAAGAGAGTTCATTATCTCAAACTAGTGGTTTGAAATGTGATTTGAATCAATCAATTAGAGCTAAGTTAGGGTTTAGGTCGGTTATAGTCATTAATAATAAGTGAATTGTGTGTACATTGTGTACATTAGACATAGAAAAAGACACAAATTTGTTTCAATCCCAAGACAAGGCACCACTCCGATTGGTTGGGCGTGTATGTATTCTTACAATGCATGCATCAAATAATGGCTATTGCCTTTACATTGCCCAATACTCGTCCTATTTAAACCCTAGCACATTTCCATAATGTATTCATCATCCTATATCATATCTTTGAAGATCACATATTTCTCCATGTATAATCATTCGTATACTAACTCTACAAGACAACTCGGGTAAGTAATCTCCCGGTCGTTACATCACGTTTTCACCTATGCAATAATTCTTATTAATATAGTTTAACTTTTTTGCAGGATGAGCATGAATTATCCTTTTCCTGTTGTTACTTCACAACATATTATGAATATTATTTGGGCATTGAACAATGTTATTATTCATATGCAAGAATTTTGTGCTGAAATTGCCAATCTCAGTCGCCGTATCGATCAACAAGTTTTTCCTATAAACTAGATATTGAACAATGTAAATTTTCAGGTGCAACAACTGCGTGGTGAAATTGATAATCTTAGTCAACTAGTGGATCAAGTTAAACGCAGCCAGGAGGTTATGATAGTGCATATGGAAGCTGTCGCAAGTAGGATTGAGAGCAAGTGTCAATCTGCCAAACTTGTTATTGAAGCCCCAAGCTCAAGTGGTCTAGGGAAGTTTTTGTAGGTTTTTTTGGTCTATGTGTGCTATTTAAGGATGACAATGTATGAAGGCTAGTTTCTTCATAAATCAAACGGTCCATGATATGAAAGTTTAAGTTATGAAAAATATTTGTCTATGTGTGATCTTTTATGACTAATTACAATATATTTGACAAGTTATTTATTTCCAATTGATATTACTTGACATTTTATTCGTCTTACAATTGTGAAAAATGTAGTAGGTCTTAAACAAGTAAATAACATGGACTACAATGACTAATTTGTCTATGTGTAATCTTTTATGACTAATTTGACAAGTTATTTCTACGTGACATTTTATTCGTCTTTCAAATGTGAAGAATATAGATTAAATTTAACAACTATAAATATGGACATAAACACAGGACCTAAACAAGTAAATAACATGGATTGCTCATTTGATTTTAACAATGTCCACAAGTTGCAATTATATTGTTACATTAGATATTATATTCATACATCAAACAATACATTCAACAGAAATTAAACATACAATAGTTAAAGATAAATGAAACACGATAAAACAAACATTAACATAGATTCAACATAAACATAGTTAGCATTAGTTCAACAGACCAAACCCTAGACAAAATACACAAAACTTGACCATTGTCAAGATAAGAACTTAGCATAAAAAACCATAAAATTAACGTCTTAATAATACATCACAACAAAAACTATAGACCAAGAAATTAACCCCCACCAATCCTAATCAATTTGAACCGGATCTGCACTGGTTCCATCACCACCATAGTCCAATATCACCCTAAAATCAGAACCATCACTTGAACTTGATGAACTTGACGATTCATCATCAGAATCAGCGTAAGGATTTGGAGGGTTTTCTATAATGTGATATTGACAAACAAAGTTACCATCACAAAGAACTTCCACAATACTAAAATGCAGTGTCTTACCAACCCTCAATCTATTGGCCTTTACAAATGTTAACTAACTATTCCCTAGCCTTTTCTTCCCTTTATGAATAGTCAGGCGTATTTTGCACTCCTCAGTGCCACATATAACACGAGCATGCAGTGATTCATCAGGCAAAAAAGGGAGTACAGATTTTGGGAAGATCTATTAACATGAATAATTCGAAAAATAACATATTAGAAGCTATGGATATTTAAAAATATTAGTAAAAAAAAGCAATAAAACTTACGAAATCATCCGTAGTTACATATGATTTGCCTAACTTCGTGGTAAAGGTCTCCCGTCCCAAAGTATTTATGAATGTACCGGGTCCATAGTACTTAGAGTTGGTTGCATTAACCGACATTTTTTGGATTAGGAAGTAGAATGAAAAAAATTATTGAGGAAATTTTCTGATTTCTTATAAAGGAAGGAGAACCTTTGTGTCTCTTTAAATAAGGAAAATTGAACGTCACAACCCCTACTTAAATGAGGTGATGGTTAGGGTTTTGGTGAGTTGTATAGTTTGGATAAAATTAAATAAAGTGTGAGAAATAGCAGATGATGCTATTCCAGTAAAGTGGTCATAAGTTACAAATTATGAGGTTGGATTATGGGGTACGAGTCTACTTAGGCGCATTTTAGGTTTTTTTTTGTTTTTTTTTTCGTACAAGATTTTAGGTAGGGTTTAAGTAACCATATAATTTTGATAAAATAAAAAGGGTTTGTTGATGAGGCATATGATGTTATTCCAGAAAAGTAGTGATTATCTTGTTATTGCCAGTTCGGGGTTCGAGTCTTGTTGGCCACAATTTAGTGTCTTTTTTGCATACAAGTTTTAAAGCTAGGCTTTAAGTAACCCTATACTTTGGATACATCAAGTCATACTATTGAAGTTGCACATAAACTAGTTTAGAAAATATCACACGTAGAATACTCAAAGTATAACATAAGCATGAAATAAAATAAATTAATCAAAAGTAAAAAAATACTCAAACTATAACAAAAGCATGAAATAAACCATCTTCTAAGAATGAAACTGAAATAAGTCAATTTTCATTAAGTTTCATTACAAAAAGAAAGTAAATATATTAAGAATGATTCTATGTCAAAACCAACAAAAAAATGCTCAAACTTATATCATATCAAATTAAACCGTCAAGTCTTCAATGTCCTCGTTTAGATCAGGCAAGTTACCAAGTGGTGATGTTGGAGCACCATCTTGCTGCATGCATAAAAAAATTTAATAAGTTAAAATTATTCATTAGCTAAAACAAATAGTCAATGAATACTATTGAATATGCAAATAAGTTTTACCTCATTTCCTTCATCTTGCACATTAGCGCCTTGACCGCCTCTACCACCAGCCCTACCCCCACTTCTACTACCTCTACCACTACTTTGTGAACTTCTAAAGTATGTTTCAATCCGTCCTCTATATCGGTTCAACCATGGACGTCCTCGTGAACGAATATATCGAGGATTACGTAAAATAGTTGCTTCACCCTCAACCAAACTTGAAGGGTCAACGTAAACCTCAACCTCATTTCTCTCTTCCAATGACGCGAATTGCTCAATCATTTCATCATTCCAATTTGAAAGCTCATGCTCGATTTTGATCATCATATACTTCATATACTTCCTCTTCACTTCACTATCCAATGCAATACCACAATTCCGCTCAAAATGCTTTAGCAGATCCTTGTACATCATGTACTCAGAAGTCATATGAGGATAATCTCCTAAAAAGAATCGTTTCAAGTGTGGACGGACAATATCTTTTCTCCACCTATCCAAAATATACCTTTGGTCAATAGTTTCAATCCTTTTGTGAGAAAAAACCTTCAGTATATGGCTGCATAGATATCTTCTACTTTCAAAGCATTTGCAAGAGCAACTTAGATGTTCACCAACAGTCGTGTACCTAACAGTGAATAAAAATGGATCTCTACGACTAAAACTTCTCTTTGAATAATCAGTTATAAGGAATTTCTCCATGCCAGGTTCTGCTTCATCATCCTCAAGGGTGCTGATTTCACAATGCATGTGCTTCTTTAGTTGCTGTTGGAACAATTCAAATATTTCACGAGTATAGCAAGCTTGAAGTTGTGCCTCCTACGGGAATTCAGACAAACACTTTAATTCAAAACTATTAGACCTATATTCTGCTTCCAGCTCTTTCTCAAACTTATCTCTTATAGCTAACTCGTATTGCTGAACAAATTGCTTAAGAGTGCTTTGACGGGTGATAAATCCATCAAAGAAAGCATGCATTCGTTCACCTTCTTTGAGTAGACAAAATTCCAGCCCGAAAATGATCATCTAGTTATACAGGAACCCATTTTTCCTTCTCTAAAAAAGCTTATGAAACCAATCTCTTCTATTTAGGTTATACCTTGCAATGTATTCATCCCATATACTCTCAAACTCAACTGTAGTAATCCTTTCTAGCACCATGGCCTTAAATTCTAACTTCGCTCTTTTAGAATCACTAACCCTGCTTAACCTCAAAGGCAACTTAGATAATATATGCCTTAATGCTTTCACATTGGTCGGTCAAGATAGCCAGTGGACAAACATCTCCCATGGCCTTAAGCCATGTAAAGATCACTAACATGTAACTTGTAATATCCTCATTTGATAGGAGAGCACACCCTAAAACTATGGATTGTCTATACTGATTGACACCAACAAACGAAGTGAATGGCATATTATACCGGTTCACTAGGTATGTTGTATCAAAGCATATAACGTCATGGAACATATCATATGCTACCTTTGAGTGAGAATGCACCTATACGACGCTACGAATCCTACCTACACTATTAACATCAATTGAATAGAAAAACTCCCTATCTTTTTGTTGCATATCAGTAAAGAACCTGAGTAATGCTTGTGCGTCCCCTTCTTGCAATTCAAACCTCCTACTATTCATAATATAATTTCTACAGTCCTTAGGAGTGCAACCCAAATTCTCCGGCCCACCAGCAAGTACTTCAGCTACTCTTATGTTCTTGGATGGTCTTAGTCCAGCTAGATCATTAGCTTGAAACCATCTCTTAAGAGAATTACTAACCTTCCTGTGTCCAGCCATCAATCGTGATATCGATGGTTCCAATTTATGATTATGTTTTCTAATAACCTTGGAAATACGACATGATCCATCTTTTTCAAAAATTCCATTGATTCTAGCCATACAATTCATTCTTTTGCCGGATATCTTATGTTTTGGTTTCCTTGACCTATCACAATCAAACTGCACATACCTTACCGTATCCCCCCGCCTTTTTTTATTGCATGTTCGTTTGACAATACAAAAACCTAATAATCTAGCATGTGCTTTGTAAAATTCATACATAGGTCCACTATCTTTAAATTTCATTCTAGGAAGTGGCCTTATTGTTAGATCCTCTTGAGAAATCTCATCACCCATTTCCCTGTCCTCTCCAATTTCTAACACTTCTACAACTTCATCATCTTTAACATCAATATCATCATCACTTTTATTATTTTCTGCATCATTGTGGGCCCCATCAGAATCAAGGCCATCCAAATGATCCTCATCATTCATCAAACTATCATCGGATGTCAGTCCTAGAGCTCTATGTAATTCATTTCTTAGTTCATCCATAGTAGGACTTGATGGGTTGGTGTTTATGTTTAAAAATGGGTGTGGATTTTGTGCTTAGGATTTGTGAAATGGTGTTACTCAAAACGGTATAGGAATAACAATGGAGTACTAATCAACATGTAGATGGTGGTAGTAGTCAAAATGTGTATGTATAAGAAATATATTTTTATTAAATTAATAAAGAAGCTATATTTAAAAAACAGAAATACGTATAAAATTAATTTATCACGTAATTAATAAAGAGTATTTTAAAAAACATAAATACGGTCTACGTATATACATATACTTATACTTATACGTATTACTATGTACAATTAATTCCTCCCCCTTCCATCTCCCACACATGATGTTTTGCATGGCTCAATGTCTTGGGAATAAACATAATTTAATAGTTGGTTTGGAGGGAAAAAATTGTTTAAGAGGCCAAACACACGTTAAGGATACATTAGTAATTTTAGGGGTATGGCCAAGGTTGGGACAAGGATGGTGTGGCCGAATAGCACTGCCCAAATGATAGATCCCTATTTAATCATATTGGTCTTTCTATCAAACGTTTTATAAGGTGACGCATGAATGCTTTCCTTTTAATTATATATTCCATCCATTCTAAATTAGTTGATGCTTTGGCAAGATTTATTTGTCCCAAATTAGTTGACGCTTTAGGATTTCAAGATATTTTTTGTCCATTCTTTCCAACTATGTCCATATTTAATAAAGGTTTAATATTAGAAATGTGGCCAGCGGGATAAAATAGTAAAATACATATCCTATTTATTGATTTCTTAATGGGCATGTAGAAGCTGAAGACGTCAACTAATTTGGAACGGAGTGTAGAAGCTGAAGACGTCAACTAATTTGGAACGGAGGGAATATATATATATGTAATCATCTGCTTTACATTTTATTAAATACTTATATCTATATATGTAAGTATAATTTTTAAGTAGGTATTAATGCCAATTTGGTTCAATTATTTCATTTTTTTTTAAAACCAAAAACAAACTAAAATTTTGTTGATTTCAAAAATTATGAACCAAAATCAAATCAAACCTAATTTTTTTAAAAATATTTTTTTCTATCAATTTGAATTGGTTTTCGATTTGGTTCGATTTTCAATTTTCCCTGAAAACCCTACTTTTAGGCGAGGAAAATAAGATAAAAGAAATAAAAAATAATAAAGAATATTTCTGTAGCTTAACCGGATTTCCTCTTAAGAAAATAAGTTATGGGAAGTGTAAATTCATATATACGAGAGGCTAACAATCCCCAAAACATTGGCAACTACACTACTGGAGGAAGCATACTTAGCTTGGCGATTGTAAGACGAATATTAAGCTACGGATAAATTTTGAGAAACACAAAAATACATGGATGACAACTATACGACAATGGTTCCAATCCACAAGGGAATTGAAAAGCACAACTCTTTTCATGAATACATAATAAAAAACAAAAAACAAAAAACAGAAAACTACAAGTATCTTTTACTTTCCTCGTGATGCTTTTTCTTTTGTTTTCTCGATCTATTTGACGTGGGAGGGATCCTCATTCGTGCACTCAATATATGAAAGACTATAAAAACAATCGAAAAATTCGTCGAGACAAAATTCAGCCTGGACAAGGTGAACCTATGGACAGAATGATTTAATCAAACCACTCTTATAACTAGGAATGGTGAAGTGCCTAAGATAACGAACTTCCTCTCTAATATATGCCTCACAAAGAAAATTCCTAGAGAATTTATCTTCCACATACCTTTTACAATCATGCACAAACACATCAGTTTCTCCGTGTTCTCTATTCCTAGCCAATAATCCAGCAGTATATATGACTTTCATTCTTCCAGGTCGATCGTAAGAATGACCTGTTGGTGCGTCTACCATGATCACATCCCACTCAATTTCATACACTTCTTTTGGCAAATTTGTTAGGGCAAGTGGACACTTGGAATTTCTTGGATCACCCACAACTTTGCAAGAGTCTTCTCTTTTACCAATACTCAGAAGCTCAAGTGCTTGATCAAGTTTAGTTTCATAAGTGTAATGGTAAGCTTCTAGGGAAGGTGCTTCTTTAGTAATTTTGTCGATCCACTCTTTATCTTCTTCGATAAAGATGGTTCGGCCATTATGGTTGAATGAACTCCACATTAAGCTATCAAAGCCAAGTCCAAAGACCAAGAAATTGCATGGTGATTTCTTCTGAAGTATGCTAAATGTTATCGAGATTTCATCGTGCTTTTGTTGGGGTGTACTATTGGTAGTGGCATAGTGGAATAATGCTTCAGCAAGAGATGGTGGAATCTTGTTGAATGATGAGTTTACTGATAGGTTTTTTAACTTGAAAGATGGAGAATTTGTTCTCAGTATCAAATACAAGATAAAAATGAAGAGTAAACAAGAAAATATGAGCTTGTTGATGATCATAGCGTGCTTGTTTTTGGATTTCAGTTGGTTATCTTTCATGGGGACAGAGATTTGAGGAACTTCAGAGTATATGGAGCTAGATGGTATTGTTTTAAGTACTTTTCCAATGGAGAGGGAAAGAATCCACAATTGAACATTAATCTCACAATTTGTTTCATAATTTATAAGGAAAAAAATGAAAAAGATGCTTTGCTTTTAGCACAGGTTATGTTCATATGCATTAATTATTCAAGCTCAGAATTTGGAGTAACATTTATAAGTATACTAGTAAAGGAGATACAGAGGACCCTAACAAGTTAATTAACAACGTGTTTGTTTTGACATTAAGCTTTTTGGAGCCATGTATTGGAGGAAAATATCAGGGATATTTCAGTTGTAGATAGTCTACTATAAAAAAACTTTCAGTCCAATATTACTCTTATCTCATTTGCTAAAATAAGGTTTTTCTTGAAATTGATAGGAGAAAAATGAAAAACCAACTAATTTAGGATGTAAAACGCAAAAGGTAATGATTGAGTAGGGTTAAGGAAAAATAAATTGAACCTTCCCACAAAGGGAAGCTCTTAAATTCTCTTACTTGGAAGATGAACTTAAAAACGATATGGACCCACTGCCATTTTGTAGCAAGGGTGAATTTACATAATTGAAAAAAATGCACCTGGTCTTGAAAATATAAGCAGTTTTTTTTGGTGGTTTTGAAAATATAAATACTTTTATATTAAATGAAGCTGAAAGTATAGAAATATACTTACTAATAGAGAACTTCCCATAATTATAAAATACCACCACACCTTTTTTGTAGCCGTAATTACAAAAACGCCACAACACCTCTTTACATTTTAAATTACAAAAAATGTCACTGCTTCCTACACAACAGAAAATAATGACAACCCGATTGTGTTTCACGTCCATTTTGTGAATAAACAACATCAAATCGTTATCATTTCGCTCATATACAAGGCAGTCAATCCATATGTATTTCATGTCTTTGTGAATAATTAAAGTCAAATCGTCATTGTTTCGCTCATATACAAAAACCAAAGCAAAACATAGCATAAGACCAATCCGACATTTATTCATATAATGAGCAAAAAATCATGTTCATTTTGTAAATAAATGATGCCAAATTGGCCTTACTTTATTCAAAAAAATACCTTCAAGTACTTATATATTTCGAGATAACGACAATCCATCTGTATTTATGCATAAATAGAACCAAAATTGTGTTCGTTTTATGAAGAAATGATGCCAAAATGTCCTCATTTTATTCATTCACAAAAAAAAAAAAAAAACATAAAATGAAGATAATCCGGCTGCTTTTTTTACATAAGTGAGCCAAATTATTTTCTCTATTTTATAAATAATGATACCAAATCATCATCACTTCGATCATATATAAAAATTCAAAGAAAACATATAACATAACGCCAATCCGTCATCATTTATCCATAGTCAGTTAAATACTATGTATCTTTTGCAAACAAATGAGGCCAAATTGTTTTCACTTCATTCATTCATAAAAATTCATATGAAAATATAGAATAAAGACAATCCGATTGTAATTATTCATAACTAAGCCAAAATACTTTGTCTATTTTACAAATAAATGAGACCAAATTATCATCATTTAGTCATATATAAAATCCAAAGGAAAAATATAACTAACTCCAATTTGGTATCAATTACTCAAATGTGAGCCAAATATTTTAAAAATAAACAAATACAAATCGTTATCACTTTTCATTAATTAAGATAACTTCTTTAAAGAGTTTTAAAAAAAAAAGTTGTGGTCGAGGTACTTTGTCATCACTCCCGATGGTCATTGTTGAAACTTCTAAGGTTATTACCTCTACTTTCTGCACTAGCAAAGAAGCATAAAATAGACAACGCAATTTCACAAAGGCACATAATTTGCACTGATCCCTGCACCCCAAATTCTGTTGTTTAGCACTTTCACCTAGTTAAAACAAAAGGGATGGGGGTAGGGCCGGGGTGGGGAAATGGGCTGTAAACTGTATTGGCCTAGATCTGATTAGAGCAGCAAATTAAATTTGTATAGGGTTAACTAGCAATTATTCGTAAAGAGACAAGAATTCAAGTAAAGCAACGAGACAAAAGATTGAGAACAAAGTATAAGTGTATTTCTGATATTTTCTGGATGTATTACATAATATTTACAAGGCTATTTATAGCCTACAGAAATAACAACTACAATCAATGTACTTTATGGCTATTATTCCACGTTTTGATCGCGGCTGACCCACGATCTCCCAATTAAATGAGTTGGTAAAGGTCGTCAGTTGCAAAAGGTGAGAACTCGTTTGCCATGAAGTAAAATCTTCCTCGAGGAGTGACACATACGCCTCGTGATGGTTGTCTGCCTATCGCCTCATGGGGGAGCCTGTGGCCAACCTCCATTTTGTGCTCGAGTCTTCTGACCTCGGAGACCGGGCGAGCCTTTGAGTGTCCGCAGATGAAGCGCTCAACCTTACCAAGCCTCGCGCCCTGTCTTTTAAACCTCGTTGGTTTTTCACCCAATACATAAACATAGTTTAATAATAGATCATTTTCATATTTGATCGGTATATAAGTGGTGAGATGACATATAATAATCTAGTGTAAGGTGATGGTGGCCCGACAACAGTTAACGGCGGTAAATTAGAGAGAAGGAGGAGAATTTGGATATGGGTTTTCTAGAGAGAGAGTGTGAATGTCAAATAATTGTAGATAAGTGCTTAAAGGATAGAAGTAGAAATGTATTTTAAAATGCTCAAAAGTGCTTATGTTTTAAAGACCATAAAAAAATAGCTCACCAAATAAAGACCAGGCACTAAAGTGCTCATTCCACATTAAAAAAAATATTGTAGCAATATATTTGTAAAAAATTTCACCGCGTGCCTTCTATAAGGAGTGGTTTTGCAAAAATGTCTGCGCTAAGCAATATTTTAGCAAAATACCTTTTTAGCACGGAGCCAAGACTTCAAGGCAAAAATCTTTTTAGTCTTGGCAATTGCCAATACTTCAAGGGAAAGTACTGTTTTGACAATACTTTAAGGGAAAGTACTGTTTTACCAATACTTCAAATTATATGGCGAGAATGCAGGGAAAGTGTTAAATGTCTGTACTTTCGATAATGACCAAAACAGAAATAAGATGAAGTAGAAAAATTCCAAGCCAACAGTATACACTGCCTGTCCTTAAGAAATCTAATCCCCTCACAGTTACCCAAGGTTTGTGGATTAATTTCTCCCAGGATAGAATGGAATTATCCTCACTGTGATAGCGGTAATTCAAATCACAGTGAACAGCGAACTCAAATAATGGTAGCAAATCACACTGACTCAGAACTTACTTTTGTTTTGAAAACAAATGCAAAAGGTAATGAGAGAGAGAGTATGAAATTTTGGATGAACAAAATGAGGCAAAATGCCTCTCTGTTTATAGCCACAAGATTTGGAGTGAAAAGGCATGAAGGTGTCTTTTGGTAAATGGCTGTTCATGAAAGGCAGCCTTCAAGGTGGCTGTTCAATAAAAAGGTACCTTTTCATTGGTGAAGTAGCTATTCATGAAAGGCAGCCTTCAAAGTGACTGTTCAATGAAAGCACCCTTTCATTTGGAATAACTTTACAGCAGCCCACCTTTGGAATATTTGCATAAATAGTCCATTTTTTAATTTCGTTACGAAACCAGCTCCATATCAAATATTAATATAAAATATTAATATTTATTTCATTTCCCATTCACACCACTTTACCTTCCTTCCAAACCCAACAATCCCCCACATGAATGGGGAATGGCTATATGAAGAAAACATGCAGAAAACTATGTGATTTGCAAGTAAGAATTAATTGCATCTGCATAAGTGGGTTTCCCTTTGAACTTTCCGTAGTGAACATATATCGGATATACTCGGTCAATCGGTAGATTTGATATCTTTGAACCGTCGAAATTTGGTGTATACCTAGACAACATATGTCACACAATTAATCCTTGACCATTTTTGGTTCTCATTGTTGTGTTCGTTTCAGCCATGAACATCGCCTGGTTCATGAGTGCGTAGAGAATTGGCCTTACAGAATTCTCCTTGAAGCGGCTTCCACTTCACACTCACATAGGTGATTTCTAAACGTGTAATCCCGTAGATCTACACTGTTTGACAAACCCCGTATCAAACTTAGATAATCATTAAAAAACGTCTTTAACGTTTTATCCTTGGTACTAAACATTGTCTTATTAAGAGGATGGGTTGAGTTGTTTGACAATGTTGGAGCGGTCGTACACAACTTTGTTTGAGCTCCTTGAACATAGATCTTGGGATCTCCAGTCTTCTAGGTAGAGTTACCGCCATGACGACTTGTCCTCGGCCATAGTCCCATTCCTCTTGATGATCTCTCAACATCATCTCTAGTTAAACCTTTAGTAAGTGGATCCGATACATTATCCTTTGACTTAACATAGTCAATTGTGATAATTCCTCTAGAGATAAGTTGTCTAATGGTTTTATGTCTTCGTCGTATATGACGATTTTTACCATTATACATAAGGCTCCCAGCCCTCGATATTGCCGATTGACTATCGCAATGTATACATATAGGTGTCAACGGCCTAGGCCAAAATGGAATGTCTTCCAAGAAGTTTCGGAGCCATTCAGCTTCTTCATCGGCTTTGTCCAAAGCTATGAACTCAGTCTCCATTGTAGAGCGAGCAAGAAAGGTTTGTTTGGATGATTTCCAAGTTACCGTTCCTCCACCTATTGTGAAAATATATCCACTTGTGGATTTTGATTCTTTTGAGCCGGTGATCCAATTTGCATCACAATATCCTTCTATAACAGCGGGATACTTATCATAGTGCAAAGCATAGTCTTGGGTGTACTCCAAATAACCCAAAACACGTTTCATAGCCATCCAGTGATTTTGTCCAGGATTACTTGTGTATCGACTCAGTTTACTTATAGCACAAGCTATATCTGGTCGTGTACAATTCATGATGTACATTAGACTTCCCAACACTCTAGCATAGTCTCGTTGAGACGTGCTTTGTCCTTTATTCTTTGTAAAGGCAAGATTAACATCAATTGGAGTCTTTGAAGTCTAAATACTTGAATTTTTCCAGGACATTTCTGATGTAATGAGTTTGAGATAATGCCAAACCTTGAGGAGTTTTGTGAATTTTAATACCCAAGATTAAATCCGCAACTCCCAAGTCTTTCATATCAAACTTGCTAGTTAGCATACGCTTAGTAGCATTGATGTCAGCAATATCTTTACTCATTATTAACATGTCATCCACATATAGACAAACAATGACTATATGATTTGGAGTGTTCTTAATGTAAACACATTTATCACACTCATTAATTTGGAAGCCATTTGACAATATTGTACTGTCAAATTTCGCATGCCATTGTTTAGGTGCTTGTTTTAGTCCATAAAGAGACTTAACAAGTCGACATACCTTCTTTTCTTTTCCAGGAACCACGAACCCTTCAGGTTGTTCCATATAGATTTCTTCCTCCAAATCTCCATTTAAGAAGGCTGTCTTTACATCCATTTGATGGATTTGAAGATCATACATGGCGGCCAAAGCTATTAGCATCCGTATGGATGTAATTCTGCTTACCGGAGAGTATGTATCAAAATAATCAAGGCCCTCTTTTTGTCTATAACCTTTAACGATCAGTCTAGCCTTGTATTTGTCAATAGTACCATCAGCTTTCATTTTCCTTTTGAAAATCCATTTGTAACCTAAAGGTTTGTTCCCAGGAGGAAGATCAACCAACTCACATGTGTGGTTGCTTAAAATGGATTCAATCTCACTATTGACTGCCTCTTTCCAATATGGAGACTCTGAAGAAGCCATTGCTTCTTTATAAGTTTGAGGCTCATTTTCCAATAGGAAAGTCATAAAATCTGGTCCAAAAGAAGTAGACGTCCTTTGACGTTTACTACGTCTTGGATTATCATTATTTGGCATACTTCCTTTTGTACCTTCTCTTGGTCGTTTTGTGCTGACACTTGACGATTCATATTCACTTTTATACGGATATATATTTTCAAAGAATTCAACATTATCTGATTCCATATCCGTATTAATATGAATGTCGGGATTTTCTGATTTATAACCCAGAAAACGATATGCCTTACTATTCTTGGCATATCCTATGAAAACACAATCAACGGTTTTTGGTCCTATCTTTTTCCTTTTAGGTTTAGGAACTTGTACCTTTGCCAAACACCCCCACACTTTGAGGTAATTCAAGCTTGGCTTTCTTCCCTTCCACTTATCATATGGAATGGATTGTGTTTTGCTGTGGGGTACACGATTAAGTATTCGATTAGCTGTAAGAATAGCTTCCCCCCATAAGTTTTGGGGTAAACCCGAACTTATCAACAAGGCATTCATCATCTCCTTTAAAGTTCTATTTTTCCTTTCCGCAATCCCATTAGATTGTGGCGTGTAAGGGGCAGTAGTTTGGTGAATAATGCCATATTCCAAACATATTTGTTCAAAAGGAGATTCGTATTCACCACCCCTATCACTTCTTATCATTTTTATTCTTTTGTTAAGTTGTGTTTCAACTTCATTTTTGTATTGCTTGAATGCATCTATAGCCTCGTCTTTACTACTAAGTAAATAAACGTAGCAGTAACGAGTGCTATCATCAATAAAAGTTATGAAATACTTCTTTCCACCGCGAGATGGTATTGACTTCATATCACAAATATCCGTATGAATTAAGTCTAAAGGTTCGGAATTCCTTTCAAGTGATTTGTAAGGATGTTTCGCAAATTTAGACTCAACACATATTTGACATTTGGATTTATCACATTCAAATTTAGGCAATACTTTCATATTTATCATTTTCCGCAAGGTTTTATAATTAACATGTCCCAAACGTGCATGCCATAATTCATTTGACTCGAGTAAGTAAGAAGAAGCTTGAACTTTATTATTGAGAGAAACAGTCATTACATTCAGCTTGAAAAGGCCCTCACATAGGTAACCTTTTCCTACAAAACTATCATTCTTAGTTAATACAACCTTGTCAGCAACAAAAACACACTTAAACCCGTTCTTGACGAGAAGTGAAGCTGACACTAAGTTCTTACGTATTTCTGGAACGTGAAGAACATTGTTGAGAGTCACAACCTTGCCCGAGGTCATTTTTAGGCCTATCTTGCCATAACCTTCAATCTTTGCTGTAGCAGAATTTCCCATGAAGAGTGTCTCATTAGGTCCAGCGGGAGCATAGCTAGTAAACGCATCTTTATTAGCACAAACATGGCGGGTTGCTCCAGAATCAATCCACCATTCTTTCGGATTTCCTACCAAGTTACACTCAGAAATCATTGCACAAAGATCTATCTCTTGCACTCCTTGGGAACTAGTATCTTCTACCATGTTTGCTTGACCTTTATTATTTTTGGCATTCTTTGGGGCACGACAGTCTACAGTCTTGTGTCCATATTTGCCACAGTTGCGGCAATTGCCCTTGAATTTCTTCTTTTTCGGCTGATTGTTTGGTCCAGAAGGTTTCTTCCTTTTGTTGTTCTTTGGTGCATCATTTGTCTCAACGATATTTGCTCCCATTACTGTTGAACTTCCACGAGCAACCTTCTTCTCCGCAATCTTGTTGTCTTCCTCGATCCTCAAACGAACAATGAGATCTTCGAGTGACATCTCCTTGCGCTTGTGTTTCAAGTAATTCTTAAAGTCTTTCCACAAAGGTGGTAACTTTTCAATTACCGCAGCCACTTGAAACGCCTCATTGATGACCAAACCTTCAATGAGAAATTTATTATTAATAGGATAATTAATACTTCTAATATGAGCATTAATTTTGATCATACCTTCAGCAATAAGATCATGAATGATCACTTGCAACTCTTGGACTTGACTTATGACAGTTTTACTGTCCACCATCTTAAGGTCCAGAAATTTGGCGGCTACAAATTTCTTCATCCCAGCATCTTCAGTTTTGTACTTCTTTTCAAGAGCAAGCCAAAGCTCCTTCGAAGTTGCAGCAGTACTGTAGACATTGTATAAGTCGTCCTCCAGTCCATTCAGAATGTAGTTTTTACATAGAAAATCAGAATGCTTCCATGCCTCAATAACAAGGAAACGTTCATTTTCAGGAGTATCGTCTGCCGGGACAGGAACATCCTCCTTAATGAATCGTTGCAAACTCAGTGTGGTCAGATAAAAGAACATCTTTTGCTGCCACCTTTTGAAGTCAATCCCACCAAACTTTCCCGGCTTTTCAGCCGGTGCTGGCGCAGGGGCCGGTGCAGATGCAGGGCGGCTGGTGCTTGCACCAATAGAAGCATTTGGTGTACCAGAAACACCGTTGTTATTTTCTGTGTTCATCATTATTCTGTAAAAACAAAATAACGCAGTCAGATTCAAACAATCTGATTTAATGTACAGTGAAGATATTTTTTATCTTCAAACTGATTTAATGTACAGTGAAGTTTTTATATCTTCAAACTGCAAATAATAATATAAATATTTTAATAATCCGAAAGTTTTTAATCTTCTGAACGGATTAAACACACAATAATTTTAATAATCCGTTGAAGTATTTAAATCTTCAAAAACGGATTATTAAATTTGGAGTAGATAATCTTTTCAGATTTTAGTCTCCACAACAGTTTGGAGTAGAAAATCTTTTCAGATTTTAGTCTCCACAAACAGCCTATTATCGATTAGCAGACCAAAATACAAATTAGATTTCTTAAGATTGTTAAATGTCTGCACTTTCGATAATGACCAAAACAGAAATAAGATGAAGTAGAAAAATTCCAAGCCAACAGTATACACTGCATGTCCTTAAGAAATCTAATCCCCTCACAGTTACCCAAGGTTTGTGGATTAATTTCTCCCAGGATAGAATGGAATTATCCTCACTGTGATAGCGGTAATTCAAATCACAGTGAACAGCGAACTCAAATAATGGTAGCAAATCACACTGACTCAGAACTTACTTTTGTTTTGAAAACAAATGCAAAAGGTAATGAGAGAGAGTATGAAATTTTGGATGAACAAAATGAGGCAAAATGCCTCTCTATTTATAGCCACAAGATTTGGAGTGAAAAGGCATGAAGGTGTCTTTTGGTGAAATGGCTGTTCATGAAAGGCAGCCTTCAAGGTGGCTGTTCAATAAAAAGGTACCTTTTCATTGGTGAAGTAGCCATTCATGAAAGGCAGCCTTCAAAGTGGCTGTTCAATGAAAGCACCCTTTCATTTGGAATAACTTTACAGCAGCCCAACTTTGGAATATTTGCATAAATAGTCCATTTTTTAATTTCGTTACGAAACCGGCTCCATATCAAATATTAATATAAAATATTAATATTTATTTCATTTCCCATTCACACCACTTTACCTTCATTCCAAACCCAACAGAAAGATTGGAAGGGACAAGTCTTCGCAATTGCCAAAACGTACGACCAAGTGCGACAAGTGTTTTTTTTTTTCCAATACTTTAAGGGTAAGTGTTGACAAATAGAGAAGGGTCAAAGGTACGACCAAGTGCGGCAAGTATTGCCTTTTGCCAATACTTGAAGGGATAAGTGTTGAAAAGCAGAGAGGTATAAAGGCAAGTCTTGCCCCCGACCTAAAAACTTGACCGGGGTGTTTCCATCCAGATTTTTTTCATTAAACCTTAAGGGGGCATTTTTGTAAAACCCCTGTTAGCGCGGGCAAAAAGGCAAACCATTGCTTATGGTATCATATTTTTTGCAAATAGTCCTGTAAATTTGGCACCGTAGTTTGTTTGCACAGAGCTAAATGAAAACTAGCCAGCATTTGAAATTTTTTAGAAGACTACAGTTTCTGAAATACGGAAAAAATTTAGTATTTATACTGGAATTTTTAAACTAAAATTTTAAAATCCCAGTAATTTTTACTGGACTAACTAAATATGAAGTCTCAGTAAAAAACACTGGGTCTTTGAACTTGTTAGTTCAAAAGTTTCAGTAAAAAATACTGGGACGTAAAATATGAAGCTTCGGAAAAATTTTCTGGAACTTTGAACTAAATTCCAGATTCTTTTTAGGAAAGTTTGTTCAAATTCTCAGATGTTTGTACTGTTGCTAGTCTTAAAAAACTATTTATTTTTAAGAATATAGCTGGTTTTCTAACCATTTGTAATTGTTGGCCGATTCTTCTAAGTGGTGTGAAAATTGGCTAGTCATCAAAATTACCCAATAGACTTTGATGAATAAGTGACTTCGGTCACATGGGTTGGTCAAAGGGGGTATTTATATAAGGGTTGTTTTACGCAAATATACAAACCTACACCCATATATTATAAATAAATAGCAATATTATACAAATTACAATATATAGCAATATTTTTTATAGCACATTTCATTGTTCATTCCCACTCCCTTCTATTGAAAGTTGAAACTTCAGAATACACATACATACACAGACCATAAAAACGACAAACACACATACCACCGGCATCGGAGAACCATCAAAATGTTGTAAGCACCGCTACTGTCATCACCACCACCACCACCACTGTCATTAACATAGAAAGAAAGACAAATATTTCGATTCGAAACTGGGTAACCAAACAGATAAACCCAAAAATAAAATTTAGAATAGAGAAGAGATGAAACAGCAATACCTCTCCCATTTACTTGTTTCTGATCCGGAAAAGCTTCTACCCTGCCGTCATCGACCGCGGCGTCGTTAGAGCAGGAATACCTCTCCAGAAAAGCATGTTGGATGACAGAGAAGTGATGTGGCTGTGAACACCGTCGTTTTGTTAGTTTGTCAAGAATGAAAGAAGATGATCTGCGCCACATTTATTTAAAGTGGATAATAAAGTGATTGGGGAGAGGGTTAGATTTGAGAGAGAGGGAAACAGAGGAATGGAGGAAAGGAAAATCTTCTGCTACACTTTTTATTTATATGATTCCTGCATAGTAATTCACAATAACAATAGTGTTTATGATTTTTTTTTAAAACAAAGATTTTGTTTTAGATTCCTGTGTATTCTGTATAATTTTGGTTAATTCAGAAACAGTGAAAAAACAACGCACAAACAAGATAAAACAATGCTGAAATAGTCAAGAAACAACTAAATACAATGCAGAAACAGTTAGATATGGTGCAAAAATAGTGCAAATACACCAAGATATAGTGAGATACAGCGAGATACAACGAGATACGAGGTGGTCGGTTTCTTGTGTAAGCCGAGGTACAACGAGATACAATGTGATACGAGGTGATTAGTTTCTGGTGTAAGCTGAGGTACAAGGAGATACGAGGTGGCTGATAGTTGAGATACAACGAGATACAGTGGGATACATCGAGATACGAGGTGGTTGGTAGTTGAGATACATCAAGATACAGCGAAATACATCGAGAAACGAGGTGGTTGGAGAGGGGAGGAGGAAAAGTGAAATTGGAAGGAATGGGAGGAAGAATGTAAGGTTTTGCTATGTCATGCTATTTTTTGCTATGTTTTGTAATTAACTTTTCCTTTCCTCTATATTGGGCAATTTTTCTAAAATATTGCTATAGTTTGTAAATAACTTCTAAAAGTTATACTTTTTTGTAAAAATTCCTTTATAGAAATAGGACAAACGACTAATTTACGCAATATGAAAAAACGAGCATGGTCTTGGAAGATTGAGCACTTTAAAGGTGATCTTTAAAAATTGAGCACTTTCCTTAATTATAAAAATACTATCATACATTTTATAGTTAATGAAGTCGTAATTATAAAATTACCACCGCACCTTTTACATTAATGAAGTTGTAATTACAAAAATATCACTTCTCTCTACAAAGTAGAAACAAGGCCAATCTGTCTATGTTTATGCATATAATGAACAAAAACTTATGTCCATTTGTAAATAAATGAGGGCAAATTGGCCTCACTTCACACAGTAAAAAAACATAACTTCAAGTGCTAATATTTTGAAATAACGACAATTCAGTCGTACTTATTCATACAATGACCAATATGTTTTGTATATTTTACAAATAAATGAGGTCAAATTGTCCTTATTTCATTCATCAACTTAAATACATATGAAAATATAAAATCAAGATAATCTGTTGTATTTAATGGTAAGTGATCCAAAATACTCTGTATATTTCACAATAAATGAGACCAAATCGTCATCACTTCACTCATATACATTAATCAAAATAAAACATAATATAAGGCCAATCCGACATCATTTATTCATAATGTTAAATAAAATACTCTTCCATTTTACAGATAAATGAGGCCAAATTGTCATCACTTCATTCATCCACAAAAATACATATGAAAAAATAAAATAAAGACAATCCTGTAGCATTTATTGAAAACTAATCCAAAGTAGTATATTTATTTTGTAAATAAATGAGATCAAATTGTCATTACTTCACTCATATACGAAAATCTAAAGGAAAACATAGTATAAGGTTAATCCGGCATCATTTATTCATAGTGTGAGCCGAATCATATGTATATTTTGTAAATAAATGAGTCCAAATTGTCCTCTTCATTCATCTACAAAAATATATATATGAAGACCTAAAACAAAGACAATCCAACTGCATTTAATCATAAGTGAGTTAAATACTACTCATATATTTTACGAATAAATGATACCAAATCGTCGTTACTTCGCTCATATAATAAATTAAAAAAAATATATAGCATAACATATGGCCAATCCGACATCATTTATTCATAGTGAGCCAAATATTCTTTACATTTTACAAATAAATGAATACAAATCATCATCACTTTAATGCAGCTTCATCATCTTCGGCTGGAGATTTAGACGGATAATAGTGTCGAGATGTGGTTCATCCAAGTATCCATTCCTTAAATTTTCATTTTCAATGACCAAAATACCATGTAAAACACATATACAAAAACCAGGATATCACAATCAATGATTTCCTCTGATTGTTTTGATATGTTAATTTGTTAGAATTATAAATTGGACTAAAAATGGAGGAATTCATTATAGAATGTAGAAACTAGATCGGAGGCTAGAAATAATAAAGAAGTTTTGCTTGCTGCATTTGGAGCAAAGCATCATGAGATTATCATATTCATACTTCACCATGATCGACTAGATAAATCTCCCCATTGTTCCAGAGTTGCCTTTTTTTTCCCCCTCTTTTGAACCTAGTTGGAGTCGGTGTTTTGTTCTTCTTTTGAACCTAGATCTACATGGTATTTGAAGAAAATAAGGTGGAAAACAAATAGAGAGGTGAAAAGGAGTCCATGAAGGTACTTTATCTGGTGGTAGGTGGTGGTCAACCACTATTAACCGGTGGTTAAATGGCAGTTTCGCCGAAGGAAAGATACTCCAAGGATATTCCGGCTAGTAACCATGGTGGGGTTAGGGTTTGGTTTATAAAGTAAGAAAGTGTTCGTGAAGAGAGAGAAAGAGGAGGCCTTTATAGAAAGAAATGCAACAACAACATACCCAGTATTTTCCCACAAGTAGGGTCTGCAGAGGGAAGGAAGTATGCAGACCTTACCCCCACCAAGATGGAGAGACTGTTTTCAATAGACCCTCGGCTAAAGAACAACAAAATTTTAGAAAACATGCTTGGCGTAACAAGACTAAAGCAAAGTAGGGATAAGAACAAAAACAAAAGGAAAGCAAATGTAAACAAAGAAAACAAATAGCAAAAAAGATAAAAAAGACAGAAATTGTAGTTACATGAATAATACTACTAGTAATATGGAGACAATTACTTGACTACTACCTAACCTTCAACACTTATCCTCGACCTCTGCGGTTTCCTATCTAGAGTCGTGTCCTTGGTGATCTAGAGAAGGATCATGTCATGTCTAATCACCTCAGCCACTTTTTATTCAATCTACATCTACCTCTCCGTAGACCCAACATTGACAACCTCTCGTACCTTCTCTCTGGGCATCTTTGCTCCTTATTTTCACATGCCCGAACCATCTCAACCCCGCTTCATGCATCTTGTCTGCTACTGGGGCCACACCTACATTGCCATGAACGACTTCATTCCTAATCCTCTCCATCCTAGTATGTCCATATATCCATCTAAGCATTCTCATTTTCGCTACGCTCATTTACTGAATGTGCACACTCTTGGCTGGCCAACACTCCGCTCAATATAGCATAGCTTGTCTAATGACCATTCTATAGAACTTACCCTTAAGTTTAGGAGGCACTTTCTTATCGCATAGAACTCCAGAAGCTAGCCTCCACTTCAACCAACCCGCTTCTATACGATGTGTGGCGTCCTCGTCAATCTCCCTATTCTCTTGGAGTATTGACCCAAGATACTTGAACCTTCCTTTCTTAGGAATGACTTGCGTATCAAGCATCACCTCCACATATGAGTCGTGTGGCGCATCATTAAAACTGCATTCCATATACTCTATCTTCATCCTACTCAACCTGAAACCTTTAGACTTTAGAGTCTGTCTCCAAACCTCCAGCTTCTCATTGACTCCACCACCTATCTCGTCAACCAAGACTATATCATTCGAAAATAACATACAACACAATATTTCACCTTGGATATTCTGAGTCAATTCGTCTATCACTAGAGAAAATAAAAATGGGCTAAGCGCAGACCCCTTGCGCACCCCATCTCGACTAGAAAATGATCTGAGTCTCCTCCAACTATTCTCTCTTGGGTCTTGAATCCATCATACATGTCGTTAATTACTTTGATGTAAGCTACACTTACTTCTTTAGACTCCAAGCATCTCCACAGAACTTCCTTTGGAACTTTTTCATAAGTCTTCTCTAAATTAATAAACACCGTGTGCAAGTCAGTCTTCTTGTCCCTTTATTGCTCCACCAACCTCCTATATAGAGAGAAATGATAAGTAAAATTGCTAAGTAATTGAAGAAAGTACTCAATTATTCAATACCAAAAAAAAGTTCTCAATATTTCAAGACCGGATACAAATGTGCTCAATTCGTACAAAAAAATGCAATATGGCGTGACTCTCATATTTTTTACCCCCATAAGAGACCTATTTGATTTGTAACCTCTATTACCAAACTTCAATGTAAAAATCCATTGGTGGTCATGGTGATTTCTCTGAAATTTTTTAACTTAATTATGGTGCATGTAAAATTCATGTTTGCGCATTCTCTAGCGCTTCTGCAATCTCTAGAGGTTTAGGCTAAACATTTAAGAATTTCTTAAAGATCTTATAAGTGTGACAATATCTATAGAAGTATCTACTGGACCAACTTCATGTCAGTCAAATACGCAAAAAAAATCACTGTGTACCCTATTTTGACTAATTGTGAGTGCTTATCCCCAGTTTTCATGATTTTAGCAAAATGGCCTCCTCTTTCATTCGTTTTTTTGTTTTTTTGTTGTTCTTTTTTTTTTTTTTTTTTTTTTTTTTTTTTTTTTTTTTTGGTTTGAAGAGTTGCCTAAACAAGATTTCAAGACAACTTTAGAAGAATATGGGAAGAGGTCGAGAGCAAGTGCTGTCTAGGCTAGACTGCAATTATCTGAAATATTTAGGGAAAGGGTGAGGGCAATTGTTGCCGAGCGAAAACTTCAAAAAAATTAGCTGGGAAAATATGGAAAAGGATCGGGGTAAGTGTTGCCTAGGAATATCGGGGGAAGGGGTCGAGGATAAGTGCTTCCTAGGCTATACTTCAAGGGGCAATTAGCTGGGAGATTGGGGGAACGGGTCGAGGGCAAGGGCTACCTAGACTATACTTCAAGGCAATTAGCTAAGAGATTGGGGAAAGGGGTTGAGGGCAAGTGTTGACTAGGATAAACTTTAAGGAAACTAACAGGATATTGGGTCGAGGGCTTTCTGGCTAATTGTGCCTTACCTACTTTAATTAGAAAGTGGGACCGGATCCATCATATGTGAGTTGTGCTATATATGTGCATGTTGTGAGAGAGATATTTTGTTGGAGTTAGGTTCATGTCACATGTGTATGCCATAAATTTGGTAATTAGGATATAATTGAATTTGTACAAGAGTTACAAGTAATCAGATGTATCAAGATCATAACTAATGAATGTAAGAATGAAATAAGGACAAGAAAAATGATAAGAATAGTAAGTAAATATTGTATTAGGATGAGAGTACAATATGATAAAGTTTTGACATGTATTTATGGATCCAATTTACAATGAGATAAGGTAAGTACGTTTAGGGGCCATAGCTAAACCATTCGTGGGCATTAATCAGCCCATATCCCCCACGTTCTGATCATGGGAGCCCTATGATCTTTCTCTTATTTAATGTGAGATTGTGGGGGTAGTTACAGTTATGGAGTGTTCGATTTGTCTGACTCGAATACTCTATATCTTCTTCCCCTCAGGTGGTGTAGCCCCAATGTTCATCTCAAATTTTGTTGTAGACCCTCTGTATGCAACATCTCCGTGATACTGTGTCCTGTCACCACGTGTTCATGATAGAACTTCACCGATACAGATAGTACCCCCACTTCTCGAGCAGCTGTCAGAGTGCTCGGGGAGTGGAATTATCAAGGCGGGAAGACGATGTAGCAGTTCATGAACCTTGTATTTCTAAAAAGGCGGTTGTCACTTTGAATTCCTGTCCATTCCACGTGGCATCCATTGGGTGGATTTGACATTAGTGCCAGTTCCATAGGTTATCTTGACTTTTTCAGTATAAAACCCTTGGTATGATCAACTCAACCTTTTCACTTTCCATCTTACCCATACTGTAGCGAACAAGAATTCCAGCGAACAAACAGAGGTTTTCCATTCAATCTTTGATTCTTAAATCATTTGAAACTTCCAAATCTTCACAAGAAAAGATGTATTCCAAGAATTCCACTCAAAATTCTACTAACAACTCTAGTGGCGACGTCATGGAAACTGCTACGATGGGCGTCGGCGGTAGACCTAGCACCGTTGCAGCGCCATTAGAGGTTATTCTACCAACCTCTGACACTGAAACTGTCTCTCCAAGGAGGAGGAGGAGTGGTAAGGCTTCCCTTTCTTGATGCGTCTCAGAGTAGATATGAGAAGAAGAAGAAGAAGAAGAAGAAGAAGAAGAAGAAGAAGAAGAAGAGGGATGAAAAGAAGAGGTGGCAGGAGGAAGAACAAAAATTGCTGGTACTGAAGATATTGAGGCCTTCGACATCATCCCATCCACCTTCGACATTATGAAGGATTTTGTCATTCATCCTCAAACTGCTTGACAACTAGCAAAAGGTCGCAATGTTTCCATTAACTCCACTCCTTCCTTGGTGACACAAGCTCATATTTTACAGCTCCATATTGATTGCAGGTGGGGAGAAGACCTTCCAATCATCATCCCGAACCCCACTAGCAAGGTCTTGGAGCATTTACCCGGGCATTCATAAGTCTACACATACCCATTCATAATAGTGTTTACCCTTTCGATTCTTGGTGTGGTAGACGAATTTTTTCGTGCCTACAACATATGCCTACCGCAGCTCGGACCCATTGTTTGGAGGGTAATTAGGTGCGTCAATTTTTTGTGCAAAGAGGCAGGCATGCCTTTTACCTTTAATCATTTTATCTCACTTTACTCGCCTCAATTCTACAAGGGGGTATCGTGGCATTGAACAACCGCGGTCAGTTCGCGTTGCTGTCAAATATTGAGGACACCGCGGACTGTGGATGGGAAAATCATTACATCGCGGTCCCTACTTTTTGAGTCTTAGCTGAACTAGGATCCCCTGAGAAGTGGAATCTTAAATGTAAGTGATTTCTTCCCTTTTCCCCTCATATTTGCTCTTTTCCCTTCCATTTGCTTTGCCTGATATTGTGCATTTCATTGGCAGCCAATAAAGTATCTATTAAACTGGTGCCTAATCTGGTGGACATGGTTCAAGCCATCATTAATCAATGCCCTAGGGGCGACAGGACGTGGAGGTTTACAGCTACCAAGAACAGCTGGATACCAAAAAAATGGTAAGTCCTTTCCCATGCATAGTTTTTAAAAGAACTATTCAAGATTTCCTTACTTAATAGGTTCTTACTATTTCAGATATCCCTGTCAAGAAATTTTTCAAAAATAAGAAGGAGAAAGCCGAAAAGAAGAGAAAGAGTAGGGTAAAAGGAAAAAAGGGAAGAAAGTCTCGTCAGCTGATGAGGCCATAAAATAGATGGAGAGTTCTTTCCCTCCAATTAAAGCCGCCATGGGGTCAATTGGTACATATGCTCGGGGAATTGCGTTTTCGAGCGATGATATCTTTATTACGAAAGTCTTCGTTAAGTCTTCCATTGTTGGGTCTTCATCCGCAGTAGATCCTTAATAGAATGGGAAAAAAGGGGTCCTCAGTAAGGCAGGTCAGGCCGTGTGCCCCCATACTGAAGTTGAGATTGGTTTGAGAGCGAAGCCTACCATTCAAAACCATCATCACTTAGTCAACGAGCCCAGCAATGAGGACCTCACAACTCCTGAGCATGAGGGTGTTGTCGAACTCGAGGAGTCTGGGGGCATGGCTGAGAAAGCCAAAGGGAAGGAAAAGGTTGATAAAGCTGAATCTCATCTGTCCACGCTTAAGGAGAGAGTGGCTGAAGTGGCGGCAAAATAGAATATCGAGTTTTTCGGTGTCTCCGTGAAGAGACGATGAGAAAATTTTGATCTCGGTCCCTCGGGATGTGGATCTTTTTGCCATCCCCGTCGAAGTTGCTAAGTATTTCAACCAACTATTCGGCCCTTTGAGAAACAACATGTTGAACACCTTTCTACGGGAACAACAATGACAAGGAATGTTTTCGGCGCAATTCGGGTGAGTTGCAGCTTTCCTATTTATTCATGGTTTTATTTTCACATTCCCTTTACTTACTCCCACTTTTGCTGAGGTTTATGTATTTGCTCGAGGCCGTGGAGCGTGAAGGGTGCTGTACTGCCGAGCTTGGCAAGCTGAAAGAAAAGATCACGGAGCCGGACTCGAAGCAAAAAGAAAAAACTATCTCGTCTCACAGCTCTTCTGGATGAGAAGGATGTCGAGCTCAAAGAAACAACTTGTGCCTATGAGAACCTCAAGAGGCAAATGGAAGCCTTAAAAGAAGATCTTGTTGCCGAAAACTCCAAAGCGACAGAGAGGGTCCACGAACTGGAAGGTTCGCTTGAGCGGTGCAACTCGAAATTAGTGCGAGCAACAAAGGAATACCGGGTCAACTTGGCAAAGCAAGAGCTGGAGATAAACAAATTAACAAGGCAAGTTGAATTCCTACTATCTTCGTGACCCTATACGGACCATCCCAATTAGCTCCCAATTTTCTGGCATTAAGTTCCTTGGTTGACTGTATCACGGCTCTAAGCATATAATATCTAATCTTGAAACTCCTAAACCTTACCTTGTTGAGATAACTTTTTATTTGTCTCTTTTGAGCTGTAATTACCGAGTTAAGGCAAATTTCAGGTATTTTCAACAAAAAGGGATTCCAAAGGGTTTTTCTTTTGAGCCGCCACCTAATTTAGGAAAATTAGGAACCAATGTTAATTAATAAGTGCAATTATTCCTTATTTAAAAGAAAAATAATTTTTAGAGATTCTGAGTAGGTGGTTCAGTTATTTTCGAAAGAAGATCTTTATTATTAGAGAACTTTCAAAACCCACCAAAATGGTGGTTATTCCGACGGTTTTCACAAATAAAATAACTTAAAAATTTTGAAAAAAAAAGGGTATGTAAATAAATGATTAATAGATAAAAAAAATAGCTAAGTAAATAAATATGTGAATAATTAAATAAATAAATATTAATTAATGGATTAAATAAATAGAGAAAAGAATTAGTTAATTAAATAAATAATCTAATAATTAATTAAATATATAAATGAATAAATAGGTAAATAAATAAATAATTAATACTCAAAATAAACAATGATTTAAGGGACATAAAAATTTTAATTATATTTTATTTGCACTCATTATTTAACACCGGTTTTTGAAGTTCATAAATTAACTAGCA
Organism: Petunia x hybrida; assembly: GCA_037355625.1. Classification (NCBI taxonomy): domain Eukaryota; kingdom Viridiplantae; phylum Streptophyta; class Magnoliopsida; order Solanales; family Solanaceae; genus Petunia; species Petunia x hybrida. The sequence continues at coordinate 26,488,318 of JBBBVM010000041.1, forward strand.
ATTCTAAAAAAAAAAAACAAAAGTAGTCATAAAGCAGTTCTAATTATAATTCATGATAATTTTATCCTACAAGCTCCTAGTCATTTCTACAAGGATCCTATAACATGAATTCTAAATGGATGGGGAAGAAAAAAGTTTGAGAAAGTAGAACCCGTAATGAATCAAATACTCCGAATTGCTTTCTGGACCAGATTCTGGAAGATCCAATGCAGTTCAGGCCCAATAGGTTGGTTCTCATCCCACTTGAACCCAATACTCCAACGACAAGTGATTCATGTCAAAATCAGGGAAACAATTAGCACATGAACTTAAAACATAATCGGAATTATTCAAAAAACTACCAATAACATACAGACTACATGCAAGCTATAATTTCAAGGCTCATTGAATTAATTTCATGCAACAACCAATCTTCTTTCACTCACAATCTGCTGCTGAAGTGACTTTTAAATGATACTTATACTAATGACTACTAGCTTCTTTATTTATACCCCCGAATCAACACAATCCATCAGTATAATGACAAAAGGGTTTGAACTCGACCAAGTACTTCTTTTCAGATTACAAGGATAGAACTGCAGCTTCACTTAGGGATCAAACAGAAGAAAGTTTTAACTTTTAAACTTAATCACTCTCCAAGTTATAACAGATGAAATTTCTATAAACAAGATACCGCTTTTAAGAAAAACGCATAATTGAGTTATACTAACTCGTGACGACTATGATAGACCCAAGAGGGACTCCAAACAGACCAGTTTTAAAAGGAAGCTGTGTGTGGGTAAAAATACACCACCTATTGTTACGGGGATACGAGTCCAGCTGGTGAGACCAGACTTATCCTACAAGTTACCGGACACTGAGGATATAGATCCGCTCCTAGAGCCAACGATTGTTTAGGCGGTTTGGTCACAGGGCGCAGGGCACACATCCCGCTGCCTAGGGTTTAGTATACCGCCGCCTTGAGTTGTAGACCCATGGCCTTATTAGTATTTTTATTTTACCTTATTTAAGATTGGATATCACTACTATAAATACCCCCTCCTTACATTGTATTTTACGCAAGACACAATTTTCTACCGAAGTCGGCTACTCTCAAGGAATAAGAATTACATTGCTTTCTCTATTATTTCTTGCTTAATTACTTGTCTTTACTTTCATCCTATAACTTGTAACCTCATTCATAATTAATTGTTTAACCTAGACGTGCAAATTTAGGCATAAACAGTTTGGCGCCTACCGAGGGGCCTAGGCAATTGTAGGTATACTACGAAGGAAAAAGCATAATCATGTCAGAAGACGGTAGCAGAATTCTAAAGAACACCACAGATGCAGTAGATGAGTCTGCGAAGGATCTCAGTGTCCAACAAAAGGATCATATCGCAGCCAAAGGATTCTTCTCATGAACCAATCCCTATTGCTAGCGATGGTGACGGCGATCAACCACCTGGAAGTAATTCAGAGTTCAGAGGCTTCCTCTTGGACATCCTCAATACTCTGTCTGAGGGGAACTCGAACAGCATAGCTGAAGGGATATCCCAAAGATTGGGAGAAATGTTTGCTGGTTGTCTCAGAGGCCATTATCCCCGCGAGGAACGACGCCCACGAACAACTCGCCAGCATCAGTTCCCAATCGTAGGCTCAACCTGGATTCTGCTGTGGGAGGTTCAGCAGCGATTAACAATCAAGACCTCATGGGAGCCCCTGTCATTCAGGATCTCATGAAGGAGATGAAGGCCATCCACGACCGGATCAGTAACGTGCCGGGTGCTCCACCCGATGTTACCACGGTAGATGAGTAGAAGTTTTACAAGCATGCTTACAAGTCAAGTACTGAACCGGTCCGTATATCAATGAACTTCCGCTTGCCGGATAATTTGAAGTATGACGGAACGACCGATCCGGACAAGCACATCGCTGCTTATTATACGGATGTGAAGAGTAACGAGATTACTGAGGAAGAAATCTAGCCTGCTCTGGTGAAGAGATTTGGCTCAACTCTGACCAAAGGAGCCCTTGCTTGGTACACTCAGCTACCAATGGGATCCATAGAATCATTCACTCAAATGCAAGACTTGTTCAAGAAAGCGCATTCTGGTGCCTGCCAAGGGGAAAAGTGCATAGAAGACATCTTTGAGATACGACAACGTAATACCGAATTTCTGAAGGATTACCTCAATATATTTCAGAAAGAATGCATGGAGCTCCCTTCAGTCCCTGATAACATTGTTGTAGTAGCCTTCGGCAAAAGTAAATTCAAAGGGATCTTTATCTACCCAAAAGTTGCAGTGGAGTTTGACTTAACACCTAGTGTCCACATGGAGTGCGTTACATTCAGAGGTAAGAATCATTCTCATAACCTCGAGGACGAGCAAAGGAAGAGACCAGGAAGCCCATCTATAGAAAGAGAGGGGGGGTGGTAGAAGGGCGAAAACATTCTCATAACCTCGAGGACGAGCAAAGGAAGAGACCAGGAAGCCCATCTATAGAAAGAGAGGGGGGTGGTAGAAGGGCGAAGCCAAAGGTTCAAAATCAAGCGCGCGCCGGGTAGCAAAATATTTCTCGAGCATCCGGATCCCAAGAGAAGCTGACTGTACCCCAGAATTTTAGGGACTTTGCTCTTCGTGTCAATGTTGTGGACCTAGTCGCCAATCACCTTGTTAAACGGGGTCCCAGGGTCCGATGGCTACCTAACGCGAAAGGATCTACAGGAAGAAACACAATGCCCTATTGCAATTTTCATCGTAGCAGGGGCCATGCAACGGTCGATTGCAAAGCCTTGATGATCGAGATTGAGCACTTATTAAGGGAAGGACATCTCAAAGAGCTGCTGCAAGAAGGCCCCGCCGTTTTAAAGGTTCGAAGTCTGAGAACCGGAAGACCATCAACGCAATCTTCGTGGACGAACGGCCAGACAAGGCCCGAGGTACTGCAATGAGCGGGATAAAATTTAGGTCCATCTAATTCGACTTGGAGGAGCAAGCAGACTAACAAACTGACCTCGTTGTACCTGTGGAAGTATCCGGCATACATATCCAGCGGGCTCTTATCGATCCGAGGAGTAGCACTAATATTATCCGGGGTCAGGTGTTGCACAAATTCAGCCATTGTCCTCAAATATCCTCGAGTACTCGAAATATAATGGGTTTCAACGGATTTTTGGAAGCATCCAATGGAGAACTAGCTCTACCGGTATATATACCGGGCGTGACGAGCACAACCACTTTCCAGGTGATGCATTGCAATCTCCCGTACGATGTAATCCTGGGATGACCATGGATACACGACGTTAGGGGAGTGCCCTCAACACTTCATCAGGTCTTCAAGTACCCAACCGTACACATGGTCGCCGACCTACGAGGTGAGCGGCCTCTCCTTGAGGAATGTCGCCTTACTTTAAACAGGGTTATATTTAACGAGTTGGAAGCTATTGAGGCCATAGAGCGAGAAGTTAGAGAGGAACTCAGCGAACTACGGGATCGACTGGCGGTAATAGATCAACGAGTCCCGAGCACGACTGAGTTGGTATGTCGTCTTTCTGAGGTCCTGCGGAAGCAAGGAAGACCCCTGTGGCTGATACAAAGTTATTTAACAATGGCTCGGGCGAACATTCAACTCATACATATTCCAGTGATAACCGAACCAGAGACAAGTGAGCAACTGCCACTATTATACGTTTCAATATCTGAGATAGCCTGGAATGCAGTCCTTGTATGAGAAAAGAACGGGCAGCAGTTTCCCGTGAAATACACCAGCAAGATGCCGCAGTGCATAGATAAGTTATTGCCCTTGCCGCACCAGTTCATAGCAATCGTGGTAATGGCCAGACGAGAGTTGCGCTCATACTTTCAGGAACACTCGGTTAGTTCGGTCTCTTCGAAACCGATACAAGCCATTTTGTCTAAACCCGATCTGCCGAAAGATATGGCAAAGTGGGATGAAGAGTTGGGAGAGTACGATGTCATCTATCGACCCCGTACAGATGTGAAGTCGCAGGCGTTGGAAGGTTTTACCTCAGATTTTGCTGAAGAACTAGAATGGCAGGCTGAAGAGTCACTCAGGAATGAAGTAGTGATCGAGTACGATCGTTGGGATATTCGCATGGGAATGAATCCTAATGGGAAGGAGGTTGATATGTGGATCAGAATACCGTCTGGAATGGTCTACCATCAGGCCACAAAAACTAAAGACAATGAAGCAGAGTGTGAAGCAATAATTCAAGCTCTTGACTTAGCCTACATTGGGGCAAGGGAAATCAACCTATACGATAAATCTAAACTGATGGTCAATCAATTAAAGGAAATCTTCGTAGCTGAGGACATCTGCGAGCCAGATCGAAAGAAGAAAATCAGGGCAATCCTGAAAAATATTCATGTATGGTAATTCATTCACCAAGAAGAGATATCAGGAGACGCTAAAGCATCCGAGGATTCATATGACTGGCAGAAGATAGTTGAGCTAACCCCCGCAAGCCTGATTAACCTTGAAGTTCCAGATACAGGATCTTTCGTAGGACAGCATGATGCGCTGGTCAACTATCTGAGCGAAGGAGATCTTCCTGAAGACAAGTGAGAAAGCATCTACTTACGAAAACATGCAGTTCATTATTGCTTGATCGGCGAGGGGTTGTACCATAAGGTCGTCAACGACCCGGGGGATGACTTTCAAGGCTCAGCACCCTTAAACAAGGAAACCCAACCAAATGCCCTTGAATCTTGGGTCCTTTGGTTGGAGGGTCCTGTCCAAGTCTGAAAATAAGAAGAAAGACCCCTAGTTTTAAATATTAGGTGTAGGGTCCTTATTTATGATTAGTATTAATGGTAAGAAATTTGTATCCAAAACAACCCTGAAGTATTTTAATTTACACTTCGGTCCCAATTATAATTAGTCTCATTTCATCTTAAAATTGAAAAAATCTTCTATCTACATTACTTCTTTACATTTTTTTCTCATTCATACTCAATGCTTATTTCATGTTCTTTTCTTCAATCAGCTCTCCTAGATGTATAGAAACCTCATTTCTATTGCTTATTCTTTGTATAGAAGATTTGTGAAGGTTTTCCATTATTGAAGGTTGAAGCTTTGAAAATTTAAAAATATTTTTTTTGTTATTTCAAAATGGGTACTGCTTAAAATTGTTAAGAACGGTATTCAGAGGTTGTACATAAAATTTGAGATCATTTGGAGTTACTTTGGATAAGATTTGGACTGATTTTCACTCAAACCTGTAGTTAAAAATCGTTACCAGATTCAAACATCCCGATTGATGTTTAAACATTTCTCATAATGTTTGAAACATTTTGATATATGTTTAAATATCTTTTAGGATTTTTGAGAGTATTTATCTCATGATATTTGAAACAACCCAATGAATGTGTAAACATCTCATTTGATGATTCAAACATCTTAGAGATGCTTAAACATCTCACATGTCGTTTGAAACATCTCGTGAGATGTTTACATATTCATTAGGATGTTTCAAATATCATGTGGGATCTTTCAACGTCTCAATCGATGTTTGTATATTAGATAGTTTCTTAAGCATAAACTTATAGATTTAATGATACTTGAACATTTATTTGAGTAATTATACAAATTTTTAAGTATTTACTTAATGATATTGAATAGCTATTGAGTAATTATACAAGAGGCTAAATTTTAACATATCAATTTAATGATAATTGAGTACTTATCACGTGATACTATGAATACTTAAACATTAACTTATTTAATTAATGATTATTGAGCATATATTAAGCAATCCTATGAATAATTAACTATTAACTTTTAATTTAATAGCAATTGCTCATCTATCGAGCGACTCTATAAATAGTTAACTACTAATTTATTGATTTAATTATAATGAATATTTATTGCATGATTCTACACATAGTTAAACATAATTTTTTAATTAATGATAATTGAACTATTATAAAATGATTCTATGATTAGTTAATCATTAATGTAGTGAATTATAATTTAACAACTACCAACAACAACATATCCAATTTATCCCGTACGTGGGGTCTGGGGAGGGTGAGATGTCCGCAGACCTTATCCTCACCAAGATGGAGAGGCTGTTTCAGTAGACCCTCGGCTAAGAAAAATATTTAGAAATACCTTTTGAAAATCAAGACAGAAAAATCATGCTAAATAGAATGATAAAACTAAAGCATATCCAAAGTAAACATATAACAGTAGTAGATATAAAGGCGAAAACTAAGGTGGAACTTGTCTACAGAGTTATAATACTACATCTAATAAGAAAAATTTAACAACTACTAAGTGATTAACATAGTAGTTAAACGTTAGCTTATCAATTTAAATATGATTGAACATCTATAAAACGATTTTACGAATAGCTAAACATTATCTCAATGAATATAACGATAATTGAACAACCATTGATAATTTAACAACTATCATTTCTATGTTAGCTTATCAATTTAACGATAATTGAACAACCACCGAGTGATTATACAAGTAGTTAAATATTCTCATATCAACTTTATGATGATTAAGTACCTATGGAGTGACTCTATGAATAGTCTAATATTTACTTATTCAATTAATGATAGTTGAGCATCTATAAAGTAAAGGTTGAGAAGGTCTTAAGAGTGTTGCGAGAGCGCAAGAGGGCAATTGGATGGACCATTGCAGATATTAGAGGGATTATCCGTTCTTTTTGTATGCACAAGATCCTCTTGGAGGAGAGCCATAAGCCAAGTGTCGAGTAGCAAAGAAGGCTAAATCCAGTCATGAAGGAGGTTGTGAAGAAGGAGATTATCAAGTGGCTTGATGCTGGTATTATTTTTCCTATCTCTGACAGCAATTGGGTGAGTCCAGTCCAATGTGTTCCAAAGAAGGGAGGTATGACAGTTGTGACGAACTAGCAGAATGAATTAGTTCCTACAAGAACAGTCACAGGGTGGCGGATTTGTATTGATTATCGAAAATTGAACAAGGCCACCAGGAAAGATCACTTTCCACTCCCCTTCATTGATCAGATGTTGGATAGGCTAGTTGGGCATGAATATTACTGTTTTCTGGATGGATACTCGGGCTACAACCAGATTGTGATAGCACCAGAAGATCTGGAGAAGACGATGTTTACATGTCCTTATGGCTCTTATGCATTTAGAAGGATGCCGTTTGGACTATGTAATGCGCCGGGAACCTTTCAGAGATGCATGATGGCTATTTTCACCGATATGGTGGAAAAATTTGTTGAGGTATTCATGGACGATTTCTCAGTCTTTGGAGATTCGTTTGATGGCTGCTTGAAGAACTTAGATGTTGTACTGAGCCGTTGTGAAGAAACCAACTTGGTACACAAGTGGGAAAAATATCACTTCATGGTTCGAGAAGGCATTATACTTGGCCATATGGTATCAAAGCAAGGGATCGAGGTTGATAGAGCAAAGGTTGAAGCAGTTGAAAAATTACCACCACCTATCTCTGTTAAAGGTGTGCGTAGTTTCTTGGGACATGCTGGGTTCTATAGGCGATTCATTAAGGACTTTTCGAAGATAGCAAATCCCATGTGTAAATTGTTAGAGAAGGATGCAAAGTTTGAATTTGATGATGCCTGTCTGAAAGCATTTGAAGAGCTGAAAAAGAGGTTGGTGACTACACCAATTATTATTGCTCCTGATTGGTCTCTACCGTTTGAGTTTATGTGTGACGCGAGTGATACTGCTGTTGGGGCTGTTCTCGGGCAAAGAAAGGGTAGAATTTTTCACTCTATAATTATGCAAGCAAGACTCTTGATGCTGCCCAATCCAATTACACTACCACCGAGAAGGAGCTGCTAGCTGTTGTTTATGCTTTTGTTAAGTTCCAATCTTACTTGGTTGGCACGTGAGTTATTGTCTACACTGATCATGCCGCAATCCGGTATTTATTTGAGAAGAAAGATTCCAAGCCGCGACTGATTCGTTGGGTTCTTTTACTCCAAGAGATTGATGTGGAGATCTGAGATCGAAAAGGGATCGAGAATCAAGTGGCCGATCACTTGTCGAGGATAGAAGATAGAAAACATGTAGATGAAGGGCCTGAGATAAATGAAGTTTTTCCAGACGAGCAACTTTTTACTCTGCAGGTAACTGAGGTGCCTTGGTATGCAGATATGGTGAACTTGATGGTGAGTAATGTTTATCTGCCTGATGCTACAGCTGAACAAAGAAGGAGACTCCTCCATCAGAGTAGATTCTATGTCTGGGATGAGCCGTATTTGTATAAAATTGGTCCAGACCAATTGGCGAGGAGATGCATCCCAAGTGAAGAAGTCGAGTCTGTATTGCAGAGTTGTCATTCATCCCCCTATGGTGGTCATCATAGTGGTGATAGGACAGCTGCTAAGGTGCTTCAGTCGGGGTTTTTTTGGCCTACTCTATTCAAGGATGCTCATGCCTTTGTTAAACAGTGTGATCGTTGCCAAAGAACCAGTAATATCTCAAGGCATCACGAGATGCCCTTGAATAATATCCTAGGGATTGAGTTGTTCGATTGTAGGGGAATTGATTTTATGGGTCCGTTTCCACCTACTAATGGCAACAAATACATACTTGCAGCAGTCGACTATGTGTCAAAGTGGGTGGAAGCTGTTGCACTTCCAACCAATAATGCGGGTGTGGTAGTCAAATTCTTGATGAAAAATATTTTTACTCATTTTGGGACACCACGAGCCATCATCAGTGATGAAGGTACGCATTTTTGCAATCGCTTGTTCAATAAACTTTTGATCAAGTATGAGGTGCATCACAAGGTAGCTACTGCTTATCATCCTCAAACGAGTGGCCAAGTGGAGGTGTCGAGTAGGGAGATAAAGCACATTCTTGAGAAAACTGTGAATACTTCAAGGAAGGATTGGTCTATGAAGCTCGATGACGCTGTTTGGGCTTATAGAACGGCTTTTAAAACACCTATTAGAACCTCTCCGTATAGGTTGGTTTACGAAAAGGCATGTCACTTGCCTATCGAGTTAGAACATAAGGCATATTGGGCAATTAAGAAGCTAAATTCGGATATGGACGTGGCAGGTGAAAAGAGGATGCTTCAGTTGCATGAACTAGATGAGTTACGTTTCCACGCGTATGAGATGCAAAGTTATACAAAGAGCGGACAAAGAGATGGCATGACAAGCACATTGAGCCTCGTCAATTTGAGCCTGGCCAGTTGGTATTGTTGTTCAATTCTAGATTGAAATTATTTCCGGGAAAGCTGAAATCTAGATGGTCAGGCCCCTTTGAGGTAGTTCGTGTTACGGCACATGGAGCAGTTGAATTAAGAGCCCCGGATTTTGAGAAGTCATTTTTAGTGAACGGGCAAAGAGTTAAGCGATATTGGGGAGGTTTTGTGGATCATCGTACCTCTGTTTCATTGCGAGAACCGTAAATTGTAACCGTCGTGCCACGACGTTAACTAAGGCGCTTCTCGGGAGGCAAACCGAGCTTTGTATGTAAAAGAAAAATAAAAAAAATACAAAAAGAATAAAAATACAAAAAGAGTCGTGTCGCGACGTTAAATCAAGCGCTAGTTGGGAGGCAACCTAATTTTTATTATTTTCATCATTTTTATTTCTTTAGTGTTACGTAGTTCTCATTGTTTTTGCAGGGCTCGGGACATTCGAAAGGTAAAGCTTTTCGAGAAGTGCGGAATGATTCAGAGGCAATGAGAATTCTTGTGGGAAAAGTTTCTAAAAGCTACAACACTTAGAAAAATTTGTGGGAGAACAATGGACTGAGCCATGCCCAAGGTTTCGCCCCCACCATCGCTCCAGGCACACCAGTGAGCTCCAGCACTTCCCAAGCGATGCTGCTGCGTCGCTCTTCTCAAAGCTTCGAATTGCAAGGGCGATCCCACAGCGACGCCCCTACGATCGCATGGCGTCAAGCAGTGAGGCACGAAATTGTTAAAGCGATCGTGAGGCGTCGCCTCCCTCAGAGCTTCCAACTGAACGACAACTCCACAAGGCGACGCCCTCTCCATCGCTTCTGGTTAATCAGTGAGTTCCAAAAGGTCCAGGAGATCGCAAAGCGTCGCTTCAACAAACGCCTCTCACTGCACACGAGGTAATCCCACAGCGTCGCTCCTGCTATCGGCTCTGGTTAGGCAGTGGACTTGCACAAGTCCAAGGCGATCTCTGTGCATCACCCCTCCATCGCAGGTAAGTTTACACTAAAAAATTTAGCGAGTCAACCCGAGATTGACCTGTTGACCCGCGAAAAAAAATTTAAAACATAAAACACACCATTCTTTTCCCTCTTCCATTCTCTCTCACGAAACAAAACAGAGCACTCTCACCTAGGGCATAAAACAACATAATTTCAACATCAACTCAATATCCATTTTTTTTTCTCCCATTGATCTGAAGCTGCTCAGGTATGTTTCTCTCTTTCTTGTTCTCTCCCCAAAATTCTTGGTACTACTACAACAGTCCCTTCCCCCATCCTCTTAGGCACGATTCCATTAAGTTTTAGGTGAACTGTGAAGCGTATGTCGATTCGATAAATGGTAATTAGTGTTGAGTTGTGCTTGGATTCTGAAAGTGATCTCCCAAAAATTTGGGAGGGTTCAATACTTTTAAATATCAATGAACTTTGAAAGTGATCCCAGAGCACACCACATGTTTGATGAATTGCCTAAGTGACTAAAGTTTCAATTATGTGAAGTCTGAGTAGCATAAAGCTTTGTAGGCATAACTTGAACTACTTGATGCTCTAAAAGTTTAGAATGGATTGCGATTGTGTGGAATTTGAATTGATCAAAGCGCGAACTAAGCTATAAACCATTGTCGCGCTTGTTATGCGTTACTTCTTGCCCTTTCCCTGTAGTGCTGCACCGTCCATTTTTCTTTTGTTAAGTTGTGTTGGGTTAGTGTTTTCAAGTCATTGTAGTATAGTTAGGTGTAAGTGTGGTGTGCTCGCTCCCCGTTTGCGCACATTGCTTACGTGTAAACTAGCTATGGATTGAATTGTTTCGTGATTACCTCTGGGAAGTCTGAGTACCAGGACACTAACGTGCTACTTCAAGGCGCTTCAAGCGTCCATGTTTGTTCCAAGCGAGTCTATCACTTGTTCGAATTGGATTCTAAAGATAGAACTTTATGGTGCAGGTACTATGGTGAAAACAACACAAAAGGCCACTTATTCCTCTGCGACACTTGTTGCACCAAGGAAAAAGCTAGGAGTCGCCTCGACTAGTAAAGCCAAAGCGAAGAGCAAGGCAAAACCAAAGATGCCAAAAGGTACGGTCATTATTCCACGACCCGAGGGGAAAACACAGTTTGGATTGCCATTTGTGAAGAAGGGGGAGAGCTCGGATTGGTACCAAAACTTCAAGTTGGCCGGCTACATTCCCAAACTTGCCATTGATGAAACTAAATTGATAAGGTGGTTTAGAAATATAGAGATGTTGTTCACACCATGAAATGGGGACTGTTTTTGAAAGTCAGGGGGATGCCAATCTTGATCTCGTGATGGTATTATATGCTAATTGGGACATGGAACAACCGGAGGAGCTAGTGAAAGTTCGAGGGAAATCCGTGAGGCTAGATGCATCAGCTCTTTGCACCTTTTTAGGTGTGGAGGATCATGACCTTGACGACTTGCGGGACTTCATTCGCAAGCCGGATTACAAAGCGTTGAGGCAGACCTTATGTGGTTGTGATGTGAGCCATCGGTGGGGCAGAAAAAAGCAAATGGGCCGACACAAATCTATGCAATTTTGCAGGTTTCAAAAGGAAGCCCGAGTTTGGCTCAAATTGATCAATGCACGAATGTTTCCTTCTGACCACTTTACTAATGTAACTAAAGTGAAGGCGTGCATAGTCTACTTCTTCATGACGGGGAAACCTGTCAACATTGGGTATTATATGCTGAAAGCTATGAAGGAGACACGCACAAACAAGTCAAAGCGGTTGCCTTTTGCTGGTGTACTCACACAGTATTTGATGAAAGAAGGTGTCCCTGTTTCTACCGTTGGTGATAGGATTGTCCCGGCCTTGGAGAGAAAGTCTGATATTTCCAGAGTGCTAAGCCCGAGTGCAAATGCCTACAAAATGTCCAATGATGAGCGGCGCGATGTGTACGATAATTTGGAGGGCCGCAAATACTTAATGATAGAATATTTGGCAAAGAATGCGGGAATGGATATGGCAGCCCTTGATCGCCAGTTTCCATTATTGGAGTCATCCAAAAGGCTATTGGGCATGACGCAGACCGTAGAGGTGCCACCTGGGGAGGATAAGAATACGGATTCTGATGTGGTTGAGGCGGATCCTGGTAGTGACGAGGGAGAGTGGACTGAAGAGGAAGATGGTAAAGAAGAGGAAGAGAAGGAGGATGCGCGCACTCCACCACATAGGCCTTGAGGTTCTTCGAGGGCTCAGGCAGTTGCCCCTACCACTACTCCTCCGGTAGCTGCTGATGTTGACACTCCCGCACATGCAGAGCGGGAGGACTCTGATGATGCAGATGATGAGACCTAGGCCGGAGGGCCTTCAGGGAAGTTTTTTTCACTCTTGCACTTTATTTTTGTTCGCACTGAGGACACTGCTTGATTTTAAGTGGGGGGTGGGGGAAACTTCCAAAACTTTGAGGTTATGGATGATTGTACCTTTAGGAATTTATTTTTAGCAATTTTTTGTCACTTGACTTTATTTTTACTTGTTTCTTGCTTTAATATATAAAAAAAAAAGAAAAAAAAATTAGAAAATGAATGAAAAATTCCAAAAAGAGTTTATTTTTAGTTTTAGTTAGTGGAACAGTCATCCGCCCCGTGGTTTTTCTTATGGCCTCGGTTCTTTTCTATGGGTAGACCTTTGAACCGAGTAAATTTTTATTTTTAGGAGTAGTTTAGTAGTAGTAGTTAGTAGAGTACTTTAGAAAAATTGATAGAATGCTAGGTGCCTTTGGTTTGTTTGATACCGATGGATTTAGACTTGAGCATTTACTCTTTGTGAATCCCTTTTGGTTTAAAAATTGCGATGCATGCCTAGAAAAATATGAATGACTTTTTTGAGACGCTTAGGTTCAACTACTTGACTCTTTGTGAACTATTGTGCCTTAGTGCTTAAATTTCCAAAATTGCACCTTGTTTGCTTGAACCAAGAGTTGGAATGAAACCGTCTTGAGTGAACTATGTGCCATGTGTGATGTGAGGTATCTTTTCCTATGTTCCGTGCTTGCATATTAATGTCTAGAACTTGCCCTGTGTGTGTGCAAAGCGAAATCCTAGGTTTGCTCTAGTCGGGAGATGATACAGGTGTTTCTTTGATAAGCCCTTCTAGCCTTGATTAGCCTACCATTTAATCTTATCCTTCTTAAGCCCTTTTGATCCTATTGACCTTTTTGTTGGCACCCACATTTCAAGTCTTACCCTTTTTGTTCTTAATTATCTACTTTTTGAACCCTTGCTCCTTATAGCACTTTAATTGAAATATTTGATTGTTTGTGGAGTTGTGGTTGGATGATTGGGTGGCTTTTGAGTGGAACCGATGAAAGAAAATAATATGGTGCATTTAAAAAAAAAAAGAGAATCGTTGGCAAGGTTTAGAAAAATATTGAAAAGAAAAAGAAATGAAATGAAAAAAGAAAAAAATAAAGAAAACAAAAGAAAGAGAAAAAATCTCAATCCTTGCTAGTGTTGTGCAAAAGTAAAGTTTTGCTTAAATTTGAGAGGGAATTTCTTGTGTATTTTTGGGTGGTTGCTTGGTTGGTTTTGAAAAGAATGGTAGAAAGATAAAAATTAAAGTGATGTATTAAAATGCTTAGGGAGGTAGTCACTATTTATCCATATTTATCCTACCCGTCCTTTAGCCTACATTACAACCCTTAAAGTCCTAGTTAATCCCGATAGGAGTGAACTTACATTAGTGGAGTCCTACACTACGAGAAAGCCTATGGTACGTTATGTGTGGCACGTGAACTTCTTTTGGAGAGCGAGTGAATTCTTTCTATATTATGTCCCTCATTTACTCTTGAAATATATTCTTTGTGTGATATTTGGGACGCTCTCGTGATTTGTGGTGAGGGCACATGGTTTGCGCGAGATAGGTGAAGTGATTGACTTCTTGGTTGAGTGAATGGGTGTGATTTTGTGAAAGCTTGGTTTCATTGAGTCGGTTTTTGAGGTTGAGATGTCTTGGGTTGGTCGTTCTAGTATTTTGTAATTTTGATGAATTGTTGGCATGATAAGGGTCACATGGCATGTATATGCACTTGTCTAATGGTCGGTATCAACCATAATCATAGGTAGACCTGTTCTATTGAGTGTTAGGATCTAGTTGGGAATTGGTTTTTGATGATTGCTCGAGGGCGAGCAAAAGTCTAAGTGTGGGGTGGTGATGTTTGACAATATTTGCCTATTTTACCTTAATATCTTCTCACATTTTAGTACTTTATGCGCTCGTTATATGTGATAATTGTGTTTCTTGTGCTCACTTATCGTATTTGTGATTTTAGGAATGGTGCGGATGAATTCGAGACAAGAACAATCAAATTAGAGTTAATAGACACATTGGAAGCTATAGTGGAAGCAAGGCTTCCAAGAAAGCCCTGAAGAGTTGGAAGCTATACTGAGAACAAGGCTTCAGCGAAAGCCCTAAGGAGTTGGGAGCCATTGTGGAAACGTGGCTTCCACGAAAGCTTTGAGGCTGACGAAACAAAACTTTTCCCGACTAGATTAGGCTTTGGTTTAACTTATCTTAGCACTTTGTAAACACTATAAAACCTTAATAATTTCATTTTGTAAGGGGGAGTCGAATTTCTAGAGCAAGTTTTGGAGTTCTTACACATTGAACCAAGGGTTTAATTCCTTTTCATCATCTATTACAGCCTTTCATATTTCTTACATGAATTCTTGGGTTGTTATTATGAATATGCGTATCTAAACCTATCGTTCTAGGGTTAGAGCAAATACATGAAGGTTGATGTTTGAAAATTGATTTCTTCCTATTGATTTATCATTACGGATTGTTTATTCTTTCTTGAGCCTAATTGTTTGGTTGTCAGGGCCCGGTAATTGAATACTATTTACGGTTTACAAATTGAACTCGACAGAGGGAACTTGTAAATGCATATAAGAAAGAATAGGGCTTGATTGTGAACATGGGCATCAGGGAATCGATTTGCGGGTAGGATAGACATATACCTATTCGCCTGGCTTAACTAAATACAGAGTTCTTTAATGCATGCATGTGATTTAATTCCATAGAAATATAGGCGTTAAAGTAGCTTGCATAGACTCGTGAAGAATCGACGAGTTTTCACGAATATAATTAACCTGTTAGTTAGCAATCTAGGAAATCAAGAAGTAGAATCAACTGAAAAACTCAACTGAATTGTTCGTAGCTCTGACCCTCTACCGTTTCTCTTGATTGATAACAACCTAGTACTTGCTCTGTTACTTGATCTCAATTACTTGCTTTTAATTCTCGCTTGCTTGGTTAGTAAATTATAACCCATCCTCGAAAAAGATCCCTGAATAGTTTATAGGAATTGTTTTCTAGAATATAGTCATTAATAATAGTCCTCATAGGAACGATACTCAATTTATCACTTTATTACTTGTTGACCACGTATACTTGTGTGTGCGTTTGGAAGCAACATTAAACGTTTAACTAAAGTCCAGAAACATGGAACATAGGTTCTGAAACATAGAACTTAAGCCCATAGATCTTTAAGTTTTGCTGATTTCTAAACTTATAAAATAATATAAAATTGTAAAAAAAAAAAAAAAAAAAAAATTGTAATGAAGTGTCGAAAATTTACCATAATAGTACTTAAAACTTCTATTGAGTGTGCGAACAAAGTCCCACATAGATAACTGAAAAGTATGAAAGGCTACTTAAAAGGTATAATGAACTCTTAACGGTGTGAGACTTTTAAAAAATTGTGCGGACTTGACCTAAAGTAGACAATATAACACCATGTTACAATTATCTCCGGGTTATTTTAAGCTAACAACTGGCATAAGAGGCAATGGTTCACGTGACAAGTATGACAATGGCGGGTGGTAGAGTGGGGCTAGGTTTATTTGCTTCCCCGATTGAGCTTGGAAACACACACACAAGGATGAAGCTAGACTCCGACGATGCGGGTAGCACCCAGTGAATCTCGAAAATTGACCTGTGGGAGGGGGAGATTGTTGGGTGTATGAACAAAGTCCCATGCCGATAGCTGAAAATATGAAAGCCTACTTATAAATATAGAAATCTCTTAATGGTGTGAGGCGTTTTGAAAAAATCGTACAGGCTCAGCAAAAAACGGACAATATTACACTATTTTAAGAGTACCTTCGTACTATTTTATTCCAACAACTTCTAATATAACTATGTACGAAAGTGTAGGAATATCATGTTATGAAATTATCCAAAACGTCCTAATTAACAACTCAAACATCAGAAAGAAAAAATATTATCTTTGAAGAAAATATAAATTTACCCACCATTAACTTTGATGGGTTTGGTTTTCTTTTTTAATCTAGTTTTTTAATGCTTATATTCACGTGTGAGAAAAAAAAGTATTTTTTTTAAGATCGAAAGGCACACAGCCTCATACAGATATTAATTGCAAAATCTTCTCAATTAGTTTGGTTTGTGTGAAGATAGCTTTGTAGCATACAAAGGATTTTATGCTTAAAAAACTTGGTATTAACAACTATTGTAACTTAGTAAGGGGCAATTTTAGTACATCACATAAATTGTACCATTTGAATTTAGATTGCAAAAGAATCACAACGAGCTAGGCAGGTTGCTTCAAAATATAAATATTTAAATAAAGAGTTAAAATCTCAAATGGTCATTCAACTTTGAAAAATTAATCACCAAAGTCATTTTATTTTGGTTGGTCTCAAAAAAGTCACTCAACTTAGGAAAAATATCTGCAAAAGTAATTCTTGTCGGTTTTTGCATCGTCACCTACCGAAAATCTGACGTAGCTTTTTAAAAATATTTTTATATATCCGTAGGTCCCATTTTCTTTGTCATGTAGGACTTTTTTTATAAGTTACTAGTTTTCTGAATATAGGTGTAATCCTAATAATTACTACAAAAATTATAAATATTTTGTATAAGCGTGCATAGTTACTCGTAAATTAAAGGAAAAAAAAGGTAAATTCAAAGTATTGATATATCGAAACCTTTCCGATTGATATTTTTTGTTTCGCAATATATAATCATACTAAAAATTACTATTGTACGAAAGAGATTAATTAATATCTGAACGATTTTAATCATGCAAATTTTATAACATCAAGTATTTAATTAGCTTGATATCAATACCTTTCTTAATTTTTTTTCTAATGGCAAACTGTTATTATGCATTAGGAATAGGAATATGGCAGACAATTATTTTATCTTCGAGTATTTAGCTTGATATCAATATCTTTCTTGATTTTTTTTTTGCTAATGGCAAACTGTAATTATGCATTAGGAATAGAAGTATGGTAAATAATTATTTGGCTTTCAAACTTGATATATTATAAATTTAATGATTAAAATCGTTCAGATATTAATTAATGGCTTTCGTGCAAGAGTAATGTTTAGTTATATTGTAAAAATTAAAAATATCGAATGGAAAGGATCGATATATCATTATTTTGAATTTACATTTTTTTTCTTTAATTTACTA
The DNA here is from genome assembly GCA_037355625.1 of Petunia x hybrida. Lineage (NCBI taxonomy): Eukaryota > Viridiplantae > Streptophyta > Magnoliopsida > Solanales > Solanaceae > Petunia > Petunia x hybrida. The sequence continues at coordinate 26,505,948 of JBBBVM010000041.1, forward strand.
GCAATTACACACGCTTATTACAAAATATATATAAGTTTTGTACTAGTTACTAGGAATACACGTGCATTGCACTTGTCAGAAAATTAGTATTAAAAAAGTCCTACATGGCAAAGAAAATGGGACCTATGGATATACTCCCTCCCTCCCAAATTAGTTGACACTTTGAGCTTATGCTCACCCATTAAGAAAATCAATAAATAAAGTATACATTTTACTATATTACCCTATTTAATATATGACTATTAAATTTATTTAGAGAATATCTTTAATAATTAAGGGTATAGTTGGAAAGAATTGGCAAAAAATGTCTTGAAATCCTGAAGCGTCAACTAATTTGGGACAAATGAATCTTACTAAAGCGTCAACTAATTTGGGACGGAGGGAGTATAAAAATATTTAAAAAATCCACCAGAAATCTGGTGGGTGACGTGCAAAAACTGGCAAGAATACCTTTTTGGGACCGACCAAAGCAAGTGACTTTGGTGATTAATTTCCTAAAGTTGAGTGACCATTTGAGATTTTAACTCCTTAAAGAAATAATTTGCTGTAAATTCTTTTCTTAATTAAGAGAAGCTTTGATTTCCGAATTCTAGAGAGGAGTTTGCTGTCTCATGCTTAAAGCTCATAGTTCAGATCTCATTTTTGAAAGTTTCTACATGTACTACAGCTATGGGATGTCACTGTTGCTATTTATGAGCGTCACTGAGAGATCAGGTAAAGATGCTAACAAACTCATACCAAAATGCGCTTGGATGGACGTACCTGCTGCAAAACAGAAAATTATTTGTATTCTTGACCGCTTCTTACCACACCCACATACTGAATCATGTTGGAATAGAAGTAGATGTAATCTTTTTGGAAGATTTGATAGACATGTTATTTATGTAAAATAAAAGAGAGAATTGTCTCATCAGTACTTCATGATAACGTCCAAAAGTGCGATAAAGAAATGCAATGCAAATTAAATATATGGTACTAATATAATTTGGTGTATGCTTTGGCCACATAAATTGAATTTGTTTCCTTGATGCCAACCAAAATATGTACCCTATAGCATTATTGTATATTGTACTGTATAGCAATTAAATTCTTATAGCTAGGCCTTTCTGCCTTGCCTATATATACTCATGCATCTTCATTAATTCGTTCTCCACGACACCCCTTTTTCCCTAATCAATTACAGTTAACATATGCAAAACAACTAAGAAGAAGAGAAATATGGAGGCTGTTCTAATAAACAAGCAAGTTGTGTTGAAAAGATATGTAGAAGGCAACCCCACAGAAGTTGATTTTGAGTTAAAATATTCAAACGCTACTACACATATTCCAGAAGGAACTAACGCCGTTTTTCTTAAAAATCTTTACTTGGCTTGTGATCCTTATCTGCGCCATCGCATGTCAGCTGATGATCATTCTGACAATATTGAATTGCTGGAGCCATTTAAGCTCGGATCTGTGAGTTTTCTCAGCATTTTCTACTACTTCGTATGGAAGCAGAATTATTATATGTGATTTTATTATTTTAATAATCTTTTAACTCAATATATATGTAAATATAATTCATCTGCTATAGTGAATGTTCCACATTTTCTGACCACTATATTTTAAATGTGCACGTTGTTCTGCATTTTTGACCTTACTATTTATAGTCAAAGAAGAGTGTGATGAAAGGTATGAAACCTTATTTATAAAAATGATTTTAGGTGTCTTTTCCATTCACAAATTCTAGACCAGATATCCGATGTCGCACATCTGCATTGTTGAATACGTAATTAAGAGTAGTTAAAACTAACAGTTAAAGTTTTTAGATCATAATGTCACAAATTTCTAAGTAGTTAAAACTATAATCTTTGTAACAGTTAAAGTTTTAGATCATAGTGTCACAAATTTCAATACTACAACATTTAACATTTTCCTTTACGGCCGAAAGTGTCATAGTGACAATGAGATAACTATTCTTGGATATAAAAAGAAAAATATAAAGATATGAAACATTTCATTTGTGGATCAAGCAAAATCTTCACAACCTAATATAAATTATTGTATTCATCAGCTTCACTTGTAAGTCCCAATTAGTAGAGTAGCTTTTTTTAGTCTACTTATGTATGACTACGTTTACTTTTCACTATATAACAGGCTATGGAGGGTTTTGGCGTGGCTAAAGTACTCAAATCTACTATTCCCGATTTTGAAAAGGGAAGTTACGTTTGGGGAGTCATTGGATGGGAAGAATATAGTGTGATTGAAGATCCAAGCGTTTTGTTTAAAATCAAATATACCGACGTCCCTTTATCATATTACGCCGGAATTCTAGGTACTTCCTAATCTCTATAACTATCATGGTCTATAATTTATAATTATTTTTTTGAAATCGATTTTTCATGTTATGTTATATTATTTTATATGTTCTCTATAACAAGTTTTTCTATAAAAACTCAAATATATCAAGACAAACGACTCATTATAAAGAGGCAATTTGACTTCACATGAAATCAATTTTCAATCCAAAAAAGAAAAAAAAAACTGTTAAGAGTGCAATAGGACAAATAATTCATTGGAATTTTATAATATGCAGGGATGGTTGGACTTACAGCTTATGTCGGCATTTACGATATAGCCTCAGTCAAGGAAGGAGAAGTAGTATACGTTTCTACCGCAGCAGGAGGTACTGGTCAACTTGCTGGACAATTTGCAAAAATGAAGAACTGTTATGTTGTTGGAAGTACCAGTACTGATGAGAAGGTAAATTTGATTTTTTTTCCTCTTAAATAAATTGAAGAAATATATATTCCTCTTCACACCAGTATGAAATTCACATAATGTACGTACCATACTCTTAAACGCAGGTTGATATCTTAAAAAACAAACTTGGATTTGATGATGCTTTTAACTATAAAAGAGAAGATATAGGTGAAGCCTTACAAAGGTAATTGACTTGTGCTTTACTTATGAATGGGGTCAACAGAAAACATAATTATTCAATTGTCATAATCTTTATATGACTATATTTTAATTCTCCTACATATGTTAAATAGGGTTTCCCCAAATGGTATAGATGTGTACTTTGATAATGTCGGAGGTCCCATGCTTGATGAGGTGATTTTACACATGAAAACACATGGTAGAATTGCAGTTTGTGGTATGATTTCACAGTATGGACTCAAAGAGCAAGATGGTATTCACAACCTGTTTCATCTTATCACCAAACGCATAAAAATGGAAGGTTTTGCTGAAATAGATAATTGGAAGTTGTATCCCCAATACCTTGAGTGGGCCATTCAACATATAAGGGAGAACAAAATTTTCTATTTGGAAGATATTGCTAAAGGTCTAGAAAGTGCACCAGCTGCTTTGGCTGGAATCTTTCATGGGAAAAATATTGGGAAGGCAGTAGTCTTTATTGCGCAAATGAACGGAGAGAAATAATATTGTGCTTGACATCTGGCGATTGGTAGCTCCAACTTATCATTAATATCTTGTATTCTGTTCTATTAGGTACATTTGATGGTACTATCTAGGTTATGAAGCGCATGTCTTTAGTTTACCGAGAGTCCAAGACGGTCAAATTCATCGCGTGCTTCTAGTTATGCGCGATTGGAGCTTTCTACTAGGAACTTTGCCGTGCTTCGCGCGCTTGTAGAAAATGTCATTAAATGTAGAAATGATCCTTCTATAAATTTAGTCAGGATTTAAGAGATTATTAACTACTCCCTTAATCTAATTTAATTATCTCTTTAACTTACAACATTTGTCCCAAAATACTTGATGTTTAGGAATTCCAATCAAATTTGTTATTTGTTTCAGATTACAGCCATAATAATTAAGGTATATTAGTAGTTCTTTTTAATATTGCTCAATTCTAAAAAAATGATTTAATATGGGTAACCTGGCAAACTAAACTTTGTCCTTATCAGTTTTCTTAATGTGCGTAAAAATATCTAAAACGACAACTAAAATGAAACGGATGGATTACTTGATTAAGAAAAACTATTCTCTCTCTCCCTCTACCAACATAGTAGGATTCTGTACCAAATGCTACAAAGTAATACTAATATTTATAGCTAAAAGTTCTACCATTTTGTCTCACTATAATGTACCAACAACTTCATCAAATAACACAGACAAAATATGCCAATTAGGTAGATGTTGATGAACAATTTAACAAACAAGGTTGCTTGCAAATAACACGAAATCATGTCAATCTGGTTTACATCCTCTCATTGCTTCAGAGAAGTTAATATGGTCTTTAATGCATTATGTCACGGCCTAACTTTCAAAATAGCACCCCGTGCGGCACTTGACGGTTTGTCTACAAAATAGCAATGTGGCGTAATGACTTGGCAAGGGTGTCAAAATTAGCTAACTATGAAGAGCTAAAAGGAAGGTGGTTTTTCTTTAATTATGTTATTTCTTTGCCGAGGCATATTAGAGCTTCTTTGAAGCATGGTCAGAACGACATGCCTAATTTCCGAATTAGGCACAAGAAAGGCCAACTTCTATATTTACTATGGATAGGTACATTATGATATTGTATAGCTTTAGTTTGTCTTTGAAAGCTTTCAGTGAGGTAAAGGAGGCTACCTCCGCAATCTATATTTCTTTAGATTTAGTTCACTTTTCTTTTGTAGGTCAATTTTTATTCAAAAATATTTTTTTGATAATGGTGGTGTCGGGCCAGCTTACGTGTTCCACTGGATACCTGTCACCTTCCACCAGCAACACATACCAAATAACTCTATCCACCAAGGCTTGGATAGATGGGAAGAAAGACCTAGTAATTTTTGCCTCCACAGGAATTTGAACTTGAAGTCTCAAAATTTTATCCCACTTTATTGACCACTAGACCACATCCTTAGGTGCTCAAAAATAAATTATTCATCTTTCAGTTGTCTCAAGGAGGCTAGATAAAAGGCCACCTCAGCATATATTTTTGAGAAATCAATGGACAGGTAGGGGACAAGCCTAACCCCCATCAATGATTGGTGGATTCTGACAAAACAAAACTGTCAATCTGGTAGGGCTTGATGGACAAGTGAACAAGCGCAAAATTCACCTAGTGGAGTCTGTGAACAATTTATAGTATACGTTGAGGAAATATAGAATAAACTCTACCAATTCATTAGAGAATTCCCTAAAGAGCAATAACTGTGCGTGGGGGTCCAAAGGCTATTTTGTAAAGGTTTTTTACACTTACATACAATCCTATATCCTCTATTACAAAAAAATAAAAATAAAAAAATAAAAAAAATAAAAAAATAAAAATTCATTACTATAAAGACATGAAATAGCAACGAAACGGTTATGTCGGTAAGGTGCCTAATTCTATCGCTAAAAAGATTTTTGTCACTATTTGCCTTTTTCCGTCGTCAGTCAGACGATAATATATCGTTGTAGGTAAGCTTATCTGTCGCAAAACCTGACACCAAACACAATTTTTTTTGTAGTGGTTGATATTAAAAAATATAGCAATATTTTTATATACAAGCTCCTTAAAACGATTAAAGAAAGAAGAAAATCTAGCCTCCATCTGCCATCCCTCCCCATGTTGCTTGCTGCCTCTTCTGGCGCCGCCAGTACTGTGCCCTCCCCGTCCTCCAAAAACATTCAAAGAGTGCATAAACAGTCATAACAATTGCAAAATAGTGCAGAAATTGTGAAAAAATGAATAAACAATGGAGTAAATGTGCCGAAAAAAGTGAAGAAACATGCAGAAACACTAAAACGGTGCAGAAATGCAGAAATAGTGCAAATATAGTTCCATACAGTGCAGATATAGAGGAGATACAATAAATCATAAAAACAACAACATACACAGTATTATCCCACAAGTAGGGTCTAGGATATAATAGAATAAAAAGATGAAAAATTATCAAATCTTGTCGAAGAAACACCAGATCTTGCCAAAAATTATTAGATCTAGCCAAAATATACCAAATTTTAGTCGAAAATATAATATTTCAACTAAAAACACGAAATACGAATGAAAAACACAGAAATAGCTAAAAATAGAACGTGAAATGGTACTTGCTTTGTTAAATAGAGTATCGTCAGTGGCGGGGGCCTAGCCGGAGCTCCGGCGTCGGAGGGTGAAAGGGAGTGGCAATGGTGGTTAGGAGGGAGGAAGGGAGGGAGAGAAAAGAAAAAGTGGGAGAAGGAAGGCTAGGGTATTTCTATGTCTATAGTTTATATATTTTTTCTATGTTTTATAATTAGGTCCTCAATTATATTCATCTATATTTTGTAATTTAGACAAAATATATTTGTTTATATATGTCTCTGAATAGTACTTTTGTGTAATTTTCTCATTTTGTAAATAATGTCAATTACGAGACATTCAACTAAGACTACTAGCCCCTTAAGGTTCCATTCTATCAATCTCCCTTGGTTTCCTCCCTTGGCCCCCTGGGCATCCTTCTCCACTCCAATCTCCAATACCCCTTGAACCTTAGAATCAAAGTGTCAACTTAATTTTCCACCATAATTATTCCTACAACAGTAAACGTGTCTCGTCTAAGAAGACTGTAAATGAAGTAAAGACTTTTTGCATAACTTGATTTGTAATTTACCTCGACATTTCAACACTCTACATGTTCATAGCCCTCATGTTTATATATAATCCTTTTTTATCCTTGATGTGTTAGTATTCTACCTCCACATTTAACATTTTTACAGGACTTTTGAAGTATTTTAACTATTGTTTATGAGTGAATCTTATGCAATTCTCTTTTTTTTGGGACATTACTAATTTGAAGAGCTAACGAGCAAAAGGAAGCTGAATAGGCTCAAGGATGAGCCAAAAAAGGAAGCTTTTGGACTCAAACAAGAAACTGGAGTTATGCAGGCGCATGATGGATCCGTTGATCGCCGATCTAGAGGCTAAAATGTAGGACAAAATAATAAGAGAAGACATAAGACACAAGGAGGAGGAGATTAGCTGACCGCATATCACACTCGGCGGCCATTAATGTAAAGGCGAAACTTAAAAGGGCGGCCGCACAAATATCGGCTGAGGTGTCGATGGTCACGGAACATTCCAGTTGATCAAGTTTGAAGTCAATAGGTGTTCTGATGAGCCTGAAAGGCAAAGAGCATGAGTTAGGCGCAGGCTGCTGAATCATCAGCCTTTTTTAAATCACAACATCGAAATGGCATTTTTATAAATAATAGTTTAGTTATCAAACCCAACAATATAAACAGAATATTAGGCCTCAAAGACACTAATGTTTGAAATATCTCTTTCATAGTGACTTAGAAAAGAATGAAAGGGTTTGATAACATCTTTTGTAAGAATCTTAACCTTGTTTCTCAACTAACATCTTATGATTCTTAGGATTTCAATGAATGTTTCTTATTTTCTAATCTAGTATGAGTAGCAAAACTCACAATATGGGTTTAGTTACACTAGTGTGATTGATTACTAATGGGTAAGGGGTGAGCGTTCAGTATTTCGGAACGGTTTCGTCAAATACAATTCGGTATTTTGGTATTCGGTTTCCAAAGAATACATACCAGATACCGTACCAAACTACTTTGGGTACGGTTCGATATTTTGTATTTCAGTCTATTTGGTGCGGTATTTCGGTATACCAAACACTAATCCATTGCCTCACATTACAGTAAATGCACTTGTTTATATAATTATCTGTAGAACTAAAAGGGTCAGATCATTCACAATACTTAATTTATTTATAAAACTATAGAATAAAGGTTATTGACACAATGCTAGAAACTGCTAACCACGCAACCTAAGTACTAAAGTGTAACAACATGAAACGATCTTGATTAATGATTTCAGGAGCTAGAATTTTGATTAGCGTGTCGTCAGTCTTAAAAGCTCAGTAAGCTTATTAGGACCTGTCTGCAGAGTTTGAACTGAATCGGACCTCGTTTGGTAGGTCTTGGAAGAAGGTTTCAATTTTCATTGTCGTTAAATCTTAAAAGAGGTTTTTGAGCTCGATTTGGGCAAGTGAGCATCGATTTGAAATCTGCAGGTGTCGTTAGGTTCATATGGTCATTTCTACCCTGTGTGAACTCTCGAAAGTGAATTTCGAATTCGTTCGAATAGTTTCCGCTAAAGTCACGAAAGTTAATAATTTGATCTCTTTTCGTTTATGAAACGACTTCGGTTAGTCGTTTCAGAAGTTAGGACTCCGATTGGCGTGCCGATAATTTTAAAATATTCGTAATATCCATTAGGACATGTCTGTAAAATTTGAGCTAAATCAGACCTCGTTTGGTAGGCATCGGAAGAAGGTTTCGGTTTTATTATCGATAAATATTAAAAAGAGATTTTCGAGCTCGCTTTTGGCGAATGAGCTCCGATTCAAAATTCGAAAGCGCCGTTAGGTTCGTATTATTATTTGTGACTTTTTTGACCTTTCGAAAGTGAATTTCGATGTTGTTCGGCTAGTTTCCGCTAAATGCCGAAAGTTAAATAATTTGACTTTTTTCATTTAAATTCGCACCTTGAGTTTCGGGAGTCCGATTTGAGATCCGCCTTCGCGAGTATGTTATATATATTTTGTATAACTTGTATGCAAAAGTTGGAATTATTTTGAATATCGTAGGGTACCATTTTAATTTTCGTCGCGAAAATAAAAAGAAAAGAAATTTTAAAAAAAAAAAAAAAAGCAAAAAGACAAAACAAGGAAAGAAATTAAAGATGAGCTGATGGCGGTGGACTTAGCATATATGCTAAGTCCTTAGCAAGAACAGAAACATGAAGAACAGAAAATATTAGAAATGAAGCAGAGAAAATTATCAGGAAAAATGCCAGAAAATGAGAAAAGGGGCCGAAAAAAAGTAGAATTTTCACCCTGAAACATTCAGATAATGATCCTAATATATTATTTGAGTTTATTACGTGTTCTTGAATATGTTTTAATGGTAAAACTTTGAGACATCGTTTTAATAAGTTCAATTAATAGTTTAAAGGGTCAAATAGACCCCGATAATGGAATTGATTATGTATTCGTACTCAGTGAGTTATGGGCAACATATAAATATAATTTATTTGGGGTTTGGTTATGTGACCTTAAACCCTGTACATAGGCCTGGCCTGCGTATTGCGTATGCGAATAGGGTATCAGGTTTCTAACCGGATTGCCCTAAGATGTGAGGAAAGAAGCCTTTAGCCTAATTTGATATATTTTTCTGCTTATTGAATAGAGTGGGATCGTTTGGCAATGAAACTAAAAGACAAGTGGTTATTGAATGGATGTACTAACTTTGTAACAAGGTAAGTGTTTATATCCATTTCTTTGGAGGCACCTGGCCTCGTGGATTTTCTACCACGTGATCCTTACGTATGTAGCTGCCGATAGGCGTACTCATTACGCCTTAGCTTTGGATTTACATTGTGTATTATATGTTATGTCCTGTTGTTGGTATTGCATTGAGGAACTGAGCATTGTACTCTGGCGGTGAGTTGGCATCTACTTCCCGGTTGTCGATGAGAGTCCCCCGGCGGTGAAGGGTTATTATTGCATCACATTGCATTCATATGCCTTATATGTCATTCATATGCATTGCATTGCATATCATATTGGGTGCAGGAGTATTCCGTCCTAGGAGCAGGAGTATTCCGCTCCATTGTATCATATTGAGGGTAGGAGTATTCTGCCCCAGGAGCAGGAGTATTCCACTCCATTGTATCATATTGAGGGTAGGAGGATTCCGCCCCAGGAGAGTGCAGGAGTATTCCGCCTCAGCCTTACAGTATATCGGGTGCAGGAGTATTCCGCCCCAAGAGAGTGCAGGAGTATTCCGCCTCTGGTTTATATTATATCGGGTGCCGGAGTATTCCGCCCCAGGAGCAGGAGTATTCCGCTCCAATTGGTTATCAGATTGGATTCCCCTCGAATGCAGGAGTATTCCGCTTCGAGATGGGATTACGGGCACGTGTGACCCTTTGCATCATATTTCATTTCATTTCATCTCACTTCATTTCATTTCATCTCAATTCATACCATTGTGTAGACTTGCGGTACATGACTACAGTTCTGCTTATATGTGTATTGCTTATTTGTTGATATGTTTCTGGCACGCACCCTTGGTTGAGTTTAGAAGTTTCTTACGTTCTTCCGGTTGTTATCTGGCTCTGCCTTTTTATAATTTAAATAAAAGAAATTTGATTTATCTGTTTATTCTCCCTGGCCAGCTATCCTATTCTTTGAGGTGGCTAGTCTTCCCCACTTATTGAGTCCTTTTGACTCACCCTTGTTTGTTGTTTGTTTCTTATCTATCTATTTCGTTTCGGTAGGTTCGCTCCAAGATTGAGTTCGCCACGTTGTGAAGGAGCGAAGACGACTTACAGCTGTCAGGGTGAGCCAGCTTTTATTCCGGTCGGCCACCAGTTTATTGGTTATTATTTCAGTTGCATTCTACTCCCTTCAGGAGGTATCTGTCTTCTTTTGTACTCTTAGATGTCTAGTCTGGATAGCCCTAAACCTAGTATGTGAGTAGTCAGCTGTAATTTCTTTTTTTTACAGCTTAGAGATATCATTATGTTTGTACTTTTTCTAAGTCTTGTTATTATTTATAAATAGAATTATATTTATTTTCCTAACTTAATTGATAAGGGTTCGCCCGACGGGTCTAAGGAAGGATATCGGGTGCCCGCACGGCCTAACCGGATTCCGGGTCGTATCAGTTGGTATCAGAGCCCGGTTTAGAGTCTATCCAGACTAAGACAGTGTCTAGTAGAGTCCCGCTGATGGGTACGTAGACGTCTGTACTTATCTACGAGAGGCTATGATGGCATTTAGGAAGTTTCACTTCCTTCTTTTCTTATCGTGCGTCGGTCTTGGATGCAAAAGTACTTTCATTAATTCGTTCGTGGTAATTGTGAACCCTCGTGCGATAAATCAGCAAACAGTATGAGTTCAAGACGAAGCAGTCTAGCCTGGGGCTAGCACTGACGAAGTCCCGAGAATTTTTTATCGTGTTGACGATCTAGTTACGGAGGTCCTAGCGGTACGAGCTTGTGATGGGCAAGGGAGTAGGGCCTTGTGGTTCCTTTTGCTCTCTACGATGCTTTTACGAGAATTTTGGCGACGCAGATATCATAAGAACCTATTACCCGCTGGGCAGCCTATCAGGTTGCCGCAGGTGCAGACGTTTGGTCTCATGGAGCTCCTGATCTAGTTCTTAATGTTACTGTAGTAAATTATGTTCCAGAGGCAGTATGTGTTGCGTCACCAATTGTTCTGGATGGTTAGCCAGCCGAGGTAACGGTTCAATCCGAGTGCCCAAAGAGGTTGCATTATTTTACGCGGTTGAACCTTCCGATATTCTAAAGCAATGCATCAGATAAACCTCGTGATTCTTTTTAAAATAAAATGATGTCAGCGTATCCTTCAGGCCCTTAATTATATCGAGCGGTATGGTGTTGATTATTCTGCTTTCCAGTTTCAAGGGTCCAGCCTTGAATTGGTGGGCCGCTCTCTTATTAACTAACTTGGTTCGGTTTTTCTTCTAGATTCGTGGAAAAGTTCCTTTCGACTAGCGAGCGAGATGAAAAGTGTTGCCAGTTTGAGTGGATTAGACAGGGTAGCCTGTCGGTTAGCCTATTGGTTTCAGAATATGAGATTGAATTCCATAGAATGGCTGGATATGCATTAGAACTAGTTCATGAGCCTTTCGAGAGATTCAGAGATTTATTGATGACCTTTATTTTTCCTTGAAATCCCAGATAGCTCGAGAAATTGAGGTCTAGATTTTATTTGATGTTGTTGTTAATATTGCCCGAAGGTTCGAGGCATACCATAAGTTAGAGTGGGAAGAGTTAGAGCAGGAAAGTAAGAGATCCCACGGCCCTGGTGGGTAACCATGGTACCTCATTTGGAGGTAAAAGTTCTGATTATTTTGGGAGGTCACCTTCCAGGTTATCTCTGCTTGTGTCACTTGATTCTTAGAGTGCGCCAGTAGCTCATCAAGATCAGATTCAGTCTTCTCTTTACAGCTATCAACAATCTTTCCAGTTTCCATTTTTCAGCGAAAATGTGGTATCATTGCCGTGAGTCTGGCTATCTTTTAAAGAGTTTTCCATTACTCCGGCGAGTAGGCAGTCATCCTTTCTCTCGTCAGGAACCTGCACAGTCGCAGGGGATTTTATTTAGATCTCAATCAACCAGAAAAATGCCACGATCCAGTAAAGGTTGAGAGCGTGGTGGCAGTTATTCTTCAGAAGGTAATTATCAGTGTAGCGGCTTAGTTCAGCCGCAGAGGCAGTTTTATGAACTGCCAGTCTGGCAGGATGCTGAGGCATCCGATGTAGTAGACCCGGGTATTTCTTCTTCTCTTAAATGTGAGTAAGATTTGATTCTTTCGATCGATCTGGAAATGGTGTGTCTTATCATGTTTCGATGGTTTCCTTGGATGTCGTTTCTATTAAGAATCGGTTGCGGTAGAGGGGTGAGCTTCTGATATGATTTATTCCTGGCATTTATGATGACCCTACTAGTTTATCTGGTTTAAATGTGAGAGATTTGTGAGTGAGTATCAGTATTTTTCTGCTTGGCATCTTGTTACGCCACTTTCTGTTATTATGTCTTTTCAGTTTACCTCTTACCTCGAAATTCAATGTTGGTAGGATGATGGGATCCTAATTCGTCACCATCCGAAAGTGTTATCGTTTCTTCCAGTGCAAATTGATTAGTAAGTAATATTCGATCTACGTATCTCATCTTGGTTCAAAATGCTAGTAAAGTCATGTTATCCTATGAGCTTATCTGGGTTATAAAAGGGTTTCTGGTAAATTGTCAGAGTTTCCTTCTTATTGGGAGGTTAAATTGGCATGGATGTTGTTCCATAGAGCTAATTTAATATCTATTTCTTCAATTGCGATTCTTTGGCTATCTTGACTCGTAAGTAGTCTAGCTCTGGTAGCCAAATAAATAAGATGATGAGCTTCATAAAGATCTAATTATTTATGTCCTCAGTTTATTGCCATTTCTTCTTCTTTCGACACTGGTGAGCTTAGGCGATCAGTAAGCTATTGTGATGTTCCCTCTGTTGAACCAGAGTGCATGTCAAGGTAACCGGGTAAGCATATTATTGTTTTGGATACAAACACTTACCTTTTCCCAAAAATTAGTACTACTAAGAACCACAGTAAAAGATGTCCAAAATAGTAGCACAAAATGTTTCAAAATCTGGAAAATTACTTTTATCTTCGGACAGCTGTTAGTAGTTTGCGCATAACTCCTTGTACAAAATTGATATTAAGATGCTTCAAGATTCCCTGGAACCCTAAGACATATATCTAAAACTTTTATAAAGACTATGAAGTCTATAACTTCGATCTATACTCTGAAAATTAGGTTGACAATCAGGACAGTGGTGCTGTCCAGACATTCTAACCGCGGATTTGTTATGCCATCCAGTTGTCTCATCTTGTTATCCGTTTAACATGTTTATATTATCAGTTTATTCGGATATCCATTCCCATGTATAGTATAATGTTGGTTCTGTTTTTGCGGATCATCCAGTTTCAGGGGAAACTCTGCCGAAATATTTATATAGAAGTACCATCCATCAGGCGGTGGTGTTTACGGCAAAGGTGTGGAGTTGTGAACTCGAGAGTTGCAGCTGGTTGGCAACTCGAAAGGGTAGTTGGTAGCTTAGGTCTGCCTACGTTCAGCTTTTAGCTAAATCTTCTTTAGTCCAGCAGACTGTGCGAGGATGGTTATTCCTATTCAAATAGCTGCGTGAGTGTGTGCTTTAAGTGGAGGAGTCTTCCTCCAAATACTGAATGGTAATACTAAATCTCAGAGGTGTTGATACCACTTTTCTCACGATCCAACCTAGGGCACGACAGAAACCTACAATGAGTGTCGATCACTCCTAAACCCACTAATAATCTATTAATGATAGAGATAAGTTGGCAACCTGATCATATATACGTACCTATCTGCTGAAAGCATAAAGTCTGAAAAGATGACACGACTTTAACTTGCTGGTAATTAGAATATTGAGCCACAAATTCTGCTATGTCACACTTCATTCTGTCCCACCAATAACTCTGCTTAAGATCATGGTACATCTTAATCGAACCTGGATGAACAGTGTATTTGGAATAATGTGCCTTTATCATAAACTAAATCTGCAACATCACGAACACAAAGTCTATCTTTATACATGAGAACACCATCAGTAGTAACCCTGCTTATTTCATGAAAATTTAGAGTTAAAGGTCTAGTGCAGCTTGTCGACAATCCATCATTGGTATGTATATCTCTTTCACACCTCAACTCTTTGAGAAGTTACTTTAGCGTTATAAGTGCACATGTAATCAACTTTGTGCTAGTATTCTGCCTCAGCGCATGGTCCAACTACATGTCTCTTTTATATTTACTTTTTCAAGTCATAATAATTCCAATTCAAAGACAATACCCTGAGGTAGATGTTCAGTCAGAAGATCATTCTTGGTCTACATCATACTATCCAGTAGTAGTTATATGATCCTTATCCTTATACGATAGACCTTGTTCGGATGAACCTTTGACATACATTAGGATATGAGTAACTACATTCCCACAAGGAGCTTGCGGAACAACACTAAAATCAATTGAGATGTTGCATAGTGCATTCGTAAAAATAATATAGCTTGCATCAAATCTTCTATAGTGTGTAGTAACAAGGTACTTCAAAAGCTTCCCCTATTGCATAAAGCGTGAGCTAATTTTTAGTTCCATCGACCTGTTCTATATCAAAAGGTATATCGAAGGGGTGATTATCGGCTGAATCATGTTAACTCATTCAAAATTTCGTGTATCTTTTCTTCGAAAATGTAGAACTCTCTTCTCGTGATCGAGGAAAAATCAGCTTAGTCAGAATAAGCTGTGTAATGGTATTATCATATTATTCAGATATATTTTATTCCAAAAGTTCGATATGCGTGTTATAATTCTGATCCTGTAATCAAGAAATAGTGCCCGTGGAGTAGCTCATGAAGGTCATGCAAGTTCTCTTGTTATCTGCACGAATTTTTCTTTAGACTTAGGCTCGTTCGAAGACGAACGAGAGTTTAAGTGGAGGAGAATGAAACGACATCGGTTAGTCGTTTCGGAAGTTAGGACTCCGATTGGCATGCCGATAATTTTAAAATATTCGTAATATCCATTAGGACCTGTCTGTAAAATTTGAGCTAAATCAGACCTCGTTTGGTAGGCATCGGAAGAAGGTTTCGGTTTTATTATCGATAAATATTAAAAAGAGATTTTCGAGCTCGCTTTTGGTGAATGAGCTCCGATTTGAAATCCGAAAGCACCATTAGGTTCGTATGATTATTTGTGACTTTTGTGAACTTTCGAAAGTGAATTTCGATGTTGTTCGGCTAGTTTCCGCTAAATGCCGAAAGTTAAATAATTTGACTTTTTTCATTTAAATTCGCACCTTGAGTTTCAGGAGTCCGATTTGAGATCCGCCTTCGCGAGTATGTTATATATATTTTGTTTAACTTGTATGCAAAAATTGGAATTATTTTGAATATCGTAGGTATCATTTTAATTTTCGTCGCGAAAATAAAAGAAAAGAAAAGGAAAAGGACAAAACAAGGAAAGAAATTAAAGGTGGGCTGATGGCGGTGGACTTAGCATATATGCTAAGTCTTTAGCAAGAACAGAAACATGAAGAACAGAAAACATTAGAAACGAAGCAGAGAAAATTATCAGAAAAAATGCCAGAAAATGAGAAAAGCGGCTGGAAAAAAGTAGAATTTTCACCCTGAAACATTCAGGTAATGATCCTAATATATTATTTGAGTTTATTACGTGTGCTTGAATATGTTTTAACGGTAAAACTTGGAGACATCGATTTAATAAGTTCAATTAATAGTTTAAAGGGTCAAATAGACCCCGATAATGGAATTGATTATATATTCGTACTCAGTGAGTTATGGGCAACATATAAATGTAATTTATTTGGGGTTTGGTTATGTGACCTTAAACCCTGTACATAGGCCTGGCTTGCGTATTGTGTATGCGAATAAGGTATCAGGTTTCTAACCGGATTGCCCTAAGATGTGAGAAAAGAAGCCTTTAGCCTAATTTGATATATTTTTCTGCTTATTGAATAGAGTGGGATCGTTTGGCAATGAAACCAAAGGACAAGCGGTTATTGAATGGATGTACTAACTTTGTAACAAGGTAAGTGTTTATATCCATTTCTTTGGAGGCACCTGGCCTCGTGGATTTTCTACCACGTGATCCTTACGTGTGTAGCTGCCGATAGGCGTACTCATTACGCCTTAGCTTTGGATTTACATTGTGTATTATATGTTATGTCCTGTTGTTGGTATTGCATTGAGGAACTGAGCATTGTACTCTGGCTGTGAGTTGGCATCTACTTCCCGGCTGTCGATGAGAATCCCGCGCCGGTGAAGGGTTATTATTGCATCACATTGTATTCATATGCATTATATGTCATTCATATGCATTACATTGCATATCATATTGGGTGCAGGAGTATTCCGCCCCAGGAGCAGGAGTATTCCGCTCCATTGTGTCATATTGAGGGTAGGAGTATTCCGCCCCAGGAGCAGGAGTATTCCGCTCCATTGTATCATATTGAGGGTAGGAGGATTCCGCCCCAGGAGAGTGCAGGAGTATTCCGCCTCAGCCTTACATTATATCGGGTGCAGGAGTATTCCGCCCCAAGAGAGTGCATGAGTATTCCGCCTCTGGTTTATATTATATCGGGTGCAGGAGTATTCCGCTCCAGGAGCAGGAGTATTCCGCTTCAGTTGGTTATCAGATTGGATTCCCCTCGAATGCAGGAGTATTCCGCTTCGAGATGGAATTACGGGAACGTGTGACCCTTTGCATAATATTTCATTTCATTTCATCTCACTTCATTTCATTTCATCTCAATTCATACCATTGTGTAGACTTGCGGTACATGACTACAGTTCTGCTTATATGTGTATTGCTTATTTGTTGATATGTTTCTGGCACACACCCTTGGTTGAGTTTAGAAGTTTCTTACGTGTTTCCGTTGTTATCTGGCTCTGCCTTTTTATAATTTAAATAAAAGGAATTTGGTTTATCTGTTTCTTCTCCCTGGCTAGCTATCCTATTCTTTGAGGTGGCTAGTCTGCCCCACTTATTGAGTCCTTTTGACTCACCCTTGTTTGTTGTTTGTTTCTTGTCTATCTATTTCGTTTCGGCAGGTTCGCTCCAGGATTGAGTTCGCCACGTTGTGAAGGAGCGAAGACGACTTCAGCTGTCAGGGTGAGCCAGCTTTTATTCCGGTCGGCCACCAGTTTATTGGTTATTATTTCAGTTGCATTCTGCTCCTTTCATGAGGTATCTGTCTTCTTTTGTACTCTTAGTTGTCTAGTCTGGATAGCCCTAAACCTAGTATGTGAGTATTCAGTTGTAATTTCTTTTTTTACAGCTTAGAGATATCATTATGTTTGTACTTTTTCTAAGTCTTGTTATTATTTATAAATTGAATTATATTTATTTTCATAACTTAATTGATAAGGGTTCGCCCGACGGGTCTAGGGAAGGATGTCGGGTGCCCGCACGGCCTAACCGGATTCCGGGTCGTGTCAGTTTAATTCGCATCTTGAGTTTCGGGAAGCCGATTCGAAATTTCTCCAGTAATTTTTATTATAAATATTTAAAAAGATAAATTAGTAGCTGGATTTGATATTTTTATCACAAAAAAATAATAGAAATAAATGGATCAAGTCACATTATATTAATCATTTCATGAAATCAAACAATACTTTTTTTCTTAATGGGCCTAAAGGGGGTGTGGGCCCATAAGTGAAATGAGAAGCTGAAAAACTTATAAGGGCAGAAGTACTTAGAAGCTAAAGCAACTTAGCATTTAGTACTTATGACATGGGTGTCGAACGGGTAGGAGTCTACCCGTCAAAACCTGGATCCGGACCCATTAAAACTCAGTCCCATCCGAAACCGCAAAACTCATACCCGTACCCGTAAACCCCCTAAAATACCCCTACCCAAACAGATATTTTTTTCTTAACGAATACATGTATCCGTTAAGACCCATCAAAATTATCGAGTATTAATGGATATACCCATATCCGTACCCGTTAAAATAAAATGAGTAACAAAACTTGTACGTGGCAGGCAAAGGAAAGGTGTGAAAACATGGCAGAAAAGAAAGGTATATACATAAGGATGAGAGGAAAAAAGAGAGGAAAATGATTCAATTAGTGAAATTCTGTTAAGTGACTACAGTCAAGCACTATCAATGGCACCTATACTGAAGCATGAGGAAAATGACATGGAAGAAATTACACAAAGAATTAGGCATACTTAAATTTGTAATTTAAATTTTCATTATCTAGTTTTGATGTTGCACTTTTTAAATTTGGAAGTTTAATGTTCAAGACTTTAATAGTTCAAGTATCTTAAATAGAGTAAGTCTTTGAGCTTTTCCTATCATTCATCTTTTTTTTAAAAATTTATTTTAAGTAATTAAACTAATATTATTAAAAAAATTAAAATCCGGACGAATACCCGATTTGTTAAGAAACGAACCCGTACCCGCTAAAACTCGGACCCGCATGGTTAATTTTTTCCTATCCAAAATCCAGATCTGTTAAGAACCCGTACCTCTAACCCGCAGAGTTACAATTTTACAACCTGAACCCGGACCCATATACCTGTTTGACACCCATAATTTATGGCCAATTCTAAAGCACTAGGAAGCAAAAGCAACGAAAAAGAGAAGAGAGAAAGGGAAATTGAAAAATTGCCATAATTGATCAAGATAAATTAAGGTAATTATCTCTACAATATTTTCTTTATGATGATTATGTATGTTTAGTTTGATTTAAACTATTATTCGAAAGATTGAATGGTTAATTAGAGTTTTAAACTAAAATATAAAATTTAGTACTTTATGAAATTGAATGGATATGTGACATCAAAATATGAAACTAGTAATACCATTGGACTCGTGGGACTATGAGGAGTATGGAAATGTATAATTCATGGGCTTCCGGCTAAGCCTGGCCCAGGGGTATTTTGATAATTTTTTATGTATAAAGATTAGATACTCCTTCTTCGGGCACTTGTAAGTGCAAATATGTTTCTTTGGCTCGGAAAAGGATTATTCTAAGAGGCATCGAAAAGGAAAGAGAGTTATTCAGTAGCTATTCTGACCCAAGACTTGAGGTAAGTGATAATATCCATTTCTTTGATGGCCTTTGGTCTTGTGGATATTCTACCACGCATTTAGCTGCCGATAGGTGTACTTACTACGCCTTAGCTTTGAATTTACATTGTACACTATACATTATGTCATGTTGTTGGTATTGCATTGAGCATATGAGCATTGTACTCCAGTTGTGAGCTTGATATGTACTTTGCAGCAGTCGATGAGGGTCCGCACCGGTGAAGGGTTATTATTGCATATATCTCCTGGTAATCGATGAGGATCCCGCACCGGAGATAGGTTTCGGGCACATGTGATCCCATTACATCATGATACATTCATTTCATATCTTTATGTGTGTTTTATGATATGTATGAATTTGTTGCATTGTTTATTTGTGATTGACTTAGTTGATTGGCTGCTGTGATTCTATTTTTCCTTTACTGGTGTACCTATCCTTTAAGGTCGCTAGTTATTCCTCGCTTACTAAGTCCTTATGACTCAATCCTTCTTTGTTTCTTGTTATGTCTTTTCGTTTCGGCAGATTCTGCTCCAGGACCTAGCCAACCGCGTCGTGATTGAAGAGCAATACGTTCCCAACTGTCCACAGTAAGCCAGCTTGTCCATTGAGGTCGCCAGCTGTAGATATTATAGTTTATTTTATTTTTGCTCCCTTCAGGAGATATGCCTAATTTTTGGACTTCTTAGATGTCTAATCTGGAAACCTCTAAACCCGTGTATTTTGGGTAGTTTGCTATATTATTCAGACAGCTTGTATATATGTCTATCCTTGGAAGTTATCTTGTGTTAGATTTATTTTGTTCTCAAAATAATGTTACGCTATTTATATCGATACAGTCAATAGAGTTCCCCCGACAGGTCTGCATGAGGTAGCCGAGTGCCCGCACGGCCTAGCCGAGAATTTGGGTCGTGTCACAACAATAGTCCAAACCGACAACTTGCAAAGAAAGCTACTGACCCACATTGCAAATAAACAAAAAAAAACATTGAATGAATTAAGGAAATTCTAAGCAACTAGTCGAACAAGGTCTGTATCCATTCCTCAAAGTGCTATAAGGACATATAGGTTAAACAAGAACAAACTCAAGTGCACATGGCACCTGCTGCTAACAAAGTGTTGAGATTGATAAGGCTAAATTATAGCATTTGAAAGTAGGAGAATAGTATGTGACATTTAAATTGAAGTTACTAATATAACTTCTACATTGATTTGAATTACAGAAACTTCATCTTGATTCTTGGCCTATTCGCTCCTGTACAAAAATGGCTTCCTGTACTTCTGAAATATAATCTGACAATATTGGTTCTACTACAGCATTTCTTGTCCAACCTATAGATAAATTACAAAGGAAGATCCCTTCTAAAACACTGTCCAGAACAAACTACTGAGCTTCTGTTTTCGAGATAAACAAGAAATGGAATTACATTATAAACATGATTAAAAAGAAAACAACGAATCAACAGATTCTGCAAAATATACAAAGCAAATTTCTCATCCTCAAAGACAAAAGGTTACTTACTAAATGACAAGTTACCTTCAATGTTTCAGGACTCCTTCCCCGGAGGAAATGAAAGAACCTTTACTCCGAAAATAGACAATCCATATATCTCCTTTTAAGTCCTTTACTAATGTGGATTTCAAGTGGCCAGAAGAGAGCAATCAGTTCCTTTTAGTCCTCGTCTTGTCTTGACGTGCTTTCCTAACTGCTTCTTGAACTTGTCTCTCGTGTTCCTTTAACATGTCTTCCATGCTTCCCCCTGGTGGTACTAGTGGTCCAGAGCAATGGATTCTGCTTCTCTTTGGCACATAAACCTAAAACAAGGGGCAAGTCAAACTCAAGAAAGCTCAAGAAATGGAGGAACTGTTCAAAATATCAAAAAGCATATGAAAAAACAAGAAGTTAGTTATCAAATCAATTTCTTCTCAAATAATTCAAAGCTAACTCTGCAACTCAGCACTCAGCAGCAAGTGGATCCTGGAAGACTAGTCTTTAGGCCTTAGGACATCCTATATCTCTCTGTGGAGCATGGATCAATTATATTTTCCGGGACTATAAAAAAATGAATCAATTTCTTCTCAAAGAACCTAAAGGTGATAATGCCAAGCCCAACAGCCTAAATGGATCCTTGATGACTTGATTAATAAAACTGGGCACCTCTTACACGTGTGTGTTTGTGTCTGTCAGATCGGGTTGACCGATGTTTGACTAGACATAAAAGGAATAATAACGCTGCCTCTGAGAGCATGCTAAGATAATGGGAACTTGTCTATCTAAGGAACATACCGTGGAATCCCCGCAAGATAACCTATCATCTCTCTTTGAGCGAATGCTTGAAAACTCTCCGGTAGCTCGAGGCTTGTGAGAACCCTGCCTTAGAAGCTCTACACCATGTTGGGAAGCAGCATATGCCCGTCTCGGTAGTGCACTTGAATCCTCATTTACTTTGTTAGACCACGTGTAACCAGCTGCATTAGGATGGATCACTGAATTAGAATGAGTGAGTCCGTTCCTGCATCTCAATACTGGTGGCTCTATAGGGAAACCTGTTCCACTTTCCTCGAGAGGATTGAATTTCACACTGACGCTTTTGCTAGGCTGTCCCTGCAACTGTTTGCATTAGCGGTTTGTGCAATAATGGTAATCTTGACAAAGAAAATGTAAAGATTCAGTATAAGGTCTTGGACAACTACACGAAAATCAAACCTGTTCGTGAGAGTTGAGTCCTGCTGTTGTTTCTCCCTTTGATTGTCTCGATGATTTCTTGATTGGTTCACCTCCACGCCCCTTTGTCTCAGCCTTTCGCCTGGGATTAAACGGTATAAAGTAATGGTGAGACTATATGAAGGAAGAGCAACGCACTTTCCTTGGATAACATGACAGTAAAAGCACATAGGCCAAAGCATGAGAACAAAATTACAAGTCCCTCAGTAAGGATCAGCATTCAACCCCTGAGGGCAAACTTTCCCTGTTTATAAACTTGTTTAGTATATTACTCCTACTTGTTCTGATCTCCTCATAATCCGTCGAAGCTGCCCGAGAAACAACCATCTCCAATTAAGTAGGTTGACGTCATAATTGGGGTGCATTATTTTGTGGAACTGTCACTTCGCTCTCACATTATTAATTTCAAACATGTGTTAGAGCATTGTACAATAGAAATATAAAAGGAGGAGAAAAATGAAAATTGAGAGAAACTAGGGTGCAACTTTAAATTAACATGAATAGCATAAGATGAAAGGAATTATTATAAATATCTCAATGCAATGACGGGTCGTGATCGTGCTAATAAGGGGAGAGGGATCAAAGTGAAACTTTAGTTGGATTTGGAAAACACTTCTGAGCAATAACAATGCGTACATGAAAAGTGAGGTATACCTTCTTGCTTCCTGATCTCGAACCTTAACATCGTATTCCTTGCTCGGCGGGTATTTTGGTAAACTATATGGATCACAAGGTAGGGGCTTTGTTTTGAAGAACTGAAAAGTGAAAATAAAGAAGACGGATATAAAGCATTTATTTTGGAAGCGAAAATTTGTAGAAGACAAGCAACTTACTCTTTTAGACAGAACAATGATAATCCAACATGAAAAGCAAAACAAAAAGGAGTTGCCTGATATGACAGTTGGCAGGCCATATAAGGTTATTGCAAAATGCATAGCTTGACATGCAAACATTGTCGTGCTAGGACAAGTGTTGAGGTTATGAAACATTTCTAAATAAAATTGCTTCTAGGGGATGCAACTATAAATGCTTAACAAAAGTATTGATTAGATGAAGTTGCGATGAGCTTTCAACTTTAAACAAAAAGGCTAAACCACATAAGGTCATCAAAAACTGCATAGCTTGACAACCTACAATAAAACATTAGGACAAGAATTGAGTTTCTGAGAATTCATCCTCTCTTCAGCTTTCACTGAAGGACTGTCCAACTGGTGGAAACAATTGTTAAATAAACTTCGCCTCTGAAAATGAAAAGAAAATAAGAAAATATCCAATTAATGATGGTTTAATACTTAGATTGACACCTCTACTTGCGTGGTTTTCTTTAGGCTGGTTCCCCAAGTTATGAATTCCCAACTGAACACCTCTAGTTGGTCGAGTGACATATATTAAACACCTCTGTATGGTTGATCTTAGCACATGTTAGACAAATGCACACACTTTGCAAACACGTCAGACATAAACTCTCGAATTTTACACGACAAACAAGACCCCACAAATTAACCCTCTTTTTTCCCTCTTTCCTCGAAGCTGATGGTCTCCTCCATTTCTTATTCTCTTTCTGTGTTCATCTTATGTTCTTGGGCTTTCATTTCTCATTTTCTTTGTGTGTTCATAAAAATCATGTGAATCTTCACATTGGAGTAAAGCTTGAGAGATAGAGGGATCAGTTAATATTCCTTCTTTTCCATTTGGATGCAAACTTTTTCCATAACCTATTATGTTCACTTACATAGTTACCTCGTTAACACATTTAACCTTCTTTACTGGCAACAAAGATGAAATGTTGCTCCCTATTACATTAGGATGTGATCTAATCATACCGCTTAACATGCATGTAGTAGAAAATGCCTCCTATCAGGATACAAGGAATCCAGATCACTGTCTTGAGCAACAAATTATATAAGCTACCTAATTCTCCACATTATATGCTGAAAGAGTTAGGTTCTGCAAATCAGCTATAATCTGTTTGCGGGATCCACTGCTTTGCAAAAGAATGACATAGTTATGCAAAGGCAAGTTTGACATTACCTCACTATTGAGGGCAGAAGAAGCAGTGCCACGCTTTTCTGGTTCTATTGAAAGTAGGACGTCAACAAGGGCCAAAGCTGTCGGAGGTAAGTGCTTGAATGTATCAGCAATACAGCGCTTGTATGGGTTTTGTGGCTTAAAACTAGTAGCATGTGGAAGTTTTGATTTCCTCCAATATTCCTCAGAAGGTGAACCACAAAGCTTGAAAATTTTATGCATTTGCTCCACCTAGCAATTGTTTCAACTCTCTCGGTTAATAAATGCATGAACATATGCTTATTTGTTATGAGAAAAACTGATACACGATTTGCATTTGGCAAATAGATAGGGGATTCAAAGGTTGATGGTTCTGCATTGGTTGCAGATAGTTACTGTGGAAATCCCTATGGTCTAGCTATGAATTAGAAAGAGCTGAGAATTAGAAATAATGACATGATCAATCCAAAAAATATGGCAGAACTCAGAATGCAATATGTCAAAGGCCTAAAACAACTCAGGGTAAACATGAATGTATCCTGTAACTATTAAGGTCAGATGACCACTTATTTAACTTAATACGCCCTCTGTCCCATTTTATGTGATTCTGAGAAAAAAAAGGTCGTAAGCAGGGAGGAGACTACCAAAATTATTGAGGAAAGTAGAGATCAAGGAGTGAATTCAAGCCCCAAAATGGAAGTACCTCTGTTCTTCCAGGCATGATAGGCTTTCCAGAAAATAATTCAGCGAGGATGCAGCCAGCACTCCACATATCAATGGCTACTCCATATTCTGTTGCACCAAGCAAAAGCTCAGGAGCCCTATACCACAGAGTTACAACACGACTTGTCAATGGCTGCTTTTGTTTGGGCCCAAAAGATGTTGCCAGACCAAAGTCTCCGATCTTTAAGACACCATTATCGCCAATCAGAAGATTTGAACCCTTAATGTCTCGATGAAGTACACCCCGACTGTGACAGTGTTCGAGTCCACGAAGCATTTGTTGTGTATAACATTTTATCTGAAATACAATTCAAAGTGTGCAACATAAGAATATTAAGAACATGAGAACTACATTTTAACAAAAATGCACCCAACAAGATGGTGCCTAGTGGTGGCAGAACTCCATTTAGAATATTTTCTGGGTTTTTTTTTTTTACTTTCAACTTGTGTTAAAATCATTTTCGGTTGCATCACGATGCCAGATTTAACAAGGAAAGTTAGTGGGATTTCAAGGTGTACTCATGTTCTAAATAATCGTGAACTCCCTGGACTTGTCAAACAAACAAAAAGAGAAAAAGTACCTGTGGTTCAGTGAACTTGATCCCAGGTGCTGCTGCAAGTCCAGCAAGATCGTGCTCCATGTATTCAAATACAAGATATAAGCTGCCTGAAATCCTGGATGTAACCAACGCCTCAAGTTTCATAACATTTGGGTGATCCAATCTACGCAAAATACAAATCTCTCTTGCCATAAAGCGAACGCTCTCCGGGTCCATATTTGTAAATTTTACTTTCTTCATTGCAACAATTTTATCAGTTTTAAGGTCACGGGCCTTGTAAACATTACTGTATGTTCCTTGACCAATCTGCATTGGGAAATAGCATCAGGAGTATTACCATTCCAAACATTGATAGATATCTAAAAGACTAAATGACATCATCATTGTTTTCAAAACTGTATGCTCAAAACTGTACAAAAGTTTTATCCACTTGTATTCAAAACTGTATGTTCCTTGACCAACATGAATTAGCTAGAAAGTTTGGTTCCTAAAATACTCAAGAGAATTAGAAAATAGGGGATGTCAAACAATATTGCACACATCACAAGTTAGACTGTATCACTAGGATAATCTTCCTTAGGTGGGATTTTCTTAGATCATTGAAATTTGTCAAACTATGGATTCAAAAGTCATGTGCCATGTGAAACATACATAATCAGGGTAATGAAACTTAGAAGAAGTAAAGGTAGCAAAAATCTGATCGAAGAATGAGCAATTCAAAGATATTGTAGAACTGACTTTGTTCAATTTATCAAATGATTCTGCACTTCGAGGAACCCACCCTTGAATAGCCTCTTGTGCAACCGAACTTAGCCATAATGGCCAACCTGCAGCGCTCAGTTCGGCCTTTACACCATGAGGCATGCTTACAACCTGAGACATTGATCGTTGCAGTCCTAAATCCATCGTCTTTTGCCTCTTGATATGACCTGCCTTAGGCCTCCCCATAATCCCCGTTTTCGCATTATCATCTACTCTTATTGCAGGAACAGAAACAACATTGGCTTCACATGTGAACTTAGGTACTTCAATCTTAGCATTAACCATTTCTTTAATCTCCTCTCTCTGTGAGGGAGCAACCAACTGTACAGAAGTTTTATCAACTTGTATTTCTTTTTCCTTTTCATGTTCAACAACATAATCATCCTTAGAAGAACCCTTTGAACAAATGCAGCTCATAAGTCTGCAACAATATATTCTGTCAAACAGATGCATTTAAGCCCCTGTTAACCAGCCACAAGTATCATATTCAGCTAACCGATTTCAAATTTCATGACATATTCTTGATCTTCCAGTTTTCCTTTCCATGCTACCAACAACATGCCTCAAAATCCTGTAGACATTTCAAAGCCTTCTCTCATCATATGCTTCAAGATCACAATTAAAAGGCCCGGTGCACAAACATCCCGCACTCACGCAGGGTTTTCAAGGCATTCAAGAATGCTAATAACGAAAGAATAATAAGAGATTGAAAGATTAGGAAGTCAACAAAAATCCCAGACCAGAATCCAGCAATGCAACCAAACAAACGCAAATTTCAAGATTCCAACGTATAAAGAAAGACAGAAATTACCATAAATTGCTATGCTATGTTGGATTGCTGGTCTAGGGGTACCTAATGTGGGGTTGGATTCTGGGCTTCAAGAAAAGTTCTTAATATTTTTCAGAAAATTCAAATGTTTTATTACTTGCCATTATTTTCATTATCAGGATAATTTAAATTTGTTTATAATAAGAATTTTTTGTTTATATTTTCCTAAGTATTTTGAGTATTCAAGATTATTATTGTTCAAGAAAATAGTAGACTAATCCAGCGTGTTACATCTGGAACACCTAAAAAAACGTAAAGCCATACGTAAAAACAAAATAGAAGACATGTTACCTTTTTGGTCTCGCTTTTTTGCATTCCCATTTGTCCATAGAGATACTATACATTAGCAGTCGCAGATATAGGCACCATTTGGTTATTTGAACCTGTAGACATGCTGCATGCACATAAGACTTAAGAGAGCCAATTTTTTGCTCTATGCCACGTGAACTACATCTAGCTGCATACGTGGGACCAGTAGAAGACCCTGTGGGACCAAGATAGTCTGTTAGCATGATTTCGTTGGAGAAATAGAACAGAGAAACATTATTTACGTCAGGATGATGCATTATTGTTATTGTTTTAATTATGAGTTAAAAAAAAGTAATGTCTTTCTACTATTTCAGCTCATATGTATTGTGTTGAGAGTTGATTGTCTGTATAGTCACTCAATTAGTGTTCATTAGCCACCATGGTCACTTTTTTTATTTTGTCTTTTTATGGTCACTCAACTTGTGTTATCACTTTTCTTTGTTTTATCTTTTTATGGTCACTCTACTTTATCTAGTTAACTCCTATGGTCTTTCTAAATAAAACTACAAACTTCTGTTAGTTTTTTTGGTGACATGACAACTATAATTGTTTATGCCTAAAACTTGTCGAATAGGTTAAACAGATAAATTTAGAAAAGGGTCACAAGCAATAAAGTAAATACGAAGAAATAATATTATAGTAGGGAAATAATAATTGTATTCCTTGAGAATAGAGAGGATTTGTAGTGGGTTGATTTGCAAAAATATGCTATCGGAAGCAATGATTTGCCAAAATACCCTCACTAACAGATGTTTAGCAAAAATGCCCTCATTAGTTTAATGAAATTTTTTTCGGACCAAAATACCCCTACAAACCAATAAAAAGACGCGCCCCAGTCCCTCCCCTTCCTTTTCTCCATTCACGCGATCAAGAAAACTATAAAACCCCATTCCTTTTACAGATTGCTCTGTTATGAGAAGATTCAACGTAAGATTTCTTCAAGTTGCAAGGGTAAAGTTCTCTGCAACTATTGCCAAGAGTTTAGGTTCTGCTGCAAAGGAAAACTTACACTGAAAAATCTCGAAAGTATTGGCAATAGCCAAGACTTTAAACTCTACTGCAATGGGAGGCTTGTAGAGACTTCTTGCCTATTGCCAAGACTTTTAAGCCCTGTTGTCATGGTCTCTACAACTACAGAAAAAGTCTCTACAACTATTGCCAATAGCCAACACTTTAAATTCCAGCGGAATAGACAGCTTGTACAAATAGTCTCTGCAAGTATTGACAATTGCCAGGACTTTAAACTCTAGTAGAAGGAGTAACTTGTACAAATAGTCTCTTCAAGTATTGGCAATTGCCAAGACTTTTACCTATATTGCTGTGCAAAACTTTCAGAGAAAATCTCTGCAACTCTTGGCAATAGCCAAGACTTTAAGTTCTGGCAAGGGGGACCTTACACTAAAAATCTCTAAGCATATTGGCAATTGCCAAGACTACTACCTCTACTGCAGTGAACAAGTTGGAGACAAAGTCTCTGCAACTCTTGGAAATAGCCAAGACTCTAAGTTCTGGTGGAAGTGACAACTTACACGGAACATCTCTGCAAGTATTGGCAATAGCCAAGACTTTAAACTCTACCGTAATAAGCAACTTGCAGAGAAAGTCTATGCAACTCTTGGTCATGGTCAAGATTTTACGCTCTATGCAAAACATGAATATCTAATAGCCACAGGCAATAAAAACCTTCAAATCACTAGAATCAAGCAAACACAAGAAAAAAATCCCAAAGTTCCAGCACATAAAGAAGAAAGAAGGAGGTCAGGAATGGGGAAAGAGAGAAGGAAACCTTTCAGCGTGAATTAAACAAGCTGGGGGTCACACAAAGAAGAAAGAAGAAGGCCAGGAATGGGGAAAGAGAGAAGGAAACCTTTCAGCGTGAATTAAACAAGTTGGGGGCAAAATAGTCCTTTCATAAGGGAGATATGATGTGGAGGGCATTTACTTAAAACTTTCGTAAGTGGGGGCAATTAGGTAAGACCATGTCTTATTGAGGGCACTGGTGAAATTTTTTATTTGTAGTGAATCTCTTGTGTTGAGTACAATAAGAGAGAGGGATATTCATAGGTTTAGGTTTTCCCAATCCGAATTATGATAAAATACTAAGTTTATACGCCTTGGGTCTTTTTACGTGAGGCGATGCTACAAAGAAAAACCTAAATAGGAGACTAATGTTCTTAAGTCAGCTGGGTATGTGCCCTTCGGGCCAAGGTTCGTGCCTGATGAGCGATCGCGGCTGTGGAGCAGGCGTATATCCTCAACGCCCGATAACTTGTAGAGTAAGTTTAGTCTCTGCCAGCTAGATTTATATCCCTGTAATTATAGGTGGAGTATTTTTACCCATATAGTCAGTCCCCCCACTTGTTGAGTACTGTCGTAAGCAGTTAGTAAGTGAAATAACTGTGAAAGAAGACGTAAAGGCCTAATCATGCTTGGTTCACGCCCCATGTCGACTCATCAGCTTCGCACATCTTAAAATATTCGACTACACCTACGTGTGACATTCTGATTGGTGGGTTGCACCCGCGTCTTCCCAACGCTATAGCTTCTCTACTATATCCCTAAATTATCAGGATTTACCATGTCCACCATAATCATCACGATCTCACGTTCGTTAAATGATTCACTTGCCTTCCCAGGCTTCCCAGTGCTCTATATATATATTTATATATATATATACACACACACACACACACACACACACACACACACACAACTTCATAACTCTGAGTGTCATCGTCTTCTCATCATCCTTGCATTGAAATTTTTTCTTTCAAGTTATAGTATCCTCCTTTTTCAAGACCCTTTATATACTCAATGGCCGACGCTCCGAAAAATTTTCCAAAAGATTCAGGGCTCAGGATTACATCCCCTGAACCTGAGCTATAAGCACGATGGCAAGTTGTTGGGACAAACCCTTAAAAAAGAAGGGGACAATAGCAACATGTATATTGAGGCTTATCTTTTTGCCATCCAGGCTGGGGACCTACAGCGCATTGAACTCGACTACAGTTGGGATTCGATCGTAGTTATCCCGGCCGTAGGAAACAGAATTTGTAGCCATCATGTTGGTTATTCCTTTTTCCATATGTACCCTTTCACCATTAGGTTCGGGCGTACAGAACACTTGATTGTAGGGGAAGTATTCATCGGCACAACATTTGCTTGGGTCAAGCCGGACCTTATGTTTGGCGCTTGATTGTTGTACTGGAACACTTGGCCACAAAGGTTGGCCTGGATTTCACTTTCTAGCACCTGCATGCCTTATACTTCATTCACCTATTAAGGTTAAGCATGATGAACTTCAAGAGACGGGGGACGAAGGGTACAGTTTCCAACAGCGAGGACCCCAATGACCGTAGTTGGTGCTTCCGCTATGTGGTCCTGTGCACTTCTGATCTAGTGTTATCTTTTCCCTTTCATGAAGTTTTTAACGAGAAGTGTAAGTTTCATTTCCTCTGCCTTTGCTTCCTTACTTATGTTTATTGTTGCCTTCTTTATTAACTTTCGATTCTCGATTTCCGCTGTGATTCGTGTGACTGATTCTCCCCTTTTATCATGAGGCCTTAGTTGAATGGGTTACAACGATTTTCGCGAAGAACCCTTTGCACTCAATGGATATTCAGACCGTGGTTGGCTTAAATTACCGGCGAGCGAAGGATCATAGTACATCATTGCTTCATTGTGAATGATGGTCTTCATCTCGCCGGTACTTGACTCTTCTTTTCTTTCTTGGGTCTTTCTCGTCGCGATATGCCTGATTTAAAGGACATTAAAATTGTTGCTTCGGCTATTGATGCATTACTTGACTTGTCTGTCTCTGCTGGGTAGGTCACCGAACTAGTTGGTAGTTCTCGTTCCTCGATGAGAAAAAGATCAACTAGGTCTTTAAGGGCCGTCATTGTTGATACCCCACTGGTTTTGTGGAGTGTTGCAGTCCCCCGAGCACCTGAGTTACGAGTCGTAGAATCTCCCACTACAATTGCTTCTCCTGACTCTGCAAGAACCCCTTATTCTGCCCCTTTTCCCTTGGTGAGTGTTGCGCAAAGCTCTGGAGAGTGTTGCATCGGAACTCCCTAGCTCTTGCTTAGGCCGGCGGAAATGGAACGGGTAGTTATAGGGTGCAGCTGGGGAGTGGCAGGGGTGTAGAAAGGAATTCTAGAGAGGAATATATATGTATGTGTGTGCGTGTCTGCGCGCGCGCGTGTGTGTGTGTGTGTGTGTGTTTGTGTGTGTCTGTGTCTGTATATAGTGATATATTAGTTTGTATACTTATATAATCACCCCCTTATTATATAACTAACACATATAAGCAGATCGGGTTTAAAGTGGGTAGGATTCTAAATTATTTTAATTCTCTCTCTATTTTATTTTTCCTAAAAACTATAGTTATCATGTCATAAAAAAACTAACGGAGGTTTGTAGTTTTATTTAGGATGACCAAAGGAGTCAACTGGGTAAAGTAGAGTGACCATAGAAATACAAAACAAAAATAAGTGACCATGGTGACCAAATAATATAAGTGGAGCGACCATAGAAAGTCAAAACAAAAATAAGTGACCATGGTGGCGAATTAATACAATTTTAAGTGATCATATAGACAATCAACTCAGTTTGTTAAGTACTAGAATTTCACAAATCTTCAATTCTCTTTTATTTACTTGAAAAAAGTGCATCTTTAGCTTTCAATTACACTTTTAGCCTTTTAAATGGTTTGATTTGCAAATCACTATGATGTTCCAAAATTCCATAATTTTCACAAATCAACTTTTTTATTATTCACAACATCTCAATATCACAAGAATTTATTTAGATTAGGAAGCTCTTCAATGTAATTTTGAAAATTAGTTAAAGCATGAAACTATATTTGAATGAGTCAAAAATGAAATTCAAACGCAAAATTTAGTAGCTAAGCCCACTCAGCCTACCTAAATTTTTAACAATATTTTTGTGCGAATTGAGCATTTTGAACCTGGTCTTGAAATTCTGAACACTTTTTTATGATATTGAAATTTTGAGCACTTATATTTATTTCTATGTCAAAAATAACATATTAACTTAAAATATCTCATTAATTCATAAAACTGTTCTAAAACAAAAATCCCAATCATCCTTATACAAATCTTGATCCTCTTCAGAATCAATTGACTCTAGGTAATGATAATAGTCGCGGCAGCGGCAACACTTGATGTTGGGCAAATTGAGCCAAAGCGCCAACCATCAAGAGCCAAGCTCGAGGGCACAAAGAAGACAAGTTACGAGCCATGTAAACGCCTTGAAGATAATGCATTGGAGCACCATGGAAGGAGGACCATCTAGGCTACAAGGAGGAGCGTTCGAGGCACATTTTGAAGCGTTTTAAGAAGCTTTAGGAAGAGGCGGACCGCCTCATGTGAAGGGCGGACTGCCTACTTGATTTCATCCCTCTGGACTTTCACTTGGACGGAGCGCCTCAGGCCATGGGCGGAGCGCGTAACAAGCTGCCTACTCTCAAGACTTGGAGAAGAAGTGGCCCGCCTAGTGGGGGTGGGCGGACCGAAGGAAGCTGTCACGGCCCATTTTCTAAACGAGCTATGACCGGCACTCGGTACCTAACCTTGACCGAGAGAACCATCTACACCTGTCTATTATGTTCTAATGCTGAAAATACATGTAACTCAACAATTCTCTTGAACACATACTCTGAAAATAGTAGCAAAACAATCTGGGAATAATAATGATAAACAGTAGCAACTCATCTTTAGTCTGCTTTTATGCAAAATAATATAAAGTAGGGACCACAACCCAAAAATACTAGACTGTCTATGAAGCCTCTACTGATAAATTGACGCACTGCTCAGGGCGTGAACTTCCTGGCTAGTTCCCAAGGTAACAACTAACTAAATGATGCTGACCCGAATGAAAATACTCCACGAACAAAAGCAGAGCTCACCAACAACGGAAGATGTGAGGGAGAGTCCCAGCCTGTAGTCTGATCGCCTCTGTGACCTGCGTCTACGTTGATAAAGCCAACGTAGGTTCCAAGAAAAAGGAACGTGAGTAACGAATCGCTCGTCACCCAGTGAGTATCATTTACTCCCTCATTAAGGCCGGAACGAGAGTTAATAAAACATGAATGCATAAACTTTACTTTAAAACAGCTGAAACATATGATCAAAATAAACTCTTAAATATTGCAAAATAGCTTATACTTTCTTTCTTTAGGGAGTATCGCTCAAGTCTGACATCTTTTCTTTCTTTCTCTTTCCTATCCCTGTGGCGTCCCACAGTTCGAAGTCTGACGTGCTAGCATTCGTTGCCCGACTATAGCAATATAACATAGTGCCCGACTATGGCACATACCTACCCTGTCAGGGTAGTTTCGGGATAAAACGCAATCCGACTATGGTCACGCTCCGCAGCCCGAATATGGCTATGAACAAATTTACCCTTCTCAAAATTTAATGTAGCTCCCAAAAATATTTCAAAAATATTGCTTGGCACCAAAGGCCTCAGTTTGAACTTAACCGTTCATGTAAAATCTCATCATAGCTTCATTAGCTTTCAAACACAAATAAATCTTGAAATCATTTAATAATAATCATAAAATATCATAAATAATCTCATGAAATCATACTAAAGTAAAGATATGTTATCGGGATGTAAAGGAAGCTATGAAACATAATTCTAGATACTTGATACTAAAGAACAACTGAAAACATTAATGGATAATGAAAACTTGTCCGCTCCAATCAAACGTGCATTAAATTCTCTAAATCAATTTATCAAACACTATAACGATATGCACTTTGTGAGAAAAGCACCTTAAAAAGGGTATATCTTAACTCACCTCAAATTAACGGTTTTATTTCACCTCCTTGAATTATCTTGAGTGTTCAACCAACCACGATCTACAAGTTAATTAGCTAAGGTCATTAATATAAATTTTACTAGTTTAATCCTCGACCAACTTGTTAAAACCATTTATGGTTGCTTTTACTGCCACCAATAATTCCTATTATAATTGAATTTAATAATCATAAGGTACTCCAAAAATTACTAATTGGATAGTTCATGTATTAGGGATTACCTTTGGAAGAAATTCCTTAAACCCTAGCCTTTAGGATTCTTGATGAAATCTTGAAATTGGTAAGCTCTTGAACTAGTAGCACTAAAACTTTTTGAGATGGTAGCAGAAATTTTCACAGATTAATGTTAGAAAGATTGGATGCTTGTGTACTACTGCGTTTTCTTGTATGTTGCCGTGTTTCTCTTTTGGCATAACAAAGGCCAATGACTTTTAGGCCTTGTAGTTTGCCTTTCCCTTGGCCTTTATGACTTTACTAATTTTTAATTGGCTGCCTGTTTTTCTCACAACTAAGATGAGGATATGTGAAAAAAAATAAATATTTGGCTATGAAGCCACTTTTTTTTTATGATGACTTTAATTTATGGCCTTTTGTAATATCTTCTCCCACCTCTTATATTTATACTCCATCCAAAATTAATACCTTAACTTATTTTCGCTATAAACTTTGTACTCAAATCTTGCATAACATAAGAACGACTTTATATAAATATTTCCTACACCAATAAGTGTCCTAAAACTTAGAAAATTTTGAGGAACGTCACATCCTTCCCTCCTTAAAATCATTCTTCCTCGAATGATTCTTAAGCCTCAGTCCTAGGCCACTATTCCATTCCACCAACTTTCCAAATATTCCAAAATTTGGCTAAGTATTGGATTTCTTAAAAATTTCGGCAGAGTCCCCCTGTAACTGGACTATCCGAAAAAAATATACCTGCCACATATACCACAACCACACCAACAACAACCAATATACTATAACTGGACATGCATAGGCACCAATAATAGCTCAAAATAGTTATTACCACTCCGGCAAGGAGGGAAATCACAATAACAAATAAATTATACTCCGACAAGGAGCCAAATCATACTAATGAATCAATTTACTCCAGCAGGGAGCTAAATCTTAATAAAAATTAAATGTACTCTGGCAACGAGCTAAATCTTAATAAAAATTAAATGTACTCCGGCAAGGAGCTAAGTCCAATCATAACTCATAATAAACAAGAAGGGTTTAAATATAATTCTCAAACCTTTAAAGATCACGTACCTTGTTCCTCAAATAAATATGGATATCTTTTCTTCATGTCATCCTCGGCCTCCCACGTAGCCTCTTTTGAATTATGATTACGCCACAACACTTTCACCAAAACTATATCATTTGTTCTTTAACTTTCTTACTTGCCTATCAAGAATCTGGATTGGTACCTCTTCGTAAGACAAGTCTTTGTTAATCTCTATAGTGTCGGTAGGAATAATATGTGACTTATCATGAATATACTTTCTGAGCATAGACACGTGGAAAACATGATAGACCGAAGACAACTCGACTGGCAAGGCAAACTCATAAGCCACTTTACCCTTCTTGCTAAAAATCTCATAAGGTCCGATAAATCTAGGACTAAGCTTTCCCTTTTTACCGAACCTCACAACTCCCTTCATAGGTGACACTTTTAGGAACACCATATCACCTACATTGAACTCCAAGTCTCTGTGCCTCTTGTCAGAATAAGACTTTTGATGACTCTGAGCCACTTTAATTCTTTCTCTAATTAGCTGGATTTTCTCTAAAGCCTCATAAAAAAACTCCGGGCCAAGTAACGGCACCTCTACTGGTTCAAACCAACCCACTAGAGATCTACACCTGCACCCATATAGCGCCTTATACGGAACCATTTTGATACTAGCCTTATAACTGTTATTGTAGGCAAACTCGATGAGTGGCAGGTGATCATCCCAGTTACCTCCAAAATCTATAACACAAGCTCGCAACATATCCTCGAGGGTCTGAATGGTCCTTTCTGCCTGGCCATCAGTCTGCGGATGGAAAGCGGTGCTCAAGTTGACCTTAGTTCCCAATCTTTTCTGGAAAGCTTGCCAAAAGTGAGCTGTGAACTGAGGGCCTCTGTCAGAAATAATCGAGATTGGGGTGCCATGCAACTTAACAATTTCCTTGATATACAACTGGGCATACTGTTCAGCAATGTCTGTCGTCTTTACTGGTAGAAAATGAGCTGGCTTCGTGAGTCGGTCTACAATTACCCATATCGAATCATGTTTACGATACGTGCGAGACAAACCTACCACGAAGTCCATGTTTATCGTCTCCCATTTCCATTGTGGTATCTCTATATCCTGAAGTAGATCACCTGGCCTTTGATGCTCTGCCTTGACTTGCTGACAATTCAAACATTTTGCTACATGGTCCGCCACTTGCTTCTTCATGCCTTTCCGCCAATACAACTCCTTCAAGTCTTGGTACATCTTGGTAGCACCTGGGTGAATAGAATACCTCGAGTTGTGAGTTTCTTCCATGATGGTTTTCCTGAGATCATCCACGTCCGGTACACATATCCTACCATTAATTTTCAAAACTCCACCATCGCCTAAAGTGAAAGCGGTGATTTTTTTGCTTTTAACCCCCTCTTTTATCTTCACCAAGTATGGGTCCTCATCTTGCTTAACCTTAAAATGTGAAACAAGTGAGGAACGTGCTAAGGCATAAGCAACTACATCTCCTCCTTCTGTCTCATTGAGTCTGACCCCATCATTTGCCAACTTCTGCATTTCCCGACCTAACAGTCTTCTCTGAACTGATAAATGAGCTAAGATGCCCATTGACTTTCTGCTGCGTGCATCTGCTACCACACTAGCTTTGCCCAGATGGTGAAGGATATTAATGTCATAATCTTTCAACAACTTAAGCCACTTTGTTTGCCTCAAATTTAACTCCCTTTGCTTGAAAATACACTGGAGACTCATATGGTCTGTGAATATATCAGCACACTCACCATACAAGTAGTGCCGACATATCTTTAAAGCAAATACCATCGCTACAAGCTCTAAGTCATGTGTGGGGTAGTTCTTATCATGATTTTTCAGCTGCCTAGAAGTATAGGCAACAACCTTTCCTTCTTGCATGAGACACAACCAAGCCCTACACTAGAGGCATCGCAATAGACTAAGAATCCACCTAAAATTGTCGGCAAGATTAACACAGGTGCAGTGGTAAACCTCTTTTTCAATTCTTGAAAGTTCTGATCGCATGCATCTGACCACTGAAATTTAACTGCTTTCTGAGCCAGCTTGGTCAATGGTGCTGCAAGTGAAGAAAAACCCTCAACGAACCTCCTATAGTAGCCTGCCAAATCCAAGAAGCTTCGAATTTCGGTCGGTGTTGTCGGCCTTGGCCAATTCTTAACCGCTTCTATCTTCTGAGGATCTACTTTAATGCCTTCGCTAGATACCACATGGCCTAAGCATGCCAATGACTGGAGCCAAAACTCACATTTGAAAAACTTGGCATATAGTTCATTCTCTTTCAAAGTCTACAATGTTATCCTGAGGTTCTCTTCATATTCTTCCTTGCTCTTGGAATATACCAAAATATCATCTATGAACACGATAATAAAGGTATCCAAGTACGGCTTGAAGACTCTATTCATCAGGTCCATGAAAGCAGCTGGTGCATTTGTCAACCCAAAGGACATCACTAGAAATTCATAGTGCCCGTAGCGAGTCATGAAGGCTATCTTTGGGATATCTTCTTCTCTAATTCTCAATTGGTGATACCCCAATCTCAAGTCTATTTTTTAGAAGTACTTTGTTCCCTGAAGTTGATCAAATAAGTCATCAATTCTAGGCAAAGGATACTTGTTTTTAACTGTGACTTTGATCAACTGCCGATAATCAATACACATTCTAAGAGACCCATCTTTCTTCTTGACAAACAGGACCGGAGCACCCCACGGTGACACACTTGGCTTGATGAAGCCCTTGTCAAGAAGATCTTTCAGCTGCTCTTTCAACTCTTTAAGTTCTGCTGGAGCCATTTTGTATGGAGGAATAGATATGGGCTGAGTGCCCGTCACGAGGTTAATACCGAAGTCTATGGCTCTTTCTGGAGGAAGTCCGGGAAGGTCATCTGGAAAAACTTCTGGAAAATCTCTAACAATTGGCACAGACTGAAGAGTAGGCGCCTCTGATTCCGCATTAATAATATGAGCCAAATAGGAAACACATCCTTTACTTATCATCTTTTGCGCCTTAAGATAGGAAATAAATTTACCCACTGGTGATGCTGAACTACCCTTCCATTCTAGGATCTCTTTATTTGGAAAATGGAACCTGACTAACTTATCACGACAATCTAATAAGGCATGGCAAGAAGAAAGCCAATCCATACCTATGATTGCATCAAAGTCCACCATTTCTAACTCTATAAGAGCAGCTATGGTATTGCGGCCTTGAACTGAGATTGTGCAACCCCTATACTCTTGTTCCTTTCACTGGCTCTCCAACTGGAGTAGATACTAAGAAGGACTCACTTAGATGTTTAGGTTTTAACTCGAGACTCATAGCAAAATACGAAGTGACATAAGAATATGTAGAACTCGGATCAATCAAGACATATGCATTCTGTCAGTAAACTTGAAGTATACCTGTGACAATTACTGGAGATGCCTCTGCACTCTGACGATCAAGTGTAGCATATAAATGGGGTTGTCCTCCTCCCTAGTTGACTGAGCTTGAACCTCTACCTGCCCCACGCCCAACCTAATTCTGAGGGTTGCGAGCTTGGGGTGGTGCAACTGCAGTAGCTGAAGAACCTGCTGGATGTGCTACTCCCCCATTAAAGGCTTGCTGCAACTTTGGGCAATTAAATTTGTAGTGCCCCTCTTCACGACAGTTGTTACAACCTCGAAAACCTATCTTGCACGGCCCTGAATAGTTTCTTTTTATAATTACCACAAACATCACCATATGGTAGCTGCTGAGTGACACTACCTTTATGGTAGCTGCTGAGTGACACTACCTTGACTCGGAATAGCTGGAGATTGAAAACTCTGATTTTGATTAGACCTGCCACCAAGGTTCTGGTTCTGACGAGACTGATTCCCATAGTTCTGGTCCTTTTTGACGTATGACCCACCACCTGACTAGTAAGAGGACTGAGTTGGTGCAGATGTAGTCTTGTTAAGTGAGCTCTTTCCTCCTCCCATTGAACCATCGTAACCGCCCGATGATCGGGCTCTCTTGTTATTGTAGCTTTCCTTTTTATCTCTCCTTTGATGTTTCTTCCTTTCCAAGTGCTTAGCAAATCCTGCAACAAAGTAAAAAACTGACATTCCTGTTGTTGCTGCCGCTGTAGTGTCCTAAATGCAATTACCCAATCCATTAACGAATCTATTAATCTTTGCCCTTTCTATTGGAATCATATCAGGAGCATACTTAGCCAGCTTGACAAACTCCATCTACTATTCTTCTACACTCATTGATCCCTGCTTAAGTTGCTCAAACTGAGTAGCATTGGCTGCCTTATCTTCTTCTGGTATAAAGTTTGTTGTGAATGCGTCCTCAAATTCCCCCCAAGTAGGTGGACCATAATCCTCATCTCTTTCTCTTTCCCATATTTGAAACCAAGAGCCTACCATACCCTTAAGCTGGTAGGCAGCCAACTCAACAGCCTAATTATCAAATGCTTTCATCATCCGGAGTGCCCTTTTAAATTCCTCAAGCCATAACATTGTGTCTTCATCAACCTTGGTACTGTCGAACTCTGGTGGTTTTAACTTGAGGAATTCATGTGCTCGGGAGGTTATAGAACTTTCTTGTCTATTTCCCTGAGGTGGTGCCTCATTCTCCCTAGGACCCTGAGTAGCCATAACTATAGTAAACATATCCATAGCTCCTCTCATTGCATTAAAAGCCTCACCCATCTTTGGTAGCAAGAAAACTTGAGCTGGAACAACAGGTGGGGGTGGCACTTGGTTCTGGTTAGCTTGCTCAACCTGCTCAACCCGCTCCTGGTTCAACCTGGGGCGCTGGAGTCTTCTTAGTTGACTTACCTTTCTTACTTTTCTTAGTGTTACGCTTAGCCACCATAGCAGCAAGGGTATCTTGATCAGCTGCTTGAGTATTGGTGTCAGAATTTTGAGTAAAAACCATTTCTACGAATTCGAAAAAATGAATAAATCAGAAGAATTCTTAAAGTTAGGCTATATTGCACAATCTAGAGTAAGAAAGAAAGAGAGACTTTTCCTAAATATCTGCAGCCTCTTGTTTATAAGTATGGCGCGCTTCATACCTATAAATAAGACTCTACTGACACGGCTTCATAGACCCCTAGGACTTTCTAATCTTGTTGCTCTGATACCAAATTTATCACGACTCATTTTCTAAATGAGCTATGACCGGCACCCGGTACCTAACCTTGACCGAGCAAACCATCTACACCTGTCTATTATGTTCTAATGCTGAAAATACATGTAACTCAATAATTCTCTTGAAAACATACTTTGAAAAAAGTAGCAAAACAATATGGGAATAATAATAATTAATAGTAGCAACCCATCTTTAGTCTGCTTTTATGAAAAATAATGTAAAGTAGGGACCACAACCCAAAAAATACAGACTGTCTATGAAGCCTCTATTGATAAACTGACGCACTGCTCAGGACATGAACTTCCTGGTTAGTCCCCAAAGTAACAACTAACTCAATAATGCTGACCTTAATGAAAATACTCCACGAACAAAAGAGGAGCTCACCAACAACGGAGGATGTGAGGGAGCTCACCTACTCCATCCCACATGTTGATCACACCTTGAGTGTTGAGCATGCCAAAGCCAATGTGTTTTCTTGTGATAAAAATGCATTGAACGCTTGGTGTGTTGGTCATAAGCATAGGGGTCATTGGGAATTTGATTGCTATATCTTGCATGTTCCATGTCCTATTGATCTCTTTACTTGTCTTTGTAATGGGTGCACCTTATTATTGAGTCAAGTACTTGTTGTTTCCTTGGGAGACATAAGCTTTTTACTTGTTATTAATGCTTGGCTCTACCATAAGAGTGTGTTTTCCACACTTTTGGAACTAACCTACTCTTGTAGTGGGAAGCTTTGTTTGTACTTGTTTTTGAATGTCGATTTTGATGGTCTGAATTCGAGGAAGAAATCTTTTCAAGAATGGGAGGATGATGCGGGGCAAATTGTGCCAAAGCGCCAACAATCAAAAATCAAGCTCGAGGGCATAAAGAAGACAAGTTACGGGTTCCGGAAACGCCTTGAAGATCATGTATTAGAGCACAATGGAAGGAGGATCATCTAGGCTACAAGGAGGAGCGTCCGAGGCACATTTTGAAGCGTTTTAAGAAGCTTCAGGAAGAGGTGGGCCACCTCCTGTGAAGGGCAGACCGCCGACTTGATTTCA
The DNA here is from genome assembly GCA_037355625.1 of Petunia x hybrida. NCBI lineage: Eukaryota > Viridiplantae > Streptophyta > Magnoliopsida > Solanales > Solanaceae > Petunia > Petunia x hybrida. The sequence goes on from JBBBVM010000041.1 coordinate 26,547,293, forward strand.
GCCCTCTAGACTTTCACTTGGGCGGAGCGGCTCAGGCCATGGGCGGAGCGCCTAACAAGCTGCCTACTCTCAGGACTTGGAGAAGAGGCGGACCGCCTAGTGGGGGTGGGCGGACCGCCTACCCCTGAAGGAAGCACACGGGATTTTGCTAGTTTACGCGTGCAATTCCTATTTTAGCCCTAAGTGGCCTTTATTGTTTTTACCCCTCTTGTGGGATTTTAGACATTTCACAAACATGTAAAGGGAGACTATAAATACCTCCCTTAGTTCATTAGTTAGCATTGAACATAGAATTGAGAGAAACAACATCGAGAGGCTTGGCCTTGGTGTTGGGGCTTGAAGCTCGTGTATCCAGTATGACTTGAAAACCCGAGGATTTCATCCTAGTATGAATCCGGGATTTGGTTCAAGTTTCTCATTCCCCCTTGGAATCAATCTACGTTAGTAAGTTTGATTCGTTCTTTCTTCTATTTCTTGCCTTCCTAGTTTTAATTTTCTCGATATCTTTAGATATCACGGTATCTCGTTTTATTTGCTTCGGCTCGTTTATTGTTATTTGGGTCCATGTATATTTACCCCGTATCAGTTTGGTATCAGAGCAAGGCTAGGGTTATGTTCTTACAAACCCTCGTTCCTTGTTCATCGTATCTTTAGATTCATGTTCTTGTGAAAGAATCTTGTGAAAGAAGAAAAACAAAAAATTTGAAAAAGTTGAAAAATACAAAAAAAAAAAAAAAAAAAAAAAAAAAATTTGTTGAAACTTGTTGGATTTTATTCCCTTATAAATGAAAAGTATTGGGGATTGTTCTATATCATTTATCCGTTGATTTGGTACCCTCATATCACGTTTTGGTATTATGGATTGAAAATTTGAAAATCAAAATTCCAAAATTTTGAAAACCCTTGAAATCGCTTCAAACTATAATCGAAGCTTGTTGTTGTTTGTTTGGGTGTAAAAACTATTAGGGATTATTTAGATTCATTGAAAACGCCTTTGGGTACCTTTGTATTGCAAAAACAAGTTGAAACCATTGGAATTTTGGGTGCAAAAGAGCCAAAAACCCGTAGTTGAAAAGTTGCAGATTCAGCTTTAGGCGGACCGCCTCAGGATTTAGGCGGACCGCCTCAGCAAAAGTCCCTCTTTGGACTTTTTTAGGCGGAGCGCCTCCCCCTGTTGCTTGCTTCCGGGTAGTTTTTTCGTAGGTTTTCACTTGTTCTTTGCCTCCGGGCTTCTTGGTTAGTATTTCTAGGGTAATTGGCCTACTTTAAAGACACTAACTTTCTGGCGTATTAGGATATTCGTGCGTAGAGGAGAATAGAATTCAAAGAAGAGCCGTAGAACTTTCTTTGGCCTCAAGTGTGCACTTTAAATAACCGTCCGTCCATAGAGTCCCATTAACTCCATTCCGAACCAATACTTAGACATACTAGTTGTGATCACCATGGTTTCTAAGAGACTAATCTTGCCCTTGAGTGATCATATATTGAGTGATACATGCGAGGGAGTGAATTTTGTGAGGTTCCTTCTTTTGGTGTTGCAACTATGTCGGATGATGATTGTGGAGATTATGGCTCATGTAGGGATGATGCGAGTTGCTATGACTCGTATGGGGATGATGGAGACTATGGTTCCTATAATGAATTTGAAGGGGATTACTATGAAGACTCGGGAAACCATGGCTCCTATGAGGATGAAGCGGTTCACTATGATGATCGTGAGTTTGATGAAGACTATGAGACTTATGGTGATGAATGTGTTGATCCTTATGCTTCTAATCAAGGATTCGAAGATGGTGACGCTTCAAGGTACAATGTTCCTGCTTACTCTTCTTGTGATGAATATGAACATGTTGATAGTGATATAGAGAGAGTTGATGATGAGGTTGATTACATGAATTATTCATTTGCATCTTCTCTTGGTGTTTCTAGTGGTGTACAAGGGAGTAGTAGAGGTCCTTCCATTAGTGTGGGAGGAGGCGGTGGTTGTTCCATGAGAAAGAAGAAGCTTGCATCTTCTAGGTATGCTAAGCGGCCTATTGCTTCTAATTCCCATGTGGATGGTGGTTTGAGAGATGGTGTTTCTTTTGCTACATAGAGGCTATATTGTTCTATCAATGTTGTGAGGGGATTGGATAGTTGTAGTAGGAGTAGTAGTACTATTGGCTATGGAACCAAGGCGAGAGGCACTTATGGGTTCCATGGCAAGGTTCCCTCCTCGACTTTCAACAACACTTCTAATGTTGGAAGAGCGACAGGAAGTAGAAGTGAACCTAGCAATCTTGCTAGGAGATGAGGGATAAGGGAGACTCAAGTTTTTGGTGTTGACACTCGTGGGCATTCAAGTTCTCTCTTGGATGCATCTTTACGAAACTTAGGTAGACGTAGGTTCGTTGTTGAGGTAAATGGTGTTGGAGGATACTTGCTCAAAAATGATGAGACCAATGCAATTATATTAGCACCTCTTTGGTTGATAGACTAAGGATACAATGCGGTGAGCTAGAGGATCCTTATGAGTATGATGGAGTGTGGGTTTCCAAGGAAGATCAGGTACTTCTATCTCATAGGAATAATAAATGCTATGTATGATGTGATGTGTATCACATGCGACATGTTGATTTGTGGTTAGGTGAGCCATGGTTGCATGACAAGAGGTTGCAATATAGCACTATGAAGGATGCGTATCTTGTGGGCATAGGGCAAAGGTTTATGACTTTGTACCTTATAGGGAAGAGGCCAATTGCCTACTAGTGCACCTTCTTTGGCTATGCAAAGGAGCAGTGAGCGAGAACTTCATTCCATGGGTGAAAATGTGCAATCGAGGAGTCCTACAATCACAAGCAATGGTGGGACTAGTGCAAGTGAAGGGTTGGCAAGCGTCAACAAGGTGAACCCGAAACAACAAGTTTCAAAGCCAAGTGGTTCACCAATAAAGAAGAAGGATACATCAAGTGATAAGTCTCCCAGTCCTAGATTCCAAGTTGATGTTAAAAGTCCACCTACTCCGGCTATGGGTATTCTTGGGCCTCGTCCCAACTCGCCCGAATATGAGAGACAAGATTGAGAGGAGTAAGGGAGTGACCGATGGTATTCCTCGAGTGGAAAAAGGAGAGGATGTGATGAGTGATGTGAGTGAGATGTCACCACCCAAATATACACCCGACCTTGAAGAAAAAATGAGAAAAAAGAGAGAGCGAAAAAGAATCATTGAGAGTGAGGACACCCCTTATTCTAACCATACCCCTTTATCTTTTTCTTCTACTTGTTTGAATTCTTGTGTAGGAATTCTTGGAGGCAAGCCGATGGAGCCTCAACCATGTTCCAAGATGGAAAGACAAGGTGACGAAGATTCTAAATGTGAGTTACAAGGTGGAGAAACTATTCAGGACACTTTAAGTGCATTGAGTGAGCAAGATAGCCTCTCAAAGGTATGTGTTAGTTCTTCCTTCCTTGAGCATGATACTTCATTGTCTTGTAATATTGTGTGTGAAAAATCTATACTAGTTGATGATGTATATGAGTAAAATGTGTTTGCAACTAGTGTAGAGCCAGTTGGTCAACTTGTGTGTGGATATGAACCACTAGTTGAGAGGGTTGGAAAGCCACATCATGATGTGAGCTCGGTTTTCATTGAACCTTTCTTTAGTAAAGATATTGTAGTTGACCTTGTTTGTGAACCTTGTTATGACACCCCACCCATATTTGATAAAGGAGAAGATGAACTGCATGAATATGAGAGACAAGATTGAAAGGAGTAAGGGAGTGACCGATGGTATTCCTCGAGTGGAAAAAGGAGAGGATGTGATGAGTGATGTGAGTGAGATGTCACCACCCAAATATACACCCGACCTTGAAGAAAAAAGGAGAAAAAAGAGAGAGCGAAAAAGAATCATTGAGAGTGAGGGCACCCCTTATTCTAACCATACCCCTTTATCTTTTTCTTCTACTTGTTTGAATTATTGTGTAGGAATTCTTGGAGGCAAGCCGATGGAGCCTCAACCATGTTCCAAGATGGAAAGACAAGGTGACGAATTCTAAATGTGAGCTATAAGGTGGAGAAACTATTCAGGACACTTTAAGTGCATTGAGTGAGCAAGATAGCCTCTCAAAGGTATGTGTTAGTTCTTCCTTCCTTGAGCATGATACTTCCTTGTCTTGTAATATTGTGTGTGAAAAATCTATACTAGTTGATGATGTATATGAGTAAAATGTGTTTGCAACTAGTGTAGAGCCAGTTGGTCAACTTGTGTGTGGATATGAACCACTAGTTGAGAGGGTTGGAAAGCCACATCATGATGTGAGCTCGGTTTTCATTGAACCTTTCTTTAGTAAAGATATTGTAGTTGACCTTGTTTGTGAACCTTGTTATGACACCCCACCCATATTTGATAAAGGAGAAGATGAACTGCATGAATATGAGAGACAAAATTGAAAGGAGTAAGGGAGTGATCGATGGTATTCCTCGAGTGGAAAAAGGAGAGGATGTGATGAGTGATGTGAGTGAGATGTCGCCACCCAAATATACACCCGACCTTGAAGAAAAAAGGAGAAAAAAGAGAGAGCGAAAAAGAATCATTGAGAGTGAGGACACCCCTTATTCTAACCATACCCCTTTATCTTTTTCTTCTACTTGTTTGAATTATTATGTAGGAATTCTTGGAGGCAAGCCGATGGAGCCTCAACCATGTTCCAAGATGGAAAGACAAGGTGACGAAGATTCTAAATGTGAGCTACAAGGTGGAGAAACTATTCAGGACACTTTAAGTGCATTGAGTGAGCAAGATAGCCTCTCAAAGGTATGTGTTAGTTCTTCCTTCCTTGAGCATGATACTTCCTTGTCTTGTAATATTGTGTGTGAAAAATCTATACTAGTTGATGATGTATATGAGTAAAATGTGTTTGCAACTAGTGTAGCCAGTTGGTCAACTTGTGTGTGGATATGAACCACTAGTTGAGAGGGTTGGAAAGCCACATCATGATGTGAGCTCGTTTTTCATTGAATCTTTCTTTAGTAAAGATGTTGTAGTTGACCTTGTTTGTGAACCTTGTTATGACACCCCACCCATATTTGATAAAGGAGAAGATGAACTGCATGAATGTCCCATTCTTCCCTTTGGTTGCTTACTTGGTAGTGGTGGTCTCTTGTGTCGTAGTGAGGATGATCGTGACTTTGAGGAGTCTCTATTTCATGAGATGGATCGAATTGTATTCGATGACTCCTCAAGTGTAGATGTTGCCTCTAATTTGAATACTTCACCTTTATTTGTTAGTGGACTTGAGAAGTGTACCTATACTAATCCTTTGTATGAGGGCATCTTCAATGGTGATGGTGATTTGTATCAAACTAGAGTATAAAGTGGGATTGAACCTCCATAGTTTGGAAAGCTTAATTCTATAGATAATCTATTGTTTGAGGCCTCCTTGGGAGTTTGTCTAGCAAGGAGGATTGTCTTGGAGGTCGAAGTGGAGGTGAGAAGGTACCCCTTGGTGTGTGTAGGAGTGCTTCTAAGAAGGGGAGTGGAGTATTTGATGTTAGTTGTCGCTTGAACTATCTTGCCTACTCCATCCCACATGTTGATATCACCTTGAGTGTTGAGCATGCCAAAGCCAATGTGTAACCTTGTAATAAAATACATTAAAGGTTTGGTGTGTTGGTCATAAGATAGGGGTCATATGGAATTTGATTGTTATATCTTGCATGTTCCATGTCCTATTGATCTCTTTGCTTGTCTTTGTAATGGGTGCAGTTTCTGATTGATTCAAGTACTTGTTGTTTCCTTGGGAGACATAAGCTTTTTACTTGTTATTGATGCTTGGCTCTATCATAAGAGTGTGTTTTCCATACTTTTGGCACTAACCTACTCTAGTAGTGGGAAGCTTTGTTTGTGCTTATTTTTGAATGTAGGTTTTGATGATTTGATTTCGAGGACGAAATCCTTTCAAGAATGGGAGGATGATGCGAGGCAAATTGAGCCAAAGCGCCAACCATCAAGAACCAAGCTCGAGGGCATGCATTGGATCACCATGGAAGGAGGACCATCTAGCCTACAAAGAGGAGCGTCCGAGGCACATTTTGAAGCATTTAAAGAAGCTCAGGAAGAGGTGGACCGCCTCCTGTGAAGAGCGGACCGCCTACTTGATTTCAGCCCTCTGGACTTTCACTTGGGCGGAGTGCCTCAAACCATGGGCAGAGCGCCTAACAAGCTGCCTACTCTCAGGACTTGGAGAAGAGGCGGACCACCTAGTGGGGGTGGGCGGACCGCCTACCCCTGAAGGAAGCACACAGGATTTTGCTAGTTTACGCGTATAATTCCTATTTTAGTCATAAGTGGCCTTTATTGTTTTTACCCCTCTTGTGGGATTTTAGACATTTCACAAACATGTAAAGGGAGACTATAAATACCTCTCTTAGTTCATTAGTTAGCATTGAACATAGAATTGAGAGAAACAACATCGAGAGGCTTGGCCTTCGTGTTGGAGCTTGAAGCTCGTGTATCCAGTATGACTTGAAAACCCGAGGATTTCATCCTAGTATGAATCCGGGATTTGGTTCAACTTTCTCGTTCCCCCTTGGAATCAATCTACGTTAGTAAGTTTGATTCATTCATTCTTCTATTTTTTGCCTTCCTAGTCTTGATTTTCTCAATATCTTTAGATATCACGTTATCTTGTTTTACTTGCTTCCGCTCGTTTATTGTTATTTGCTTCCGCGTATATTTACTCCGTATCAACACTTCTGCCCATTCCACTACTAAATTTGAGCTTTAGTTGAGTCAAGTCTCATAAAGATTTCATTTTTTTCACAATTAAAATTGTTGCGAACTTCATGAAATTGAGAGTGCGACAGAGATTCTGTCAAGGTTTTGTAAGGGGGGAAGAATATTACAACTTAGAGAATTCTGGAGGCGTTTTTGTAGTTTTGACTTGTGTTCGTGGCATCAAATGAAAATTTGAGAGCCTTTTGGTACCAATTTAGTGTTGCAGAGATACAAATAATTTAGAATTTTTTTGAGCTTTGATTTTGCTTTGGAGATAGAGATTGTGGTGGTGGTAGAAGTTGATGAAGTGGCGGCAGTTGAGATATGGTGGTTCGGGTCGATTCGAGTCAAGAGTGAATCAGAGGATACAAATCTGTAAGCGGAGAATTGTCATTATTTATCATTTTTTTGGGCTGATTTATTGGAGAATTTCGCCGGAGTTGATGTTTATCCGGCAATATTTTCATTTGGATTTTTGTATATGGGCGAAGTGACGGCAATTTGGTCTTATTTATTTATAAAGCAAAAGAGACATAGTACTTTGGCTCATTTATGAATAAATGTGGCCAGATTGTCTTGATTTTCTGTTTTCATATATATTTTGTGGATGATGCAGTGATGACGGTTTTGCCTCATTTATTTGCATAATATACATAGTATTTTTCTCATTTTATGAATAAGTATGATCAGATCGTCGTTATTTCTAAATATTAGCACTTGCAGTTATGCTTTTGTGGATGTGCGAAGTGAAGCCGATTTGACCTCAGTTATTTACAAAATGGACATAATTTTTTATTTATTATATGGATAAATACAGATTGATTGACCTAAATTTTTGCATTATAGGGAGCGGTGATATTTTTATAATTATGGTCTCATTTAAATGTAAAGGGTGATGTGGCACTTTTGTAAGTACAACCTCATTAAATGTAAAATGTGCATTTTTGTAATTACGACTTCATTAAATGTAAAAAGTGTAGTGGAATTTTTTGTAATTGCAAAAATTGCTCAATTTTTAAAAACCATCTTTAAAGCGTTCAATCTCTCAAGACCAGGCTCATTTTTACTTAGTTGTGTAAATTAGCCAACCTTTAACACGTATTAGTCTGACCCAGATTTGCCTAAACCAAGCCGAAAGAAGGACCAAACACAGCCAACTCCAAACTCTATAGCCTAAATCCGCACCAAAATTATGTTTTTGTGTGAATTGATAACTTTTAGGCATGGTCTTGATTTGGTGAGCACTTTTTTTAGGGTATTAAATATTTTAGCACTTTAAAAAATATTTTCAATTCTACCATTTTTTAGAGTAATGAAGGTGTACTAGAGGACGTAACGAGGGAGAAGTTGAAAGAAGAATTGCTAGTCTACTTACTCCCGCCGCCTCAAAAAAATGGTCAATGCTTATAGAACAATTTTTTGTTGATTTTAGTGGGTCAAATCTCTGTTTATTGCTGTAAAGTTTCCTTATTTGGTTAGTAGAATAAGCTAGGAATAAGGCGACGAGACAAAGTTCAGCAGTTCATCAGACATATATACCATAACTGGTGCATATACCTTTCTCATCTCTATGAGCTCTGAAAATTCTTTTTAACTTGATTTGCTTACTTCTCTATTATTGTTTCGTGGCGGAATTCGACTTTGTTGCAGAACATAAGCTCAATTTTGTACTTCTAATAAAGGAGGATTATTTATGGTGTAAATTAATAATATAAACCTATTAATTTGCTGGTGGACGGTACGAGCTGGAGGATGAAGGTAGTGATGGAATTGATTGGATCAATGTGATGTACGTTAAAATTTAAAAGACAACATTGAAAAAGTGATGACGATTTGTATTCAAAATTGTGTCGAATGTGATGACGATTTGTATTGAGAGGGATAACAATTTATATTCAAAATTGTATTGAAAGTGATGACGATTTGGCTTTAGTTATTTGCACAATGTACATATTATATGGCTCATACTATGAACAAATGATGTCGCATTAGCTTTGTTTTATTTTTACTTTGAATATTTGTATATATGAAAACTGATGACGATTTGATAATCATTTATTTGTAAAATAGACAGAGTAGTTTGGCTCGCTTGTAAATAAATGCAGACGAATTGTCTTAATTTTATTTTAACTTTAAATTTTTGTATATGGGCAAAGTGTTGACGATTTGGTGTCATTTACTTGTAAAACAGTCAGAGTAGTATAGCTCACTTGTAAGTAAATGTAGATGGATTGTCTTGATTTTAATTTTAGTTTGGATTTTTATACATTGGCAAAGTGATGACGATTTAGTGTCATTTGCTTGTGACGTAGACATAGTAGTTCGACTCACTTGTAAGTAAATGCAGACGGATTGTTTTAATTGTATATTTTTATATGTATTTTCGCGAATGAATAAAGTAAGTACGATTTGGTATCATTTATTTAAAAAATGAACATGATTTTTTGCTCACTGCATGAAGAAATGATGTCGAATTGGTCTTATGTTATGTTTTGCTTTGATTTTTATGTATGAGCGAAACGATGACGATGACCTTATTTATTCACAAAATGGACATGACTATATGAGTAAATAACGATGGGTTGATATTGTTTTCTGATTTATAGGAAGTAGTGGCATTTATATAATTACGGCTTTAAAAGGGTGTAGTGGTATTTTGTAATTAAGGCTTCAAAAATGTGCGGTGATATTTTCATAATTACGAAAACTGCTATATTAATAAGGGTATTTATTTACTTTCAGCTTCATTTAATGTAAAAGTGCTCAATTTTTAAAAACCACCTTTAAAGTGCTCAAGTTTTCGAGACTACCCTCTTTTTCACCTATTTCTTAAATGACATTTTTACGCTAATTGACATACTAAACCACTTAATTACAAAAAATACTGATATTTTTAAATAATTACCCTATATACTAACGTTTTTTCACATTTTACAAAATATACAATTTTTCATTTCCTTTCTTACCTCTACCCAAAACCCTAACTTCTCCCTCTCTCTTTCTCTCATCTCCTCCACCCACCCACCCCACCCTCCCGCCGTCACCTCCTCCCTCATGCCTCTGCTCCGCTGTCGCTGCCGCTGCGTGGCTCCACCACGGCGATTGGAGCAGATCTGCTCTTCTTTTTTCATCTTCTCCTTTTTTTTTTCATTTTGTACGTGTATATGTGTGTATTTTTATGTATACACATGTATTTTGTTAATACAAGTTCAGATCTGCTTCTCCTTCTTCTTTTTTACATTTGAATATACACATTCAAATTCAGATCTGCAAGTGTATGTATCTGTATGTTCGTATATACATGTAATAATTTTCAGCACACAAGTGTATGTACGTGTATATCACTGTATGAACGTGTATATCCGAGCATCTATTTGTATTTTTTGTATGTATTTTTGTGTGTATGTCAAGTAATAAATGTCAAACACATAAATTTGTATGTTTCGTTTGTAGATCTGTAGATTCGTATATGTATGTGTGTGTGTTAGTGTATGTATAACACAATTTTTTTGTGTATTTACATGTATTTTTGTTTATATATATTTTCCAACTTTAATTTCAAAACAAAAAAATCAATGTTTATATGTGTATTTATGTGTATTTCATTTTTCAGATTCAAAAAAAAAAAAAAAAAAAAAAAAAAAAAAAAAAAAAAAAAACTGGTGGTGGATGGCGCCGCCACCTGGGGTGGTAGCAGTGGGGGGAGGCAGTAGGAAGAAGGAGGAACCCTAATTTATTAGTTTTGTTGATTTTTGTATATAATATGTAAAAAAAACATTGGTATTTTTGTAAAATGGAATAATGTTGGTATTTTTTGTAATTTTGGTGTTAGAATTGTATATATTTGTAAATCTCCCTTCTTAAATTATCCCCACCAAAATGAGTTGTTTACTAAAATAGGACACTTCTGCCATTCTATTACAGTTCTGATCCCCATAAGAAAATTTTCACATTTCTTATCCCCATCAAGAAAAGCTCATGTCGATTAACAACTAAATCATCCACTAGACTTCATTAACAGCTAAATCATCCACTTCATTTAGTAATAAAGTCCACTAGACCTTATTAAGCTGAATCATCCCTCAAATATTCCATCTACAAGGATATAGGGGTTTTTTAGGATAACTTTATATACATAGAGTTAGAAATGTATATATATCAAATTAATCTTAACGAGTTAACAACTAAATCGATAAGGAAATTGAGCAAATTGCATCCGCACAAATAAATAATTAAGAGATTTTTATACTCTATACCCATGAAATTTAAATATTTATAAGTCATACCCATTAAAAACTATACTGCTCATAAAATTAAAAGTATTTACCCAATCTACCCATTTATTATTGTATACCTTTTTTATGCCTTATAGGTGTATACCTTTAAGGTATACTGCATAAATTATGGTATAAAGGTTTGGAGGGCCATTTATTACTGTATACCTTTGTTATACCTTATATGTATATACCTTTATGGTATACTGCATAAACTATGGTATACAAGTCTGGATAGGTAGAGTTGGTAAATAATTTAGTGGGTAGGTTTTGTGGGTATTTTTGTAAGTGTCCCAATAATTAACCACAAAATTTTACGACCGAATATTCTATAACCTGATATCAATAAATTAATAAATCATTTTGTTGTTGGGTTATTGATTATGACTTAATTTTAAACCGGTCTACACCCCACAATTTTAGTGAATTTATTGTTATCAAGCAAATTAAAATGATTTTGGTCCACAATTTCTAGAGTTGAGTCATCATCTGAAGCTGACATACAATTATTTACCTAAAGGTTCATATGATAATCATCACCACCATTCCCATTAACTTTTTATCATAGATGAGAGGAACAGCCACTCCACGTACTAGTAGCTTAGGCAATATAGAAGCGAAAAAGGAACAGGGCCAAAAGAAACCCCTTTTTTTTCAACAAAACTTCTTCAGATGGGAATCCTCAAAAGAGCATTCAAGTTGAGTCTCATGCAATAACTTCCAAAACAACTCTTCCATTCGTCGCCAAATGCTAATAGACCTCGTACCACGTGTTCAAAATCATCTTACTACATGCAATAATATGCAATTAATAACTAATGTTTATCTTCTTACACTATATGTTATAACTATCCGAATCCCCCTCTTTCCACCCCCCAACACACCAAACACCAAACAACTCTTCCATTTTCTTTCTCCATCTTCTTGTTGATCGAACTTAAAATAGAAAGAATGGACTTGGTAAACTCAGTGCTGAATTTTGTGGTGCCGCCAGCAAGTTTGGTGATGCTGGCCTTTGCATGGCCAACTTTGTCTTTCATAAACACGTGTGAATGGCTTTATAATTCTTTCTTTGGAGAAGATATGGAAGACAAGGTAGTCATCATTACTGGAGCTTCTTCTGGAATAGGAGAGGTAAAAAATTCAAGAGGAATGATTAATTTGTGACTTGGAATTGGTAATTTCTGTGTGTCAAATTATTTCTTTTTAAACAATAGATAGAATCATTCTGAAACTATTTGTGAAATTTAAGTCCTTTTGGAATTACAAAAATAACGACTTCAACAATTGGAATTAAAGAAATCCAAAAGGAAAAAAAAAATTAAAAAAATAACAAGATGAAGAGGAAGAAAACACGCCTGCCTGTCAAATGGACTTTGTTAAGGTACTTAGACAATAGCAAGGTTTACCAGAAATATAAGGTCATTCGTGGCTAATATTTATTTACGTTTACTTTGTCATAATAAGAGAAATTGCCTTTTAAATTTAAAAGTACTTTAGACGACATTTACTAATGATCCTTTCTTATTTACCTCTTGAAACGTTAATTGATAAACATCACCTTGATTAATCAGCACACATAATCTCCTATATATTGTATAAAATTACTTAGATCCACATTACCAATTCACCTTTAGCTTGTATGATGACAAACTATTAAAACGCTTCGTGTGATGCCATTTACCTTGAACTTTATGATGGAGAGCAATGTTATTTCCACATTGAACTACTACTATGATTGTCGATCCAGCGTCTAATTAATCTATGACTTAGTACTAATTAATATAAAATTTTCATTATATAGGTTCTAATTAATTTGGAGAACTTTGGTCCGCCACCTAGAAGATGCATAAGCATATACATTTTGCAGGAGCATTGATTTAATTACGTGGCAACAAAAAAATTTCCCTCTCGTGTTATAGACTTATAGCTGCAAGCATGCTATTCTACTGCTCTTGTTATGAACGCTATTTAATAACAATTTACAAGTTCTCGGTTCTTTCCTGTGTTAGCAAATTGCATATGAATACGCAAAGAAAAGAACCCATCTAGTTCTGGTTGCACGAAGAGAAAACAGACTGTGGGGAATCAGTGAGAATGCTAGGAATCTAGGTGCAAAAAGTGTCCTGATTACAGCTGCAGATGTTGTTAAGGAAGCTGATTGTAGGAGATTCATCACTGAGACCGTGAACTTATATGGTCGTGGTAAGTAGTTACTTCTCATTTCATAAAAATAGAAACCCAACTCACATAGTTTTTCATTTGGTTATCAAGGATTTCTTGATCCACTTGTTGCATCTCCCGAGGGTATAGCAGGGCTAAGTATTGCGTTTACTACACCTTTCATTTTAAATGAGAAAGCATTAGACACAGGGATTTGGAGGATTTTGACCATTCAAACGTAGGTTTGCGGCCCCTCCCGATTATGTGAAACCATAATGTGAATTTGTGACCTTTAATATTATCAAAAATACCAAGAATGTAGCCTGAGTTAATGCTGTCCCTCCCGGCGTACATGGTGAAGGAATCACTATTTATGCTTGGTCAAACCTCTCACATCTCCGGAATGATATGAATTATATTTCTCCATTATTTCTTTTTCATGTTTTTGATGATGCTGACAGTAACATATGTAAGTTTCATAAAACAATCATTTTTTCAAAACAGAGGTAATCTACATCCTATTTAGCAGGTAGTTTTGCTTCCTTAGTCAAAAACATTTTCTTGAACCTTCTAGCGAGGAGATTTACAGTTGGAGAGTGGTTTTATTGAGTGGTACCTCTATCTTGACGTTATGTCCTATTTCGCACCTCATGAGTCTGTCTATGATAAGTCATTTCATTTTTTAAATACTTTGTAACATAAAAGTTTTAACTTGTAGAATTTGTTATGTAGTTTCAAATCTTTAAGCGACGTTCTAGCATAACAGATGAATTTGTTTATGGTTGCATTACATTAAATCGCCAATTGATACTTGGAAAGCACAATAAGGCTAAAACTGGGATGGATGCAGTGGTATGCGTAGCTTGGGATTTTACAACCATGGAGATTAGCACATAGTAACCTGCAGGTTGTGTAATCTCATTTCATTTCCCTTCTTTCAGTGGATCATCTTGTAAATACAGCGAGTTTGGGTCATACCTTCTACCTAGAAGAAGCCACTGATACAAATGTCTTCCCCATTTTGATGGTATGTGGAGCTCTTTAACAATCATTCACACATCTGATGCATTTATGTAGGTATATTGATTTTTCTAAAGTTTCTTGTTGCAGGGAACAGCTTTTTCATTTTACTTTAACTTTTCAAAGTTGTAGAAGCTTAAATATTGTCTATTTTTCAGGATATCAATTTTTGGGGAAATGTATATCCTACCTATGTAGCTCTACCTTACCTGCGGCAAACCAGAGGCCGAATCATAGTGAATGCTTCAGTGGAGAGTTGGTTACCTTTGCCAAGGATGAGCCTGTACTCTGTTAGTACTTCTGAACATCTCTATCTATTTTTATAAAATATGAATATGTCCAGCTTGGAAATAAATTCATGATTTCTTTGTTTCCAAGAGATCCCCTTTTACATTTCCTCTTGAGAGATGATAATACCTGCATCACATCTTGTTTTTTATAATAGGCAGCAAAAGCAGCACTTGTAAATTTTTATGAGACCTTGAGGTTCGAGGTGAACGGTGAGGTAGGGATCACAATCGCAACACATGGATGGGTTGGGACTGAAATGACAGGGGGAAGATTCATGCTAGAGGAAGGTGCAGAGATGCAATGGAAGGAAGAAAGAGAGGTAAGTCGCTCATTTCAAGTATAGATGTTTGGCTGATTCTTCTTCAGATGGCATTACCAGATTTCTTATTTAACTTGATAGTAAGGCAACTATACTCCCAGCCTAGATAATGCAAGCCAGACATTCATTGTTCTGAGGTGCCAAAAACATATAGTTGCGTTCTCCGAGGGCCCGTCTCCATGCCCATTGTTTTGGCCAGGCTAGGGTGGTGTCAGATATGGGGTCTTCCGGTGGGAGAGAGATCATGAGCTTATCTTCCGGTGGGAGAGAGATCATGAGCTTCATGTCATAAGTTATATATATTCACAGTATATAGAGATTGGTAGAGTAGTCAGCTGTAATTGATTACATACAATCTTTTGCAACCTATTGCTTATTGTATACAATTACCTACGGTTGGTTTAAGTACTACACCGTCCGTGCATAATCAAACCTATTGTATTTTTTATGACTTGTCCTAGTTGCATGGAAATTAGACTGAACTAATAAGTTGGTGCTTCACAGGGTTAATACTGTCAACCGGGGCCAAGATCATATAACCAACATTTGTCATAATCATTCATAATGGATTTCATTACCTTTGTTCTCTGATTTCTTTGGACTTTGCTAATGGTGGTTATATGAATTCTCATCAAGGTTCATGCATCTGGAGGCCCAGTGGAGGAATTCGCGAAGTTAATTGTATCAGGGGCATGTCGAGGAGATCCATATGTAAAATACCCGAGTTGGTACGACACTTTTCTTCTCTATAGAGCATTCGCGCCTAATGTTCTCCAGCGGACATTGCGGATTTTACTTGCAGACCAAGGTGGCAGGAGAACTTCCTTGATTGGCACTGGAAGGCCTCTTCTCGAATCATCCTCTCCTCGCATACAGCCTCTTTCTGAATCATCCTCTCCTCGGCGACAACCTATTCCCGAGGCATCCTCCTCACCTCGGCGACAGCCTCTTCCCGAGGCATCCTCCTCACCTCGGAGACGAATGGGGGCTGTTCCGGCTCAGTCGCAGCTGTAGAAGATGGAACGAGGTAGTTTGAGTCTTTTTTTTACAGTGATTGTGTTTGCGGGTGTTTCTTTAGTCAAGATTTTGTGGATATCATTGTAAGAGAGTTCACAAGATACAACTAATACTCGGCTCAATAAAATGAATGTACTTGGCTTGTTTAAGAATGTTTGAATTTGGTTTGGAAAAGCTAATCGTCAATGAAAAGTTCCTTTTGTTATGTGGGGTGAGCCCGTGATTTTTGAGAGAAGAAAGGTACTCTGGGAAGATTAAATCCATGTAGCTTATCATGGCCACAACCATTCGACTGCAACTTCAAAGTATTCAACATGTGTATACTTGGGCATGACCAATTTTCCACAACTTTTACTTGAAAGCATGTGAGACTGAGTAATGAACCCAAGAATCCTATTCCTCCGTAAGACCATTCACCTGTCAAGGGTGGTTCAAAATCCAACAGCAAAAGGGAACCAATTACTGCTGCTTTTCCATTCCTGTCAACCATTTATTATTTTCAGTGAAACCAAAACCTTCCTGATCCTCATCAAATTAAAGCATCTTCTTTTTACTTATTTTTAACTTCTAGAAAGAAGAAAGATTTCTATATACCTTACTGTAACACAAACACACACACTATTTGAAAGGCTATCTACTATAGTAGTAGTATTTTATTTTCAATTTTTTTTTTTTTTTTTTTTTTGTAATTTTGAAGGACTCATAATTTTAGAGTATTATATGAATTTGAACTTGATCTATTTAACTTATTATATTTTCCAAGAAACACCACTTACTGTTTTAAGGACCAGTTTCTTCAATGTGTTCATTTACTGTATTATATTTGGAATTAAAACTGTAAGTAAATGAACACCCAATATTAGCGTGGAAAAAACCCATTTAACTAGGGATAAAAAAAACACGACCTACTCTTCCAAGTAGAATTTCAACTTAAATTTGTAAAAGACTCACTTGGTTACAAGACTACCATCTTACTAACCTAGGACTAACTGTAATCCTCTAGTGACCCCTTTCACGATCAGTGAAGTTTCTTCAAGTACACGACTTGAATTGAAATGATACAACTCGATAGTACCTACTACAGTTGAACTAAGACTGAACTTTTACAAGACTCAATCTAAGGAACAGGTTCTTACTTAGTTCCCTGTAGCTTGATGATTACACAAATAAGATAATGACACTTTCAATGCTATGCTCGATTCTCTCTGTATTTGTGCACACTTCAATAGCTGAAATCCTTCTGCTTTTATAGCTTCCAAAACCCAAGAAATCTTGAGCAATTAGAACTCCAAAGCTTCCAAGAGTTTGAGTCCTAATTGAACTCTTCCCCAGGTTACTCGAAATCTTTTAGCCCTTATCCACTCTTTATACAATCTTTTCATATCAAGTTTAGACCTGCATAATTATCAAGATAAACATTAGACTTAGGATAATAAATAATATTTCAGCTTAAATGATTTTGCATGAATTATCTATTTAGCTGCAGTGATTCAAAGGAACATGCCCTTGGATCTGTTCCTTAGTCATCAGTCAAAACTTCAAGCTTATCCAAGCTAACATTTCCCCCTTTTTGATGATGACAAACTCATACGCGTAGCTGCATGTCCTTAATGTCTTGAAGTACAGCTTGAAACTCAAAAGCAACATAAGTAGAGACTTATTTCACCATTAAGGATCATATTTTCAATTAGGTATAAAGTTCACGCAAAATCAGACTCACACTCTTCCCCCCTTTGGCATCATTGAAAAGGTTGCATAAGTAAAGATAGTTCAAGTGTTAGAATAATCAGCAGATGGCCATTGAGGCAACTCAAAATGCAAACATAATTCAAACTAAAGCAACTGCAAAACAATGATATTAGCCATCGAAGGCAAGTCATCATTAACAGAAGGTTAAACCAGGGAATACAAGCAAGTACTACAAAATTATTCAAAAAGCTAGAAAAGGAAAAGACTAAGGTACTATAACTAGTCTAAATCCCACTGGACAAAAGATGGCTTATGGCTAAGGTGATCAGGATGTGGAAGGACCAGGTCCCTGAGATTTGTTCATTAACTCAAACATCTGCTTGAGCATACCCTCATTTGTCTCCTTTGCTTTTGTAGCCTCTGCCTTCCAGTAGTTCTTCTCCTCCTCCAACCTTTCTATTTCAGCAGCTTGTATGGCAACCTGTTGCCTCAATGCCCTCACCTTATTGTTCAAAGGCTGTTTGCCAACACCAGCCAGTGGAGGATCAGCTTGAACAGTCATATCACAGCTGATCAGGGTAGCACAACCAAATTTCTCCTTCTTTGTAGCATTAACTACCCCCTCCAATGGAATTCTCAATTTGGCAAACAAATCAGTCAGGATAAACCCAAAGGGCAAAGAGTGCTTTTTCTTCCCAGTAAAAACCCTTTTTATCAAGTGAATCATGAACATGGGCCAATTGATCTGCTTATCGCTATCAAACAGTTCCATAAGGACCAGGTCCATAAAATTGGTAATCCCTCTCTTCTCTTGCATTGGCAGCATAATTTTGTTCACAAATTCAAACAGCACTTGGTGCTGAGGGTGCATTTCACTCTTCTGCACAGCCTTTGGTTTTTCCTCATCATCATTCTCAGCAAATTTTCTAGTAATTTCTAGACCAGTAGGCAAATTGGTCAAATCAGGCCGCACCTTCTTGATGTAGTTGTCATACCCCCACAAATGGAATCCCCGGCAGCTCACGCAGTTCCTTAGTGTCAAAGGTGATTTCATGGTCATGGACAGAGGTGGTGATCTGTCCCTCTTTATAGAACAATTCTTGTAAAATTCCTGAACCATCACCTTTGCACAATTTCCCTTAATCTGAAGGACCATGTCCCTCCAGCCTTGAACCTTCAGTTTCTACAACAACCATACCATACCCTCTTCCTCAACATCAGAGAGTACCCTTCCTTTCAGAACTTTCCTAGACATGATATCATTATGAACACAGTGTTGAACCTCATCTCCCTCATCCTCACTCTCACTGTCCTCACCAACAAATGACTCATCAGAACTAGAATCATAACTTTCATCAACCAAAGTTCTTTTTGAGGACCTGGTCCTCTTGGAAGATTTCCCAGCAGCAGCTTTCACAGAGCTTCTTATCACACGCGCCTGTGCAACTTTTCTCTTCTTAGACTGAGGAGCAACTACCTCAACATCCTCCATCTCATCATCTTCATCATCCACAACATCTCTCTCTTTTTCCACAAACTCAATTTCTTCTTCATCAACAGGATCAACAACATGTTTTCCCTTCCCTTTTTTGCTTCTTTCCATAGCAGCAGCCAGATTATCATCTGCAGCCTTGACTGCGCTTCTTGTCCTCCTAACCCCACTAGCAGGAGTAGAGACAGAAGGAACAAGTCCTTTTGTCTTAGAGGAACTTTCACCATTTTTCTTAAGTCCTGGCTTATAACTATCACTAATTTTCTTCAATTTTGCAGCAATCTTAGCAGACATCTGGTCATCAATGGGTCCCTTCCTAGCAAGTTTTCTTTTTAAACTCCTAATGTTAATCAGATCAATAATAGGCCTATCACTATCACTCAGAGCATCATCAACATTTATCACATCCTCCATGGGTGCTCTAAAAGCAACCTCTAGAGACCCAAATGACCCATGCATGGGTGCTTCCAAACGTTTCACAATTTCCCCTTCCTCTTCAGGAACAGTTCCAGACCCCTCTTCCTTTTTCCCCTTCATCCTCTACTACATTTTAGGGAGAGGCATAGTTTACCTGATACTGATAAATGATCATAGCCCTTGACAAGTCCTCGACCTGTCCTAAAACGACTCAGCAGTGGGAACTGGTCCTTCCTCCTGAATTTCTGGTTCAGGCACTTCAGGGTTTTTGTCAGGAACTTCAGGGTTTGGTGTTGTGGTATCCATGGGTGAAGGAGGGTTGGGAATTTGTGGTTGATCAAAAGTGGGTAGGGATGATGAATTTTCAGGTGAGAGAGACATTTTAACAATACGATTCAAAAGATATTTCACTATTCTTTCTGAAATTTTTGAGAATTCAATTGAGAGCAAAGTAAAAAATAATGAAGAAGTAGAAGTGTATTTATAGAGTGAAATAAGTAGTGGATATTGAGTGCAAATCGATCACTATTACCTCATTGAATGTAATTCAACCGTTAAAGGACTCTTAGGAGTCTCCCGAAAAAAAAGAGCCGTTAGGTTTCAAGTTACCTGATTTGATTGGGAACTGGTTCCTTCGATGGGACTCTTATGCAGCTTGGATATGATTAGGATTCCTAGTGG
The DNA here is from genome assembly GCA_037355625.1 of Petunia x hybrida. Classification (NCBI taxonomy): domain Eukaryota; kingdom Viridiplantae; phylum Streptophyta; class Magnoliopsida; order Solanales; family Solanaceae; genus Petunia; species Petunia x hybrida. Next base: position 26,567,411 of record JBBBVM010000041.1, read on the forward strand.
AATTTATCCTAATTACAAATTACCTATAACCTCAACCTTCTAAGATACATGAATAATAAAGAGTACATATCTGAATTTAACACTAAAATCAGTGTCCTCCCCAATTTAATCACTTTTGCTTAATCTGAAATTCTAAGAGCATAAGGGTAACATCATTCAATTTTAGCAACTCTAAAAAATATTATGGCATAAGAGTATACAATGAAGTATTAAACTGGACTAAATATTTCAAATTGACTTGAAGAAAATTCATTTTAAGTGCAATTTTTCTAGCCAATGTTGAAGTAAAGTATTGATGAATTTAGGTGAATTTAATCATCCCTAATTCCAACCTATTTCTTTCAAAATGATCTCTCCCTAAAGCTTTTGTAAAAATGTCAGCAATTTGCTTGTCAGTAGGACAAAATGCTATAGTGATCAAACCCTTTTCATAGTTATCTCTCAAGAAATGGTGTCTTATATCAATGTGTTTGGTTATTTTGTGATGCACTGGATTTTTTGTCATGTTAATAGCACTAGTGTTGTCACAAAAGATAGGAACAGTTCCTACATCAACACCAAAATCTTGTAATTGTTGTTTGATCTATAACAATTGTGAACAACATGAGGCTGCTGCCACATATTCAGCCTCAGCAGTGGAAAGTGCCACTGAATTTTGTTTCTTGGTTCCCCAAGAAACCAAACACTCACCAAGAAAATGTGTCATACCTGAGGTACTTTTTCTATCAACAAGGAAACCTGCATAGTCAGCATCAGTATATCTAACAAGATTAAAACTACCACCTTTTGGATACCAAAGTCCCAAGGAACATGTTCCTTTCAGATATCTCAATATTCATTTAACAGCTTTCAAATGAGATTCCTTAGGATTTGACTGAAACCTAGCACATAAACTAACACTAAACACAATATCAGGTCTACTAGCAGTTAGGTAAAGTAGAGAACCAATCATACCTCTATACAATTTTTTATCAACTGATATTCCATGTTCATCAAGATCCAATTTTGTGGCAATGGCAATAAGTGTATCAATTTCCTTAGCATTATCCATATCAAACCTTTTAAGTAACTCCTTAACATATTTTTGTTGATGGATCATAGTACCATTTGATGTTTGTTTAATTTATAAACCTAAAAAGAAATTGAGTTCACCCATCATGCTCATCTCAAACTCACTCCCCATCAAATTTGCAAATTCCTTACTTAAATTTTTACAAGTAGCACCAAAGATTATATCATCTACATAAATTTGAACAATTACGAGATGCTTACCTTTTTCTTTCAAAAACAGTGTGCTATCAATTTTACCTCTTTTGTACCCATGTTGAAGTAGGAATTTTGATAGACGTTCATACCATGCTCTTGGTGCCTGCTTGAGTCCATATAAGGCCTTGTCCAACTTGTACACATGTTCAGGGAACTGTTCATTCTCAAAACCTGGAGGTTGCTTAACATAAACTTCTTCTTTTAAGTAACCATTCAGAAATACACTCTTAACATCCATTTGATGTAGAGTAAATTTCATGTATGTCGCAAAGGCTATAAGGAGTCTTATTGCTTCCAATCTTGCAACTAGAGCAAAAATCTCATCATAGTCAATGCCCTCCTCTTGACTATACCCTTGAACAACTAACCTGACCTTATTTCTGGTTACCATGCCATCCTCATCAAGTTTGTTTCTGAAAACCCATTTTGTTCCTATTATGGACATGTTCCTTGGCTTGGGTTCCAGATGCCAAACTTGACTTCTTTGGAATTGATTCAATTCTTAATGCATAGCATTGATCCAATCTACATCCTTCAGTGCTTATTTCACATTTTTGGATTCAACAAGAGATATGAAGGCACTAAAGGCACACAGATTGTGATTTTTAACTGCTGATCTAGTTTGTATTCCAGCAGTCTTACCTGAGATTATTTGATCCACTAGATGTGAACCTTGATACTTGTAAGGCTTGAGTATCAAACCATTTTCAGAAGTCCCTTGCTGAGGAACAGTTTCTGAGGGAGTGGCACTGCCTATTTGTGAGGTGGATCCATCATTTGTTCCCCCTGTTCCCGTGCTACTCTTCTCAGTTCTGTCCTGAGGAACAGTTCCTTGCAGTTCACTTCTCACAGTATCCCCATCCAATGTCTATATTTTTGGATCAATTTCACCATGTTTCAGCATTCCAATCTCTTCATCCTCCTGTACCTGTTCTTGAGTCAGACTGTCAGTTTCATCAAATTTAACATGCATGCTTTCTTCAATTCTCAATGTTTTCTTGTTAAAGACTCTATAAGATTTACTATTTGAAGAATAACCAACAAAGACTCCCTCATCACTTATAGGACAATTTTCCTAAGGCATCCTTCCCATTGTCATGTATGAAACATTTGCAACCAAAAGCCCTAAGATGAAAAATATTTGGTTTTCTTCCCTTAAGCAACTCATATGGGGTCTTTTCTATTAATGGCCTTGTCATACATCTATTGATTATGCATGCAGTATTAATGGCCTCAGCCCAAAAGTTTTGTGGAAGATTTCCAAAAATTAACATAGTCCTTGCCATTTCCTCTAGGAACCTATTTTTCCTTTCCACTACACCATTTTGTTGTGGAGTTCTAGGTGAAGAAAAATTGTGATTAATGCCATTTTTATTACAAAAATTGAAAAACATATGATTTTCAAATTCAGTTCCATGATCAGACCTAATGGCAACAATGTGACTATCTAGAGTCCTTTGAGCTTTCTTAGAAAAAAAAATGAAAATGCATTAAAAGCCTCTTCCTTAGATGCAAGAAATATAGTCCATGTAAATCTGGAGTAATCATCAACCAACACCATAACATACTTCTTACCTCCATGATTCATTGTTCTCATTGGTCCACACAAGTCCATATAGACCAGTTCCAAAGGTTTGGTAGTACTTACCTGTTTCTTTGGTTTGAAGGAGGATTTTACCTGCTTCCCCCTGGCACAAGCTTCACAAACCTTATCATCCTTGAATTTGATGTTAGGGAGACTTATCACAAAATCCTTGGAAACAAGCTTGTTCAGTTATGAAAGACTAGCATGGCCAAGTCTTTTGTGCCATATGAGGGGATCATTTTGCACAACACTTAAGCAACTCAAGCTTCCATCGGATAGTGTCAACAGATCTACCTTGTAGATGTTTCCATGTCTATTTCCCTGCAAAATAATCTCTCCAGAGGTTTGGTTAGTCACAGTGCACCCAGTAGATGAGAAATTAACATTATTACCTTTGTCACACAATTGAGATATACTCAATAAGCAATGCTTCAGCCCATCTACTAGAAACACATTATCTATACTATGTGAATCAGACCTACCTACCTTTCCAATGCCAATAATTTCCCCTTTCTTACCATTACAGAAGGAAATACTTCCTTCTTGAAAGGCTGAGAGTGAAATGAACAGTTCCTTATATCCTGTCATATGCCTTGAGCAACCACTGTCCATGTACCATTTGTGGTTTCTCTCCTTCACTCTAGCCTGCAAAAGAAAACTACGGGTTAATTTTAAGAACCCAAACTAGTTTGGGTTCCTTTCCTTGAGAAAAAGGATGAATCAGATCTCTCCTAGCCCAGAATGGTAATGGTTTCATTGTGTGAACAGTTTTCTTTCTCACAGAATTTTGAACTGGTTTATAGGACCTGTTCCTCTACGCAGTCATTTTTAGAGATTGGCAATTTTCTTTCAAGTGACCAGTGTTCCCACAATGAGTGCATAGCCAATTTTCAGGAAGTGATAGGTACTTACTCTTTGGATCCCATTTGGGTGAAGACTGTGATTTCCCCTTCCTGTTACTATTGTGATTTTCCTGTAACCATTCTAGTGCTTCAGAGGACTTGTTCCATTTTACAGTTTTTCCTAACTCCATTTTTGTTTTAACTAAGTCCTCTTCCAAAGATCTAATCTTTTCATCTTTCTTGCACAGTTCATCAACTGTGACTTTCAATTTCTCTTCAGCAATGATCTGATGAGAATTAGCAATGTCTTTACCATTTTCAACTGTTTCCACTTTTGATTTTTCATTTTTCAGTTCCTGAACAGTTGATTCAAGTGTGAGGACCTGTTCCTTAAGCATGCTAATTTTCCTTTTCAGAGAGTCGTTTTTAATTACTGCCTTTTTATATTTTGTTCCTGAACTTTTGATTTCATCATGCAGCTGATTTTGTCATCCCTTACTGATTTAAACTCATTTAGCACAGTATGAAATACTTTAACTAATTTCTCTCTAGGCATGCTTTTCACATCTTGTCTAAGTTTAGAAACAAATACCTCAGTATCTTCTTCATTATCTGAGTCTTCAAGAGCCATTAGAGCAAGATCCTCATCCAGATCATCATCAGATTGTTCATCCTCACTGTCTTGCCAACCAGCAACCATTGCTCTGGGATTTCCACTTTTCTACCTGTTCCCTAGCCTTTTTCCTTTCTTCCACGTATCTCTTCCTCCATTCTCTTTCCATAACTGGACATTTGCTGATATAGTGCTCCATGCTTCCACATTTGAAGCATTCTCCAGCCTGTTTCATGTTAGAAGACCTATCCTGTCCATTAGCCCCCTTTTTCTTATTTAAATATCTTTGAACACTTTTAGCGATAAGGACCAGTTCCTTATCATCAATAGGCTTATCAGCAGCAGTTAAGGCTAGGTTAGGTTCAGTTTTAACTGGTTCACCTATGTTTTTAACCTTTTTCCTTAGTTCATAAGTTTTCAAATTACCTATAAGCTCATCTAAGGATAAGGTGGTCAGGTCCTTATCATCAATAGGCTTATCAGCAGCAGTTAAGGCTAGGTTAGGTTCAGTTTTAACTGGTTCACCTATGTTTTTAACCTTTTTCTTTAGTTCATAAGTTTTCAAATTACCTATAAGCTCATCTAAGGATAAGGTGGTCAGGTCCTTGCTTTCAATGATAGCACAAGCTTTAATCTTCCAAGAATCTGGAAGAACCCTAGTTAGGATTTTTTCCACTCTATCTTCAACAGTTAAAACCCTTCCCGAAGAAATAAGTTCATATGAAATAGCATTAAATCTAGTGTACATTTCGGAAATTGATTCTCCTTCTTTCATTTTTAAGCTTTCATATTCAGCAAAAAGGAGTGTATCTCTAGATCTTTTGACCTGACTTGTTCCTTCATGTGCAACCTGTAGAGCATCTCAAATTTCCTTTGCAGTGGTATACCCTCTAATTTTAGTGCACTCATCAGGACTGAGTCCACAGACAAGCCACTTCCTAGCTTTGGCATTTTTTTCCCACTGCCTTAAGTCTTCAGCAATGCATTCCCTTCTAGTTTTGGTAACATCATTTCCTTCAGCATCCTTTTTCATTGGAATCATGGGACCTTCAGTCACTATGTCCCATAACTCATAGCCTTCAGCCTGAAGATGATCTCTCATCATTTCCTTCCACCATGAATAGTATTTTCCATTGAACAAAGGAGCCCTGACAGTTGACTGACCCTCACCATTTTCCTGTGATGTACTCATTCTAATCCTAGGTGTTAGCCTTTTCAAGGATAACCCGCTCTGATACCAATTGTTATTTCCCAAGACACACCACTTACTGTTTTAAGGACCAATTTCTTCAATGTGTTCCTTTACTGTATTATATGCAAAATTAAAACTGTAAGTAAATGAACACCTAATATTAGCGTGGAAAAACCCCTTTAACTAGGGATCAAAAAACCACGACCTACTCTTCCAAGTAGGATTTCAACTTCACTATGTAAAAGACTCACTTGGTTACAAGACTACCTTCTTACTAACCTAGGACTAACTCTAATCCTCCAGTGACCCCTTTCACGATCAGTAAAGTTTCTTCGAGTACACGGCTTGAATTGAAATGATACAACTCAATAGTACCTACTACAGTTGAACTAAGACTGAACTTTTACAAGTCTCAATCTAAGGAACAAGTTCTTACTTAGTTCCCTGTAGATTAATGATTACACAAATAAGATAATGACTCTTTCAATGCTATGCTCGATTCTCTCTGTATTTGTGCATACTTCAATAGCTGAAATCCTTCTGCTTTTATAGCTTCCAAAACCCAAGAAGTCTTGAGCAATTAGAACTCCAAAGCTTCCAAGAGTTTGAGTCCTAATTGAACTCTTCCCTAGGTTACTCGAAATCTTTTAGCCCTTATCCACTTTTTATGCAATCTTTTCGTACCACGTTTAGACCTGCATAATTATCAAGATAAACATTAGACTTAGGATAATAAATAATATTTCAGCTTAAATGATTTTGCATGAATTATCTATTTAGCTGCAGTGATTCAAAGGAACATGTCATTGGATCTGTTCCTTAGTCATCAGTCAAAACTTCAAGCTTATCCAAGCTAACAACTTAGTAAACGTAAATTGTGATCAACAAATAAATCTTCAAACCAGGCATATTTAACTTCCTTGATTCAGAGCAACTTGGATGGAGATTTACGCTTTTAGTTCCTTAAATGAAACTTGATTTTAGTTCTTGAATATCTGGACTTAATCTTCAATTTATTAGCTGTGCTCTTTTGATTCATTTGCTTATGAATCTTCACAAATTTTCGTGAAATTTAAACTGTTAAAGCATCATTTACCTATGTACTACTACATATGTATATATGTTGAGATTCTGTTACTCTATCTCCGGTAATATGGTTCAAAATTAGTCTAATGTAACAAATTTTATAAACTAGTAAGGGACTAAAAATGCACGCTTTAATTAACAGGAGCTTCAATGTGGTTGCCATATATCACAACGGAGATGGAGTAACAGAATCTAGTTCAAGTCCAGGATAGCACTTATGTTCTTTTCACAGTGGAACTAGGAATCAGAACAATTTAGGAAACTAGTCAAGCTATATAGTAAGACTTGCTCATGCAACATATTAGTGTTTTCTCTCCAACTAAAAGAAAACAAAAAATCAATGAATAGGCAACATAATTATTCTCTGGCAAAAAATTTATTCGCATTCTGTTTTCATAATAATGAATGATACAAGTTCATCGACGCCCACGGAGATCATATACTCCGGCAAAAACAATTCACAGATGGGTTGAAACTGACAGCAATGAAACATACGAGATCGTCTACCAGGAAGAGGAAGAATTAGGAAAATCTTTTATTGTATGTCTAAAATGAGGATGAGTTTGATGAAACATTTGAAGAAATAACCTTTTCAAATCTCATTACCAATTGGCCTAAAATAAGTTCTTTGCTGGAATTTCAAGAACTAGACAGTGAGCGTGTTTTATTAGGAAGCAACAAAGAAATAACCCGCATGTCTGTTTTTTTGTGTTGTACCAAGATCATGTCTGCGACAAGGTTCCAACATACCAGCAATTTGTCATTGTTTAAATCATTGAAGAAGAAGAAGATAAATGGTGGTTCTAAGAAATGTTGTTAGCAGTGGGTACTCAAGTTACTGGCATGCCTTGTTACCATTACTTTCATATTGGCTGCTAATGGACTTGGCTTGGGAGAAGGGACTGTTGTCCTATTTGTCGCTATGAAATGCCAACTCAATAGATTGATTACTAGTTGCTGAAGAAGAAAGATGGACTGTTTTAGCCAATTAGATTTACTAATTTGTTGTAAGTTTTTTTAGAAAGGCGTTTATACTTCTTTAGTAGCGCAATGGAAAACTTTTGCAGAGAATTGTTTCCTACAAGTGCAACGCTTCTGACAAAATTCTTCTAGAAGTGAACAATTATTCGTCTATATTTTCTTTTAGTTGTACTTTGTTTAAATATGATGGTCAAATTTTGTACATGGTTAAATTTGAAATTTTACCTAGTAGCAAAACATTGACATAGCAATTTTGTTGTCCGGTAATTATTTGTATTTTCCAAGCGTAGAATAGGTACATCAATGTCACAAGCAATAATTCTGTAACTTTACTGTTATAGTGGGCGAGTTAGCTCAAATGTAGGAAGGGGGGACATACTCTAATACATAGGCATCCCACTTGTTCTATGCAATACAAGCGCAAAATATGAAGTGATATAAGATGTTTTAATTGATAAAATTTAACAGGGGATAAGTGTTCAATGGAATAAAAATGCAATAACAGAAATGTTTAGAAAGGTGGTTACCAAGAAAGGGAATTATAAATAAGTATTTTGACCACGATGCTCAAGAAATACGGCAAAATTTCTGTAGAAAGGGTCGGTTAGCTAAACTCAAAAAAGGCAATTATATTCTTGTTAAGGAAACTATCTATTGTAAACGAATATTTGCAGCAATAGTCTTCAAGGCAGAATTTCTACCACAATGACCTTAATTAAGCTTCATTGAGAGGAATGCCCCTGTACTTTTGTAAAACTAGGTTAATTGGAGGCTAACTCTGCCATTGTCAAAGGAAGATGCATTTCCTCCCAATTCTAAAGATAGGATGTCCAAGTCTCCAAGGTATTGTTTGACGCACATGAATACCACAAAAGAAACAAACAAGACTCGATAAATTAAGAAAGATTTTGTGTGTCTGCTTTCTTAATTACGACAGTATATGCCAATACATACACCAAATCCATAAATGTGCCACTTGCATAAGCTTTTGCACTTAATCCCGATTCGTAAAATTTGATGTTAACCATAACCTTTACAATAGCACTGTCACAGTTAATTAATATTACTCCATAAAATTAACTTTAACAGAGTCAATTGAATGTTCCAAATGATTTTTAGGTATGGTTTTTCCTGAGCACAAGCACTGAAATTCAAGTATTTACACGGTTTATAATATCATTCTGATAAGATACTCTATGAAAGCAATAAGCTTTTAGTGGGACTCATTTTTCCAGAACGCCATCCGATACATTTCTTTGAAAAAAAATAGAGATGGCTTACATTTCAGGGGAAAACTACGCCGTAAAAGCTGGTATCAAATGACATCTATCAGAACATGACTAGTAAAGAAACTGTTTGGCACAATTCAGTCTGGTGGATTCAGCTTCAAAGGTGAAATTTCCTCACCAATCTATTTTCTCCACCTCACATTTTAAATGAGCAATACAATGAATGAGATGATATACACTATGCTACAAAAAAACATGGACCTTTCTGTAGTCTATAAGTTGCAACGGATCCTACCCCCCCCCCCCCCCCCCCCCCAAAACCCCATGACTAATGCCAGAAGCGGTTGACCTAAAATCCTTGAAAGGAAAAAGAAAGAATCTTAAATAGCCCATCTGGGTTATCAGCATGTACCTGGAAGAGTAAATAACTGGTCATTAAGATCAGAAGATGCACACCATTGTGCAATATTCTTCAGAAAAGCAAACTCAGAAGGCTATACAAATATTCAAGATTGTTCATTATTGTCGAGAAATGGGAGTAATGGTAGAATATGAAAGCTCAAAAGCAGCACTTGTTTCATGCCTTCATTTCTTTAAGTCAACGACTGTATAGCGACATGATGTACCTAAAAATACATTGCTCAGCAACTAGTGCATGTCAGAACAATAATTGTCTTCTTAAATACTGTGCTTTACTTAATCCAGTGCCAGATGATGGAAAGCAAACATGCAGAACATAGTATCAACATTAAGTATTTTATCCAATCAGGTCAGCCTGTTCTCTATGTCAATAAGAGCAGAGGTTGATACCCAGCAGTGCAAGAGAGACTATCAATCCTTAAGACACAATTTGGAAGGGTAATCATGTACTTTCAAGTACATGGATCAATCTAGGTATGAAAAATTACCAGAGTCAAATCTGAGCACACCTAAAAGTGGAAAGCAGTTTCCATCTTGAGAACTAACACAATAATATACAGCACAAATGTGCAGGAAAGAAGCAACATACCCAATGACCTGCATCTTCGAGGACATGCATTTCAACTCCACCTCCCTCCTCTACAGCTTGTTCCTCAGCCACATGAATTCTCCTGATATCCTCAAGGGCCCACCTATGCAGACTTCTTTCTGCTTTCAAAAAGTTAACATGCACACCCCGTGGAACATCTTCCACTATTTTCCTGCACAAAGTTCCCGCAGTTACTATTTCCTCTTTTATAGAGAATGAGCCATTGATTTGATTTATCAGAAGCTTGGCGAGAATACCAAAAATAAAAGATAAAAACCCCATGGATACATTCTCCTATAATTCAACTTACTATAATGTACTCATTGCAAAACATTTACTATCATGTTTTTAATATAAGTTTATGCTGTTCAAATTTATTCTTAGCATGTCAATACTTATACTTTCTAGGCTCAAATAATCCCAGGCATCCCACTTTGATTTGTTTTCTAATGTCAAGCTAGGTATTGAGTTGAGTGACCAGTCCTCCAGTGCATTGTCACCGATTTTGCAATCTTCTTGTTATTCTTTCACTAATGTTGAAGCGTATCCTTGTCAAAAGAGATCCCGCAGTTTCTCGATTTTCCATGTAATTTTTCTTTATTTTTAAAGTTAAATTAATAGCAACAAGAAAAAAAGCCCATGCACGTTTGTGGTTTGCTGAACCTCTTGTACATGTCCAGACTACTTCAAGTATATTGGGCAACTTTGTATGCACTTATAATGACAAAAACTTTACAATGATTGCCTGATAAGGAATGAACAGGAAGCCAAAAATTGATTATTATAGAATCCGCAAATTAAAACTGACATGTGCTACCTACCATAGATTTGTTTCTTCGTAGGATTGATACATTTCAGCAATACCCTTGAGATCAAACACCCATGACAAATGCGAAGCAGATGAATCGACAGGGTTGATTTGACGAAGGTTAGTTACCACCCACTACAAATATTACAAAGAAACCAGCAGTTGATAAAATGAGAATGGGCCAATTCTAGTCTGAGGTGCAACGATTTAACAATTGGAATAAAGGTAATGATAGATTATCAGTGAGATGATGGGCTTACGAATCTTTAGGTAAACTTACTGCATGATATATTTACTAATTCATCTAATATACAAGCATTACATGGAAACGAGTAGTGATGCATACCCACTATCCACCAACTGTATGCCAACTAATTCTCGGGATTTCTCAGTCATCAAAAAAGTTTTTGGACGGCGTCATGTTTATGGAGTGGTACAATTAACCCCTCTGCGTTCATCTAAAACAAGATAGCATTGCCCTTTCACTGCCTTCCCCTTTTCTTCACCTCTTCTTGCACCAACTAAATATAGCATTAAACATTTGCACAATGGGCTCATCCACAGAGAGCAGTAAAGACAGTTCGACAGGAGTGCATCAAGTGTACACGCAGTGGGTATGGCCAAACCCACTGTGTCTAGCTAAAACCTTATATAAGTGGAAAGAAATAGAGATAACGCGTTTTTGGCTTTTTGGTGCAATCTTCAAGATGTAAAGGATGCACATAGTATGTTAGATTTTATTAACTCATTGCAGGAGTAGCAATCTGTATAGGAAAGAACCCTTCTTTTTGTTTTTGGATAGGGGTTTCTCTGACTCTGTAACTTCCAAGCAGCACTTTCTTAGTGCTTTGCTGTTTATATTTATAATATAATTACTTACCATATCAAAAAAAAAAAAAAAAAAAAAAAAAAAATTAGAGACAGCGTGAATATATATAGAATCAAACTCACTGCTGTAGAAGTACAATAGTTCGGTAGAGCTCTAAACCCACAGATTCTAAATCCTGGATCTGCCTTTTGAGTGAAGACAGTTTTAATTTAGGATAGGGTGTCTGATACATTCCACCTCCTCCCCAACCAACAATATCCAAGGATATCATTTCCAATATATCACATGGAGAAACAAGTCTCTCAATATTTTGCGGTAAGCTCTCGTTAGAAAGGAAATGTAGCAGCGATGATAACTAGAGTACTAGTATTTGTTAGAGTTAAACCTCGGGGCATCAGGTATTGTAGAACTGGAAATTTCTCCCCAATGTCAGCAATGTTGGCAGTTCAATTGGGCTCCCATAGAAGAACAACAAATTTTCTCAAGATCCAGGTACACGTGTCAGAGGCATATGAGATACGGTATTCTCCTACTTTCCATGCGGAGTAAGACTAAAGGTCCATTAAAAGATACTTAGAGAGACTGGAGGACTTCATTCTCCTAGTAAAGTTCTTTACATTGTCTTTCAAGGACAACTTATTGTCTGGTACTCTACCTACTAAGTCATCAATTCACTTTTTCCATCACAATAGCCAAGAGAGATCTACTGTCTCACTCTCCAGGCAGTTGACAAGGGAGGAACACAATACGACTTCGTCAAGAATTACATTAGTAATGTTACTAGCGAATTTCTAACATCTCATAAGTCATAACTCAGTATCAAGCTCAGTGTCTCAACAAATGCAGAAAAGCCACCTGAAGCTTAGACGGCATTTCAGTTTGCAAACTTGAAGTTAAACCTTTCAGAATCTGTAAAAGTAAGAATGCGATGCCAAGGGATACCTGTGCCACATCCCCAGAGAAACCTTCTTGTATAAGAGCCTCTACGATATCTCGTTTTGAAGGGACCTTCCTTGAAAAATAATATCATAGAAGAACTGATGTTAATACAAATTATCTGAATAAATCAAGTACATAATAAAATCTAGAGAGAGAAGGAAAAACAATATTTGAAATCGGAAGCGAATTGATGTAGCCAATGATACAATACAACAGTGTATGCTATTTCAAGTAACAAATCCAAAAATCATAGTAAAACAAAATCAACATGCCATAACGAAAGAATTAGTTGAGAAGTAAGCCCAAAATAAAAAAGGCTCGCTCTCCCTTGCTCTGACACATATTCATCTTCATCTACAGAAATGATGGAATAGACAAGCTTTCCCCAGCAAAACACACTCAGTCATTGTAAGAGAAATCCAATCAAATATCACCATGCCTTAAACCCATAGTATTTCTTGCGAACCTTTTTTTTGGATAGGTAAAACATTTATTACTATGAAAAAAGAAACAGTTATTACCAAAGAGGAAGATAAACTTTGTTTACAAGAAGTAAACAAATTCCAACTCTATATGGAGCACAAATCCACAAATTTGATCAAATATCTACACGAGTGCTATCCTGTGAACTCCAGAAATACACAAACTAACAATATGCACTGAACGTGGAAAAAAGAGATTGGCATTCCCGGATGCTCTCCTGTTCTGCTCTTTCCTAGGTATCCACATCAGAGCATGAGATCTCCCTTAGGACCTAGTGGACTCCAAATTTCTACTTAGAAGTCTAAAAAGGAACACATATTGACATTGACCCACTACATTGTCATAGAGTAATGACAACAAGACAGCATAAATTTTGGTAACGTTCATCTAAGGTGAAATAGATGGAGTCATTTTTGTACAAACTGAAATCACCAAAAGCACTCACCTCTTTTGGTAATTTACTCAGAAATGATATCAATTCAGCTGGATGATCATCTCCATCTGCACCAGCTCGAACCTCTCCTGGAGTAGCATCTAGAACCCAGACCTTTTGACACAATTAGTTTGAATTATTCCAAACTATTAGGAAAAAGGAAGAAAAGGCAGAAGAAAGTATGGAAAAATCGATCACAAGAACAAAGAGAGTGCATAAGAACAGAAAATATCCTCCCTGAAAACCAATTACCAAAATTATCAAATGTAAATGAGAGAACTTTGAAGCAAATGTTAAATTGCCTTAACAGTGTTTCTTAGAATACTTTTAAATACTCACAAGTTCCTAACCATATCCAAGCTGGTTTACATTACTGCAAGTATGTCTGTAGGGTTCTTTTACAAAATACTTACTCTAACTGGTCGTGCAAGGGGTTTGGCTACCTGCTCAACCATGCTCAATGCAACTGCAAGTATAAATATGAAAGATGAATGTCTGAAGAGCAAAATATTAATTGATTTCTCCATGTAACTTTATACTGTACTAAGTTAAATTACCTTTTCCTCCAAAGCTGTGACCAACTACAACTCGGGGAGTCAGTCTGAGCTGCCCAAGCTAGAGAAAGAAAAAATAAATAATGAGATCAAGCAATGTATTACCATAATAGTGTTACCATCTCAGGCAAGACATGAAGAAGAAAAATGGGTAATTATTTGACCCAACCCAAAATCAGAAAAGCAACTGAACTATAAGTGAACCCTTTTAAAGACGAGTCCAAGGATTTGCCAACCTAAGGCACGCGATCCCTCTTCCCTCCTACCCCGCTGATTACTATTTCTCCATGACATATATTAACTTCTCTTTCTCCTGCAACTAAAAACACCTACAGACTTTGCCCCTAGACATGTCCATTGTCAACCTTTCCACCATCATTGTTGACTATGAGCAGGGGCGGATTTGTAGGCATATTTGTGGTTCACTACTCATGGTTCCTCCATCAAATTAGGTATATAATATACACATTTGTCAAAATATAACTAATATGATGTTTAGGAACTCATGCTTTAAAGCTTGAATGGTTCATTTGGTCAAGCAATGTTTCACTTACAATCAAAAGCAGGGATCAAATCTCACTCGAATGCTTTTTAGAGCCCGTTTGGGCCAGCTTAAAAAAGTAGTTTTTAAGCTAAAGTGCTTGAGCTTATTTTACTAAATAAGCAGTTACGTGTTTGGATAGAAGTGCTGAAATTGAAAAAAAGTTGTTTTTGTGTTTGAGTGCTTTTCCTGATGAAATGACTGAAATATCCTTATATTTGTTAAGATTTTTAAAGAAGTTGACTACTGCAAAATTGTAATTAGGGATTAATTAATCAAACTAATTTAAGTCTCAATTCTAAATTTATCAAATAAATCCATATGGCAAAAATGATAGTGAGGATCCATTTCTGCCAATTATATTTGATATGTGTAATTAATTTGGCTATCTGTTGTTGCTTATAAGACGAAGGATTGTAATTTTATTTTTCCCTATTTTGCTCTCTTTACTTCATCTTCTAACTATTTATACAAATTCATACATACAACCACAGTCACAGTGTATGATGACTTTGAAGACCAACAAGATACAATAAAAATTTGTGGCTAGTTGATTAGTTAATCGCCCACAAAAAAAAACCCAATCTGGGCAAATTGGATGCTAAGAATATTGAGAAGTGCAGAAATGGGAATGAGGGCAGAGATGGAGAAATCCAGAGAACAAGGAAAAGCAACGAACAGCCATGAATATTTTTTGGAATTTTAGGAAGTTAGAAGGGACAAGAATGTAAATTACATGGTCAAACCCAACTAGCTTTTAAGCTAAAAAGCCTTAAGTTGGGGTTGGCCAACTTATGGCTTTTAGCTTATTTTGGATGATTTGGCTTATAAGTAAAAAGCACTCAAGTAAAAAGCTCTTTTTAAAGTTGCCAAACACCAAAAAGTAAAAAAAGTGGCTTATAAGCCCACCCTTAGTATCTTTTTCCGCTTCTACTACTTACATTGGTTCAACTTTTTTTTTTTTTTTTGCTTAAAAAGAGGCAAAATGCCAGGTGATTCGAACATGAAGCAAATTTTGAACACCTTTAGCCACAAGGTTACCACTACTTATTATGTATAGATGTTCAAAACATAATATATCATCATATAAAGTGATAGTCGACATATATATATATTCACATATAATTTTCCAACTAAGTTGTTCGCCAACCACCCTTGGGATCATGTAAATGCGTCATGGTCCTGATATCTTAGATCCACCTTTACCTATGAGAACTTACCCCTATCTTACACACTATGTTATATTCCCGTTTTAAGAATCAAGGCACTGAGTGGTGAAAATAATAGGGCTCGTCAAAAAGAGCTCCAATTTTAGGCTCATCAAAGCAAGCTCCATATCTTAGGCTCGTCAAAGAAAGCTCCAATCTTAAGAGTCATTGAAAGAGAGTCTCACACCTTTACGGTTTTGTCGAAATTCTATATATCACTTCGGTAATGGTGTTGATTTCTAATACCGATAAGATATCAGTACGGTAACGGTATTTATATATCTTCACCGTTACCGTACCAATAATCGATAAGGTATTTTTATATTTTTATATATTTTATTTTATTTATTATTGGTTTATTAGCCCTTAAATTTTAATTTAATACAACTTTAGTTTATAGGTTAAACCTCAACTATCATAGTTGTTGGTGGTTATTAGTCATTACTCTTTATTAGGCATGGCCCACTTTATATGTCTGATTTTGCTTCCATTTTATATGTTTTGATTCTGCTTCTATTTTATACATTTGATAACTTAGAGCAGTTCCTAGTAATGAGGAAATGAAATACTTAGTCAGTTGGTTGTATGAAGTATATACTAATGTGAAGTGCTTATGCTTTCAAGTCATCCTTTATACTTACAATATGCGGAAGTAAAATAGTTGTAATTGAAGATTCAGAACAACTTGTGAAATACTTGCCAAGAAAAAGGAATTCAGCACAATCAGTTCACTTAAACTTGTGAAATCACAATGTGCCTGTTAGTTATTGACAACCGACCACCGAATTCACGCATTACTTCGATGGTACAAGTAATAATGGTTATCGAACCATTAACTATCGAACCGTTAAGAATCGATAACCGATAAGCCGATAGCTTATCGGTACGGTATTGATTTTACATAATTACATACCGTTAACCGATATACCGCTACCGATAAGCTAAAACTCAAACTGTATCAACCTATTAACCCCCCTAAGTCATCTGATGTTCAACAAAGATTTAGTAAGCCACAAAGATTGACACTTCATCACTATGAGTTAGTAAAAGTCATGCAAGTTATTTAAACACCATAGGTAGATGTGATGCCTTTAGATTGGTGAAAGTTATACGATAAAATTAAGCAGTCGGGGCTTCACTTTCATGGATTTGAAGAAGAAGCTAGGCCTCTCACATAATACAAGTGAAACTAAAATAACCTGGGCTTCACTTTCATGGATTTGAAGAAGAAGCTAGGCCTCTCACATAATACAAGTGAAACTAAAATAACCTGACAAGTGGTATTCCCCACATAAAATACATGAAAACTTAATGCTAGACAAGTATTAGTGGGAATCTCTTACATTGTGGAGATTTTCAGAAATAGACAAGGCATGAGATAGAGTGAGAATCTTTTGATGAGCTACCGAACAAGACCTAGACAAGTAATAGTGGGGAATCTCTTACATGGTAGAGATTTATTTGGAAGTGGACAAGATATAAGTTAAGGTAAATTATCACTACAAGAGCTAGTAGACAAGGCATGGGAAAGTGAAATTCACATAGCAAAGGGACCCAAAAACAAAACAAGGGAGGGTTGAATTTTTGGCAAAGCCATATATGGAATAGCAGGATGTTCAGCAAATACACGTAAGAGTAAGACTTAGAATAGAGTAACTTTTATGGCATGGGATAGAGAAGAATTCTCTCACGCCATGGACAAAAGATAGTGACAAACATGAGATGTTTATGGTGAGGTTACAATGACTTGGATGATTATGGTTGGGTTAGCATGGCTAAAGGGTCTAATTACTAGTGAAACTGTCTTTAATCCACTACTTCTTGTTGATCCTTGCTTTACCTTTTAATCTCTTTTTCTCTAACCTTTGGAAATAATTTTAGCCATGTGATGACTCTTTTTCCGTTCTCGTTTTTTTCCTTCCTCTTGGCGAATTGTCGGTTCTCACATTTAATGTAGTCCTACTAAATTTTGTTGGATCAAATTCATTTAGGTTTTGGGAGTCTTGGAAAATTTCATAAGGTGCATTCTACTCTTGGTGTTTTTTAACCCTTTCCCAAAATGGATGTTCTGAAGTATAATTCTAGCTTTCGCTTTCCTCTTAATTTGGTCGTATTTCCTTTGGGACCCACCTATTTTGTTGGAAGATTAATTTTCGAGCTTCATACTGTTCTTCCATATCAAAGATTGATATTGGTGAAGAGTGGTGGATAAAGACGATTTCACTATTGATTAGACCCTTTAGCCATCTTAATCCATCATAATCATCCAAGTCATCTTTACATCACTATAATCATCTCATATTTTTCCGCTATCTTTTTTTTTTTTTTTGACAAGGTAACATATTTCATTATAAATCTTCAGCACAAAGATAGTGCTGGAAACCAAAAGGTATTTGCATCAAACACTAAACTACAATCCTTGTTCTTCTTACAAGGAATCTAAAACTAGCAAGATTGACTCCGGATCATCCCTATATTCAGCTTTACACCAAAAACAAAAAAGAAAAATACAATTCATCTTGATCTTCTGAATAGGGCTAGTTGTATCTTCAAAACATCTTGAGTTTCTTTCCTTCCAAAGAGTCCACCAAATGGTTGCTGGGACAATTTTCCATCTGTTTTTATAGGCAGAAGCTTTTCCCCCTTCATTCCAGCATGACAGAAGCTCAGATGTTCTTCCCGGCATTGTCCATCTTATACCCCTGAGGTTGATGAATAAATCCCACAGCTGACTAGTCACTCTACAATGAATAAACAGATGGCTGATTGTCTCTGCTTCTTGTCCACACAAATAGCACCTTGAACAAATTGGTATACCCCTTTTCCTTAGGTTGTCATGTGTTAGAACAGCTTCCTTAACTACCAACCACGTAAAACATGCCACTTTGTATGGAACCTTAATCCTCCAAATATGTTTCCATGGCCATAAATTGACTTGACCTTCATCCTGGTTCATATCTTTGTATGCTAAACAGACTGTGTAGACCCCTCCGCTATGTTTTTGCCAGCAAAGTGTATCTTTCCCCTCCTCTAGTCCTTTGCAATGCTCCAAAGTGTTAAAAAAATCTATTATTCTGGGCAGCTCCCAATCATATAAAGATCTTCTGAATGTGATGTTCCATCCCTGCAAAGACCACAACTCATACACTGTAGCTCCATGTTGTTGGTTCAGCTCATACAAGTCAGGAAAAAGATGCTCAAGGCTACCAATTCTCAACCAATTGTCTTCCCAAAAAAGGGTTTTCCTACCATCCTTAACATTAAAACTCAACTTACTGGTAAGTGATGGCCATAGGTTCCTGATAGTTCTCCAAACAGCAGTACCATAAGGAGTATTCACCTGTTTTGTCATCCAGAATCCCTCATTTCCATACTTCGCCTTTATCACCTTGCCCCATAGAGCTTGCTCCTCCTTTGTGAACCTCCACAACCACTTCATCAGTAAACACTTATTCTGCTTTCTCAAGTTCCTAATTCCCAAACCCCCCTTTTGTTTGTCATTGGTCAGAATTTTCCGTTTAACTAAATGGAAGCCTTTTTTCTCCCTATTTCCATGCCAAAGAAAATTTCTTCTCAATCTATCCAACTTATTTTCTACACTAGCAGGAATAGAAAATAAGGACATCATATAGGTAGGGAGAGCATCTAGTACTGAGTTTACTAGTACTAGTCTTCCACCCAAAGAGATGTAATTTGATTTCCACCTTGATAACTTCTTCTCACATCTTTCCAACACTCCATTCCAAATAACTCTAGATTTATTTTTAGCACCCAAAGGCATCCCAGATAAATGGTTGGGATTGTTCCAATTTTCCCTCCCAATATATTTGTCAAACGTTGAATATTTGGCACTTCATTAACCGGAAAAACCTGACTCTTCCTCCAGTTAGTGTGGAGTCCAGAGATGGCTTCAAAAAGGATCAGGATCACTCTTAAATACTTGACTTGACTCTCTTCTGCATCACAAAAAATCAGTGTATCATCTGCATATTGAAGGTGAGTAACCTCCAGCCTTGAAGATTGACAATTTTCCACATTAAACCCCCTGATCCATCCATTAACCTGTGCAATTTTTACCATGTTATTCAAGCCTTCCATAACTAGTATGAATAGAAAGGGTGACAAGGGATCACCCTGTCTCAGTCCCCTTTGAGAGGGGAAAAAACCTTCTGGAGCACCATTTATTAAGCTGGAAAATTTAATTGTGCTTATACAAAACCTGATCCACCTAATCCATTTCCTTCCAAAACCCATTTTGTGAAGAATTCCCAGCAAAAACTCCCAGTTTACATGATCATATGCCTTCTCAATGTCTAACTTGCACATTATTCCTGGCCGCTTCTCCTTGAGTCTAGAATCTATACATTCATTGGCAATTAAGACAGCATCTGTGATTTGTCTTCCTTTTATGAAGGCCATCTGTTGAGAATCAACCAGCTTGTGTATGACCTTTTTCAACCTTTCAGTAAGTAACTTAGATATCAATTTATAAATACTGCTTATAAGACTGATTGGTCTGAATTCTCTCAACTCTTTAGCTCCACTCCGTTTAGGGATCAAAGTCACATATGTGGAATTAAAGCTCTTTTCAAAATACTCTTGAGAATGAAAATTCTGCATAGTTGCCATGATATCAGCCTTGACCACATCCCAACACTTGATATAAAAGCCCATAGTATATCCATCAGGTCCAGGGGCTTTGTCTATTGCACAAAGTTTTAGGCATTCGAAGACCTCATTCTCCTCAAACTCACTCGGTAGAATTTGTTGTTCTTCTACGGATATAGAAGGGCAATTGTTCATAGAACATGTAGGTCTCCAATCTTCTGTTTCAGAGTATAATTTAAGATAAAAAGCGATGATCTGTCTTTTGATCTCATCAGGCTCTTCAATACACTCCCCTTCTACCTCCAGTTTGTCAATGTTATTGTATCTCTTATGTGCATTGGCAGTTCTTTGAAAAAACTTGGTGTTTCTATCTCCCTGTTTAAGCCATAGTGCCCTGGATCTTTGTCTCCATGCTACTTCTTCTTTTTTCTTCAAACTCCATGGAGAGACTCGCTCTCCTAGAAATTTCCCCCTCATTAAGATTCCTCTGTTGTTGAATAGCATCCAGCTCAGTGATCTGATTCAATATCTGATTTTTTTCCCTCTCCAAATTGCCATAAGTGCTTAAACTCCATTCTCTCAATTTCCCTTTGAGGGCTTTTAGTTTACAAGCAAGGATATAATCTGGTCTTCCTACTATGTCAAAAGATGTCCACCAGTTATGAACTCTGTCATTGAATCCATCAGTATCCAACCACCAATTTTCAAACTTGAAGTAGGATTTTGATTGTTCCCAATTGCCACACTGTAAGACTAAAGGGGTATGGTCTGAGCATACTCTAGGTAAAATCTCTTGCTTGATATTTCTGAAATGATCATTCCATTCCTCTGAAACTAGAAACCTGTCAATTCTGGAAGTTGTCTCTTGTCCGCTCCCTTTAGCCCATGTGTAAGTACCCCATTCAAGTGAAGATCCACCTGTTCCATGTCTTCAATGAACTCGGAAAATTCAGTCATTGCTCTTGTACTTCTGCTGCAATTCCTCTTTTCAGAAGGAAACCTGACTATGTTAAAATCTCCAGCTACCACCCAAGGCCCTGCGAAAAGACCTCTAACTGCCCCAACCTCCCACCACAATTCTTGTCTTTCTCTGTTACAGTTTGGAGCATAAACTCCTGTCATGTGCCAATAAAAATCTTGAAACTGTGACTCAAATTTGCATGTCAGAGAAAAAGAGCCAGTAGTTACCACTTCCCCGTTCCATATATTACTATCCCACAATATTAGGATACCTCCTCTAGTACCGCTAGCCTCTAGCTGCCCATATTTTACTCCACTATTCCCCATACTTGTTTGACCCTCTTCTTTATGTTTCCTTCTATTTTAGTTTCCTGAAAACAATAAATGTCAGCTTTCCACTGTAAAATCAAGCTGTTAATCACCCTTCTTTTGTCTCTACGATTCAACCCCCTCACATTCCATGAAACTATTTTGACCTTCATTGATTCACAATTGATAAATCTTTCCCCCTGTTTCTTGCCCCAGTGCTTTTGAACTTCATATCAATAATCAGATCTTTTAATTCTTGACTGCCCTTTGTTTTAGTAGTCGCCAAGGTGACGACTTCTGTTTCGTGTCTCTTTGCATGTCTGCTTCTATCAATCTTCATAAATAAAGCTAGAGCATCCTTTTCACAACCATAAAAATCGACCCCAAATTGTTTGCTTAATTTTATCACGTTTTGATGAACCCATAAGGATGTATCCATCTCCCCCTCTAAGTCATCTCCTTGCAAAAACTCATCCCCTTGCAATTGTATATTCAGAGGTTGTGCTTCCTCAGTTTCCCAGATATCATTCTCATTCTCAGTGTTTACTATCATCTGCATGTCATCCCTGCCATCCCCCATGCTGATCTGTGGAATTTCACCTTCAATATTAGTCATGGCATCTTCATAGTTATCACCTTCTTCAAGAATTCCCACTGCTTCCTGTGAGAAAGGTAGAATATTTTCTGTGTCTTCAGTCTCCTTTTCTATTGCAACTTGAATGGAGTACTCAGGAACAAAGTCGTTAGCTTGAATTTCCACTACTAGTGGGTCCACTTTGTTTAAGTGAGACAAATTGGGCTGGATCTGGAAGAATAATTGGGCCTCATTAAAAATAAGTGAATCTGAAGGCTTTTCTTGTTTACTAGGGTTTTTTGCAAAATTCAGTTCTTGGGCCGGCCCATTACCCGACTCATTATCATTTAAAATAAGATCCCCCTGAGTCTCACCACGTGACTCCTCCCCCACATCCTCATCAATTAATTTTGAATCTGGCACAGTTTTAGATGTACCCACGTGCCCTTCTCCCTTTTTATTACAGCTATTCTCCCTCTCTACTGCGATACAGGGTTTAATTGCCCAGTGGTCAATAACCTGCTTCCCTTTCTCCCCCTTATCTTCTCCGGCATCCACTGTCGTTGGTGATTCACACCAGATCGGAATAGTAAAAATTAAACCCTTATCTTCTATCAACACTTCTTTTGGTACCTTTCCTCCATCACCTCTGATTTTAATCCTTGCCCATTTAAGATGATTCTTCAAAGAGGTCTCTTCCTCTGTTTCCATCCATCCCACCACAATTATCTCCAATGGCTTTGAAGATTTTTTCAGTCCAGAAGTGTAATGGAAGGCCCATGGCTCTGATCCAAGTCCAATCTCTTTTTTCATTGAGAGAATGACAACCAGCCGTTGGTGACCACCATTCCAGGTGTATTTTTTGTTGCTTCCACCTCCATTCTCCATGAAGAATGTGTTCTGCCATATGTTTGTTTGGGAATTGGAACAGAAAGCTGGATCCACCCATCTCATAGACGTCGATTCCAAAAGCATTTTTCCAAGAAACAACAGACCACCTCCGGATATCATCAAGAGTTGGTTTCTCTAACAGGCTTTCATCAAAGCTACCAACAACACATCTACCCAACAAACCTTCATCCGCATTTACAGCACCACCAGAGATCAGTATTCTGTTGTTAGGACTGTTTGTAATATGAACTTCATTGGACTCCTTTGTCTGCCATTTACTGGTTTTGACCAAGTCTTTATAGGGGATTTTGGGATCTATCTTCTTAGGACCATTTGTAGTAAAGGAGCCTGTATTTGCATTAATGAATCTCCTGATCTTTAATGCAATATCACTCCATCCCCCATTAAATGTAACTTCTGGAATAATAGTTACTGATCTTTTGTCACCTTGAAGTGATATAATGCTTATGAATCTTCCAAACCTGTTGTTCTTCCTCGCGCTGAAGAAATTTGAATATTGCTCCTTTAGTTTCCATCTCCTTACTTGCGTACCAGCATCTTTAGAGGCCTCCTGAAGAACAAAGCACAACCATTCCATGGTTTTTAAACTGAAAGTTGTTCTACTCATCATATTTCGGCTCCTTTCTACCCATTCGAACCAAGTTTCTGCCCTTGACTTAATTCTAGTAATATCATAAGATTTGAATCCAGCTGCAAAATAAATCCGATTATCCCCCATGATGGAACTAAAGATAATTTAGGATTAATCACTGATTAATGTAAAATTTAAAACTCTAAAGAGGACAACAGAAACTTTAGATTGCCCCAGAAAAGAAGTGGTCTTTTCTAGCCTCGTTAAATGTGCCTGGGAGCATTTTTCTCTTACATGATCTGCCTCGTTAAACTGCACATTAAAACTGCTGTTGTTCCGCTATCTTTTGTCTCGTATATTGAGAAAAAATTTCTCTATCCCATGCCATAAAAGTCACTTTATTCTAAGTCTTATTCTTAAGTCCCTTGGCTGAAAATTCTTGCTATTCCATGTGTGCCTTTGCCAAAAATTCAGCCCTTATCTTGATTTTGGGTCTCTTTGCCATGTGAATTTCACTTTCCTATGCCTTGTCTACTAGCTATTGTGGTGGGAATTTACCCTTTCCTATCATATGTCTTGTACATTTCCAAATAAATCTCTACCATGTAAGAGATTCCCACTACTACTTGTCTAGGTTTTGTTTTCTAGCTCATCAAAAGATTCTCGTATTATCTCATGCCTTGTCTATTTCCTACATCTCTATCATGCAAGAGACTCCCCACTATTACTTGTCTAGCATTGAATTTTTATGGATTTATATGTGTAAGACCACTTATCATATTATTTTAAATCCACTTGTATCATATAGTAGTTGCTAATAGAAGTTGTCATTTTCCATCTCCTATATAAGGGAGCCTTTGTAGTAGCTTGAAGATCATCCTATAACCTTCGTAAAAACTTGTCATGTAATAAAATGTCTTCTTCTAGCAAAGTTCTCTTGCTTGTTTTTTGAAATATGGGAGGATGTTCCTTATATGAATGCAGAGTGTTAAAGGGAAAAGCCCAAAAATAACAATTTGTAGCCTACTTAACAAAGTAGAGAATTGGATTTTAAGGAAAAAATAAGTTGGATACATCAACTATGGGCAGAAATTCTAGTGGTAACTGGAAAGGGAAGGAATAACATCAATTATTAAAGATTTAACTAAGAACTCTGGGCTGATATTTGAATGATCCATAGTGAGTTCAGAAATAGAAAGAGTGCACGTTTATCGTTTTACAGAAACAATAATCTGCAATTATTTCATTAGTTACTTTTTCAGGCTTGTCACATGAGTCTTAAAATCATCTTTCCGCATTTGGAGAAAAGTGTAAATATATTCATATACCAAATCTTCGATAATAAAGTTGCTACATCTTAGCAAGATATTTTCATTAGACCATGAATTACAAATGCCAGGAAAAGTTCTATTGCTATTTCATGTGGCAATCCACATCGATGTAATGGATGGTTCATGATCTGAAACAAAGTTTTGGGAAATAGGGGGATAGATCGGGTGGCTGATGAAACTGTAGGAACGGAGTCCTACTGATAACAATGGGGGCTATACCGCTGCCTAAATCAGAAGGGGCTTCCAGGATGACATGGCACTAGCTAATATTGCCACATGGATACATGCACAAGTAGCCATGCGAGCACCACATTTACATGCAGAAAAACGTGCCTTAAACAGTCCCACCGACACGAGATGTCACAGAAACACCACTAGAAATTTTAGTATGTGCAGAGTGCAGTAGGTCATGGTCAAGAAACTATACCAGTTTTAAGACATCAAGAGCAGCCGATGCGACAGTATGTGGTCCCCTCTTCTTGAGAGATGCAGAATCGCCATGGCACCGCAAGTCCACCAGGAGAAACTGCAGAAAAGTAAATGTATTGTTAGATTGTCACCAACAAACTCACCATAACAAAACGAATCAATCATAAGATATTGACAATCAGTTAGACAAGAATGTGAGCTTGAGGATTACAACTGCTGAAAGAGTCAAAAGCAGATGAATTAAGGATAGCATCCACACAGCGAGGAGAAAATATAGGTTGAAGAGTGATGTGACCACGATTAATAGTAGTTTTCAAAAGTTACTGAAAAATATATAGGATAACACAAAGAAGCTCACGTAAGGTAGTGGAATACATCTCAACCTGATCTATTTGCATTGCTCAGAAGGGTGATAAAGCACATCAGCACCCAAAAAAACTTTGGGAGCTTCATATGTTTATGTTTTTATTTCTGAAGTTTCGTTTATTACTGCTTTGTGTTAATAGTAGCCTCTTGTTCAAGTGAGTGAATACAAAAGTATGCTGTTTTCAGGGCGACTACTCGATGCTTAGACACTTACATCTCTAACCTCTCTATAATAAAGATTTGCCAACATAAAGTGCTTCAAACTTCTGCACCCCAAAAAAGTTTCTAAAGGATGCTGGCTAACAACTTCTGTGAAGTTTGAATGTGAATTTGCGCCTATATTTGTCTTCACAGCAACCAAAAAGATAAAATTCTAGGACATGTGATATAACTGACAAAATAAGCAGCTCAATATAGGATGAATAGAAAAGTAAAGCACTCTTTACCATAGAGTCTCAGGTGTTGTTTTTACCTAATCTTATGGTTATGTGGAAACCTCTTCTTGAAACTTTTGAATTGAATTATGAATATAAAAAAGCTATCTCTCAAGGGTACTAGTATCAAATCAAATCTTCCTTTCTCTTCATTCTTCACATTATCAATTATAGAAGAGTTCCTCCTTTGTTTTGTCCAAGCCAACAGGAAAAAACATGCAACAGAACACATTCCCCATCCAAATGGACAAGTTAAAAATGATGCAAAGTTCATTAAAATACTACTTAAGAAGGGATCCGAACAAACAGCTTATCTCTACTACCTGCCATTTTGGAAATTCTTGGGCCAATCTCCTAGCGAAGCTTCCTGAAATTTTCAGATTTTGTCATTGAAAAGGGCAAGGATAAGGCTGTAAGAAGCTTGAAGCAGGACTGCTGTGGATTGGAAGAACTAGAAAACTGCATAAAGCAATAATGCGTCTACAATTTTAACTTATAGATCTGTAAATCATTGTGAATTAACCACGATTTTAGGTATAAAATTTATCCTGCAAAAATAAAATCAGATCACTCTCTGCATCTGAACTTTCAAGCAGAGTCATGGTCTACTCAGAATATCGTAAAAAGTATCAGACACTTGGGCATAGCGGGAAAACAAGAGTAAGTAGAGAAAAGGAGAACTAAGGAATGTCCTGCTGAAAGAACTAAAGAATTTCCGATATTTCTGTCATAACATTCCCTTTATTTTTCTGCTAAGTGAAAGCAAGTTCTACCTTTCCACTTTCCAACAACATTTTCTGGATTTTAGCCAAGATGGTTCTAATCACTAAAAAGTTTGAGACAAATTGAACTCTACCAGCATCGGCTGGCTGCTACTAGGTATACAACAGTTTCTGATTTTCAGCTAAGATGGTTCTATTCACTAAAACTTTGAAAAAAATTTGAACTCTACCAGCATCGACAGCTACTAGGTATACCAACTGTGCTAATTAGAGCATCAAGATGGTAATTTAAGGGAATGAGATACATAGCTAAAGACATTTAGAAAATAGAAACGGGGTAAGGGAATAATTACTGTGCAATTGGAAAATTAAGGAGTAGATGGAACATGGATTAGTTTCCACGCCTCATCACTATCTTGGAAATGACATCAATATCATTAGACATTCTGGCGTTTGAGCAGTTCACATTTCAAGCAAAATGTCATCTGCTAGTTGCATAAGAAGGCTTAATTGAAAGCCGTACGTACAATGTTAATATATTCTGTGAGAAACAAGGATGAGAAAAGGTAGGCACTTTAAAAGCATCGTGAGTAATGCAGCGAATATGCAAGAAATGAAGAAGCGGTGTGCCGGAATTCACAAATTTTGAAATGGATCATTACCCCAATTTTTCCTGCTACCCAGAATACCATGCAAAAGAACAGCAGTTGGTGGTTCAGGCAACGATCCCTCCATGATATAACTCCATCTTACCTATACATCCAAGTTGCCATCGTCAATGGCAAGTTAAGTGTTAAAATAGTAACACTCTCAAATGTGCTCGAGCAAAAACAGATACTGACAAGTTTGTTTAGCATATGAATGAGAGAATGAATTAAGTAAACTGAGAAATGATTTAATGTACAAACTTCAGGAAATGTGTATAAGCTAGAGATTTGAGCAAGTTTATCAGTTGGAAATAAAGAAGCTCAGTTTCTTAAGACAATGAAAATATCTTTCTGAAGTCATAAGTTTTGTAAGTAATGTTTTTTTTATGAAAGTAATCAAATTTTATTAAAAGAAAAGGCTCAAAAGCGCCCATATATAAGGAGTATGCCAAAAAATAAAATGTAGAAACCTCACAACAAAATGTGGTTTCTACACACAAAAAAAAAAAAACCCAATCCTCTATACTAAAAGGAATCTCATGGGTGCACTAAAAAGGAATGAGGATTAAAGCCTATTTTTAATCTGTACAAAGTCCCTCTCTATAAAAGGATACGTTTCTGAAGTTATATTTAGCTCCAGAAGAGGAGGATGATTAAAACTGGCATGGAAGGTATCCATTGTCGTATCATAAGGGTAATGTACGATATTCATTGCTGTTTGAATGCCCTTCTATTAATTTTTTTAACCAAGAAATCAGATATTTAAAGCTTCAAATTCAATCAGTATTGGGTCTGCGCATTTATCCTCATCTTTAAATATCATGCTTGGTTCCCCAGCCAAGATTCGAACTTCTAACATTAGCCCATCACAAATTCCACATCGTACCACATTTAAAGTAGAACCAAAGCACTAGGAGCTTCTTTAATTTTCTAGTTTACACTTCAAATAATATTGACTAGCGTGAGTGAACAACAACAACAACAATAACAACAAAAATAATAACTAACAAGAATAACAATGATGATGATAAAACTATAAGCAATGCATTTTCTTATGTGTACTCGATTTAAATTTCATCAAAAACTTGAATGCTTGAAATACACATATCAATGTGGACACAACTAAGAATAGAAGACAACGGAAGCAAAAGTTCCATGTAGGCAATTTCAACCACTTGGAATTAAACCTTACTTGTTTTTTATACACCCAGTGTTTTGAAAAGCGCGCACTTTTGCGCGTTGAAGCGCGAAGCGCAGCGAGGCGCAGTATCTGCGCTTTTTACGAGTGAAGCGAAGCGGGAAAAAAAAGCGCACGCTTTTTTCAGTGAAGCGCGAAGCGCAGTAGTGTTGAAGCGCACGCTTTGCTGCGTTTTTTTTTTTTAAGTTAAAATCTGATTTGTTTTAAAGGAAAAAAATATAAAGCTAAATTTTAGGGTTTTGACACAAAGTAAAAGAAAGAACGCAACCTCTCTCATCACGCAGACCAGGTAATTTCTCCTCTTCTTTCTTCTTCCATTCTTCTTCCTTTCTTCTTTCTTCCTCCTTCTTCTTCTTCTTTCTTTTTCTGTTAACAAGCAGACTCTTTTTTTTTTCTTCTTCCTTTCTTCCTCCGATCTCCTCTTCTTCTTTCTATGCTCTGTTTCACTTTCCTTCCTGCTCCGTTTCACCGTCTTTCTTTAAGCTCTGTTTTTCTTTATATTTTGGATTTTAGTTTTATTATGCTTGTCCTATGGAGGATTATTTGCTCTTTCTTTTAGTGTTTGGATTGAAACATTTGCTTATTTATCTTATTTTTAATGCGTTCTTGGCTTCTTGCTTATTTAAATACTTCTATTTATTTGTGAAAAAATATTTTTTTGTTTTTTTTTAAATTGCGCTTCATGTATAAAAAGCGCGCGCTTCGCGCTTTGAAGCTCCAGGGCCCTCGTCGCTTCATTGCGCTTCTCGCTCACCAAAACACTGCATACACCCACATTAGGTCTGGTATGTGGTAGAAGTATTAGGAGTATTTTAGTCTTAGTCTTGCAAGAGTGCCAGCATAGAGATAATTGTAAGATCCATGAACCTCTAGTTTTCGAAAAATTCCTAATTACCAGTATTTTGGAATGAAATGAGGCCAAATAGTGTAAATTGGACAAAGAAGAGTTATCTTGACGGGTAAGAAAGGTAGCTAAGAATAAGATAAAGTGTGAGATATAGAGAACCTCTAGTTTTAACTAACCTCCTAAGTTTCCTTAACGGACAAATTATTTACCAGTATTTTGGAATGAAATGTGTTCGAATAGCGTGGAATGTATAAGAAGACTCATATAGTTGACCTCGACTAGATAGGATAGAGTTGATTGATTGATTGATATGTATAAAGTTGTTCACTTTTATCAAATCAAATCACATGATTAAAACAATAGAACACATAAGTTGCTTCTCGGATGAGAACACAAATTGTATACCCATCTAAGGTGTCCTCTTACTAAAGGAGTAGGAAGAACAGTAACCCAAAGCCTTAAGTTATTGTTGAGCTGTAATATACTTTCAGAACTGATATATCTCACATGCAACTTCACAAACACAAATGTGAACGCAGATTACCATGCAAAAAGACAAATATAGAAAACATAAAATAGTTGCTTCAACTCAAAACAAATACTGTACTTACTTTCGCTCCTTGAACAAGATCATATGCCTGCACATAAAAGTCAACTCATCAATAGTAGCTTCATTACGTCAGACACTGTTGCTAGTTGCACTCTTAATAATCACATTTTATAGGAACAACAATCTTTGATACTTACGTAGTTGGTGAAAGAAAACAGATATACACCTTCCTCAAGCTTTTCAATTTTGACAAGTTACTTTCCTCAAGTTTTTAAGGAGTAACTTTGATGTAGAAGTATAAAACCTATCTATTTTTTTTGTTTCCTCTAAGAAACAAATATTCCCTTCGTTTCAATTTATGCGAACCTGTTTGCTTGGCACAAAGTTTAATAAAGAAAAGAAGACTTTTGAAACTTGTGGTCTAAAATGAGTCATTGGTATTTTGTGACAGTCATTTCATTAAGGGTACAGTGGTAAATTTGGAGTTAAATTGTTTTCGAGTTTAGAAAGTGTTCAATCTTTTTGAAATGGACTAAAAAGGAAATAAGCTCACATAAACTGGAACAGAGGGAATACTTAAAGAAGCAAGAGCATAAATGAGAGGCTAAAAAGAAATGCCATTTCTAAACTGTTTGTTTGGAAAAGGAGAAAAGGAAGAGAACGAAGAGAAAATAAAATGAGGAAAAATTAGAGAAAAAACGGTCACTTCCTTTGTTCGGTTAAAAGAAGAAACAAGAGAAAGTGGAGGTCCTGACATGGAAAAGATCTTTTGTGGGACCAATTTGGAAAAGATTATCCATACTACATGTTCCTCAAATATTTCCACCAACCAAAGAGGAAAATGGAAAATTCACTCTCCTTCCCTTCCTATCAACTTTTTTTCTTCGATTTCACAGCAAAGGGTGACTTTCTTTAATAATCAAGTACCTTTTTAATGTTCCTGTAACATGTCAATTGATTATTTCAATAGCACCTACAGCGTAAACTAAATTTAGTACCGCTATGGCATCAAACAATTATTCCAGAAGTGTAAATGTCAGAAATTCGATGGATAGTCTCTACAATTTTACCAAAAGTATAAGAGAAGTCAACTCAAAATTTTCAAAGTACATAAGTATAAGAGACAGAGTGAAGAGCCACTACCAAAACTTCAGATGGCACGACAACCTTCCCACTAGGAAGTCTCTCATCTACCATTGTCATTCTTATATTTGAACCTTTAAAACTCCTTTTTGAATGAACAAGAGACACCTGAGAAGAAAAAAGTGTGGCACAACATGCGTCAGAATATGCAAAGCTGCTCAGTATCTGAATAGATTAGCTTTTAACTACGAATCATGAGGTGACATTCAAAATTATTAATAAATAAACTAAATGCAGAAAAGAAAGCTATAACTATAGCCTGGAAATCATGAAACTATCTGAACTCAAAGGTTATAACTATAAGATGGAAACCATAGAACTATCTGAAGTCAATCACTAATTTGAAAGGGAGAAACATGTCCACTTGAAGCACAAGTGTTATAAAGAAGAAGAATAGCACGAAGGGAGTGGGTAGTAACTTTCAAGTCATGCAGGTGCTTGAGTTTGACTAAATAGAATGAGCTTTAAACATGTCACTATTGCCTATTCCAGTCACTAATCCAAAACATCAAACACCACTACATAAAAAGAATAGTAATGTAACTCCAAATGGACCAACAGCTTTAACTGGAAACCAGGGGCACTAAATTTTACGATATCATACTAAAATCTGGAATAATCCAACTATGTTCTCAGAGCATAGCCAGTCCCATGAATGAATAAAGAATGTGGATGTCAATAAATTGACAGTCATACATATAATCAAAGTACAACCAATCCTCTTCCACTGACATAGAAAAGATATATATTCATATAGCCGACCTTAACTAGTTTAGGATTAGGAGATACTGTTAGAATGTTTGATATTGATTGAGTCTCCTTATATGGTCTCTGGACAATCACCTCTGAGCTAGTTTTATGGATTGAGTTAGACTTAAGATCCATTTTGTTAACATGGTACCAGAGACAGGTTCATTCCTATTCTTCTTTGGGTAAAATAACAATATTATTGATGTAAAACTAGCAAAGAGAGAATGCTAGGCAAAAGTACATCCAAAAATTGAGCCACTACAGGTTATGATGGAAACTAAGAAAAACTACCATGTCACTCGCTTCTAACAGATTAGCGAGTACATATTAGCCCAATAGCTGAGCAAAAGATTACAATTGAGCCTAAGCTTTACAATTATCCTTTTTGTTCTAAAAAATGCCAGCATTTCTTTCCTTCCAAAGTATCCACCAAACAACAGCGGGGATAGAGTGCGAAAGACACATTAATGTCATGCTTTCAAATGTCCAACATTGGGCAGCTGCGTTGTTATAATACACCACATTGGTTGAGGAAATAAAATGGTGTCTCAATCATCAGAAGCTAGCTTTTGGGATTACAAGGTTCATTTTGGTACACAGTTGTTTGATATTATACAAAAACAATGAAAGAATTTTAAAGGAAATTGGCCCTATTTCTACCGCATACCTTGTGGAATGATGTAGAGGTTTTGAAAGGAAGGGCAGGTAAGTATTTTGTTGTAAATGCAGCAGCTCCTCCACGCCGGCACGCCGTGAAATTGGAGATGGCCGACATTTCTAGGAGAAATAGAGAATGTGACGGAGGTACCGAGAGCAACTCCTCCCTCTCTCCAATTACTATGACAATTTGATAGTATTAGTATGTATGTTTTTCGTCTTTGTTGTTACTTATAA
This sequence comes from Petunia x hybrida, assembly GCA_037355625.1. Classification (NCBI taxonomy): domain Eukaryota; kingdom Viridiplantae; phylum Streptophyta; class Magnoliopsida; order Solanales; family Solanaceae; genus Petunia; species Petunia x hybrida. The sequence continues at coordinate 26,600,254 of JBBBVM010000041.1, forward strand.
ATTTATGTAATATAACACGAGATAACAAGGAAATTTTAAAGGCAGAATACATATTTTACCCACTGATCTTTGACCCAAATCCCTGTGACACACTTGATTTTTACGGGCGATTTATTACACACAAATTTTTACAAAAAGTGTATCTAATACACACCATTTTGTCTAGCTGGCATGCGCGTGTTTACACAAAAAGTTGAACGCGTGAAATCGGTAAATTTGAAATGTAAAGCTTATTTTAAGTGTAAATTATATTTTGTTCCTTCTGTAATTTTAATACCCTAAAAAGGACTAAAAAAAGAACAACAAAAAGGAGACAGAAAAATTAGCCCCTCCCCTTTTTCGTCCCCAACCCACCCACCCATCCCCTTTCGTCCCTCTTACTGTAGTAGAAAATCAAATCCAAAATAAAGGTTTGCAATTCATCCTGTTTCCACTTTCGTCTGTGAGGCATTCATTACTCTTCATCCAGCACCTAGACCCCATGTGCACCCCTTTTCGTCTTCTGATCTGGATTTGAAGGTGCACCTTATCGGAAATAATGGTGTTCCGCCGGAGATTGGAGTTCTCCGAGGAATGCATCATTTTATGTATTTACCCTATAAGTTGTGTTAAACTACACAATGTAAATTATATTAAGAATTAAATGTTCATATGTACACCTTGGATAAAAAACTTATAATAAAATAAGGTAAAATTTTCTCTAATAAAATTTATGTACTCTTGAGGATGTTGCTGAGAATTAAGGATGTTGGTGTTTTAGAATTGAAATGAAGATAATGGATGGTAGGTTTTTACTGTGGCAGCCATGGCATTTTCTTGGAAGATGAGGTTCTATGGTTGTGGAGATGGTGGTGCGGTGGTGGCAGGCGGGTTACTTTTTTTCCTTAGCTTTTCATTCTTTTCTATTAAGTGGAAAATTGTTAAAAAATATTAATTACACGTGTCAAAAACTTATTGATTCGTGATATTCACTTGATTGGATAAAAGTGATCAAAACAAAACTTGTGTGTATTAGATACACTTTTACAAACATTTGTGTGTATTAGCTTGCTCGTAAAAATCAAGTGTGTCAGAGGGATTTCGGCCAAAGTTCAATGGGTATTTTATGTATTCTGCCAAATTTTAAATAATAAATTGCTCCCTGTATAGTTAGCTGTGAACAGCTCTTTGGCGTTGTTTGGTTTGAGGTTTGTAAGAGTTAACTAGAATGGATGCGCCTGCGCGCGGGCCCAATCGTGTTGTTGTGTCACAGAACTTTATGGTCAATTACACCCTTCGTTAAGATTCCATCATTTCCTTCATCATACAAGAATTAGGATTACATCTATTACTTATTTGTACGTAAAATATTTTGGCAACTTCCTTTATCTAATTTAATTTTTACCAGCTTTCGTGAATCTAAACTGGAAGTTTTGACCGTACTAAGCTATTTTTTACACTAATTGACCAAAATAATATAGTTTTTCAAAAGTTTACAAAACTAGTATAAACGCATTCCTGAATAACGTTTTATGCAATATTTTATTCAAAAAGCAGAACACATGAAATTTAACGGGAGAAGAAGTTAACGGAAGCTAAAACGTAATTGTGAATAACGTTTTATGTTTAAAACGTTATTCACAGTTACGTCACTTAATCTTCAAAAAAAAACTAAATATAAGTCGTTACTCTCAGTAACGTTTTAGTGTTTATACTTTCTTTGGAGTCTTTTTCCCCAAACAACTACGTATTCTTAAAACATCTGAACTCCAAACATAGCCCTAAAATTAGAACTCCTCCATCCTAAATCACCACTCCTTCCTCCATCAACACTCCTATGTCCTAAATCAGCAACAAAGTACTCCAAGTACAAAGCTTTCATCACAACTCCTTCGTCAAGTATTGTTTCATTCAAGTACCCGCTGATTTTGCACAAGGATATTTTAAACTTTTTGAGGTTAATTTTCGTTTTTAAAATTTCTTGTTTGGTTTTAAAATTAAAAAAGACCCATATTTGAAGCTTTGATGATGGTGGGTTTATAATTGTGGGTTTGTAATTTCTTGTTTGGTTTTATCTTTCCGTTTTTGTTACTGTGTAAATAGAAAAAAAGAAAAATTGTACCAGCCTTTGATTTTAAATTAAATTTTTATATTTATATGTGGAACTCATTGTTTCTAATTGATAAATGAGTGCAGGAGTCATGGCTTGTAGTAGCTCTTATCAGCTTGACCCTGGTCCATTAGATAGATCCGTACTAATCGCACAACACACCCATAGGTCACGAGACATATGGGATGGGAAACCTGACATGATCTTAAACACGAGAAAGTGCGATGGTAATTTTTGGAAGCTTGTTAAAGAATATCCTATCCACCAAAGAGTTTTAGATGTTATTATATGTGCTGGATTTTATGGTGTGTATAGGTCGTGTCGGCCTTCTATTGATCGTAGTTTGATCACATCACTCGTCGAGAGATGGCGTCCAGAGACTCATACATTCCATTTTAGGAGCGGTGAAGCAACATTGACCTTGCAAGATGTAGAGGTGTTGTATGGTTTACCTGTAGATGGTGATGCTGTTATTGGATATGAGCCTACTAGGTCCATTGAGCAGTGGCAAGAAATATGTACCAGATTGTTAGGATTCACCCCAAGTATTCAGGATTTCAAATGTAGCGTGCTTAAGGTCTCCGCGCTGAATGAGCACATGAAAGCCCAACCAAACTTGCCTGATGGAGCAACCGAAGAGATGGTACATCAGAAGGCAAGATGTTACATTTTTTGGATGATTGCTGGTATGTTAATGGCAGATACATCTGGTAATTATTTAAAGCTAATGTACCTACCTATGTTTGAGGATGTGGATAGAATAGGAGCTTACAGTTGGGGTAGCGCGACACTAGCATGTTTATATCGAAACCTTTGTAGAGCCTCCCAAAGTAATGCTAATGAGATAGCTGGATTCCTCCCATTGCTCCAGGTATATACTTAATAATAGTACAAATTTGTTATTTGTATAATGTCTTTAGTAATAGTTTATTTAATAGTTGTCAATGTATATTTTTCAGATTTGGGCGTGGGAGAGAATTACTGTCCTCAGTCCCCAGCTAGTCGCACAAAAGGATACAAAAGAGTTCTTTCCAGATTATTTCCCTACTGGTCCGCTTGCTGTTAAATGGTATGCCCGTTTTAGCTGGACAGACACAACACAATATGTGTTATCAGTTAACAGGGACACACTTGATTCGATGACGGAGGACCATGTAAGATGTCGTACTATTTAATTTTTATTTCCATGTTATTTTAATTACAAATACATATGTAAACTAATGTTTAATTGTAGTTTATTTGGGAGCCATACTCCAATGTAATTGAGAGCCTTCCTGAGTTTTGCCGTGCTGGACGACACATATGGCGTGCACGAGTCCCTATTTTATGTTGGGATATGGTTGAGCTTCACTTGCCTGATCGGGTCATGCGACAGTTTGGGCTATCGCAACATATACCACAAAATTATGTCCTCGATGCTAAACACTTTAATCAAGGTCGCCGTGGAAGACTAAATACCCATTGGGACGAGGTGCATGCAGAATTTTTAGCTATTTGGAACTTGCGTCAGCAACATGTATTTGATGGACCTATTGGTCAGGGACCACTCCGAATAAATGACCCCTACATTAGTTGGTTTCTACGCATTACTCGTCTACTTATTGGTAATCCTAGTCGCCGCCAACAACGACAAGGTTATGTACCTAATTCGACTCCGTATGAAGCAATGGTAAATAATGGATAGATACTTTTAAGCATTAAAGTTGTTTACATATTTAGTTATATTTATTTTGGTTTTTCGTTTTGCAGGTTCGATATATTCATTTAGTGGTTGATAATGCACGAAACCTCGGTGATCATCCAACTTCCGAGCAATTATTTATATTTCGTGCAATGGTGCGAGATGAGGGGTCTCGTTGTTTGGATTATGTACATGAGGTTGATCGACTTCAAGTACCTGCAGATTACAGGAGGACTGAAATAACACCAGTAGATTTATGTCCCCCAATTCGTAGACGGGGAAGGGGTGGTGTTACTGGTAGGAGAGCTCGTTATGTTGAGAGCGGCGGAGTGAGTTATGCTTTTAGGGATCCGAATCAGGCAAGATCTAGTGATCACGTACCTGATTGTGAAAATGGCTCCACTTCAGAAGTACATAATGAGAATTTCTCGCGGGCATCAGGTTAGTTATTTTATTTCATGAATTCTTTCTCTGTGCTACAATCTCATTACTACTAAATTGAACTTTTTATTTTCATTATTTGTTACTAATTCATCAATATCCAGTTTGTCACAGTATGATGCGACAAAAAGTTATTAACATAAATGCGTTATAAATGACTGGAGTTGTAGGGTGACTTATGGTAGCCTTCTGCTTTGTGATGTCTTTGTTAGATTTATAAGTGAGCTAAAGTTGTATTGTTCTGCCAAAAAAGCTTGTATAATAACTATTATAAAGATTTCTTTTTCCTCCCTTCTCTAAAAAACATAAATGAGCTATGTGACTGTACTTGTAGCGTAACTGGTGTTCATGTTTGTGCGTCACTACTTGAGTAAGTACAATTATACTAGTTTAGTGTCTGTTCTATATCATATTATCCACAGTTTTTTAGTCCCCTCATTCCTCTCATTTTAATGATACTATAGTAATGGTACAGTGAGTTAAAGATACTAGTTTGACTAGTACTATATAATAGGAGTACTAGTTTAACCAGTATGATAGAGTCGATAAGAATTTAGTAGTTAAAATTATTTTTGCTATTTATTTTACTTGTCTCTTGTGCATAAGATAAGCATAATTATTAAATTAATATATAGGTTCGGATGATCTACTTGGCGACTGTAACATTGAGTCCACGCCAAGGGTGACTACTTATGACTTCACTCAGGAATCAAATATTGCATACCAAACTCCGGACACTCAAATTGTTCCATTAATGACGCCAGAACATCAGGAAAATCCACAATTTTCTATGGACCCGACATTTGAGAATGAGTATGGTCGTTTTGGAACTGACTTTTTTGCGGGAGCGCCACCCCATTTTAGAGGATCACCTTTGCCACTATCAGTGAATATTTTAGATGCTCATATGAATGATGGAGATGGCGGATTGTCGGAGGATGTCAACGACAATGAAGATGGTAACAATGATTTGGAAGATATCAACAACAATGAAGATGGTAACAATGATTTGGAAGATATCAACGACAATGGAGATGGTAACAATGATTTGGAAGATATCAACGACAATGGAGATGGTAACAACGGAGGAGCTATTACACAAGTTAATGAGAGGCCAAAGCGCATAATTAAAGCTACCCGTTGCGGGACAGGAGGCCACATTCTTTATCAGTATCGAAGAAGATCGAAAAAATGAGTGAACAAGTCATCACTATTTTTGTTGTGGTTAAAATATGTTCAAGCTTTATAGGTAAGACAGTAAGTTTAGTATGAAAAAATTGTACTCTTTTGCCAAAAAATGTACTTTTTATTAAAATATGTTCAAGCTTTATTAAAATGTACTCTTTCAGAGCCTTAATCTCTTTTATCCGACTAACTTAACTCGTTTTGTGGACTTTGTTTGCTCCCTAGATTTAGATTCACTCATTCTAATAGGGCTAACAATGCTTAGTTGATTAGTTGATTAGTTTATGCTAATAGATTATGGATGAAAAAATTGGAAAAACGACTAGCTTATTTCTTATCATGGATATGGATCAAGTTTCCTGAGATGGAATACAAAGGGAAGTAGCCCTTGGTTATATGATTCTTGTTTAGTTCTTAGCTGGTACTGGTTGACAATTTGCCTGAGTTTCCTTTTGAGAATGCCCATCCTAGCTTGGCTTGGCAGAATAGCAGGTAAAATACTGATTTGAGTGGCTGTAGCAATAACAACTGACTTTTAGCGTTCTTAATATGTTTCTTGCAGCAATAGTAAATGAATTGCTGAATTTGACATAACATCTTTAGTTGGTAAAGAAACTAATAGCAATGATTGTCCTAGGGACTAGGGGCCATTGATATTCCTCTTTAGATGCTGCTAGTATTCATAGCATAGCAAGGGCCTTAAAAATTCTTAAAGTCCTCGGATTTTCCAATCTGTGGCTTAATTTTCCAATCTTGCTCTGGAAGATTTTTTACATGCAAGTGTGAAAGGTTTGTGGAATGCCTCATTCCTTCAGCTGCTACTGCGTTCTACCATACATACTAACTGAAATTAATACAATTGTTGGCTAAGATTTTCGGCTTACCAACTAGGAGGATTTCTCTTAATCCATGACATTCAAATCTCTTAATACATTGCTGAAACGACGATCAACACTCAAACATAATAGTTTACCTGGGATTGCAATACTTGAGAAAAGACAACCTAGTACACTTAAACATAAAAAAAATTAATACTTGGAAAGAAAGACAATCTGGTACAATAAAGTACGACATCAAACATAACCCACTTATTTTAATGACTACTACCTTGACTACCAACACGATGTTGATTTGGACATCGGCGCCTGTCGTGCCCGGTTTGTCTGCATATTGTGCAAGCACGACCATATACTGAAGGACCACGATCCATCTCATTTGGAATTCTAGTTGTTCTTTGTCTTCCGCGTCGATTGGGACGACGATAGAATTCATTACTTCTCATTTGAAAACTTGGAGGTGGCCAATACGCCTCATGCCCAACTGGTGAGAATGACCCAGAATATGTTGCAACATAGCTCTCAACGGTGAAATACTCGCTCACAAAACTCCTACCTCGTTGACCCATTCTGTTAGTAACATTCAAGACATGTGAACACGGGTAGTGTAAATTAGTCCACTTACCACAGTCACATTTTTTCTCATTCAAGTTGACACAATGGAGATTACCACCTGTTTCATCCACTATCATTGATGTAACCGTGTATTCCCCTGTGATTAAATTAAAATCAGAAACAAAATGCCTTTTTGAACTTTTAATCTCCTTGTCCCAATTTGTTTGGAACCTCTCGGTCCAAATTTTTCCTTGCTCCTGAAGAAGTAGCGATGTCTGTGACCTGCGGGTGTACCTTTCAACACTTTGCTCTAATGAAAGCCTAACCATCGCTGTGACTGGCAACCCACGGGCTTTCTTCAACAGCCCATTAAATGATTCTGAAAGATTTGTTGTCAAAACACCCCATCTTTTCCCGTTATCATAACAAAGGGTCCATTTCTCTAAAGGAACTGCAACGAGGTATTCAAACGCGTCTCTATTATTATTTAGAATTTTCTCCATTTCAGCTTCAAACTTCCTTAATTGGTGTGATGTAGCTGCGCTCCACATCAAATTACTTAGGTCCTTATTAGGAAAATGAGATTGAAAGTTGCTCTTCAGATGGCGCATGCAAAATCGATGAAAGGCTCGTGGCTCTTGCTATTGCCTCAATTCCTGCAAACTAGTAAAGATTCCTTTTGCCCTATCAGATATCAAACATATATCTCTTCTACCCCTTACCACATATATGCTCAATTTTTCAAGAAACCACTTCCATGCCTCTTTCGATTCCTTGTCAACAATGGCGAATGCTAGAGGAAGAATATTATCATTTCCATCAATTCCAACAGCAATTAGTAATTTTATGTCATATCTACCATACATATGTGTTCCATCTATTGAAATAACAGGGCGACACGTAATGAATCCATCAATGCATGGTTTGAATGCCCAAAAAACATACTTGTAAGTTTTTACCTCCATTGAACTCATAGACTATTCGTGTTTCCATTCCACAACTGTGCCAGGATTAGACTGCTGAAATGCTGCAAAATAACGAGGAAGATCACTAAATGATTTTTTAAAGTCGCCATACACCAATTCAAATGCGCGTTTACGCCCAAGCCAAGCTTTCATGTATGAAACTTGATGACCAAACTTTTCATGAACTTTAGAAATAATATCGGTTACCAATAATTTAGGATTTTTTCTCATTTGGTTCACCAAAATAGATGCAATCAAATTTGTATCTAAGTTGGCGTGACCTTGAGAAAGACCTTCAATTTCACATCTATGCTCGCCAACATACTTTCCGATCTTCCAAATATTTTCATCACGCTTCCGACCTCGAAGAAACCACATACAACCTGAAGAATCATGCAACCTACATCTCACGACCCATAGTGACTTGGTTGACGTCACCACCTTGTATTCTCTATTCTTGCGCAAACTCCAAATCTTGACAGCCCTTTTCAATTTTGCTTTAGTGCTAAAATACATTCCTTTTTCTAGGTCTTTTTTGGCATCCTCATGCCAAACTGAACCACATTCCATCTCGGATTCACGAGTTGACATGAAAATATCATCAGCATTCTCTAGTGTCCTAAAGTATGTTATTTCTTCCACAGGATCAACCAACCCTCGGCCAAATTGATTCCGAGAACTAGCACCAAAATCATTTTGAGCAAAATCACCAATATCGCCAATATCTTCATCAGGTTCACTGTCCACATTTTCATCCTCTGCAATATCTTCTGGAGGCTCGTCTTCCTCCGAACTTTCATCACTAAGTTGAGCATTTGTATCATTGAAAATATCACCATTTTCCTCATGAAATGATTGACTACTACCAATGTGCCTCTGCCTGGTTGGACCTTCATCGAATGGTTGTTGACTATGCCTACTCGGGCCTTCATCAAATGATTGATTGTTACGCCTTCTCGGAACTTCATCAAATGACTGTTCATAACTAGATGATGCACTATGTGATGCCGCATTCGTGTGAGATTGATAATACCCAAAATTAGTGTTGTCATACATCGGCTGTTGTTGGAATGATGGTTGAATTGGTGGACCTGTAAAATAAGGCTGACCAACCATTGAAAATCCACAATTTTGAGATAATAAGTTCATGTGATAGCCATGTTGACCACTCGATTGGAAAATATTATTTCGATTTGTAGGCACAGTTTTTACATACATCTCCAAAATACTAATATCAATCTTATCAGTAAATTGTTGAGGCATGGAAAAAAACTGTAACAAAGATGAGTCATTATCAATTTTAAACTCAATGAACCTTGCATTGTTGCCCTGAAATGAACATGGATATTTTCCAGAAACAATGATGTTAATATCATCACTATTTGTATCCATTTCTCGTGCAACATTCCAACCAATTCAACGTAATTGGTTGTAATAGGAACATTAACAATTAACTTGGCACATTCTGTGTACCTAAATCCATCCATTTCAGTAACTATTTCTCCACCCCAATACAAAGCAACCATGACATTATGACCAAAGTTGGCCATTTTTCCTTAAAAAAAAAAGCAATTATAATGATTAGTATAACAAGATATATAAGATGAAGCTTTTCTAATTTGTACTAGCTACAACACAATGTATGATTTAATCAAGTTCATACCTTTAATGAATGATCTCAAATCAATAGTAGAACATAGAAAAAATTGAGATGTGTTGAATTTACGAGCTGAATTTTAAAGATAAGCTTCTGAAATGAAATATTGGAGTAGTCATTTCAGTAGGTCAAAAAAACTACCTTTAAGGTAAAAACGTTACTATTAAGTACGTTTTAAAGCATTGACGTTATTTCTAGTAACGCCATTAAGCTGAGCTACTGCAACACTCAATCAGACTTGCAGCAGGATTCTCTTTTGGCAGGGTGACGTCATTGACGTAACTGTGAATAACGTTTTAAACATAAAACGTTATTCACAGTTACGTTTTAGCTTCCGTTAACTTCTTCTCCCGTTAAATTTCATGTGTTCTGCTTTTTGAATAAAATATTGCATAAACGTTATTCAGGAATGCGTTTATACTAGTTTTGTAAACTTTTGAAAAATTATATTATTTTGGTCAATTAGTGTAAAAAATAGCTTAGTACGGTCAAAACTTCATCTAAACTGCATCCAAAGAGGAGAGAATGTATTAATATTTGTATACTCGAAGTTATTCGTGATTAAACTTTTTTCTTAAGCTCTTTGGTTAGAATCTAAGCTACTTATAAGGTAAAAGAGGCTTATAAGTCACTTTTTGACAAGTTAGGATTTTCTAACTTTTCACTTTTGACTTCATTTTAGCACATAAAGGATTATACCAGCACCTCAACTTTTGAGTTATCAAACATTTACTAATGGGCTTATAAGCTTATAAGTCACTTTTTAGCGGCGAATTTGCAAAAATATGACACCATAAGCAATGGTTGGCCTTTTTGCCCACGCTAACTGATGTTTTGTAAAAATGCCTCCGTTAAGGTTTAATGAAAAAAATTCGAATGAAAACACCCCTGTCAAGTTTTTAGGTCGGGGACATGACTTGCCTTTATATTTCTATGCTTTTCAACACTTATCCCTTCAAGTGTTGGCAAAAGGCAATACTTGCCACACTTGGTCGTAATTCTTGGCAAAGGCCAAGACTTGCCTTTGACCCCTCTCTATTTGCCAACACTAACTCTTAAAGTGTTGGGAAAAGGCAATGCTTAACGCACTTGGTCGTAAGTCTTGGCAATTGCCAAGATTTGCCCCCTTCCAGTCTTTCCCTACATTTTCGCCATATAACTTGAAATATTGGCAAAACGGTATTGGCAATTGCCAAGACTTACAAGTTTTTTGACTTTAAGTCTTGGCTCCGGGCAAAAAAGGGTACTTTGCAAAAAACATTTCTTAGCGCGGGCATTTTTGCAAAATCATTCCTTATGGAGGACACGCGGTGAAATTTTTTTGCTTTTTAGCTCACCCAAACGGGCTCTAAGTTACACAAATACTCCCTATGTCCTAATTTAGTTGATATCTTCAGCTTTTTCACGCCTATTAAGAAAATTATTAAATAGGGTATATATTTTACTATACTATCCTTATTTAATGTTTGACTATTAACTTTTTTTTAGAATTCTTTTAATTATTAAGGGTATAATTGAAAAGAATTGGCAAAAAGGATCTTAAAATTATAAAATATCAACTAATTTTGGACAAATAATTATTGATAATATACTAATAATTTGGGATAGAGGGAGTATCTTATGCATCATGTTTAATAGGTATAAACCTGACATGACAGCACTTCTCCTTTCATTCTTTCTGGGTGATTAGAAATTACCATGGATCTTCATCTTGTATAAGAAATAGTGCATGGGGAAATTTCCTAAGTTCCTTTACCTAATTTAACTTTTACAAGCTTTCATGAAGTTATTCAAATATTATTTTTTATTTAGTAGTCGTTTGGTTTAAAATGAAGTTATGCGGGTATTAATAATGTAGGTATTAGTTATGCGGAAATTTATAAGGTATTTTTACATAAAAATACAAGTTTTAGAAGTTATTTATAAAACATAACAATATTTTAGCAAAATTACCCAATATGGAGGAAAGGAAAAGTTAATTACATAACATAGCAAAAACATAGCAAACCTTTACATTCTTCCTCTCATTTTCCTCAATTTCACTTTTTCTCCTCCCATTTCCCCCAATTTCACTTTTACTCCCACCATTTTCCCAAATTTCACTTTTACTCCTCCCATTTCCCCCAATTTCACTTTTCCTCCTCCCATCCTCAACCACCTCGTATCTCGCTATATCTTACTGTATCTCGAAGTTTCTTAACTACCAACCACATCGTATCTCGTTGTATCTCAAGTACCAACCACCTCGTACCTAACTGTATCTCGTTGTATCTCGCCTACCAACCACCTCATATCTCATTGTATCTCAACTACCAACCACCTCGTATCTCATTGTATCTCAAGTACCAACCACCTCGTATCTAACTGTATCTCGTTGTATCTTGCCTACCAACCACCTCGTATCTCATTGTATCTCAACTACCAACAATCTCATATCTAACTGTATCTCGTTGTATCTCTGTCACGACCCAATTTCCAAGGGCTCGTGATGGCACCTAAACAACATTTGCCTAGGCGAACCAATGAAACAAGATGCGGAAAAGAACAATAATGTGAAAAGATCATAAATGGATATATAAATATAAAAGGGTGAAGTCCAAAAGAATATATCCACAAAAGAATTGGAGCATTCTAAGAGTGACTCAATAAAGTATGAATATACATCAAAGAAATCTGAGTCCTATCTCTAAGTGACTCCGGCGGTATGCCACCACGGTCTGTGTGGTCGGCTCACCTCAATCAAAAGTCTCAGAAGCCTCGGGAACCGCTAACGTCCGGGCTGCTGACTGGATGAAGGACCTGCGCACGTAGCAGAGTAAGTTATGAGCCGAAGCCCAGTAAGATCACCGACAGGCCCGCTAAGGTACCCTTGTGGGACAAGTTGCTACATGCATCATAAGCAACAACATACTATAGTAATCATACAATAAAGTAGTGAAATCACAAATAGATGTAACACATTCCATACACACAAGTAGTAGCCAGAAGTCTCAAGGATTATGCCCATCCAACGTAAGGCATAGGTCAACTCAGCGGCGGTTTGGAGGTCCAATCTCTACTCCCGTGCCGACTAACCTAGACCTACGATGGACTAGCAACACCACTACTAAGTATCAACCATATACCGTGACCCGAAGTCACTATCACAATCATGAATAAGTAGACCAACGACCCGTAGTCGTTGGCTCATCTCAAATCTGTCTACGCTCGCACCACACCCCCTGTCAAGTGCGTCGTATCTCAATAAATCAAGTGACCACACCACACCCCCTGTCAAGTGTGTCACATCTCAAAGATCAAGTGTCCACACCACAACCCCTGTCAAGTGTGACACATCTCATAGTATAGGCGACACCACACCCCCTGTCAAGTGTCCCTCTAACAGTATTAATATTCACGACATTAATAACAATAACAGAAATAATAACAGAAATATTAATAATGAAAATATTTCACAGTCACCGTAACCCAGGTTGGTTATGCTAGCTGAACGTAAGGCGAAGGTTAACCCGACCACAGTTTGGGGGTACAATCCCTACTCCCATGTCGTCCAACCCAAGGTTACGTATAGACAGCACTACCCAACCCGGCACGTGAACAAATCAAGTACCAATATCATACAAAAGCCGGCAAAATCCTCGGCAAGACGTTTATCATGACATGCCGGCAACATCCTCGGCCATGTCCCAAGTTCTTGCTATCTAAGCATGGCGTAGCAAGCGTTACTACGATATAAATTTAAGCTACCTCGACGTAGCATTTAGACCGGCACATACCTCGGTCGAGTCACAATCTCGCTATTTATAACAAACAATAATAGCAAGTAATTCACATCATTAATCCTAACCATTGTTAGGTATATATATGCGTACATGAAGCATACTAGCATGAAGGAAGAGTCCACAAACACAATAGAGGTCAAGTCTCACTTACCTCGAAATTCGGGCTCAAATGCCGGGAAGAATCTTCTTTCCCGCTCGCCTTGTCCGCGAAGGACTCTCCACTAGGTCTATTAAGACAAGATATAGCACATATGAGTGCTCAATTATAGCTATTTAAGCCTATAGGCATCCTAGGGTAAAAATTACCAAAATGCCCCCGGGTAGGGCCGAGCCCTAAATTTACAAAATGTACTTTTCCGGACTCCCCACGCTCCCGTGAGTCCAAAAGTACACTTAGATTCCACATGCGAGCCTTGCTCGATGTCTTTCCCCAATTCTTAAGAATCTAGAGTTCTAACTCATTTCCAAGAATCAACCCTTTGATTCTTGTGTTAATCAACATAAAGATGGATTGAAAGGGCTTACCTTAAGTGTAAGTATGATTGGGTCTTCAAGAAATACCCAAAAATCGCCTCAAGAGCTCACCAAATGATTTTTATAAGTTATGAACCGAAATGGCCCGAAATGGCCTTTTTATAGCAGTTTTTTTTTGCCTCTGTGACAGCTTCTTTTGAAAAAATCATAACTTTTGATAGGAAAGTCCAAATGACCTGAAACCGGTGCCATTAGAACCACAACTCAAAGGACTACAACTTTCATGTTTTGAGTGTTTCCTAATTCCTTACGGATTGGCTGGATAATCAGCTTTTATCTGGCTGTTTGCGCCAAAACAGAACAGAAAAGTCGCACCAGATTTTCTACTGTTTTAGGGGAAAAACGGGACCTTACGAAGCTCGGAATGATCCCAAATTTTGCACACAAGCCATAAAATACTTGGGTGACATGCTCGTCAAGATGGAACTCAATTCGGACCTCCAGAACTCAAAAAGTGGGTCCCACGGTAAAGGTTCAATTTTCGACTTTCGCCAAAATAGCGAAATTTAACCAAACGACCTCGGAATCCAATTCCGAAAGTTGCTACAAGTCACAAATGACTATACGAACCTAACGGAACTTTCAGATCTCTCATCAGAGCTCATTTGCTCAAATCGAGTTCGGAAACCTCTTTTAACTCTTTTAAACTTCCGAAACGGGGACTTTATCAAAAGTCCTATTAAACGAGGTCCGTTTTCAATTTTGAAGGTTGCTACATATCATAAATGACGAGACGGACCTAACGGTGCACTCGGATTTTCCATCGGGGTTCGTTTACTCTAAACGACCTATCGAAACCCCAAATTCCTTTCCGGAATTTCATAAACGGATCCTTTTCTCGAAAACCTATCAAACGGACTCCGTTTCGACTCAGATTTCACAGACGGGTTATAAATGACCTAACGGAGCTTTTGGGACTGTCGACATGCAAATCGAGGTCCCGGATCCTGTAACGACTATTTGAGGGTCGTTACAATCTCACCCACCAACCACATCGTATCTCATTGTATTTCAACTTCCAACCACCTCGTATCTAACTGTATCTCAACCACCGGGCACCTCGTATCTCATTGTATCTTGTCGTATCTCGTTGTATCTGCATTGTTTTGCACCGTATCTAACTATTTCCATACTGTATCTAGCTGTTTCTATACTGTTTCAGCATTGTTTCATCCTGCTTGTGCGTTGTTTCTCACTGTTTCTAAACTATTTCACCTTTTTTTATGTTATTTCACATTATTTTTTATATTTTGTTTCATACTTTTTCACTAGCTATTTTAGACTGTATCATACTGTTTCAACGCCGTTTCAGACTGTATCAGACCGTTTCAAATTGTTTCAACGCCTTTTCAGACTATATCATACCGTTTCAATGTCGTTTTCAGACTGTTTCAACAGCTGTTTCAGACTATTTCAACATCGTTTCAAACTGTATCAGACTATTTCAATGCCGTTTCAGACTGTGTCATACCATTTCAACGTCATTTCTGATTATTTCTGCGTCGTTTCTGACTGTATCAGACTGTTTCAATGCCGTTTCAGATTGTATCATACCGTTTCAACACCGTCTCAACAGATGTTTCAGACTATTTCAGTATCTTTTTAAACTGTATCAGACTGTTTCAACGCCGTTTCAGACTGTTTCAGCAAACCGTTTCAGACTATATCAGCGTCGTTTCAAACTATATCAGACTGTTTCAACGCCGTTTCAGACTGTTTCAGTGTCATTTCAGATTGTTTCAACGCCGTTTTAGATGGTTTCAGCGCCGTTTCAGCAGTCGTTTCAGACTGTTTCAGCAATGTTCACACAATACATATAAAAAAATGGCACATACACACACCCATACACAAACAGAAACACAGATACACAAACAATGAACCAGTAGAAAATCTGAATAACAAAGGGAAAAGAATAGAAATTTCTTTCATTAATGACATTCAGCACGAGCAGGGAAAGCCTCACCAGCTAACAAAAAAACTTACACAAAACATCAGCCACATTAATGGTCACCTAAACCAATCTACAAAGAAAGCTAATTGCAGGCTTCATTAGCTTCAGAAAATCATTGACCCAAAATAGCAGCACATTTTATGTTGTTAACATCATCGTTATTCCAGCAGCTACTAGTAGTGTTAGATCAACATCATCGGTTCAGATTGTATTGACCCGACCCGATACACCACCGAACCCGAACCAACAGGGCAGTTGCTAACAACACGGAGCTTTCTTCCATCACGGTAACAGAAATTTGAACCAGATCTCCATGTCGAAGCTAAACTGAACTCTGGTGTCTCCATATATCGCCGTTAAAAAACTCACCGCCGACACCCAAATACTCCACGGGAAGAACAGTGGTGATTTCTCGGCCTAAATTACTCTGGTGGTGGTGGCTTGCTTTCGCCAGCGACGGCGACGGCGGAATGGAGGGAATAATCGAGGGCGGATGAGATTCGGTCGGGTCTGGTTGGAGGACTTAGGAGTTTGGCTAGGGGAAATGAAATATTTGTTGAAGAAAGGCAATAAAAATAAAATATGATAGGAAAAATATTGATATGTGGTGTAATTAGTATAGTTTCGCTAATTTTTTGTAATATAGGGGTATAGTTTTGTGTATATATGTAAAAAACCATATTAGTAATGTGGGTTTTAGTTATGCGGATATTAATAATGTATGTATTAGTTATGCGAGTATTAGTTATGTAGGTATTAGTAATGCGGGTATTAGACTATTAGTTATGTGGATATTGATTATATAAATATTAAGTAATGTAGAGCTTATAATGAAAATATTATTTTTTGTTAAATCAGTGACATATTATAAATTAATATACAATGTATAATTAAAAATATGTATTTACTCTTCAAAGAAATAAAAATGATTATATTATTATGAGGTTAGTTTTGTCATTTTAAAATTTTAATACATGTATTGCTAATACCCACATTATTATTTCACATCCTACCCCGTAGAAAATAATACATATAGGGTGTTTGGGTTAGCTTAAAAACTAGCTTTTAAGTCACTTTTTGGTTGTAGAAGTGTTTGGTAGTGTAAAATGGCTTAAAAACTTGGCTTTTAAGTTAAAAATAAGCCAAAAGCAAGATGTTGTGAAATCCCAACTTTGCTTTTGGCTTAAAAGCTATTATGGTTTGACCAATGATTTTATCATTGTATCCCTTATAATTTTTTGTATAATTCACTAAAATACCCTCATTAACAAAGGGCCTACATTATCCTCTCATTTTGTTTTATTTATTTTAATGATATTTTAGTCATTTAACATAAAAAATATATTATTTTTACCAACCAACTTTGCAACATCTTTTTTAATTTCAGCACTTCTATCCAAACACATTACTGCTCTCCAGCACTTAAAAAGTACTTTTAAGTACAAGTGCTTACAAGCTGCTTAAAATAAGCTCATCCAAACGGGGCCATAGATTCCCGCATAACTAATGCAAGTGTTAATTATGCTGAAATGAGGAGGTGAAACCAAACATTGCACAAAAATAGTGCCAAGTTTTATGTTGGGGTGAAAAATGTAATCAAACATTGCATTAAACAATGTGGTTTTTAATGAGGGTATTAACCCTTATGCTTGACAAACCAAACGACCTCTCGATGCAATAATTCTTGTATGACTTCTGCTGTTTGTTTTTCTAGACTCAAGTCATTTGTCTGTTGAACATTTTATTAAGCTATTGAATTTGACAATGATATCTTATATATTACTAATATTTAACACATAAAAATCGATATGTCATGTTAGTCATCTCCTTTCTTGCCCTTTGGTTGAGCACTAACGGGTCGTTCGGTAGGTAGTGATGGGTATTTAATACCCGTATAGAACTATGGATAATGTAATACATTATTCGGTTTCCATTTGGATACTTGCACAAAATTCAGCAATAACAATACAATGTTTGGCTGGTTAGTTTCCTTTTCCGCATTATTAATACCCGCATAAGTTATGCAGGAATTTATGTATTATTTTATGCGGGGTAGAAGATGATATTAATAATGTGGGTATTAGCAATGCAGCTATTAAAATTTAAAATGATAAAATTAACCTTCATAATAATAAGGGTATTTTAAAATTTTATTTAAGGAGTAACTAAATATTTTAAATAATAATATTGTTTGTTGATTGTAACATATCAGTAGTTCAACAAATAATCCCTACGTTATAATATAGGGAAATTTTCAAAACTAGGCAGCCCACACCATAAAATTACAAATGAGGGGCCACATTTCATCCATAGCACCCCTTTATTTTTACATTACACAACATAGCACCCCCTTATTTTCAAAATTACATAACATAGCACCCATTTAAACTAAAAACCCTAGGAGCTACTCCCTCATCCTCTCCCACCACTGCCCCGTCACCAGAAACCGAGCTGCCACCACTGCCGCCGCCGGCCGGCGGTGGCTGGTGGCAGGAAAATAAAAATTTCACCGGATTTGCTTATTTTATTTGTGGATTTGCTTAAATAATTATTTTTTGATAAATTTATACACCTAAATCTATCAAAATAATAACTTATACATGTAAATACATAGGAAAATCTGTATGCAAGAAGGAAAATACAAAAATGTACACAAAAAAACATAAAATTTATACAAACATCCATAAATAGTGTACAAATATAAATTTATACAACTTTATTCATTGTTCATACACACATATACAGCTTTATACAAATTTATAAAAGTACATAGAATGTGTTTATATACTGTCAATACGCACATATACAGATTTATATATTTTTATACACGTTTACAGAATTGTATAAACTTGTATAAAAATGTATAAAACTGTATAAACTCGCAAAACTGACTTTAAACAGTGCTTCGGGCAGCTTTTACACAAAAGATTTACAAACATCCCAGATCTATATAGTTTTATATAAGAAAAAACTAGATCTAAAAAGTTTTTAGAAAAAACTAGTAGATCTCAAAGGATACTTATGAAAATTGTGAAAAAAGAAGAAGAAATATGATAAACAACTTTTTAAAACAAACTAACCGGAGTTTTAATCGAGAGATACAATGAAAATCGACATTGTTATACAAAAAAAAAAAAAAAAAGAGAGAGAGAGACGAAGAAGAAGCAGCAGCGGTGGTGGTGGTGGTGACCACGACGTCAGTGGCTTGGAGGAGAGGGGATGATGGTGGGGCAGTGGTGGAAGGGTTGGGGGGAGGGGTGGCGGCGGCGTTAGGTTTGATGGGGAAGAGAAGAGAGAAAAATGTGAAGGAGAGAAGGAGAAGAGAGGAAAAATGGGGGCTAGGGGTTTTTTTTCTTTAAATAGGGGTGCTATGGAGTGAAAGAAAAATTTTAAAAAAGGGAGGGGGTGCTATGTCATGTAAGGTAGCAAAATAGGAGTCTTTTTTGGTAATTTTCATGAGTGAGGTGTCTCTCAATGTAATTGTCCCTATAATATATGCATGACTAATACCCATATTACTAAATCCCGTATTACTAATATCCACATTACTAATACCCACATTACTAATACCCGTATTAATAGTTAATATCCGCGTAAAAAAAATTCAACCGAACGACCCCTAAATATTTTATGTCTTAACATGGTTGGAAAGTTATAAATTATCATGAATATTCACCTTTAAACTCGTTTATGGCATTCTATAGAATACAAGACATAGTGCAAGGATAAAATAAAAACAGCTAGTAAGTATTGATAAAAAGGTTACTAAAAACATTTTGTAGAGAAATTCATACGCATTTTCTTTTACAGATCTACATGCACTTGATAACATGTTATTTTTGTCCTATTTTCTTTTATCTTATATAGAACAATTCTTGACGCCACAGTCTTCACTTTCCAAATTTATACTACATAGAATTTGACAAAGACTATCCCTAAAGCATAAATTGATTGTCCAGATTTGTAAAGTCAGTTTCTAGAGTAATATGGCGTTTGTTACCGTGCAAAATAGATTAGCAGTAAAAGCAGCCGCGTTTATTATCATTGGTGCACATTGTATTGGATAAAAACTGACTGGACTTTGGCAAGTGACACGTGTCGTCCACGTGGCATGAGCTGACGTGTCACCAGACAGGCACTCACCGGACAGACATTTCCCACGGGCAGACCTAAGGAAGTTACAGGATATATCAACAGTCAGCATAATTTGAATAAGCAGTTATTAGCATTATTGGGCGCGATCATTCAAATTACGGTCACCCAACGGTTATAACCTTTCTGGATAAGACGCCCAGCGGTTACTTATCCGAACGGTTCTACACCCAACGGCTACTACAGCTTCAACAGGCGTCTTCCATGCCTATAAATGGCATTTACCTTAACCAATTGTAACAACTTTACTTTCTGCATACATGATCAATAAGAATACTCTCTATCTTTCCATCATTGAATTATATCCTTTGTTCTTATTATAATCACTGTCTCAACGATTGGATCATCCAGCGTGGTGGTTGCCGACTATCAAAGAATACGATACGTTTGCTCTTCCTTATTTACGTTCACACTGTGCTTTTAGTGTCCTATATTGGCATTATTTGATTTATCGCATAGATCTTTAATCTCAACTATTGATCGTGACTCCGCAAATATAAATTTAATTGTTAATTGGCCTAAAACCGAATTTAGGTTAAACAATTTGGCGACCACAGTGGGAGCCGGTCAATAGAATTCGTAGGTTAAGAAGTCTATTTCTGATACCGTATTCGTTTCCGTCTATTCTTTTTGTTTCATAACTAACATGGCAGAAAGTGGTTCCCAGCAACAACAAACCGTTGCAGGCGGACAACAAGTAGACACCCCTTCGCGTAGTTATTCCCCCGATTATTCGTCCGATGGGCGGCAACAGTCTTCCCAAGGACAGGTCAGGCAAAACAGGCGTGGACGCTCTCAGAGCGCTACTCCACCCAGGAGACGCCGACATAGGAGTCCCTCCCCTGACCGAGGGAATCTGCAAAAAACATTTTTTGATTTTATGCAGCAACAGGTAGAAGTGAACCGGGGAATCCACGAGGCACTAACCTCTCTCCGAAGGAGCAATATTTCAACCGCAGGGGCCGATACTGCAGCGCCTAACCCCAACGCACCTTCTTCACATACTTCAATGGCAAGAAGAAGAGCGTAACGGCGGCAGTGGCACCGCAGATCCAGCGACTCAAGCCAATCAGAACCCGGGTGGAGGATCTACAGCACCTGCAGATATGAACCTTGTTGTGGAAGCTCTCACCAAGCAATTCAAAGAAAGCCAGGAAGCACTTCAAAAGGCTCTCCACGAGAGGATCGATCAGATACCAGGCGCCCCACCTACGCTGAAAAAAATTGACGTTCAGCGATATTCGCAGCGGCCCTGGAAGAAAGAAGCAGCCCCAAAGGCGATACCTAAAACGTTCAAAATGCCGAACATTCCAAGGTATCGCGGAACATCTGACCCAAACGATCACCTCATGATGTTCAGCAATTTAATAAAAGCCAGTGATCTCACCGACGAGGAGATCGAATCTGTACAATTAAAGAAGTTCGTAGAGACCCTGGCAGATGGGGCCCTGCGATGGTATTCGATGTTGCCACCCATCTCCATTGGATCCTTTGCAGAGATGGCTGAATTGTTCGTGAAGGCACATACAGGTGCCCAGAAGATGGAGACCCGGGTAGAAGATATCTTTGAAATTAAGCAGAGGCCCGACGAGTCACTCTGGAAGTACGTGGATCGATTCCAGAGGGAACACATGATGCTCCCCAAGGTGCCAGACAGATGGGCGGCAATCGCATTCACCAACAGCCTGGATGTTAGGAGCTCGGAGGCCACACGAAGACTTTATGAGACTCTTCGCGAGTTCCCAGCGGCCAGTTGGTCAGACGTGTACAATCGCTACAATTCCAAAGTACGTATTGATGAAGACAAACTGATCGGGGCAGGCGCTCGGGGAAGGACCCAGCCTCGCAGCAGCGGATCCGGTGGAAAAGCAGAAACGGAAAGATCGGGCACGCGATATGAGCCATACCCTGACCAATCGCGTAACAACTCCAAAGGACGCAGCCGCCACAGAAATAAGGGACTATCTCGAAAGGAAAACCCTGAGTTGAGTTCCCGTGGAATCCCGAGCCTGCCAAGCTTCAACGTTGAAATGTCAGAGGTCATGGCTGTACTCAAAGGCATGGGAGAAAAAGTCAAGTGGCCAAAGGACATGAAGACTGACCCCAACAAGCGGAGTAAAGACCTGTACTGCGAGTTTCACCAGGATCACGGGCACACCACCGAGGACTGCAAAGCCTTGAGGTATGAAATCGCCCATTTGTTGAAACAGGGATTCTTGAAGGAGTTCCTAACTGAGAAGGGAAAGCAAACTCATGCGAAGGCTCAGCAGAACAGGCCGGGTCCACCACGAGCATCTTTCCCGAAGCGAACGGTCAACGTCATTTCGGGCGGGATCGAGGTAGACTCGGTCACCTTCACGGCAAAAAAGTACGCAAAGGTGTCCATCACAAACAACAAGCGTCCCCGGTCAGCAGGAGTAATCACCTTTGAGGAGTCCGATGCTGAAGGGTCACAGTTTCCACATGTCGACGCGCTAGTCATAACATTGCGAGTAGCGGAGTTCGACTTAAAGAGAGTACTCATCAATACGGGCAGCTCTGCAAATATTATCCCATCGCGAGTCATAGATGAAATGCAGGTAGCAGACAAGATCGTGCCAATATCTCGAGTTCTCTCCGGCTTCAACAACTCGAGTGAAAAGACCCTCGGGGAGATCACCTTAACAACTCTAACCGAGGGGGTAGCAAAGGAGACGACTTTCCATGTTGTCGACGCTGATCTAGCCTACAACATCATTCTAGGCAGACCGTAGGTCCATGACATGCAGGCCGTCCCTTCTACCTATCACCAGGTATTAAAGTTCCCATCCGAGTGGGGGGTGCATGAAGTCAGAGGAGAGCAGCGCACCGCACGAGACTGTTACTTGGTAGCCCTTAAACTACCCGAGGAAAGCAAATAGCAATTACAGCACCCGGGACCAAATGCTACACCCGAGGAGGCTAAGTACGAAGTCCCGGAGTTCATTGCCAAGATGGAGGAGAAGGAAGAACACATGCCAACAGTAGAAGCCCTGGAGCCCGAAGAGCTGTTCGCTGATAAACCAGAGCGGAAGGTGTACTTGGGAACGGAGCTGAGCGAGCGCTTGCGGGGAGACATCCTGCAATTCCTCAAGGAGCGGCATACAACATTCGCCTGGTCCCATACAGATATGACAGGTATTTCTCCTGACACCATTACTCACAGGTTGCATGTTGATCCATACCACCGCCCGGTGAAACAAAAAACGCGCCAGCAAGGAGCTTTCCGAAACCAAGTGATCAATGACGAAGTCGATCGCCTGTTAAAGATCGGTTCCGTACGTGAAGTCAAATATCCGGACTGGTTAGCTAACGTGGTTGTCGTACCTAAAAAGAACGGCAAGTGGCGAGTCTGTATTGACTTCACAGATCTAAACAAAGCCTGCCCGAAGGATTCCTATCCCCTTCTCAGGATAGATCAACTAATCGATGCAACAGCGGGGCACGAGGTGCTGACCTTCCTCGACGCGTACTCCGGATACAACCAGATACTGATGGACCCTGGAGATCAGGAGAAAGCGGCGTTCATAACTTGCCGAGGTACGTATTGCTATAAAGTTATGCCGTTTGGATTAAAAAATGCAGGTGCAACCTATCAGCGTCTGGTCAATCGGATGTTCCACGACCATATCGGGAAGACTATGGAAGTGTACATTGACGACATGCTAATAAAATCCAAACGAGCAGAAGATCATCCGGCACATCTGAAAGAAGCTTTCCGAATCCTGGATCAATATAACATGAAATTGAACCCGGAGAAATGCGCTTTCGGAGTCGTATCGGGCAAATTTCTGGGGTTCATTGTCTCTCAGCGAGGCATTGAAGTCAATCGCGCTCAGATTAAAGCTATCGAGTCAATCCCAGATGTACTTCGCGATAGGAAAGAGGTCATGAGGCTGACGGGGAGAGTAGCTGCCCTACGTAGATTCATCTCCCGGTCATCTGATCGGTGCAAAAGTTTCTTCGATGTCTTGAAGCAGAACAAGGAGTTCGAATGGACTCCTGAGTGTCAGCAGGCGTTGAGGGATCTGAAGAAATACCTCTCCAATCCTCCACTACTTACCACACTTGTGGAAGGCGAGCAGTTGCTAATTTATCTGGCAGTCTCAGAGTCATCGGTAAGCGTTGTACTAGTACGAGAAGAAAAAGGTAAACAACTTCCTATCTACTATCTTAGCAAAGCCCTTATTGATGCAGAAACCCGCTACCAACCTTTGGAAAAATTAGCGTTAGCTCTAGTAACTGCTGCCCAAAAATTACGTCCATACTTTCAAAGTCATACTATAGTTGTGGTTACCACTTTCCCTTTACGAAATGTTCTGCACAAACCAGAATTTTCAGGAAGATTGGTAAAATGGGCTATAGAACTGTCCGAATTTGATATCACTTATCAGCCCAGGGTGGCAATAAAGTCACAAGTCTTGGCAGACTTCGTGGTAGATTTCAGTATGAATATATACCCTGAGGCAGAAAAGGAAGCCATTCTCTATGCAGGACAGGCTCCGGGCACTTGGGTCCTCCATACGGACGGCTCCTCGAATGTCAAAGGGTCAGGACTTGGGCTGGTCCTCGTTGCTCTGTCCGGAGAAACGGTGAGGCAGGCTATCAAATGCCCTTTCATTACTAACAATGAGGCCGTTATTGCAGGACTAGAACTGGCACGAAGCTATGGGGCAACCATAGTCAAGCTAAAGAGCGATTCTCAGTTAGTGGTCAATCAGATCAATGGAGGTTTCGTCGCACGAGAGCCCAGAATGCAGGCGTACCTCAGCCGAGTAAAAGAGCTTTTGACACAATTCGACGACTGGGAAGCAATTCAGATTCCACGGGAAGAGAATCACGAGGCTGACGCTCTCGCAAACATGGGATCAGTTGCAGAAATAGGAGCAGCCGGCTCTTCGGCTATCGTTCAACTTCTCTACACGACCATGGACAGGGAAAAGTTCGAAGTTAGCACTGTCAGCACTACCTAGGATTGGAGGAACGAGATAACAAACTATCTTATTCATGGGACCCTGCCCACAGATGCGAAGGCCGCTCGCAAACTCCGAGTAAAAGCTGCCCGATACACCATCCTCAACGGTGAGCTATACCGGAAGATGTTTGCGGGGCCCCTCGCAAAATGTCTTGGACCGAATCAGACTAATTATGTGATGAGAGAAGTCCACGAAGGCTGTTGCGGTAATCATTCCGGAGGAAAGGCCTTGACACGGAAACTGATACGTGCAGGTTATTACTGGGACAAAATGGAGAAAGATGCGAATGATTTCGTCAAGAAATATGACAAATGTCAGAGGTTTGCCCATCTCCTTCATCAGCCAGCCGAGCCGTTGCATTCAATAATCTCCCCATGGCCCTTCATAAAATGGGGAATGGACATTGTCGGTCCCCTTCCCACGGCACCACGGGGGATGCGCTTTTTGCTGATCATAACGGATTACTTCACAAAGTGGGTCGAAGCCGCGGCGTATTCGAGGATACGGCAGACAGAGGTCATCGATTTTCTATGGCGCTTTGTCGTATGTCGTTTCGGAGCACCCAAGGAAATAGTCATGGATAATGGCCCGCAGTTCGTTGGCTAGAAGGTGACTAGGTTCCTCGACGACTTGCACATTAAAAGGATCACTTCCTCACCATATCATCCTGTCACTAACGGTCAGGCCGAATGTACCAACAAGATCATCGTTGAATCCCTCAAAAAGCGCCTCGAGCAGGAAAAGGGATGCTGGGTAGAAGAGTTACCTGGAGTACTGTGGGCTTACCGCACCACGGTAAAAATGAGTACCGGAGAGACTCCATACTCATTAGTCTATGGCGCAGACGCCTTGATCCCGGTCGAGATAGGAGAACCCAGCCTGCGATATGCGCATGCCACGGAGGAGTCAAATTCAGTTAACCTGTCCGAAGAACTGGATCTTCTCGAAGAACGCAGAGAACTGGCCCTCGTACGGGTGGTTGCCCAGAAAGAACGAATTGAAAAATACTACAACCAGGGACTGCGCGTACGAAACTTCCAAGTCGGGGACTTTGTACTCAGGAAAGTGTCTCAGAGCACACAGGAAACGAATTCGGGGAAACTTGGCCCTAATTGGGAAGGACCCTACAAAGTGATCGCTTCAGCCGGCAAGGGATCTTATCGCTTGGCACGGCCAGATGGTTCGATCGTCCCGAACAGCTGGAATGTAGTTCATCTCAAAAGGTATCACTTCTAGGCGACAAGGACGGTTAGTCACTCTACGCTTACCTTTTCTATCCTTACATAAAAGTTCTTACTTTTATCCCTGCATAGAAATTAGAAGTTCTTACTTTTATCTTTACACAAAAGTTCTTACTTTTTGTTATACGTCCTTCCTAAATGGTACTAACGGCCTGAACAAGGCCAGATCCGTTTAGCTCAACTGGTAGAGCTCGAAGTTCTTCAGCTTCGCGGCTGTGGGTTCGAATCCCACAACGGACACACTCCTCGTTTGGTTATATGTGTTCATTAGACAGATCACCAAAAACTCTTTTCATATTGTCACTTTACGTGTTCCAACATGAAAACAAGGGGGGGTGGTGAGGGCCCCATAAGCCAGAAAAGACCTTCATACAGGCAGAAGACCTTTTTACAGGCGGAAGACCTTATTTAAAGGCAGCAAATTTTTTCAATTTGCGTGATAAAACTTCCACGGCAAATAAGAGAAGTCGTTCGCAAGTTAAAACCTTCATGTGACAAGGCTTCCACAAAAATAAGAGAAGTCGTTCACAAAGCCAAACGACTCGGCCAGAGCTCTAAACGACCACGATTCGGTCAAACTACCTACAACTTATGACCTTTGTCTGATGAAGGGGTAAGTTCAATACATTTGGGGAGACTTGAGAAAGTACGAACTTAATAAAGTTTGAAAAGCAGTTCCCAATTATAAGGCACGAAAGCCGAAATATATGCATACCAAAGGATCAAGAATTCAAAACTAAACATAGTCACTGAATGGATCTGAAACTGCATATATACATTAAAACTATGAAGTGATAAAACGCCGAGTACGGTTGACAGAATTTCATAGAGTGTCCAACAGGCCAAACAAACCAGCCAAGGGCCAGAAAGTCTTCATAAGACTTCTGCCCACCAAATAAACAAGTCCGGCTCTCGCCAGACGAAACAAAAATACATAAGTTCAGAAAAGAAATTATCAACTTGAAGGGCCGTGACCGGGACTAAACGCACCAGCTCCGTTAGGCCCGTCGTCACTCCCCAACTCTTCATCTTCATCATCGTCATCTCCACCATCCGACTCTTCGGGAGAGAGACCCAATGCTTGTTGTATCCTTCGAACAGCACTCTTCGTCGACTGCAACATCTCTTCGACATCAACCTGCCCAGCACGGATCTGTGCAAGCAACGTGCGTTTGGCCTCAAGGGCCGCAAGTTTGGCCTTAATCTCCAATTGGTCACGCAAGTTTGCCAGATCCTTGGTCAATACGGCCTGAACGCCCATCAGCTGGGCGACCTGGTCTTTGGCAACTTGAAGATCGGAACGGGCTTTGGTTGACTCTTCGTTTGCCCTCTGCAGGTTCAGTTCAAGAGTTGCACGGTCGTCGTTAGCACTGCACAAGCAATTGCGGCACTCCTCAAGAAGTCTCTCCAAAACCTGGACGGAGCGTGCGAACCCCTCTTTCTCCTCAGAGAGACGGTCCTTTTCCCTGGTGAGAGCATTGATCTGCTCAAGGCGATTATTGTTAACATTTGTTAACCGGTTAACTTCCCCACCAAGGAAACCACACTGCTCGATCAAGGTTTTGTTATCCCTTAGAGCCTCAAGCAATTCTCTCTTCACCTCTACCACTTGATTGGCATTGTTCAGCCGGGAGCGGAACATGATTTCAGCGGCCAGCATGCTTGACTGAAACATAAAGTAAGTCACGATTAAAAATCATAGGCTAGCAATTACTGCTAAAGCAAAGAGGGAAAAACTTACCCGGGCAGAATCGGAAGCAATTTGGAAAGCCAGTTCTTCGTCGGTCAATTCCCTTAGCACCCACTCCTCTCGAGGACCGATGAGCGAAGAAACTGCCTTAACCAAGCTACGCGGCCTGGCCACAAAGTTGACATCGGGAGCAAGTCTCAGGGTATGTTTCCTCTCACAGAGCTTGGGTTCCCTAGCCTGTTCTGAGGGGAAATTCGGCCCGAACTTGTAACGAACCCCCTTGATGTCACTTAGCTCCGTCCGCCCCGCAATAGCTGACCGCCAAACAAACCTTGATGAGGAAAGGTTTGAACCACCTTCCACCTCCGGGTCTATGGTCTCACAATCGCGAAGAACAACGGGGGTTGCTCCCTCAGTAGCCATGTTTTCCAGATCCTCGAAACGGAAAACACGAGGACCCTGGCTACTTTCTTGGGAAGCCTCTCCCCCGGCTTCTTCTCTTACTTCCTCTCTCACTTCTTCTTCTTCACCAACTTTCCTTTTGCCCTTGTCCGCACGAGAAGGACCTGCCCCCTCCCCATCACCAACTAGGGGACTCCTTGGCGGAGATCGGACGGTCTCCTCCTCGGCCCTTCTCCTGTCACTACGGAGATGAGGCCTCCGCTGAAGAGGAACATCCGCGTCAACCTCAGTATCCGACAGGTGGATAACCTCCTGGGCCGGATCTTCTCCCCGCACGGACTCAGGGGCTTCAGCAGCGACTTCGGTACCCGCTCCCATGGGTTCCGGGACACTTGCCCCAACAGAAGGGTCGCCACCAACCGTCGTGGGTTGTCCAGTAGCAGCGGAAGCCTTACGGGCAGATTTCTTCCGCGCTCCGCCCTCGCCGTGGCTCTTCCTCTTCCTCTTCAAGGGGCTCAACCCCTCGGACAGGAGTGCTTCGCCTCCATCCCTGCTGCGCAGAGCGCCAGCCGAAGCCAGTATAGCCTCAGCTTCAGCAAGGGGGTCGGCGACAGGTTCAGTAGGTCTGTCCTGAGGGGGAGCAGGAAAAAAGCTTCCCGAAGTACCCAAACCTGCAACAAAGGTAAAACGGTCAGACACAAGAAGGGTTCAGAAAGAAAGGGCTATCAAAAGGATAGAAATATCCTCACCGTTGTGTTTCACGGTCAAACTCTTGAGAGAAGCAAAGTGTGACCATTCTCTCTTCTCTGGTTCAAATTTCGCCAGAATCGGTTTAACCCATGCCGTCAGTTCATCTATAGTTATGAATCTGTCGTAGGGTTGCTTGGCCACTGCACGAAGAAGTTTTAATGAAGGTTAGAAGAAGAAGGAAAGACGAAATATACACACAAAAACTCGGGGACTTACGTGTTTTGTTCCAGACTTCTGGAAGGTGCGCCTTGTCGTCAAACGTCAGGGCCGAGGAGCGTACGAACAGATACCGGTGCACCCAGCCTCGGTCACTGGTATCCTCAGAGTTGCGCACCAAGCCCTTGCTCCCGCGCATCCTGACGTTCACATAGCCGTCCTTAAAAATCTGGACGCTATACAAGGAAATGAAGTGCTTGTACTAAAAAGATTGGTCAGTTTCAGCCGCAAACCAATCTAGGAGTGTGACTATCCTATATACGCTGGGGCTCAGTTGCCCCGGGCAGAGAAAATACTCCCTGCAAAGTCTCTCCAGCACTGGGTGCAAAGGCAACCTACACCCCACTGTGAAAGGGTAGGTGCCAATGGCTGTCCACCCAGCCCGGTGAGAGGTAATGTTCTCACCTTCAAAAACCGGCAAGAGGGGAATTTCGTCACCCCAATCACAATCTACTCTCACATGAGGGATCACCTCCTTCGTGATCCCTGACTTGAACCTGTATGCCGGCCAGTTGCGCGTGTCACCTTCCCTATTATGGAAGGATTTAACGTTGCAATCTGCCTCAAGTTCGCCCCACTTTTTAGGGATTATCTCAGCGGCAGTAGCCTGAGAAGCCCCGTCGAACTTCCAGCAGCGTCGAAATTTAGATTCCTTCTGGATCTCGAAGACATGATTTTAGAAGAAGAATGAAATTGCCAAGAAAATTTCAAAGGTTAATTCAAGGGTTTTTCAAAGAGCAATGCAGGGGAAATAAGAGTAGGTAAAAGGTTTTTCGTCAAGTGAGTTCCTATTTATAGGAATCAAGGTGCAGATCCCCAATTTCTCGCAAGGACACGTGGAGGCTATTAGATAATCCACACCCAGATCTGGCCGTCGATAAAGGGAATAGGGTTAATCAATGCTTTACAGCACTATCATTACCCTAGAGAACTGCAGTCACTTCATAATCAACAAGCGACGTGCGCACGTGGAAAGAGACAGTTAAAATTATTGCTTTTACCCTCGGGGAACGCAGTAGTCATTTCAGAGTAAACTGCGGTACCACAGACGTGCAGGTCACAGTTACTTTTTCATACGGCGCATTTAATGCGCACAGCATAAAGGCTTGTCACCTATCTGATAAGATCCCTACGTCATCAAGATTACATCATATGGAGACAAAAAGTTTGCAAAGACTCCCGCCAAAATTCTTATCCACTTCTCGGACAGATTCTCTGCCCGAGAAGTGCGGGGACTATCTGTTTGGATAAAAACTGACTGGACTTTGGCAAGTGACACGTGTCGTCCACGTGGCATGAGCTGACGTGTCACCAGACAGGCACTCACCGGACAGACATTCACCGGACAGACATTTCCCACGGGCAGACCCAAGGAAGTTACAGGATATATCAACAGTCAGCATAATTTGAATAAGCAGTTATTAGCATTATTGGGCGCGATCATTCAAATTACGGTCACCCAGCGGTTACAACCTTTCTGGATAAGACGCCCAGCGGTTACTTATCCGAACGGTTCTACACCCAACGGCTACTACAACTTCAACAGGCGCCTTCCATGCCTATAAATGGCATTTACCTTAACCAATTGTAACAACTTTACTTTCTGCATACATGATCAATAAGAATACTCTCTATCTTTCCATCATTGAATTATATCCTTTGTTCTTATTTTAATCACTGTCTCAACGAACGGATCATCCAGCGTGGTGGTTGCCGACTATCAAAGAATACGAACGTTTGCTCTTCCTTATTTACGTTCACACTGTGCTTTTAGTGTCCTATATTGGCATTATTTGATTTATCGCATAGATCTTTAATCTCAACTATTGATCGTGACTCCGCAAATATAAATTTAATTGTTAATTGCCTAAAATCGGATTTAGGTTAAACACACATAAAGAGGATTTTTAAACCTAGCAGACGTTACATAGCACCGTATGGTGGGTCCTGACACGACCTGGAATCCGGCTAGGCCGTGCGGGCACCCGACATCCTCCCCTAGACCCGTCGGGCGAACCCTTACCAATTAAATTAAGAAAATAAATATTATCCAATTCATAAATAAAAACAAGACTTAGAAAAAGCACAGATACTGATACCTCTAAACTGTACAAAAGAAATTACAGCTGACTACCCAATATACTAGGTTTAGGACTATCCAGACTAGACATCTAAGAGTACAAAGAAAACAGATAGCTCCTGAAGGGAGCAAAATGCAACTGAAATGATAACCAATAAACTAGTGGCCATCCGGAATAAAAGCTGGCTCACCCTGACAGCTGAAGTCGTCTTCGCTCCTGAACAATGTGGCGAACTCAATCCTGGAGCGAACCTGCCGAAACGAAATAGATAGACAAAAAAAAAAAAAAAACAAACAACAAACAAGGGTGAGTCAAAAGGACTCAATAAGTGGGGCAGACTAGCCACCTCAAAGAATAGGATAGCTAGCCAGGGAGGAAAGAAATAGATAGACCAAATTCTTTTTATTTAAATTATAAAAAGGCAGAGCCAGATAACAATCGGAAACACGTAAGAAACTTATAAACTTAACCAAGGATGCGTGCTAGAAACATATCAACAAATAAGCAATGCACATATAAACAGAACAGTAGTCATGTACCGCAAGTCTACAGAATGGTATGAATTGGGATGAAATGAAATGAAGTGAGATGAAATGAAATGAAATGAAATATGATGCAAAGGGTCACATGTGCCAAATGAATGGAGCGGAATCCTCCTACTCTGATGGATGGTACTTCTATGTAGAAATTTCGGCAGAGTTTCCCCTGAAACTGGATGATCCGCAAAAACAGAACCAACACTATACTATACATGGGAATGGATACCCGGATAAACTGATATCCAAAACAATAATATGCTTACCCGGCTACAGTAACACGTACTCTGGCTCAACACAGGGAACGTCACAAGCGGCTACCAATCGCCCAAGCTCACTAGTGTCGGACGAAGAAGAAATGGAAATAGACCGAGGATAGAAATAATTAGAGCTTCAGGAAATTCATCTTCTTATTTGCTTGGCTACAAAAGTTAGACTACTTGCGAGTCAAAGTAGCCCAAGAATCACAATTGAAGAGATAGACATTAAATAAGCTTTATGGAAATACATCCACACCAATTTAACCTCCCAATAAGAAGGAAACTCTGACAATCTACCAGAATACCCTTTTATAACTAAGACAAGCTCATAGAATAATATGACTCTATTAGAATATCGACTCAAGAGGAGACACATAGATCGAGCATTACTTACTTGCCACTTTACACCGGAAGAAACAACGACACTTCCTGATGGTGACGAATAAGAATCCCATCATCCTACCAACACTGATTTCCGAGGGGAGAGGTAAAATGACTTGACATAATAACACAAGGTGGCATAACAGGATGCCAAGCAGGCAATAGCAATACTCACCGTCAAATCTCTCATATTTAGACCAGATAAACTAGTAGGGTCTCATAAATGCCAGGAATAAATCGTATCAGAAACTCACCCTTCTACCGCAACCGATTCTTAATTACGACAATATCCAAGGAAACCGTCGAAACATGATAAGACACACCTTTTGCAGATCGATCGAAAGAATCAAATCTTACTCACATTTAATAGAAGAAGAAATCTCAGGGTCTACTGCCTCGGATACCTCAGCATCCTGTCAGACTAGTAGTTCATAAAACTGCCTCTGCGGCTGAATTAAGCCGTTATACTAATAATTACCTTATGAAGAATAATTTCCACCACGCTCTTAACCTTTACTGGATCGTGGAATTTCTTTAGCTGATTGAGATCTAAATAAAATTCCCTCGACTGTGCAGGTGCCTGAGACCAAGAGAAAGGACGACGACCTACTTGCCGAAATAAGGAAAAACTCCTCAAAGGATAACCAGACTCACGACAATGATAACACCTTTTTGACTAAAAATAGAAGCTGGAAAGATTGTTGATAGCTATAAAGAGAAAAACTGGGTCTAATCTTGATGATCTACTCACGCACTTTGAGAATCACGCTCTACAAGCTGAGATAACCTGGAAGGTGACCTCTCAAAATAATCAGAACTCTTACCTCCAAATAAGGTACCATGGTTACCCACTAGGGCCACGGAATCTCTTGCTCTTCCGCTCTAACTCTTCCTGCTCTAACTTATGGTATGCCTCGAACCTTCGGGCAATATTAACAACAACATCAAATGAATTCAGACCTCAATTTCTCGAGCCATCTGGGATTTCAAGGAAAAATAAAGGTCATCAATAAATCTTTGAATCTCTCGAAAGGCTCATGAACTAGTTCTAATGCATATCCAGCCATTCTATAGAATTCAAGCTCATATTCTGAAACACCAACAGGCTAACCGACAGGCTACCCTGTCTAATCCACTCAAACTGGAAACACTTTTAATCTCGCTCGCTACTCGAAAATATAGAAGAAAAATCGAACCAAGTTAGCTAATAAGAGAGCGGCCCACCAATTCAAGGCTGGACCCTGAAACTGGAAAGCAGAATAATCAACACCATACCGCTCGATATAATCAAGAGCTTGAAGGATACAAATACCCTGACATTATTTTTTTTAAAAAAAAAAAATTCACGGGGTTTATCTGATACATTGCTTAAGAATATCGGAAGGTTCAACCGCGTAAAATAATGCAACCTCTTCGGACACTCGGACCGAACTGATACCTCGGCTGGCTAACCAGCCAGAACAATTAGAGGTACAACACATACTACCTCCGGAATATAATTTACTGCAGCAATATTAAGAACCTGAAAAGGAGCTCCCTGAGATCGAACGTCTGCACATGCGGCAACCTGATAGGCTGCCCAGCGAATAATAGGTTCTTACGGTATCTACGTCGCCAAGATTCTCGTAAAAGCATTGTAGAGAGCCAAGGGGACCACAAGGCCCTGCTCCCTTTCCCATCGCGAGCTCGTACAACTGGGGCCTGCGCAACTGGATCGTCAGCACGATAAGAAAAACTCTCGGGGCTTCGTCGGTGCTAGCCCCTGGCTAGACTGCTTTGTCTTGAACTCATACCGTTTGCTGATTTGTCGTACGAGGGTTTGCAATTACCACGAATGAATTAACGAAAATACTTTTGCATCCTAGACCGACGCACGATCAGAAATGAAGGAAGTGAAACTTCCTAAATGCCATCATAGCCCCTCGTAGATAAGTACGGACGTCTACGTACCCATCAGCGAGACTCTACTAGACACTGTCTTAGTCTGGATAGACTCTAAACTGGGCTCTGATACCAACTGACACGACCCGGAATCCGGCTAGGCCGTGCGGGCACCCGACATCCTCCCCTAGACCCGCGGGCGAACCCTTTCCAATTAAATTAAGAAAATAAATATTATCCAATTCATAAATAAAAAAAAGACTTAGAAAAAGCACAGACATACTGATACCTCTAAGCTGTACAAAAGAAATTACAGCTGACTACCCAATATACTAGGTTTAGGGCTATCCAGACTAGACATCTAAGAGTACAAAGAAAACAGATAGCTCCTGAAGGGAGCAAAATGCAACTGAAATGATAACCAATAAACTGGTGGCCATCCGGAATAAAAGCTGGCTCACCCTGACAGCTGAAGTCGTCTTCGCTCCTGAACAATGTGGCGAACTCAATCCTGGAGTGAACCTGCCGAAACGAAATAGATAGACAAAAAAAAAAAAAAAAACAAACAAACAACAAACAAGGGTGAGTCAAAAGGACTCAATAAATGGGGCAGACTAGCCCCCTCAAAGAATAGGATAGCTAGCCAGGGAGGAAAGAAATAGATAGACCAAATTCTTTTTATTTAAATTATAAAAAGGCAGAGCCAGATAACAATCGGAAACACGTAAGAAACTTATAAACTTAACCAAGGATGCATGCCAGAAACATATCAACAAATAAGCAATGCACATATAAACAGAACAGTAGTCATGTACCGCAAGTCTACAGAATGGTATGAATTGGGATGAAATGAAATGAAGTGCGATGAAATGAAATGAAATGAAATATGATGCAAAGGGTCACATGTGCCAAATTAATGGAGCGGAATCCTCCTACTCCGAGGGCGGATCCTCCTACCCTCAATATGATGCAATGGAGCGGAATCCTCCTGCTCCGAGGGCGGAATCCTCCTACCCTCAATATGATGCAATGGAGCGGAATCCTCCTGCTCTGAGGGCGGAATCCTCCTACCCTCAATATGATGCAATGGAGCGGAATCCTCCTGCTCCGAGGGCGGAATCCTCCTACCGTCAATATGATGCAATGATAACCCTTCACCGGCGCGGGACTCTCATCGACTGCCGGGAAGTATATGTCAACTCACAGCCAGGGTACAATGCTCAAATACTCAATGCAATATCAACAATAGGACATAACAGATAATATACAATGTAAATCCAAAGCTAAGGCGTAATGAGTACGCCTATCGGCAGCTACACACGTAAGGAACACGTGGTAGAAAATCCATGAGGCCAGGTGCCTCCAAAGAAATGGATATAAACACTTACCTCGTTACAAAGTTAGCACAATTACTCAACAACCGCTTTGTCCTTTGAATTCATTGCCAAACGATCCCACTCTATTCAATAAGCAGAAAAATATATCAAATTAGGCTAAAGGCTTCATTCCTCACATCTTAGGGCAATCCAGGTAGGAACCTGATACCCTGTTTGCATACGCAATACGCAGGCCTGGCTTATATACAGGGTTTATGGTCACATAACCAAACCCTAAATAAATTACATTTATAAGTTGCCCATAACTCACTGAGTACGAATATATAATCAATTCCATTATTGGGGTCCATTTGACCCTTTAAACTATTAATTGAACTTATTAAAACGATGTCTAATATTCCTATTTTTACCGTAAGAATATATTCAAACACACGTAATAAACTCAGATAATATATTAGGATCATTACCTGAATGTTCCAGGGTGAAAATTCTACTTTCCTCCGGCCCCCTTTCTCATTTTCTGGCATTTTTATTTACTGCATTATTTCATTTTTCTCTGTTCTCGTCTTTTGCTGCTTTCTAATCTTCTTTAACTTATAAGCTCACCCCAACCGACTTTCATTTCTTTTCCTTTTTCCCTTTTTTTTTTTTTTTTTTTTTTTTTGTCTTTTACTCTTTTTCTTTTATTTTAATTTCTTTTCGCGACGAAAATTAAAACGGTACCCTGCAATATTCGAAATAATTTCAACTTTTGCATACAAGTTATACAAAATATATGTAACATACTCGCAAAGGCGGATTTTAAATTGGACTCCCGAAACTCAAGATGCGAATTTAAATAGAAAAAGTCAAATTATTTAACTTTCGGCATTTTAGCGGAAACTAGCCGAAAAATATCAAAATTCACTTTCGAAAGTTTACAAAAATTACAAGTAATCATACGAACCTAACGACGCTTTCGGATTTCGAATCGGAGCTCATTTGGCAAAACTGAGCTCGAAAATCTCTTTTTAATATTTATTGCCAATAAAAACTGAAACCTTCTTCCGATGCCTACCAAACGAGGTCTGATTTAGCTCAAATTTTACAGACAGTTCCTAATGGACATTACGAATATTTTAAAATTATCGGCACGCCAATCGGAGTCCTAACTTCCGAAACGACTGACCGAGGTCGTTTCAGTCCCATAGTAAGGTATTTTATTTTTGGATAAATTACCCCACATATAGCTTTATGAAATTTATTTACCAAATATAAAGATACTTTGATTTTTTTTAAATACCGATATTTTTAACATTTGTTACAAAAAAAAAAAAAGCAAATATGTAAAAATAAGACTCTCTCTCATAAACAAACCCTAGTTTTGATATATCTCTCTCAACCTCTCTAGCTGCCCACCATCCCTCATCCACCACTACTCCTGTCCCCATCACTTTCCCATCACTGTCGTTACTTTTCCATCGCCACAACCCTTTTCCCCTTCATCATAATACTGCAACGCTAAAAAAGATACTATTCTTGAGCTTTTAACAAGTTGCAATACATATACGTTTCTCCATTTTACTGGATGTGTGGCAAGCTATTAAGAAAGCTACTCAAGAATATTAGAAAGGTTGGCACACACAGTCATATCACGGAATGAAGATGTTATTCAAGATAGATGCTACGGCCTAAAATCCTTCCATGGCTGCAATAAAGAGGTCTCCTCTAAAAGATTCATTATGGGTATTGTCATCCGGAAGCTTTCCAAATACTTCCATTTCTTAAGATGTTTTTTTTTTTTGGTTACTGCTTCCGGATCTTAGAGTTGTAGATCTGTAATTTTATGACTTGTATGCCAGTTGTATGGCATTTGTATGCGAACTGTATGGCAGATGTATGTGACTTGTATATGGGTTGTATGCTATTTTTATTAATTTGCATTGCATTTGTATCTTGTGTGTTATGCTTGTGTGTAATGCTTGTGTGTTCTTCTTCTTCCCCTTCTTTTATTTATTTTTATTTTTATGGTGATTATAATAGTGGTTATAGAGTGTTTGGTGGTGGCTTGAAGGTGGAAGGGTTGTATGTCTATTGTTTTTCTATTGTATGTAAGGTGGTGCATTTTACATACACTATACATACAATGGACATACAAGTTCCATTCAATGGTAAACATCATTTGTTTAACTATATGTTGTTGTATAGCACGTTTATGTCTATTGTATATATTGTCTATACAATGGAAAACGTTTGGCATACAAGTAAAAAAAACTTTTAGAAAGAAAAACTTTTTTAAAAAAATCCGATGACCGGAATCCGGTGACCTATGGTAGGTGACAGCCTGCAGGCACGGGATTGGGGGAAGGGATAGTGTGGGGGAAGAAAACAGATCTAGGATTTTGTTTTCATCTTTTATGTATATTTGCTATTTTTTGATTAAAAAAGTATCGTTATTTTTGAAACTATAGTAATATTGTTATTTTTATTTTAGGTAGAAAGTTGGTTTGTATTGTTTTTTTGACTAAACTCATTGTAGGTTGAGAACCTTACGCGTGTTATAATCACGTGGGAACACATGAGAAACTAAAAAAATTGGTATAAGGGTAATTAAGGAAAATCCATGTAAAAGTATTAAAAATATCTTCTTTAGATAAACTTAACCGACTGTTGGTGTCAATAATGAATGGATATATCGATCTCGGTCATTCCATTTAAGCCATGAAAGTACCAAACGTGCTCCAAGATATACCATACAGTTGAAGCAATGTAAACAAGAAATTCCCATATTATCCCTTGGAGAGTTGGAGTAAGCAGACATAACAACCATGACCAGCTTAGCTCGATCCCCAAATACAAAATAGCATAAGTTGGTACAAAGTTTGGTGGATATGGAAGAAGATTTAATACCCACCTAAAATTAATACAATGTTTGATTGCATGTTCTTATTTTTCTCATAAATAACACATGCATAACTTGTGCAGTTATTTATATATTATTTTACACGGGGTAGAAGATGAAATTAGTAATGTAAGTATTAACAATACATGTATTAAAATTTAAAATGACAAAATTAATCCTCACAGTAATAAGAATATTTTTTAATTATACTTAAGGAGTAACTAAATATTTTAAATAATAATATTGTGTATTAATTTGTAATATTTTAGTAATTCAATAAATAATCTCTACGTTATATTACATGCATAGATAATATTCACATTACTAATTTCCACATTCCTAATACCCACATTACTAATTCACGCATTACTACGCACATTATTAATACCACATTACTAATACCTAGATTGTTAATACCCGCATAAACTATATCTCAATCAAACAACCCCTTCCTGTTGTAAACGTTTGGTCTTTTCTTCAAAAGGGAAATAAAGAAAAATGTATAAGAAACAATTGGGAAATGAGATAGTAGTGTGAATTGAATCATTTACTGATATGTGTGAATTGCTTTGAAACTTCCCACAACTCATTATTAAATACTTGTTGATTTGGTTGTTAAATTTAATGTACATTTTCATTTAAGTGTTTATTTTTATGTAAAACTATTTAAAAAGAGTTAAAAATATGAAAGTAAAATGTTTATTTAGAACGATATGGAGAGTATATCAGTATATGGGTCCGAAAGAGTTGACCCATACTAGTAGCTCCCATTCTCAGGATAAAGTAGTGTTACTGAAGCATGCACATCATCAGTGGGGTCTGCGTAATTCGGTATTAGATCGAACATATTCAATTTACCCAACAAATCGAAAATGATATCGAATTTAGTTACACTTGATTTTAATATAACATTTTAATTACAACCATAAAATTGAAAGTTTTTAAATCATACCATCGTATTTAATACTCAAATATCACGCTCAATATAAATTACAATAAAAATAGAAAAAAACACAATATGATAGTTAGAAAACAGTAGTCTGTAATACATATCTATATTTGGAAAATTAAATTAAATTATTAAATGATAAATTGAAAGATCGTCGTATGTCTGTCAAATTTCGTTATTCATGTGTATTTGACGTGGCTGCAGGCCTGCAACATCATCTACATTATCACTGTAAGGTAATGTCAATGTGATGTGTCACGTCATCATGTCTATCATCCTGCTATCTATGTTCATATTAATTTTCACCGCATCATATAATTAATGTTCTTTACACATAACTTTGTGGATGGATAATTGCACAAAGTTCTACTCTAATAAGCCGATGTTTCTATATATCGTGATTTTATTTGACTATAGTTGATGACATTCAACTCGATACAATCTTTTATTGGCGAAATGAAAACAGGAAAGCATTCATGCAAAAGAAGAGATTGCTCTTAACTAGTAGTATTTCTTAGGAGTACTTAGCTTTCTTGCCTGCCAGCCCATCAGAGTACAAAAGACACTAATAAAATGGTGGGGCTCTAACTAATGAGCTTCATAAATTGAAACTCCCTTTTGATCTGAAATAATTATAGACGTCATAAGATTAGGCTGCCAACCTGGTAGTTAACCTTCCATTTCCTTGCATTGTCAACAACAATAAATTTCTTCCCTATCTTTGGAAGTCAGCTACTATTGTTCCAGGCCAACTTTACCTTCTTTCCACTTTCAAGCTTCTTCCCCATTTTCATTTCTTTAAAAAAAATTGATTTGGGTGATGAAAGGAAGGGTTAACTGAAACTTATCAATCATTTCTTTTTTGAAGAATGTTGATTATTGGCTTTCTGAGTACCTGTAACACCCCGCCATTTTATAATAGTTAATTATTTTTATTTAAATTTGAATTGGAGAAAAAGCTAGAAAAAAATAATTAGATAATTTTTGGACCAAGTGGATACTTGCTTATAATAATTGGACCCCAAAGATACAAAAGTAATGTTATGGGCTATGTCCACATCTATTTGGCTGAATTGTAAAAATATGCTACCGGAAGCCATGGTTTGCCAAATTACCATCACTAACAGATGTTTGGCAAAAATGTCCTCATTAGTTTAATGAAACTTTTTTCGGACCAAAATACTCCTACAAACCAATAAAAAGACGCGCACAGTCCATCCCCTTCCTTTTCAGTATTCACGCAATCACAACAACTCTAAAGCCCCATTCCTTTCAGAGATTGCTCCGTTCAAGCAAAGGTTCACTGTAAGATTTCTTCAAATTGCTATTGAATTTTACTAATAGTTATAATTTCATTTATATTATGCTTAACTTGGGTTAAAATTCTATATAAACCAAACGAGATATGGTTTTTATTCATAATAATCACAAAACTCATGACATTAGATTGATTACAGTAATTGTAATATGCACTTTCATAAAAAAAAAAAAATTATCAATTCTGGAAAAGTCTTGGCTTATTGACAATAGTTTAAGCTCTGGTGCAATGGGAGGCTTGTACAAAGTTATTGCCTATTGTCTATTGCCAGGACTTTCAACCCTATTGCAATGAGGGGCTATAGCTAAGACTTGCAGCTCTGATGAAATAGGGTCCTTGTAGACACTTCTTCCCTATTGCCAAGACTTACAGACCTGTTGCAATGGGGTACTTGCAGACAAATTCTCTGCAAGTCTTGGCTATGTAGCTCTGGTGCAATAAGCACAAAGTAGAGACTTCTTGACTATTGCCAAGACTTTCAGACCTGTTGCTACGGGGGACTTGCAGATAAAGTCTCTGCAAGTCTTGGCTATTGCCAAGAGTTGCAACTCTGGTGGAATAAGCACCTAGGAGAAACTTCTTGGCTATTGCCAAGACTTTCAGATTGTTTCTATGAGGGGCATGCACACAAAATATCTGCAAGTCTTGGCTATTGCCAAGAGTTGCAGCTATGGTGCAATAGGTACCTAGGAGAGACTTCTTGCCTATTGCCAACACTTAAAGACTGTTACTACGGGAGGCTTGCAGACAAAGTCTCTCCAAGTCTTGGCTATTGCCAAGAGTTGCAGCTCTGGTGCAATAGGCACATAAGAGAGACTTCTTTGCAAGACCTTAAGTCCAGAAAAGGGCAACACTTTTACCGATGCTCCTGCTTCTATTAAAGCATATTATTTGTCTTGATTATGTGCAGGATTACCACTATGGCGACTCGCTGCATTTATATAGATTATAATGGGAATTGGGATGCAAACAGCAAATACATCAACCATAATATAAAGTTGATACTTGTCGAAGACGATATAACCTACCAGGCTTTTGAAAAAGAAATTTGTAATGCTCTAAGCATCAACACTGATGAAAGTGAAGCAAAGATAAGGTTTGACACGAATCTTGAAACGTGCAGAGGCATGGTGGTAACAAATAATCAAGAACTTATGACTTGCATGTATCTGCTGAAGAATAATGACAATTTCAGAAAATCCCACTTCATAGTAGAAGTTATTAAAATGAATGACATGTCAAGTAACAACACCACCACCACCACCACAAGTACATGCGAATTCTTTGTGAATGAAGCTGACAATATCATGGTGTTGCATCAAAAGGAAGGGTAGTTGTTGATTATAAATATTTTTAAAAATCAAACGTGATTGGAAAGTTAATATTATCAATAAACTGAACTTTTGGCTATAGCCAAGACTTTACACTCATATAGATAACCAATTCAATTTAACTTGACGCAAAGTCTTGGCAAAGGGTAAGACTTCCTACTGAAACTTATTTATCAACTTTAATATTAGAAATAATTAAGTTGCCTTGAAGTCTTGCCATAGACAATAGTATTGACTACTAAATTTCTACCAAGTCTTAGCAAAAACATTACCAGCACAACCCTCCACGAATTATTTATCAATTTTAAATTAATTATATAATATCAGACTTGGAATTAATTAACTAGAATTTAAGTCTTGCCTATTGGCAAGACTTTCCATCTAATCCCTTCACCCCACAACAACTAAAAAGCCTTGAAATCTTGCAATTGCTAACACTTCCATCTCATCCAATTCAAAACAACTCCAGTCTTTAAAATAACAAAAATATCAAACATGCAAGTGTACTTGTTTACATAAACATAAAAAACAGAGTAAATATAAAACACACATAATTAAAATTACTCATCAGCTTTCTCTAACTCTTTTGCAGTACTAAAAGTCTTATTTGGACTACTACATGGATCATCTTGCGACAGAGGTAACAAACTAAAATTTGGAAATTCATCGCCCACATCACATTTTTGCCTCTTCCTGGCACCTTCATCAGAAAATCTTGGTTGACTTATAAAATCATCCACCACATCTAAATGTACATGATCATAATCAGAAGATTCAATATCCATTACCTGCAAAATTTAAAAAAATAACAATGAACACATAATAACAAAATAATGAAACAATAATGAAAAGACCATATACAAAAATAC
This sequence comes from Petunia x hybrida, assembly GCA_037355625.1. NCBI lineage: Eukaryota > Viridiplantae > Streptophyta > Magnoliopsida > Solanales > Solanaceae > Petunia > Petunia x hybrida. The sequence goes on from JBBBVM010000041.1 coordinate 26,643,199, forward strand.
TCCATAAATTTGCCGAAAACTCCACCTTTCAACAACATCAATTGCCGCTCCGTAAAAAATTCACTAAACAAACTACTATACTTTCCATCACCACCCCATGAACCTTTGGCATCAAACCAGTGCTCAGACTTAAAAATTTGATCTCCTTCCTATGGAAACAAAAAATAAAATATACATATTCAACAACACTATTAGAAATATGATAATAAAACAGAAAGCAACAGACAAGAGAACATACATTATGATGTACCATCATGAACTCACAATGAGTATGCAGAAAAATTCCTTCCACAAAAAACAAACGCAACTAGAAAAACAGAAAACACCTACAGAACAAGCAAATTAACTACAACTACTACCAATAACCAACATTTTAAACTCTACCAGAAAGGGCAAATTGTACACATAGTCTCCGCAAGTATTGCATGTACCCAAGACGTTAATTTCTGATGCAAAGCGAAAGTTACACTGAAAATCTCTAAAAGTATTGGCAATAGCCAAGACTTTAAACTCTACTGCAGTAACACACTTTAGGAGAAAATCTATGAAAGCCTTGACAATAGCCAAGACTTTCAGTTCTAGTGCAAAGGGACACATACACTGAAAATATCTAAACATATTGGCAATAGCCAAGACTTTAAACTCTATTGCAATAACCAATTTAGAAAAAATCTATGCAACTATTGGCAATAGCCAAGACTTTACGATCTGCTGAAAATGGGACCTTACACTGAAAAATCTCTAGAGTATTGGCTATTGCCAATACTTTAAACTCTATTGAAGTAACCAATTTAAAAAAAAGTCTATACAACTCTTGGCAATAGCCAAGACTGTACGCTATATGAAATTTGAAGCTTCAAATGACCGGAATCAAACAAACACAACCAAAAGAATCTACAAAAACTTCAAACATAAACTAAAATTGAAATAACTGACAAATAAATATATAAACAGCCCCAATAAGTATACAAATAAAATTGCTGTTGAAATAATTTGCAGATAAATGATTAGGCTTAGTAAAAATAACAATTTAAACAAAAAATAATACAACAAACACAGAAAATAGAGAATACGAACAGTAAATCTCCAGCACAAAACGAAGAAAGAAGGGAAACAGCAGACCATGAACGTCGATCGATCGATCGAGAGAGAGAGAGAGAGAGAGAGAGAGAGAGAGAGAGAGAGAAACCCTTTCAGGGGAGAAATGTGAATTATGTTAGAATGGGGGCAAAATAGTACTTTGACAGGGGGCTATGAGGTGGAGGGCATTTAGTTAAAACATTTCTAAATGGGGGCAATTAGGAAAGACCACCTCTTATTGAAGGTACTAGGTGAAATTTTTTGCATCTATTTTGCTAGCCCATACTTTTAGAGTATATAAAGATCTTAACTTGCCCTTTAGGGTTAAAAAAAAAAAAAACAAATTGAAGAATGAAAATTTAAAGGAAAGAAGAGTACTCAGTAGCTGCTACTTGAAAATGGAAAAACTTATCCATGGACTATAAGCAGCTAGTATTTAAGATTCCAATTGAATACATTCTGGTATGTCTATATAGAATCACATTCCTTTATTTAGTTATTATTATTGTGTAATAATTAGGAAAGAGATAATGGTCAAACCTCCCCCCCAAATTATCACTTTTTTGTTAATTACATACTTAAACTATGGGTTGGTTACGTTACCCCCGAACTATCAATTTTTATATTCAAAACCCCCCTGCAATGCCAAGTGACATGAAAGGTGACTTCACTCTCTTTGTTGTGTGTGCGGAAATAAAGTAGACCAATAAAAAGCATCCATATGACATTTGTCTTTAATTTTTAAAATTTAAATATCTTTTTACTTATTTATTATTATTTTGTCTTTTTCCTTTCTTCTTTTCTTATTAATTATTTTCTTCTTCATAACTCTACTTTTTTTTTTGCCAATAACAATAAAATAGTTGAGACCCATTAACCTTAGAATAATAAGAGTACTAAAAATAATTTAATCATATGTGATAAATTCTGTTGCAATTTACAATCAAATTTTGTCAATAATGGTCATTTTAATTAAAAAAACATAATCCTTAACATGCACTGTATCATTTTAATATTTTAATATGCAAGTTCTCAATTGAGTTTATTATGGTTGAGTAAATTCAGTTCTATATAATAATTAAATTTACTATTGTTGGTTAATAGTTATTATTTTAGAAATATGGGTTTTCAACTAAGGTAACGATTATTGATTTTGATGGAAAATTAAAAGAAAAAAAATAATAAATTAAAAAAAAATATCAAATAAGAAATAAGAACAACTACTTTAAAAAATTAATTGTATGGATGCTTTACAAAGAGAGTGAAGTCACCTTCCATGCCACTTGGCACTGCAGGGGAATTTTGAATATGAAAATTGATAGTTCAGGGAGGTAACGTGACCAATCCATAATTTAAGTATGAAACTAACAAAAAAGTGATAGTTTAGGGAGTTTTGACTATTATCTCATTAGGAAATGATAGAGAAACTTATTATTGCTTAATGATGGAAGTCAATGGGATTCTGCTCGTATATGTGAGCTAATATTCCCATAGCAGTAAACTAGTTCGTGACTCTATTTCTAAGTCTTTGATTCGGTTCGAAAGTTTGTATATGGAAATTGAAATCTAAACTGTTTTATGAACATTATTATTATAAAGAACTAATTACTAACATGCTTAACATAAGTAATTAATTATTGAGTATATTAAAGTGTATTTTCATCCTTAAAAGTATGGTATTTGAGAAGTATAAAGTGGTATTTGTCCCTAAGTTATCTAGTTAGTAAAATTGAGATTTGACGTTCCAATTCCTATCAAGACCGAAACATAGTTATGTACTTAGACTCGTGTGGTTATGGGTAACCTGATTGTAAGTCCAATTTTGGGGTGTGACTATGTGGGCTCGGGGTTGACTTTTAAGTTGATTTCTTAACTCATTTAGCTTAAGGTTTGTAATATTTAACCATTGGCCTCGGTATTGATTGTATTACGTTCCTTTAATAGAGCAAGAACGTTTGGAGGAGATTCGAAAAGGGAAAAACCATTGTTGAGTAGCTAGTGAGCTTCAGACCGAGGTAAATGTATTTTCTTTTTCTTGGTGGACTTGCTTCACACTCTATGCATGATAAATATTTCTATACAAATAATTGTAGCCTGATGGAGTTCCATTCATATCATCATGGTACGAAGTTGTTCCGTACATATTATTGTGGTATGTTGTAGTACCGTACCTATTATCATAGAACGATGTAGTTCTGTGTTTATTATTGTAGTACGACGTGCTTGAGTACGTATCCTCGAGTTACAATGATAATGTCGTGGTACTTTGAAGTTTAAGGATGAATATTACTTGCTGGTTAATTAAATGATTTCTCTTTATTTCTCGTTACCTTCGAGTTGTTTGGTTTTCCATATATGAGCAACTTGCTAGTTTACTTGGAGCTCCGTCTCCGCTTATTGAGTCACTCGACTCACCCCTTTTTTTCTTTCTTTATTGGTTTATTTTATGTCTTACAGATTCGACGCCATCTACTAGTGAGCATCGGGATTGATCGAGGCGGAGTATCTTATTATTAGCAGTAAGACAACTCTTCGTCCATGGTGTTCATCTGCATAGTTTATCTTTCCATTAATTTTGGAGTTATAAAACTTATTCGACATTCTTAGATGTTCATGATTCGGGGAGTACTTAAACCTTTCATTATTTGGATACTTATACTTTCCTTATTTATTTTATGTATTGGTATTGAGATATTTGTATATTTCGTAGTTAAGTTTATATTATTTATTCGTAATCAAGTGAGTTCGTCCGACAGGATTAGTTGGGTGCCCTCACGATCTGTTCGGATGTTGGGTCGTGATAGTACCTCAACTCAGAAATATTTTAGCTTTCAAGAAGTTCCTCTCAAGATACTGGCTGACATCAAATTAGTATAACACAGTATGGAAGAAGTCCTTCATGACAATAGCCCCTACAGTGTAGGGCCTACGCATTGCCTCATCTTGTACTTTTACATATATTTTATCAACCTCACCAAGTTTGATTTATTTTATGTGATGTCCTTTCTGCAAAAAAAATTGACAAACAACCATACAGGGAAGCTAGTAATATTGCCAGATTGAAGCAGCATAGAGGCACCCGATGCTAGTAAAGGATGGTTTCAAATTTAGCTAGGGTATACTTGAAATAAGAAACTAAAAGCACCCCATCTCTGATAACTTAACTCGTAAAATATGATCTCACACTCAATTAACATGGCATCAGTGTAGGTAAAGCTCCTGTATTTAACTCGTAAAAAAATATGCATCTCTGTTTAGTATGCTCATGAATCAAGCATTACATTCGCAATGTCTCTAAAGAAGCTAATTTTATGATCTCAAACGAAGAAAACTCATGGATTATCCATTAAAATTAAGCATATACAACATAGCCTAGATATGGAGTAGCTAGGTTATTCAAAATTGTATCAGACATTTGTCTAACCAGCTTTGACATGTCTTTTGGTCCATATAAGCAATAAGGAAAAGCAAATTAACTTGTCTTTGATCAAAGGTGTTCTTCATAGCTACTAGAAAATAGGGTAACCTTCCACTATAACACCTGATTGTTGTGGCACAAGATTCAAATGGACAGTGGTCTAACTCCATTCCCACCATTTCATGTTCTTGCCCTCAGTTTGCAAAGCGAAAATCAACACATGCCCATGAATGATGTTCCAACATTGTGATAGTGTGTATATACTGTCTGAAAAATTGCCCCTGATTATTGTGTCAGTCCCAAAATAATTTACATCCCAAGAACCAAAGCAAAGATTGAATTCATTAGGTGGTTGAATCTAACGCTGCCCTCCTTGGGGGAGTCTGCAACGGCAAAACAAATATATGAGGCGCAGTTGAACTTGCACAGCAGAATATATGAGTGTTACTTTCTCGACAATGATTTGACAATGGTTCAATCTTTTGGTAGTGAATATGATGAAGTGGTCCATAAAATAGAGAATTTGCTGCTATCATAAAAGTTTGAAAGTTAAATGAACCAAAGAAGATTTTTTCCATTTTCACCTTCATGCTGAAACTGATAGGATTTTTTGACTCAAATTTGTGGAACCCAAGTTGTTCAGGCTGGCCAGCCAGGGTAGATTGTGGTTCCGGTAGGGAACCAAGACAGACTTCATCACTCTACAAGGTTGCTGCCCCAAACTTTTAGGGGACTTTCACCTCAGGATCCATGGGAGTTTTTGGATCATTGCCAGCAGATATTAGGCGCTCTGGAATATCTTGAGGAGTATGGAGTTGATTATACAGTTTTTTCCAGCTTGAAGGTCATGCTCTGACTTGGTGGAATACACTTACTCTAGCTAGGCAGGCTTGCCGAAGCTTTCTTGGAGTGAGTTTTCTCAGAGATTTATGGATAAGTTTCTTCCGCGTAGTCAGTAGGATTAGATGCGTAGGTAGTTTGAGAGATCGAGATAGGATCATATGACTGTATCTGAGTATGAGATTTGATTCTTAGACATGTCTCGTGATGCTCTAGATTTGGTTTATGCAGAGTCAAAGAAGGTTAGGAGGTTCATTGATGGTCTTGCTACTACTTTGAGATATAGCATGGCTCGAGAGATAGAGCCCGGTACTTCATTTAATGTAGCGGTGGATATTGCTTGCCGATATGAGTCTTATAAAGTTCTGGAGCAAGAAGAGTTAGAGAGGGAGAGTAAGAGATCTCATGGATATGGTGGAGTCCCTATTGCCTCATCTGGAGGTAGGGGGTTTCGGGGGAGGCCTTCTGATAGGCCAGCACAGTCTATAGCTCACAGCTCGAGGAGCACATTTGTACCCTATAATGAAAAGATTCGATTCTCTCAGCCTTCTCAGTTAGGCCAGTCTACTTCTCGTCCTCAACAGCGCATACCGCGCAGAACCAACACTGGGTGCTATCGTTTCCATGATCTCGGTCATCATATAAAGGATTTCCCTAGACTATTGCAAGGAGGTAGCCAATCTTTTCCTCGACCCCAGACATCTGCGCAGACTTATGGTACTACATCAGGTTCTCAGCCAATTAGGAGTGCACCACCGCCAGGCAGAGATAGTGGGTGTGGGCGTTGTGGTAGTGGCCCTCCGAGGGGTGGTCATTAGAGTAGCAATTCAACTCAGCCTCAAAGGCAGTTTTATGCTTTGCCAGCCAGACAGGATGTTGTGGCATCCAATGCAGTGGTTACAGGTATACTTTCTATTTGTGGACGTAATGCTTATTCCTTGATTGATCCAGGTTCCACGTATTCTTATGTGTCTCCTTATTTTTCCGCATTTTTGATGTTGATTATATGTGTATTCGTGATCCATTTTGTGTTTCTACTCTTGTTGGAGAGTCTATTATGGTAGAGCAGGTGTATCTTAGTTGTACAGTATCTTTTGGGGGGGTCGTGAGACCATAATTGATTTATTGATTCTGGGTATGGTAGATTTTGATGTGATTATCAGTATGCATTAGTTGGCATCATGTTATGCTACTCTCAATTGCCATGCCAAGACTATTCGGCTTTTTTTTTCTTGGCTCAATACCGGTAGTGTGGCAGGGTTCCTGTTTGCCACCTACGCTATGTATTATCTCGTTCTTGAAAGCAAGGCGGATAGTGAGCAAGGGGTGTTCTGCTTATCTTTCCATGATTTGGGACAAAATTATGGAGGTTCCGCCTCTTGATTCTGTTACCTTTATGAAGGAGTTCACTGATGTATTTCCCAATGATTTGTATGGACTTCCTCCGAATAGGGATATTGAGTTCGGTATTGATCTGGTGCCCAAAACTCAACCTATATCTATTCCTCTGTATCATATGGCTCCAATCGAATTGAAAGAGTTCAAGGAGCAATTACAAGACTTGTTGGATGAGGGGTTCATTCGACCTAGTATGTCACCTTGGGGTCCTCCAGTGTTGTTTGTTAAGAAAAAAGACGACTCTATGCGTATGTTCATTGATTATAGGCAGCTGAACAAGGTCACTATCAAGAACAAGTATCCTTTGCCTCGCATAGATGACTTGTTTGATCAGTTGCAAGGAGCCAAGTTCTTTTCCAAGATTAATTTGAGGTTTGGTATCATCAATTGAAGATTCGGGAGTCAGATATCCCCAAGACAGCATTCAGGACCCATTATGGTCACTATGTGTTCTCGGTTATGTCTTTTGGGTTTACGAATGCTCCAACAATTTTATGGATATGATGAACCGTGTGTTCAAGCCCTATCTAGACTCATTTGTTATTATTTTCATTGATGACATCTTATTCTATTCACATAATCGTGAGGAGCATGAGCATCACTTGAGATTGGTTCTTCAGACACTTCGGGAACGTAAGCTTTATGCTAAGTTCTCAAAGTGTGAGTTCTGGTTGGACACTGTGGCTTTCTTGGGACATATTGTGTCCAGTGAGGGTATTAAAATTGATCCTAAGAAGATTGAGGCTGTTCAGAATTGGCCACGACCTACTTCTCCTACATAGATCCGTAGTTTCCTTGGCCTGGCCGGATATTATAGATGATTTGTGGAGAAGTTTTCATCTATTGCTGCTCCATTGACCCGCTTGACTCAGAAAACAGTTCGATTTCATTGGTCAGAAGAGTGTGAGGCGAGCTTTCAGAAGCTCAAGTCATTGTTGACTAGCGCTCTAGTGTTATCTCTTCATTCTGGAGCTGGAGGGTTTGTAATTTATTGTGATGCTTCTCGTGTTGGGTTGGGATGTATCTTGATGCAGCATGATAAAGTCATTGCCTATGCTTCTAGGCAGTTAAAAGTGAATGAGAAGAACTATCCGACCCGTGATTTGGAGTTGCGGCTATGGTATTTGCCTTGAAGATTTGGAGACATTACCTTTATGGCGAGCCTTGTGAGATCTTCACCTATCACAAGAGCTTGCAGTACTTGCTTACTCAGAAGGATTTGAATGGAATGTAGCATAGATGGCTCGAGTTGATCAAATATTATGATCTTACTATTCATTATCATCCGAGAAAAGCCAATGTGGTGGCTGATGTATTGAGTAGGAAATTTATGGGTAGTCTTGCATTTCTTGATGTTGAGATGAGACCTTTAGCAAAAGATTTGCAGACCTTATATGATTCGAGGGTGAGATTTGATAGTTCAGACTCAAGTCGGGTATTTTCTTGTATGGTGGCTCAGTCTTCCTTAGCCAGATTAAGGAAGGATAGTTCGGGGATTCATATTTTCTTGAGTTGTGTGGGCGAATTCAAAGTGGAGGAGCCCCTCATTTTGAGTTGGATAATAATGGTGTTCTTCGGGTTGGTGGTCATCTTTGTGTTTTAAGGCGGTTGTTGCTTAATGAGGCTCACAGTTCGCGATATTCCATTCATCCCGGTATTATCAAGATGTACCAGGACCTTCAGGAGTTGTATTGGTGGAAGGGGATGAAGAAAGACGTCTTTGATCATGTATCTCGGTGCTTGAACCATCAGCAAGTCAAGTATGAGCATAGAAGACCCGCAGGTTTAGCTCAGGCATTTTCCATTCCCGAGTGGAAGTGGGAGAGGATTACCATGGATTTTGTAGTTGGCTTGCTGAAGACTTTGAGACATCATGATTCAGTTTGGGATATTGTGGATAGACTCACTAAGTCTCCCACTTTATCCCGGTGAAGACAACTGATACGACAAAGAAGTTGGCTCGAATCTTTATTGAGCAGATTGTTCTGTTTCATGGTACTCCATTATCTATTATCTCTAATCGAGGCTATCAGTTCACTTCTCAGTTTTGGCAGACTTTTCAGCGAGAGTTGGGTACTAAGGTCCAACTTAGTATCGCATTTCATCCACAGACTGATGGACAGTGTGAGCGGACTATTCAGATCTTGGAGGATATGTTGAGAGCATATCCCTTGGATTTCGGTGGTCATTGGGATAATCATTTAGCCCTTGCGAAGTTTGCTTATAATAACAGTTATCAGTCTTCCATTCAGATGGCACCATTCGAGGCATTATATGGTCATTGATGTCGATCTCCAATTGGTTGGTTGGAGTCTTAAGATATAGAGGTATTGTGTCCAAATATGGTACGACCGACTTTGGATGTCGTTCGAATTATCCAGGGTCGCCTTCGGACAACTCATAGTAGGCAAATATCGTACTCGAACAAGTGAATTCAAGAGTTAGAGTTTGAGGAAGGTGACATGGTTTTCTTGAAGGTATCACCAATGCGGGGTGTGATGAGATTTGGGAAGAAGGGTAAATTGAGCCCTAGGTTCAGTGGTCCTTTTAAGATAGTGAAGCACATAGGTGAGGTTGCTTATCGACTTGCACTACCAGAATCTATGCTTGTTCATCCTGTTTTCCATGTTTCTATGCTACAGAAGTGTGTTCGAGATCCCACTTATATCATAAAGGTGGACCCAGTCCAAATAGATGTGAACTTAGCTTATGAAGAAGTTCGAGTTGCGATTGTAGAAATAGACACTCGAAAGTTGAGGTCCAAAGAGATTCCCTTAGTAAAAGTACGTTGGCACAACCGTCCGCACGATAAGGATACTTGGGAGCTCGAGTCGAGCATGCGGGATAGATATCCCCACTTATTTGAGGCATCAGATATGTAGAATGTAAGGTTCTTACATTTAAATTTCTCTTGTTTATTATGGGTTATGTTATAATTGGCTCATTGCCGAAGTGTATTTGATTTGTTAGACTGGTTTAGCTCCTTGTCGGAGTATGGTTGGTTCCTGAGATTTACCTTATTGTCAGAGTGATATTGATTATTTTATGTTATGTTTGGTGCCTATGAATGGCTTGTTATATTGTAGTTGGTGGTTGTTGGTATTTGAGGCAGGGGTTTTTTTTTATAGTCCAATTTACAAAGGAAATTCTGGCAAAATTTTTGTAAATTTAAGGACTTAGCCAAATTTTGAGTTCATATAAAGCTTGGCTGTGAGTGTGTGGGACAAAAATATGCCACCTGCTATTACGGGGATAAGAGTCTAGCTGGTGAGGCTAAACTTATCCTACAAGTCGCCAGGTGCAAAAGACACACGCCTGTTCTACGAGTTACGACCGTTCAGGTGGTACATGCGTAGGACAAAGGGCGTACATCTTGCCGACTTAGGGTTATAGTATTCTATTTGGGTTTCGTATATACCACAGCCTTGAGTTATAGGCCCATAGCCTTATTAGTCTTTATATTTTACCTTAATTAGGAAAAGGTATCCACTGCTACCACTCCTTTACATTGTATTGTACATTATCGCGATTCACCACAAAATCCTGCTATTCTCAAGGAATAAGACTACTTTACCTTTGTTGCTCGTTAATTCTCTATTTTACTTATTTACTTTTCCATCGTATTTACTGTATTGTTTGTGACCTCATTCTTAATTAATTATTTAACCTAGGCGACCGATTTTAGGCATAAACAGTTTGGCGCTCACCGTGGGGCCCAGGCAATTTTTGGTACTTTCCGAAGAAAAAAACGCAATCATGTCAAGCAGCAGCGATCACCCGCACGAAATATTGATAACAAGATCCGATAGATAATTCATAACTCGGTCAATACGACTGAAACTGTGAAAAAATATCTAAGATCAAAACTGTGTTATCTGTCATCATGGTTAAAGTCTTACTAGTGTTCGCGCCTTATCATGCCCCTCATGGAGCGAAGTTGGCGGTCCAAAAGTTTGTCAATACCATCTTCGGGGGGCCCGAGAGAAAGCATCAGGACCAGAGCAAGCATAGTCTGCGAGGCTCACCAGGAGATAGCCAAGAAGCCACGTATCAACACAATCGAGTTTGATGACGAGGATTCACGATGAGTTCATCACCCTCACTATGATGCTTTGGTAATCACCTTGCAGGTACATGATGCTCGAATCAAGCATGTGTTGGTAGATCCGGAAAGCGCGGTCAATATTATTCATTGGCAGGTTGTTTGCCAGATGGAGGTACAAGACCATGTAATTTCCAGTCCATACACTATAACCAGCTTTAACAACTTTAGTGAGAAGTCTGTAGGAGTGATATCCCTTCAGGTACACCTTCCGGGAGCAACCCGGGTGGCGTCCTTCCAAGTATTGACATGCGACCTCTCGTATAACATTATTCTCGGGAGGCCTTGGATTTACGAAGTATGGTCGGTGTCGTCTACACTTTACCAAATCCTTAAATACCCGACTCCTTGGGGGATGAAAGAAATTCAGGGAGGACAGAAGCCGTCCCGGAGCTGTTATGTACTTGTTGTAATAGACGCCGCAAAAAAAGGAGATGAAAAATCAGAAGAAGAAGCTAGATAAACTGCTTGGTCTTAATCTTGTCACCATCGTACCTTTCGGGTTTGGGGTCCTTGAAGTGGTCGGGTCTCAAGAGCTGGCCATCATGCCTTCTGACCTGGAAGAGGAGGAAAAACCTGCCAAAGCTACCCGTTGATCTTCAACGAGAAGGCTCCAGACAAGAAATTCTATGTGGGGCCAAGCTCTCAACCGAAGCCAAGCGGGAATATGCTAACTTTCGGCGTGCTTGGTCAGGCACCTTCGCCCGGACAGATACTGACATGCCAGGAATATCGACTTACGTCATCACACATAATCTGAACGTCGACGCCAACTTCAATCCAGTCAAGTAGAAGAAGCGTCTGATCAGTCGTGAAAAGGGGCTGGCAGTCTATGAAGAGGTCGAAAAGCTACTGAACAATGGTTCCATTCGCAAGGTGCAATACCCCGATTGGCTAGTCAACGTGGTTGTAGTCCCCAAGAAAAATGGGAAGTGAGGGATGTGCATCGACTTCACAGATCTGAACAAAGCGTGCCCGAAGGATTTCTTCCCGCTGCCCAACATCAACTAACTCATCAATCCAACGGAAGGCCATGAAGCTTTAAGTTTTTTTGGACGCTTACTCAGGATACAATCAGATCGTCATGAACCTGGATGATCAAGAAAAAACTTCTTTCATCACGGATAGGGGGCTTATTTTTACAGGGTTAATGCCTTTAGGAATGAAAAATGCAGGAGCAACTTACCAGAGATTAGTAAACCTGATGTTCAAGGAGCAGATTAGTAGGATCATGGAGGTGTACATAGATGATATGTTGGTCAAATCAGAATTTGCCAAGGATTACATCGGCCATCTAGAGATAGCGTTCGATATCCTGGACAATTTCGGAATGAAGCTCAACCTAAAGAAGTGTGCCTTCGACGTATCCTCCGGGATGTTCCCTGGGTTCATTGTTTCCAACAGGGGAATCAAAGCGAACCCCGTGAAAACTAAAGCAATCGAGGCTATACCAGAAATCTTGAAGAATGAAGTCGAAGTTAAAAGGCTAAACAACCAAATTGCAGCGCTTAGCCGGTTCATCTCACGGTCATCAAATGAGTGTCATCAGTTTTTCAATGTTGAAGAAAAATAAAAGATTCGAATGGACAGAGCAGTGTAGCAAGGAGCTTCGAGAGCTAAAGTAGTATCTGGCAAATCCCCTATTGCTGACTAAGCCATGCGAGGGAGAATCGTTATTGCTGTATCTAGCAGTATATGAGGTTGTCGTAAGTGCTGTCCTGGTACGAGAAGAGAAGGGGGTGCAATCACTAGTGTATTCTGTCAACAAGTCTCTTTTAGACGCAAAGACTAGGTATCAACACCTGGAGAATCTCACACTGGCCTTAGTCATGGCTGCAAGGAAGCTGCGACCATATTTGCAAAGTCACACCATTGTCGTGGGTTTCTCCTTCCCCTTGCGGACTATTTTGCACAAACCCGAGTTTACTGGCAGGTTGGCAAAGTGGGCGTCGAGCTCGGTGAGCATGACATCATTTATCAGCCTCGTGTGGCCATCAAGTCACACGTGCTTGCAGACTGTCGCCGACTGCAGTACGAACTTGATGCCGGGAGCTGAGACAGAGCGCAAAATGATAGAGGGAATTACCCCTGGAGAATCGGTGATCCACACCGATGGTGCCTCGAACGTAAAAGGGGCCGGGCTTGGTTTAGTGATCAAATCCCTAACAAAGAGTATATTTAGGAAAGTTGTCAGCTTCTCCTAGATGTTGAACAACGAAGCTGAATATGAAGCAGTAATTCAAGCTCTTGTATTAGCTTACATATTGGGGGATAGGGAGATCAATGTTAATTGCGACTCTCAGCTCGTAGTCAATCAGGTAACCGGGGCCTACACCGCCAAAGACGCCCGCATACCGGAATGCTTGGCTAGAGTAGAAAAGTGCTTGAAGAATTTTCAAAAACGGAAGATCAATTAGATACCGAGAGAAGAAAACGTGGAGGCTGATGCCCTATCCAGTCTAGTAGCCACTGCAGACATGAATGCAGAAAGCTCGGTTTCTACCATTGAATTAACTTATGCGTATGTCAAACGCGACGAGGTCAACACAGTGAGATCATTGTGCGACTGGAGACACTCGATCATTGAGTACCTGGTCAAATGAGTACTTCCAGCAGACAAAAAGAAGAGCAGAAGGTTGAGAGCCCAAGTGACCCGCTATTACTTAATCTACGACGAGCTGTATAGGCAGATGTTTAGTGGACTTTGGCTAAATATTTGGGACCCTCTCAAGTAGATTATGCTCTCAAGGAAATCCACGAGGGGCAATTTGGAAACCATTCTGGCAGGCGATCTCTATCTCGCAAGTTATCAGGGCGGGCTATTTCTGGCCGCATGGAAGATGATGCAAGCAAGTTTGCCCGGGCGTGCGATAGCTGTTAAAGGTTCTCCCATATAATTCATCCGCCGGCAGAGTTATTACACTCAATAATAGCCCCTTGGCACTTTATGAATGGGGGTTGGACATCGTAGGACCCATGCCTAAAGCACCCATAGGTGTCAAATTTCTGCTCATCATGATGGATTATCTCACCAAATGGGTCGAAGCAACAGCCTACGTCCCGATCCGTGAGCACGAAGTGATAAAGTTTATATGGAAGAACATTATGTGCCAATTTGGCATTCCAGCGGAAATCACTTGCGACAATTGGACTCAGTTCATAGGTGACAGAATCACTGCTTTCCTGAAGGAGTGAGAGATAACGAGAATAACCTCTACGCCCTATCATCCTTCGGCCAATGGTCAAGCAGAATCTACACACAAAACAATAGTGGAGAATTTGGAAAAGCAACTCAAGGAAGCCAAAGGAAAGTGGCTAGAAGAATTACCAGTTGTCCTATGGGCCTACCGTACTACATCCAAAGCCAGCACTGGAGAAACTCTGTTTTCACCGACATATGGATTGAAAGCAATGATTCTCCTAGAAATAAACGATGAAGCATTAAAAGCCTCCCTCGATACTTTAGAGGAATGACGAGAAATAGCAGCCATACGCCTCGCGGCCCAGAAGCAACGAGTGGAGCAGTATGTCAATGCGATCCATGGTCTTTCAACATAGGGGATCTTGTCCTTCGCAAAGTTACTCAAAACACCAAGCAGGTTGGTGCATGCAAACTTGCCCCAAATTGGAAAGGGCCGTATAAAGTTCGAGGCATAGCTGGAAAAAGGTGCGTATGTTCTTGAAGACATGGAAGGAACAACCATTCTAAATAACTGGAACGTCACATGGCTAAAGAAGTACTACTCTTGAAAGGCTCAGTTAAGCCCATATACTTGAGACATGTATTTTCTCTTTTGTTGTTTTCTTCTATTGTCATTATTTACAACGGGCACACAGCCCCGTTCTTTATGTTTGCAAGGCTCCACGCCCTATTCATTAATAAAACTACTATTTTTTGTCAGTTTTACTTATTTATTCAGATCCATCTACGATCCAACTATTCATAGCCCCGGTCAGACCTAAGTTGAAGTAATACACTCACTTTTTGCTACAAAAAGTAGGGTAAACTACTCGCTTAGAGCTAGATCACATCTAGCTTAGCCACCATGCATTATTTGTACGTTGAACTCGTTAATTCAATAATTACACCTACATGCCGACGGGTACGCCCGTTCGCCTAATGCCAAAAAGTCTTAAAAATACTTGAGTAACTAAGCAGAGACGTTCGAAGTCAGACGCAAAAGTGTCCGTTATCACACAGGCTAAATTCGTCTCGTTATGGGCACAAACAGTTATCTCCTACAGATGCAACCTAAGTATCCAACCATTGGTGCACAACATACGTAATTGCTCAAGCAGGCTCCCTCATAAATGTTCAAACATTAGGACATTCAGGACGACCGAAAGCCATCTAATCTTTAGGTGCACAAAGCATACTGCTTGATTACACATTACACAACATGTAATTACATAAGTGCGTATAAAATTATTGATGAGCGATCATTTAACTAATAACAAACAACCCGTAGGCTCAAAATATACAATTAGTTCTTTCTTCGAATTTGCACGACCGGAGACTCTTCATCTGGATTGTAGCTCTTACATCGAAGTCTCTCTCGGTAATAAGAAGGCGAAATTCCTATGTTGATACCGAAGCAGTAACATTTTTGTGACGTTGCGCCACGGGAATCGAGAAAATCAGCCCAACTAGGAACCCTTCAGTAGAAAGGCGGAGGCAGCAGAGCGGGCACCAAAGTCTTCACTTGGATTCACTTGGAGAGACTCCAATAAGGAACCCCCGTGAATCTCGGAAACGCCTTATACTCCCTCTTCCCCGAACGATTAGAAGCTTATGCAAACCTCAAAACTGAGGAACAGTACAGTGCTATACAGCCACCCTGAAAGCTGTTGGTATGGAGAATGCTGTCGGGCGTTAATCGTTCGAAGAAATAGAGGATATTCCAAGGACGCACTCCTAGGTTGAATGAAGTTGCTTTCGGGATATGTTCCCATACAACTAGAAGATGAACGACTACAAGAAGCCCGAATGAGTTGGCATTTCTCTGATGTCGCATGCTACATGACAAGAAGAATATCACATCAATCATTATGCATGAAGACGGATATACCGAAATCAATGTGTCTACCACAACGAGGACATTCCGAAAAACATCATCATTAGAATCCCAATCAAATTTCATGACTTGGGGAACTTTATTTGTTCTTTTGAGGATGAAAGAACAGAAGATAACTGTAGATGAGTTCCCTCCTAACGCTTTTTCATACATCATCCATTTAGAACGAAGAAGGTATTCTGGGAATATCAAACCAGGATCAAAGGCAAATATTTTTGAAGAAAGAAAAGTTTCTCGCTATCATAAGAAATTATTGAAGAAGTGAAGTATTTTATGAAGAGGAGTTTGTGATTTTTTCATTGTCATGGAGTCCCTATTTAAAGGCGGAGAAGAGATAAGGATGATATATGAAGTGAAGAGACGTCATTATTGCTGGAGATATGAAACGATTCGAAGCAGTTAATGGCAGTTCTTGAAAAGGTACATGGAATCGGTATCAACCAATCAAATTAAAGCACGTGGAGTGATCGAAGAAATCAGCATCATTCTTGGTCAAAGAGACTGTGAGTCTCAAGGAATCGGTGAGATATCTTTTCACATCCATTTTATATGTCGCTTTCACTTCCTGACTGCTTGTATCAGCACTCAGCAAGTGGGGGGACTGACTGTGTGGGTGAAAATACGCTACCTACTATTAAGGGGATACGAGTCCAGCTGGCGAGACTAGACTTATCCTACAAGTCACCGAGTGCAAAGGGTACACACATGTTCTATGATTTACGATCGTTCAGGCGGTACATGAGTAGGACAAAGGGCGTACATCCTGCCGCCTTAGGATTACAGTCTCCTAGTTAGGGTTTCGTATACACCACCGCCTTGAGTTATATGCCTATAGCCTTGTTAGTCTTTTTATTTTACCTTAATTAGGACATGGTGTTCACTACTATAAATACCCCTCCTTGCATTGTATTGTCATCATCATTATTCACCACAGAATCCGGCTATTCTCAAGGGATAAGACTACTTTATCTTTCTTGCTCGTTAATTCTCTTTTTTACTTATTTAATTTTCCATCGTATTTATTGTATTGCTTGTGACCTCATTCTTAATTATTGTTTAAACTAGGCGACCGATTTTAGACATAAATAGTAAGTGGTAAAGGATTTGGTGCCACGCACATGTGTATGGATTGGTTGTCTGTTTTGGGTGGAACAAGTTCAAGGGCGAACCTATGTTTAAGTGGATGAGAATGTAATACCCCGACATTTTATAATAATTAATTTATTATTAAATTTGAGTTGGAGAAATGCTAGAGAAAAATAATTAGATAACATTTGAACCAAGTGGATAATTACTTATACTAGTTGGACCCCAAAGATACAGAAGTAATATTATGGGCTAGGCCCATATCTCTTTTGCTAGCCCATATGATCCACGCTCAATCCACTCACCTATAAAGGTGTGGGGCGATCGTCAAAGATAGTAGTACCCAACTAGGAGTCGGGATCGATTTCTATTAGTCATAGATTGAATAGTAACGAGTTCTACGAATTATTCGTCTATTCCTAAGTATAAATTGATAGAAATTGAATTAACTACAACAATAACTACAACTAATGATTAACACTAAAGGCATAAAATTAACTAAACACTTTAAAATATTTATAAATATGGAGAATGAGCTAGGGGTTTACTCATTCTGAGAAGATTCTTTTAACTAAACTCATGCTTTAACCTTACAAATCATATGGGTAATGTCAATAGTCGGACCACAATTGTATTCCTCAAAACCCGTTAGGGATAAGGATGATTTACCTCATCACGCCCGTTAGGGTCAATAATGGGGCGTGAGAAACCTTAGTCCAAAGACCCGAGCGAGAATGACCTTTTTAGGTTTTTTCCATTTAGCCTATAACCAATGTAACCCATATGCTCGCTAGTTTCCATTAACCTACACCTCCAACCCCGTTAGGGTGATGAAAGCAAAGTAGGGTTAGGTTCAAGTATGTCCGTGCCTCAAACCCTAGTTATGAAAAGTACGATAGAGAACAAAAATAGAGATTTTACAGTAGGGTTAGGTTCACCTTAACCCAGAGATTTTATAAGATTAAAAATAAGTTTTAAGTTAAAACAATCAATTCATCATGAATAAATCCCTAGTATGAGGGTCTAACGCAAACATGGTAAGAGAAGTAATGGCAAGAATCATGTAAAGAATTAGATTAAGAATTGAAATTCTTACAAAAGATTCAAGTTAGAACCCTTCCTCTAAGCTGAAAAAGGTATATATTTCTCGGAGGCATAACAATCTATTTATAGGCATGGATCTGAAAACTAGGCTAATAATTACAAGTTTGCCATTTATCCCTGTTTTACACTAGACCGCCGGTTATTCGGCGGGCTGCCTATTAAAATACACGGCCGCCGAAGACAAGTCTAACTCTTCTTTTTGTCTTGTTCTCCGATGCAGGTCTGGCGGAGTCACAGTCCAAGCGGCGGACAACTTCAGAAATCCGCAGATTTTTTGAGCTCTCTGTGATATTCGTCGGAGCCGCATCTTCTTCTGCTGCCTCGCAGAGTGCGTTCAGCACATCATCCGGCGGTCCGCCTCTTTGCTTCAATGAAATGTGCTGAGCTCTTGCACTCTCTTCTCTTTCGGCCGGTGATTCGGCGAGGCACTGATCAAGTTGCTGCCCTATCTCCCTGTTCTTCAAATGTAGCCAAAGTGCAGTTGGTTTTGCTCTTTTCTTCATTCTTTTGGCTTTATACATTAATTCTCTTTGATACCTTGAAACATGGAGATAAACATAAGATTTACTCAAATAACAAAGCTTTTAGGACGTGATAGCTAGTCTAAAAGAGTTGCAAATATATGCAAATTACCAACATATCAACTCCCCCAAACTTAAGCTTTTGCTTGTTCTCAAGCAACTTTAAGAACTATCTTATGATTCACAATTTTAACATCGGGATTGAGTTCAAAAATGAGACCAGACAAGAAGAAGTTCATGACTTTGGTTGGTACTAACATTTAGTTTCACGCATGAGAATCCAACCAATCACCATAAGTTCCAAAGTTACAACTATATCTACTAGAGCTTCTAGTGGTGACTAAAGCATGTTTAGCACAATTACTTTCTCAACTCACATAAGGCTCTCTTAGTTGCATGTCTTAAGTCCCCTAATGCTCTCTTCGCAAAGAATGAGTCTCTCAATATAATTCAAACAAAAGGGACCCTCAAGTCTAACCCCTCACTCTCACAAATGAATGCAAGTTATGCACATGCAATGTCATAGGCTTGGCCATAGTGTCACTTGTCATTTCTTTCATGTCAATTAGTGAAAGATTAAATAGGACTTTTAAGGTTGTAATGTAGGATTTTGGACATAGGTAGGGTATGATTTGGATAAAAAGTGACTAATCTCCCTCCTTGAGCACTACATTATAATTTTTCATTCATTTCACTTTGAGCTTTTCCTTTCACATTTAGTTCTTATTCCCAATTTTCTTTCTCGATTTTGCTTTGTGGCTCTTATTCCTTTTTTTGCTTTCTTTTCTATTTTTGTCTTTTCATTTTTCTTATGCTATTTTTGTGTTTTTCTTGATTTTCTTCCTTTTCTCTTTTGCAACTTTTCTGTACAATCATTTTCTTTTTTTGAAGAGCCACTTAACTTTCACTCCCTTACTCTCTTAAGTTTGCACGTCTTTCAATGCCTCAAGGAGATAGGGACAAGAAAAGGTTAGTGCTATCAAGCACTTACAATTGGTTCGGGCTAGTTATGTGGCTATCAAAAGAAGGATATTAAGGCTCAAAGTTGGCTACCTACAGATTAACTTCATTTGGTAGGCTTGAAAAGGCTCAAACGTGCCAAAGATTTCCTATTATCCTATCCAATCACCAATTTGACACTTAATTTATTTCTACAGACATACAAGCCAAGTTCTAACAAACATATGCAATTAACAAGCTTAATCAAAGATTCATCTCACTAGCACAAAGGACAAGAAACACGAACATCAACTTTCTCAAGCACTTAAGATAAGGATTTAGGCTATATTACACATACATAGAGTTATCAAAAGAACCTAAAGGTTATAGGTGTAACTCTCAACAAACAATCCACTAACTTTCTCATGTGCGCTCCTAACATATTGGTATCAAACAAGTCACAAAATAAGGACGAAATGATACTTTTATGATTAAGTCCTAAAAAGTACCCGATTCAAAAGAATTGCATTCTTAGAAAAGAATTGAGCCAAAGAAAAACCAAGAAGATTATTTGCTACTTCTAAACTATTTACACAGATTGTATTTATAATGGAGGTAGTTGTTGTTTCGGGCCCAAGTGAAAGTGAGTTTCACAAGGGTTGCCTACGTATCGCAACAAGTGCGAATCAGAGTAGAGAAGGCAACATCCCAAGCGTAGTTCATGGAAGTACCCATAGCATTTTTTGGGATATTTTTAAAATTTTCAATTTTTTCATTTTTTTTTTTTGATTGTTCATTTTTTATCAAATAAGAACAATTACACTAGGAATTAAAAAAAAAAAACAAGACTTTGAAAATAAGAAATTACAAGCATCCTAGATTAAAGTGCAAAATTAAACATCAACATAGTTTAGGAAATTCATCAAAATCAAAATAATACCCCACCCCCAACATGAAAAGTAGTTATGTCCCAAAGCAACCAATCACAAAAAAAATACTCAAGTTCATGGGGTCAGTAAAAAAGGGAGAGAAGATTACCTATTCATCTCGGACAATTTCTTTGCCCTTGCCCTCGACATGTTTCTTCGGGGCTTGTGCTCTTCTCTGTCTCTTGCTTCTCTAGCTCTTACCGCCTCCTCCAATGAGGCTTGCCTGGCTAGCTGCATCAATATTTCTTCATCAAACTGCATATTCCTTAGTAGATCCAAATCTCCAAGCCCCTTTTCTTCTAATCTTCTCAGGTTCCTCTGGCGTGTAGGATCTGCAGCTATCGATGGACCCGGTCTTTCTTGCCTTTGCTCTCTCTCACTCCACAACATGTTCTTATTCTTCACCACATCAGCTTGTGTTATGGCAAACACATGAATGCACCTTTTGATCTTCAAAATATCCTTGGCATTCACATCTATGGCTGCACTTAACTGATCAAATTGAATCGGGGTGACTCCGCTTGATGATGGTGGAGGTTGTCGAACTTGAGGCATGTTGCATAGAAGCACACTAAATTCTTGCATCTTGCCTTGCAGGTGCTCAAGCTCTTGAGTGAGGTTTGCTACTACAACTTCTGCATCCCTATGAATGCGAGGTGGAAGAGCCTTTGAGGAAGATGGCCTGCCAGCTTGTGATGGTGCTCCTTAAGTGGGGGCAGCAGGTGCAGGATGAATTAGGTTGTACACATCCTCGATAACATAAAGATCAAAAGCTTGCATGGAAAAGGCGTAATCATCATCTCCTAAAGTTTCACAGCCTTGGTCCATGAGGTATGTTGTCAAGGTGTTAGCATAAGGAAGATTTTCACTACCAGCTCTAGCAGCCTCTAGCATCACTCTCACCATCTCAGCTCCCATGTTGATCCTTATTCCAGTCATAAGGCAGCCAATTCTTCTGAAGGTGACTATTTGGTTTTCTCTTGATGGAAGGATTCTTGAGTTGACAATTGAGTTCCAACCCTTGGCCTCAAAGTTGAGATCCTGGGCTGTGATTAGTACACCCACTCTACTCCAGGATGGGTTCTTTTTCTCGACTAATAATGGGAACAAGTTATTTCTTTTGTGCTTTCTCACTCATTACTAGCTTAGATAAATAATATGTTGAAGTGAAGTTTGGAAGGTTAAGATGTCGATTCAGAGCCCTTGTAGATACTTCCACTACTTTGCCATTGCATTCTACTCTCCATTCTGGCTCCATCTGGTTACTCAACTCAGTGTAGAATTCTACAATCAAATCTACAGTTTCTGAGCCCAATTTTCTTATGAATAATTCAGCGGAACGCATTATAGAACCTTGGGTTGAACTCCTCCAATCTATCTACTAGCACCCTTCTCTCACAAATTACGTCATCTTTTTCTTCGTCAGTGCTCAGATCGATATCAAAGGAGTCACTCCCAGAGGATGGAGGACTTGGTGGTGTGGGTTCCCTTTCTCTTTTCTTGGGTGTTTGGTGCCTTGCCATTTTAATACTTGCACAAGATCAACTTTATGCATAAATTAGCACAAAAACTAGCCACACGATTCTACTCCTATATTACACTAAGATTAAACTAAACTACTACACATAAAGTCTAAGAAAGCCGTGAAACAAACAGAAATCTCAGGAAATTTTTTAGTTGGGCAAAAGATTCGGTGGCTGGCCCGCAGAAACTCATGAGGCCAGAGCAGATAGCTATCGGCGGCAGCAGAAATTCTTGCTGAATTGAATTGGCGGGGTGCCAATTAAGGTATGAGAGGAAAGCCTCCTCCACTCATTTTTTGAGCAATCTGTTAGCACCGATAGGGTCGCAGGTGGGTTTGCAGGCCCGCCGAGTGCCTTCTGCACTTACACTCGCAACATCAATTCTCATCGGCGGCTCGCCCAATCATTGGCCAATTTTGCCTACAGTGTACATATCCCAAAATATTCCATTCTCACATCCCTTAACACCCCCAAACACACTCCTATGTTTTATTTTCAAATTCTCACTATGCTCAAACTCTCTTTCAAGAACGAGACCATATTTTCAATAATTTTTCAATGAAAAATCAACCAAAAATCATACCAATTTCAAATCTTTTCAAGATAGTCAACAATAACAAGGTATGTTCAAGGTTTCTTTTTGAGTTCATTTTGGTTATTTTTCACTTTTACTCTCTTCTTCTACCAGTTTCTTCACTCGATAACAAATACAAGCAATATCACACACCATAGGGTTTAAAATTCATAAAATGATATTAAGAACAAACCCTAAAACTAAGGTACTAAGATTTTCCTAAGTTCATGTGAAAAAGTAAGATATTCACTAGCCCCCACCCCGACATGATGTTTTAAACTTACCCCATGCTTAAAATAACAAGAATTTAAAAATCAGAGCCGATTCTTATCGGATATGCTTGAAAAACAAGAATGGGTCAATGGGGTGGTGGTGGATCGGTGAAATCCGGTGTGCTTGAGTGAATCGGAGTGTTGGTTGTGGTTTTGGTCGGTCGGAATAGTGATTTTCGGTGAGTGGGTGCAAGGTTTTTACGGGTTGGAGTGTAAAAAGTAAGAATAAAACTTACCTGGGGCCTTCTATAGTCAGTTAACCCGATTTTGCCCATTGAAGCTCCGGATCGCCGATTGTTCGACGGGTCACCGAAGTTTTGGCGCTGTTGGCGCAAGTCCCATTTTTAGTGCACAAATGGGTGGACCGCAGAGCATTCTGCAGAGTTGGATCGGCATCTCGCCTCTTTACCGGCTGGATACCTTTCTACTCCTTAGAAAAAAATTTCTTTCTGGATGAATCGGCGGCCCGCATCCATTTCGGCAAGCCGCATAACTCCTTTCGCATTTCCCTTGGCGGTTCCTTCCCATGTTTCAACTTCTTTCCATTTTGCTTGGGGTTGAAACCTTTCTTTTCACACTTTGCATTGTACCTGCACTAAACCAAGTCAACCAAGATCAAATGCAACTATCAAAGAACATCATGTGCAATTTTTACACTAACTACAATACTAAAATTAAAAATTAAAAATTCTAAAAGTAAAACTTGGGTTGCCTCCCAACGTTTAATTGAAAGTCGCGGCACGACGGTACTACCTTATTCCATCAAGGGTCCAAGAGATAGATGCAAGCCACCTCCCTAAGTTCGGATTCACATCCCAAGTAGTGCTTCACCCTTTAGCCATTCACTCGGAATGTTTTGGAACTTCTCTTCTCTTGCAACTCGACCCATCCATATGGTGATGTGTCCACCTCTTTGTAGGGTCCAGTCCATTTAGGCTTCAATTTCCCGGGAAAGAGGTGCAACCTTGAGTTGAACAATAGTACCATTGTATTGGATAAAAGCTGACAACACCTAAAAGATGACACGTGTCCACTACGTGGCACGGGCAGAAGTTCCACCGGTCAGGTATCTAAACGGATAGACAATTATCACGAACAGACCCATAGCAATTATGAGACGCTTCACCACTCAACACGATCTGAGTAAGCAGTTATTAACCAAATCATGCGCGATCACTCAATTAATGATCATAAAGGCAATCATTACAACCCAGCGGTTACATATCCAACGGATACGTGCCCAGCGGTTGCATATCCATCAGATACGTGCTCAGCAGTTACAAAAACCCAACGGACGCCTATCAGACCTATAAATAGCATTTGTTCTAAACCATTGTAAAAAAAACAACTTTACTTCCTGTCTACAATATCAATAAGAATACTCCCTGACTCTTGCTCAAATCTGATTGTTTATTTACATTTATCTCTCTCATCTTCTAAAGTTGGATTAGTATTGAAGAGCTCTCACCGGAGATAAGCAATTCATCGCGGTTACTTCTGTTTGCCCCTATTTACGCTTTATCTTTTGCTAATCACTGTTTGAATCTAACGCTGCTTTAGTTCGTCATTCAAACTCATAATCTAAACTATTGATCTTGACTCCGCAAATATAAATTTAGTTGTTAATTGGCCTAAAATCGGATCTAGGTTAAACAATTTGGCGACCACAGTGGGAGCCGGTCAATAGCCTTTGTAGGTTAATAGTTTATATTTTCTGATATTATACCTCTTTTCGTCAATCTTTTTGCTCTACAACTAACATGGCAGAAAGCAATTCACAACGAACTATCGTAGGCGGAAGTCAGGTAAGTACTCCTCCGCCCACTCCCAATTATTCTCCCGACTATTCGTCCGATGGGCAGCAACAATCTTCCCAAGGACTAGTCAGGCAGCGAAATGGGTGTATGCGCTCTCTAAGCACTACCCCACCCAGGAGATGACACCATAAAAGTCTCTCCCCTGGCCAAGGGAATCTCCAGGAAACACTTTTTGCGTTCATGCAGGAACAAGCAGAGGTGAACCGATGGATAAACGAGGCGCTCACCTCTCTCTGAAGGAGCAACCCTTTAACTGCAAGAGCTGACGCTGCAACGCCTGGTCGTGATGTTCCTTCTTCACGTACCTCAAGACAAGGTGAAGAACGAAACAACGGTGGGACTGCAGATCCAACGACTCAAGTCAACCAGAATCGGAATGGAGGATCTATGGCATCTACAGAAATGAGCCTTGTTGTGGAAGCTCTCACCAAACAATTCAGGGAAAGCCAAGAAGCACTTCAAAAGTCTCTCCATGAGAGAATTGATCAGATACCCGGCGCTCCGCCCACGTTGAAGAAAGTCGATGTCCAACGGTATTCCCAGCGGCCTTAGAAGAAAGAAGCAGCCCCAAAGGCGATACCTAAGACGTTCAAGATGCCAAACATCCCGAGGTATCGTGGAACATCCGATCCCAACGACCACCTCATGATGTTCAGCAACTTTATAAAGGCTAGCGATCTCACCGACGAGGAGATCGAATCTGTTCAACTGAAGAAGTTCGTGGAAACCCTAGCAGATGGAGCTCTACGATGGTACTCAATGTTGCCACCAAACTCCATTGGGTCTTTCGCAGAGATGGCTGAGTTGTTCGTGAAGGCACACACAGGCGCTCAGAAGACAGAAACCCGCGTCGAGGATATCTTTGAAATCAAGTAGAGGCCCGACGAGTCTCTCTGCAAATACGTGGATCGCTTACAAAGAGAGCGAATGATGTTTCCCAAAGTACAAGACAGATGGGCAGCGATCGCGTTTACCAATAGCTTGGATATTAGGAGCTCAGAGGCTACACGCAGACTTTACGAGTCTCTTCGCGAGTTTCCGGCAGCAAGCTGGTCGGACGTTTACAACCGTTACAACTCAAAGGTACGTATTGATGAAGATAAATTGATTGGAACAGGTACCCGAGGAAAGACGCAGGCACGCAATGGTGGTCCCGGCGGAAAAACGGAGATAGAGAGATCAGACGTACGTCACGTACCGTACCCTGACCAGTCACGCAGCAGTTCCAAGGGACGCAACCGCAACAACAGAGGACTGTCCCGGAGAGATGACTCAGAATCAAGCCTCCGAGGAGCCCCAAGCCTGCCAAATTTCAACGTAGAAATGTCCGAAGTGGTGGCAGCACTCAAGGATATGGGAGAAAAGGTCAAATGGCCAAAAGACATGAAGACCGACCCAAGCAAGCGAAACCAGGACTTATGGTGTGATTTTCATCGCGACCACGGTCAGACCACCGAGGACTACAAAGCCCTAAGGTATGAAATTGCTCATTTGTTGAAACAGGGGTTCTTGAAGGAGTTCCCGACCGAGAAGGGGAAGCATACTCATGCGAAAGCACAACAAAACAAACCTGGCCCTCCACGAGCATCCTCTCCAAGGAGGACAGTTAACGTTATTTCAGGTGGAATCGAGGTGGACTCCGTCACCTTCACAGCGAAGAAATATGCAAAGGTCTCCATCACGAACGCCAAACGCCCACGATCAGAATGAATAATAACATTCGAGGACTCCGATGCAGACGGTTCGCAATTCCCACACGCTGACGCGTTACTAATAACGTTACGCGTGGCAGAGTTTGATGTCAAGAGAGTACTTATTGATGCGGGAAGCTCTGCAAACATTATCCAATCACCGGTCGTGAGGGAGATGCAGTTATCAGATAAAATCGTACCAATATCTCGAGTTCTCTCCGGTTTCAATAATTCGAGTGAGATGACTCTTGGCGAGATTACCTTGACAACTCTCGCCGAAGGAGTAGCGAATGAGACAACTTTTCATATTGTTGATGCGGACCTAGCCTACAACATCATCATGGGGAGACCCTGGATCCATGATATGCAGGCTGTTCCCTCAACCTATCATCAAGTACTGAAGTTCTCATCCGAATGGGGTGTACTTGAGGTCCGAGGAGAGCAGCGCTCTACCCAAGATTTCTATTCAGTGGCTCTCAAATTGCCCGAAGAGAAAAAATAGCAACTACAGCAACCGGGACCAGACGCACCGCATGAAGAAACGAAGTACGAGGTCCCGGAAATCATCACAAAGATGGACGAGAGAGAAAACCACATGCCGACCGTGGAGGCTTTGGAACCCGAAGAATTGTTCGCAGATAAGCCGGAACGGAAAGTATACTTAGGGACGAATTGAGCGAACGTCTACGAGGAGATGTCCTCCAGTTTCTCAAGGAGCAGCATACAACGTTCGCCTGGTCTCACGCAGATATGACAGGTATTTCTCCAGACATTATTACTCACAGGTTGAACGTCGACCCATACCATCACTCGGTATAACAGAAGATGCGCCAACAAGGAGCTTTTCGGAATCAGGTCATCAATGATGAGGTTGATCGGCTGTTGAAAATCGGGTCGGTACGTGAAGTCAAATACCCGGACTGGCTAGCCAACGTGGTCGTTGTACCCAAGAAAAATGGTAAATGGCGAGTCTGCATTGACTTCACGGACCTAAACAAAGCCTGCCCGAAGGATTCATATCCCCTTCCCAGGATAGACCAGCTAATCGATGCAACATCCGGGCATGAAGTGCTCACCTTCCTAGACGCATATTCCGGATATAACCAGATATTGATGGACCCAGAGGACCAGGAGAAAACATCATTCATAACGTGCAGAGGTACGTATTATTATAAAGTTATGCCATTTGGGTTGAAAAATGCAGGTGCGACATATCAACGTCTAGTTAATCGAATGTTCCATGACCATATCGGAAAGACTATGGAAGTGTACATCGATGACATGTTGATCAAGTCCAAACGAGCAGAAGACCATCTGGCACACCTAAAAGAAGCTTTCTGGATTCTGGATCAATACAACATGAAGCTAAACCCGGAGAAATGTGCATTCGGAGTCGGATCGGGAAAGTTCCTGGGCTTCATCGTCTCTCAGCGTGGAATTGAAGTCAATCCCGCTCAGATCAAAGCCATTAAATCAATTCCAGACGTACTCCACAACCGGAAGGACATCATGAAATTGACAGGAAGAGTGGCAGCCCTGTGAAGATTCATTTCCCGATCATCCGATCGATGCAAGAGTTTCTTCGACGTTTTAAAGCAAAACAAGGAGTTTGAGTGGACCCCTGAATGCCAACAGGCATTGAAGGATCGGAAAAAGTACCTGTCCAATCCACCACTGCTCTCTACACCTCAGCAGGGGGAGCAGTTGCTGATTTACCTGGCAGTCTCAGAGTCGTCGGTAAGCGCCGTTCTAGTTCGGGAAGAAAAAGGTAAACAACTTCCTATCTATTACATCAGCAAAGCTCTAACTGACGCAGAAACGCGCTATCAACCCTTGGAAAAATTGGCATTAGCATTAGTAATTGCTGCTCGTAAGTTACGCCCTGACTTTCAAAGTCATTCAATAGCTGTGGTAACAACTTTTCCTTTGCGAAATGTTTTGCACAAACCTGAATTTTCAGGAAGGTTAGTAAAATGGGCTATAGAATTGAGTGAATTTGATATCACCTACCAACCTAGGGTAGCAATAAAATCACAAGTTTTAGCAGACTTCGTGGCAGATTTTAGCGCTAATATATACCCTGAAGCAGAAAAGGAAGTTGTTCTTTATGCTGGACAGGCTCCTGGTGTGTGGACCCTTTACACTGACGGCTCCTCGAGCGTCAAAGGATCTGGTCTTGGACTGGTTCTCATCGCTCCATCCGGAGAGACGGTCAGGCAAGCTATCAAGTGCCCATTTATCACTAACAATGAGGCCGAATATGAGGCCGTTATTGCAGGTTTGGAACTAGCCCGAAATTACGGAGCGACCATCATCAAACTCAAAAGTGATTCTCAGCTGGTAGTCAATCAGATGACTGGAGGCTTCAGTGCACGAGAATCCAGGATGCAAGTGTACCTCGCCCGAGTGAAGGAACTCCTAACACAGTTTGATGACTGGGAGGCACTTCAGATTCCACGGGAAGGGAACCATGAAGCTGATGCTCTCGCGAATCTAGGGTCGGTAGCAGAGATGGGGGCAGCCAGCTCTTCAGCTGTTGTTCAACACCTCTACACAACCATAGATCGAGAAAAGTTCGAAGTCAATGTCATTAACGCTACTTGGGACTGGCGGAATGAGATAACAAACTATCTTCTCCATGGAATTCTACCCGTTGACACAAAGGCCGCTCGCAAGCTCCGAATAAAAGCTGCTCGGTATACAATCGTCAACGGCGAGCTCTACCGCAAAATGTTTGCAGGACCTCTCGCAAAATGTCTCGGACCGAGTCAAATCAACTATGTGATGAGAGAAGTCCATGAAGGCTGTTGTGGAAATCATTCCGGGGGCAAGGCGTTAACTCGAAAGCTAATTCGCGCAAGTTATTATTGGGACAAAATGGAGAAAGATACGAACGAATTTATCAAAAAATGTGACAAATGCCAGAGATTCGCACATCTTCTCCATCAGCCAGCAGAACCACTCCATTCAATAATCTGTCTGTGGCCCTTCATGAAATGGGGGATGGACATAGTTGGTCCTCTTCCCACAGCACCGAGAGGAATGCGTTTCTTGTTGATCATCACTGATTACTTCACCAACTGGGTCGAAGCGGCAGCATACACAAGGATACGACAAACAGAGGTTGTTGACTTCCTCTGGCGTTTTGTCGTATGTCGCTTTGGAGCACTTAAGGAAATAGTCACGGACAACGGCCCACAATTCATCGTCCAAAAAGTGACTAGGTTCCTCGACGATCTACACATCAAGAGGATCACTTCCTCTCCGTATCACCCTGTTGCTAATGGACAAGCAGAATCTACCAACAAAATTATCGTTGAGTCCCTCAAAAAATGTCTCGAGTAGGCAAAGTGATGTTGGGTAGGAGAGTTACCTGGTGTGTTATGGGCTAATTGCACAACGATAAAAATGAGTACTGGAGAGACTCATTACTCATTGGTGTACGATGCAGATGCTTTAATCCCAGTCGAAATCGGCGAGCCCAGCTTGTGATACGCACATGCTACTGAAGAATCTAACTCAGTCAACCTCTCCGAAGAGCTGGACCTCCTCGAAGAACGAAGAGAGTTAGCCTTTGTACGAGTAATCACCCAGAAAGAACGAATTGAACAATATTACAATCGGGGACTGCGCGTACGAAGCTTCCAGGTTGGAGATTTTGTGCTAAGAAAAGTCTCCCAGAGCACAAAAGAAACAAATTCTGGGAAGCTTGGCCCTATCTGGGAAGGCCCCTACAAGGTAATCGCCTCAGTCGGTAAGGGATCCTATCGCTTGGCACGACCAGACGGCTCCACTGTCCCGAACAGTTGGAATGTAATTCACCTCAAAAGATATCACTTTTGAGTGGTAAAATGTTTAGTTATCTTAAACTTGCCTTTTACTTTTACAGAAGTTATTACTTTTATTTTATTTTCTCTAAATGGTACTAACCGGCCTGAACAAGGTCAGATCCGTTTAGCTCAACTGGTAGAGCTCGAAGTTCTTCAACTTCGCGGCTGTGGGTTCGAATCCCACAATGGACACACTCCTCGTTTGGTTATATGTGTCCTTCTATATACAGCTTACCTCAACTCTTTTTATGTTATCACTTCCCGTGTTCCAACATAAAAACAAGGAGGGGGGTGAGAGGCCCCTGTAGGCCAGATAAGACCTTCATAAAGGCAAAAGACCTTGCCAAAAGGCGAAAGACCTTTCCAAAAGGCGAAAGACCTTGCCAAAAGGCCCCTGTAGGCCAGATAAGACCTTCATAAAGGCAAAAGACCTTGCCAAAAGGCGAAAGACCTTGCCAAAAGGCGAAGTTTTTGAAGTTTTTCAAAATCTTTTACGTGACAAACTTCCACGAAAATAAGGGAAGTCATTCACAAGGCCAGAGACTCGGCCAGAGCCAATCTACAAAGTCATGCGACAACTTTCGACTATCAAAACGATAAGCAAAGTTATACGCGAAGGGCAACGACTCGGCGAAAAGTCTAACGACCACAATTCGGTCAGAATAAATAATCCGCGCAGATTATTCACAACTTACGATCTCTTCCTAAGGAAAGGCTAAGTTAAAATATTCAGGCGGACTTTTGGAGACCAGATTTTAATAAAGTTCAAACTTCAAAAAGCTCCTAAACATAAGGCACGAAGGCCACAATACATACAAATAAAAGATCAAAAATTCAGGCTAAATATAGTCATTGAGTAGGTCTGAAAATCATATATATACACCTGTGAAACGACAAGATGCCGAAAACGGCTGACAGAAGTTTACATAGTGATCAAAGGCCAAATGGGACAGGCCATAGAGAGATCAGAGAGTCTTTACAAGACCTCTATCCACAAAAAATTAAAATCCGGCTCTCACCAGATGAACAACCTTAAAAGATTGGGGAGGGGTATCAGCTTTTGTGGCTACGATCAGAACCCGACGCACCAACTCCGTCGGTTCTGCCATCGTCCCCCGAATTCTCGCCATCGTCTTCATCTTCATCTTCATCTTCACCTTCAGACACCTCAGGAGAGAGATTCAGTGCTTGTCTTATTCTGCGGACAACGCTTTTCGTCATCTGCAGTATCTTTTCAACATTAATCTGCTTAGCTTGAATCTGCCAAAGCAAAGAACGTTTAGCTTCGAGCGCAGCAAGCTTGGCCCTTATTTCAGATTGATCGTGCAGGTTTGCCAAGTCTTTGGATAATGCGACCTGAGCACTCATCGACTGAGCAACCTGATCCTTGGCAGCATGGAGCTCAGCTCTAGCCCTAACGGATTCCTCGTTAGCCCTCTGCAGATTCAGCTCAAGAGATGTGCGATCATCAATAGAACTGTTCAATGAAGCCTTACATTCTTCAAGTAGATTCTCCAGGCCCTGGGCAGAGCGTGCGCACCCTTCTTTCTCTCTGAAAAGAAGGTCCTTCTCCTTGGTGAGTTCGTTAATCTGCTCAAGTCACTCATTGCTGACATCAGTTAGTCGATTAACTTCACTCCCTAGGAGACCACACTGCTCCGCCAGGACCTTGTTCTCTTTCAAAGCATCCAACAACTCTTTCTTTACCTCGAGTACTTGATCGACGTTGTTGATCCTGGAGCGGAACATGAGTTCGGCAGCCACCATACTTGACTGAAAAAACAAAGTAAGCAAAAAGTTAGAAATCTGAGGCTGAAATCATTCCTAACACGGAGCGGTAAAACACTTACCCGGGTGGAATCAGCAGCAATCTGAAAGGCTAATTCCTCATCACTCAGTTCCCTCATCACCCATTCTTCCCGAGGGCCGATGAGCGAAGAGACAACCTTGGCTAAGCCACCCGGCCCGGATATGAAGTTAACATCAGGGGACAGTTTCAGGGTACGCTTCCTCTCACAGTACTTGGGTTCCCAAGCCTGTTCGGAAGGATAGTTTGGCCTTAACTTGTAACGCACACCCCTAATATCCTTCAATCCGGTTTGGCCGTAGATGACTGACCGCCAAATGAGCCTTGTTGTTGATAAGTTGGAATCACCTTCCACTTCAGGATCTATTGTGTCGCACTCGTGAAGACCGACAGGCGTAGCCCCCTCAGTGGCCACATTTTCCAGGTCCTTGAAACGAAAAACACGAGGACCTCGGCCACTCTCTTGGGAAACCTCTTCCCTTGCTTCTTCTTTTTCTTTTTCTTCTTCTTCTTCTTCTTCTTCTTCTTCTCCTATTTTCCTTTTCCCTTTGTCCACACGGGAAGGAGCCGCCTTCACCCCATCATCAACTCGGGGACTCCTCTCCGGAGTATGGGCAGCTTCCTCTTCAACCTTTCTCTTATCACTTCGAAGATAAGGCTTTCGCGCAAGGGGTTCATTGACTTCAATCTCAGTATCTGAAAGATTGATAACCTCCTTGTCTAAACCTTCTCCCCGAGCAGACTCGGGGACTTCGGCAGTAGTCTTGATATTCTCTTCAGCAGACTCTGGTACATTGGCCCTAGGCGAAGGCTCACTCCCAGCAGTTGAGGCTTGCCCGACAGCAACGGAAGTCTTACGAGCAGACTTTTTCCGTGCTCTGCCCTCATCCTGGCTCTTCTTCTTCCTTTTCAAAGAACCAAGGCCACCGGACAAAAGTTCCTCGCCACCATCCCTTCGGTGCAATGCCTCCACTGAAGCTAGTATAGATGCGGCCTCAGCATCTGGATTAGCGACAGGTTCGAAAGGCACGTCCTGAGGGGGAGCAGGAAAGAAGTCCCCTTGAGTACCCAGACCTGCAAAAGAGAAAATCGTCAGACACGGAGAAGCTATAAAGGAGAGGAATAATCATGAAAGCTGAAATACTCTCACCATGATTTTTCACGGTCAAACTCTTATGCGCAGCAAAATGTGCCCATTCTCTCCTCTCAGGAGTGAACTCCTTCAAAATTGCCTCAACCAACGCCGTCAGCTCATCAACAGATATGAGCCCGTCGTAGGGTCACTTAGCCGCTACAAAAAGGAGTCAGAAGAAGTAATCAAATAAGAAGAAGAGGAAGAATATGAAAAATCTCAAAAATACTCGGGGACTTACGCTTCTTGTTCCAAACTTCGGGAAGATAAGTCTTGGAGTCAAAAGCCAAGGCCGAGGAGCGCACAAACACATACCGGTGTAACCAACCCCGGTCACCTATGTCCTCAGAACTATGCACCAAGCCCTTACTCCCGCGCATCCTGGCGTTCACATAGCCGTCTTTAAAATTTTATATGCTATACAAAGAAATGAAATGTTCGTATCCAAAAGATTGATCGGTTTCCGTCGTAAACCAATCCAAAAGCGAAACTATTCTATATATACTGGGGCACAGTTACCCCGGGCAGAGTAAATACTCCCTGCAGAGCCTTTGTAGCATAGGATGCAGGGGCATTTTACATCCCACTGTGAAAGGGTAGGTGCACATAGCTGTCCACCCAGCCCTGTGAGAGGTAATATTCTCCTCTTCGGAGACCGGTAAGGGGGGAATCCTATCATCCCAGTGGCAGTCCATCCTAACTCATGGGATCAGCTCCGATGTAATCCCAGATTTAAATCTATACGCCAGCCAGTTGCGCGTATCCCCCTGATGATTATTGAAGGCCTTGACATTGCAATATGCCTCTAACTCGCCCCATTTTTTGGGGATAATCTCCGCAGCAGTAGCCTGGGTAGCCCTGGGCCTAGGAGTGGCCGCTGAGGAACTACCAGCCATATCTACATTTTGATTTTTTCTAGCTCTTGAAGACATGATTTCAGAAGAGTTATGAAGTTCGCAAGAAGAATTGAAAGCTGATTCAAAGACTTTCAAGAAGCAACAGAGAAGAAATAAAAGCAAGTAAAAGGTTTCTCATTCAGTAAACCCCTATTTATAAGAAAGGAAATTCGGCCCATCAAGTTCCTTCGAAACACGTGGAAGTTATCCAAGAGACCATGATCAGATCCGACCGTCAAAAGAAGGAATAAGTTTCGCCAATTTTTAGTGTCATCATTACCCTGAAGAGCAGCGGTCACCTCGCGATCAACAGTCGACGTGTGGACGTGATTGAGGCGGTTAAAATCATCATTCTTTCCCTTGGAACGCGCATTAGTCACTTCAGAGTAGACTGCAAACGCGAACGCATGCCAGCTGCAGTTACTTTTTCATACGATGCATTTAATGCGCACGTCATAAGGGATTGTCACGTAGCTGATAAGATACATACGTCACTGAGCCTCGTCACACAAAGGTAGAATTTTACAAAGCAGAAATTCCCGCCAAAATTCATATCCACTCCTCGAACAGATACTCTGCTCAAGAAGTGCGGGGACTATCTGTATTGGATAAAAGCTGACAACACCTGAAAGATGACACGTGTCCACTATGTGGCACGGGCAGAAGTTCCACCGGTCAGGTATCTATCGGACAGACAATTATCACGAACAGACCCATAGTAATTATGAGACACTTCACCAGTCAACACGATCTGAGTAAGCAGTTATTAACCAAATCATGCGCGATCACTCAATTAATGATCATAAAGGCAATCATTACAACCCAGCGGTTACATATCCAACGGATACGTGCCCAGCGATTACATATCCACCTATGGGTGTCAAACGGGTATACGGGTCCGGGTTCAGGTTGTAAAATTGTAACCCCGCGGGTTCCGGGTACGGGTCCGGATACGGGTTTAAATTAAGGGTTCTTAACGGGTCAGGGTTTTGGGTGGGAAAAAAAAAATCCGTGCGGGTTCGGGTCTTAGCGGGTACGGGTCCGGGTTCGGGTCTTAAAAAATTGGGTTTGAGTCCGGGTTTTATTTATTTTTTAATAATATTATTTTAAATACTTAAAAAAAAGATGAATGATAGGAAAAACTGAAAGACTTACTTTATTTAAAATACTTGAACTATTAAAGTATTGAACATTAAACTTCTAAATTTGAAAAGTGCAACATCAAAACTAGATAATGAAAATTCAAATTACAAATTACAAATTTAAATATGCCTATTTCTTTGTGTAATTTCTTCCATGTCATTTTCCTCATGCTCCGGTGTAGGTGCCATTGATAGTGCTTGATCACTTAACAGAATTTGTTCAAGGTATCATCTTGTTCTAGTGAGTCTTCAATTCCTTGGTTTTTCGCTCCGATCTAATCCAGTCTCATAACCAAACTAGACAATCTAAAGCATTATTACCCAAAAGAGTGACGTGTATCACCTATTTGAGGTATATATCGAAGTTAATAGTTGAAGTTCTATACCATATTTGAGTAATATATATTCAAATTCTTGATTTGTTATGGAATATCAAGTTTCTTTTTTAATTAAATAGCTAAACTTGCTTCTCTTGAACATATTTCACTATTAACAATATGGACACAAAACGAATTAAACCATGA
This sequence comes from Petunia x hybrida, assembly GCA_037355625.1. Taxonomy (NCBI): domain Eukaryota; kingdom Viridiplantae; phylum Streptophyta; class Magnoliopsida; order Solanales; family Solanaceae; genus Petunia; species Petunia x hybrida. The sequence continues at coordinate 26,678,899 of JBBBVM010000041.1, forward strand.
GTGGAAAACTTGTGCATACCTTTCTCTACACATACAAGTTTTAACACTCAGTTTATTTTAACTGATACGGATACGGGTATATACAGTAATACCCCATAATTTTGACGGGTCTTAACGGATACGGGTATTCGTTAAGAAAAAAAACCCGTTCGGGTAGGGGTATTTTAAGGGGTTTACGGGTCCGGGTCCGGGTTTTTGCGGGTTCGAATGGGGTCGGGTTTTAATGAGTCCGGGTCCGGGTTTTGACGGGTAGACCCCTACCCGTTTGACACCCATATATCCACCAGATACGTGCTCAGCGGTTACAAAAACCCAACGGACGCCTATCAGACCTATAAATAGCATTTGTTCTAAACCATTGTAAAAAAAACAACTTTACTTCCTGTCTACAATATCAATAAGAATACTCCCTGACTCTTGCTCAAATCTGATTGTTTATTTACATTCATCTCTCTCATCTTCTAAAGTTGGATTAGTATTGAAGAACTCTCACCGGAGATAAGCGATACAACGCGGTTACTTCTGTTTGCCCCTATTTACGCTTTATCTTTTGCTAATCCCTATTTAAATCTAACGCTGCTTTAGTTCATCATTCAAACTCTTAATCTAAACTATTGATCGTGACTCCGCAAATATAAATTTAATTGTTAATTGGCCTAAAATCGGATCTAGGTTAAACAACCATATCTCCCGCCTTGAATGCACGGTTCCATATCTTCTTGTCATGAATGATCTTCACCTTCTCCTTGTAGAGTTTGACATTTTCTTAAGCAAGAAATCTCATATCCTTGAGTTCCTGCAATTTCTCCACCTGTGACATGGAAGCTTCTTCTCAATTCATATTTAGCTTCTTCAATGCCCATAAGGCTTTGTGCTCCAACTCAACGGGGAATTGGCAAGCTTTGCCAAAAACTAACCGGAACGATGGCATCCTAATTGGAGTCTTGTATGCCGTGCGATATGTCCATAAGGAATCATCCAACTTCTTGGCCCAATCCTTTCGGTTCATATTAACCGACTTGGCTAAGATTTGCTTTATCTCACGATTTGACACTTCCACTTGACCACTCATTTGGGGATGAGAAGGTATAGCCATCTTGTATCTCACCCCATATTTCTCCAAGAACGAACTAAAAACTCGATTGCAAAAGTGGGTTCCCCCATTGCTTATGATTGTGTGAGGGGTGCCAAATCTTGTGAAGATGTTTTTCTTGTGGAAGACGGTAACACTTCTAGCTTCGTTGTTTGGCAGGGCAATTGCCTCGACCCATTTGGAGATATATTCAACAGCCACAAGGATGTACTTCATACTATAGGAGCTTGGGAAAGGACCCATAAAATCAATCCCCCATACATCAAAGAGTTCACTTCCACGATGGTGTTTCGAGGCATTTCGTGCCTTTTTGAGATTGCCCCCGTTCTTTGACATTGATCACAACTCTTTGTGTAGTCATGAGCATCCTTGAATAAAGTAGGCCAAAAGTAACCACATTCAAGTACTTTCACCGCCGTTCTAACACCACCATGGTGCCCTCCATATGGAGCAGAGTGATATCCTTCAAGAATAGCCCCTTGCTCGGCTTCAGCAATACATCTTCTTATCTTCCATCGACACATACATTGAATAGAAAGGCCTCATCCTAAAAGTATTTTTGGGCATCTTTCATCATCTTCTTCTTTTGATTGAATGAGAAGTCCTCCGAGACCTCTCCACATGCAACAAAATTGGCTAAGTCCGCGTACCAAGGGATTTCTTTCCAAGATACCGCCAATATTCTTTCATCGGGAAAAGAATCATTGATCTCAAGAGTTTTTTTTGGGTGGCCCTTCTCCTCCAAACGGGATAAGTGGTCCGCCACTTGGTCCTCGGTTCCCTTTCTATCAAGCACCTCAAGATCAAATTCTTGTAATAAGAGCACCCATCATATCAACCTTGCTTTTGAGTCATTCTTGGCCATCAAATACCGGATAGCGGAGTGGTCGATGTGCACAATGACCTTGGATCCCACCAAATAAGATCAAAATTTCTCAAAAGCAAAGACAATGGCCAATAGCTCCTTTTCCGTCACCGTATAGTTTAATTGAGCCACATTCATGGTCTTGCTAGCATAGTAGATAGGATGAAATGTCTTCTCAACTCTTTTACCAAGCACGGCTCCTAATGCCACATCACTAGCATCACACATAAGTTCAAATGAAAGATCCCATCTTGGACTCACTGTCACCAGTGCGGTTGTAAATCTCTTCTTCACCTCTTTAAAGGCTTTCAAGCATGTCTTTTTGAATTCAAACTTGGCATCTTTCTCCAACAATTTGCACAAAAAGTTCACAATCTTGGAAAAGTCTTTAATGAAGCGGTGATAAAAGCCTGCATGTCCCTAGAAGCTTCTCACTCCTTTGACGGTTGTAGGAGGTGGAAACAAAAACAACAACAACAATAACAACATACCCAGTGGTATCCCACCAAGGTGGGGTTTAGGAAGGGTGAGATGTACGCAGATCTTACCTCCACCAAGGTGGAGAGGCTGTTTCTGATAGACCCTCAGCTAACTAACCTCAGTGTGAATGACAATGAAATAAAATACTGCTAGGAAGCACTCAAGCATACTCAAGATATACAGAAAATACTAATAACACATAAAATTTAGAGTAAGCTGAAAGCATAATATACCAGAAATCACTCGATTACTATCTATCCCTTTACCGTAATCTTCGACCTCCACTTTTTCCTATCTAGGGCTATGTCCTCTGTAATTTGGAGGTGTGCCATGTCCTGCCTAATCACCTCACCCCAATTTTTCTTTGGTCTACCTCTATCTCTCCGTTGGTTAGCACTGCCAACCCCTCACACCTCCTCACCGGTGCATCTTCACTCCTCCTGTTCATATGTCCAAACCACCTCAGCCTCGCTTCTCGCATCTTGTCCACCACTGCAGCAACTCCTACCCTGTCGCGAATGGCTTCATTCTTGATCTTATCCATCTTAGTATGCCCACACATCCATCTAAGCATTCGCATCTCTGCTATACTCATCCTCTGGACGTGGGTGGCCTTTACTGGCCAACACTCCGCCCCATACAGTAAAGCTGGTCTAACGACTACTTTATAGAAGTTACCTTTAAGCCTATGAGGTACTTTCTTATCGCATAGGACTTCAGAAGCTAGCCTCCATTTCATCCAACCAACCCCTATCCAATGAGTGACATCATCGTCAATTTCTCCATTGCCCTGTATAATTGAACCAAGATACATGAAGCTCCCTTTCTTGGGATGACTTGTGTATCAGTCGTCACTTTTACATCTGATTCCTGGGGAGCATCACTGAACATGCACTCCATGTACTCCGTCTTCATTCTGCTCTGCTTGAACCTTTTTCACTCCAGAGTCTGCCTTCATACCTCTAGCTTATCATTGACCCCGCCGCGGGTCTTATCAACCAAGATTGAAGTTTAGAGATAACTTCAATCTTGGCATGATCTACTTCAATTCCTTTCTTGGACACTTTGTGCCCTAGGACTATCCCTTCTTGAATAAGGAAGTGGATTTTCTCCCAATTTAGCACAAGCTTCGTCTTTTCACACCTCTCTAAGACTTTCTCCAAGTTAGATAGAACATCTTCAAAGGAATCACCGACTATTGAGAAATCATCCATGAATACTTCTAAGAAGTTCTTTACCATATCATGGAAAAGTGCAAGCATTCATCTTTGAAAGGTAGCTGGAGAATTGCAAAGTCCAAAAGGCATCTTGCGAAATGCAAAAGTGCCATATGGGCATATGAAGGTTGTCTTATCTTGATCATTTACTTCAATTAAGATTTGATTGTACCCCGAATATCCATCAAGGAAACGATAATAAGCACGGTCCGCCAAACGATCCCAATATTTGGTCAATGAAAGGTAGGGAAAAGTGATATTTTCTTGTTACATTGTTGAGTTTACGGTAGTCCATGCATACTCGCTAATCGGTCACGGTTTGAGTTGATATAGCTTCACCGTTCTCATTGTGAACTACCGTCATCCCTCCTTTCTTAGGCACACATTGAACGGGTGAGACCCATTTACTATTGGAGAGTGGAACAATCACCCCCACATCTAACCAATGTATGATCTCTTTCTTGACAATTTCTTGCATTGGAGGATTCAACTTACTTTGGTGCTCCACCGTTGGTTTTCTACCCTCTTCAAGTAGAATCTTGTGAGTGCCTACTCCCGAATCAATTCCCTTTATATCCGCAAGAGTCCACCCAATGGCTTTAATTCTCCGATTCACCACTTCAATGAGTTGATCTTCTTGTTCTTTGGTTAAGTGGTAAGAAATGATTATGGGAAGAGTGGAGTTTAGACTTAGGAAGGTATATCTCAAGTGGGTTGGTAGGACTTGGAGTTCAAGTGTGGGCGGTTCTTCAATGGACGATTTTATAGGTAAGGTGGTTCGGTTTTCAAGATCTAGGGAAAGCTTTTTGGGAACATAGGGTCTAGTGCCAAATCCTTCCAATGCTTTCACATACTCGACAAAACTCTCCTCATTGTCAATATCCATGTTGTAAATCACCGCGGCTATTTCATCCGCTTGACTCACTAAGACATTCTTCTTTTCTACAAGTACATCCATAACCATATCCACATAAGAACAAGTGGCTTCCTCTTCCATAGGTTGTTTTAATGTTTTGCATATATGGAACACAACCTTCTCTCTATTGAATCAGAAAGTGAGTTCACCCTTCTCCACATCACATAATGCTCTCCTGGTAGCTAGAAATGGATGCCTAAGAATGATGAGAACATCAAAGTCTACGGGGAAATCAAGAATCACAAAATCTGTCGGGAATATGAACTTCTCCACCTTCACTAGAACATTAGTGACAACCCTAATTGGTTGCTTCATGGAGCGGTCGACCATTTTCAAGTTCATCGTTGTTGCTTTTGGAACTTTCGTAGTAGTCAAAGTCTTGTACACCGGATAAAACATCAAATTGACACTTGCTCTAAGATCACATAGAGCTTTAGGAAAATGCTACCCTCTAATTGTACATGGGACCATGAAGGCTCTGGGGTCTTCTATCTTTCTTGTCATATGCTTTGATACAATTTAACTACATTTATGAGTTACCTTGCTTGGTTCATAATCCTCATAGGTCTTTTTGGTCACAATATCTTTCAAAAGTTTAGCAATATTTGGAATTTGGCTTAATGCATCAACCAAAGAGAGGTTGATAGACGTTGTTGCTATTTTCTCCTAAATCTTCTTGGCTTGAGATGCTTGTCTTTGCTTGACACTCTTTTGTGGGAAATGGGAATTGAGCTTGGACTAAGAGGGTTTTGTTTGTGTGGTGGAGTTTTCTTTGGTTTGTCTTTTTGAGTGGTAGTGACTTCGGGACTTGGTTCTTGAGGGATTGCCTCATCATCAATTTCATTCCTTGGAATCTCTACATCCACATCATTTGCCTTACCTTGATTCAATTTTTCCCCATTGTTTTGCTCATGATCTTGCACCTCTAGTTCCATAGCATCATCTTTTGCCTTAGGATCATCCCATGTTTTTCCAGTCCGGGTCATGATTGCCATCACATGATCTTTGCCATTCTTCTTAGGACTCACCACCGTATCACTTGGTAGTGCTCCTTGAGGTCTTTGGTTCACTTGGTGAGATAGGCTACTCATTGAGATTCAAGAGCTTTGATGGAAGTATTATGAGATGTCACCGTTTGCTTGATATCTTTTATGTCACCGGAGTAACTTTCTTGATTCTTAAGCACTTCTCCTATCATTTCTTCTAAGTTGGATGCACTTTTTCCTTCATTGTCACCTCGCTTGTATGGAGCTCTTGGTACATAGCTTTGAGAGGCACCAAGTCCTCTCCCATCTTGATTGTTGCTCCAACTTTGTCTTTCTCTATCTTGTCTCCATAGGCCTTTTTGATATGGCCTTTGATAACCACCTTGATAATTAGACACATAATTGGCTTCTTCTTCACCATGGACATTGAAACATTGTTCCAGAAAGTACTCTTCTTGTCCTCTTTGGAGAAGAGCAAGAGGTGGAGCTATGGGGCTTACATAGCCCATAGGAGCTACTTGGTGACCGACATTTGTAACTTGAAGCTCAATGTTGGTAAGGATCCGAGCCATTTGCTCTTCTTGATCTTCAAACTGCTTCATCATCATTAAGATTCATTCCTCCATCACCACTTGGGTTTTAGGACCTACATTGCCAATCTTAAGATTGCTTGACGACCTTGTTGAGAATTTCTTTGACTTCTTGATAAGTTTTATCCATGATAGCACCTCCACATAAATTGTTCACGGCCGATTGGCTGATCTTGTTGAGCCCTTGGTAGAAACATTGTAGGAGCATATCATCTCCAAAACCATGGGTTGGACAATGTAGTAAAACCTCTTGAAAAGTTTCCCAAGCTTCGGACAATGACTCGGTGGGATCTTGATTGAACATATATACCTTGTCCCTCATTGAATCTTGCTTAACCTTAGGCGAGACTTTCGGTAAGAATTGCTTTACAAGTTCCCCCAAGTATGAATTGAGTTCTTCGGTAGCTTGTTCAACCATGCCTTGGCCTTCCTGGATAGAGAATAGGGAAAGACCCTTAGGCGCAAAGATTCTTCCGAACAATGGGCCGACTTGTAGAGATGACATGTTTGGATGAAATTCCTCAAATGCTCATTTAGATCATCATGCTTGCTTCTATTAAAGTATCCATTTTGGTCAAACCCATGTAAGATCACTTGTGGCGTGTTGAAAGTAGCATTACCATGAATGGGTAGAGAAACAATTGCACAAGCAAAACTTTCCATATTCACTTCTTCATCGGATTCTTCCACATCTTGTACCGGTGGATTTGCATTGCAAGCACCCCTCGCATTTATTTTCTTCCAGTTGACATTGCGAACATTCACTCGATTGGCATTGCCTCTTTGATTAGCTTGATTAAAGCGAGCACCTCAATTTGCACCTCGACCTCCTCGGTTAACATTGTTGCCTCTTTGGTGTGCATTGCCCGCAACACCAACATTGTCACCAACATTAATTCCCTAATTGGCTCGATTGTTACTAATAGGGTTTCCATCAGTTGGGGCACTATCTTCAACTTGAGGTTGATCATTCTCCTCGAATACATCATGAATTCCGCAACTCTCCTCACTAAAAGAAGTGTCATCATAATCTTCTTCGGTTTCTCCATCATAATCATTTGGAGCCATCAGAGCATTTGGAAATGGAACTCCCTCGATTGCACGATTGTAGAGGGGATTCCGCATAGCTCGATTTCGTTTTCATCTCATTTCTAATATTCACCTACACACACTAAAAACCAAAGTAAGAGGTAAAATGGTAGGAAGAACTAACAAGACAAGAACACAAAATATTCAATCTAATAGATGTACCGTAGCTTCCCAACAACGATGCCAATATTTGATCCACGCTCAATCCACTCACCTATAAAGGTGTGGGGCGATCATCAAAGATGGTAGTACCCAACTAGGAGTCGCAGTCGATTTTCTTAGGGAGCTAGCTTGCAATCTATTAGTCTTAGATTGAATAGTAACGAGTTCTACGAATTGTTCATCTATTCCTAAGTATAAATTAATAGAAATTGAATTCACAACAACTACAACTAATGGTTAACACTAAATGCATAAAAATAACTCAACACTTTAAAATATTTGTAAATATGGAGAATGAGCTAGGGGTTTACTCATTTTGACAAGACTCTTTTAACTAAACTCATGCTTTAACCTTACAAATCATATGGGTAATGTCAATGGTCGGACCATAATTGTATTCCTCAAAACCCGTTAGGGATAAAGAGGATTTACCTCATCAAGCCCGTTAGGGTCAATAATGGGGCGTGAGAAACCCTAGTCCAAACACCCGAGCAGGAATGACCTTTCTAGGTCTAGATGGGGTAGGCCATAGCTAATGTAAATGCTCGCTAGTTTCCATTAGCCTACACGTTCAACCCCGTTAGGGTGATGAAAGCAAAGTAGGGTTAGGTTCAAGTACGGTCGTGCCTCAAACCCTAGTTAAGAAAAGTATGATAGAGAACTCGATTCAACTTAACCATAGATTTTATAAGATTAAAAACAAGTTCTAAGTTAAAACAATCAAGTCATCATGAATAAACCCCTAGTATGAGTTTAGCTACACATACTAGGTTCTAACACAAATATGGTAAGAGAAGTAATAGCAAGAATCATGTAAAGAAATAGATTAAAAATTGAAATCCTTGCAAAATATTCAAGTTAGAACCCTTTCCTTAGCCTCCAAAAATATTTAAAAGTGTAAAAAACTGTATTCTAAGCTAAAAAAGATATATATTTCTCGAAGGCATAACAGGCTATTTATAGGCATGGGTTTGTAAATTAGGCTAATAATTACAAGTTTGCCGTACTACCTTATTTTACACTAGACCACCGATTATTCGACGGGCAACCTATTAAAGTGCGTGGCTGCCGAAGACAAGTCTAACTTTTCTTTTTGTCTTGTTTTGCGGTGCAGGTCCGGTGGAGTCGCAGTCCAAGCGGCGGACAACTTCAGCAATCCACAGATTTTTTGAGCTCTCTGTGATGGTCGTCGGAGCCACATCTTCTTCTGCTGCCTCACAGAGTGCGTTCAACACATCATCCGGCGGTCCGCCTCTTTGCTTCAATAGAATGTGCGGAGCTCTTGAACTCTCTTCTCCTTCGGCCGGTGATTCGGTGAGGGACCAATCTAGCTGCTGCCCTATCTCTCTGTTCTTCAAATGTAGCCAAAATCCACTTGTTTTTGCTCTTTTCTTCATTTTTTTGGCTTTGTACACTAATTCTCTTTGATACCCTGAAACATGGAGATAAACATAAGATTTACTCAAATAACAAAGCTTTTAGGACGTGGAAGCTAGTCTAAAAGAGTTGCAAATATACGCAAAATACCGACATATCACCATACTTTTAGGGTATATAATGATCTTAACTTGCCCTTTAGGGTAAAAATAAAAAGAAAATAACAAATTGAAGAATAAAAATTTAAAGGAAAGAAGAAGAGTACTCAATAGCGGCTGCTTGAAAATGGGAGAACTTATCCATGGAACTATAAACAGCTAGTCTTTAATATTCCAATTGAATACATTATGGTATGTGTATATGGACTCACATTCCTTTATTTAGTTATTATTATTGTGTAATGATTAAGAAATGATGGAGAAGCTTACTATTGCTTAATGATGGAAGTCAATGGGATTCTACTCATATATGTGAGCTCATGTTCCCATAGCAGTAAGCTAGTTCGTGACTCTGTTTCTGAGTCTTTGTTTCGGTCCGAAATTTTGTATATGGAAATTGAAATTGAAACTGTTTTATGATTATTATTATTATTATAAAGAACTACTAACTAATATTCTTAACATAAGTAATAAATTATTGAGTATATTGAAGTGTATTCTCATCCTCAAAAGTATGGTATTTGAGAAGTATAAAGTGGTATTTGACCCTAAGTTATCTATCTAGTAAAATTGAGATTAGATGTTCCAATTCCTATCAAGACCGAAACATGGTTATGTATTTAGACTTGTGTGGTTATGGGTAATTTGGTTGTAAGTTCAATTTCGGGGTTTAACTATGTAGGCTCAGGGTTGACTTTTAAGTTGATTTCTTAACCCCTTTAGCTTAAGGTTTGTAATGTTTAACCATTAGCCTTGGCATTGATTGTATTACATTCCTTTAATAAAGCGAGAACATTTGGAAGAGATTCGAAAAGGGAAAAACCATGATTGAGTAGCTAGTGAGCTTCGAACTGAGGTAAGTGTATTTCATTTTTCTTGGTGGACTTGCTCCACACCCTATGTATGATAAATCTTTCTATACAAATAATCTTTCTATTAAATTATTTCTCTTTATTTCTCGTTACCTTCGAGTTGTTTGATTTTCCATATATGAGCAACTTGCTAGTTTACTTGGAGCCGCGTCCCGGCTTATTGAGTCACTCTACTCACTCCTTTTTCTCTTTCTTTGTTGGTTTATTTTATGTCTTACAGATTCGACATCATCTACTAGTTAGCATCGGGGTTGACCGAGGTGGAGTATCTTATTATTAGCAGTGAGCCAACTCTTCGTCTATGGTGGCCACCTACATAGTTTATCTTTCCATTTGATGTATTCCGTAATTTTAGAGTTGTATAACTTATTCGACGTTCTTAGATGTACATGATTCGGGGAGTACTTAAACCTTTCATTGTTGGGATACTTATACTTTCCTTATTTATTCTATGTATTGGTATTGAGATATTTATATATTTCGTAGAGAAGTTTACATTATTTATTCGTAATCAAGTGGCTTCGCCCGACAGGGTTAGTTGGGTGCCCTCACAACCTGTTCGGATTTTGGGTCGTGAGAGCACCTCAACTCATAAATATTTTAGCTTTTAAGAAGTTCCTCTCAAGATACTGGCTGACAGAAAATTAGTATAACACATTATGGAAGAAGTTCTTCACGACTATATCCCTACAGTGTAGGGCCTACACGTTGCATCATCTTGTACTTTTACATCTATTTTATCAACTTCACCAAATTTGACTTATTTCATTTGATGTCCTTTCTGCAAAAAAATTGACAAACAACCATACGGGGAAGCTAGTAATAGTGCCAGATTGAAGTTGTGTAGAGGCACCCGATGTTAGTAAAGGATGATTTCAAATCTAGCCAGGGCATACTTGAAATAAGAAACTAAAAGCATCTCATCTCTGATAACTTAACTCGTAAAATATGATCTTACACTCAATTAATATGGCATCTGAGTAGGTAAAACACCTTTTAACTCGTAAAAAAAATATGCATCACTGTTTAGTATGCTCATGAATAAAGCATTACATTTGCAATGTATCTAAAGAAGCTAATTTATGATCTCAAACGAAGAAAACTGAAGATTTTTAGAGAAGGAAAATTCTTCTGTTATTTCTGAATGAATATTACAACCTATGAGGAGATGTATTTATACAATGAGTCTTAGGACTAAATAAGAAAATACAATCAATTATAATAATTATAATTAAAGAAAAAATTCTATTTCTATCAACAATCAATTAAAACTTTCCCTCAAGTTGGTGAAAAGATGTTGCGTATGCCCAACTTGTAAACCAAAGTATGAATATCCTTTTTGTTGAGACCTTTTGTGAGCACATCTTCCAGTTGTTGTTCTGAGAGAACATGAAACAAATTCAAGGTACACTTAGAAACCTTTTATTTGATGAAGTGTCGATCAATCTCAACATGTTTTGTTCGGTCATGTTGGATGAGATTTTGAGCAATACTGATTGCATCCTTGTTATCACAATACAAGGACATTTTCTCTTTTTCAAACATTCTCAATTCCTTCAGTAACCTTCTTAGCCAAAGAAGTTCACAAACCCCGGGCCATAGCTCTACATTCAGCTTCTACATTGGATCTTGCAACAACACTTTGTTTCTTGCTTCTCCAAGTAATTAAGTTCCCTCCTACGAAAGTACAATAACCCGAGGTAGATCTTCTGTTATCTATAGATCCAGCCCAATCTGCGTCTGTAAAGGCTTCTATTAGGAGGTGACCATATTTAGAGAAAAGTAGACCTCTCCGTACAAGGAGATCATAGCCTTGCGGAATCTATCAAACCACGCTCAACCCGTACAAGGCTTTCTTCAGTTTGCACACTTTTCCTTGACTCTGTTCCGTATTAAATCTGGGAAGGATCTACTTGTACACTTCTTCTTTTAAATCTCCATGAAAAAAATGCATTTATTACATCAAACTGTTGTAAGTCCCAATCCAGATTAGCTGCACAAGATAAAAGGATTCCTATGGTGTTCATTTTAGCCACTAGGAAAAATGTCTCCTGATAATCCACTCCATAAATTTGAGTGAATCCCTTAGCCATCTTGCCTTGAGTCTCTCAATCGAGCCATCAGCTTTATGTTTCACAGTAAAGACCCATTTGCAGCCAACCAGCTTCTTGGCTGGTGGTTTAGTGACAAGTTCCCAAGTGTCATTTTTCGACAAAGCCTTCATTTCTTCAATCAGCTTCCCTCCAATTCTAGGGAATAGACATAGAAAAAATAGACAAGACAAAGGCTCTATAGGAGGGAGATAGGGAATCAAAGAAGACAAAATTAGATAAGGGATGTTTGGTGGTGCAAGTTCTGACACCTTTCCTATGAGAAACATGCAAGTCTAACTCATTAGGAAATGTAGATAACTCACCAGTAGAAGAGGGGTCAGCTTCAGCAGATTGCATGATGGTTTCTTCTGCTTCTTCAATTGCTTTTTTTTTTTTTCCTTTAAGTACTTTTTTAGATCAGGTATATCCAGCATCCCATTCAAACGCTCAATTGTCTCCCCCTGAACAATCTTCCCTGAACTTTTTCTGTAGTATCAACAGTCTCATCATGAACAATCTACCCCTGAACCTCAAGAGGATCAATACTATAGCTCGGGAGAATCATATCTTCCTCCTTATTACTCTTCCCCTCAAGAGGTGATGGTGTAATACTGAAATAGGGCTCCCATTCCCGAAAGGTTTTGTGGGCAAAAATACGCTACCTACTATTATGGGGATACGAGTCCAGCTGGCGATACTAGACTTACCCTATAAGTCACCAGACGCAAAGGATACACGTCCGTTCTATGAGTTACGACCGTTCAAACGGCACGTGCGTAGACAAAGGGTATACATCCTGTCGTCTTAGGGTTACAGTCTCCTAATTAGAGTTTCGTATATACCACTGCCTTGACTTATAGGCCCATAGCCTTGTTAGTCATTGTATTTTGCCTTAGTTAGGACAGGGTATCCACTACTATAGATACTCCTTCTTACATTGTATTATACATCATCACGATTCACTACAGAATCTGGCTATTCTCAAGGAATAAGACCACTTTACTTTTATTGCTCATTATTTCTTTCTTTTACTTATTTACTTTTCCATTTTATTTATTATATTTCTTGTGACCTCATTCTTAATTAATTATTTAACCTAGGCGACCGATTTTAGGCATAAATAATTTGGCACCCACCGTGGCTCTCAGGCAATTATAGGTATTCTACAAAGGAAAAGGTGCAATCATGTCTGATGATAGCAGCAACGTTTTGAAAAACACCGCAGATGCAATAGATAAATCCGTGAAGGATCCTAGTGATCCCAGCGTACAACCTAAGGATCCCGTTGAGCAACCCAAAGGCCCTTCCCAGGAGTCAACTCATGTTGCCAGCAATAGGGAAGGCAATCGATCACTGGAAGGTAATCCCGAGTTCAGAAGCTTCCTTGTTAATCTTCTTAAACTATGTCAGAACGACAGCAGGGGGATTCAAGCAATATAGTCGAAGGAGTATCATTGAAGGTAGGAGCAATATTATTGGGATTGTCTCAGAGGCTAGCTTCCCCGCGAGGACCAGATCCCACGAACAATTCACCAGCATCTGATCCTAGCTGCAGGCTCAACATGGGTGCTGCTGCTGGAGGGTCATCAGCAATCAACAATCAAAACCTTAAGGGAACGCCCATCATCTAGGACCTCATAAAAGAGATGAAGGCCATCCATGACCGAATTGGTAATGTGTCGGGTGCTCCATCCCAAGCTACCATGGTAGATGAGCAGAAATTTTACAAGCATGCTTACAGAGCAAGTGCTGCACCGGTCCGTATAGCAAAGCACTTCCACCTACCTAATAATTTGAAGTATGATGGAAAAACTGATCCGGATGAGCATATTGCTACATATTACATGGCTGTAAAAAGTAACTAGATCACTAAAGAAGACATTCAATCTGCTATGATGAAGAGGTTTGGCTCAACTCTAACCAAAGGTGCCCTTGCTTGGTACGCCCAACTACCAATGGGCTCCATCGAGTCATTTGCTCATATACATGACCTATTCAAGAAAACACATTCTGGTGCCTCCAAGCGGGAGAAACGCATGGAGGACATCTTCGAGATCCGTCAGCGTGATGACAAACTGCTGAAGGACTACCTTGACAGGTTTCAGCGGGAACATATAGAGCTTCCTCCAGTCCCTGATAATATTGCAGTGGTAGCTTTTGGCAAAAGTCTGAACTCAAAAGGGTCACTAGCCACAAGGGAATTGTAGTGGAGTTTGACTCAACACCCTGTGATAACATAGAACGCCCTACATCTGGGGTATACCGAGAAGCTTCGCTTGGAGCCAAAAGAATCATCCACCCCGGAAAAAGTTTGCCCTATTGTCCAGGACGCCATCTGCCAAGGATAGAAATGGGGATACATGGAGGAACCTCGGGCCGGAGACAAACGGAAGCGAAGGAAGAGAGATTACAGAGATGATTTTGCAAAATGAGAAGATAGTGGGAAGTCCTCATCGCCATCAACCAAGGGGCCACTCACCATAGATTGGGTGTCCAATAGGTTTAAAGAGTTGGGATTGCATGTCAACACCGTATAATTCGTAAGGGGTCACATGAAGGACGCCCAAGTACGCTGGCCTAGCAATTTGAGGGCCGAACAGGGCAGAAGGAACAAGAATCTTTATTGTGATTTCCATAGGGACCACAGACATGAGACGGCCGGATGCAGAGCGCTAATCCTGGAAGTCATGGGTTTGCTGAATAAAAGTTATCCCAAGGATTTGCTAATCGACAGGGAAAAATAGAGTTACGCTAAATGCGAAAATCAAGATGGACCACCAGAGCTACCAGATTTGAAGAGGTCTATTAATGTCATAATCGGCGGACCAAATTGCTCAAAGAGTCAAACAACATTGGGGCAGTATCTGATTAGAGCCATGCCTGAGATGAGGTGATCCTATTTAGTGCCGAGGATAGCACTAGCTGTAAAACTCCTCACCATGATGCTTTGGTCATAACTCTCAGGATAGAGGATACGGACGTCAAATGTTTTTTGGTCGACGTCGGTAGTACTGTCAACCTCATCAGGTGGGACACGCTGAAGGAGATGGGAGTTGAAGGCAAGATGGCCCCAAATGTCTATACACTGGCTGGCTTCAACAACTGTTGTGAAATGGTTGTTGGAGAAATTAACCTTACTGTTCACATCGCAGGAGCAGATTATGTTTCATCTTTTCAGGTAATCAAGGGTGGTGTCCCTTACAATGCGATCGTAGGACGGTCGTGGATCTATAAAGTCAAAGCAGTACCATCTACTTGTCATTAAAAGATTAAATACCCTACCAATTGGGGGATAAAAGAAAACAACGGGGACCAAGAAGAAGCATGGGAGTGTTACACCGTGGCCATCTTAGGAGCAGTTGTTCCAAAGAGGTACCCAAAGTAAAAATTCCTGAAGTCACCGTGGACCCTGAAACCTCAATCAACCAAGACTACGATTCCGATGGTATGGTTGATTGACATTTTTTTTGGGGGGGGGGGGAGAGGAGTAGGGATATTTGGAAGTACTTTTCTTTTTAGAATTTACTATTTTTTAAGTTCCTTAGTTTTGTTCTTAAGTTACAGTATTTTCATGCTCTCATAACATGTTACGGATATTCACCCACGACATTCCAGGCTTCACGCCCTTATTAATAAATTACTAATTATATAGTCAGTTTTTCTACGAATTAAGTCCAACTACGATCTAAATATTCCTTGCCCAGGCAAATTACAAGTTGAAGTTATACACCCCATATTCGTGATAAAAGTAGAGATATTTAAAGTCGGACGCAAAAGTGTCTGTTATCACACGGGCTAAAGTCGTCCCATTGTGGGCGAAAACAACCATCTTCTACAGATGCAACTTAAGCCGCCAATTATTGGTGCAAAAGGACGTAATTGCCCAAGCAGGCTCACTGATAAATGTTCTACACATTAGGACATTCAGGACGACTGAAAGCCATCTAATCTTTTAGATGCATACGCCCATAAATATACAACTTAACGTTACTTAATGTTTATGGCGGAAATTAAAAAGCGTCTCAAATAAGCAAACAAGTAATTCAAGTTAAAACGCCTCAAAATGGGCCCAAAATTATACCATTACGCCCAAAAAGCATAGGCAATTTCTTA
Organism: Petunia x hybrida; assembly: GCA_037355625.1. Lineage (NCBI taxonomy): Eukaryota > Viridiplantae > Streptophyta > Magnoliopsida > Solanales > Solanaceae > Petunia > Petunia x hybrida. Next base: position 26,694,910 of record JBBBVM010000041.1, read on the forward strand.
AAACAAAGATGCAGGAATAAAATATATATGCATCGGGGGGGATTTCTGTTCCTCTGTCGGGGGACTTCCTTCAAGGGCAAAACTCCACGAAGGTCCTGCTTCACCAACTGCAGGTTCCCTATTTAGTGTTTCATCTCCTCTTTCTCCATTGTCCTCTTCAGAACCTTCCTCAAGGCCAGATCCAAGTTTTGCGTCTGCCTGAGCAACAAGCTCGGTGCACGAGGAAATCTCGGCGGCCAGGTCCAAGTTAGGGTCGTCAAAAACCCGGAGGAAAGTGGCAAGAGCAGCTGTGATGTTAGCACGATCCACTTCAACCACGCGACGAGCATTCAAGGCATTCACCTATTCATTGCGGGTCCTTTCCAGCGGTGCAACTTTGCTCTTTAGCCTATCATTCTCATCCTGAAGGAAAGCGAAAAGACTCTGGGCACCTCAGACACTTTTCTCAGCGACATTCATCCTTTCCTTCACACCAGATAGCTTTCGCTACAGTTCCTCCACAATCGCTTCCAGGCGGTTCAGATTGCTCCGATGAAGTTACTCTGAGACCTGAGCATCTGTGAGGAAAGATTTGATAGACTCCACAGTCTGCTTGTGCTTATGAACCTAATTGGCCAGTGCTTTGTCCAAGTTCATGCTCTTTAAAGCCTCTATTCGGTAGGCTTCATGAGTAGTGTGGAGTTCTCTTTTCAGTTCTTCAAACTTCTCCTCGAACAGTTGTAAGCTGGCAACTTGCCCGCGTAAGGCTTCTATCTTTTCAGGAAGACTTCCTTCCGGGCCCCTCGCGAAGTATCTCATGATACACCATCAACCCCTGGACGATCGGCAGAACAAGCATTTGGCGAGGGAAGACAAAGTTATGGTTATGAAACAAGGAAGGAAAAGCTTACCCGAAGAGAGCACCCCGCGGCAACTTCAAGTAGCTCATGAAAATTATAACTAGAAATGTGTCCCTGTTCAGCGGGGCCGATAAACTCGGCTGTATGATCTGTCACAATACTTGGAGTCCTGAACAAGTTAACTCCTGCGGAAATAAGTATAACAACCTCACGAGCTCCATTCATGGGTTCGGTCACAGCATCCACGGCCAGTTCTTTTCCAGGACGGCATTGAAAGGAGTCAGTAGCCTCAGGGAGGAGCCGACACGACTGTCTTTGAACATGAACGAGAAATGTCAACTTATGGAGTACATGGGCAAAGCACAATTACACGACAAGAAGCAGAATTCTAACCTGGCGGTTGAGGCTCAGAGGAAGCAGGTGGTACTGCCACCCCATCTTCCATGCTGGCTTCTTCTTCCGCCATGGGGATTTCTTTTATCAAGTGCCTGTACCTGCGCGTAGACGGACCGAATTCAGTAGCTACAATCAGGGTAGTCTCGACAGCTTCAGGCACAGGCGCTTGGGGGACTTCACCCTCACCGTCAGAAATCACCAGAGTTTCACTGGCAGCCACCAGGCTAGTAGACTTGGATGGTATTTTCCTCTTTGAAGAGCGAGAACTGCTCGCTCTTTTCAAAATTCTCCTACCAAAGGCCTGCACGTAAGGCAAAGGAGCAATGTAGGGGGCGACAATCTTGATCTCTTTCAGCAGGGGCATTTCACGGTGAGAAAAACATGAGGCAAAAAGGGGGTTAATAAAGACATTGGAAGATTCAAGATAAAAATTTTCTAGTGCTAAATTACCATGGTCTTTTGCTTGCCAACCATTCGCAGTGGCCAGAGCAATGAAAGTCAAAGTCTCAGGGTGGTTCCTTGCAAAGATCGCCATGACCCACATCGTCAACTTATCATGGCTCAGCGAAATAGCAGTCACAGGGTTCATTAAGAAAAACATAAATCAGTTCCAAGAAGTAGATTGCATCAAGGCATACGGAAGGGTTCGCATGAACTTACACTTTCTGTTGAAGACCTCTAGGAAGGGAAGAGAGGAAACTATGTTGGTTGTTTGTACAACGACATATCTATAGAACCAGCCGCGGTCTTTGGAATCCTCGTTGTTGGGAAGTATGCCTTTCTCCACCGTTTTGTAAACATCAGCATTCCAGCCTTCTGGAAACAGGGAGAATAGAAAGCCAGGAGATGTCCAAAGGTGAATGCAACCTGAGTGTAGTTAGCGAAATGATGCAGCATAGTCACCAGGCGCCAAGAAGAAGGGCTATTATAGCGGCAGCATATGTCCTCAACAATCGCATGAACACGTTTATTGAGATATAGAGTGAAAGGTTATGTATGGACCATCGAATAACTGGCCCGATGAGAAGAAATTCTTTCCTCAGTTCCAGGGATAATGGTATCAACGAATTCTGGCCACTTGCATTCATATCTGATGCGCATAAGGTCATTCTTCACAACTACAGAAGGGTAATATTCTATGGAAAGATTGCTATTCTCGCCTTCTCGTTTAGGAGACTGGCTCTGCATTCGGCTATCGCCTTCGAAACTAATGGAGAAAGGGAGATAATGTTGGGCTCTTAAGTTATCAAGGAGGAAATTTGGTCATTATTCCATGATAGAAGTAAAGGAATGTTAGTTTTTCTAAAGGAAGTTCTGGAAATTCTTTGAAGACTGATGAGTAAATCTCTATGTTTACAACGTATATACACGTCTGCGATGATTTCTTGAATGAGAAGTTGAATGATCATGGTTATATGGTATCATAATTATGAGTACTGCAGTTAATGTGATATGAATCGCCATTCTTACGGGATATGAACAGAGCAGCAGTAGCATTGGGAAGATACTCGGAAAACCCCTCCAACCGCAGGGGGACACGTCATCATACTAAAGAGATTTGAATTTAATACAACATATGCGAAGAGGTAGGGGACGAGTATCAGTACAATCACACCTTTACGACGCTTCTTTCACTTCCTGATTGCTCGTATCAACACTTAGCAAGTGGGGGGGACTGACTGTGTTGGCAAAAATACGCCACCTACTGTTACAGAGATATGAGTCCAGCTGGCGAGACTAGACTTATCCTACAAGTCACCAGGCGCAAAGGATACACGTCCTTTCTATGAGTTACGACCGTTCAGGTGGTACGAACGTAGGACAAAGGGTATACATCTTATCGCCTTAGGGTTACAGTCTCCTAGTTAGGATTTTATATATACCACCGCCTTGAGTTATAGGCTCATAGCCTTGTTAGTCTTTATATTTTATCTTAATTAGGACAGAGTATCCACTACTATAAATACCCCTCCTTACATTGTATTGTACATCATCGCGATTCACCATAGAATACAGCTATTCTCAAGGAATAAGACCACTTTACTTTTCTTGCTCATTATTTCTCTCTTTTACTTATTTACTTTTTCATCGTATTTACTGTATTGCTTGTGACCTCATTCTTAATTAATTGTTTAACCTAGGCAACCGATTTTAGGCATAAACAAAGGTAGCATCCATACTAACAAAGGTTCTCCTAGTGGGAGGATGATAGCATTTGTACCCTTTTTGAGCTGGGGAATTCCCAATAAGCACACATTTAAGAGCTCTAGGATCAAGTTTCCCAAAATTTCTAGTGTGAACAAAGCAAACACAACCAAACACCTTTGGAGAAACAGTATATTCATTTTCCCTTCAGATCTTCTAGAAGACTTTGAAAATTCAGGGTTTTAAGTGGCATTCTATTGATAAGATAGGCACCTACAAGTACAGGATCTCCCTAGTAAGTTTTTAGAAGATTCATCATAAACTGAAGAGATCCTGCCACTTCTAACAAATGTCTATTCTTTTTTTCAGTAACCCCATTTTGTGCAGTAGTGTAAGGACAACTAGTTTAATGGATTATCCCATAAGACCCTAAATAAGACCCTAAATAAGACCCATTATCAGTTCACAAGATTTTTATCTTACCCTCAAATTGAGTACAAATTATTTTATGAAACAATTGAAAGCAAGAAAATACTTCACTTTTGGCCTTTAACAAATACACCCAACTCATCGAAGTACAACAATCAATAAAAGTAACAAACCATCTACTCCCCGATAAATAGGTTGTTTGAGTAGGACCCCATACATCAGAATGAATAAGTAAAAGAAATTGTACTTTTATTATCACTCAAAGGATAAGAGTTTCTTGTATGCTTGGTAAATTCACAAGCATCACAAAACAGACATTCAAACTCACTCTTTGAAAACAAACTAGGATATAACTTATTTAACACAAAAAAATGGGTGCCCCAACCGCCTATGCCATTGAACTATTTCTTGCTTGACAACCTTATTTCCTCTAAAAAAAAAAAAGCTTTACTAGAGTCTCGAGTTCCATCAATCATGTATAAGCCATCATGCAATCTACCACTGCCAATCCTCTTCCCTGTTTGAAGATCCTGAAAAACACAATTGAAACGACCTCGGTCAGTCGTTTCGGAAGTTAGGACTCCGATTGACGTGCCGATAATTTAAAAATATTCGTAATGTCCATTAGGACCTGTCTGTAAAATTTGAGTTAAATCAGACCTCGTTTGGTAGGCATCGGAAGAAGGTTTCAGTTTTTATTGGCAATAAATATTAAAAAGAGATTTTCGAGCTCGGTTTTGCCGAATGAGCTCCGATTTGAAATCCGAAAGCGCCGTTAGGTTTGTATGATTAATTTTAATTTTTGTAAACTTTCGAAAGTGAATTTTGATATTTTCGGCTAGTTTCCGCTAAAATGCCGAAAGTTAAATAATTTGACTTTTTCTATTTAAATTCGCATCTTGAGTTTCGGGAGTCCAATTTGAAATCCGCCTTCGCGAGTATGTTACATATATTTTGTATAACTTGTATGCAAAAGTTGAAATTATTTCGAATATCGCAGGGTACCGTTTTAATTTTCGTCGCGAAAAGAAATTAAAATAAAAGAAAAAGAGTAAAAGACAAAAAAAAAGGAAAAAGGAAAAGAAATGAAAGTCGGTTGGGGTGAGCTTATAAGTTAAAGAAGATTAGAAAGCAGCAAAAGATGAGAACAGAGAAAAATGAAATAACGCAGTAAATAAAAATGCCAGAAAATGAGAAAGGGGGCCGGAGGAAAGTAGAATTTTCACCATGGAACATTCAGAGTGGGATTGTTTGGCAATGAATTCAAAGGACAAAGCGGTTGTTGAGTAATTGTGCTAACTTTGTAACGAGGTAAGTGTTTATATCCATTTCTTTGGAGGCACCTGGCCTCGTGGATTTTCTACCACGTGTTCCTTACGTGTGTAGCTGCCGATAGGCGTACTCATTACGCCTTAGCTTTGGATTTACATTGTATATTATCTGTTATGTCCTATTGTTGGTATTGCATTGAGGATTTGATCATTGTACCCTGGTTGTGAGTTGACATATACTTCCCGGCAGTCGATGAGAGTCCCGCGCCGGTGAAGGGTTATCATTGCATCATATTGAGGGTAGGAGGATTCCGCCCTCGGAGCAGGAGGATTCCGCTCCATTGCATCATATTGAGGGTAGGAGGATTTCGCCCTCGGAGCAGGAGGATTCCGCTCCATTGCATCATATTGAGGGTAGGAGGATTCCGCCCTCGGAGCTCCATTGCATCATATTGAAGGTAGGAGGATTCGCCCTCAGAGTAGGAGGATTCCGCTCCATTCATTTGGCACATGTGACCCTTTGCATCATATTTCATTTCATTTCATTTCATCTCACTTCATTTCATTTCATCCCAATTCATACCATTCTGTAGACTTGCGGTACATGACTACTGTTCTGTTTATATGTGCATTGCTTATTTGTTGATATGTTTCTGGCACGCATCCTTGGTTAAGTTTATAAGTTTCTTACGTGTTTCCGATTGTTATCTGGCTCTGCCTTTTTATAATTTAAATAAAAATTTGGTCTATCTATTTCTTTCCTCCCTGGCTAGCTATCCTATTCTTTGAGGTGGCTAGTCTGCCCCACTTATTGAGTCCTTTTGACTCACCCTTGTTTGTTATTTATTTTTTTTCTATCTATTGCGTTTCGGCAGGTTCGCTCCAGGATTGAGTTCGCCACATTGTTCAGGAGCGAAGACGACTTCAGCTGTCAGGGTGATCCAGCTTTTATTCCGGATGGCCACCAGTTTATTGGTTATCATTTCAGTTGCATTTTGCTCCCTTCAGGAGCTATCTGTTTTCTTTGTACTCTTAGATGTCTAGTCTGGATAGCCCTAAACCTAGTATATTGGGTAGTCAGCTGTAATTTCTTTTGTACAGCTTAGAGGTATCAGTATGTCTGTGCTTTTTCTAAGTCTTTTTTTTAATTTATGAATTGGATAATATTTATTTTCTTAATTTAATTGGTAAGGGTTCGCCCGACGGGTCTAGGGGAGGATGTCGGGTGCCCGCACGGCCTAGCCGGATTTCGGGTCGTGTCAGTTGGTATCAGAGCCCGGTTTAGAGTCTATCCAGATTAAGACAGTGTCTAGTAGAGTCTCGCTGATGGGTACGTAGACGTCCGTACTTATCTACGAGGGGCTATGATTGCATTTAGGAAGTTTCACTTCCTTCATTTCTGATCGTGCGTCGGTCTAGGATGCAAAAGTATTTTCGTTAATTCATTCGTGGTAATTGTGAACCCTCGTACGACAAATCAGCAAACGGTATGAGTAACTACATTCCCACAAGGAGCTTGCAGAACAATACTAACATCAACTGATATGTTGTATAGTGCGTTCGTAAAAATAAATAGCTTTCATCGAATCTTCTATAGTGTGTAGTGACAGGGTACTTCAAAAGCTCCCCCTATTGCATTAAGCGTGAGCTAATTCTTAATTCTTAATTCTAGCGACATGTTCTATATCGAAAGGTATATCGAAAAGGTGATTCTCGGCTGAATCATGTTAATTTATCCAGAGTTTAGTATATCTTTGTTCCGGAAAAGCTTCTTGTGATCGAGGAATGATCAGCTTAGTCAGAATAAGCTGTGTAATGGTATTATCATAGTACCCATATATTTTTATTCCAAAAGTACGATATGCGCGTTATAATTCTGATCCTGTAATAAGAAGATAATGCCCGTGGAGCAGTTTATGAAGGTCGTGCAAGCTCTTTTGTTATCAGCGTGAATCTTGCTTTAGACTTAGGCTCGTTCGAGGACGAACGAGAGTTTAAGTGGAGGAGAATGAAACGACCTCGGTCAGTCGTTTCGGAAGTTAGGACTCCGATTGGCGTGCCGATAATTTTAAAATATTCGTAATGTCCATTAGGACCTGTCTGTAAAATTTGAGCTAAATCAGACCTCATTTGGTAGGCATCGGAAGAAGGTTTCAGTTTTTATTGGCAATAAATATTAAAAAGAGATTTTCGAGCTCGGTTTTGCCGAATGAGCTCCGATTCGAAATCCGAAAGCGCCGTTAGGTTCGTATGATTAATTGTAATTTTTTTAAAATTTCGAAAGTGAATTTTGATGTTTTTCGGCTAGTTTCCGCTAAAATGCCGAAAGTTAAATAATTTGACTTTTTCTATTTAAATTCGCATCTTGAGTTTCGGGAGTCCAATTTGAAATCCGCCTTCGCGAGTATGTTACATATATTTTGTATAACTTGTATGCAAAAGTTGAAATTATTTCGAATATTGCAGGGTACCGTTTTAATTTTCGTCGCGAAAAGAAATTAAAATAAAAGAAAAAGAGTAAAAGACAAAAAAGAAAAAAGAAAAAAGGAAAATAAATGAAAGTCGGTTGGGGTGAGCTTATAATTTAAAGAAGATTAGAAAGCAGCAAAAGACGAGAACAGAGAAAAATGAAATAACGCAGTAAATAAAAATGCCAGAAAATGAGAAAGGGGGCCGGAGGAAAGTAGAATTTTCACCCTGGAACATTCAGAGTGGGATCGTTTGGCAATGAATTCAAAGGACAAAGCGGTTGTTGAGTAATTGTGCTAACTTTGTAACGAGGTAAGTGTTTATATCCATTTCTTTGGAGGCACCTGGCCTCGTGGATTTTCTACCACGTGTTCCTTACGTGTGTAGCTGCCGATAGGCGTACTCATTACGCCTTAGCTTTGGATTTACATTGTATATTATCTGTTATGTCCTATTGTTGGTATTGCATTGAGGATTTGATCATTGTACCCTGGTTGTGAGTTGACATATACTTCCCGGCAGTCGATGAGAGTCCCGCGCCGGTGAAGGGTTATCATTGCATCATATTGAGGGTAGGAGGATTCCGCCCTCGGAGCAGGAGGATTCCGCTCCATTGCATCATATTGAGGGTAGGAGGATTTCGCCCTCGGAGCAGGAGGATTCCGCTCCATTGCATCATATTGAGGGTAGGAGGATTCCGCCCTCGGAGCAGGAGGATTCCGCTACATTGCATCATATTGAGGGTAGGAGGATTCGCCCTCGGAGTAGGAGGATTCCGCTCCATTCATTTGGCACATGTGACCCTTTGCATCATATTTCATTTCATTTCATTTCATCTCACTTCATTTCATTTCATCCCAATTCATACCATTCTGTAGACTTGCGGTACATGACTACTGTTCTGTTTATATGTGCATTGCTTATTTGTTGATATGTTTCTGGCACGCATCCTTGGTTAAGTTTATAAGTTTCTTACGTGTTTCCGATTGTTATCTGGCTCTGCCTTTTTATAATTTAAATAAAAAGAATTTGGTCTATCTATTTCTTTCCTCCCTGGCTAGCTATCATATTCTTTGAGGTGGCTAGTCTGCCCCACTTATTGAGTCCTTTTGACTCACCCTTGTTTGTTATTTGTTTTTTTTTCTATCTATTGCGTTTCGGCAGGTTCGCTCCAGGATTGAGTTCGCCACATTGTTCAGGAGCGAAGACGACTTCAGCTGTCAGGGTGAGCCAGCTTTTATTCCGGATGGCCACCAGTTTATTGGTTATCATTTCAGTTGCATTTTGCTCCCTTCAGGAGCTATCTGTTTTCTTTGTACTCTTAGATGTCTAGTCTGGATAGCCCTAAACCTAGTATATTGGGTAGTCAGCTGTAATTTCTTTTGTACAGCTTAGAGGTATTAGTATGTCTGTGTTTTTTCTAAGTCTTTTTTTTTTATTTATGAATTGGATAATATTTATTTTCTTAATTTAATTGGTAAGGGTTCGCCCGACGGGTCTAGGGGAGGATGTCGGGTGCCCGCACGGCCAAGCCGGATTCCGGGTCGTGTCAACAATGACCAGGAAAGAACTCAATTTTACAGTTTAGGTCTTTAGTGATGGAACTAATAGATAACAAATTAATAGAAAAGTCAGGTACATGGAGAATAGATGATAAGGTAATATCGGGTGTATAGACAACCGAACCTATTCCATAGATAGGGGTTAAAGAGCCATTGGGTATTCTGACATAATCCCTTTTGAGACATGAAGAGTAGTTTTGAAAGCCTTTAGAGGAGCATGTCATGTGTCTATTTACACCAATCAATAATCCAATAATTAAGGTGAGCAGTAAAGGCACTACCTGATTGCACATAGTTGGATGTTGCCACAGATGAAGAATCAATTTTGGGCAAAAGTCGACGAAAGTATAGAATTTCATTTGAGGACAATGTTTCTTCAGAATTAGAGTCCATAGATGTCTCCACATTTTCAGCCACATTAGCTTGACCATTTGGTGGACATGTTTGTTTTCCTTCACGACCTTTACCTGATTTACGTTTCAGCTTCCACCACGTCTCCCTAGTATGCCTGTAAATGCCACAATGATCACAATACAAGTGATTCTTATTAGAAGTAGCTGCCCTTGGTTGCTCCTGAGAAACAGCTAACCCAGACATCTCGATTGGTGCAGAGTGAAGTATTACCCCTTGCCGGCTCTCTTCTTGTTGGACATAAGAGTATGCATCCTCAAGAGAAGGAAAAGGATCGCTGCTACGAACCTGAGCCCTGATCTGATCATGTTCTTGGTTCAAACCAGCCAAGAAATCATAAACTCTTTCTTTTTCCACCAATTTTTGGAACATAACTGCATCATCAGTACACTTAGCTTGGATATCCTAATAGTAGTCAATATCTTGCCATAACCCACTTAACTCAGAATAATAATCAGTGATGGTCAGCTCACCTTGCCTTGTGCATTGATTTTATATCGAATTTCAAAGATTTGAGCATCATTCCCCTTGTGAAAATAGGTTCGCTTAGTTGAATTCCAAATTTTTTCTGCAGTATCAAGTAATAAATACTGTTTGAAAATTCTGGGATACATAGTATTCAAAAGCCATATCGTCACCAAGGAGTTATCAGAGTCCCATTGACTATAGCTAGCATCTTATAACAGGTGCTTTCTCCTCTTCAGTAATATAGCCGAGAAGCTTTGGAAACTTGATAAAAAGCAAATAGGATCTTGATCAAGCAAGATACGTAGCAGCCCCATCCTATTTCACTACACTGATTTGTGAAATATAGGTATTGCCAACCATTATTGTGTCCAATCTTTGTGTCTTCCATTAATCAAGTATCACACCAAGCCAAAAAAGAATACACGTTAGATTTGAAAATGAACAGAATCTGCTACACAAAAAAAAAAAAAAAATTGAACCTGGTAGGAACTAAATCGGGCAGAAACAATGGTCAGAAAGTAAAGAAAACTCGTCAGAAAGTTGACTGACTTATCGAAAAAACCTGAAACCTGGATGGGTAAGCTTGGAATGAGCCAGCGACCATAACCCAAAAAGAAATATGGGAAAAATTTGCAGGAAATCGTCTCACGCGCCGACGCGTGGTCGCCGAAGACGAATCTTCTGGTGGCGCGTCGCGGTACGTGCGGATGAATTTTCAGCAGCGGTTGAGTGGGGTTTGGTCGTCGATGCAAGAGGAAGCTTCTGGTGGTTCTAGTTTTCTTCAAACAACCAACAAAAAGCTTAAAAATCTTGACCTCTTAGAGTGACAGGTGCAATCCTAGGCTGTAAAAGGTAGCAGGCTCTGATACCATGAAGATTTTCATAGAAAGAAGACTCTTCTATTATTTCTTAATGAGTATTACAACTTATGAGTTTATGCAATGAGTCCTAAGACTAAATAAGAAAATACAATCAATTATAATAATTACAATAAAAAAAAAGATTCTACTTCTATCAACAATCAATCAACAGAAACTCATGGTTAAAATTAAGCATATACAGCATAGCCCAAATATGAAGTAGCTAGGTTATTCAAAATTGTCTAACCAGCTTTGACATATCTTTTGGTCCATATAAGCAACAAAGAAAAGCAAATTAACTTGTCCTTAATCAAAGGTGTTCCTTATAGCTACGCGAAAATAGGGCAACCTTCCAATAACACCTGAGTGATGTGGCACAAGATGCCAATGGACAGTGGTCTAACTCCATTCCCACCAAATTCTTGCACTCAGTTTGCAAACCAAAAATCAATAGCACGCCCATGAATGATGTTCCAGCATCTACAATGATAACGTGTAAATACCGTCTGAAAAAATCGCCCCTACTTATTATGTGAGTCCCAAAATAGTATGCACCCAAGCACTAAAGCAAAGATTGAATTCATTAGGTTGTTGAATCCAACTGTGCCCTCCTAGGGGTGAGTCTGCGAGGATAAAACAAATATATTAGGCGCAATTGCACTTGCACAGTAGAATATATGACTGTTACTTTCTCGGCAATGATTTGACAATGGTTCAATCTTTTGGTACCGAATATGATGAAGTTGTCCAGAAAATAGAGAATTTGCTGCTGTCATAAAAGTTTGAAAGTTAAATGAACCAAGGAAGATTTTTTTTTTTTTTTCCATTTTCACCTTTATGCTTAAAATGATAGGATTTTTCGACTCAAATTTGTGGAAATGTGGGGACATTTTCCATCGGGCAGCAGACACATTTGTACAACTTGAAAACCGTCGCAAAAACATCTGTAAAGCAACTGTAGAGACATCATTCCCTTTATTTCAGTTTTCAACATATCACATAGTATATATATACTATGTTAGTACTCTTGGAAGTGCAAAGAAGCATGCAGTAATTTTTAAGAGATCAGTTACTCAAATTTCTTCCAGCTGCAAATCATTTGAGTTTATAGGTATACTTTGTGGACATGCTTTAAAAATCCTGGGCATACTGAATGTAAAGGATATGATTCATGCATATTATATATTAAAGAGGTGGACAAAAGATGTTACAAACATGACTGAGATACATGTCAATCTAGTAGCAAAAGACTCTGATCCAAAAGTTAAAATTATTGCAAGGTATAGGCAATTATTTTAGACTTGGTTAAAATTACTACCCCCAATTGCTTTGCCTAACTTACTCGTGGCTTTGGTTGTTTTTCGTCAAAAGAGAGCGCCACCAAAATTAACCACAACTACTTTAGGACCGCTAACTAAGGACCCGTTTGGACATAAACTTGGGGCACTTTTTGAAAAAATTGTTTTGAAAAAGTTGTTTGTTTATAAAATTTAACTAAATTTTGAAATCAAGATTTCAAATTCCTAAAAACTGGTTTCAACTAAAATTTTGGGAGTTTTTGGGAAAATACTTATTCCCACTCACAAAACTTCAACTTTTTTTTCAAGTAAAATGCATGTCCAAACACAACTTCAAGTTCCAAAACTTCGTTTTCAACTCAACCTCAAAAGCTCAAATTTTCAGGTTTCAACCAAATCTATGTCCAAATGCTAGCTAAAGCATGATAGAGTATCTTCCATTTTAATTTATGTGGACCACTAAAGCATGATCCAATTTATTATTCTTTGATGTCAAAACACCGGTGCTCGCGATCACAATAGGTAGGTATGTGATCACAATGAAGGATTGGGTTAGGTCAAGGGGGGTCAGGCTTCACAAATATAAGGTGACTATCACAAAAGCGGAGGGTTATAGGTTAACCAATTTCCTGATAGCATTAGGTTGGGTCGTGGACATAAATGAAGGTTCGCGTGTCAAGGAAACTCGTACTCTTTGAGATTGCGGGCTGTTGTTATGTGCTCACGATATTTAGTAAGCTTCGCGATCGCATAAAAAAAAGGTATGGGATCAAGATGAAAGCTCGATCAGCATAAATAAGAAAGTGACGGAAACCATACGTCATTATTTGTCATTTTTGTAGAAGCGAAACTCGTGTTTGCCTTGGTATATAAAATCATATCCTAAGTTTATCATTCTCTTATTATATTGCATCATTAGATACTATATTTTTTTCCTTTGTTGTTCGATTGTGTAGTTATTCTTTGGTGAAAAATCCCTATGTTTTTCCCTTTACTATGAGCCTGCCTCTAGTATGTATATGAATCCTTAAATTACTTGTGCACCAAGTATCTAGCATATTCATAGCTTGTTAGTTACTTGTGCTCCAAACATGATTATAGGTTTTTTTTAAAAAAAAAAATTACATATAACTAGTAAGTTTTACTATATTTCTTACCTATTCACTAGCTAGTCTAATATACTACTATTTTAGCCTTGATAATTCCTCCGGCTCTTTCAAATTTCGTTTTCTTCTGTCATGTGGATAGTCTTACTAGTTACTTGCGTGCAAAGTAAATAGAGTCTTCAAGATTTTCCCATTCGTAGTGTCAGCTTTGCTTAATTATTTCTCTTTATAAAGTTTAATCAATTTTGCTCATTCTTAATCTTACTGAATCTCTTTTGCACAAATTTTTAGTTACTTGGGCACAAAGTATTGTGGACACCCATTTTTCTCCGAACCAGTTAGAGTTCGAAAATAAGACTCGACTTATTGGAACCCACGTGTAAGAGTTGGAGTCGCTACCTAACATATTTTTTAACTAGGCATATTAGGGCACCTACTTTGTTTCTAGCCAACTTTTATAGTTAACTCTAAAAATATGGTCTTGCGAATTAAAGATTCTAGGTAAGGGTCCATGTTAACCCGAGAGGAAGGTGTTAGGCACCACTCAGGTTCCACCAAATATGGTTACCGACCGGACTAAATAAGGGTTCAAGTGCTGTTGTTATTAATTTGTGTTTGACCAATATTTATAAAATGTATCAAATTATGAAAATAGATATATAATAATATTAATTTGATTAAATATGGAAGTTTGATATGGGTATTCTAGTCCCAAATATTCAAAAGCACTTATTTTTTCAAGAAGCTACTTTTTTCAGCTTCTTCTCCTCAGCAGAAAAACAGCTTCGGCCGCCATTCAAAAGTACTTATTTTTCCGTAGAACCTTGGCCAAACACCTCAAATTTTAAGAATAAGCACTTTATGAAAAAAAAATAAGTACTTTTGGCTCCCCAAAAACTTGACCAAATAGGCTCTAAGCAATTTTCAATATAATATACAAGTTAAATACATATAATAATTAAGATTAAATAAAAGGTTCATATTCGCTAATTTGCTTCTTCCATAGCGAATTTCAATCAAATACACCTCCAAAATAAAATAAATTAGTTAGTATATCAAAAAAATTAATAATGATAAACCAAAAATTTAAAAAATGAAATATCAAGTTGAATTACAAGCATTTTGGAGTATCGTCTTGAAAATATATATCCAAATATACCTCGCAAAAATAAAATGGATTAGTAAGGATTGTAAACAAAATAAAATAAGATTGAGTAAAAATGTAATAGTTTCAGAATATTTTTTCTTTTCCGATTGGGTCGTCATTAACGAATTTCGCCCAAATGTACATTGAAAAAAATACGAAAATGAATTAGTATGATAATAATAATAATAAATAATAATAATAATAATAATAAGGATAATAAATAATAATATTAATAAAGGTGATAATAAAAAGAAAATAAAAGGAAAAAAAGGTTTTTGAAAGGTTTAGGCTCAGATTCGGGTGATAGGGGGGTTAAGGATACGTCACGGCTGCAAACACGCCAATCAGTCGTGTTGCCATGCCAAGTGCGAATCTCGTTGCCTATCCCGCTTGTTTTTGCAACATTGTATATAAATGTTATCGTTATCGCCTTTTTGTTTTTCATAGGGGCAAAATCGTAAGGGACTGTATTCTTATATCGAGCCGGGACGGGACTATTGGCCTCCAAATTGTTATTGGTCGAACGGTGTAGCATCCGTTCAAATCAGTATAAAGCCTCAAATTAAATATTTTCATAGTCTGGTAACAAGGGTAACATTGTTCCAAATCAGTAGCAGCTTGCAAAAAACAACATCAGAAATGAGGTTTGTGTTCTAGCTTCCAAAACCACAGTATACATCCGTTAAAAGCCAAGCGTCACCACCGGTCAAAAGGTCCAAACAAATCAAGAAACCAGTAACAAAGCCAATTACATATTCATCGATTTCATGGGTCAACGCAGAAATTACTCAGCAACATCAGAAACATTGAATAATTTTGCGGTAAAGCACGAGCGAGCGAAATCACATAAATTGATAGCAGAATCAGATCAGTCACTGGCCGGGACCACGATTTTTCGATTTGACAAAATACAAGCAGAGCAACGGATGCTGCGCCAAAACCAGTCACCATCGCTGGGCAAAATTCGATGGTGGAATAGCGATAGCTGCAACAAGGCGGAGGAGAAGAGGAGCGACAGCCGACCAGTCTTCTGATGGTGGCGACTAAGGGTGGCTACCGGCCCGGTTCGGTCCGGGACCAGCACCGGCAACCGGTTCAGGTCCGGTCCGGGCCAAGGTAACGTATAAAACCGGATCAAATCGGCCTTACCGATCCGGTCTCATCTGGTGGAAAAATCATGAGACGGAACGAAACCGGCGCTGGCGACTTCTAGGCCGATTTTTTCCGACCCGGACCGGTCCGGTCCATCCCATTTTAATATATATTTTTTAATTTTTTTAAGTTACTATGAAAATTTTAAAAAAAAAAGTGCTATAAAAAATTATTACGAAAAACACTGAACATTGATAAATTGGAAAAGAAATACAAACATTTTATGAATTCAAGAAATACATAATTTAAAAGACAAACTAGAAAATTGAAAATTACATAGATATTCCCATATCCATTTCTTCAATCACGCAGATTAACGCCCCATCCTCGAGCAACCAATTCGGTCTTATGTTATTTTTCTAAGTGGGTCCTAAACTTTCCCGTCCATCCACCAGTGTAAATTTGCCGCTATGTCTTACAGAGGCTACATGTAGCTTTCTGAGTTTCAGTATCTTTTATAATAAATTCCCAAACTTCAGAATGACCTCTTCGTTCCGCAAGTTGTGTTTCACTTGGACCGGAAGCAGTGGGAGCTTGATTTTCAACCATTATAATTGTTTGGACTTTAGAACAAATTTAGAAAATAGCCTTTGAGAATAATTTGAGAGATAAATTAATAAAAACTGATGAATTGTGTGATATAATGATGAAATAATAAGGTATATATAGATAAAAATAGGTTGGGGGTATATGGGGACGTTTAGGAGGGAGTTGTAGGCAAAAATAGCCATTTTTGACCATTGATCAACGGCTATATTTGAAAGAGAGCCATTGGGCCAATTCAAACTGTCGGGTCGGTCCGGCAGTCGGCCCATATATATTTTTTTTTTATTTTTTCTTTGTGTTTTATTTAAAGTGATGGATAATTTGTAAATATAACAACAAAATACTATCAAGTTTATATATATTTGGAATGTTTAGTTTATTTCAATTTTAAAGTTTAAACTTAGAATTAAGAAACTTGTAGTATTTTTCAAACTTTGAATTAATTGAAATGACAAAAACAAACTAGAAATTGAAAATTACCATGATACTAAATAAACTCGAAATTCGAAAATATATAATTGAAACAAACTAGAATTTGAAAATTACAAAGATACTAAAAAAACTAGAAATTCGAAAATACATAATTGAAATGGCAAAGACAATCTAGAAAATTAATAATTACATAGAAAATTCCTTAACTATTTCTTCAATTCTTACGCAGATATCTGCCCCCCACTCGACGACTCCATTCGAAATTTTGGAGTTTCTCTAAGTGCTTCACAAGTCTCTTCATCCCACCCAATAAGCTCCACTCTCTTTGACAAAGTTTACATTTAGCTTTGTTAGCTTCTCTATTATACTCCATAAATTCTCAAACTTCAGATCCACATCTTCATTCCGCAAGTTGTGTTTCACTAGGACCGGGAGCAGC
The DNA here is from genome assembly GCA_037355625.1 of Petunia x hybrida. Classification (NCBI taxonomy): domain Eukaryota; kingdom Viridiplantae; phylum Streptophyta; class Magnoliopsida; order Solanales; family Solanaceae; genus Petunia; species Petunia x hybrida. The sequence goes on from JBBBVM010000041.1 coordinate 26,711,880, forward strand.
GGGTGTTGACACCCAATTTTGTCCCTCTTTTTCCTAAAATTGGCTATAATTTAACTTAAAGGTGCAATTTGCCTATTTGTGCAAAATGTGCATTAGAAGGCATGCATTTACGTGTGTTATCCCCTATTTATATATTACATACTTTAATGTGGGTGTATTACGTAATTTTACATTATTTAGGCTATTTGTCAAAATATGATTGTTTGTACAATTTTAGTGCCTTTATAGCGTGTAGTAATTATTTGTGGTTATATTATGTAATTTACATCATCTAGGCTATATGTGAAGTACGTGTCAAAATTATAGCTATGTGTGTATTTATAACATTAAAATATTTACTTATAACTATTTATACTTATTCGACTTAACTTGACCCCAAGTGTTGTTATGTGTGCAATTTTTTATATAAAATATGTTATTTATATTTTTATTTATTTTGTACCGTTAGTTAAACATTCGTCCAATAAATACATAATATTCACTATTCATTACTCCACATCCATTCTAAAATTTGAATTCTTTTAAATGATTTTCCAATCTTTTTTTCAAAATTCTAGATAATCAATTGCCATTTTCTTTCCATCTTGAACGTAGACACAATACCTAACCAAATACATTTTCCCTACGTTAAATCTTACTCTTCCTAATTTCAAGTTTCGGTAAAATCTTCATCTCCTACTTGAATCTAGCCAAAAGATGGTCCGAATTCATTTTCTTTATTTAAATGTTGAAAGAAAATATTTTCCAAATTCAATATCAATTTTACTCGTGTCTTGGACTACATTTAATTTTAGAATGGGAAAATAAATTTCCATGCATTTTAGTATCCATCATATAATTATATTGTGTTATTGGTTTAGTTCCCTATTATTAATTCCCTGCATAACTTGCCGTTTTAGAGGAGCTCATTGTTATTTTAAAATTATTGGTCATAATAATTTCTTATTCATTTATATGTTACTTATTTATTTTCTAATTGTCTTGAATTGAATAGCTATTCCATTACAAAATCAGCCGTTGTTCTTATCTCATATGCTCATCTCTTTCCATTTCATGTATTTAATTTAGATTTGCCCATCTCCTAGCCTTAATCACCGCCATTTCTTTGGACAAAACAGACACCTACTTATCTTACTCATTTATTTGTATTTCGTTCTCTTTTTAAAGAGTGCTATTGAAAGGAAATTGCCAAGATTTGAGGGAGACTTTCTTAGAAGAACCTGGACATTATGTTTAGTATTCATACAAAGCTGTTGTGCTTTCATTCCATTTCTTAAAAAAAAAAAAATCGCATGAGATTTATAATCCAAATCAACAGCTTGATGCTCTCTCCTCTCTTGATCTTCATTGATTCTAACGGCTATTTAATTAGCCTAATTTTCAAAAGCTTGCCTTATATTCTTTAATACCTTGCTCCCACTCTTGCACTATAAATACAGGAACTTTTGGCAATGGTGAGGACCGGGGATCTCATGGCATCTTCACATCTTCATACATACTTCTCGCTCTCCAATTCCATACACACATACATACTGATCAACACACACTCAACATTTTCTTCACCTTCACACCCACGGTTCAAGACCATCACATAAACAACAACTAAAGGAATACACATACCCACCATTTACAGAGAAAGCATACACACAACTCCAGTGAATGGATACACACACATCATCACAATATACACACATATCATTACATACGCACAATAATGAAATGAGAGAGAAAGAGGAAGACACCGGTGGTGAGAACACCATCACCACCACCAGCGGTGGCGGAGATATGAGTGACAGGAGAAAACACCAGTGATGAGCCGAGGGAGAGATCAGAGAAGTGGAGAGGGACGCCACCATTACAAAACCAGTAAAGGGGGTTCGAATCGGAGTAGTAGCAGCGCTAGTGGGTTTCGTCGATATCTCTGCCGGAAAACCGCCGGCAATTGCTCTTCCTTTTTGCCTGATCTTTGCTCTTCCACTGCTGCACTGTGGGAACTGGGTCGACGCTTTCGTCGAGTTTCGAAATATTTCCTCGGCGGGAACTTCGATGCTGTCATTTGGGTGTTAAACTCTCTTTAGCTATTTCTTTTGGCTAACTAATGCCTCTGCTTAGTGTTTCTAATTACTGTCCCTTACATTGATTACCCTTTTCATTTAATGGAATTTGTATTTACTGACTTCTTGTGTTTGTGAGTTTTGAAGTTTGACGTTGATTTTGCTCCTAAGCACTGTGCAATGGCGCTATTAACCCTTTGAAGCCTCCGTGGAACTTTTTTTTTTTTGGCTAATACGTATTGATTTTGAACATGATACTACACCGGCCAATGACGCATGGAGGCCAATAAAAGTTCCGTCCCGTATTTACCGTCCCTTACGTGTCCTGAAAATAAATAAAAAAGGCTATGACGATGCATATCACTTTGCAAAGTAAGCGATAGTGGAGTAGTGGGATTGAAGGTGCTTGGCACGGCAACACGACCGGCTCCGTATTTGCAGCCGCACCGACATCCCTAACCTCTGCTTGACGCAATACATATTCTGAGCCTAAACTTTCAAAAATCCCTTCCCTTTTATTTTAAAACTATTATTATTATTATTATTATTATTATTATTATTATTATTATTATTATTATTATTATTATTATCTACCAATATTATTATTGTCATTATCATTGTATTTTTGCTATTACCAATATTATTATTTACTAACTCTTTTTTTTATATTTTGTAAGGTAAATTCGAATGGAAGACGGCCTAGTTTTGAAGAAACACTTAGAAGAAAAGGACCTTTATTATTATTATTATCAATATTTATTATTATTACTATTATTATTTTATTGTTATTATTTACTGACTCAACTTCATCTGTTTTTTGCGAGGCACACTTGGATAAATGTCTTCAAAACGACTTTTTTTCCAAAAAATACTTCTAATTTTACTTGCTATTATTTTCTCTTAATATTTTTTTTATTATAAACTAACTAAGTTGCTTTATTTTGCAAGGTTTAATTCCCTATGGAAGAAGCCTATCTTTTGTCTAATTTCACATATTATACACATAGTATTTAAATCATCTTTTAGTTAGTTTATTTGCTTAACTTCTTGTTTTGAATCCCAACATGAAGTCCGGCTGGTAACCACATTTGATGGGGCTCGAGAGGTGCCTAACCCCTTCTTCTCGAGTTAACCTGAACCTCTTACCTAGAAATTCTGGTTCGTAGACTAAGTTTCAGAGTTAATTATAAAATTAGCTAGAAACAAAATAGGTACCCTAATACGCCTGGTTAAAAAATGTGTTAGATGGCGACTCCAAGTCTTTACCCGCGAGTTCCAATAAGTCGAGCCCTATTCGAACCCTAACCGGGGTTCGGGGAAAAATGGGCGTCGACAGAATGGCGACTCCGCTGGGGATCTTCAAGGTTCAAACCATAACGGACTTTTAATTGGGATTTTGCATTTATTTTCTTATTTTCGTTATTTCTAAAACTAATATTTCTTTCTTTTCCTTTTGCAGGTTTGAAGTTTAGTTTTTATTTCATTTATTATCTAGTTGTTTTGTTTATATTTCCTCCACTCCTGGAATTTTTTACACTTGCACACACCATAAACGGTTACGTGGATCTCACGGCCGTTTCACTCTCAAAAACCCTTTAGGGAGAACGGTTGAGGTATAGTTGGTCCGTGGTACAACCAACAACTCCAAACGTTCCCGCCCCTTGGTTGTCCGCCTGGGGGAACCATGTCCTTGTTGAGGAAACCCACTCTTGGCACAACACGTCCTACACTTCAAATGTTTTCAAATCTTTCATTAATTTTCTAAATCTTTTTCTTTTAAAATAATTTCACTTCATATATTGTCTAGTTCATAATATCCTAAACTTCAGTTATTTTCGAATCTTCTAAATCTTTTTCTTTAAAACAGTTTCACTTCATAATTCTTTCACCGTTTTTCAAAAATTTCAACCTATTTTTCAGAATTAACTTGTTTGGCTTTCCCTTTTAAAATTTATTTTTAAAATATATCAATAAGTGTACCATTTCCATAGATTTGCTAAATCCTTTTGCTTAAAACGAGTTTCACTTCATATTTCTTTTCGCATTTTTTAAAAAATATATCGTCTAACTCTATTAGTCTACTTTTCAAAATTAACTTGTTTTATTTGTCTTTACCTCTTTTAAAAGTTGGTAAAAATCTTTCAATATGTGCATCTTTTCTTTTTCATGATTTTTAATATTGTCTAGTTTATATTAATCATATCTTTCGAAACTAACGCATTTATTTTGTTATTATCCTTTTAAAATCATTTTACGAAATACTTCAATATGTGTGCATCATTTTACAAGACATGCATTTCTTTCAAAAACTTATGCATTTTTTCTAAAAAAAAATAAAAAATTGTACATATCATGCATACCTTCCGCCGCTCTTGGCAAGTTTCTAAATCGTGCGTTGGTTACGACCATCTCTTCCCTCACAAAAGTCTCCTTTTAGGGGGAACAACTTGGAACCTATTTGGCCCGAGACGTTCCCACTCCTGAGTTGTCCGCTTGGGAGGATAATAAAACCCAGTCAAACCAACTTCATTCTTTAGTAGCAATGCTAGGAATCATGCATCATGACATATCATTAGTCGGCTTGTTCACAAGTCCAATAGGCCAGCTTGTTCAAACAATCTGAACGAGTTTTATTAACCCCCAAAGAGCGTTTAACATGGTTTATTTGTATTTGCTTAAAGGGATGGACGTGCAAAATGTGGACCATTTATTGACATTGTTCTGTATTCAGTGGCACAAAGGTTACCCAATGGGCGTTGAGAGCCCAAATTGAATCAGAAATGATTGTTTGTTCATAGACAGTCAAAATTATTCTGTATTCAATGCCATTCAAAGGCACGTAGGTAACCTAATGGGCGTTAAAAGCCCAAATTGAATCAGAAATGATTGTTTATCCATAAACAGTTGGCATTATTCTGTATTTAATGCCATTCAAAGGCACGAATGGTAACCGAAGAGGCATCAAAGCCGAAATTGAATCAGAAACGACTGTTTATTCCTAAGCGGTTGGAATCATTCTGTATTCAATTCAAACGCACAAAAAGTAACCAAAAAGGCATTAAAGGCCCAATTTGAAGTAGAAATGGATGTTTGATAGACGGGATGACACATAATGCGCATTTATCCTTTAGGCATTATATAAAGACTTGCCATCCGTGGTTTGTTAAAAGTCCATTAGCATTTTCCTTCTAAAGTATCTAAAGGGTTCTTAACTCATAACGACACATCTCTTCATATTCTCTGTTGCATTATTTTCAAAAGCTTGTGCCACACGTTGATCATTTGCTTACAATAAAGCAAATTTTAGGCATCTTCTTTTCCCTTTTCCCATCACCCTTCACCTTTTCCAAAAGATCATGGCCAATAGAACATTTGACATGGTTAATGAAGTCCCTCAGTTGCTCAGAGATTGGTGGGGAAACCTAAGTATAGATCAACAAGACCGAGTTAAAGCAGTGTTGGGAAACCTTATTTCACTGATGGAGCATACGACAATGAAAGGGATGATTGAGGCAGTAGTACACTATTGGGATGCGGACCGAGCGGTTTTCCATTTTGGGAGTGTAGAGTTGACACCATTACTGGAGAAAATAGGTGGGTTAACTCAATTACCATTCGAAAGTGAAGAAGTCTTGATACCTAAAAACATCGCACCCGAGGAGTTCTTCGAAATGGTAGGGTTCAAGCTCGAGTTATGCACAGACAGTATAAGGCAGTCGGGAATTTCTCTAACCTCCCTCTACATCAAATTAGGGTATAGAGAAGCATTTCAAGAAGCCGAAGACTATTTCAGCATTAACCAGGCAGATTGGCAAGATAGGAGGGTACTTGCTTTTGTCACCGGCTTTTTAGGGACTGTCGTGTTTCCAAAACACAAAGGACGAGTTGATGTTTGCATGGTATCAATTGCCGATACCGTACTCAAGGACTTCAACAAGAAATACACTTTGGTACCTATGATTGTTGCAGAAATGTACCGAGCTTTAGAAAGGTGCAAGCTTTTTCGAAGGTTGTAATTTACTCCTACAAATTTGGTTGATGGAACATTTGCAAAAGATGGATAGCACAGAGCAAGCTTTCCATTCCATACCGAGAGAAAACTACATCTTAACGCATATCGCCCGCACGGACAGTGCTCTTGAAAAATGGGACCGACCAACAACCACCGAAGGCTGGCACTACAGGCTTTCTCAGTTGACATCTGAAGACATACAATGGATGTTTGATTACTTTCCCAGCACGACAGTAATCACACGATCCGAAAGAGACTCATTTCTCATCTTAGTGGGCTTTAGAGGAGTTTACCCATACACTCCTTTAAGGGCACTTAGACAAGCGGGGAGAAAGCAGATTGTACCCCAAATTGCAGACATCAGAAGTTTCAAAGCTGATATTTTCGGAGGAGTGATACCATTCAGAGACAAGATATTAGAACTTTGGAAGGCAAGGCACCGAATGGGAATCGAGACTATTGGACGAGACAGATTTGATGCAGGCTATGATGAAGATTATCCAGTCTGGCTAAGGAAAGACATAGCAAAGGCAGTTCAACCAAGAGCAACAAGAAAAAGGAAAATAAATGCCGATGAATTGGAATCTGAGTGAAAGATGCTACACAAACAACTGGCAAAGGCACGAGAGAAAATAACGAAGGAGCAAAGTTTGGTCGAAGCAAAGGACAAAGAAAAAGACAAATGGCGCAATAAAGCAAAACTCCTGACAAAATGCATAGAGTCTATCGGTGCATGGGCTAGCGAAGGAATGAACTCTGTGGCTGACAAAGGAATAGAAGAGAAAGGAAGGAAGGCTTGGGAAATGTTAAAGAACTTCACATTTGACATATCCCGACTTTTGACCGATGCAGACAATATCATCTTCCAAGGATACTCGTCAGGGTCAGGTTCATCCAAGGAAGATTCGTCCGAAGAGGAAGAAGATGAATTTTCTGAAGATGGGTCAACATGATGAATGCTCGCTCAGGCCATGATCTAAATTTCTAGCAATGTTTAGTCCTTTCCTTCCCTTACGATGTTTCAATATCAACCATTGTAATAAAGACCAATGTCAAATAAATGCAATAATCTCTTTTAGACTGCGAATTTTATAGCAGATGAAATGATACATGTGGCACAAAAGCGCTTTTTCAAATCATCGTGCGTAAAACGATCCTTTATATTATAGAATGAATTTCTTATTTGATATGTGTGCATTGCATAAAATTGCTTGATTGCTCTAGGTCTCTTTCTACCTAAGTCAATCCCTTCCCAAATCCAATCTCCTACCGAGACACCTCATCTCCCTACTCTATGCCCAAATCATGATATCAGAAATCTTTTGCATGTCTTGATAATTCCCTATCCCTTATGAACTCAAAACCTATTATCCAAAAGGTTGGCTTAAGTTGAATACAAAGGCAGAAGATTTGGCCAAGTAAAATGCACTTATCAAGGATTTTTCAAAGCAAGAAGAGTTTGTAATAGCAGGCACTATACACACAAAGCAGAAATTGATAGGACAAGAGATTTGTTGGTCAAACTAAAAGGCACACATGACTTAGCGAAATACTTCGTTTTGACACAATGTCTGAGGATTACTTTGTCGGTCTAGTCCATATTGTAATACGTTTTAGGCAATCCAAAATGTTTCCAAACTTGCACCTTTTCATGGCCGAAAAGACATCCAAAGTATTATCACAAGGCTATAGAGAAGTGAGAAATGATCGGAACACACTTGATGATACAAAGGTTTATGTGTAACAACAAAAACTAACAGACTGATTCAATTTGGAAAAGAATGCAAAGGCGCAGTGACAAAGATTCCATTATATGATGGAGCTAGAAACTCTTTTTGAGTATTGGAAGTGTATCTCTACCAACTAGAAAGTGTGGGACGAGAAGAGGAACTCATGATGAAGCTATTTGAGACACTTACAAGACCATGAATTAATTTGATACAAAACAGGGACAGACAGATTTCTTGGAGCAATTTTGGTCAAAAGCTTTATTTGAATGACAACAATTACATTGAGCAAGGAATACAATATGGTCAACCTCTAAAACGGTCTTGTTTGAAGCATCGATCTAAGAATATACATTATACACCGAGATCAGACTCTTGGCAACAAAATCTACCCGACAAGCAAAAGTTGAGGCAAAGATTGAATTGCAGCAATCGGTTGACAAGTATGAGAGACATTGATTATCTCTCTCAAAGACACATGGGCATTATGACACACAAATTTGCAAGAAAGGATGACAAATGCACTAAGATCTTGGTGTTCGACAAAAGCCAACTTCTTTTTCAGTCATATATATACCCCTTACCCGAAATCCTTGTCAATTTTTGATTGAGATCTAACCAGACCCATCTTCTACTCAAGCGAGCATCAGTCATTTAACAAAAGAATCCTTGTCTTCACTACTACATAAAGCACCCAAGCAATCTTTCAACCTCTATGCAATTTGTCAGTCTCTAAAATTCAAGTGCTAATTTATCATCCGCGGTCTAGGCATTCTGTTAAGCTATATGTGTTGTTTTTGCATCAAATATTTGCTAAATATCCTAACACAGTTTTGCGCATTTTATCACTCTATTACGATCGCTTTGCACCTGAACACTGAAATTGGTCAAGAATCTGCATTCAGAAAAGCCGAAATGGCAAGCCAAGCTGATAACATTCACTTCTAAAATAAAGTCTTTCAAACCACCAGCATAGGACACCAACAAAACTCAGATAAGCCCAATCCCACTTAAGTACAACTTAACGAACCAGAATCAGCTGGCATTATACCCACACAAGAGTCGCAAGAAACAAATCCAATCACTATACAATCGAAACTAGAAAAACTCACAACCTCACCCTACACCCGACTTACACAATAAACAACCTCCCTCTGTCCAGACTTTCAACAACAACCTTATCAGGCCCGACACAATTGAGGACAGACGAAAAGACAAACCTCACACCTTTACTCCTTTAGCTAAGTCAAAAGATATTGCAACCAACAAACGAACTACTCCCTAGAGACCTATTTCGAATTTCGATCCAACAAAAATCTACACTCGTCACTCAAACATTCAATACCCTGACACCGCAAAATACCTAGCACCGAAATGCAAAAATCCAGAGTCTGATTGACCAAGGCAAAAAAAAAAAAAAAAAAAAAAAAAGAAGATGCAACAAGAACCAACAAATGGAAGTTGCAAAACTCTCGAGCCACAACTACACTTTCTACCAATCCATCAAAATAAGCAAGAAACATGAAGACACCCCAGCATAACCCAAGACAAATACAATTTTGGACAACTTCCAAACCCGACAAAATTCAAACACCAAGCCTCAGTATAAGTATGCAAGTACCCACACAATCAGAGTCTTCAATCATCACACTAAAGGACGAATGCAGATTCAAGCCGACACACTGGTGTTCAGTGCAATGCAACCACTTTTTTTCGACTAACGAATCTTTCTTTGAGAGCAGATTTTTCAATAAAAACGCAAGACTAGCAGGCAATCACAACAAACCTGATAGCACTTCAGCCTCGTCAGGCTTATAATATGACGATCAGCCACGTCAGGCTTAAAATATGACGACTAGCCCCGTCAGGCTTAAAATATGACGACTAGCCCGTCAGGCTTAAAATATGACGACTAGCCCCGTCAGGCTCATAATGTGACGATTAGCCTCGTCAGGCTTATAATATGACGACCAGCCACGTCAGGCTTAAAATTATGACGATCAGCCACGTCAGGCTTATAACATGATGGCTAGCCCAGTCGGGTCTAGAATATGACAATTAGGCTCGTCCGCCTTAGAATTGGACATACTCATTCTTTCTGTTTTGCAGATGCTACTATAATCAGCTCTGTCCGGCTTAAAATAGGACAAACTAATATATTTTATTTTGCAGGCACCACTATAATAGGCTCGTCCGCCTTAGAATTGGACATACACACGTATTTTTGTTTATTTTCAGGCACTACAATGATATGATGATCTATCAAATGCAATAAACTGGGGCAGAATTTTTGAGGATCCCCTCAAAAATTTTGATCCTCAAAAATTCTAAAAGACGCAAGCTGACACTGGGGCAGAAATTTTTGAGGTCCCCTCAAAAATTTCAAGAGAGACGAAGTAAAGAAACAGGGAGTTCTCCGAAGAAAACTTGACCAAGGCCCAACATTCATGAAAGCATTATAAAAGCGGAAAAAAAAAACAACGGTGTTGCAGACATGATAATGACACTTTATTCTTTAGCACGTCACTTTACTTTTGTTCGCAGGGTACACAGCCCGGCGATAGGCACTTTAATTTTGTTCGCAGGGTACACAGCCCAGCGCGATAAACAAATAGCTCTTGACGAGAAGGCAAAATAGCTCTTGACGAGCAGACAGAATAGCTCTTGACAAGGAGGCAAAAAAAAAAGCTCTTGACGAGCAGGCAGACAGCTCCTGACAAGAAGGCAAAATAGCTCTTGACGAGCAGGCAGAATAGCTCTTGACAAGGAGGCAAAAAAAAGCTCTAGACGAGCAGGCAGACAGCTCCTGACAAGAAGGAAAAATAGCTCTTGACGAGCAGGCAGAATAGCTCTTGACAAGGAGGCAAAAGAAGCTCTTGACGAGCAGGCAGACAGCTCCTGACAAGAAGGCAAAATAGCTCTTGACGAGCAGGCAGAATAGCTCTTGACGAGCAGGCAGAATAGCTCTTGACAAGGAGACAAAAAAAGCTCTTGACGAGCAGGCAGACAGCTCCTGACAAGAAGGCAAAATAGCTCTTGACGAGCAGGCAGAATAGCTCTTGACAAGGAGGCAAAAGAAGCTCTTGACGAGCAGGCAATAGCTCCTGACAAGAAGGCAGAATAGCTCTTGACGAGCAGGCAGAATAGCTCTTGACAAGGAGGCAAAAAAAGCTCTTGACGAGCAGGCAGGCAGCTCCTGACAAGAAGGCAAAATAGCTCTTGACGAGCAGGCAAAATAACTCTTGACGAGCAGGCAAATAAGCTCCCGACGAGCAGGCAAAATAGCTCTTGACGAGCATGCACTTATGATACACAAATATCTCATAACGAGGGACCACGACACATTGACAGTTGACAATCCAACGATAGGAAAGTCCATTTTACATTTACAAATATCTTTTGCAAAAACTCACACTTTATTGCAGGAAACAGCGGACAGTGTTCCAAGGTATACAACCCGAGATGACAAACAATTATCTCCTGACAAGATGCACATAAATGAATATCCCCAGAGGAGAAACATATATCTCCTAACACTCTTCGACACTTTGACAGACCCTTGAGCTAATTCCTATATTTCCATACTTTCCCAGAAAATCACTATCACACATGAATTTGTGCAACCACAAAACTCTGAATGCACACTGTACATCGTTCTGGAACCCATGCTCAATCCTGCATACAATATCTTTGCTATACCGCAAACTATTTATTCTTGCCGAGTTCCGAAGCACTCAAATCTATATTTTCGTACTCGCGCAAGTGATCCACCTAATTTTTTATCCCTGATTGGATGCCAGTCTGTGTTCTTTCCTATTCAAGCCTGTCTGTATCAATTGTGCGTACTTCTGTGTTAAATCGTGCCCATCTATTTGAATCATGCGCATATATCGTGTTTCACTTCTTAATATTCTGAAGTTAGGTCAGGGCAATATTGAAGGCAAGATGACTCGATTATCGAGATGAAGTGGAAATTGTGTATGTATAAACTCCCCTTTATGGGTGTGTAGCGCGCCACATTTTCATAACTAGGATGATTATAAGCCTCTTTTCTACGCTCGATCTATTGATGTTATTTCATCTTTGATAATGCCTCTGCTCTATTCTTCATTTATCTCGCCAAAAGATAAAGCATACACAATCCAAACTTTACATACGTGGATAAGTTTAGTCCTGACATCCAAAATCGTGCGTCATAAACATCTCACACAGGCAACATGCCATTCTTGATTCTCGTGAAACCCGAGATATGTAGGCAACTCAGAGACCGGGGTTCGGCCGAAAATACCCCAAAGCTCTCATTTTCCTTTTTCACCACTTTTACTGTCCGTCGTGACAAAATTGGCTACTCCGTCAACTATCTTTGCCCGAAGATTCTTTCATCATCCCCGGGCAAAGAGGGGCAGCTGTTGACACCCAATTTTGTCCCTCCTTTTCCTAAAATTGGCTATAATTTAACTTAAAGGTGCAATTTGACTATTTGTGCAAAATGTGCATTAGAAGGCATGCATTTACGTGTGTTATCCCCTATTTATATATTACATACTTTAATGTGGGTGTATTACGTAATTTTACATTATTTAGGCTATTTGTCAAAATATGATTGTTTGTACAATTTTAGTGCCTTTATAGCGTGTAGTAATTATTTGTGGTTATATTATGTAATTTACATCATCTAGGCTATATGTGAAGTACGTGTCAAAATTGTAGCTATGTGTGTATTTATAACATTAAAATATTTACTTATAACTATTTATACTTATTCGACTTAACTTGACCCCAAGTGTTGTTATGTGTGCAATTTTTTATATAAAATATGTTATTTATATTTTTATTTATTTTGTACCGTTAGTTAAACATCCGTCCAATAAATACATAATATTCACTATTCATTACTCCACATCCATTCTAAAATTTGAATTCTTTTAAATGATTTTCCAATCTTTTTTTCAAAATTCTAGATAATCAATTGCCATTTTCTTTCCATCTTGAACGTAGACACAATACCTAACCAAATACATTTTCCCTACGTTAAATCTTACTCTTCCTAATTTCAAGTTTCGGTCAAATCTTCATCTCCTACTTGAATCTAGCCAAAAGATGGTCCGAATTCATTTTCTTTATTTAAATGTTGAAAGAAAATATTTTCCAAATTCAATATCAATTTTACTCGTGTCTTGGACTACATTTAATTTTAGAATGGGAAAATAAATTTCCATGCATTTTAGTATCCATCATATAGTTATATTGTGTTATTGGTTTAGTTCCCTATTATTAATTCCCTGCATAACTTGCCGTTTTAGAGGAGCTCATTGTTATTTTAAAATTATTGGTCATAATTATTTCTTATTCATTTATATGTTACTTATTTATTTTCTAATTGTCTTGAATTGAATAGCTATTCCATTACAAAATCAGCCGTTGTTCTTATCTCATATGCTCATCTCTTTCTATTTCATGCATTTAATTTAGATTTGCCCATCTCCTAGCCTTAATCACCGCCATTTCTTTAGACAAAACAGACACCTACTTATCTTACTCATTTATTTGTATTTCGTTCTCTTTTTAAAGAGTGCTATTGAAAGGAAATTGCCAAGATTTGAGGGAGACTTTCTTAGAAGAACCTGGACATTATGTTTAGTATTCATACAAAGCTGTTGTGCTTTCATTCCATTTCTTAAAAAAAAAAAATCGCATGAGATTTATAATCCAAATCAACAGCTTGATGCTCTCTCCTCTCTTGATCTTCATTGATTCTAACGGCTATTTAATTAGCCTAATTTTCAAAAGCTTGCCTTATATTCTTTAATACCTTGCTCCCACTCTTGCACTATAAATACAGGAACTTTTGGCAATGGTGAGGACCGGGGATCTCATGGCATCTTCACCTCTTCATACATACTTCTCGCTCTCCAATTCCATACACACATACATACTGATCAACACACACTCAACATTTTCTTCACCTTCACACCCACGGTTCAAGACCATCACATAAACAACAACTAAAGGAATACACATACCCACCATTTACAGAGAAAGCATACACACAACTCCAGTGAACGAATACACACACATCATCACAATATACACACATATCATTACATACGCACAATAATGAAATGAGAGAGAAAGAAGAAGACACCGGTGGTGAGAACACCATCACCACCACCAGCGGTGGCGGAGATATGAGTGACAGGAGAAAACACCAGTGATGAGCCGAGGGAGAGATCAGAGAAGTGGAGAGGGACGCCACCATTACAAAACCAGTAAAGGGGGTTCGAATCGGAGTAGTAGCAGCGCTAGTGGGTTTCGCCGATATCTCTGCCGGAAAACCACCGGCAATTGCTCTTCCTTTTTGCCTGATCTTTGCTCTTCCACTGCTGCACTGTGGGAACTGGGTCGACGCTTTCGTCGAGTTTCGAAATATTTCCTCGGCGGGAACTTCGATGCTGTCATTTGGGTGTTAAACTCTCTTTAGCTATTTCTTTTGGCTAACTAATGCCTCTGCTTAGTGTTACTAATTACTGTCCCTTACATTGATTACCCTTATCATTTAATGAAATTTGTATTTACTGACTTCTTGTGTTTGTGAGTTTTGAAGTTTGACGTTGATTTTGCTCCTAAGCACTGTGCAATGGCGCTATTAACCCTTTGAAGCCTCCGTGGAACTTTTTTTTTTGGCTAATACGTATTGATTTTGAACATGATACTACACCGGCCAATGACGCATGGAGGCCAATAAAAGTTCCGTCCCGTATTTACCGTCCCTTACGTGTCCTGAAAATAAATAAAAAAAGGCTATGACGATGCATATCACTTTGCAAAGTAAGCGATAGTGGAGTAGTGGGATTGAAGGTGCTTGGCACCGCAACACGACCGGCTCCGTATTTGCAGCCGCACCGACATCCCTAACCTCTGCTTGACGCAATACATATTCTGAGCCTAAACTTTCAAAAATCCCTTCCCTTTTATTTTAAAACTATTATATTATTATTATTATTATTATTATTATTATTATTATTATTATTATTATTATTATTATTATTATTATTATTATTATTATTATCTACCAATATTATTATTGTCATTATCATTGTATTTTTGCTATTACCAATATTATTATTTACTAACTCTTTTTTTTATATTTTGTAAGGTAAATTCGAATGGAAGACGGCCTAGTTTTGAAGAAACACTTAGAAGAAAAGGACCTTTATTATTATTATTATCAATATTTATTATTATTACTATTATTGTTTTATTGTTATTATTTACTGACTCAACTTCATCTGTTTTTTGCGAGGCACACTTGGATAAATGTCTTCAAAACGACTTTTTTTCCAAAAAATAGTTCTAATTTTACTTGCTATTATTTTCTCTTAATATTTTTTTATTATAAACTAACTAAGTTGCTTTATTTTGCAAGGTTTAATTCCCTATGGAAGAAGCCTATCTTTTGTCTAATTTCACATATTATACACATAGTATTTAAATCATCTTTTAGTTAGTTTATTTGCTTAACTTCTTGTTTTGAATCCCAACATGAAGTCCGGCTGGTAACCACATTTGATGGGGCTCGAGAGGTGCCTAACCCCTTCTTCTCGAGTTAACCTGAACCTCTTACCTAGAAATTCTGGTTCGTAGACTAAGTTTCAGAGTTAATTATAAAATTAGCTAGAAACAAAATAGGTACCCTAATACGCCTGGTTAAAAAATGTGTTAGATGGCGACTCCAAGTCTTTACCCGCGAGTTCCAATAAGTCGAGCCCTATTTCGAACCCTAACCGGGGTTCGGGGAAAAATGGGCGTCGACAGCGGGAGCTTGATTTTCAGTCATTATGATTGTTTGGACTTGGGAACAAATTTAGAAAATAGCCTTTGAGAGTAATTTGACAAATAAATTGATAGAAAATAATGAATTGTGTGATATAATGATGAAATAATAGGGTATATATAGATAAAAATAGGTTGGGGGTATGGAAGGCGTTTAGGGAGGGAGTTGTAGGCAAAAATAGCCGTTGGCCAACTATTTTTCGCCGTTGGCCAACGGCTATATTTAAAAGAGAGCTGTTGGGCCAATTCAAACTGCCGGCCCGGTTCTGGTCCAGTCCGGTCCGGCAGTCGACCCATATATTTTTATTTTTATTTTGTATTTTTTCTTTGTGTTTTATTTAAAGTGATGGATAATTTAAAAATATTACAACAAAATATTATCAAGTTTGTATATATATTTGGAATATTTATTACAACAAAATATTATCAAGTTTGTATATATATTTGGAATATTTAGTTTACTTCAATGTTTAAAGCTTAAACTTAGAATTAAAAAATTTGTAGTATTTTTCAAACTTTGAATTTTTAAAATTTCTGAAGTGATGATTCAAACCTTAAATTAATTCGACAAGTTCAAACTTTTGAATTAACTTGTTAAGTTCAAAGTTCAAACTTTGAATTAATTTTATTAATCAAATTTGAACTAATTTAGAAACTACTAATTATTTGTAGTATTTTTGCGCAAACTATAATTAAAAAACAAAAAATATGAAGACAAGAGTTGTGAGGGAATTCCAAGACTTGGAGCAATTTTATTGAATTGTTTAGACATAAGTAGTGCAATACATACTACAATAGCTAAACTTTCAAACTTGTAATTTCAAAATTCTAATTTCAAAAATTACATTCTTTTAAATATACTATCTAATTTCTTGATGATAGTCATAGGCTTTTCTTTAGGAACTGACCGTTGTTGTTCTTGTTCATCATCTCTTCCTGATTCTTCTTCTTCTTCTTCTTCTTCTTCTTCTTCTTCTTCTTCTTCTTCTTCTTCTTCTTCTTCTTCTTCATTGCCGGTATGACTCCCTTCTTCACTTGTTCCGTCGCTCAAAATTTGATCGAGATATGCGACCTTTTTGCTTAGTAAGTTCTGGTAGACCAAAGTTTCTTCGCTCCGCTCTGATCCAATCCCTGAATAAAACTCCTGTCTCCATTGCCTCCTCCTTCAACGAATATCTGTGATCTCCAATTTGAAATCTTCCTTGGCTAAAAGCGCTTTCCGATGCAACAGATGAAGCTTGAATTGTTAACATATCCCGAGCCATTATTGAAAGGATTGGAAATTGCGATTCTTGATTCTTCCAATAACCCAACAAATCATGAGTTCCAAAGTTTTTAAGTTTCTTTGGATATTGAATTAAATACACTTGAAAATCGTTGTATTCCTCCTCGTACTCGTCCCGTTCTGAAAGCAACCTTTCATCAAGTCCCACAAAGTGGTCATCCCCACATGCCTTTTGCTCATTTGAGAAGAATTTTCACCGGTGGATTGTATTGGTTCAGTTGGTGTAGCAGTGTCTGCCCAAACTCTATACTTTGCAAAAACAGCCACAGTATATGCATAAACTTTAGCAATAGTATCTTCTATACTTGGATACCCGTTAGTAGCAATTTCAATAGGAGTAATTTCTAAATTTGCATATATTTCTCTAACAAATCATTCAGTTAACTTAATTTTAAAAGCAGGATGCAACACAGAAACAATGTAAAAAGAGGAGGAATTGGGAAAAAATATTTTCTAAAATTTTCAATCATAGCCTCTACAGCCACTTTGTATACTTCATATTGCTTATATACTTTCAATAATTTCGATATTCCAGCTATATAATATAACATGGTAGGAGTAATTGGATAATATTGTCTAAAAAATTCTAAAGTAGCTTGATAAAATTTTTGTAAAAACTGAAGGAGATGTTGAACAAGTTGCCAATCGTCCTCTTTAAGGTGATAGATTTCCATAAAATGTTTATTATACATTTGAGAAATAGGCACTCTATATTCATAAGCGACATTCAATGCTTCATATAAAGCGTTCCATCTAGTACAAAGTTTCTTTGGGACTCTCCTAATTGGTATTCCTAATTCTATATATTTTCTTTCTCATTCTCTTCTTCTTTCTTGGTTTTTATTTCTAAAAATATAAGTAATAGTTATTTTCACCTTTTTGATAATGTCGTTAAACAAGTTAAGACCATCTTTTACTACTAAGTTGTAAATATTACATGCATACCTAACATGAAGAAATTCCTCAAAAAGGAGGGTTCAAAATAGGTTTTAAGTTCCTAAGTGCTTCTGTGTTATTTGTAGCATTATCTACCATAATACTAAAAACTTAGTTAGTTAAACAGTACGTACGACAAATTGATGAAACTTTATTACAAATATAATTTGCCGTGTGTGGTTCATCAATAAATTTATAAGCAATAATACATTTTTGAAATACCCAATCAGGATCTATCTAATGAAAAGTAACAGTAATATAATCACATCCATTAATAGAAAGACCCATATCGGTAGTAAGACATACTCTAGTGTCAAAGTTATCAAATAAATATTGCAAATAATCTTGATAATCGTTCTTATATTTAATAATATCATTTTTAACAGTAGTTCTTGGAAAACCTTTACAAGAGGGATTATATGTAGACTGAACATAACGAACAAAACCAGTAGAAGAAGGAAAACTATAAAGTAAACCCTCGACCGCAACTACTTTAGCAATATTTTCCCTATCCCTTTGTTTATCATAAATAAGAAGCCCTCATGTTGTTTGGTTAATTTTTGTTTGGGTACCCGAAGATTCATCATTCACTACACCCCCATGTTCGGTCCCTAAATACATAGCCCCCACCCGCATTGACCATTCTTTAGGATGTTTCTTTTGTAAATGAGTCCTAATTTTACCCGTCCCACCATCATTACCCCCAACTTTTAAAACCCACTTCATTTCACAAAGCCCACATACGGCCGTCTGCGTTTTAACTTTCTTTTTTGCAAATTCCGACGCCTCAGATCTATCCTTACGTTTAACCGGTACTCTAGAAGGAGGTACAGGAAGCAAGTCAGACTGAACTTCAGGTGGACTAGCTTGAAATTCATGTATTTCTTCTAAATTAACCCCGCTTTGATGGCCATATTGTGCTTCTAACATTTCATGATCAAGTATATTATTAGCGCTAACATCATGATAATATTGAGAATCATCTATGTGGGTGAACTGACTAGAACTACCAGCAATTCTTTTACCTCTATTTCTCCCACGACCACGTGCCTGCATCCACTGCTAGTTCCAATTGAACCTCTTTGAGACATAATAATAGAAAATAAAATAAATATAAGACAAAAAAAAAAATTATAAAAGAGTAGAAATTAGGAACGACCAACCAAATATAACTGTATAATTGAAGTGAAGTTGAAACTTGAGCATTCACTTCAATTAAGTAATTGAATACTTGATAATTACAAAAAAATACAAAAATAGCCAAATTGATATTTCAACCAAGTAGCGCCTCCATTTGACCCAATACTTGATATTTGAAAACTTCACCAAATAGTCAAATATAACTTTGATAGCAACTCCAATTAAAGCTTGATAAAGTAGCCAAATTGTAAACTTTTAACAAATAGCAAAAGTAGCAATATTGTGGAGAATTTGAGAGAATTGGAAGATTTGTATGAAAAATATGATGAAATAATAGGGGTATTTATAGGAAAAAAATAGTTAGGGGTGGTTATGGGGTGGTAGAGGGGTGAAAATGGCTATTTTTAGTCGTTAGACAACGGCTAGGAGGTCAAAAGAGACGTTGCCAACAGCTAGTTAACGGCTGAGAAATCTGATTGTTTTTGGACCGGTCCGTTCCGATACGGTCCGGCCGGTTCCGATCCAATTTTATACCGGTCCATCCGGTCGAAAAACAATGGGCTGTTTCTGAACCGGGGTCGGCCAAGGGTTAGGCTAATTGGTCCGGTCTCCACCGGTCCGAGTCGATTTTCGTCTCAAATTCGGCCAGGTCTGGCTCTGACCGGACCATTAGCCACCCTTAGTGGCGACGCTTCCACTCCCACTCTTTTATCCTAATAATCCTCACCCGTCCCCTCTCTCTCACTGGTTTTCTGATCTGTTACCCCCCACCGCCTGTATCTCCACCTCTGCTATTGGTGGTGGTGGTGGATACTCTCACCACTACCCCATTTTATATCTGTATATGATGGTGATGGGTAACTTACCCCACCCTCATTTTCTTATGTGTGTGTGTATATATATTGCCCCCTGCTCCCTGATCCGTACATGTGCTTTGGTGGGTGTAATGAGGATGGTGTGTATAAAGAGAGGAAAGCAATTGAAGAAGGTGAAAAAGGGGTCTCTCTCTCACAGGTTTTGATTTTTGTATTGTATATGTAGTGTTGGTGTTATGTAAGATTATCACCCTAATGTAATGTCATTGCAAGAATTATATAACACTAGTTTTGAAAGAGCCATCGGAGAAGAGAGTAAATCAAGGGATTGGATCATGGATAAATTTTAGGAGTATCTGTTAAGGGGTGAAGAGATTTGGTTAATTGAGGGCTTAATCAGAGGGATTGAGGAGTGATTATAGAGGATTTAGATTAGGAAGGGATTGAGGGGTATGTATATATGTATGTTTGCACCTAGTTAGAGTTTATTTCCAGGTTCGAGATGGGCATGATTTTGCTAAAAGAATCATAATAGAAATGCTATGTGATTATGTTGTGGATTTGGAATAATTGGAGAATGATTTTGGAAAGGACTAAGGAGATATGAGAGAGATTCGGGGAGAGATTTGAGGGTGATTAAGGAGTTTTGATTTAAAAATGAATAGGAGGAGAAAATGAAAAATTCATGGCACAAAAGCTAAAAGACGAGTGTACCTACGCGAACACTTGTCTAGGTTCAAAGAAAAATTTAAAAAAGATGCTTTAAAAGGGAGATTTTCATATATTTGAATGATTTAAATTCAAAAGAATTCAAACTATGACAAGTGAAATGAAATGAATGGTATAAGATTCTGGCTAAATATTTTAATTTAGACTGATATTTAACTAAAGGTGCAAATTAAAAGAATATATATTATTACATATATATGTATAAAGAAAATAATAATTCACATAATGAAGCGATCGGGGTCAAATTGAAATGATTATGTATAAATAGTCACAAATAATTATTAAGTATCATAAATGCTATCGACACCCATTTTTTTTTCGAACCGATTAGAGTTCTAAAATAGGGCCCGACTTATTGAAATTCACGGGTAAGACTTGGGGTCGCCACCTAACTTATTTTTTAACTAGGCGTATTAAGGCACCTACTTTGCTTCTTGCCAATTTTAATTTTAACTTTGAAAGTTGATCTACGAACCGAGAGTTCTGAGCAAGGGATCAAATTAACCCAAGAGGAAAGTGTTAGGCACATCTTAGATTCCACCAAGTGTGGTTCCCGGTCGGACTAAATAATTGGGATTCGAATAATAAGTTAAAGTAAAGCAAACAAGCAGTTTTCACTAATATTCTACAATACAAATAATTTGCATATAAATAAATAGTCGTCTTCTCTAATTCCTTCATCCTTCGCAAATTTCGTCTCAAATGTTTCTTAAAAAAAAACGAATAGTTAGTGCGAATAAAATAAAGTATAAAATAAAATAAGATAAAAGTAATAAAGTATTGTCCACTCCAAATGCGTCGTCGTTTAATAGATTTCATCTAAATGTACCTCGCAAAAAACATAAAAATAAATTAGTATTATGATTAATGAAATAAAGCAAAAATAAAAGTAAAATAAAGTAACAATAATAAAAATAAAAATAAAAATAATAATAATAATAATAATAATAATAATAATAATAATAATAATAATAATAATAAAAGGGAGACAAAATTTGAAAGTTTTAGGCTCATATTAGTGTATTTTATCAAGTAGAGGTTAGGGATGTCGGTACGGCTGCACCGGCCGGTTGCCATGCCGAGTACCACCAATCCCACTACTCCACATCGCTTACTTTGCAAAGTAATACGTATCTTCATTGCCTAGTTTTTATTTTTCGGGACACGTAAAGGGTTGGTGCATAAGTAACGAGATGGGATTGTATCGGCCTCCAAATTATCATTGACCTGACTTGTGAATCCAAACTCTTAAAGTTTGAAAGAGGGTTCCAACAACTCATCTATACAGTAGTAAATAACGCTAAACATTCAAGTATTCAACTAGCAACAACAAAATAAATAAATGAGAGCAGCTCCCAAAGCGTGAAAGAATGTTGCACAATCTCTATTTTGTAGTCCAATTATGCAAAATAAAAATAATAAAATGGTTAGAGATTCTTATTAGTATAAGAAAAGTGACAATAGTAGTCATGCATTTCAAATAAAAAGAATCACAAAATGCAAGGAATGAATAGTAAACATCACTAAGTGATGAGTGCCGGAGGTCACAAGGTGGAATGATGGCCTTAAATAAGCTGTACATTAACAAAGAAAAGCATAGAAGCAGTGCTGCCCAATTTTTCTTACATTAGAGAGAGGTCAAGAAGATGATGAAATGGTGGGAGAGGGTAATGAGAGTCGTTTTTTTCTCTCTCTACTGATTTGTAGAGTCTTTATAGATGATTGAGAACCTTCTCCTCTCTCCATTTTGAATTTTGAACGTTGTAACCTCTAAGGAAAAAGTCTTTGCAATCTTTACCAAATTATGACATTGAAAAAATAAGGCAAAGAAAAATTTTGTGCGTGGATCATGGAAGATGAGAGGGAAAAATTGAAACAATATAGATGGGAAAAGGGGATAGGCGTGTGAAAGGGATACATTTTTTTATAGTAAAGAGTGATTGTTGGGAAGGTAATCTAATTGAATATAATGGTGTTTGGAAAAGATACTGTATAATAGAAGAGAGTATTTTAATGGGATATGAAAAGATTTGGCCAAACTATTTTAGAAATCAAAATTTGAATTGAATGGTTAGGTGGTACGGTCAAGTTGATTAGATTAATATCTAGTTTGGCTTGTTCCAAATATGTAAGAACGAACTAATATTTAACCATAAAAGTCCTAAATAACTAGAAATAAAAATGTAAGAATAGATGACAATGCAAATAATTATGGACAAATGCAACTTGACACGAGTAGAGATAAATGAGCTCAGCTAAAAAATAATTAAATATAAATAGCTATAAATAAATAACTAAATGTATGAATGTAGCGACTAATGGCACGATTAGCCATGAATGATGCATGTATTTAAGAAACAATTTAAATGATACAACTACCTATATAACCGTCACTAAGCCAATAATTTTTATGTATAGAAAATTAAGTATAGGGAAATACACAAATGATGGATTATAACTAATGCAAAATATAAGATAAATTACTATTGAACTTTTAAATTAAATAGAGTCAATAGAGAGGTAGAAAGTGTATTTGATTAGACTTTTAGTCTAGGTTCAAGATAAAGGGAGATTTTTAAAAAAGGAAATAATTTGAATTCGGTATAGATTAGAAAAATTATTCAAACTCAAAAGAATTTGAATTTTCAATGAATATGGTGCGTGTGTAAAAATTGGACTGGATATATTTAACTAAAGGTACTTAAATAAATTAATAGATATAGATATACGTATATATAAGCAAATACACACATATTATAAGAATTAGCGCCAAATAAAATTGATTAAGTATAGATAATCATAAAAAGCTATAAAATGATACTAATGCACTTAATTTACACAAATGACCAATTTCGACATGCATTTAGTATATAGCCTAAATGAAGCAATTACGCAATATAGTCACAATTACTTATATAATGTATAGATAGGAGATAATACAAATAAATGCATGACATCTAATGCAAACTTGTTTAAACAGTTAAATTGCATCTTTAAGTTAAATATAGCCAATTACTGAAAAAGGAGGGACAAAATTAGGTGTCGACAGCTGCCCCTCTTTGCCCAGGGATGATGTTTATAGTTGACGGAATAGCCAATTTTGTCACGATCTATGGACAAAATGCTGGAAAGAAAAAAAAGAGTTTTGGGGGTGTTTTGGCCAAACTCCGGTCTCTGAGTTGCTTACATATCTCGAGTTTCACGAGAATTAGGCCGCGTGTAGTTCTAGAATGGCATGTTGCCTGTGTGAGATGTATATGAACCACGATTTAGGTGTAAGGAGTAAACTTATCCAAGTATGCCAAGTTTAGATTTGTTTATGCTTTGCCATTTGGTGAGGTAAATGATTGAAGAATAAAGCAGAGTCACTATCGAAGACGTGATAACATCAATAGATCGAGTATGGTAAAAGAATAGGGAACCCTATGCAATCTCGCTCCATGGTGAGCCAGAAATAACCTGCTCTTAAGATCTTCTTGGCTAGCACATAGCCATTCATGTGTGGCCCACAAATTCCTGAATGTACCTCATTAAGAATTCTCGAGGCTTCTTGTGCGTCTACACATCTCAACAGTCCTAGATCTGGGGTTCTTTTGTACAGTATCCCTCCGCTCAGAAAGAAACCGTTTGCAAGACGACGGAGGGTTCTTTTCTGATTGCTTTCAGCTAGTGCTGGGTACTCTCCATTCTTGATGTAGTTTTTGATGTCCAGGTACCATGGCTCACTGTCAAGTTCTTCTTCAACCATGTTGCAATAAGCATGTTGGTCCCGCACTTGAATCTCAAGTGGGTCAATGTGAGAGTGGTCAGGATGACTAAGCATGGATGCTAATGTAGCCAAAGCGTCAGCCAACTCATTGTGCATTCTTGGGATGTGCCTAAATTCAATAGAATCAAATCTTTGGCAAAGATCTTCCAGATGCTGCTTATACATGATGAGTTTCACGTCTCGAGTTTCCCATTCACCCTTGATCTGATGTACTAGTAAGTCGGAATCTCCGAGCACTAGTAGTTCTTTGATGTCCATGTCTATCGCCATGCGTAGACCCATGATGCAAGCTTCGTATTCTGCCGTATTATTGGTACACCAGAAACGAAGTTGCGCAGCCGCCGGATAATAATGACCTGTCGGGGATATGAGAACAGCCCCGATACCATCACCTTTAGAGTTAGAGGCCCCATCAAAATATAGCTTCCAATAATGATCATCTTCTGAAGTCAATTCCTCAATTGTGCCAACCTCTTCATCAGGAAAGTATGTCTTGAGAGGTTCATACTCATCATCCACTGGATTCTCGGCCAAATGATCGGCCAAAGCCTAGGCTTTCATTGCAGTACGGGTGACATAGACTATGTAGAACTCTGTGAGTAACATTTGCCACTTGGCGAGCCTTCCCGTTGGCATTGGCTTCTGGAAGATATACTTCAGTGGGTCCATCCGGGATATGAGGTAAGTAGTGTATGACAACAAATAATGCCTCAGCTTCTGTGCTACCCAAGTGAGGACACAACATGTTCTTTCCAACAAGGTGTACTTGACCTCATAATCCGTGAACTTTTTGCTCATGTAGTAAATGGCCTGCTCTTTCTTGCCTGTGGCATCATGTTATCCCAGTACACAACCAAATGAATTATCCATCACCGACAAATAGAGGAACAAAGGTCGGCCTGGCTCCGGTGGGACCAACACAGGTGGATTTGACAAGTATTGCTTGATTTGGTCAAAAGCCGCTTGGCATTCCTCGGTCCACTTGACTGCAGCATCTTTCTTTAGCAGCTTGAAGATTGGTTCACAAGTTGTAGTGAGTTGAGCGATGAACCTACTGATGTAGTTCAATCTTCCGAGGAAGCTCATGACTTTTTTATTGTTCTTTGGCGGAGGCAACTCTTGTATAGCTTTGATCTTTGAAGGATCCAATTCAATGCCTCGCCTGCTGACAATAAAACCCAACAACTTTCCAGCTAGAACACCGAATGCACATTTAGCCGGGTTCAACTTCAAATTGTACCTTCTGAGTCTTTCAAAGAATTTCCTGAGGTCTTTAACATGATCCTCTGCTGTTCTTGACATACACCTCAATTTCTTTGTGTATCATATCGTGAAAGACGGTTTTCATGGCTCTCATGTACGTTGCCCCAGCATTCTTCAAACCGAACGGCATGACTCTATAACAAAAGGTTCCCCAAGGCGTGGTGAACGCCGTCTTTTCTGCATCATCTTCATCCACCAGGATTTGGTGATATCCGGCATAGCAATCCACAAAAGATTGGATCTCGTGTTTGGCACAATTATCTATGAGAATATGAATGTTAGGCAAAGGAAAATTATCCTTGGGACTGGCCTTGTTCAAATCTCGATAGTCAACACAAATTCTTGTCGTCCCATCTTTCTTGGGTACTGGCACGACATTGGCCAACCAGGTGGAATATTGAAGCGATTGAATCACCTTTGCTGATAGTTACTTCATAATTTCATCATGAATTTTCTTGCTCACATCTGTCTTGAATTTCCTCCGAAGCTGCTTGACCGGAGGGAAACCAGGATTAATCGGCAACTTGTGAACCACCAAATCTGTACTCAAACCGGGCATGTCATCATACGACCAGGCAAACACGTCTCTGTAGTCAAACAAGACTTGGACTATGTCATCTTTCACTTTTGGTTCAGCGTGCATGCTTATCTTGGTTTCTTTAACATCATCGGCACTTCCCAGATTTATATTTTCTGTGTCATCCAGATTAGGCTTATGCTTATTTTCAAATTGTTCTAATTCTACATTTATTTCACTCTCGGCTCTCTCCTCATCATATTCTTCCTCAAAAATTTCTTCCGTATCAGCCTCTTCCATGTTGTCTACCTCCTCAACTGTCATTTCATACTCACTCCACCTCCCATCATTAATTTCCTTTATTTCTGGTTGGTTAAATGAGACCAAGTTAAACTGTGTGTTTAGATCAGGGCGTGATTTCAGCATGCATGTCATGTTATTAAGGCCATCAGAAACATAGCTACAGAAAGAAATAAGAACAAAATCAGGAAAGTAAAGAGATAGAATAAGGAGACAAGAAGCAATGTCTTGCTTTTCATTGAATTTGAAAGATAAAAGGGTTTGACATCATAACAAGCAAAATAAATATACTTGGATTACAACCCTTAGAATAACCAAGTATACCGAAAGGATAACAAAGCTTGCTACCAATAGCCCCTCCTAGTGGGGAGAGGCGTGGATTCTCAGTTGTTCAGCTTCACATCAGGTCCAATGTCCTGGATTTCTGCATTGCTAGGTCCTTCGCCAGTTTGCACCATGTTGATGCCAAAGACGTGCCTCAGGTCTGACAGTAGCTTCCTTTGTTCTTCAGTCTCCTCAGTATTCTTGGAAGCGGCCTTGCCTCCACTAGGCCTTGTGAAAGATTGAGCGAGGCAAGGGACAGGCTTCTCGAGAGACCATTCTTGTTTCTTCATGTTCCTAGCTCTTGCTCTTTCTGCAGCTGTGGGCTTGTATCCCAGACCCCAGGTTCCTCGAATGCCAAGTGGACTAATTGGACGCGACATTCCTTGTAGCGCTGCCCCGAGACCTTTCCCGGGCAACAAAGTCAAACGAACATAATCAGTAGGAACACCCGATGGTGTATAAGTATCACTGATCTCCAGAAAGTTCTGAATATGTTGCTGCGCATCCTCATGAAGTAATCCAGCATATTGCCCCGTCACATGCAGCAACTGAATCATGTCGGGGTTGATCTCAAAGTGCCCGGTAATAGCGGGCTTCACAATACTTGACACTACTCCTCCCAGGCTAGGAAGAGCAACATCTCGCACTGCTACTGCTCGTTCTTCTGCCATCTCAATAGGTAAAGAAGCAAGTACGATTGCTAGTGCTTTTCGATCTCTCGCCTCGCTTCGTACCCTTCTCAAGGTTCTTTCAGGCTCGGGATCAAAGGTGGGAGTGGTTCGTCCTTTCTATTCCCTTGCATGCAAAACCTGTAGCCTGAAACAGCACAAGAAACTCAACAAAAAATTAAACCTGAATAGAAATTAAGTAATCGTTCAAAAAAAAAAATTAGTCAGTAATTAGTCCCCGGCAACGGCGCCAAAAACTTGTTGCTCCCAAACGCACACGTAAGTATACGTGGTCGACAAGTAATAAAGTGATAAATCGAGTATCGTTCCCACGAGGACTATGCAAACTAATACTTAACAAACAATTTCTAAACAACTACTCAGGGATCTTTTTCTTTGATGGTAGGAGTTTTTGTAACTAAAATGCAGTAATTAAAGTGCTAGAAGTGTAGTCAAGCAATGGTGCAATACTTTGGTTGTTAACAATATTAAGAGGACGATCCAGGGTCAGAGTTACGAACAATCCAGTTGAGTTATCCAATTGATTCCACTTCTTAAATCCCGGGTTACTAACTGACAGAGTAAATGTAACTGTGAAAATATTTCAGTTCTTCACAGTCTATGCAAGCTACTTCAATCCCTATATGTCTATGGGTTAAATCACATGCACACATTAACGAATTCTGTAATGAGTTAAACTAGGCAAGCAAGTATATGTCTATCCTACTCGCAAATTGGTTCCCCGATGCCCGGGTTCACAAACTAGTTCTATTCTTTCTTATTACGTAATTAAATTCCCTCTTTCGAGTTCAATCTAAAAACCATAGATAATGCATAATTATCGAGCTCTAATAATTAAGCAAGTGAAATCAAGAAAGAATAAGTAACCCGTTATGGGATTCAATTAATGGGAATCAATCTTCAAACAATCAACTTTCATGTAATACTCTAACCCTAGAACGTAATATTTAGCCACGCATATTCATAATCACAAGGCAAAGATTTGATGAAATGATGATGTAAATGATGTAATAGATGAAAGATTAGGAATAAACCCTTGTTCAATGAAGTATGGTGCTCTCAAATTGCTCCAAAGTATCAACTCTCATCAAAAACTAAGTAAAGTAGTATTTATAAGGTTTACAAAGGCCTGGTAATAAGTTAGACCTAAGCCTAGACAAAATAGGAAGTAAAAATCCGCTCCAGGGGCGCTATAACGGGTGCCCCGCGCCCACGATCGCACTACAACAACGAGAAGACGTCGAAGTTGGCACGCCTTTGGGAAACCGCGCCAGGGCACTGGCGGTATAAGTGGCGCGCCACGTGCCCCAAAGTGCCCGGGGCATTGACATAGTTTCCACTTCATCACGATAAATGAGTCATCTTCTCTCCAATATCAAACCTCGAAATTGTCTTGACTAAGATGGGGTATTGAGGAGTAAACACTATAAATGCGCATGATTTGAACAGATGGGCACGATTAAGCACAAAACAATCACGATTAACACAGATAGGCTTGAATAGGAAGGAATACAAACTGACATCCAATCCAAACTGAAGGATTACATAGATCACTTGTGCGAATAGGGAAATTTAGATTTGAGTGCTCTGGAACTCGAAAAAATAGATAGTTTGCAAGTGCGGCAAAATATTGTCAAAAGGATTAAGCTTCTTGAATTGAGTTCCAGAACGGTGCGTAGTATGCATTTGTGATTTTGAGGTCGCACAATTTTCGTGTGGAATAGTGATTTTTTGGGGAGCAAGTGTAAGGGCATGTGAAATGGATCAAGGGTTTGTCAAGAGATCGGAGAATGCCCTGTAGTAAAATCAAGATAAGAGCAAATAGAGATAAAGATAAAATAAACTCCCATGTTGAGCTGAGTAGTTGTCTTGTCTGTTTTCAGGTGTTTTGAGTTCTAGGAAATATATGCTTCTCCTCTGGGTATATTCATTTAGGTGCGTCTTGTCAGGAGATAATTGTTTGTCGTGTCAGGTTGTATACCCTAGGACACTGTCATGCTGTTTCCTGCAATAATGGTGAGCTTGTTGAAGATAATATTTATAAATGTAAAGTAGACTCTCCTGATCTTGCCAGTGCCGCTCATAAAGAGACCTATGTGCTCGTCAGCACTGCTACTGCCTCCTTGTAAAAAAGACCTACTTGCATGAAAAGAAAACTGCTACTGCCTCCTTGTAAAAAGGACCTACTGCTACTGCCTCTCGTTATGACATGTATGCCTGTCGCGTCTGGCTGTGTACTCTGTGAATAAAAATATAGTGCAAGAGAAGAAAAGAAGTGGCTCTCGTTCTGGGAGATATTTGCCTACTCGTCGGGAGCTATTTGTCTGCTCGTCGGGAGCTATTTGCTTGCTCGTCCGGAGCTACTAAGTGCCTCTCGTCAGGAGATATTTGGCTGCTCGTCGGGAGCTATTTGCCTACTCGTCAGAAGCTTCTAAGTGCCTCTCGTTAGGAGATATTTGCCTGCTCGTCGGGAGCTACTAAGTGCCTCTCGTCAGGAGATATTTGCCTGCTCGTCAGGAGCTGTTTGTCTGTCGCGTCGGGCTGTGTACCCTGCGAATAAAAGTAAAGTGCTTCTCGCATCGGGCTGTGTACCCTGCGAACAAAAGGTAAAGTGCCTGACGCGTCGGGCTGTGTACCCTGCGAGCAAAAAATAAAATAAAGTGCTAAAATAAAAGGACGTTATCATGTCTGCAATGTTGCTAAGAAGGTCGTTGTTTTTAACTTTCGTAATGCCTGCACTCAAAGAAAAATGTTGTGAGTTGTGGGGGGAAGGTTTGATTTGTGCATTCTTCATCTGTTCCGTGCCTTCCTCCTGTAGTGCCTTCTTTCATGAATCCTGGGCCTTGGTCAAGCTTTCTTCGGTGAATTCCCAATTTTGTACTTCGTCTCTCTTGAAATTTTTGAGAGAATCTCAAAAATTTCTGCCCCAGTGTCAGCTTGCGTCTTTTTGGAATTTTTGAGGAGATCCTCAAAAATTCTGCCCCAATTTATTGCCTTTGATAGATCATCATATTATAATAGTACCTGTAAAACAAATATAAAATATGCGTGTGTGTCCAATTCTAAAGAGGACGAGCCTATTGCACTGATGCATGTAAAACGAAATATATGAGTTTGTCCTATTTTAAGCCGGATAGGGCTGATCGTCATATTTTAAGCCTGACGTGGCTGAAGTGCTACCATGTCCGTTGTGACTGCCTGCGAATCTTGTATTTGTGCTGGAAGATCTGCTCTCAAAGAAAGATTCGTGAGTCAAAACAAAGTGGTTTCATTGCACAATTGGTGTATTAGCTTTAATCGGTATTCATCTTTTAGTGTGATGATTAGGTGTTTTGATGACTCTGATTATGTGGATACTTGCATTCTTAGATTAAGGTTTGGTGTTTGGATTTTGCCAGATTTGGAGGTTGTCGAAAATTGTATTTGTCTTGGGTTGTGACGGGGTGTCTTCATTTTCGTGCTTTTCTTTTCAAAAGTCACGGAGCTACCTTTGATGGATTTGTTTGTATAGAAAATGCATTTGTAGCTTCAGAGTTGCAAGCTCTATTTGTTGGTTCTAATTGTATCATTGTCTTGCCTTTGTCAATCAGACTCTGAATTTTGCGTTTCAATGTTGAGTATTTTGCAATGTCATGGTATTGAATGTTTGAGTGATGAGTGTAGATCTTTGTTGGATCAAGTTTCGGAATGGGTATCTGGGGATTAGTTCGTTTGTTGGTTGCAATATCTTTTGATTGAGCTAAAGGAGTAAAGGTGTGAGATTTAGTCTTTTCGTCAATCCTTGATTGTGTGGAGCCTGATAAGGTTATTGCTGAAAGTCTTGACAGAGGGGAGGTTGTTTATTGTATAAGTTGGGGTGTGGTGAGACGTTGTGGGTTTTGTCAGTCTTCGATTGTATAGTGATTGGATTTCTTTCTAGTGGCTCATGTGTGGGTACTCGTGGTTCAAAAGGCTTTGTTCTAGAAAAAAAAATATTTTCAGCTCGGCTTGCCATTTCGGCTTTTCGGAATGCAGATTCTTGACCAATTTCAGTGTTCGAATGCAAAGCAACCGTAATAAAGTGACAACATGCATAAAACAAAGTTAGCATATTAGCAAGTTTAAAGCAAGAATGACACATAGAGCTTAAAAGAATGCCTAGACTGTGGATGATAGATTAGCGCTTGAATTTGGAGATCGTGATAGAACGCATAGATATCACAAGAGATTGCCTAAGTGCTTCATGTAGCAGTCAAGGCAAGGATTTTGGTCAGACCACCGATGTTTGTTTAAGCGGCAGATGAGGAGTTGAATGTCAATGAAAAGTGGTAAAGACGTTGTGTAAGGAATAGATTGTGTTATGCGACAGAAAAAGGGGTTTGTTTTTATCGAACACCAAGACTTTGAGTGTATTTGTCATCCTTTCTTGCAAATTTATCTGTCATGATGCTCGTATGTCTTTGAAAGAGATATTCAATGCTTTTCGTGCTTGGCAACCGATTGCTACATTTTAATCTTTGCACCAACTTTCCTTGTTGGGTAGATTTTGTTGTCAAGAGACCGATCCCGGTGTGGGTTGCCTACACATCATGTATATCCTTAGATTGTTGCTTTAGTCAAGACCATTTTAGAGGCTGGTCATACTGTATTCCTTGCTCAATGTAGTTGTTGTCATGAAAATTTATTCAAATAAAGCTTTGACCAAAATCGCTCCAAGAAATCTGTCTGCCCATGTTATTGTATCAAATTAATTCATGGTCTTGTAAGTGTCTCAAATAGCTTCATTTTGAATTCATCGTCTCATCCCACACTTGCTAGTTGGTAGGGGGATGTGCTTCCAATACTCGGCAAGAGTTTCTAGCTCCATCATATAATAGAATCTTTGTCACTGCGCCTTTGCATTCTTTTCCAAATTGAACCAGCCTGCTAATTTTGGTTGTTGTGCACACATCTTTGTTACATTCTTTGCTTTCTAATTCTTTATTGTCCTTCACTGGCCTTTTGACTACTATTTCGATCATGGTAGGACCAAGTTTGGAAAATGTTTTAGATCACCGTCATGTATTGCAGGTGGTGTGACTGTGTAGGCTGGAGCAACAAAATGATCCTTGGTGTCAAAATGTCTTGTGGTAAATCAGGTGTGCCTTTGAGTTTGACCAACATATCTCTCGCCCTGTCAGTTTTCCTCTCCATGTGCATAGTGCATGCTGTAGCAAACTCTTCTTGTTTTGACAAATCAACGACAAATGCACTTTGTTTCACAATGTCTTCTACCTTAGTATTCAACTTAAGCCAACCTTTTGGATAATAGGTTTTGAGTTGGTAAGAGAATAGGAAATTATCAGGACATGTGAAAGATTTCTGACATTAGGATTTGGGCATAGAGTAGGGAGCGAAGGTGCCTGGAGGGGATTTGCTAAGGTCGAAAGAGACCTAGAGAAACGGACAAATTCATGCAACGCATACATATCAAATAAGAAATGCATCCTATAATACGAAGGACCGTTTTAAGCACAATGATTTGAAAAGTGCTTTGTGCCACATGTATCATTCCGCTCACTAATAAAATGCGAAGCCTAAAAGATAATATTGCATTTATTGGACTTTTGTTACATTGGCTAATATTGAAATAGTGCAAAAGTGGAAAATATTGCTAGGAGATTAGATCATGGCCAAGTAAACATTTTTCATGCCGATCCATCCCTAGAAGAATCTTCTTCATCTTCTTCGGACGAGTCTTCCCCGGACAAGCTTGCCTCTGATGAATCTCCTTGAAAAATAATGTTATCTGCATTAGTTAAGATCCGGGATATGTCAAATGTGAAGTTCTTCAACATTTCCCAAGCCTTCCTTCCTTTCTCCTCTATTCCTTTGTCAGCCACGAAGTTCATTCCTTCGCTAGTCCATACACCGATAGACTCTATGCGTTTTGTTAGGAATTCTGCCTTATTGCGCCATTTGTCTTTTTCTTTGTTCTTTTCTTCGACCAAACTTTGCTTTTTCGCTATTTTCTCTCGTGCCTTTACCAGTTGTTTGTGTAGCCTCTTGCACTCAGATTCCAATTCATTAGCATTTCTTTTCCTTTTTCTTGTTGCTCTTGGTTGAATTGCCTTTGCTATGTCTTTTCTTAGCTAGTCTGGATAATCTTCATCATAGCCTGCATCAAACCTGTCTCGTCCAATAGTCTCAAATCTCATTTGTCGCCTTTCTTTCCAAAGTTCTAATATCTTGTCCTTAAACGGTATCACTCCTCTGAAGATATCTGCTTTGAAACTTCTGATGTCTGCAATTTGGGGTACCGTCTGCTTTCTTCCTGCTTATCTAAGTATCTTTAAAGAAGTGTACGGGTAAACTTCTCTAAAGCCCACTAAGACAAGAAAAGAAGCTCTTTCGGATCTTGTGATTACTGTGGTGCCGGGAAAGTAATCAAACATCTATTGTATGTTTTCATATGTGAACTGCGAAAGCCTGTGGTGCCAGCCTTTGGCAGTCGTGGCTGGTCCCATTTCTCGAGAGCGTTGTTCATGCGGGCTGTATGAGTCAAGATGTAGTTTTCTCTTGGTATGGCGTGGACGGCTTGGTCTATGTTGTTCATCCTTTGCAAATGTTTCATCAACCAAATTTGTAGGAGTAAATTACAACCTTCGAAAAAGATAGCACCTTTCTTACATCTTTCTAAAGCTCGGTATATTTCTGCAACAATCACTGGTACCAAAGTGTATTTTTTGTTGAAGTCCTTGAGTAAGGTATCGGCAATTGATACCATGCCAATATCAACTCGTCCTTTGTGTTCTGGAAACACGAAAGTCCCTAAAAAGCTGGTGACAAAAGTAACTACCATCCGCTCTTGCCAATATGCCAGGTTATTGTTGAAATAGTCTTCGGATTCTTGAAATGCTTCTCCATACCCAAATTTGATGTAGAGGGAAGTCAGAGAAATTTTGACTACCTTATATTGTCTGTGCATAACTCGGGCTTAAACCCTACCATTTCGAAGAACTCCTCAGGTGCAATGTTCTTAGGCATCAAGACTTCTTCACTTTCGAATGGTAATTGAGTTAACTTGCCTATTTCTTCCACTAATGGTGTCAACTCTAAACTCCTAAAGTGAAAAATTGCCCGATCTGCATCCAAATAGTGTATGTTGCTTCTACTATCCCTCTCATTGCCGTGTGCTCCATTAGTGAAATCAGGTTCTCCAACACCACTTTAACTCGGTCTTGCTGATCTATACTTAAGTTTCCCCACCAATCTCTAAGTAACTGAGAGATTTCAATAACCATGTCAAATGTTCTATTGGCCATGATCTTTTGGAAAAGGTGAAGGACTATAGGAAAAGGGGAGAAGAAAACGCCTAAAATTCGCTTTATTGCAAACAAATGATCAACGTGTGGCACAAGCTTTTGAAAACAATGCAACAGAGAGTATGAAGAGATGCGTCGTTGTGGTTTGAGAACCCTATAGACACTTTAGACAAAAGTTGCTAATGGACTTTTGACAAACCACGGATGGTAAGTCTTTATATAATGCCTAAAGGATAAATGTGTATTATGTGTCTTCCCGTCTATTAAGCGGTCATTTCTGCTTCAAATTGTGCCTTTGATGCCTTTTTGGATACCTTTTGCGCGTTTGAATAGCACTGAATACAGAATGATTCCAACCGCTTAGGAATAAACATTCGTTTCTAATTCAATTTGGGTTTTGATGCCTTTTCGGTTACCTTTCGTGCCTTTGAATGGCATTGAATGCAGAATAATTCCAATCGTTTAGGAATAAACAGTCGTTTTCGATTTAATTTGGGCTTTGATGTCCTTTCAATTACCATTTGTGCCTTTGAATGGCATTGAATGCAGAATAATTCCAACCGTTTAGGAATAAACAATCGTTTCCGATTCAATTTGGGCTTTGATGTCGTTTATGTTACCATTTGTGCCTTTGAATAGCCTTGAATGCAGAATAATTCCAATAAACGGTCCACATTTGCACGTTCAATCCTTTGAGTATATGCCAATAAATCATGTTTAACGCTTTTCGGGGTCAGAAACCCGTTCATATTATTTGAACATGTTGGCCTATCAGACTTGAGGACAAGTCGGCTAATGATATGTCAAGATGCATGGTCCTAGAGTCACCATTAAGAGCTGAGTTGACTTAGACCGAGTTTTATTATGCTCCTGAGCGGACAACTCGGGAGTGGGAACGTCTCGGACTAACTAGATTCCAAGTCGTTCTCCCTAAAAGGAAATTTTGTGAGGAAAGAAGCGGTTGTAACCATCGTGTTTTCAACGCACGATTTTGAAGTTGCCGGTATTTCAATGCACGTATGAGCAAAATGCACAAGTTTAAAATATGCACAAGTTGAAATAAAATCGGTTTAAAATAAAATAAGTTTAACAAAAGGGAAGGGAAAAAGGATAGCAAAAGAAATAAGTTAGTTCCGAAAATGAGATAATCAGGCAAGATAATTTAAAACGATGATGTGAAAAAGAATTTAGAACATGGAATGCGATGAATGCTCCTAATGGAGTTTTCTAAGAGTGAAGTTTAGACAAGGTTCTCCCAAATGGACTCTTTGGAAGTGAGAAAGTTTGGAACCGTCGGTTGTACCATGGACTCGACCTATTCCCAAAACTTTTTCAAATGTGTGTTTTGTGGAAGTAGGAACGGCCGTCAAACCGACGCAACCGTCTTTCAAATATAGCGCACTAATAAACTTTGCCAAAGTGGCGGATATGATGAAAAATGATAGACAAAAGAAAATGCCAATGAATAGAAAGTTAAGCTTCAAACCTGCAAAAGGGAAAAAAAGAAGAAATTATAGGTAAGAAAAAAAATAAATGCAAAGAATCCCAATTAGAAGTCCATTATGGTTAGAATCTCAATATTCCCCAGCGGAGTCGCCATTCTGTCGACACCCATTTTTTTCCGAACTGGTTAGAGTTCGAAAACGGGGCTCGACTTATTGGAACTCACGGGTAAGACTTGGAGTTGCCACCTAACATATTTTTTAACTAGGCGTATTAGGGCACCTACTTTGTTTCTAGCCAATTTTAATTTTAACTCTCAAACTTGATCTACGAACCGAGAGTTCTGAATAAGGGTTCAAATTAACCCAAGAGGAAGGTGTTAGGTACCTCTCAGATTCCACCAGGTGTGGTTCCCGGCCGGACTAAATAATTGGGATTCAAATAATAAGTTAAAGTAAAGCAAACAAGCAAATTTCACTAATATTCTACAATACAAATAATTTGCACATAAATAAATATTCATTTTTTTTAATGCCTTCATCCTTCGCAAATTTCATCTCAAATGTTTCTTAAAAAGAAAACGAATAGTTAGTGTGAATAAAATAAAGTATAAAATAAAATAAGATAAAAGTAATAGAGCATTGTCCACTCTAAATGTGCCGTCGTTTAATAGATTTCATCCAAATGTACCTCGCAAAAACATAAAAATGAATTACTATTATGATTAATAAAATAAAGAAAAAATAAAAGTAAAATAAAATAACAATAGTAATAATAATAAGAAAGTAATTAGATGATGATGATAATAATAATAATAATAATAATAATAATAATAATAATAATAATAATAATAATAATAATAATAATAATAAGAGAGACAAACTTTTGAAAGTTTTAGGCTCAGATTAGTGTATTCAATCAAGTAAAGGTTAGGGATGTCGGTACGGCTGTACGGCCGGTTGCCATGCCAAGTACCACCAATCCCACTACTCCACATCGCTTACTTTGTAAAGTAATACGTATCTTCATCGCCTAGTTTTTATTTTTCGGGACACGTAAAGGGTTGGTGCATAAGTAACGAGATGGGATTGTATCGGCCTCCAAATTATCATTGACCTGACTTGTGAATCCAAACTCTTAAAGTTTGAAAGAAGGTTCCAACAACTCATCTATACAGTAGTAAATAACGCTAAACGTTCAAGTATTCATCTAGCAACAACAAAATAAATGAATGAGAGCAGCTCCCAAAGCGTGAAAGAATGTTGCACAAGCTCTATTTTGTAGTCCAATCATGCAAAATAAAAATAATAAAATGGTTAGAGATTCATATTAGTATAAGAAAAGTATTGGCAAAAATAATAGGAGTCACTGTATATAGTTATAAGCAGAAAGAATTACTATAAATTATGTAGATGCAAATGAACCAGGCCATACAAAGATTATACCCCTAACTCAAGGTACACACCAAGTGTAACTTTATCAATTAAAGTTTTGCTATGCCAATCTAAAGACTGTGCGCAAATAAGTTACAATATTGGTTTAAAAATAATCTACTTAACTAGGAAAAATATAGAACGGAATATAGCTGAGAAGAAAGAAAGAGGAACCCGTTCTTAAGGGAGACTTTAGTGAAACAATGCATATGTCTTAAAATGGCAACTCAGACTTCGATGGTATCTCCACAAAAATGAAAATGAAATCAAACTTTGAGGTATCAATGTCTTTCACGTGAAATACATAAGAACCATGGTACTATTTATATGTGTTGAGATAATTTAAAGACTCGTTTGTATAAACAAGAAAGTGACAATAGTAGTCATGCATTTCAAATAAAAAGAATCACAAAATATAAGGAGTGAATAGTAAACATCACTAAGTGATGAGTGCCGGAGGTCACAAGGTGGAATGACGTCCTTAAAGAAGCTGTAGATTAACAAAGAAAAGCATAGAAGCGGTGCTGCCCAATTTTTCTTTCATTAGAAAGAGGTCAAGAAGATGATGAAATGGTGGGAGAGGGTAATGAGAGTCATTTTTTTTTCTCTCTACTGACTTGCAGAGTCTTTATAGATGATTGAGAACCTTCTCCTCTATCCAATATTGAATTTTGAACGTTGTAACCTCTAAGGAAAAAGCCTTTACAATCTGTACCAAATTATGACATTGAAAAAATAAGGCAAAGAAAAATTTTGTGCGTGGATCATGGAAGATGGGAGGGATAAATTGAAACAATATAGATGGGAAAAGGGGATAGGCGTGTGAAAGGGAGGCATCTTTTTATGGTAAAGAGTGA
The DNA here is from genome assembly GCA_037355625.1 of Petunia x hybrida. Lineage (NCBI taxonomy): Eukaryota > Viridiplantae > Streptophyta > Magnoliopsida > Solanales > Solanaceae > Petunia > Petunia x hybrida. The sequence goes on from JBBBVM010000041.1 coordinate 26,750,289, forward strand.
TTGTTGGGAAGGTAATCTAATTGAATATAATGGTGTTTCGAAAAAATACTGTATAATAGAAGAGAGTATTTTAATGGGATATGAAAAGATTTGGCCAAACTATTTTAGAAATCTAAATTTGAATTGAATGGTTAGGTGGTACGGTCAAGTTGATTAAATTAATATCTAGTCTAGCTTGTTCCAAATATGTAAGAACGAACTAATATTTAACCATAAAAGTCCTAAATAACTAGAAATAAACATGTAAGAATAGATGACAATGCAAATAATTATGGACAAATGCAACTTGACACGAGTAGAGATAAATGAGCTCAGCTAAAAAATAATTAAATATAAATAGCTATAAATAAATAACTAAATGTATGAATGTAGCGACTAATGGCACGATTAGCCATGAATGATGCATGTATTTAAGAAACAATTTAAATGATACAACTACCTATATAACCGTCACTAAGCCAATAATTTTTATGTATAGAAAATTTAGAGTATAGGGAAATACACAAATGATGGATTATAACTAATGCAAAATATAAGATAAATTACTATTGAACTTTTAAATTAAATAGAGTCAATAGAGAGGTAGAAAGTGTATTTGATTAGACTTTTAGTCTAGGTTCAAGATAAAGGGAGATTTTAAAAAAAGGGAATAATTTGAATTCGGTATAGATTAGAAAAATTATTCAAACTCAAAAGAATTTGAATTTTGAATGAATATGGTGCATGTGTAAAAATTGGACTGGATATATTTAACTAAAGATACTTAAATAAATTAATAGATATAGATATATGTATATATAAGCAAATGCACACATATTATAATAATTAACGCCAAATAAAATTGATTAAGTATAGATAATCATAAAAAGCTATAAAATGGTACTAATGCACTTAATTTACACAAATGACCAACTTCGACATGCATTTAGTATATAGCCCAAATGAAGCAATTACGTTATAGTCACAATTACTTATATAATGTATAGATAGGAGATAATACAAATAAATGAATGCCATCTAATGCGAACTTTTTTAAACAGTTAAATTGCATCTTTATGTTAAATATAGCCAATTATGTGAAAAAAGGATGCACAAAATTGGGTGTGAACAAATGCAGCAATAAACATATGTATTTAACAAATAACCTAAATGATGCAAATTACATAATAGGGTCCAAAATTAGATATATATATCGTATAAATAGGAGATAACACACGTAAATGCATGCTTTCTAATAGAAATTTGTTCAAACAATTAAAATGCACCTTTAAGCTAAATTATAACCAATTACAAAAAAAAAAAAAAAAAAAAAAAAAAAAAAAGGGACAAAGTTAGGTGTCAACTGCTGCCCCTCTTTGCCCGGGGATAATGAAAAAATCCTTCGGGCAAAGATAGATGACGGAGTAGCCAATTTTGTCACGACTGATAAGCAAAATGGTGGAAAGGGAAAATGAGAGTTTTGGGGTGTTTCAGCTGAACCTCAGTCTCTGAGTTGCCTACAAAGCTCGGGTTTCATGAGAATCAAGTCGTGTGTTGGTTTAGAATGACATGTTGCATGTGTGAGGTGTTTATGATGCACGATTTAGGGGTGAACATGTCCGAGTATGCAAAGTTTACATATGAATTATGCTGAGATATATGATTGCTGGATATAACAGAGGCATTGTCGAAGATGAGATAACATTGATAGATCAAGCATGGGAAAGAGGCTTGTAATCCTCCTAGTTATGAAGAAGTGGTGCACTCCACACCATAAATAGGAGTTTACATGGACATAGTTTCCACTACAACTCAATAAATGAGTCATCTTGCCTTCAATAAAATGAGTTGGGGAATATTGAGGGGTAAAGCACGATAAATGCGCACGATTCAAACAGTTGGGCACGATTGAGCACGAGAACACGCACGATTGACACGTATAGGCTTGAATAGGAAGGAACACAAACTGGCATCCAATCAGGAATGAAAGATTAGGAAGTCTATTTATGTGAGTATGGAAATGTAGATTTGAGCGCTTTGGAGCTCAACAAAATAGATAGTTTGTGGTAGCAAAAAACATTGAAAGGACTAAGCTTTTTGAATGGTGTTCCAGAATAGTGCATAGTATGTATTTGAGGTTTTGTGGTTGCACAATTTCGTGTGTGGTAGTGATTTTTTGAGGAGAAAGTGTAAGAGTATGGGAAATAATGCAGGAGGTTGTCGAGAGATCGGAGAGTGTCTTGCAGTAAAATTAAGATAAGTGCAAATAGAGATAAAGATAAAGTAAACTTCACTGTTGAGCTGAGCTCTAATTTATCAGTAGTTGTCTAGTCTGTTTTCAGGTGCTTTGAGTGCTAGAAAATATATGCCTCTCTGCTGGGGATATTTATTTGCTCGTCTAGAGACGCTAAGTGCCTCTTGTCAGGAGATAATCATTCGCCGCGTCGGGCGGTATATCCTGAAACACTGTCACGCTGTTTCCTGCAGTAAAGGTGAGCTTGTTGCAAATAATATTTATAAATATAAAATATGTCGTTGGATCGTCTTGCCAGTGCTTCCCGTAAAGAGAACCTACTGCTACAGCCTCCCGTCGTGAGATGTTTGCCTATCGTATCAGGCTATGTACCCTGCGAAGAAAAGTAAAGTGAAGTGCTAAAAATATAGAAATAATGTTACCGTGCATATAGGATTGCCTGGAGCACTGTCATGCTGATTGTCATTTTTATTGCTTCTTTGGGCCTTTGGTGAATTTTGAGGTTCAACTTCAAAATTCTACCCCAGTGTCGGCTTGCGTCTTTGGTAACAATGTGGACTAGAGCGGCAAAATTCCTCGGACATCAATGTCAAAAAAAATATTTTGGTAAGTCATGTGTGCCTTTGAGTTTGACCAACATATCTCCTGCCCTGTCAATTTTTCACTCTATGTGTATAGTGCATTTTGTAACAAACGCTTCTTGTTTTGACAAATCACTAACAAGTGCACTTTGCTTAACCATATCTTTCGTCTTGGTATTCAACTTAAGCAAACTTTTTGGATAATAGCACTTGAGTTGGTAAGGAATAGTGAATTATTAGGACATGCGAAAGATTTCAGATAGAATTCGGACATAGAGTAGGGAGATGGGGTGGCTTGGTAGAAGATTGGATTTGGGAAGGGATTCACTTAGGTGGAAATAGACCTAGAGCAACAAACTAATTCATGCAGTGCACACATATCAAATAAGAAATGCATCATATAATCCGACTGACAGCTTTATGCACGACGATTTGAAAAGCGCTTTATGCCACATGTATCATTTTGTTTGTTAACAAAATGCGGAGCCTAAAGAGATTATTGCATTGATCGAACGTTGGTCTTTATTACAGTGGCTTATATTGAAATAGTGTAAGAAAAGGAAAACACTAAGTATTTGATGAGTCTCCCTTCTTCGGACGAGTCTCCCTCGGACGAGCTTGCCTTTGATGAGTCTCCTTGGAAGATGATATTGTCTGCATCGGTTAGGAGCCGAGATATGTCAAATGTGAAATTCTTCAACATTTCCCAAGCTTTCTTTCTTTTTTTCCTCTATTCCTTTGTCGGCCACAGAGCTCATTCCTTCGTTAGCCCATATACCTATAGACTCTACGCATTTTTTCAATGGTTCTGCCTTATCGCCATTTGTCTTTTTCTTTGTTCTTTGCTTCGACCAAACTTTGCTTTCTTGCTATTTTCTCTTGTGCCTTTACCATTTGTTTATGTAGCCTCTTGCACTCGGACTCTAACTCATCGGCATTTCTTTTCCTTTTTGTTGTGGCTCTTGGTTGAACTGCCCCTGCTATGTCTTTCCTGAGCCAGTCTGGGAAATCTTCATCATAGCCTGCATCAAACTTGTCTCGTCCAATAGTCTCGAATTCCATTCTATGCCTTGCTTTCCAAAGTTCTAATATCTTTCTTTGAATGGTATCATTCCTCCGAAAATATCTACTTGAAACTTCTGATGTCTGCAGTTTGGGGTATAATCTGCTTTCTCCCTGCTTGTCTAAGTGCCCTTAAAAGAGTGTATGGGTAAACTCCTCTAAAACCAACCAAGAAAAAAAAAAGAAGCTCCTTTGGATCATGTGATTACTGTGGTGCTGGGAAAGTAGTCGAACATCCATTGTATATTTTCTGTTGTCAATTGACAAAATATATGGTGCCAGCCTTTGGCAGTTATTGGTTGGTCCAACTTCTCAAGAACGTTGTCCATGCGGGCAGTGTGAGTTAAGATGTAATCTTCCCTTGGTATGGAATGGAAAGTTTGGTCTGTGCTATTCATCTTGTTCAAATGCTCCATCAGCCAAATTTGTAAAAGTAAATTGCAACCTTCGAAACAGTCAGCGCCCTTCTTGCATCTTTCTAAAGCTCGGTAAAGTTCTGCAACACTCATAGGTACCAAAGTGTATTTCTTGTCAAAGTCCTTAAGTAGGGCATCAGCAATTGATACCATGCAAACATCAACTCGTCCTCTGTGTTCCGAAAACACAACAGTCCCTAAGAAGCCAGTAACAAAAGCAAGTACCCTCTGCTCTTGCCGTTCTGCCTTGTTAATGTTGAAATTATCTTGGAATTCTTGAAATGCTTTTTTATACCCGTACTTAATGTAGAGGAAAGTTAAAAAAATTCCTGATTGCCTCATGCTGTCTGTGCATAATTCAGGTTTAAACCCTACCACTTCGAAGAACTCTTCAGGTGTAATGTTCTTGGGCATCAGTATCTCGTCACTCTCACATGGGAGTTGAGTCAATCCGCCTATTTCTTCCAGCAAGGGGGTCAACTCTATACTTTCAAAGTGGAAAACCTCTCGGTCTGCATCCCAATAGTGTACTGCTACTTCTACTATCCCTTTCATTGCAGTATGCTCCATTAGTGAAATCATATTCCCCAACACCATTTTAACTCGGTCTTTTTGATCTATACTTAGGTTTTTCCACCAATCTTTGAATAACTGAGGGATTTCAGAAACCATGTCAAATATTTAGTGGCCATGATCTTTTGGGAAAGGTGAAGGACAATAGGAAAAGGGAGAAGAAAATACCTAAAGTTCGCATTATTGCGAGCAAATGATCAACGTGTGCCACAAGCTTTTTGAAAACAATGCAACAGAGAATATGAAGAGATGTGTCGTTGTGGGTTGAGAACCCTTTAGATACTTTTAGACAAAAGTTTCGAATGGACTTTTGACATACCAAGGATGTCAAGTCTTCATATAATGCTTAAAGGATAAATGTGTGCTATGGGTCATCCCATCTATCAAACGGTCATTTCTGCTTCAAATTGGGCTTTTAATGCCTCTTCGGTTACCATTTGTGACTTTGAATGGCACTGAATATAGAATGATTCCAATCATTTAGGAATAAACGGTCGTTTTTGATTCAATATGGGCTTTTGATGCCTCTTAGGTTACCTCTGTGCCTTTGAATGGCATTGAATACAGAATAATTCCGACTGTTTAGGAATAAACAATTATTTTTTATTCAATTTAGGCTTTTGATGCCTCTTCAGTTACCCTTTGTGCCTTTGAATAGCATTGAATACAGAATAATTCCGACTGCTTAGGAATAAACAATCGTTTCTGATTCAATTTGGGCTTTGATGCCCTTTTGGTTACCTTTGGTGCCTTTGAATGGCTTTGAATGTAGTAAAACCCCGATAAACGGTCCACAATTGCATGTTCAATCCTTTAAAAAATGCAAATAAGTAATATTCAACGCTCTTTGGGGGTCAAAACCCCGCTCATATTTTTTGAACAAGTTGGTCTATCGGACTTGAGAACAAGTCGACTAATGATATATCATGATGCATGGTCCTAGAGTTACCACTAAGAGCTAGGTTGACTTAGACCGAATTTTATTATCCTCCCAAGTGGACGAATCAGGAGTGGGTACGTCACGGACCAAATAGATTCCAAGTCGTTCTCCCTAAAGGAATTTTTGTAAGGGAGAGGTTGTCGTAACCACTGTGTTTTTTCAACGCACGATTTGAAACTGCCAGGAGTGGCGGGAAGTATGAGCAGTATGCACAAGTTTAAAAATATACAAATTTTGAAAGAAAATGCATATGCTTTCTTAAAATGTGTAAGATTTGAAAAATGATGCACATGTTGAAGTAATTCACAAAATAACTTCAGAGGAGTAAAATTTTTTTTTTTTTTTTAAAAAAACAAGTTAGTTTCGAAAAATAGGATAATAGGAACAAGACAATATTACAAATGCAAAAAGAATCATGAAGTGAAACCGTTTTAAAAAGATTTAGCAAACTTGTGGAGGATTTGAAAACTGTTGAAGCATGAATGTGATGCCTTCTCCTAAAAGAAACTTTTAAGAGTAGGTTTCTAGACAAGTTATGGTTCCCCCAGGCGAACAACCAAGAGGTAGGAATATTTAGAATTGTTGGTTGTACCATGGACCAACTAGATTCCAAACTGTTCCCCCTAAAGGGTGATTTAAGAGTGGAACGACTGTGAGATCCACGTAATTGCTCAAAGTGTGTGCAAGTGTAATTACCAGGAGTGGAGGAAATATAAAGAGAAACGACCCAACAAAAGTTAAAAGAAGCATCAAGAAAACTAAGCTTCCATCCTGCAAAAAGGAAAGGAAAAAGTTAGTCTTGAGAAAATGATAATGAAACAAAAGCAAAGAATCCCAATAAAAGTCTGTTATGGTTTGAACTTTGATAATCCCCAGTGGAGTCGTCATTCTGTCGACACCCATTTTTTCACGAACCAGTTAGAGTTCGAAAACAGGGGTCGACTTATTGGAACCCTTGTTTCTAGCCAATTTTTATAGTTAACTCCGAAAACATGGTCTTGCGAACTAAAGATTCTAGGTAAGCGTTCAAGTTAACCCGAGAGGAAGGTGTTAGGCACCTCTCAGGTTCCACCAAATGTGGTTAACGGCCGGATTAAATATTGAGATTCAAAATATAATCTAACTAAGCAATATCCACTATAATATACAAGTTAGATACATATAATAATTAAGATTAAATAAAAGGTTCAAATTCACTAATTTGCTTCTTCCTTGGCGAACTTCAACCAAATACACCTCGCAAAATAAAATAAATTAGTTAGTATATCAAAATAAAATAATAATGATAAACTGAAAATTAAAAGAATGCAATATCAAGTTAAATTAGAAGCATTTTGGAGTGTCGTCTTGAAAATATCTATCCATATATACCTCGCAAAAAATAAAATGGATTAGTAAAGATCGTAAATAAAATAAAATAAGATTGAGTAAAAATGTAATAGTTTAAAAATATTTTGTCTTTTCCGATTGGGTCGTCATTAACGAATTTCGCCCGAATGTACCTCACAAAAATACGAAAATGAATTAGTGCGATAATAATAAATAATAATAATAACAAGGATAATGAATAATAATAATAAAAGTGATAATAAAAATAAAATAAAATAAAAGGAAAAAAAGATATTTGAAAGGTTTAGGCTCAGATTCGGGTGATAGGTTGTTAACGATACGTCATGGTTGCAAACACGCCGGCCGGTCGTGTTGCCATGCCAAGTGCGGATCCCATTGCCTATCCTGCTTGTTTTTGCAGTATTGTATATAAATGTTATCGTCATCGCCTTTTTGTTTTCGGAGGGGAAAAATCGTAAGGGACTGTTTTCTTATATCGGGATGGGACGGGACTGTTGGCCTCCAAATTATCATTGGCTGAATGGTGTAGTATCCATTCAAATCAGTGTAAAGCCTCAAATTAAATATTTTCATAGGCTGGTAACAAGGGTAACATTGTTCCAAATCAGCAGCATCTTGCAAAAAACAACATCAGAAATAAGGTTCGTGTTCTTGCTTCCAAAACCACAGTATACATCCGTTAAAAGCCAGGGACCACCACCGGTCAAAAGGTCCAAACAAATCAAGAAATCAGTAACAAAGCCAAACACATATTCATCGATTTCATGAGTCAACGCAACAGTTACTCAGCAACATCAGAAACATTAAATAATTTTGCAATAAAGCACGAGCAAGCGAAATCACATAAACTGATCGCAGAATCATATCAGTCACTGGTTGGGCCCATAATTTTTCGATGGGACAAAATACAAGCAGAGCAACGGCTGCTGCGCCAAAACTAGTCCTCATCGCTGGTCAAAATCCGATGGCGGAATAGCGATAGCTGCGACAAGGCGGAGGAGAAGAGGAACGACAGCCGACCAGTCTTCTGATAGTGGCGTCGCTGCCACTCCCACTCTTTTGTCTTGATCTTCCTCACCCATCTGTTACCCCCACCGCCTGTATCTCCACCTCTGCTATTGGTGGTGGTGGTGGATACTCTCACCACTGCCCCATTTTGTATCTGTATATGATGGTGATGGGTAACTTACCCCACCCTTGTTTTCTTATGTGTGTGTATGTGTATTGCTCCCCTACTCCCTGATCTGTATGTGTGCTTTGGTGGGTGTAATGAGGATGGTGGTGTATAAAGAGACGAGAGCAATTGAAGAGGGTGAAAAAAAGGTCTCTCCCTCACAGGTTCTGATTTTTGTATTGTATATGTGGCATTGGTGTTGGGTAAGATTGTCCCCCTTATATAATGTCATTGCAAAAATTATATAACACCAGTTTTGAAAGAGCAGGTGGAGAAGAGAGTAAATCAAGGGATTTGATCATGGACAAATTTTAGGGGTGTCTGTTAAAGGGTGAAGAGATTTGGTTAATTGAGGGCTTAATCAGAGTGATTGAGGAGTGATTATAGAGGATTGAGATTAGGAAGGGATTGAGGGGTATGTATATATGTATGCTTGCACCTAGTTAGAGTTTATGTCCAGGTTCGAGATGGGCATGATTTTGCTAAAAGAATCATACTAGAAATGCTAGGTGATTATGTTGTGGAATTGGAATAATTGGAGAATGATTTTGGGAAGGAGATATGGGAGAGATTCAGGGAGAGATTTGAGGGTGATTAAGGAGTTTTGATTTATAAATGAATAGGAGGAAAAAATAAAAAATGCATGTCACAAAAGCTAAAAGATGAGCGTACCTAGACGAACACTTATCTTGGTTCAAAAGAAAATTTATAAGAGATGCTTCAAAAGGGAGATTTTCATATATTTGAATGATTTAAATTCAAAAGAATTCAAATTGTGACAGGTGAAATGAAATGAATGGTATAAAATTTGGGCTAAACATTTTAATTAGACTGATATTTAACTAAAGGTGCAAATTGAAAGAATATTATATATATATATAGACACACACACCAAAATTCACATAATGAAGTGATTGGGGTCAAATTGAAATGATTATGTATAAATAGTCACAAATAATTATTAAGTAATATAAATGCAGCAACAAACACATGTATTTAACAAATAACCTAAATGATGCAAATTACATAATAGGGTCCACAATTAGATATAGCGTATAAATAGGGGATAACACATGTAAATACATGCTTTCTAATGCAAATTTGTTCAAGCAGTTAAATTGCACTTTTAAGTTAAATTATAGCCAATTACAGAAAAAGGAGGGACAAAATTGGGTGTCAATAAGTATCTTATATCATAGAGTCCTTTTCCCCTTGTTTCTATGCAACTAAATAATATCCACTCATAAACTATTCCCCTTGCTTCTATGCAACTAAATAATATCCACCCATAAACTACTACAGCTACAATCCATCCCATCGTGAGATATGCAAGCTAACAATCCTGAATCTTTCCCTAAAGAACGCCTCCATATGATCTTGCAAAGATTCTGATTCATAGTTACTTGGACACAAAGTATACTTTCATGACTCTCTCTCTCTCTCTCTCTCTCTGTATGAGAGCCGTCTTTCTCTCTTCACATGAGAGCCATTTTTCTCTCTCTTTATGAGAGCTAGATCTCTTGTTTTAATACAAGCCTTAATTTTTTGCTTCCTTTTTTCCTTAATGAGTTCATTATGTTGGAATTGTCTGAAGGACATAGTCTCTTCTAAGCAACCTAGTATCATTTTCCTCCAAGAAACAAAGACAGGTTGGGCCACTTTAGATCAAATTTGAGCTCAACTAAATTATGAAGGACTTTTTGTTGTGGATCCAGTAGGGGGTTGGCACTCTTTTGGAAGGAAAAGAACTCTTGTTCCCTTATTACTTACCACAAGCAGCTTATTGATGTAGAAGTACATGTTACTGGTACTCCTCCGTTTCGTTTTACTGGATTTATGGCTACCCAGATCACACCAAAGACGTGCATCATGGAATCTATTGAAGTCCCTAAAGACAAATCCATTCTCCCATGGTGTGTCGCTGGTGACTTTAATGATATCTTTGACTATGGAGACAAACTTGTTCGAATACAACAGCCAGAATGGAGGATAAAATAGTTTCAGAGCGGCAGTTAATATTTGTAAGCTCTTTGAGCTTGGCTACAATACTAACCGCTTTACATAGGAAAGATGTGGAAACACTCAAAACTGGGTCCGAGAAAGGCTAGATCGTGCTATGGCAACAAGAGAATGGCAAAAAAAAATTTCAAATGCCAAAGTGTTCCATATTGAATCAGCAACAAGTGACCATGCAGGGGTCTTTTTAACATTGGGTATAAATGTTATCTACTATGCTGCAAAACCTTTCCGTTTTGAAAACTCCTGGATGAGAGAGATTGATGTTAAGCTAGCAGTACAAACGGCGTGGGATCATGGGAAAGGTCTGCAGGGGAAACAACAAAAGACAATAATTTAAGGCCAAGTTAAAGCAAGCCAAGGCGCAGATGAAAAGATATAGAAATAGCTCACAACCATACCATATGCAGCTATTTAATTCAGCTAAAGAAGCATATTTACAGGCACTTGAACAACAAAATATTTACTGGAAGCAGCGACCAAAACAACATTGGTTGAGAGAAGGTGATACCAATACAAGATTCTTTCATGTTATGGCCTCGAATAGGCGAAAGAAAAATACGTTTACACGACGGAAAGATGGGTTGGGGCAGTGGCGCGAATGGGATAATGGTTTAAAAGATGTGATCACGGGTTATTATGACACTTTGTTCACTTCTGAACAAGGGGCTATAGACACAGTTCTTAACTTGATCGAGAATAAGGTGAGGATAGAGCACAATTTATCTCTTAACAAAATGTTTACTGCTGATGAGATGAAGGAAGCAGTCTTTTCTATGCACCCAGACAAGACCCCAGGACCTAAATCCAGGCTTCTACTACAGTTTTTGCTCCGTGGTGGGGAAAGATGTCACTGACGCGATCTTAATGGCAACATACTCGGTCAAAACAACACAAAAATTGTCTTAATCCCAAAAAAGAAACAACCTGAGGCAGTGTCTGATCTTAGACCCATATCTTTGTGCAATGTGATTGATCGCATTGTTTGTAAAATGATGGCAAACCGAATGAAGCATTGTCTGAATGATATTATCTTAAAGGCTCAGAGCGCATCTATTCCAGGTAGATTTATTATTAATAATGTTATGATTTCATTTGAGATAAATCACTGCTTGAAGCGGAAAACACAAGGAATATTACGATTTGCGGCTTTAAAAACTGATATGAGCAAGGCTTATGATAGAGTGGAGTGAGATTATTTGAAGAACATTATGCTCAAGCTTGGTTTTTCTATGGAGTGGGTCTTAAAAGTCATGAGAATGGTTACTACGGTTTCATACAGAATATCTCATATAGGCTGGATGATCTTGACTCGACCAAATGCTCTTGTAAGTCGAGTTTTTGGTGCTAAGTACTATCACAACTCAAACTTCCTTAGTGCAGGTGAGGGATCAAATCCTAGTTTTATTTGGCGGCTACTCTGTACAGCAAAATACCTTCTCCAAAATGGTTGCATCAAGAGAATTGGGAATGGATTTAATACACGGATATACATCGATCCATGGTTACCAACAGGCCAATCCATGTTTATCCAAAATTCTCCTGACGACGAGTCCCTAAACCTCTGTGTGGCAGACTTGATAGATAGTGATACAAAAACATGAAAACTACATCTCCTGGAAACTCTCTTTAGTGTAGATGAGGAAAATTGTGTCAAATCTATTCCCTTGGGGTTTACATTCCGGAAAGATCGTTGGATGTGGAGGTTAGATAGATAAGGAAAGTACACTGTTAAGGGTGGGTATATGATGCTACAAAAGGATAATATCTCTACTCAGGATGGCAATATTTGGAAGAAAATTTGGAAGTTAAAAATGTCACCACAAGTCTTAAATTTTGCTTAGTGAGCAACAAGAGATAATTTACTTATTCAAAAGGTTCTTCAACAAATTGTGTGTCCAGCGTGCCTTCAATAAGCCGAAACCACTTTTCATTTCCTAGTACAGTGTGATGCAGCGAAGCAGGTATGGCTTAAATCTTCCGTGGGTTGACGGACAGTGGGAAACCGCTACTAGAGTGGTTTACATCATTGGTACAGACTGTGACGCATGATCAACTTCACGAGATTATCATGCTCCTTTGGGAGATATGTAATGCTCGCAACAACTTAGTCTGGAATAGGAAAAAGACGCGACCAAACACTGTTATACATAGAGCAAGCCACTTCTGGCAGGAGCGGAAAGCATTATGTATTAATGATGATACTTATTTGGTGACTGAGCCAGACTTTCATGTTAAATGGTTTCCACCATATGCGGGTACTCTGAAATGCGACATTGATGCATCTTATGATGTTCACTCCGGAAGGACAGGGCCCGGTATGCTAATCCGAGACACTCACAAAAATTTTGTTAGAGGATTTTGCTCACCATTAGAGGCCACATCCGAAGCTCTAATGGCTGAAATTCATACAGTACGGGAAGCATTGAGCTGGTTAAAGAACTATTATCCACAATTGTTGAAATGGATTGTTTGATGGCCAAGCAAGCATTGGAAAAAACTGAGAGTGACAATTCTTACTTTGATATTATTATGCAAGACTGTAAAGCACTTATGTGTGACTTTATATCTATATCTTTATCTTTTGTCAAAAGGTCAGTGAATCAGTGTACCCACGTGTTAGCTAGGGCGGAAGGTTCTATGTCTGATGATATGGAGTAGATTATGCATCCCCCATCTTTAATTCATGATGTACTAAGTTACGATTTGAATAAAAATTAAGCTGATTGCTTCTTTTCAAAAAATAAAAAATAAAACCTAAAAATATATATTTCCAGGATTTTATGGGTTAAATGACATTAAATATAATTGTTGTTATAGATTTGGACAAGTTGACAAATGGGTAACCGAGTTTCTTCTAGGATTAGCTTTTTCCTTGTCCCATTTTGAGTTGTTTTAAAATCAGTAGATTAGTTCAACAAACCTAATCAAATGTGTTATTCGATAATTAGTGTAATTTAACTATCCTGGTAGAGTTTTGGTGATTTTAATATTGTTAGTGCCTACTAGGTAGGTGAGACTTGAACCTCACAATGCTTGTCTTTTTTAAGTATGATATGAACTTACATAAATGCTTTCAAATGCATAGTAGGTTGTGGACAAGCGCGTATTAAGACACGTATTATTTTGGATAAAATACTATCATAAAAAATTATTATGCTCTCATATGACCATGACATAATATTGTCAAGCTTTTAAAGCACGATTTTCACCTGATATGAAAAAATAGCATGGCATGCTAATAGAAATTAATAATATATGTTGTTTTACGTGTTTCGAGCATATAATATGACTTTCTCACCTAGACTGATATTATTGATTGCATTGTTGGTATCTTGAGTTGTTTAGCCACTAGACTAGCTATCATAATCAATAAGGCCCTTGCCACTGTGTGTGTTGAGCCACTAGTATACTCGCGTTATCGATGAAGGGCCATGCTACTAGCCACTGGTCTGTCCATCTAAATCGATGAAGCCACATGTTATGGGTATGGTATATTAGTATATCAGGGCCTATGTTATGTAACTGATATGTGACATGACTTTATTTGTACTCCATTTGATTCGATTTAAGTTGCGCTTAATTTCAAACCAAATTCAAATCTTTGGTTTGAAATTGAGCAAAGAAAAAAAACAAAGAAATAGATTTTAACTTCATACCCAAAGGTGTTAGAAAATTTTAACCGCAATGGTCTGAAGATAGGCAATTGGGGTTTGAAGTCAAAAAATTTCACCCGATGTCCCAAAAATTGATTGGTTCTGAGAGTTTTCCCCGTTTAAAATGGCTTTAGCAAAATGGTCTCTGATTCGTTTTGTAGGCAACATTTCAAGCTAGTTGGGAGAATGTGGAAAGACACCAACGGCAAGTTCTGCTGAGGCAAGAGTAGAGCTGGCAAACGGACGGGTCGGATTGGATATGGGCCTGTCAAAATGGATAAAATAAAAATAGATAATTATCCGACCCGTTCATATTTAATGTGGATAAAAAAATAGACTGAGTGATGGATAATCCATGGCTTCTTGAATAAAGTTGAAGAGTCTTATAACATGCATTTTGTTAACAGGAAATTAGATTTTGTCATTCATCTCCTCTCCATAATATTACTACTAATATTATGTTCACAATAGTTGCCACAAGTATTTTTTGTGTTATCAAAGTATCAACAAAACTATGATTTAATATTTGTGTTGTTAAGATAAATGGGATGACGAGATTCACAATCGTGAATCACTGCAACACACTCTACAAAACATATTCTCAATTTTTAATGCATTAATAACCTGAGTAGATAAAGGCCCCTTCTCCAAAGGGCGCGGAATTTTACTCGAGTTATATATAGTGAATTAAACTGAAGACAACAGCTGCGCATTAAGAGGAGATAATTCGATCACAGACAATATTAGGAGACATCATAGTGAAAACCAAAACCCAGCAGTGTTCTCCCTATTGATTTCTAGGTTATTGTTTTGAACAAAATCCGGGATAGTAATAACAAATGTCACAATGATAAAGGGCAAGCACATCGTAGCATAAAAAGCAAAGCCACAGAGAGAGAGAGATCACATAGAAATCTATAAAGTCTATTATTTCATAAAAGTACAGGATGCAGAGTATATCAAGAACCAAATTCACTTGCTCCATCAAATAACTGTTTCAAGTATGAAATAAAAATGAGTTTAAAGATGAAATAAAAATGAGTTTAATGAAATATTGAAGGGAGATTTACTGAGAAATGCTTGATTGAAAGAAGAAAATGATAAAATTAAGAGACTTGAGTTTATGGGTAGTCAGGTAGAAAGTGTAGACAAATAGGTAAAGTGGGTATTCTGGTTTTATCCATTTAACTTAATGGATAGACTCGATAAAAAATAACTCAATATCCAGCCCATTTAAAGTGGGCCTAATTGGATGGATACTCATTTTATTTAACCACTTTGCCAGCTCTAAGCAAAAGGGTCAAAGACAAGTGCTACCTAGACTATAGTGGGCAAGTGCTACCTTAGGTAATAATTTAAGGCAATTAGCTACGAGAACGTGAGGAGTAAGGGAAAGTGCTGCATAAAGTAGTACTTATGATGAAACTGAGGGTGGGGATACGACACGTCGTTTATAAAATTTATAGGGGTACCATCCAAAATTTAGTCACAGAGGTTATATTTGCTAGACCACCGGTATGGATGTCAAAAAGGCAAACCAATTGCCCCGGTGGCATCGTTTTGTAGTCAATCGTTGTAAAGGCACTCTTAAAGTGGCTATAAGACGCAAATTTTACGGCGAAATGTGTTTGTCCGCATGGCCCTATGGGCCAAAAGTAGCAGCCCAGGAGAGTTGTCGCAGTCCTTTTATAATGCGATATTCCTAAACCCTAGTTGCCATAGCCGAGGGAGAAGAGCTGCTCAAGTCATTCGCCATGGGTATGTCACTGTAATCTACTATTTTTCTAAATTAAATCATTTTTCCATGAAAAGTAGTAGTTAATCACTAAAACATTAGAGAAGATTAGTTATTTAAGATCAAGAGATAATCCAAAGTATGACCTTTTATTTCATATGAATGTGGAACATAGTTGTTTTCATATATTGGGTTTGTATGGAACAATGATGTGTTATATGGAATAGTGGGTGATGTTTGATTTTTGGTGGGAATATATATAGGGGCTTACACTTACGTATCTGAGCTATGGAGGAAGAAACAGTCGGATGTTATGAGGTTCTTGCAGAGGGTCAGGTGCTGGGAGTACCGCCAGCTCCCTTCTATTGTCCGTGTCACCAGGCCTACTCGTCCTGACAAGGCACGCCGCTTGGGTTACAAAGCCAAACAGGTATGTTTACATGATTGTCTGATTGATGATAGGTTGCCGATACTTTATCCTTAATAGTGAGTTCTATGTCCGGTTGTAATGGAGTTTGAATTTATGTTATCTTATTTCGTTTTTTGAAGACTGTATGTTTGTTTTGTTCATTTCTGTGTAGTTTTTAGATACAAAAGATAGAAACCCATATCTGTAATTCTATGTTTCTGCTGGTATTTTGAGGAATGAGGTCTTTTCTTTTATCACATTGCTATATTTGCTGCTTTTCAATAGAACCAGTTACTTACAAGTTGTGAGTGCGACCATTATATTTCTAGGGCTATGTGGTCTACCGTGTTCGTGTCAAGCGTGGTGGAAGGAAGAGGCCTGTTCCCAAGGGTATTGTGTATGGTAAACCCACCAACCAGGGTGTCACTCAACTGAAGTTCCAGCGCAGCAAGCGCTCTGTTGCTGAGGAGCGTGCTGGTAGGAAATTGGGCGGTCTCAGAGTTCTCAATTCTTACTGGATTAACGAGGTCTGTGTCTAAACTTCATATCCATTTTACTTCTAGTGTTTATTTATGTCATGCTAGAGTGCAAAGTTATTGCTTTCCTAATCTAGACGATTAACTGTATTTCTTAGTGCACAACAAACTTTTAAACTTGACGAATTAAATTCTACTATGATCTGTGAGGTGGTTAAATTCATTTTCTAGAAATGCAAACATCCTTTTTAAATGGTTGTATAGAGCTGAGTTATTTATAATTCTTTTTCTCGCTGCCAACTCTTTGTGCACCAAGTTTTTAAAATGGGAATAGCATTAATCTTAACCTTCTCCAATGCAGGATTCTACCTACAAGT
The DNA here is from genome assembly GCA_037355625.1 of Petunia x hybrida. Classification (NCBI taxonomy): domain Eukaryota; kingdom Viridiplantae; phylum Streptophyta; class Magnoliopsida; order Solanales; family Solanaceae; genus Petunia; species Petunia x hybrida. Next base: position 26,767,287 of record JBBBVM010000041.1, read on the forward strand.
ACTTTGAGGTAATATTGGTTGACCAAGCACATGCTGCTATCCGCAACGATCCAAGGATCAACTGGATCTGCAACCCAGTGCATAAGCACAGAGAACTACGTGGTCTTACTTCAGCTGGTAAGAAGTACAGGGGTCTCCGAGGAAGGGGACATCTCCACCACAAAGCACGCCCCTCAAGAAGGGCAACCTGGAAAAGGAACCAGACTCTGTCTCTACCCCGCTACCGTTGACCTGCTTGACCTTCTTGAGAGATTATCGATTGCTTAGTTTTGTTTCATTACCTGGTTTTGGTCGTTTAATCTTGGTAAAGGAACCAGACTGTCTCTCTGCCGCTACCGTTGATCTGATTGACCTTCTTGAGAGATTGTTGATTGCTTAGTTTTGTTGCATTACCTGGTTTTGGTCTTTTTATCTTGAGACTAGTTCAGCTGTTACAATTTTGAACAACTACATTTATATCAAACAAGACTTGGAAGTTTTGATAGCTGATACATGATTACCTTTCCCGTCAATGTATTGTTTTGTGGTGAGAATGCCTTATTTCTGTGGCTGTCATGGTTATCTGCAGGATCATGCATTTGAAAGATAACTCCTTAAAAGGTGGTTTGGTTCATGTCCTAATTATTATTAATTGGTGAAAAATGGTATAGAGATTATAATGTAGGGACTGAACTCATTAAAGGTCCGTTGGTTTACAGCCTAGTTATGTAGTACTCTTTATGACGTTTGTTTTGTGGTGAGTATAGGAGTCGTTTGGTAGAGAAATGAGTTATACGTGGATTAACAATACATGAATTAGTAATGCAGAGATTAGTAATACATGTATTAATAATACATGGATTGTTTTAAGTCATGTGTTTGGTTTATTGTATTAAAATTAAGATAAACATTGTATAACTTAAACTTGTGTTTGGTTTAAAAGTGCATAAAGTTTTATTTTCAATTATACCCTTGAATTCTTATCCATGTATTAAATAAAGGGTTTGAGGGTAGGTATTTTAGTCATTTCATTGTTTATCCATGTATTAGTAAAAATGGTATTACTAATACCATGGTGAGCTAGGTATTAGATAGTACTTGAATTGGTGTATTAATTAATATATGTATTAGTTATCCCAACTTAAAAAAACCTACCAAACAGTGGATAACATTGAAAAAAGTGCTAATACATGTATTAACTAAGCAATACACCATACCAAACGACCCCTAATAGAATTGTTATATGGTGAATACGAACATAGAGATTGTAATGTAGGGATTGCTAGGTGTAGGTGGTTGGTCTCTGTTCTTGTTTGTCCATTATGTTTATTGATGCCCTATCTAATGCATGCTGTTACTTTTGGTATCTCACTGGTGAACAGAAGCCTAAAGCAACAGTATGAAACGGAGTCCTAAATAAGTTTCAGCATCTTGCTCATTTGCTCATTTAAACGGTCCGTGCATCAGATCAGTATGATAATTAGCTAGCTAAGTTGTCGATTCCTTGGGCTTTTACAACTTGAAAGAAGTTTAGTGGAGGGTTGTAACCTTTCCGTCCTTTTACTTCCTAATATATCATGGAAAATAGTCTTTTATTTAGTTGGTTACATGCTCTTTTTTTTTTCCCCCAGTCCTAGCTACAACCAAACTAAACAGAAATGTTCATATAGGATACAACAGAAATCAGGAAGTAGCACCAATGAAGGCATCCTAACTAGTGGAATTGAGCTAAGTTTGCATAGGATATGAGACATTTTGCCTAGACATAATTGGGAAAAAAATACAAGTGGGTTGTGCTGAGTTGCCTGATTTTGATTAGTTAGCTTCTTGGGTTGCGCTGAGTTGCCTGATTTTGATTAGTTAGCTTCTCCAAGAAACTAGAAGAATTACGTCTCTACAGTGGTTTTTCGTCTCTTTCGAAAAGCTGGAAAGACACTTCTTAATTATTGCTCAAAAGAACTAGTCCATTATCTTAACGATATTCAAAATAAGACTTAATCTAGATATTATCCGAAATGAGTCAGACTATAGGATATATAATTATAATACAAATAAAGCAATAGGTTCTATCATGATACCAACTATTGGTGTAGTGTCCTTAGACAAGTGGACAACGTGTAAGAATGTGATAAATTAACTAATGAGCCAATCAAACGGATGCACAAGAGATAAAAGAATGTTAGATGACAAGAACTCATAGAAAACAGGAAAGGAGCATGGCACAAACTAACACAGTATTTGGGTAAAGGGATAATTAGAAATATGGGATTCAATGGAGTATTGGTGGTGTCGGTGGCAAAAATTTCAGCAGACATTTGGCAGTTGTTGGCGTGTGTGGCAGATCCAATAAGTAGCCAGCAACTGTTGGATCTTGTCATCTGTTTTCCTCTTCAACAGCTTGGTCACTTAGCTCTCTGTGTTTGCACTTTCCTCTGTTTTCCACCTAATCTTTACTACTACCATCCTCATTCTTATACTAGTACTACTACTACATCATCAAGTGATCAAGATTCAGATGATAGCTCTCCAGCTTTTACTTCTTCTTCTTCTTTGGGACAGACTTGGGTTGACTTCGACCTGATTGCCTAATCTTAGTAAAGTGACTAGTTACGCACTCTGTGTTTCTTTATATTGAGGTTTCCTTGTAATTATTAGAAGTGTGAACCTTTTGTTTTGAGTTCTTGAGCTTGTGTTGAGGATTCTAATACAATTTTCTTTGAGATATAGTTCTAGGTGCTTTTTTCTGATCCTTGTATAATGAAAATGAAAGAGAACCATCAGCAACGGGTCTATGGTCAGTTTTTGTAGACTTTTGGGGCAGCTGCCAAACTTTTGATTCTTCACAAGCATGCAGTAGTTTATTTTGGAATTGAGAGATTTACATTTTAGTGAATGAAATTAAGAAATATTTTGACCAGATAAATTTGCTAGTGTATACTACTACTTATCGTAGATAAGAAAAACTTTCATTAGTTGATCTTCGTCTCCTCTAACTGAGTGCATGCTATAGCATTTAATTTTTTTCCCTAGCATCTCCATTTGAGTCAACCTCTCATAGGTCATAATTTTCTGAAGGTTAAATACAGTTAATATTACTTCCTCTGTTCTACTTTACGTGTCAGAGTTCGGATTACGAGGGTCAAACTTATTATCTTTGACCGTGAATTCAAACATAGATTCTTTGATTTTTTTAAAATAAAATTTATATATTTAAAAACTACTTATAATAATTTATAATTCAAAATAATTATAAAATATTGAATAAAAATATGGTCAAAGAAGGACCTCGAAGACTTCTCAAATAATAACCTTGCCACATAAAGTGAAATGGAGAGTGCATTTATCTAGAAAGCATGAAGGAAACTGTCAGAGTGATAAAATGATACCATGAATTTGGAGAAATCCACATTCTTTTAGTGAAAATTACTTAAGAACAGTAAACATATGTAGTCCCATAATTCGCCAATATAATATTTGAATCATGATTGAGCACATCAATAAATGGTACACAAATTTTACCCAAACTGAGGCATTATTTCAGAAGTCCATGTCTGGCTTCCCTCAGGTCAAATACTTCATATGTAAAGAAAAGAAAGACTCTCACAATCAAATGGATAACAATAAGTAAATGATGCATGTCAGGCAACATCCGGACCATGCAAAATAAAAGAAAAGAGAAAGAACAAGATATTAGTTTCAAATAACATGGAGCACAGTGATTTATAGAACACAAATAACACAAGAAAGATAGGACAGGTATTAAATAAAATAAAGAGAAACCGACATATGGAACAGAGAAAATAACTTCAAGGGCTAATTATAGTAAAACAGACGGATGATACTTTTGGAGCACGACATTGTCTGTCGAGCCAGAAATCAATTGATGCTAAAACAGAGCAAGAACACAATTCCACTTTTGTTAAACAATGTACCAAAGAGGTACTAAGTTCGTACAAAAGGTGGACTTTGCTCCTGTTATAGACTTGAGGAGTTGTTAAGTCCAAGTGTCCAACATGTTTCCTAATACCTATACTGAATCCCTTATTCCACAAGTATATGTATCAAATACATCTGTAATTTACAACATATATTCCACTCAAAACAACATCGCTCTCTAGCCATATTGTCCGAAACACAAAGGTATAACACATCAATTTTTTCTTCTTTTTCCCCAACTCTATCCTTGCTAACTGTTGAGTGTTTGCTAGAAGTCTCCTGGCATAACTCATTTTACTCCAACGGTGTTAAAAGCATGTCCCATATCAGCCCAGTTAGTCTCAACATAGGAAGGAGGTGGAAACTGGTTGAGTTGAATCTTTACACAAGAAGCATCCACTGCGTAACTTATAGCTTCTCCTCTGTAAGTTGTCTTGTGTCAAACAGGCGCCATGAGTCACTGTCCTTGTGATAATCTATCTGTAAACTTTCAGATCCACGATGCATACAATCTATGGAGTCTTTCAAGTTGTGGATAAAAAAATAAAATAAACGAGAACCATCTTTTCTGACTCCTTTACAGACTTGACTAAGGTACAAGCATCGTAACCGTTCGATGGAAATTTAATAGTATATCTTTCAGTTGCAGCTAATCTGATCATAAGCAAACATCAGTGAACTTAGGCAGGATAGTTTACCTTCTCTTGAATCGTGTCAACCTTTCGCTTGCTTAACTCTGTACTGGAAGTGGCTGATGAGGATTGCAATAGCTGCAACAATGCAAACTCATTTAAGCCATGCCATGATAGGAACCAATATTGTCTCGATTGATTAGGGCCATTTAGTTCATCAGCACGTCTGATGCAACAGTTAAAAGGACAAAGTTGAGGTAGAAGTCTTGTCTGCTCAGTATAGTTCAAATACTCAGTCTCCGGCTCTTGTCCCAGTTCAAGCTAATTTGCCAACTGGGTTCATGCTCTGGAAACTAGCTCCAGCTAGTTAAAAACCTGTCCTGAAGTTCAGTATTGGGCCCAGGTTGCTGCTGAGCATTTTTCTTGGCTTAGCATGAGATTAGATATTAAGCTCGATATGTTTATCATCCTAGCCCGTCATCTTTCAAAAACCAAACCAAATTAGCTCCATCTTAATCTCTGCCTTCTTTTATGTTCACAAATGTCTTAATTTGAGTAGACAACACAATTCCTCTATACTTGTAAGAAAGCAGTCACCAATAGAAGAATGACATGTAAGAAAGCAGTCACCAATAATCCCTGCAAGAACACAGCCCATCCTTAAAATGGTGAAATCTATTGGCATCTCTCAGAATTATCTCTCGTCCAGTGACTTTAGCGATCAACTTAATAGCAGAATGACAATCACCACAAACCCGAAGATTTTTCATTACTCGTATAGGCATTCCTTCAGGCAATTTCAGAAGTCCATAGGCCACAGCTAGTTTCTCACTGTGATAATTCAAGCTATGCATCTTCTCTTCTTCATCCACATCATGCAGAGCAAAGCTTCCATCGGGACTATATCCAGCTTCTCTTAATAAAGGGTCCAGTTTTTCTAACATTTTGACGATCAATTCATGCTCAGGATGAGGTGTGCTCTGTCCACCAGTGAACATATGCACTTTTTTGTCTGCCTCAAGCCAACTACAACCAGGCGATTTAACCACTTCCCTAGACTGCATTGTCTTCCTAAGCTCAGCAACATCATCCCACTTACCTTTGGATGCATAAATATTAGAAAGTAGGACATAGGGTCCTGAGTTTTGGGGTTCAAGCTGTAAAAGTTTTTTTGCAGCAACTTCCGCCAAATCTAGGTTCATATGCATCCTACACGCACCCATCAGAGAACCCCAAACAATTGCATCTGCTTCTACAGTCATTTTGTTAATCAGATCCATTGCCTCATCCAAGCGGCCAGCTCGACCAAGCATGTCTACCATGCAAGCATAATGTGCAGTTCCTGGCTCCATCTGATATTTTGAATTCATGGACTCGAAGATGTCTTGCCCTTCTTTCACTTTCCCAGTGTAGCTGCAAGCAGATAAAACTCCAACAAAGGTAACCACGTCTGGGATAATACCTAAAGAACACATTTCTCTAAACACTTCTAGAGCTTCGTTTCCTAAACCGTGTTGAGCATAACCTGTTATAATAGAATTCCACATGACGACATCTTTCGGAGAAAATCTGTCAAATATTAATTTTGCCTTGACAAAATCACCGCATTTGATGTACATCGTGATTAATACAGAGGAGACGTACACGTCCTCACCACAATCACTTCTGATTAACTGTGCATGTATCTCTCTACCATAATCAAGACTTGCAAGTGTAGCACAAACTGAAAGTATGCTTATCAAGGAGGGGAAATTTGGCCGAAATCCTTCTACTTGCATTCGACGAAACAAATTCAACGCCTCTAACTCATATCCTTTCCTTTCGTAAACCTTGATCATTGCACTCCATGTTGCATCATCCTTCTCCTTTAAAAGATCAAACACCATCTTTGCCTTAGCAACCTCCCCATTCTGTCCTATTCCAAGTATTATAGCATTACAAGCAGGAGTGGTTTTTACAGGCATTGCTTCAAAAAGCTTCCATGCCTCTTCAAATCTACCATTTTGCACATAGCTTATTACAATTGCTGTCCACGAGACCTCATTCTTCTCAGGCATGACTTCAAAAAGTTTTCTAGCAATATCCAGTTTACCATTTTGGGCATATCCTGAAACCATGGCAGTCCAAGAAATCACATTCTTTCGTGGCATATCGTCAAAGACCTCACGAGCCTCATCCAACCTTCCTTCCTGACAATACCCACATATCATATTAGTCCTCGCAACAACATCCTTTACCGGCATCATATCATAAAGCCTTCTAGCCTCATCAATTCTCCCTTCTTGAATCAACCCACCTAACATCACAGTCCACGACACGACATTCTTCTCAGGCATTCGCCAAAACAGCATTTCCGCCTCCTCAACCAACCCTTCCTCCACATACCCTCTAACCATAGCAGTCCAAGAAATGACATTTCTCTCCGGCATTTCATCAAACACCTTTCTTGCTTCCTTCACCATCCTATTCTTTACATAACCAGAGATTAACCCATTCCAGGAAACAATATTTCTCTCAGGCATTTGATCAAACAGACACTGGCCTTCATGGGGTTGCTGATTTTGGAAATACCCAGCTATTATAGAGTTCCAAGAAGTTACATTTTTGTTGGCCATTTCATCGAACATCTTTCGGGCATTCTGAATTTGGCCTAAACGAACTAAACGAGTAATCTGAGAATTCGCTGCAATTGCGTGAGAGTGATAGCAGTTCCGACATTGCACGAAGAATAAGCGGTGCATCAAATGACTAACCTAAGGTATATTGGAGTCTTTGTGAGCAGAAAAGTAACTATGTCCCAATTTATGAGACCGAGTTTGGTTTGACAAATTTAAAAAAGAAAGAAGATTATTAGAAATTTATGATCTAAAATTAGACTAACATAAATATTTATGTGATTGAAAATAATTTTATAAAAATATATTGTTTCTACTTATAAAAATTGGGACAGATTAAAAAGGAAATAGTACAAATTAAGAAAGAGGGAATAGAAACAGAAAACAAGTGTAGTATTTTTATGTTATTTAGATACAAAGTTTATTTGGTAAAATTTGTCGTATAAAACTAGTTATGGAAATTTATATGGCAATAAATAATTTTAATAAGGGTACAATGCAAAGTTTAACATTAATTAACTTAATTCTTTTTATTTATTTTTAAATATTAAAATATGTTATTTTTTTTGAACTGATTACAATGACGGGAATATAAGGAGAGGGATCATATATCTCTTAAAGACTTAACACAAATGGTCTTTCTTCTCCGTAGACCTAGCACAACTAGCCCCTCACACTTCCTTATCGAGGTATCTGCGCTCTTTCTTTTCACATGTCCGAACCATTAGAGCCTTACTTCTCGCATCTTATCCACCACTGAGACCACTCCCACCTTGTCATGGATAGCGTCATTCCTAATCCTATCTATCTTAGTATACCCGCACATCTATCTAAGCATTCTCTTCTCTGCCACAACGATTTTCTGAATGTGAGAGTTCTTCATTGGCCAACACTCCGTCCCATACAATATCGCTGGTCTAATGACCACTCTGTAGAATTTTCCTTTGAGTCTAGGCGGCACTCTCTTATCGCATAGGACTACTGAAGCAAGCCTGCAGTTCATCCAAGCTACTCCAATACGATGTGTAAAATCAACGTCAATTTCTCCATTACCTTGGAGAATTGAGCCAAGATACTTGAAGCTTCCTTTCTTGGGTATACCTTAGTTATCGAGCGTCACTTCTACATTTGGCTCATGAGACACATCACTAAACTTGAACTCCATGTACTCCGTTTTTGTCCTGCTAAGTCTGAAACCTTTAGACTCTAGAGTCTGCTTCTACACTTCCAACTTCTCATTAACCTAGTTCCGATTCTCATCAACTAAAACAATATTATCGGCAAGTAACATACACTACGACACTTCTACTTGAATACTCAGTGTCAATTCATCTATCACAACGCAAATTAAGAACGGGCTGAGTGCTGACCCTTGGTATAACCCCATATCAACTGAAAAGTGGTCTGAGTCCCCCTACTGTTCTTACTCGGGTCTTGGCTCCATCATACATGTCCTTAATCGCTCTGATGTATGCCACAGATACGCCTCTGGATTCCAAGCACCTCCATAAAACCTCCATTGGCACCTTTTCAAGGTCAATGAACACAATATGTAGGTCCATTTTCTTGTCCCTATACTGCTCTACTATCCTCCTAAAAAGATGAATGGCTTCCATAGTTGATCTCCCAGGCATGAATCCGAATTGAATCTCAAATATAGTCACATCCCTCCTCATCCTCTTCTCTATCACCCTCTCCCTTTCATCGAATGACTTAGAAGTTTGATACCCCTATATTTGTTGCAGTTTTGAATATCACACTTGTTACCGTGGTACTCCATCTCCATTCTTCAGGCATTTTCGCCGACCTAAGGATGATATTAAACAATCAGGTTAGCAACTCCAAACCTGCTCTGCCCGAATCTTCCAAAACTCTATTGGGATCTCGTCTGGCCAGTCGCTCTCCCCCCTCGCAACTGTCGAATTACCTCCTTAACCTCCTCTACTCTTATGCGCCTACAATACCCATAATCTCGGCGACTCTCTGAGTGTGCTAACTCACAAAGCACAATATGCCTATCACCTTCTATGTTCAGGAGTTTGGAAGTACACCTGCCATCTTCGTCTAGTATGGGCCTCTTCCACAAACCTGTACCATCCCCATCTTTAATGCACTTTACTTGGTCTAGGTGGTGCGTCCGCCTCTACCTTATTTTTGCGAGCCTGTATAACCTCTTATTCCCTCCCGTACCTGCTATTTCTTTATACAGGCATTCAAAAAGCTGCTATTTTAGCCGTCGAAACTGCTAACTTCGCTTCCCTCCTCGCAGTCTTATAGCCTTCCCTGTTCATCCTCTTTTCTTCCTCATCAGTGCTCTCCAGAAACCTCAAGTAAATGGCTTTCTTGGCTTCTACTTTCCCTTCATCTTCATTCCACCACCAATCCCCTTTGTGCCTACAAGAGTTACCCTTTGAAACCCCTAGCACTTCTCTAGCCGCTTCCCTGATGCGATCTGCTGTCATGGTCCACATACTACTCGCATCCCTCTACTCTCCCAAGCCCCATGGCCACCAACTTCTTCCCCAATTCCTTTTAACCCATTTAAAACTGAAGCTTATAAGCTGTATTGGGTGAAAAATGGCTTTATACGTGGTACCTCGAGCGCATGATCCGGAACACTTCATGTAAAGATCTGTTGGTTTGGACACGAGGCAAACAATACTGCTCCCGAGGTAATTCACCGAGGTCAAAGTTCTTGATGAGCTTTGAGAAGGAATTACCTCGGTAAGCAATAAGCTCATATCCCCGAGGCAGAAAACCCAAGCCTCGAGAAATCAGTTCAAGCTTCGGAGAATTAGTTTCAACCTCAAAGAAGTGGGCACCCCACGATCTTTGCCCACTAACTCAGCTTTCAAGGGGATAAGACGTGGGCAAGAACACGATTAGAACATGAGGAAGTGGCCGTGATTTCCTTTAGTTTGATCATCTATAAATAGCGCTTGATTTTATATTGTAGGCATCTAGAAATATATATACTAAAACTCTGCCAAAGTTTGTACTCATTACGATTGATATTGAAATCTTACATTTTTGTTCCTGTTGCTAAATTGTTTATTTCAATTCATTGTTTTTAGGCAACTTTGATACTTTGCTTTACTTGTAAACCCATCATAAATTCGATTTGTTGTCCTATTCCGGTTTAGGCCAATACAAATTGACATAGTCTGTGGGGATTCAAGCAATAACGTCTGTTCCAAAGTTGTACGGAACGTTTGTTCACTTTAATACTTCGGATCCTTAGCGATGGGTACAACAAAGAAACAGTTGATGAAAATCAACAACACCCCGCTGGGCAGGTTAATACCGAGGCATTTATGCCTCCACCGCCACCAAACATCATAACTACACCTTCTCCGGTCGACCCTTCTTCATCGGGGTCGAACGACCCATTCCAAGCCTACGTTATTTGTACCTTGCAACAAATCCGGAGACAATTTATCGAACATGCAAATTTTAACGTTGAGTTTCGTAGTTCATTGGAGGCAGCCTTGATAAGAAATAATGCCACCGCTACTAATACTCCACATGTAGTTCCGAATAGAGGCATCCCAAAATTCATTCCTATGGACGCGACAATAGGGGGACCTCAAAATGGGGCTACATCTGGAGGCTCAGAGACTGTAACCAACGCCAATCCACCCTTCGGGACAACTCCCACCATGGCAAAAACAAACGTTTCGGTAGACCTCGTAAAAAGGAAAAGGGAGATCAAAGTCCAAGTCGAGAAGCAGCTCGAAAACGTCATCGGGGTGAGGAAGACCCAAAAGGCTTTGGATATTGATAAATGCATGCAGTTGCCTTACAAACCGAGGCTGCCCCAACACCTATTCCAAAACATTCCAAGATGCAAATCTTGAAAAAATGTGATGGTACGACCGATCCAGTTGAACATGTAACTGAGTTCATGGCGATGGAGAAAGGAAATGATTTGTTTGAGATAGAGAAGGAGTTGATGTTTTTGAAAAAATCTAGAGATACGTTGGAGAAATGAGCGTTGCATTGGTACATGCACCTACCTTCTGAATCCATCCCGAATTTTAATGAAGGTTGATTTGTTCATTAAAGCTCACACGGGAGCGCAGAAAATCCTCTAGAGGAAGAAGGACATTTTTAAAGTCAAACAACGGTTCGGGGAGCCTATCAAGGACTTCCTCGAACGCTTCCAAACTGAAAGGATAGAATTGCCAACAATGGATGACAACTTCGCAATCATGGCATTTGAAAAGAACATTAATGTTCGTAACTCCGAAGCTGCTGCCGAGCTAAAGAAAGAACTTCAACAATACCAAGCTCAAATGCGGGACGAGCTACACGATAGAACTACTACCAAAGTAAGGTTGGAAGAAGCAAAATAGAGAGCTGCTGGTCGAAGTTCTAACTATAGAGGTCGCCCTGAATCCTCGCGATGAGCCGAGGTGCCATGGGTAAACTCGAAGGAACGGTATGAGCCCTACAACTCACAAAGGCAATATGTGAGTCAGAGGCTCGGGGGAAAACATGTGAGCCGACGGCTCGGAGGCAGGGTTAGTGCCAACGTTAACCAAAAAAGCACCACGAGGCCCGACTTAGTATCCAAGGAGAAGGATTTACCTTGGATTCCTGATTACAATTTGAATGTGTCAACTACGGAGTTGGTAAAAGTGTTGAAGAGAATGACAGACCAAGGGTGAGGTTACCGAAGGATAATATGAGAACCGCCCGGAAAAGAGAGATCATAACTTGCATTGTGAGTTTCATGTTGATTATGGTTACCGCACTGAGGATTGTAAAGCTCTTTACCTCGAGGTAGCCCACTTGCTGAAGGGCATGTTCGAAGAATTTCTTACTGAAAAAGGGAAACAAAACTTCACAAAAAATAGAGGGGATGGATATCCACAGAGGGCACCACCCGCTGAGAGAGTTGTAAATATGATAACGGGAGGCTCGAAGGTGAACGGTGTGAATTTCGCCGCCGCAAAAAATTCTCTACTCTCAATAGCGATGGAGAAAAGTCCAGTTCGAGTAAGGAGATTGTTTTTGAAGATGACGATTGTGATGGGATGATGTTTCCCCATCATAATGTTTTGGTCATTTGTTGAGAATCAACTACTCGGACATTAAGTGAGTCTTGATTGACCCCAGAAGGTCGGTGAGCATTATAAGCTACCGGGCTATTTAAAAGATGTGGTTGAAGAGTCAAATCGTCTCGAAGGCGACCATCCTGACTAGCTCCAACAGCTTTAAGGAGAAAACGTTGAGTGAGATTACACACAACACATACACAGTAGGAGCTGTAAAGGAAACCATGTTCCAGTTCATGCCCGAGGACATGACTTACAATGTGATCCTCGGGAGACCTTGGATTCATGCTATGTAAGCTGTGCCATCCATGCATCACCAAATCATTAAGTTCTCAACCCCTTGGGGAATCTACTCGATCTGAGAAGAGCAACGAGTAGCTAGAGAATGCTACTCGGTTGCTTTGAAGAGTGGAGTCATCTCGAGTGGATAAAAGAAATAACAATCAATGCAGCTGGGGTCTGATGAAGATGGGGTTTCGACTCCTTAAATGGATCCCCAAGGAGATGTGATGGAAAAAATCCCAGCATGCTACCAAGAGCCTCAGAAGCAAAAGGCCGAGGATTCAACTATTGAAGAGTTATAATCGTTTTGTAAAGGAATTTCCATATAGAAAAGTATTTGGCAGCTTGGAGTTAGACCCAGAGTCGAAGAAAGCTATTGTGGAAAGAAGTCCAAGGATGATTGCTTCGAGTGGTCCCACGTTGATGTGGTCGGTATCAATCCAGAGATCATAATACATAAACTTAATGTGGACTCACGCCATACCCCGGTGAAGCAGAAAAAGAGGCTCCGTACTGGCATAAGAAAAAAGGTGATTGAAGATGAAACAAAAAAGTTGCAAGATAATGGCTTCCTGAGGGAAGTAAAGTATCCTGAATGACTTGCTAATGTTGATATGAAAATTAAAGACACAAAAATGAAAGACAAGAAATAAAGCAAGACCCAATTGATTTAACGAAGAATTAAGGAAGTAGATTAGGGAAGATTATCCTAATCACCCCCTTAATCACCTAAACAAATGAACCACTACTATTTTATCCTCAATTAGTGTAAGCTAATTGCACATCACAGAAATTAAAGTGCTAAAGCAAACAAACTTAGCCAAATCCTCACAATTATCAATATTCATCAAAACTAGGTATGCTAATGACTTTAGGAGTATTTATACTATGACACAAATGCCTTAATTAACCCTTAACAATGGGCCTTCAAGTCATTAGCTACTGTTGGGCCTTCTGATCCTCGTCTCAGCGCGATCACGCTGTGATGGTCGCTATCGCGCTGAGCATTAATTCATAGCCACGCGATCGCGGCTATGGTCTCGCGAGCGCGCAGGCAAAGGCTTCAACCAGCCTCTTGCGCGATCGCTTCTGTGGATTCGCGATCGCGCAGCTCTGCATTTTCATCCTCCGCGATCGCGTTGGTCTTCTCTCTGGCTCTTCGCGATCGCGCCTGTACACTCGCGATCGCGATGCATATTTTCAATTCCAGAGGCAGTAAGCATGCAAAACTGCCCTAGAACCTCCAATACTTGCCCAATCAGTTCCAGTTGTGTGAACATTGCATGTAGCTATTGCAACTCCCGAGCTTGGCTCCTTGTGAAAGGTTTGGATGAGCGTCGAGTTGCATCTTACTCCCCTTCTTGAGAAGAATCCGTCCACGGATTCACTTGATCTTTTACTTCGAAGGGAGATAAGTCACACACGTTGAACGTGTTGTGCACTTGGTAATTGCTTGGCAACTCCACCTTGTACGTATTGTCATTAAGGCGTTCAAGGACTTGGAAAGGGCCATCGCCTCTAGGCATCAATTTGCTTGTCCTCTTATTTGGGAACCTATCCTTCCAGAAATGAACCCACACCCGATCACCGGGCTCAAAGATGATCTTCTTCCTTCCTTTGTTTGCCTTCTTGGCAACTTCTTGGTTTTTCTTCTCAAGTTGTTTCCTTACTTGCTCATGAAGTTTCTTAATCTCTTGAGCTCTCACCTTGGCATCTAAGCTTAAGACAACATTACTAGACAAAGGCGTAAAATCCAAGGGGGTAAGGGGATTAAAGCCATACACAACATCAAAAGGTGCCATGCAAGTAGATGTGTGCATGATCCTATTATAAGCAAATTCAATCAAAGGTAGATGTTCTTCCCAAGAAGCTAGTTTTCCTTTAACCATAGATCTAAGTATTGCACCCAAGGTTCTATTAACAACCTCGGTTTGGCCATCGGTTTGAGGGTGGCAAGAAGTGGAGAACAACAAGCCTCCCCCAAAGCTCTTTCCAAAAATGACAAAGGAACTTGGGATCCCTATCACTAACAATAGTTTTTGGGACCCCATGCAATTTAAGCACATTGTCAACAAACAAATTAGCTATGTGAGATGCATCATCAACCTTGTGGTATGGAATGAAATGAGTCATTTTAGAAAATCTATCAACAACCACAAAAATGTTATCCTTTCCCCTTTTGGTCCTAGGCAACCTAAGGACAAAATCCATAGAAATGTCAAGCCAAGAACCTAAGGGAATGGGAAGGGGTGAGTACAAACCATGTGGGAGTAGCTTTGACTTGGCTTGCCTACATTCCAAGCATTAGCCACACACCCTCACAACATCCGCTCTTATTTTGGGCCAATAGAATTGCTCCTTAAGAATCTCCATTGTCTTGCCCACACTAAAATGCCCCATTAGTCCCCCACTATGGGCCTCTCTCACTAGCAATTCCCTCCAAGATGAACTAGGCACACATAACTTCCCATTCCTAGACAAGAACCCATCAAACTTGTGAAACCTCTTTTTCTCCACATCACCACTAAGTTCCTCCTCACCACACAATCGATTGATTCTTCTACCCCTTTCCTCCACTTCACAATTAGCATAAAGTTCTCCAAACTCCGGATCATTTGCATACATCTCCCTCATGCTCTCAAAGCCCATGAGTTTGGACCCCAAAGTATTCAACAACAAATGCCTTCTTGATTGAAGAACAAACTTTCTTGATAAGGCATCCGCCACCACATTCTCTTTCCCCTTTTTGTAATGGATGATATAGGGAAAAGTCTCAAGAAACTTCACCCATTTGGCATGTCTCACATTCAATTTTTCTTGGGATTTGAGGTGTTTTAAGGATCGGTGGTCAGTTGTAATGACAAATTCTTTGGACCAAAGGTAATGTTGCCAATGAGCCAATGCCCTCACCAAGGCATTCAACTCTTTGTCATAAGTGGAATATTTAGTGATTGCTCTCTTGAGTTTCTCACAAAAATAGGCAATAGGCAATAGGCTTTTGTTCTTGCATCAACACGGCTCCAATACCTACCTCACTAGCATCACATTCAATCTCAAAGGTCTTATCAAAGTTTGGCAATAGGAGAGGTGTGGAACTAAGGACTTCCTTCAATTTTACAAAAACCTCTTCTTGCTCTTTCCCCCACACAAACACCTTATCCTTCCTTATCACTTCGATCAATGGTGCGGCTATAGTGCTAAATCCCCTCATATACCTCCTATAGAAGCTAGCCAACCCATGAAAACTTCTCACATCACCAATGCTTCTAGGAGTGGGCAAATATCTAATGGCCTCCACCTTAGCCTCATCTACTTCCACACCATTTGCACTCACCACAAAACCAAGGAAAACAACTTTTTCAACACAAAAAGAACACTTTTTCGAATTAGCAAATAGTTGTTCCTTTCTCAAGACATCAAACACTTGTTTCAAATGATTAGCATGCTCATCAATGGATTTGTTATAGATAAGGATGTCATCAAAATAAACCACAACAAATTTTCCAATGAAGGATTTGAGCACATGGTTCATCAACCTCATGAAGGTTGAAGGAGCATTGGATAAGCCAAAAGGCATGACAAGCCACTCATAAAGACAAAAGTTGGTCTTAAAGGCCGTCTTCCACTCATCACCCAGTTTCATTCGGATTTGGTGGTATCCACTCCTCAAATCAATTTTAGAGAACACACAAGATCCACATAACTCATCAAGCATATCATCTAACATAGGAATAGGATGACGATACTTTACCGTGATCTTGTTGATGGCTCTACAATCCACACACATGCGCCAAGTCCCATCTTTCTTTGGTACTAGGATGACCGGGACTGCACATGGGCTCAAGCTTTCTTGCACAAGTCCTCTCCCAAGCAACTCCTCCACTTGCTTTTAGAGTTCTTTGGTCGCTTCCAGGTTGCTTCTATAAGCGGCCTTGTTGGGCAACTGGGAACCCAGAATAAGGTCAATTTGATGCTCAATGCCTCTTAGTGGTGGCAATCCACTATGCAACTCCTTGGGGAAGATGCCTTCATAACCTTGCAAAAGAGAAGAAATAGAACTAGGAAAAGAAGGGGTTAGTTCATTAGTAGGCAAAACATGTTCCTTGTGTAGGAGGAGAATCATGGGTGCTCCTTCTCCACATCCTTTAAACATTCCTTCCTAGACAAGAACAAGTTCACTCCCTCTTTTGGTTCCTCACCCTTTTGAGTAACAACTCCCACTCTCCCTTCCTCCACAACTCCCTCTTTCTTTTCTTTCTCTCTTTTCAACTTTAGCTCCCTCATCTTCCTATAACCCTCACTCATTTTCGCCGGAGTCAATGGGTTTAGAACATACTTTCGACCCCCCACTTTCAAGGCATACCTATTAGTCTTGCCATCATGCCTTGCCAATCGGTCATATTGCCAAGGCCTACCAAGCAAGATATGGCAAGCTTGCATAGGGACCACATCAAACAAAAGCACATCATCGTAATCCCCAATCTTGAATTTAGTCAAGATGCTTGGTCACCTTTAGTTCATCACACTCATTCAACTATTGGAGTTTGTAAGATTGTGGGCACTTTTTAGTGGGTAGTTTGAGTTGCTCAATCAAGGTGGTGCTCACCACATTGACGCAACTACCACTATCAATAATCAACGAACAAGTAGCACCTTGAACCTTACAATATGCATAGAATAAACTCTCCCTTTGATTTGACTCCAACTCATCCTTCACTTGTGCCCCCATTATTCTTATTACCACAAGAGTAAGATAGTTTTCCTCTAGTTGCCCATCTCCCATCGGCTCCTCATCAAAATCATCGTCATATGGCATACCCCTATCTATCTCATCATCATCATCACTACCACCCATTTCATAGCCCCCATCACCCAAAGCAATAATAGTCCTCCTATTGGGATAATCTCGCATCATGTGGCCACAGCCGTTATACTTGTAGCATTGAATGTTAGATAAGTTTTCAAGTTTAGCTTTATTACCTCCCACCTTGGGCTCCTCCTTGGGCTTGGTTCTTTCAAAGTTGCCTTTGAAGTCACGCTTGGGATCCTTAGCTTTATCCCATGGGGTATAAGCCTTCACATTATCCTTTCCTTTGTTCCAAGTGGATGGGATGTTTTTGACTTTGTAAGACTTGTCTAGCTTGATACCGTTCTCCACCTTTTGAGCCGCTTGGAATGCATCAATCAAGCTTTCAAACCGGTGCAATTCCATTGGGAAGGAGATCTCCCTATTCAAACCTCCAAGGAATTTTGGTATGAGAGACCGGTCACCATCTAACACGTTAGTCCTTGTCCTAGTCCTCTCAAATTTATCAAAATACTCCACCGCGCTCTTGGTTCCTTGCCTCAAATTGTAGAACCTTTAGCGCAATTCATCCTCATAGTTTGGAGGTAGAAACCGAGCCTCCATCATGGCTTTCAAAGCCGCCCAACCCCCATTGGAAATGAGCACTTGTGTTTCCCTTTGTCTTCTCTTGGACTCCCACCAAGTAGAAGCATAGCTTTCAAATTGGGAGATAGCATACTTCACCCTTGTAGCATCTTGGACGTTGTTGATTTGAAAGATTCTCTCCATCGGGACCACCCACTCCATATACTTATCCGGATCACTTTCACCTAGGAAGGTAGGTAGGTTGACCTTGATAGTGTTCAACCCCGTATCTTCATCATGATACCTCCGTTGCCCACCATAACCCCCGTGGTCATAGTAGTCTCCATCACGATCCACTCTTCCTTGGTAACCTCCCCCAAATCGATCACCTCGAACCCTAGCTCCCCCGCGTTGGGCTTCACCCGGATAACGAAAAGGTTCATTATCATAGTTCTCATCCTCATGAAGACCCTCAACATCAAGTGGCCTTGGAGTGTCATTCCTTGGTTTCTAATTTCTTGGGAGATCATGAGCAGGATCCCTTGCTTGTGGAGTGACATTCGGAGAATAGGTATCTTGGACCACCATTTGAGAGTAGCGGTCATTGGCCCGAGAGATTTGGCTTGGTCCATCATCCCGTACCCCCTACGGTTGGAGGTGTGCCAACCACTTATTTACCCATTTCCCGAAGCTTTTCCTTTGTTGTTAGCTCTTTCACCGTCCCATCCAACCCATCAATCTTATCTTCGATCAAGCTCATTTTAGCCATCATGGTTTGCATCATGGTTTTAAGTTCCATGTCCGCTTCGACCCCCTTTTGAGTCATTGTACCTACAAACAAGTAAACAAATAATGTTAGTAGAAAGAGTCCTCACCGAGTCGCTCCCTAAGTTTTTACACTCAAATTGATGTCACTCAATTCACTCATGTTTGCACTCAATGTTCGGCTTTTACTCACTCTAATGCTCTCCCCTCACTTGCCTTTTTCCACTCTTTGGCTATTGCAAGTTTGTTCTTCGCATACTAAATCCAACTTGACAATCAAACTCAACTAATTAGGGATCGAAAGGAATTGTTGTGACAAGACACGGACAATTGAAACTGAAGAAAGCACTTTCGGAAAATTTAATGAAAGGGACAAAAGAAAGGCACGAATCGAATTGGCACGAATCGGATTCGAAATTGGATGAAATCTGGTTTGTGATCTAGAAACTCACTGTTCTTGATGCTGAAATTGAGTTCCGGTTGATTGGAAACTGTTATGGGGCTGTTGCGAACAATCTGTCTAAGAATCTGTTTTTCTGGAAAATTGATGTTCAGCGCGATCGCGAGCTTGGGCCGCATTCGCGAAGCCTTTGCTTGGTGGTACTTTCGCGATCGCGTGTGACTGTCGCGATCGCGTAGGCCTTTTAATAAGTGGGCTGCGCGATAGCGCTGGAACATGCGCGATCGCGTAAGCTTCTGGGTTTGAAACAGAACCCGATTTTGAAACTCACTTTTCAACTTGAATCTTCACAAACCACCGTATTTTTGCTCCAAATTTGAGATGTATACTCCTTGTTGGTCTGTGAACAAATCCCAGTAATTGATTCTTCGATTTCAACAACCAAATTCAAAACCTCCAATTTCATGATGAAGAACCCTAATTTTTGAATCCTTCAATTCAGCACCAATGTGTTGTTGTTTGTTCAATTCCTTTTGGGAATAGTTTCTAGGCAGCACAATCTTCAAATGGTACCAAAAATTTATTAAATAGAAACCTAATCCTAAGACTCATATTTTTGGGTTTTTGACTCTTTTTTTTACTTGATGAACAAGAATTGGCTTAGTGAATGTTAAAACAAATACTAATCAAGCTCTGATACCAAATGATATGAAAATTAAAGACACACAGATGAAAGACAAGAAATAAAGCAAGACCCAATTGATTTAGAGAGGAATTAAGGAAGTAGATTAGGAAAGATTATCCTAATCACCCCCTTAATCACCTAAACAAATGAACCACTACTATTTGATCCTCAATTAGTGTAAACTAATTGCAAATTAAGGGAATTAAAGTACTAAAGCAAACAAGCTTAGCCAAATCCTCACAATTATCAATATTCATCAAAACTAGGTATGCTAATGACTTTAGGCGTATTTATACTATGGCACAAATGCCTTAATTAACCCTTAACAATGGGCCTTCAAGTCATTAGCTACTGTTGGGCCTTCTGATCCTCGTCTCAGCGCGATCGCCCAGCGATGATCGCTATCGTGCTGAGCATTAAGTCATAGCCACGCGATCGCGGCTATGGTCTTGCGATCGCGCAGGCAAGGGCTTCAACCAGCCTCTTGCGCGATCGCGTCTATGGACTCGTGATCGCACAGCTCTACATTTTCATCCTCCGCTATCGCGTCTGACTGCTAACGGTCGCGTTGGTCTTCTCTCTGGCTCTTCGCGATCGGGTCTGTGCACTCGCGATCGCGATGAGTATTTTCAATTCTAGAGGCAGTAAGCATGAAAAACTGCCCTGGAACCTCCATTACTTGCCCAATCAGTTCCAGTTGTGTGAACATTGCTTGTAGCTGTTGCAAATCCCAAGCTTGGCTCCTTGTGAAAGGTTTGGATGAGCGTCGGGTTGCATTAAATGTCGTAGTTATCCCAAGAAAAAAAGAAAATGGAGAATGTGTGTAGATTATACTGACTTGAATAAAGCTTGCCCCAATGATTCATATCCATTGCCACAGATAGATAGGTTAATAGACTTCACGGCTAGACATAGGATGTTAACCTTCTTAGACGCCTACTCGAGGTACAATCAAATCTTGATGGATCCACAGGATCAAGAGAAGACCTCATTCATCACTGATTGAGGCACATACTGCTATAAGGTTATGCCCTTCAGACTCAAGAATGCTGGAGCAACCTTCCAAAGGCTAGTATGTCGAATGTTCAAGGATTATATTGGGAAGTCAATGGAGGTTTACATAGACGACATGCTAGTCAAATCAGTTCGGGTGGAAGATCATTTGAATCATCTGAGGGATGCCTTTGATGTTTTAAGGAAGTACAATATGAAGCTGAACCTAGAGAAGTGTGCATTCGGGGTCGGTTCAGGATAATTCTTAGGATTAATAGTCTCCAAAAGAGGAATCGAGGCTAATCTTGAGAAAATCATAGCTATTGAAGAAATCCTGGAAGTGCTCTAGGGGACTAAGGAAGTTCAACGCTTGACTGGCAGAGTCGATGCCTTGAGTAGATTCATCTTAAAGTCTTTTGAGTGATGCCACAAGTTATTCTCGGTCTTAAGAAAGAACACTTCCTTTGAACTGACATCAGAGTGCAGAGAAGCGTTGAAGGAGTTAAAACCTTATTTGGCTAACTAGCCGCTGCTCGCCAAGCCAAAAGATGGGGAAATCGGTCTACCTAGCCATGTCCGAGGTATCAATGAGTGCAGTGCTAGTTTGAGAGAAGGATGGAAAGCAACAGCCCATCTACTATGTGAGTAAAACACTTCTCGATGCTAAAACCAGGTACCCTCATCTTTAAAAGTTGGCGCTTGCCTTAGTAGTTACTGCTCGAAAACTTCGGCCTTACTTTCAGTTTCATCCTATAGCCGTAGTTAAAACATTCCCTTTGAGAAGTATATTACATAAACCTGAGTTGTCGGGGAGGTTATTTATATGGGCGGTCGAGTTAAGCGAGTACGATATTACTGACCAGCCCCAGACAACCATAAAATTCCAAGTCTTGGCAGATTTCGTGGCTGATTTTAGTGCTGGGATACTTCCCAAGGATGGAAGGGAAAATTTTGCGTCTAAAGAGCCAACTTCGGGGGTATGAACACTTTACACTGATGGAGCTATTAATTCAAAAGGTTCGGGGCTCAGAATAGTTTTTGTAGGTCCAACGGGAAAAAAAGTGAGGCACTCGACCAGATTCAAGAAAGTAACCAATAATAAGGCGGAATACGAGGCTGCCATAGAGGGGTTGGTACTAGCCAAAGAAATAGGAATGGAAAAGATTGAGTTGAGAAGTAATTCACAGTTGGCAGTGAATCAGGTACTCGGGGACTATTTGGCTCGCGAGTCCATGATGCAACGATTATTAGCGCGAGCTCAACAAGTTTTGGCTAAATTCCAAGAATGGAGAATTCAGCAAATACTTCGAGAAGAAAATGTCGAGGCTGATGCTTTAGCCAATCTAGGCTCGGTCGTCGAAGAAGAACACTCGAGGACTGATTCTGCGGTTCGGTTACTTTCGTCTGCGATGAAATGGGTTAAGTTAGAGGTCAATTCGATGGATCATACTTGGGATTGGCGAACCAAGTTTATCACCTATTTTGACTTGGGAACTCTTCCAAGAGATAAAAGGGAAGCCAAAAAGCTGAGGACTCAAGCAGCTTCTTATTCAATGATTCAAGGAAAGTTGTACAAAAAGATGTATTGCGACCCGATGGCCAAATGTCTGGGTCGGGGGGGGGGGGGGGGGAGTTGAATATATGATGAGAGAGGTACATAAAGATGAATGTGGCAATCATTCGGGAGGAATAGCTCTAGTGCGCAAGTTGCTTCGGGCTGGCTACTATTGGCCAACTATCAGTGCAGACGCCAAAGCCTTCATGAAAAAATATGACAAATGCCAGCGACACGCTCGAATGATTCATCAACAGGTCGAGCCTCTCCATTCAGTCGTGTCTCCGTGGCCCTTCATGAAGTGGGGAACGGATATAATTGGACCACTTCCAAAAGCTAAAGGAAGTGTTTGATTCATACTTGTGTTGTGCTCGATTCATACTTGTGCTGACTGATTACTTCACCAAATGGGTGGAGGCGGGATCTTTCCCCAAAGTTAGGCAAAAAGAGGTGAGTGACTTCATTCGAAAGAATATCATCTACAAGTTCGGTGTTCCAAAGAAGATTACTTATGACAATGACCCTCAATTTATAGGCGCGAACGTCACAGATTTTCTCAACAAATGGGGCATAAAGAGGATTGTATCGACCCCGTATCATCCAAGTGCGAATGGTCAAGCTGAGTCTTCGAATAGAGTGATTATTGAAAATATAAAGAAGAGGCTAGATACAGCAAAAGGCCCATAGTCTGACAAATTGCCCGGGGTATTGTGGGCAATGTGAACCACAAAAAAGAATAGTAATGGTGAAACTCCCTTTTCTTTCGCCTATGGAATTGACTTGTTGATCCCCGTGGAAGTTGGTGAGCCCAGTCTTCGGTACGCTCACGCTATCGAAGAGGCTAACCAGCAGGCTATGCGCGTAGAGTTGGTTTTGCTTGAGTAAAAAAGGAACTAACTTTAGTTCGATTAGCTGCTCAGAAAAAGCAAATCGAGGCCTACCTCAACAGAAAAGCTAAACTTAGAGATTTCAAAGTTGGTGACTATTTGAAGGCCTCAAATCAATCTATTAAGGAGAAAAATACTGGTAAGCTCGTTGCAAATTGGGAAGGACTCTATCGGGTCAAGGCAATCATTGGAAAGGGATCTTATCAATTGGAAGACTTGAAAGGATAACTCGAACCCTCGAATTGGAATGTTTCCAATTTAAAGCGGTACTATTTCTGACACTGAGGTACGTTACCGTTTGTCAATAAAATTTCACCTCGAGCCATCAATGCTCCAATGCTTAGGTTGAACAATTCTAACTAACCCCTCGTTTTCCTTTGCTTTACCTTTTCAAGAATCGGAGAGAACGAAGTAAAGTTCTCGGGTCTTCACCAATTCACACCCGAACACTGGGGAGATGTAGGAGACATTATGCAGTCAAGATTGACTTGAAGCCTCTCGTACCGGGGACTGCAGTGGACCCGAAGAATAGCTATTCATATACTGGGACTATTGCCCGAGGAATAGTTTAGTATCTTATAATTTTCGCCTGATAGTGGCTTCATTTCAAAATTTCACCTAAGTCCAGTTTCCACTAGGTTGAAACTTATGTAACGCCTATTATGGCTTATTGCTATCAATGAAAGGAACTTAATCCAATATCTCTTTGCTTCAAAATTTAACTTACCTAAGTTATGCTATTCAATAGAGATTGTTTTGCCACTGCTGAGGAACGAGACGTCGTTTTAAGCTAGCATCGATTTATTACAGATTATTAAGCCTTGCAAGAAATAATTATCCTAAGTTACTTGTTGAACACTTTCAAAGCAAAGTAATGACTAACACTTGAGAGATAGTTATTTATACAAAAAACAACTCGATAGACATAAATAAAGCAGGAACAAAGAAAGAAATTACTAAGCATTGGGATCATCTTCTCCCTTAGAAGTCCCATCTTCGGCACTTTCAGTGCCCTCCTCACCATCTTCATCTTCATCCTCATCCGAGCCATCGCTCGAGGGAAGCTCGTCGATAACCTTCTGAGCTTGGGCAACGTCTCTTTCAGCCATAGCAATTTCTTCATCCAGAATAATTTCTTCGGCTTTGCACAGCTCGAGAGCTTTTAGCGAGGTCTTAATAATAGCCCAGGTCTCTTCAAGTTTCGCCCTTGTGGCCTTGACCTTGGCTCGCTCCTCGAAGCTAGCAATCTTACCCCAGAGTCGTGTAACCTCAGTCTCAAGCGTTAGGACCTATCCACTTGACCTTCCAATTGTTGAAATTTGAGTGTATACTCCTCCAACTTTACATGATATTTGTGGTCATTATCAACAAGTTGGACTTTGATCAGAGTCAATTCAGCATGAAGCTGTTCAATCTCCAAACTTAGCCTCGAGCGCTCATCCATATGATTCTCATTCATTATTTGCAGTCAAGCCTCAGAGGCGGTAGCAGCCTCACACTTATCTAACTCAAGCTTGGCAGCAGCCTCGTGAGATTACTCTAACTCGAGGTTAGACTTGGCTAGCTGAGATTGCAATTCATAAATTTGGGCCAAGTAATTCTCTTGTTGGCAATTCCAAGTGCTCGCGACATGCTGAACTTCTTTAGTCCTCTCATTTTCAAGTTGGACAGTCCTTAAGGAAAGGAGGAAACTCTTAGCAAAGGTTGTTAAAGGGTTAGGAGTAGAAGTACTTAAGTAAAAAGAAAAGAAACTTGTGGAAACCTACCCGAAGTGCAATAGCTGCAGAAGTAGCAATTAACTTCGCCAGGGGTAATTTCTTGAGAATGCCCTCCTCCGTCGGCCCCAACAATGGCTCAAGGCTCAAAATGTCGTCGCGGGAGCACTCTAAGAGATTTTACTGAGCCAGGACTTCCAACCTCCTCAAAGCCCTCTCCAAAGCTGAAGCTTTGAGAGGATCAGAGTGAGCTCGAGCTGTGCTCCTAGCCGTCCCCTCCTCAGCGGCGGTAAGGATTTCAACTTCACCCACTTTGCCTTTGCCTTTGGCCTTGGTGGTAGCCCGATCAGGCTCTTCATGTTCTACCACCTCGGTCTCCTTAGGCACCGCATGTGCTTCATCATCGGATCTGTAGAAGACTGAGTGAAGAGTTTATGGATGAAAGTAGGAGAAGAAGTTGAGGTACAAGCGAATCGATCGAGGAAAATGTCATCATCACCTTTTGAAGTCCCTTGGCCTGGGGAGCTTTTGGAAACCTTGGCTTCGACACTGGTCTTAGCCAAGCCCGCCATCACATAGACACCTTCCTTGTCATCGATCACTTTCTTCTCCTTTTTCTTTCGTTTCTTCTTTTCTTTCTCTCTGCCTTCTATTTCCTTCGGCTTGGCTGCCTTGTTTGGAAAACCTGCCAGGAAAAAGAGAGAAAATTAATAAGAAAACCACCTCGGTTGAACTCCAAAAGAGTTGCAATGTGACAAATAACTCACCGTGCCTCTTGCACGCCCAATTATTGTCTTTTTCAGAAGCCATAATCATCTAGGTCCTGACAAGACGTATTTGAACCTTCATTACTGCTTTCACCCAGCTAAGCAAGTCGTCAGGAGGGGTGACAAGAACTTTGTTGGCTAAGCAAAGAGATGAATATTAGTAAGCAATGGTTGAAGGAACCAAGGAAAATCATTTGAAAAGAATGGAGCAAGGTACTTACGTTCGCCGTTCCTTACCTCGGGAAACCTAGGCTCGGTGGAAAGCAGTCTCATTGGCAAAAAAATTTATTAGTCGCACCAACCTCGGTCCCCGTGATCTTCACTCTTCATAATTAAAGAGTTATCGCCTCGTTTGTTTAAGGCCTCTATTCCCTCTTTATTGAAGGTGGGGTAGAAGAGTGAGATCAGATACTTGAAAGTAAAAGACGCACCAACTTTTGACTCAAGAAATCGAGGCATTGTACAACTCTCCAAAACCCCGGGCCAAGTTGGGCAAGACACAAGTTATACATTCGACAGAACATGTCAACTGCCATATGAATGAGAAGGGTGAAACCCAAAGTAAAGGGGTAAGTGTAAACAAAAGAGTACCCAACTACATGGTTGAAATGCACCTCTCCGGGACAGGAACTACGATTTCAACCTCAGGACCCCAATTGATGTCCTCCCGAACCGAAGCAATGCGAGCTTGTTTAATCAGGCTCAGTATTGCTTATATTGGCATATTTCTATATAGTTCTCCTTAGGTATCCGACTGATCCTGCAACTTAAAATCCTTGTCAGTGTTGAAGTTTGAAGGGATAATCTGGTGGCGTTCGAGCTCTTGATCAATTGGGATTTTCTTTTTCTTGGACTTTGATGGTCTGGCCTCGGTGCTAACCTCAGTTTCATCTGTTGCCTCGGTGCCAACCTCTTTGCTACCTATTTCCTCGACATCAACAATGTCATCATCATTACCATCATCATCTTCATCGCCACCATCAACATCCACTTCTTCTAGTTTGTTGCGACCAGCGGTGGCTTTGCGCTGCCTTAAGGCACACACTTGGGATGTCGCCTCACTGTCACCCTCCGTCAACATAATTATGTTCAAAGGCTGGGGAACGATTACCAGCTCGCCCCGACGATAATGGTGGCAGCATCGGGAATTCTCTCCTCAGAAGGACCACTAGAATTTTGAGCAGAGTTTATAGCAGACATTCTTGCTATCAATATCGATTATGAGTTTTGATTTTAGATAAAGATTAGAAGAGGAATAAATATGGGTGTTGATCTTGGTAATTTTCACTGTTGCTCCAAAGATTAAAGTGAGGAAGAAAGTGATTTAGTGGACATATTTATAGAATAGAGGCCATCATTACTATAACGTTGGGAAGAGCAACTGAAACGACGTGACCGTTCGTGACCATCCAACTGACACGACCCGGAATCCGGTTAGGCCGTGCAGGCACCCGACATCCTCCCCTAGACCCGTCGGGCGAACCCTTACCAATTAAATTAGGAAAATAAATACAATTAAATACAATAAGTAGAAAAATATATCAATTTAGGCTGAAGTCTTCATTCCTCACGCCTTAGGGCAATCCGGTTAGGAACCTGATACCCATGCGACCGGACTGCGTGTCTAATATCCAGCCTCTATGGGGGACTCCAAATCACACATAACATGATCACAATATAAGCATAAGCATGTATGAGGCGTAACACATGTGGCAACAATAGATATGGACTCAAAGGAATGAACTCTGGATAGAATTATAGACACAACCTAGAACTCAGAATTTGTCCAACTCTTTGAATTTTCATAAAATTTTCGGCAGAGTTTCCCCTGAAACTGGATGATCCGCAAAAATAGAACCATCACTATACTACAAACGGGAATGGATACCCAGATAAACTGATAACATAAACATGTTAAATGGATAACAAGATGAGACGACTCGATGACATAACAAATCCGCTGATTGAATGTCTGGACAGCACCACTGTCCTGCCTTTAATCCGCTGATAGAATGTCTGGACAGCACCACTGTCTTGCCTTTCGACCTAATTTTCAGAGTGTAGATCAAAGATATAGACTTCATGGTCTTCATGAAAGTTTTACATATATGTCTTAGGGTTCCAGGGAATCTTGAATCATCTCAATATCAATTTTGTACAAGGAGGTATGTTCGAACTACTAACAGTTGTCTGAAGATAAAAATAATTTTCCAGATTTTGAAACATTTTGTGCTACTGTTTTGGACATCTTTTGCCGTGGTTCATAGCACCTAATTAAGCACATATACGGTCACCTTTATTCCATACAAGTTACCCACGAGAATCATCAATTTTGGAACTAAGAAAAGCTTCAAAAGCTACAAGATACATGCCTTGCCAAAAGAAAGGTTTACCCTTACATACCTTTGATGTTTCTTGCTTCTCAACCTTGTTTTCCTTGAATTCAACACCTTCTAAAGCTTAAAAAAGCTATAATACAGCATTTAGGTACTTTACTTAGCCATGAGGTAATTCTAAAACTCAAGCTATAGACGAAATTGAAGGTAGCATAACGTTACCTTAATCCCGTAGAGCATTTTGACGCAATCCGTCTTCAATTTCGAGTTAAGATTGGTGTCCTTCCTTAAAAATCATAAAAGTTACTTAAACCTTCATATAAGCACTGTTTCTATCATGTAGGTTCTGAAATAACGTAAATGAAGACATGTTTTCCTTTTATACTCGAAACATTTTAGTTTTAGTCCTCTTTTACGCTTATGTCCCTTTTTCTGGCCTGACTTCTGATGCTTAAATCTTTTTATCCAGACATTGTATGAACCAACCATCAAAATTGTTGGAAACTACACTCCAAGACCTTCAATTTGGTATATCATATGTCCACAAAAGACCTCATATAACACATGCAATTAATTGCTGAATAAGCTTCGTTACAAGGCAATTCCTTTGTCGGTTTTTCCGCAACTTAAATCCGATTTTTCCCAAACTTTATATTCAAAATATAAACATCATATATGGTTATATTATGACTTTAAACTCACTTAAATCATTCTTAACATGTTATTAGAAGGATATATCTCACTTTGGGCATGCGGGGTGTAACAATCTTCCCTCGTTAGGAACATTCGTTCTCGAATGTTAAATGAAGTACGTAGAAGCATTAAGCAACGATCTGTTACATACTTTTAGTAGTGAAGAGGTGTGAAAGGTCAAATTATTTAACTTTCGGCAATTTAGCGGAAGCTAGCCAAACAAACTCGAAATTCACTTTCGAAAAAGCACAAAAGTCACAAATAATCATACGAACCTAACGGCGCTTTCGGATTTCGAATCGGAGCTCGTTCGCCAAAACCGAGCTCGAAAATATCTTTTTAATATTTATCGACAATAAAAACTGAAACCTTCTTCCGATGCCTACCTAACGATGTCTGGTTTAGCTCAAATTTTACAGACAAGTCCTATGGACATTACGAAATTTTTAAAATTATCGGCACACCAATCGGAGTCCTAACTTCTGAAACGACTAACCGAGGTCGTTTCATTCTCCTCCACTTAAACTCTTGTTCATCCTCGAACGAGTCTAAGTTTAAAGAAAATTCCACACAGATAGCAAAAGAACTTTTACGACCTTCATAAGCTACTCCACAGATATTATCTCATGATTGCAGAATCAAAATTATAGCACGAACACCGAACTCTTGGAATAAAACATATCTGGATAATATGATTACACCATTGCCCGGATTATTCTGACTAAGATGATCCTTCCTCGATCACGAGAAGAGAGTTCTACATTTTTGAAACAAAGATACACGGAACTTTGAATAGGTTAACATGATTTCGCCGATAATCACCTCTTCGATATACCTTTCGATATAGAACAGGTCGATGAAACTAAAAATTAGCTCACGCTTGATACAATAGAGGAGCTTTTCAAGTACCTTGTCACTACACACTATAGAAGATTTGATGCAAGCTATATTATTTTTACGAACACACTATGCAATATCTCAGTTGATGTTAGTGTTGTTCCGCAAGCTCCTTGTGGGAATGTAGTTACTCATATCCTAATGTATATCAAAGGTTCATCTGAACAGGGTCTATCATATAAGGATAAGGATCACGCAAATACTACTGGATAGTATGATGCAGACCAGGAATGATCTTCAGACTAAATATCTACTTCAGGGTATTGTCTTTGAATTGGAAATATTATGACTTGAAAAAGTGAAAATAAAAGAGACATGTAGTTGGACCATGAGCTGAGGCAGAATACCAGCAACAAAGTTGATTACATGTGCACTTATAATGCTAAAGTAACTTCTTAAAGAGTTGAGGTGTGAAGGAGATATGCCAATGATAGATGGACGACAAGCTGCACTAGACCTTTAACTCTAAATTTTCATGAAGTAAAACAACGTCAGTATGAGAATCCAGTTCTAGGTGAATACAGACAGATAGCCAGAAGAAAATCGGAGTCACAATACAGGGTTACTACTAATGATGTTCTCATGTATAAAGATAAACTTCGTATTCCTGGTGTTGCAGATTTACGTGAACAGATTATGATAGAGACACATTATTCCAAATACACTGTTCATCCAGGTTCGACTAAGATGTATCATGATCTTAAGCAGATTTATTAGTGGGACAGAATGAAGTGTGACATAGCAGAATTTGTGGCTCAGTGTTCTAATTGCCAGCAAGTTAAAATCGTGTTATCCTTCCAGACTTTATGCTTTCAGCAGATAGGTACGTATATATGATCAGGCTGCCTGCTTATCTCTGGCATTAATAGATTAATAGTGGGTTTAGCAATAATCGATACTCATTATAGGTTTCTGTCATGGCCCTAGGTTGGGTCGTGACAAAAGTGGTATCAACGCCTTGGAGATTTAGTATTACCATTCAGTATTTGGAGGAAGTCTCCTCCACTTAAAGCACAAACTCATACAACTATTTGAATAGGAATACTCATCCCCGCACAGTCTGCTGGACGAGATAAGATTTAGCTAAAAGCTGAACGTAGGCAGACCTAAGCTACCAACTATCCTTTCGATTTGCCAAACAGCTGCAACTCTCGAGTCACAACTCCATACATTTTCTATAAGCACCACCGCCTGATGGATCAAATCAAAGG
This sequence comes from Petunia x hybrida, assembly GCA_037355625.1. Classification (NCBI taxonomy): domain Eukaryota; kingdom Viridiplantae; phylum Streptophyta; class Magnoliopsida; order Solanales; family Solanaceae; genus Petunia; species Petunia x hybrida. The sequence goes on from JBBBVM010000041.1 coordinate 26,798,066, forward strand.
TCAAATGACGCCGGTCATTACCCTTAGTAGCCTTGCATACCCGGCTACCTTGACACGCGCTCTGGCTCCACACAGGGAACATCATAAGAGGCTACTGACCGCCTAAGCTCACCAGTGCCGAACAAAGAAGAGACGACAATGGACTGAAGATAGAAATAATTAGAGCTTCAGGAAGCTCATCCTTTTATTTGCTTAGCTCCCAGAGCTACACTACTTCCGAATCAGGCTAACCAAAGAATCACAATTGAAGGGATAAACATTAAATAAGCTTTATCGAATGACATCTATGCCAATTTAACCTCCCAATAAGAAGGAAACTATGACAATTTACCAGAAAACCCTTTTATAACCCAGATAAGCTCATGGGATAACATGACTGTACTAGCGTTTTGAACCAAGAGGAAATACGTAGATCGAATATTACTTACTAATCACTTTGCACCGGAAGAAATGATAACACTCTCTGATGGCGATGAAATAGAATTCCATCATCCAACCAACACGGAATTCCGAGAAGAGAGGTAAACTAATTTGACATAATAATAGAAGGTGGCACAACAAGATGCCAAGCAGACAATACTGACACTCACTCCCAGATCCATGACATTTAGACCAGATAAACTAGTAGGGTCTCACAAATTTCTTGAATAAATCATACAAGAAGCTCACCCCTCTACCACAATCGATTCTTAATAGAAACAATATCCAAGGAAGCCATGGAAACATGATATGACAGACCATCTCCAGATCGATCGGAAGAATCAAATCTTACTCACATATAAGGGAAGAAGAAATGCATGGGTCTACAACATCGGATGCCTCAGCATCCTGCCAGACTGGCAGTTCATAAAACGGTATCTGCGGCTGAACTAAGCCGCTACACTGTTAATTACCTTCCGAAGAATAACTGCCGCCACGCTCTCAACCTTTACTGGATCGTGGCATTTCTCTGGCTGATTGAGATCTAAATGAAATCCCTGCGACTGGGCAGGTGCCTGAGGGCAAGAAGAATGACGACTGTCTACTTGCTGGAGTAAGGGAAAACTCCTCCAAAGATGACATGCTCACGACAATGACAACACCTTTTCGGTGGAAATGGAAGTTGGACAGATTCTTGATAGCTATAAAGAGAAAGTTGAGTCTAATGTTGATGAACTACTCACGCACTCTGAGAATCATGCTCTACAAGCTGAGATAACCTGGCAAGTAACCTCCCAAAATAATCAGAACTCTTACCTCCAAAGGAGGTATGGTGCCCACCAGGGCCGTGGGATCTCTTGCTCTCCCACTCTAAATCTTCCCCCTCTAACTTATGGTATGCCTAATACCTTTGAGAAATATCAACAACGACATCAAATGAAGTCCCAACCTAAATTTTTCGAGCCATCTGGGATCTCAACGAAGGAGAAAGGTCATTAATAAATCTTTGAATCTCTTGAAAGGCTCATAGACTAGTTCTAATACATATTTAGCCATTCTATAGAATTTAATCTCATATTCTGAAACCAACAGGCTAACCGACAGGCTACCCTGTCAAATCCACTGAAACTGGCAACACTTTTCATCTCGCTCGCTACTCGAAAGGAACTTTTCCACGAATCTAGAAGAAAAATCGAACCAAGTTAGCTAATAGAGAGCGATCCACCAATTCAAGGCTGGACCCCTGAAACTGGAAGCAGAATAATCAACACCATACCGCTCAATATAATCAAGAGCTTGAAGGATACGCTGACATCATTTTATTTTAAAAAAACTTACACAGAGATTATCTGATGCATGGCTTGAGAATATCGGAAGATTCAATTGGGTAAAATAATGCAGCCTTTTCAGATACTCGGACCGAGCCATTACTCAGGCTAGCTAACCAGCCAGAATAACTAGAGGCACAACACATGCTACCTCGAGAACATAAATTACTGCAAGAATATTAAGAATCGGAATAGGAGCTCCCTGAGACCGAACGTCTGCACATGCGGCAACCTGATAGGCTGCCCAGAGAATAATAGGTTCTTACGGTATCTGCGTCACCAAAATTCTCGTAAAACATCGTAGAGAGCCAAGGGAACTACAAGGCCCTGCTCCCTTGCCCATCACGAGCTCGTACGGCTGGGACCTCCGTAACTAGATCGTCAGCACAATCAAAACTCTCGGGGCTTGAGTAGCTCTGGCCCCAGGCTAGACTGTTTCGTCTTGAACTCATACTGTCTACTGATTTGTCGCACAAGAGTTCACAATTACCATGAAGGAATTAACAAAAATACTTTTGCATCCTAAACCGACACACGATCAGAAAAGAAGGAAGTGAAACTTCATAAATGCCATCATAGCCTCTCGTAGATAAGTATGGGCGTCTACGTACCCATCAGCGAGACTCTACTACACACTGTCTTAGTCTGGATAGACTCTAAATTAGGCTCTGATACCAACTGACACAACCCGGAATCCAGCTAGGCTGTACGGGCACCCGACATCCTCCCCTAGACCCGTCGGGCGAACCCTTACCAGTTAAATTAGGAAAATAAATATAATTCAATTCATAAATAAGAACAAGACTTAAAAAAATACTGACATATTGATACCTCTAAGCTGTGCAAAAAAAATTACAGCTGACTACCCAATATACTAGGTTTAGGGCTATCCAGACTAGACATCTAAGAGTACAAAAGAAGACAAATACCTCATAAAGGGAGCAAAATGCAACTGAAATAACAACCAATAACCTGGTGGCCATCCGGAATAAAAGCTCGCTCACCCTGACAGCTGAAGTCGTCTTCGCTCCTGAACAACGTGGCGAACTCAATCCTGGAGCGAACCTGCCGAAATGAAATAGATAGACAAGAAACAAACAACAAATAAGGGTGAGTCAAAAGGACTCAATAAGTGGGGCAGACTAGCCACCTAAAAGAATAGGATAGCTAGCCAGGGAGAAAAGAAACAGATAGACCAAATTTCTCTTATTTAAATTATAAAAAGGCAGAGCCAGATAATAGCCGGAAACACGTATGAAATCATGAACTCAACCAGGAATACGAGCCATAAACATATCAACAAATAAACAATGCATGTATAAGCAGAACAGTAGTTATGTACCACAAGTCTACACAATGGTATGAAATGAAATGAAATGATATGAGATGAAATGAACTGAAATATGATACAAAGGGTCACATGTGCCAAATGAATGGAGAGGAATCCTCCTGCTCCGAGGGCGGAATCGTCCTACCCTCAATATGATGCAATGGAGCGGAATCCTCCTACTCCGAGGGCGGAATCGTCCTACCCTCAATATTATGCAATGGAGCGGAATCCTCCTGTTCTTAGGGCTGAATCCTCCTACCCTCAATATAATGCAATGGAGTGGAATCCTCCTGCTCTGAGGGCGGAATCTTCCAACCCTCAATATGATGCAATGATAACCCTTCACCGGCGTGGGACTCTCCTCGACTGTCGGGAAGTATATGTCAACTCACAGCCAGAGTACAATGCTCAGATCCTCAATGCAATACCAACAACAGGACATAACAATCTACAATGTAAATCCAAAGTTAAGGCGTAATGAGTATGCCTATCGGCAGATACACACGTAAGGAACACGTGGTAGAAAATCTACGAGGCCAGGTGCCTCCAAAGAAATGGATATAAATACTTACCTCTTCCAAAAGTTAGTACCGCTAATCAACAACCGCTTTATCCCTTGGGTTCCTTGCCAAACGATCTCACTTTATTCAATAAGCAGAAAAATATATCAATTTAGGCTTAAGGCTTCATTCTTCACATCTTAGGGCAATCCAGTTAGGAGTCTGATACGCGTGCGACCGCACTGTGTGTCCAATGTCCAGCCTCTATGGGGGACTCCAAATCACACATAACATGATCACAATATAAGCATAAACATGTATGAGGCATAACACATGTGACAACAATAGATATGGACTCAAAGAAATGAACTCTGGATAGAATTATAAACATAACCTAGAACTCAGAATTTGTCCAACTCTTTGAATTTCTATAAAATTTTCGGCAGAGTTCGCCTGAAACTGGATGATCCGCAAAACCAGAACCAGCACTATACTACACACGGGAATGGATACCTGGATAAAATGATAACATAAACATGTTAAATGGATAACAAGATGAGACGACTGGATGACATAACAAATCCGCTGATAGAATGTCTGGACAGCACCACTGTCCTGCCTTTCGACCTAAATTTTAGAGTGTAGATCAAAGATATAGACTTCATGGTCTTCATGAAAGTTTTACATATATGTCTTAGGGTTCCAGGGAATCTTGAATCATCTCAATATCAATTTTTTACAAGGAGGTATGCTCAAACTACTAACAGTTGTCCGAAGATAAAAACAATTTTTCAGATTTTGAAATATTTTGTTCTACTGTTTTGGATATCTTTTGCCGTGGTTTATATCACCTAATTAAGCACATATACAGTCACCTTTATGACATACAAGTTACCCACAAGAATCATCAATTTTGAAACTAAGAAAAGCTTCAAAAGCTACAAGATACATGTCTTGCCAAAAGAAAGGTTTAGCCTTACATGCCTTTGATGTTTCTTGCTTCTCAACCTTGTTTCCCTTGAATTCAACAACTTCTAAAGCTTAAACAAGCTATAATAAAATATTTAGGTACTTTACTTAGCCATGAAGTAATTCTATAACTCAAGCTATAGACGAAAGTGAAGGTAGCATAACATTACCTTAATCGCGTAGAACATTTTGACGCAATCCGTCTTCAATTTCGAGTTAAGATTGGTGTCCTTCCTTAAAGATCATAAAAGTTTCTTAAGCCTTTATATAAGCACTGTTTCTATCATGTAGGTTCTGAAAATAACGAAAATGAAGACATGTTTTCCTTTTATACTCGAAACATTTCAGTTTTAGTCCCCTTTTACGCTTATGTCCCTTTTTCTGGCCTGACTTCTGATGCTTAAATCTTTTTATCCAGACATTGTATGAACAAACCATCAAAAAGTGTTGGAAAATACACTCCAAGACCTTCAATTTGGTATATCATATGTCCGCAAAATACCTCATATAACACATGGAATTAATTGCTGAAAAAGCTTCGTTACAAGGCAATTCCTTTGTCGGGTTTTCCGCAACTTAAATCCAATTTTTCTCAAACTTTATATTCAAAATATAAACATCATAGATGGTCATATTATGACTTTAAACTCACTTAAATCATTCTTAACATATCATTAGAAGTATATACCTCATTTTGGACATACGGGGTGTAACACCAACGGTCACTACGTATGGGTTAATAAGAAGTTGAAGTGATAGACGCCTTTTTTGAAATACTAGGCATGCGTCTCACCACGTCGTTCTCCCGCTAAAATTCATTCTACTCTTTAGAAACCCTGGCACTTGCCGGAGGAGTAGGGGGACTATTTGTATTGGGTGAAAAATGGCTTATATACGTGGTACCTCGAGCGCATGATCCGGAACACTTCATTCAAAGATCTGCCGGTTTGGACACGAGGAAAACATTACTACTCCCGAGGTAATTCACCGAGGTCAAAGTTCTTGATGAGCTTTGATAAGGAATTACCTCGGTAAGCAATGAGCTCATATCCTCGAGACGAAAAACCCCAGCCTCGAGAAATCAATTTAGGCTTCGGAGAATCAGTTTTAATCTCATAGAAGTTGACCCCCTACGATCTTTGCTCACTAACTCAGCTTTCAAGAGGATAAGACGTAGGCAAGAACACGATCAGAACATGATGAAGCGACCGTGATTTCTTCCAGTGTGATCATCTATAAATAGCGCTTGATTTATATGTAGGCATCTAGAAATATATTTACTGAAACTCTGCCAAATTTTGTACTCCTCACAATTGATGTTGAAATCTTACATTTTTGTTCTTGTTGCTCAATTGTTTAATTCGATTCATTGTTTTTAGGAAACTTTGATACTTTGCTTTGCTTGTAAACTTGTCATAAATTCGATTTGTTGTCCTAATCCGGTTTAGGCCAATACATAAGCTTGCTCCAAGTTAGCCATCAATCCTTTGAGGCTAGATTTTGGTTTGGCCGAGGCTGTCTGTGGACCAAAAAAAAAGTATTATGTAAGTTTAAATTTAGAATAAAATAAGTACGATATATAAAAATATGACACTTTTATGCAACTTTCACATTTTTTACCTCTATTAAAGAACTGTTTTAAGTTTTAATCCATATATTCCCAGTATACAAAGTATGTTGTAGAAAATCGCTAGGACTTCTCCAGGTATATAGTCCCAAAGTTACCATGGCAAAATTCGGGCGAGTCACCAGAAATTTATTCATGTTCTGAAAATTGGCCTAAAATTTAAACAAAAATTAATGCGACGCTCTACAAGGGCTATTAGGTGAAAACACATGAAAAAAGTGAGGGCGGTGGGTTAAAAGTAAGTGAAGCCCAAAAATTGATGTCTTACAACAAAAGTAGAAGCACCTAGTCCATTGAAGAGCAGAGCTAGCTACTCCTTAGTGTAGGTATTTATGCTTTACTCAGTAGTAGATTGTTTTAATATTTTGAGCTAAAACACTTAATTTCAGTATACAACGTTGGAATACTAACTTCAGTACGTGGTAGCTAAAAGCGTGAAGTGAAACCCTTAAAGCAGCTAACTGGTGTCATTTCTACCAACTAGTTGTAGATTTTGTGCTCTAACATCCTGAAAGTTTTTGTGTGAGATGGTCACTCCCAGTACTACTGCTACAACTTTGACTCCATAAGTTTTTCTTTAAATGGCTCTTTTTAGTGATCGACATATCTTTTTATTAGAAAAAAGCTGCCAACAACCATACTAACGATCGTTAGGCCTTTACTAATAGAGCCTAGAGGGATCTAGCGATAGCCAGAAAAGACTATTTTTATAAGACTTTTTCCTTACGGAGTCAAATCTCTGATGAACTTGTAGATCTCCCAAAAGATTGCGTTATTTAGGCACCAATCATTTCTACAAAAGTGTTGCAACTATAGTCACTCATTTTCAAGCCTCAAAATCGGATGTTATAATGTATTAAAACAAAAACATAAGCATATAAGATCAGTAGGTTTGAACGCAATAGCCTGTACTGTAAATTTCAATCTCTTTCACCTCTGTAACTATCAAGTAAGATACCATATATTTCTAGCTATGATTCTTTTAAGTTATGTTTCATGTTTCACTGTTTTGCCTTGTTTTCCCCCCTTTTTTTTAGCCGAGGGTCTATCAGAAACAACCTCTTCATCTTGGTGGAGTAAGGTGTTGAGGAGTTAGTTAACTGTACAACAGTACGCTAACCTTCCCTAATCCAACTCATACTTAGTTATTCTTCTCCAGCTCATACTTAGTTATTCTTTTTTCTCCTAGCTGATCTTAGCTGGCCTTAGCTCATGCTGAGCTGGCCAATTGTAACAAATATGTCAAGTAGTTAGTCGGTGTAAGTATTAGTATATATAGGATAGGACCACTAGATATTTTCAGTTAGTTAGCTCATTTGTTTGTAATTACTCTCTAAAAAATTGAGCTTACTCCCCAAGCTAAATATGTTCTTCCCCAATTCCTTTGTCATGAATTACGTCATTGTGCTTGATTACTCCCATAAAATTGACATGGTATCAGAGCAGAAATTGCTTCGATTTTCTTCTTTTCTGCATCAATTCGCTTGTATGATTCATTTTCAGAAGTGAATTTTGCAATTTTTGCAGTTCTTTATTGGAATTTTCTCACAGTTTTTTTCAAAGTTTGTTGAAATCTGCTGAAATCAATGGCGACGACTAAAAACTCTTGAGTTGTGGATCATAATTATCCACTCTACTTGCAAGCTTCCGATACACCAGGTTCTTTGGATGTCGGGATTCAATTGTCAGGTATGGAAAACAACACCTTGTGGAATCGAGCTATGCGTGTAGCTTTACTAGGAAAAAATAAAATAGGTTTTGTTGATGCACCTGTTAATAAATCCACATATGGGGATGTGCTAGGGGACAGTGGGGATGATGTAATGCTATTGTATTATCCTGGTTGATGTGTAATCTTAGTAAGAATCTGTTGAGTGGTATACTGTTCAAATCTAATGCATACCTTGTTTGGAAGGATCTACAGGAGAAATTTGATAAGGTAAATGAGACTAGGACATATCATTTGCATAAAGAAATAACAACAATGACACAGAGAGTTAGTTCTATTTCTGTGTATTTCTCTAAACTAAAGGATCTATGGGATAAGTATGAGTCTATCATCCCTCCACCTTCATGTGACTGTGAGAAGTCCAAGGAATTTGCAGTGCATTTGGAGAAGCAGAAAGTCTATCAGTTTCTAATGGGACTTAATGACAGTTACAGCCAAGCAAGAAGCCAGATCCTAATAATGCTTCTATTACCTACTCTCAATCAAACATATATAATGCTGGTACAGGATGAGGATCAGAAACAGATTACTGGAGAGAATCATGTTGATCCCACTGCTCTTTTCACCACTAGCAAGGTTGGAAGAAAGAATACTTATAATTTGAAATGTGATCATTGAAACAATAAGGGTCATATAAGAGAAACATGTTTTCAACTTGTGGAATGTGAAGTCTGTGGTCAGAAGGGACACCTTACTGAGAATTGCTTCAAGAACAAGAGATATGGACATGACTATATGGGGAAGAATCCATAGGATTATAGATCCAAAAAGATGGCTAATGCTGTGCAATATGAAGATGACACACCTTTGAGGGTTCATCATAACACATACACTAATCCAGCACCTTATGCTGCAGGACCAGTCTTGACTCAGCCTCAATATGATCAATTCGTTGCCATGCTGAACAGGTCTACTCTGAATGATGCTAGTGCAAATATGGCAGGTAAGCACTCTCACCCCACTATATCAGAAATGAACTGGATGGTGGACACATGAGCTACTAATCATATGATTAGAAATAAGCAATTGGTGAAAGATAGTATAAAAATACCCAATTCAGGAAAAGTACAGATACCTAATGGTGAAGCTACACAGGTCACTCACATAGGTAGTTTTCAATTAAGTAAAACAGGAAGGATCAAAGATGTGCTGTGTGTACCCACTTTTAAGTTCAATCTGCTTTCAGTGTCACAACTAACAAAGGACTGGAATTGTTCTGTTACTTTCTTCCCTAAGCTGTGTGTATTTCAAGACCTCTCCGGTATGAAGGTCAGGGAGATTGGTAGAGAGCAAGATAGGTCGTATATCATGTAGTCATCAAGAGAAGAGCACACTAGAGTACAAAGCAGATCAATGGTTGTAAGAAGACAAGCTAGTGCAGAGGTTTGGCATCAAAGGATTGGGCATGTGCCCATGTCTGTCTTAAGAAAGATACCTAGTTTCCGGCATAGTAGTTATTTCTTTTTGAATAATTGTGACATCTGTCCTTTAGCTAGACAGAGTAGACTACCTTTTCAAACAAGCACAAATAGATCACAAGCTGTATCTGATCGATTGATATGGATGTTTGGGGTCCATATAATGTTGCTACACCTAATAGAATGAAGTTTTTCTTGACTTTAGTTGATGATTGTTCCAGATGGACTTGGATTTTTTTGATGAAGTTTAAATCTGATGTTTTCATGTTGCTCAAGTACTTTCTTGCTATGGTAGAGACTCAATTTAGCAAGACTATAAAGGCTTTTAGATCAGATAATGGCACAGAGTTTTTCAACTCCAGTTGTAATGAGTTGTTTAAACAGAAAGACATTATTCATCAGAGTTCCTGCCCTTACACTCCATAACAGAATGAGGCTGTGGAGAGATCACACAGACACATCCTAGAAACTGTTAGAGCCATTAGATTTCAAGGTCACTTGCCCAATAAATTCTGGGAAAATTGTATAGAAGCTGTTGTCGATATCATCAATAGAGTACCATCAATTGTGTTACAAAATAAATCCCCCTATGAGATGTTGTACAAGAAAACACCTACTCTTGATCATTTGAGAGTCATAGGATGCCTGTGTTAAGCAACACACTTATATCAACAAGATAAGTTTGGTGCAAGGGCTATCAAGTCTGTTCTTTTTGGGTATGGTGCAACTCAGAAAGGCTACAAGCTTTATGACCTCCAGAATCACTTGCTTTTGATAAGTAGGGATGTGGTATTTCATAAAGAAGTGTTTCTCTTTAGACCTTTAGTGTTGTCTCCTACGAGTGATACATATACACATGAAGAAATTGTTGTTTTTCATAACTGCTCTCAGCCTATTGACTGTGTCCCAGCTACTGCTGTGAATACAGAATCACATATTCTTCCAACTTCTGATCAAGCAGTTCCACTCATTTTTGAGGAGGAACAGCCTACTCCAGACACTGATATTCAAATAGGTGATACACCTGCTGTAAGTGAGGAACTAGTAGTAACGTCAGAGGACATACCATAGAGAACTGCCACCATTCCTCAGAGACCTACTAGAACTCATAAACCACCTGTCTGGATGAAGGATTTCATTGCACCTAAGGGCAAAGGATCCAGTTCTTCCAATGCTGCAAACTGTTGTCGACATCAGCATGACCATCTCTCCACTACTTATCAGAGTTATCTCACCCAATTCTCCACAAACATAGAACCAAAGAGCTACAAAGAGGCTGTACTAGATCTAAGGTAGGTTGATGCCATGAAAATAGAAATACATGCCTTAGAAGATAACCACACATGGAAGATAATGTCTTTACCTGCAGGAAAGAAGGCAATTGGATGTAAGTGGGTCTACAAGATCAAATATAAGGCAAATGGTGAAGTTGAGAGGTTCAAAGCAAGGTTAGTAGCCAAAGGCTATAATCAGAAGGAATGGATAGACTATCAAGAAATATTTTCTCTTGTTGTCAAAATGGTAACTGTCAAAACTGTTATCTCTATAGCTGCAGCACAACATTGGGATATTCATAAGATGGATGTCTACAATGCTTTCTTACAAGGTGATCTAGTTGAGGAGGTGTACATGAATATGCCACAAGGTTTTAATAGCCCAGCTGATAAAGGGAAAGTCTACAGACTCTTGAAGTCACTGTATGGGCTGAAGCAGGCCTCAAGACAGTGGAATATTAAGCTCACCGCTGGACTGATAAGTTCAGGTTTCAAGCAAAGTAGGCTTTGACTATTCACTGCTCACCAAGAGATGTGGAAGCAACATTGGTCATCCTGATTTATGTAGATGACATATTAATCACAGGAAACAATGCTCAACTCATTTAGGACACTAAAGATATTCTTCAACACCATTTCAAGATTAAAGATTTGTGATCCCTAAGGTACTTCTTGGCTATTGAATTTGCTAGAAGTCAGGAGGGGATTGTTATGCACCAAAGAAAGTATTGTTTGGAGTTGATTTCTGATGCAGGTCTGTCTGGTAGTAAGCCAGTTGGGGCTCCTCTTAAGCTCAATCAGAAGCTCACCACTTGTGAGTTTGATAAATATTTTCCACACATAGTCTCACCATCTGATAAGCCACTTTCCGACTTAAGTGTTTATCAGAGGTTGATTGGGAGACTTCTTTACCTCACCATCGCTAGACCTGATATTTCATTTGCTGTTCAGAACCTTAGCCAATTCATGTACTCTCCCAAAACATCTCACATAGATTCAACACTTAGGGTAATCAGATAATTGAAACAAGCACTAGGATTGGGTATTTTCTTGCCTGCTACTAATACACATGTTCCCCAGGCTTTCTGTAATGCTGACTGGGGGGCTTGTCCCAATACTAGACGATGTATCACAGGGTACATTGTCAAGTTTGGTAATGCATTAATTTCTTGGAGGTCCAAGAAGCAGAGCACTATTTCTAGGAGCTCAGTAGAGGCTGAGTACAGGAGCCTAGCCTCCACTGTGGCTGAGATCATTTGGCTAGTCAATTTGTTCAAGGAGCTGGGTGTTCATGTGCATTTGCCTGTTCCTATTCATTATGATAGTAAATTTGACATGCAAATTGCAGTTAATCCAGTCTTCCACGAGCGCACCAAACACATTGACATTGATTGTCATTTTATCAGAGAACACATCCTACTTGGGCTGATCAAGACTTTATACTTACATACCCAGGATCAGCAAGCTGATATTCTCACTAAGACCCTCACTAGCATTCAGCATCAATATTTGGTATCTAAGCTAGGCTTGAAGAACCTGTTCATCACACCTAACTTGAGGGAGGAGGGGTGTTGAGGAGTTAGTTAACTGTACAGCAGTACACTAACCTTCCCTAATCCAGCTCATACTTAGTTATTCTTCTTCCTCCTAGCTGGTCTTACCTCATGCTGAGCTGGCCAGTTGTAACTAATTTATCAAGTAGTTAGTCGGTGTAAGTATTAGTATATATAGGATAGGATCACTAGATATTTTCAGTTAGTTAGCTCATTTGTTTGTAATTTCTCTCTAAAAAATGGAGCTTGCTCCCCTAGCTAAATGTGTTCTTCCCCAATTCTCTTATCATGAACTACGTCACTGTGCTTGATTACTCCCACAAAATGGACATAAAGTCTGCTTATATTTCACCTTTCCAAACCGTGCTAGTGGAATAATACTGTATATGTACGTTGTGGCTGCATTGTTTTCTGCTCTCTACTCTTCAATTTCCATTTTCCCATCTTAAAAAGTAATAAATTTTAGTATTTTATTACTACATACAAGTGGTGTTTATTTGAATAGAAGTGGTCAGAAAGTACAGGTTAAACATTTGAAAAATTAGTTCAATGTCTGTGTATTTGGTGTCTTATTTATTCAATTTGTTGTGATAGATTATCCTATATCACATTTTCCGTTACATTTCATGAATTCACTAAGCACAAGAATATTTGGCCATGTTTGTTTTACCACCTTCCCGTCTTGTTTGACCACGTGGGCAAATTGTCTCGTTTGACCACGTTTTCACCCACGTGCTGTAAATGGACCCTAGAAGCATGGGAGAATGTAAACAAAACAACTTCAATAAAAGTAATTAATTAATAATCGTTTTGGGAGTACTAATTAAGAGAAGTTTCCACCAACCCTAAGCATGGAATTTATTTGTTTTGTTTATAAGTACCGTATATAATCTATTTTGCTGTTCACTGACATATATATAAACAACACAACCGACCATTGATCCCTGCATTGCTGGGTTTTCCCGGTTGTCGGATAGCTAAGGTGAAAAAGAAGCAGTCAAAAAAATTCATTTACCCACATTGATATATATATATATATATATATATATATATATCAAAATTTGATATATTAGTTTATCTTTTTTTAGCGATTGTATGTTAGTTTATCTTGGTTAGTGATAAGATGTACAAATATTTAATTAATATAGTAATATACTCCCTCCGTTCCAAAATGGTTGTCATAGTTCGGGTTTCGAGAGTCAAACGAGTTTAACTTTGACCGTAATATTTTCATATATCTTTTAAATATTTTAAATTATTAATTATTGTGACTTAGTACTTTTTATGTAGTTTCTAAATATATAAATATTGTTACAAAAAACTTAAAGATTATATATTTAAATTCACGGTCAAAATGAATTCGTTTGACTCTCGAAATCTGAACTATGATAACCATTTTAGAACGGAGGGAGTAGTAATTAATAATTAATAATTTTATGATCAATTACCATCACAAAATAAGAACTTTTTTGCCTTTTAGTGATTCGTTATAACTTTCTAATGTAGTAGCACTTCCGGCGCTCTGACTTTGCCACATCTTCTCCGACCTTCCGAGTGATTCATTACCCAATCTTGGAGTCATTTTCCTTATTATTTTGTTTAAAAAAATAACATGATTTAACACCAACTATTTTCTAATTTTCCTACAGCAGTCATTAGGTCAGTGGATTCGGAATTGAAACATTGTGGGTGTGTTTGGTATAAATGAAATATTTTCTAATTTTTTTATATTTGGTTGGCTTCAAAGTTTTGAAAAATATTTTTCATAACAACTTATTTTCCTTCAACTAGAGTAAAATATTTTTTCTTTTTTAACTCAAAGACGAGAAGACCAAATAAAAAAGAAGAAGGAAAAATCCAAAACAATTTCGGGAGAGATATGAAAATAAAGATCCATCCATTGGTTCTTTAGATCGTCCAGGTAAATATGAATTCCTTGTCAGTTACAAACCTCAGAATGGCCAGAACTACCAGATAATTCACTCGAAGCTGAGAAAATGATAACAGGCCTTCCACTCATAAATTTTCAAAATCAACAAAACCACAAATATTCATGTTGAACCCTTCGAAGACAAGAACCTATGATATTTCCAAAATCCACAAAACCATAAATATTCATGTTGAGCCCTTCTAGCTCCGGTCATACAAAAAGAAGACAAGAACCTATTACAACAAAAGCGATTGGAGCTGTCAATCTACTTATTTTCGTTTGGCCATATTTTTCTTCAAAAATGATTGCACTCCAATATTCATTACTTGCATCAGTCATAATGTGACAATTCATACTCATTGTCTCCTTCCACCACCCATCCTCACTTCTTATCCTACCCCCACCCACCTACCCCTATCCTACCCTCCATTCCTGGGGGCGCACACCCCTACCTCCTAACCCCCAAACAACACCTTCATCGTACCCTCTATTCAATGGTTAGAAAATTATTTTATTTTTTTCGCAACCAAACATTGAAAAATAAGTATGAAATCCACTTATTTTCTAAAAAAAAAAATTCTCCAGAAAAATATTTTTCATGGGAAACACTTTCCTTCATACCAAACACACCCTCTAAGTAGTTTAGTGTTTTCGGCTAGCTATAAAATATAGTTTTAACATAAGCAAATGTTACATATACTCACAATTTCTTGTTAGTCCGTTTCAAAAGAATTGACAGTTCTTTTAAATTTGGTAACAACTTAATTCCAAAATTACTATACTTTATTCTTAATAAAATGATTTACAACAATACAAAAATTTATGACTTTTTTTTAAACCATAAATTTTAAAAGTCTTTATTTCTTTCGTAAACTGCGTAACAATTCAAACTATGACGAGTATATCATGAGGAGGGGTTCCAAAGAGCAAATTATCATTTCCTTCTTCCAGTCGTATTCCGACAAGATGAAAATTAATTATGACTTACCCATGGTTGTTCCCATCTTTAGGAGGTACCTAAAGATGGATAATTACCCATGGTTTTTCCCATCAGCATTTAATAAATTATCTGGACCAAAAGGGAAAAGAAGCCAAAGAACAAAAGGAAGAGTAAATATCACACAATCTGCAAAATAGCACTCAAATTATACATATACGTGATTAAAAATGTGGCGGCCTTTAATTGAATTTATTTACGAGGTCAAGAGAAAAAAGGACAAAAACAACCTTGAAAGATCAGGAGATCATTCATGCACTGATTGACCTTAGCCCAGAATGTTGATTTGAAGGGTATATATAATATCCTGCACGGTTATACAACATCCACTCTCAATCTGCAAGAAGTGCAAACAAACATTTGAACTGATGAACTTAAGTATTTTGCTATAAAAGCATATTTTGTCACACTTATGGTTTCGTGGATGATCATTCAATTTTTCAATTTATTACCAAAATCATGAAAATAAACTCAACTGGAGTGAGTGTGTGTGTGTGTGTGTGTGTGTGTGTGAGAGAGAGAGAGAGAGAGAGAGAGAGAGAGAGAGAGAGATTCTATATCACAAAAGATAACAACGAAAAAGAAAAGCTAAATTTGCTCCCAGAAAACACAAGTAGACCATGATCACATATATAAATTATTCATGTGAGTATGACATATATGTCACTAGCTAAGCTAACATAATGTTTATGTGATACCACTTAAAAAAACAAAAACACAAAAACACTCATCTTTACCCAGCCTAATACCTGGCGTTTTCACCATGTGGCACATCACAAGATTTTTCTTTTTAAGTGAGTCCAACAATGGTTTTTTTCTTCCCAAGTAAGTTCACTTATTTATTATGGTTTTTGATTGTTTAAACTCTCGAGTTTGGGCTGGGTAGTCTAATAGTATAACTATAATTTTAAGTGACTTTTGCAGACGTTTATTTCTAATTGAAGATTAGAAGAATTTACCTCGGCAAGAATTGATATATCGAGATTAGTAAGACCAAATGGCATGATTCTAATGTCATGGACTGCAAGATGCAGTTGCTCCATTTGGGATAGTACTCTTTCCACCATTCCATCTTCTTTGTTGCAGTGGATGTTGATAAGTACACTTTTATTCGAAATCCTTGCCTTGATATTTGATCCTACTACTTGGTTGCTGCCGTTAACGTTCTCCTTTGAGGAAGAGGAATCATTATTTTCCCAGGCCGATGGTATGTTTTTCTTTGTCTCTTCAAGAACTTTAACCTGCTCTTGAAGTTCTTTCATGTAGTCAATAGTATCTCCAAGAATAGAAGACTTGTCTAACTACATAATGAACCAAACAGAAATAGAAAATTATATATTACTATCAGCTAGAGGTAACAATCAATCATGATATTCTCCAAGAAACAAGTCATCAGTCATCACTAGCTAGTTTTCGAAGAACATATATATATTGAAGCCTTGTAGAGTAACAATTTATAATTAGAAAATTAAATATAACTAGCATCAGAACACGAGGAACAAAAACATCCATCATTTACTTGTCCACTTCAATAGTGCTGACACCCACTGTAACAAAATTTTTGGAAGAACCTAGTTAACTAATACTCCCTCCGTCCCAAATTAGGTAACATTTTAGCAAAAAGGATGTGTCCCAAATTAGTTGTCTCTTTAGAATTTCAAGACACTACAACATTTCGCATCTATAGCTACGAAATGGATCGTAGCTAAATATAAAAAATTTCGTGGCTAAAGGCTTTAGCTACAAAAAAAAGTTTCGTAGCATACCGTAGCAAAAGATGGCGTAGCTAAAAGTTAACTACGGACTTTACATGGTCCGTGGCTAAGAACCAATACTTATTGCCACAAAATTTTCGCGTTATAGCTATACGGTTGAACATATTTGCCACGAATAATGAAAGGTCGAAGCAAAGGTTTTTATACTTTAGCCACGAAGAATCATATCTGTAGCTTTCTTTGTATTATTATAGCTACAAGTAAGTATTTCATGGCAAAAAAAAATTAATTCATTTGCCACAAACTAAATATGTAGCTATGCATCAATAATTAGCTACCAACCAATATTCCATCGCTATAAATTATCTAAAATCCATAAATAATTTTTTTTATATTTAAATTATAATTTATTAGAACCAACAAATATTTGGTAGCTAATTCGTTGACGTCTTTTAACACCTAATTAAATTTAAAAAGAAAAAATTTCAAATATTGTATGACCATGTATATTAAATGAAAACAAGCAATATAATAAGTAGTACTATTAAATTAAAAAATTTCATATAATTTATAAATTCTAAAATACATAATGGTAAAGCTAAATTTCATAGATCCACAATACAGAACTCTTCTACAATATAAATAAAAAAAAACTACTCCTAGATAATATGATGAGTTGTGCTGCTGCCACTGAATGATCTTCTTGCATCAAAGAAAAATGGAGTAGGCTCTTTCTCCACCTTAATTAGCTGAAATGATAAAAAAAAATTAGTGAGAACTTAAATTATTTGAATCACAAAACATGATTATTTATCAATACATTCTTACCTTTGGTAACATCATCCTTCCAATTTGAGTCTGATTAAACTTCAGCCTCTATATATTAAAAGAAACAACAATTAGCACAAATAAACAATTGAGCAAATCCAAGAAGAACTTTAATGCAAAGTGAAAAACCCCCAGAATGCAGCGATCAAAGAATTATTATAACAAATGAAAAAGAAAGAATTATAATAGATAACAAAAAAATAAAAAACGTAAATCAACAAATGAAGTGAGTAAACAAACAAACCTGCAGAATTTGTAAAAAGCTTCTTCAAAAATCTTCATAACTTCCACTCCCTACAAAATAAATAACAAGCAAATAAAAAATACTTATCAATAGTGAAAGCACAAGTTAGCCCAATAGTAAAAGTAAGAGAAACAGTAAACACCCAAGAAGCAAGTAATTCACCGAATGTTTTTGATGATAGACTGATAGTAATACAACGGGCACAACGCTGCAACCAACAGCACATTCATTTAATAAAATCTCCATAATAATTCATGAACAAACTCAAATAAATTAAATAATAAAAAATATACGGATAAAAGGAGTGATGATGAGAACAATATAACATGCTAAGCCAGCATTAGTAGTCAGCAAAAAATTAAGAAATCGGATGCACTGTAATGACTGTGGTGGCTGGAGGGTGAGAGTGTGATGAAAGTTTAGGTTTTTAAGTTAGGTCAATTACCCGTGTCTTCTTTTTTTTTTTACTTAACATATTTTTACTTTTCGGTTTTCCTTCTTATATACATATACAAATATTATAATGGTTTCTTTACACTACATACACATGAAGTTCAAAATATTTACCCGTCATATCCATTAAAAATTACACTACTCATAAAATTAAAAATATTTATCCAATATACCCATTTATAATTGTATACATTTATTGTACCTTATATGTGTTTACCTTTATGGTATACTATATATATTGTGGTATACAAGTTTGGATGGGTAGGGTGTATAAATATTTTATGGGTAGGACATATAAATATGAAACTTATGGATATGGTTGGATAAATATTTTGATTTTGATGGGTATTTTTGTAAACCTCCCAATTATAATTGCAAAGACGGTAAGTAACAAAGAAAATTACCCAGGAAAAGAAAACAAAACACATAAGTTTTTTTTTTTTGGGTTTCCCAACCGGTGTCCGATATATACCCTTATTGGAGCCCCGACCAATCTGGATTCACGCCGCGTAAGACCCATTTCTAGGGGAAGCGCTTCCTACCAGATTTTTTTCCATTCTCAGGGCTCGAACCCGAGACCTCTGGTTAAGGGTGGAGGGATCCTATGTAAAACGCATAAGTAAGTTACACTAAGTAAAAAGTCGACTATTTGCATAAATTAATTTAAAAGATGTTCTCTTTAATGTTCTTCATCTTATCAGAACAAAAGTTTCAAATTATAATACTAAAATAATTATTTCCTTTTAAAATTAGAGATAAACTTGAGATTGTTGTTTCTTCCCTCTCTGACTAAATTAAATTAGAATTATAACTGAATAATTAAATAAATAATTATTATAATCTTGAAACTATTTGTCAAATATAATATAATCCTAACTAAAATAAATAAAACAAAAATTAGTTATAACTAAAAAGTTAAGCGACCCATCAATAGGTAGTTATTTGAATTATCATTAAAATCCCATTGAATTAATATATTATTATTTTATCTGAAGTCTCATGTTTTAATAGTCTTTCAAAAACAGCCTATTCACCTTACTGGTGGAGTAAGGTCTGTGTACTTCTCACTTTTTCCAAACCTCAATTAAAGATATTACTAGGTATGTTATTGCTGTCGTCATCGTCTTCTCATGTTTCAATATATTTTATTCTTTATTTTCAATTAATGTGCCAGAGGATCCATTGAAAACAGCTTTTCTACCTCACACTATAGGAATATGATTACCTGCACCTTGCATTTTTGATACCCCACTTATGAAATACACTAGATATATTGTTGTTATTGTTCATTTTCAATTAAAACATTACAGAACTATAGAGATCAATTATGTTATCAAGAAATCATATTATATGTGACTTCAAATAACTTAGTGCTTGTTTGACCAAACCTCTGGGAGCCAGAAGTGCTTATTATTCTAAAAAAAATGCTTATTTTAAAATTTTGGGGTGTTTGGCCAAGCTTCTAGAGAAAATAAGTGCTTTTGAGTGGCAGCAGAAGCTGTTTTTCTACTGTGGAGAAAAATCTGAAAAAAGTAGCTAGAAAAAATAAGTGCTTTTGATTATTTGGGACAAGAATACCCATTTCAAACTTCCATATTTAATCAAATTAATATTATTATATATTCGTTTTCGTAATTTGATAATTTTTCTAAATATTGGTCAAATACAAATTAATAACAAAAAAGCTTCTCTAAAATTTGACCAAACACAAACTGCTTATCTCACAAAGCACTTATTTGAAAATCATTTTGAAAAAAAAAAACTTCTCAAAATAAGATGATTTTGGCAGCTTGACTAAACAAACACTTAAGATCAAGGCATATTTATTATTATACCATTTAATAAGATATATGATCAACTGAATGAGATACAATCATATAGGAGTTATATTTTAAAATTAAAGAATCATATTTAATTATATAACTGCATAACGTTATTTAAATTATAGGAATAATTTCACAAATCCCACTAAGATTTCATCTTATTAGGAAATATCAAATAATAATCTCATAAGAGACAACACCCCCTTCCTTTATAGTCATATATAAGTTCTAATTTTGTAGCTTAGTGATAATTAAATTTAAATTTTATATAATTAGTTATTCACATATTAAATAGATGTTATAATATTAACTATTTACTTGAATTTGACATACAAAGTCATATAACCGATATCCAAAAATTTTAAAATGAATCTATAAGTGGAAAAAGTTATTTCTTAAGTGTTGACGTCATAAGTATATAATTGATATATCATTTTGTTATGTCAAATAATTGTTGAGATTAAGCAAAATATTACCCCTAATTTTCTTTCAATAGTTTTAGTAAAAATGTTTATTAATTAGTTACAATATTTTTTCAAATAATTTAGAGGTACTGCTATTATAATTCAAATGTCTGGGTAAAGCTTATGATTATTATTAAAATAAGTTTGTGGCCGTTAAGCCATCTATTGCTACGAGTATTAGATAAGTTGAAGAAAAATCAATCATCCAGCTACAACTCTTGGTTTCAAATGATTTCTCGCGGCTAAAATTTTATTATTGCTACAGTAACGTCACATGTGTGGCTAAAATATATGATTAGCCATGAAGTTTATCGTAGCAATAAATTTGTAGTTGCCACAAATTTTTCTATTTTAAAGCAAAATAATTATATAGCTACAATGTTTTGTTACAAATGATTAATTGTGGCTAAAAAGTCACTATTGCTACAGTAACTTTTTATGTGTAGCAAAAACTTATGTTTAGCTACGGATTCTTACTGTAGCAATAACTTTATAGCTATTTAGGTAGTTATTGCCACAAAAATTAGCAATTATAGCAAAAAGTAGGAATTAGCTTTGCTAATTATAGTTTTGTGGCTAAGAAATTTTACGAAATTTTAAATAGCCACAAAACCTTAATTTTTGTAGCTATTGCTAGATATTAGCCACGATATTTATATTTGTAGCTAAGAATTCGTAGCTATAGATACATATTGTTGTAGTGAGACAAAATATATTAGTTTTTTTTCAACTATACGCTTAATAATTACAAAAATTCTCAAAAAAAAAGTTAATAGTCAAACATTAAATAGGGATATCGTAGTAAAATATACACCATATTTAATGAGTTTTTTAATGGGCGTAAGAAAGCTAAAAGCGACAACT
The DNA here is from genome assembly GCA_037355625.1 of Petunia x hybrida. Classification (NCBI taxonomy): domain Eukaryota; kingdom Viridiplantae; phylum Streptophyta; class Magnoliopsida; order Solanales; family Solanaceae; genus Petunia; species Petunia x hybrida. The sequence goes on from JBBBVM010000041.1 coordinate 26,819,532, forward strand.
AAAATGGGACGGAGGGAGTATATCTCTGTGCCATCTTAGTGATCGCATTAAGTTATTCACATCTATTAGAAATCAATTGATACAACATATAATTTACCAAGTTATTCCTATTAAATGCTTTTCGAGAATTGAGCAATACTAAAATGAGATTAAGGGTATAATTTGAAACAACGAACAAACTTAATCTTGCATTCCTAAATGACAACTATTTTGGAACAAAATTTTGAGCTATTTAGAGACAACAAAAATGAGATGGAAGGGAGGGAGTATTGAGAGCAAGATTATTCTCTTTGGCTTTCTTGTAAAGTTAATTACTTTGCAGTGATTACAAACTTAAGCGTGAAAGATGGAAACAAAAAACAATTTTGAGTCGGGATCTTACCTTCTTTAGACCTGGGACAATCTTTGACAAGGAAATAAAAAGTTGGCTCATCTTTTCTCTTCGATTCCGCTCCGCTGCAACATGATCTTGAGCTTGTAAAGGAGTCCTCTTGTAGATTATATTATTGCCCCCTGATTCTTGATATGCACTTTCTTCTAAATGAGAGTACTTTATCATTGATGCAATATCGTCTTCTTCAGATATCACAGCTGGATTCAGTGATGACGACCCAAAGGAAATGAGAAGCCCAGAAGAGGATATTAGGGGAGAATAAGAAATGGCCTTTTGAGCCTTCTCTTCTATGGTGTAAGAAAGATTCTGCTTAAGGTCTTCCTGGTTAAAACCAGTATATGCCATGCCCTATATAAAAGAATGCTAGTTAGTGTTTGCCTATTGAATAAGGTCGCATGCATTTATTGACCTTATTGAGCATCCTAGCCATTAAGTATTACTGCTTTTAAACCGGCCAAAGTTTTCTCTTCTAGATTTCAATGTAATATGGTGTTCGTTTAAAATGAAAAAACAGTGTTAGATTTTTCTAAAGATCAAACATTAACTGAATAAAGCAAATGAAATTACAGAATAAGTATTTATATAATAGTGTAAGAGATCTCGAAACTTACTTGAAATAAAGAAGAATTTGAGTTCTCTCCGTCCATGTTAAAGACAAGAAAGCTTCTTCAAATTTTCAACGTTTATGCTTCTCAAGACAGGTATTTCCCAAAATGAAGGATAATTAGGTCTTCATTGAGTGGCTCACTAACCCCAACCCCCCCCCCCCCCCCTCCCCCACCCTGTCTCTGTTATAAAATTATTTTAAGCTTATATTGATTAGTTTTTTCAAGTACTCTACAAAGCAATCCCTCGTGTGAAAACCTGCATCTTTTCATCGCACTAGTTCAATAACTCATAAAATAATTAATACTCTACCAGTTATAACTCATGAACATGATTTTAGTCAAACTGTCAAAGAGGGCTTTCCTCCATTAACTTGCACCCTTTATGTCAAAATTTTAAAGTTCATTCACATTTGAGATAATTGGTAAAATATTGGTGGTCTTTATTCGGGTGGGTAAAAGGAAGGGAAAATTAGAAAAAGAAATACACTCTATGTTCATTTTTCATTTTGTTTATGCAAATAAAAAGAAAATGATTGACCTTTTCTTTACGTTTTACCGACCAAACTAGGGAAACTCGTATTCATAAACTGTTCCTAATTTTACCACAAGTCCCTAAATTTTGAAATGATAAGTTGGGATCCGATGTTTTAAATAATTCTCTTAAGATAAGATCATATCTTTTCTAAATCGATACTGTAACATAATTAAACAGTTCCAAGTTCCAACTTCCATTTTCCAAAAAATATTTTATTTGAAGTCCTGGTTATACTTTTAATTTTTTTTTTTTAAAAAAACCTATGAGGTTGGTATATTTATTGGTAAGATTAAGTAGGTAATTGATCATATTATTATAAATTTTCATTTCAAATTACATATACAAGACAACATGCAACTTGCAATGAGAAAATCTTAAACTGAGGGTTTCTATGTCTACTTGAGCACTTATTAAACTTCGGAGGAAAAAAAAAACTTCGGAACAAAAAAAAACTTCGGAGAAGTTGGAGAAGGCAATATATTAAGATGTTTCGACATAAAATTATACTTCTTTTTTTTTTTTCAGTTTATTTGAACCTACTACAGTTTTAGTGCTGAAATCTTTGGAAAATTGAACCTATACTACCATTTTAGTGCTGGAAATTTGGAGAGAAATATTACTCTCATTCAATCAATTTATCTTGAAGAAGGTGTAAGAAAACAATTCTTCTTTATTTCACTCAATTTTACTTACATAAAATAGTTAGAGTACCTAAGTAATAATAAGTAAATTTCGAGCATGTACTGATATGAGGCTAGATATAGTTATATTTCACCTAGTTGCGCCTCGTGTTTATACTTTTACTTGCATAATTTCATACTAATTTGAATGAAATTTCTCTCATTTGGTGAGTTATGTTTGTAAGGATTACATTGATGATATGAAGATTTTTTGGAGTATATTTTATTAAAATCTAGGGCTTTAAAGTATGAGTAGAAGCCCTGAAGGTCGTGCGAATGAAGTCAGTTGAACAAAAGGCAAAACATCAGAAAAATCACACAGGGAAGGCATGGAGCACGTCATGCAGCACGCACCTGAGGCCTCACACTGTATAACATTGCAGAAAAGTCTCGTGAGATGTTTTTCTTAGAAATTCTCAAAAACATGAAGGCACGGCGTGCTACACGTCGTGCAGTACACCGTGCGCCCTCTGGAAATGCCCACAACGAGTTTGAGGCGGATTTTAAGAGGCTGTTTTGGTCCTATGTCGGCTCCTACGTTATAAGTACACCCTAAACTCCTAATGGACGGGAACTTTGGCATAATCTAAACTCAAATGAGGCAAGAAAGAGAGAATTAAGGTCAAGATTCAAGGCTTTTTCTCATCCACCGATCATCTTTTATGTATTTTACATGCTTATAGTTGTTTTCATTGATTTGCTCATGACTATGAGTGGCTAAATCACTCACTCTAGGGTTGATTGAACCATTCAAATACTTATGTGATGAATATTTTCTTTAATGAATGAAACTTGATTATTCTTTCCATCTAAGTGTTTAATCTAAGTGTTTATGCTTTGATTATTATTGATTGGTAGGCCCCAACTGATTGTCCTATTTATTCTTGTGTATCTAGGGATAGATTCATAATATTTCAATCTAAAATAAAGATACTACTTCTGTTGTAAAAAATGTGAATTATAACCATTGATCCCCATTGTGAAATATATCGTCATTAATTAATTGAGAAAATTAATTACAATTATTATACAGAAATAAATAGTTGTGAATTTGGAGCAATTGTTCAAAAGGAAAAAGCAAGTAAAATTTATTAATGTATTATTCTAAAACATGAATAGGTACCAGAAGGAGGTATTTTTCAACAATTTTTTTTTTTGTTGCCATAAGTTGTAAATTGTTGCCAAAAATATTTTTCGCAACAACAAAAAAGTCATTGCACGTTGTTGTAGGAAACTTCGATGAAAAAAATTTATGCAACAACTATTGATGTTGTTGCCAAAAATTAACTTAACACAACAAAAAATGTTGTTGCCTTAAGCTTCCGTTTGTTTTTAAAACTTGGGAGCACTTTTTGAGGATTTTTGGAGAAAATTTTATTTGGACATATTTTTTGATCAATTTTGTAGTAAAGTTTTGAAAAAGAGTTTTGAAAAAACAAGACCACTTTTTGGAAAAATTGTCTCATCTTACACACAAAATTTGAACTATTTTTTAAGGTAAATTCTATATCCAAACACAACTTCAAGTTTCAAAAATTATTTTTCAACTCAAATTCTCAAGTTTTAACCAAATCTATGTCCAAACGCTACTAATATTTTGTTGTTAAAGATCATGTTCATGAAAGCATTTCGCAACAAAACTATTATTGCAATAATTCAAGTATTAACTTTACATGTGAACTTTTTAGCAACAACTTTTGACTTGTTGCTACATCTAAGGTTCCGACATTTTTTTTTTACAATTTTGAATGGATTTTAATGAAAGCTATAAATTCATAATATCACAATTCTTGAATGCATATATATTTACATATAATCAATGCAAAAGTCAATACATAAAGTTACTTCACAGAATATTTGCTTCTAAATCGACTCCTAAAATATGTTATGATTAAAAAAATATCAAGAAACACCACATATCCACGGACCACGGTCATTCAATTCCTAGTGCAACCATTTTAGTACACCAGAATAAGTCTTCTTCAAATATTTGTGCAGTGAGTGTGCCACATTGCCATCAATTATACGCACGTGCATCCTACACAAGAAATAAGTAGAATTAAACTTTGATAAACATGAGATAACAAAACACATAAACATAGATAAATCAAACTTATAACTTGCTTCACAAAAGTATCCTAATCTTATGTAGATAGATTTACAGCACATCAGAAGCAGAGCTCAGGAAGCTAAAATAAAGTTCCTAAAAGACTTATTATTACAGCAATCACATGGCATGAGCGCAGTAGAAGAATTTCCACCCAACCAAATGCTAGTGCACAAGATCACTGAGAAAGTACTGAGGCTGCTCATAACTCGACACAAATAAACATGAGTCAAATGAGCTAGTATTCTATTTTTCCCACAAAGTCATGATCCAATTAGTATCTTATTGTTGGTCTCTCATGATACATTATCACTTACATAAGTCATAACATTTTTCTAATTTGGACTGAGTTGTTCTAAGTGAATATCACTGCGTCAATGAGCCATTTTCCAGCAAATAATCTACTCCTAGTAGTAATGACCAATTTCAATTAATTGCTTATCATAAGCCACCTTGAACCAAACTAACTAGAACAATAGTGGGAAAACTTGGTAACATCAGAAGTTACTGTCTAAAGTATCTTCATCAGAAATAAAAAGGTTACTGTCTAAAATATGCACCAACTCCTCCAAATTCTTCCTAAAAAAGGTTCCAGCTTCAAACAGATTTTTTTATAGGCCTTCTAGTCAGGTTGCTAGAACTAAAATATTTTAACTATTAAGAGTCAATATAAGCAGAGTTGCAGGCTAACTTACAGTATCCATCGGATTATTAGAAAATCTCTGAAGTAACTCCCTCAATGAACTCCCATTACTGTAATCCAGAACAACTGAAATCAACTGACAACCAAAGCTACAAATGTAGAAAAAAGGAATTACTAATTACAAATCTGATAGAAAAGATGCATCAATTATAATGAGGAATCTTCTTATCTTGTAGAAGATCTAAGTTGACTTTGCTAGTTATATTTAACATCTTTTAGCATGAAAGTTAAGTAAACAATGTTATTTTTCTTTCTCAAGTTCATTAACCTCATACATGATGTCAGCTATAGTCCTTTTACTGCTCTGCATGTTCCAGAACAAAATGAATTATCCAGCTCATACAAAATAATACAAAGGTCTTCACTAATATTATTAGGTGAATTTTAAATAATGGCTAACCTACAATTGGTAGCATTTTCTACCAAGAGAACAATTATTGCGGCTCTGGGTGTGTTCCTGCAATCACCAGAAATACTTAATACCACAAGAGATGAAAGAGTTCCATTTTTGTTGGCGAATCACTTGCATGAATTGGTAACTTAACTAAACATAAATTAAGAGAATGAATCAATTATCAGGTTTCACTACTTCATTTGGCATGAGTGTTCATGAATAAGGGCTTCCTGGATAAAGATTCTTCAAGTACATACTGTTCAAGAATGCAATACTTAAGGAAAGCAAAACTTAGTCTAAAGGACTAGCATTTTAACTTGAAAACAAATAACAATTTCTTATAATAATAACATTACCAATTGAATTCATCTTGAGAACTCATGTGTCTTGCTTGATACACCCAACTCAAAGTTCTTAGCAATTTCAACCTTTACACTTATGTACTCAGCAGCAAACTATCTATTAGTAGTAATTCAATCGTGAGAAGAAATTGATGGCAGTCATTATTGTACATCTTAGAAGAACTACATTTGAGGGATATAAACCTTTTTGCAAGAATTCATCGTCAACATGTTAACTACTGCACCATATAGTTAGGTCACTTCCACTTTTACTTTTTTGTTTCCTCATACAGTTTAGCATAATGCACTCTCTCATTTCATTTTAAGAAAAGATAGCAGACACCAAACATCGTCAAATTGAGTAATGGCGGAAAGGAATCACTTCAGTAGTAGAAATATAGCATTTTCAATGGAAAGACATGCTATATCTGCTAATATAGTATGCATCTCATTAGTTGAAGTCAGCTCGACTTGATTTTATTTAGAAGCCATTCTATGGAGAATGCTTCCAAATACTTGCTTCTCCATAGCTTTTATCAAGTAGAAAATTTGATGGGATGCATTATGTACTGGTAATAATCTTGTTGTGAAACATCTTCACTATTTACAAGACTTCACATAGCAAGAAAACAAAAACATTATATTACCAAGAAATAGATGTTGCAGGTTTAGACTTTATAATGCTACACAACACAAACTCTTGTTATATCATCTTTATCAAAAGTAAGGACTTACGAAATTGCATAAACAAAGTAGTGAGATAGTCGGAAAGAAGGCATCTACCTCTAAACAATACTCTAATACACAGAAACTCATATTGCCTATGCAAGCAAAGTAATTATATTAACTAAAATATCAATAATTCAACTAGAAAACAAAATGGAAAAAGAAAAATATACAAGAGGACAAACCTTGAAATTCTCCCAAACTAGCTTAGAATTGCTTAGCGAGAACAGTGTGGTTGCGGAAACTTAGTAGAATGAAGAAAGAAGCCGGACGAACTTCGAGCACTAATTTTGCATTTTGAGGAAGGGTTTGTGAAACCACTTCAGATCTTTGCTTAAACATTTGATGAAATTGGGGAAGGTTCGGCTAAAAAAAGGAAGAAAAGGGAGGGAAATTTTGCCGCTTTGCTTTTTGCTTAAAATTGAGAAATAATTAAATTAGTTTTTGTCCAAAACCTATATAAGTTGTTGAGAAAAAATAAATATTTTGGCAACGATCGAAATATTTTTGTAAAATTTATTTTATTGCCCACAAAGAATGGCAACAATATTACAATGTCTGTCAACAATAAAAACTCTGTTGTAAAAAGTTTTATGTTATGCCAACAAGTATGTGTAGTTGTTGCCATTTATTGATATTTACCAACAACATTATTTTCGTTGCTAAAAGGTCGTTGCCAATTCTACACCTTCTTGTAACTGAGTAGATTATCATAGACTTTTAATCTCTTGAAATTAATCTTATTCTTTGCTATTTTGCTATTTAATTTCTTATTACTTAGTCATTAGTACAAAACCAACTTAAAAATAAAACCTTTAGAAGTTAATTCAATAGATAATTTAGTTAGATTAGCTACTAGATTTCAAGTATTCTCTGCGTGATTCAGCCTCGGGACTTTAAGTATCAGACATATTTATCGTGACCGCTTAGTCCCTTTTATAGGACGTAGTTTGTGTAATCAAAACTTTGGTGATGTTGCTAGGGAATACAGTGTAATTTAGTTGTTAGAGTAGATGATTTTATTTTTCAATTGACTTAACTCTTGTCATCTTAATCTCATTCTTTAGTTTTTACACTTGATAGTTCAGATACCGAAGAATTCGAGATGGCACAGGACATGACAATTAATACTTCCACGCAACCTGTAGCTGGGAAGTTACCGTCTGCAATTTAACTTTCAACCATTGAGGCAGAAAGTTCACATCACCCATATGATGGTGGGTTTGCTTGCTAATGTGAGTTTGTTTGCAGGTAGAACTACTGATGATCCTGATCGAAAAACACGTGAGAAAATTTATGAGGCTGCGTGAAACTCAGAAGCAGGCTTGTGTCAAGCAGAGGTGGTGAGGTTGATATTGTTTCCGTTTTCCTTAACGGACGAGGCTAATGACTGGCTGGAATAATTTTCATTAAATTCTATTACTTCGTGGGATGATTTGGTGATCAAGTTCTTGAAGAAATTCTTCCCACCAAACTAAACTGCTAAGATGGTTGATGAGATTCTCATATTCAGGCAGAACCTGCTTGAAACTTTGCCAGAGGCTTGGGAAAGATTTAAAAAGTTATTTGAGAAGGTGTCCTCATCATGGGATTCCTGACCAAATTCTTGGACAAATGATCTACATGGACATGTGAGATCAAATCAAGGGTAATTTGGATGCAGTAGCTGGAGGAGCATTCTTGAGCAATACGTTTAATGAAGCAAAAGCGCTTCTAGACACTATAGGTCAAAACTCATTCTAGCTTACAAAAGATGCATCTACAGGATCAGGTCCGAGGGCTTTAGCTGCTGGTGTTGATTTTGGGATGGAAAAAACAGATGTCGAAATTGCAGACTACACTTGATGTACTGGTGAAACAAATGAACGAGAAAATGCTGAATTTGTTAATCAAGTTGACTTACTAGCCCAAACCCATGCTTCCCATCATGGTAATTTTTTTTTCTGATGCTGATTTGTTTGCTTATACTGAAGATGTGGACTTCGTAAATTATGGGCAGCTCCAACAATACAATCAACAGAGTCAATTTAGGCTAGTGCAACAACAAGTATAATACAATAATGCCAGACCACAAAATCAGAAAGTTCCTTTTCAGGCAGCGTACAATGATCAAGCACATGCAACTTTGCCCTTGCAGCAGACAAATGATATAGCTGAAATCAAGACCATGGTGGAAGCTATGATGGGTGAAAATAAGAATCAGCAAGACCAAGTGACAGACCATGACACTATTATAAAGGGGGTAGAGAAAAAGTCGGATAAATGTCCCTTGCTTTAAACAACAGAGTGCAAGGTGCATTGCTAAGCGATATAATAGTGAATCCTAAGGATCCAAATCCTAATCAATTGATGACAGTCACTTTGAAAATCACAGAGATCTTGACTTAGACGTCACCTATAATTACGAAAGTAGAAAGCTAGTTGGCCCAACTAAGATAAGTTCAAAAGGGCAATGGGCGCTAAAGGACTTAGATGTCATGTCAGCTCCCTAATCCACAACTGCTCGAAAGGCGAGCGCTGAGCCGATAGGCGCATTTCTGTTGTTCAGTCGTCTTAGTGTTAGTTCTATTTCTACTTAGGGTAAACTTTAGGAAACTGCCTCTTGTAATGTACCAAAGGCACCATGTAAACATATTATACTATAATTAAAATTGGGTAAATTTTAGCCTATATATACCCCAATCTATCATTGTAAACGGAACACTGAGATTCGACTAAAATCTTACTTATTTCTTAAAGGAATACAACTCCTATTTATTCGCTTTCTTCGATATTTCATTATTGCATGTGGCCTTTCTTATAGATTTAATTGTTTTACCCATCAAGTAAGTTGTCATAAAGAGTCGATGCTTACCGTGGGTAGGCAATTTCTTGTTATTTCATAGAAACAAATCCAACAATATCATAAGACAACAACATAATCCCATATGACGCCAGTCTGGCAACAGATAATGAAGCTGGTCCAGTCAAGAACGCAGTAGATTTGGAGGCGGATGACAACCAAAGTGACTTTGTGTCGCAGTCTTAGGATCGAGACCTTGAAAGAGAAAAGTACAAGTAGAGCCAAAGACAGGTTCGAGAGGACGTTCAACAAACTCATCAAGGCACAAGAGCGACAATCGATGCTAACAGCCGACACGATGTCCAAGCGCCAGGAAGAAGTCCTTGCAAAGACAACACCACAACTAGAATTCTTATGAGGATCAAAGCCCACAGAAAACGCTACGAGTTCCGTGGCGCGACGAGTAAACCTCAACGCGGCAATAGGAAGTTCTGACACCACTAATGTCTCAGCAACACCAAGGACCACTTTCGAGGAAGATATACCCTTCCAGCTGAAGGAACATAGTGAACAGATGGATCAAAATAGGGGCTCCCTTTATGTTGAAGAAGACTGACGAAGATAAGTTCGCCAAACAACCCTATAAGCCAAGTGCTACAACGCTCTTAGTTCCAAAACAGTTCCGATTTCCCGACATACCTAAGTATGATGACACCACAAACTCGAGTGATCACGTGGCGACCTACATGATGGAATTCAAAAGCAATGACTTGACAAAGAAGGAAATCCAGTCAGTACTAGTAAAGAAATTTTGCTCTACCTTGACCAAATGTGCTTCGACCTGGTACACTCAGCTACTCGAAAGGTTAATCAGGTCATTCGTCCAAATGATGGATAAGTTCGTGAAAGCGCACTCCGGTGCCCAAAATTGAGAGAAAATAATGGAAAATATTTTTGAGATTATGTAGGAAGAAGTCGAGATGCTGAAAGGCTATCTAGAAAGGTTCTAGAAGGAGCTCATGCATGACTCTCCTGCCAGTGCCCGACAATATTTCAACTGTGGCCTTCGCCAAAGTCTAAACCCCAAGGATGCGATAGCTACTAGGGAACCACAATGGAGTTTACAGAGCACCCAGCCAAGATATGGAATGAGCTATATCATCTTTATAGCCAATTCACTTAGGGTCGAAGCAAATTCAGCTAAGGAGTTCGAGTGGGGCGACAACAAGAGTCACACGCGTGATTCACTTAGAAGTTGATACATCCAACAATCACGTAGAAAAAAATAGAAAAGGATATCATCCAGACGTCACCGTATCCATAAATAGAAGATGATATCATCCAGGCACCACATGATCCATGGTTAGGCGTGATGATACCCAAAGGTCGGTCTCTCGAGGATATAAAGATCCAATGTGATCCAGGGAAGGATCCGAGCCTTGGAGGTTCAATGATTTTTGTCTTCGTGTGAATGTAGTTGAACTGGTAAGGGATTAGTTCAAAAGGCTAGGACAGCACGTCCATCGACCCGGAGATATAAGCAATAATCCTGGCAAAGACCATTAATTTATTGTGAGTTCCACCGAGGCTATGGTCACGATACCGCCAATTGAGAGCTCTCATGCTCGAAGTAGCACACTTTCTAAACAAGGGTCAACTTAAAGAGCTACTGATTGACAAAAGAAAATAGACATATGCTCAGGGTAGGGAGAGCGAACAGCTCCTGCCTGTATCGAAAGTCTAGCAGTCTGTCAACTTAATATTCGACGGTCTAGGAGTGTCAAGCAAGGCTTTCGAAGAAGTGATGAGTTGTGGAGTCCATAAAGAAAGAAGGAAGAGGACACGTGCCGATACGATATTGTTTGATAAAGGCGATATAGAGGGCCTCATTTTCCCGCATCATTACGCCTTTGTCATCACCCTGAAAATTGGTGATTCATAGGTAAAACGCATACTTAAAGACCCAGAAGTGTCGTGAACATCATCAGGCAAGAAGTTTAACAAGACATAAAACTATTGGACTACATAGTCCCGAGCCCATACACGCTGACTGGCTTTAATAAGTCCAGTGAGAGATCGGTCATTGAGATTGCTTTACATGTCCTTATACCCAGAATGACCAAGCTGACGTCCTTCTAAGTCATAATGTGTGACATATCATAGAACGCCATAATAGGAAGGCCATGGATACATGATATGAGAGTCGTGCCCTCAACACTTCACCAAGTGGTTAAGTATCCAACCCAGTAGGGAGTAGTAGAAATTAATGGAGAACAAAGATTGTCGAGAAGCTGCTACATGACCGCCATTTCCCATGCGGCCATGATGGAAATTAAAAAATCGACAGAGGCAACTAGGACTACCTCTAGTTGTTGATATCGTTATTGAGCCCGAAGAGTCAGTAGGAGTGGACCCCCACGACACGCCAGATGTCATTTGCAACCCAGAGGAGGAAGAGGTCTTGGGAGTCACTATGGATGACATGGAGCCGCTGATTTTGGGAGCCATTATGGATGACATGGAGCCACTAATTTCTAATGAGAGTACCCTTTAGAAAAAGTTGTATATGTGCTTGAAGTTAACGGCCAAAGCCTGAAATGAGTTTGCCAGCCTCCTCTATTCATAGGTAGCAACCTTCGCTTGGATACAAACAGACATGCCAAAAATCCACAACTAAGTGATCACATATAAGCTAAATATGGACCCGAACTTCAAAGTGGTCAAACAAAAGAAACGGCCGATCAGTCCCGAGAAGAATCAAGCAATCCACAAAGAGATGGTGAAATTATTGAACAACGAATCTATTTGGGTCACCTATTATACCTGGATGACTCTCTAATGTGGTAATGGTTCCGAAGAAGAATGAAAAATGGAGAATGTTCATAGACTTCACTGACCTAAACAAGGGGTGTCCGAAGGATCACTTCCCCATGCCGAACATCGATCAGCTCATCGATTCTACGGTAGGGCATAAATTCATAGTTCCTAGATGTCTTTTCTGGGTATAATCAAATCTTTATAGATCCCGACGATCAAGAGAAGATGTCATTCATCATTGATCAGGGAACTTTCTGCTACCGAGTAATGCCATTCGAACTGAAGAATTTTGGGGCCACCTATTAGAGGCTGGTAAACTTGATATTAAAGGATTAGATCGGGAAGACAATAGAAGTATACATCGACGACATGCTGGAAAAGTCAAAGTTTGCACAGGATCATATTAAGCATCTAGAAATAGCGTTTGATATATCTGACAGGTTCAGCATGAAACTTAATCTCAAAAAATGCACGTTCAGAGTATCGTCGGGGATGTTTCTCGGATTCATCATTTCAAACCCGAGCAACTGAAGCTAAGTTTGTCAAGATAAAAGTGATCGAAGGGATACCAAAAGTGCTAGAGAGCGAGGCAGAGGTAAAGAAGCTCAACGACCGAGTTGCTGCGCTAATCAGGTTCATATCTCGATCCTCCAAATATTGTCATCAATTATTTATTGTGTTGAAGAAAATTAAGGGCTTATACTGGATGAATCAATGGCGACAGAATTTTCAAGATATGAAGAAATATCTATTAAACCCGCTGCTACTGGTCAAGCCATGCAAAGATGAGCGACTCTTGTTATACCTGGCTGTATCTGAAAGCCGTAAGTACTGTACTTTCTTGTGAAGAAAATGGAGTACAATCTCTCATATATTAGTTAGTAAGTCTCTACAAGATGCCGAGACTCGCTATCAACAATTATAAAAGCTTGCCTTAGCTTAGGTCATGGCTGCTTGAAAGCTATGCCCGTATTTTCAACGCTAGAAGGTAGTCGTCGTGTCGTCCTTCTCATGGAGGACCATTCTGCATAAACCTGAACGCTCTTGGCATCTAGCAAAGTGGGCTATCGAGGTTAGTAAGTATTATATCATCTATCAGCCTCATACAAGCATAAAATCTCAAGTTCTAGAAGATTTCATCGTTGCTTCAGTACTGACATGCTACCCAAAGTCGATGATGAGCTACAAGCTTTGGGAGGCGTGGAACTCAGAGTGTGGATGGTCTATAGGGACGGGGCATCAAGGGAGTCAGATTCGGCCCTGTGCTGATCACCCATAATGGTAATACAATCTGGAAAATGGTAAGCTACCAGTTTGTCATAAACAAAGAAGTGGAGTATTAGGCCGTCATCTAAGGCCTCGAGTTGGCCTACGCACTGGGGTTGTTTATTCCTAAAATTTTCCTTAAAGGTAAATCAGATAATTTGTAATAGGGTCACAAGCAATACGATAAATAAAAAAGTAAAAGTACATATATAGAGCATTTCTGTGCAACTTGGCGAGATAAACATCACAAGTAGTCCTTTCTGACCTTTGTGAGCAAAGTACATGTAGATCCTAAACTTGCAATTTGGCGAAGACACTTCTGGCGAGACAAGCAAAGTGGCGTCCTTTTCTTGCAAACCGGAGGAATAAACTTTGACGAAAAGGTACCTGGAGAGTCATTCTTGCAGCCAACATTGACGTGGAGCAGCAAAACTTGGCAAAGAGGCTCGGGGTGCGGCTCACTCTACACAGCTTAGCGAGAATATTTCTTTCATGATGCAGGAGGCACGAAACTTCAAAGCGCTTCCTCTCACGAAAATTAGACTTGTATAGCTTCAACATATACAAAGCTTGTGGTTCAACTCTTCCTAGATGGGCCGGAATGAACTTTCTTTCAACAGACTAAAAGCTGGTTGCTGATTGTCTTTCAGTTGTACGTGTCTGTGTAAGAAAATTGACATCATATTGTGGGAGAGTCCAAATTAGGAAATTATTGATTCTGTAGAACCGTAACTTCAAGAGGTGAGACACGTCAAAATTTCAGAGCAAAACATCTTCCGGATCAGCAGGAATCAATTTTTTGAAGTTGATGCAGTTGTTCCCGTGTTAGCCTGGCAGCCTTGCACAACTTTGCCGAAAAATTCATATCTCGAGATAGGACCATCCAAATCGCAAGCCGTCTGTCCCATTTGAAAGAAGACTCCTCGAGCTATAGCATATTCAAAAAGCGGGTCTTGATTCTATCTAAATTTGTACAGTTTCGCTGCTGAAATCAGATCTGTATGTTGACACTTCACAGCTTTGAAAACCTTGAAGGAAAACAACCGTATCTTCTTGTGGGAGCATCCAAATTGCAAAACACTTTCTTCGTTAAAAAGAGAACTCCTGGAGGCATAATATACCCAAAAATATGATGCTGTCTCAGCCCCAATTGATACAGTTTAATATTTGAAGTCAACTAGGACATCTGTCGACCCGACTTCACAGATTTGCGCAAGGTTACTGAAAAACTCATATCTCAAGATACGAGTGTCCGGATCAAAAGACGCTTGTTCCTACCGAATCATAATTCATAATTCTACAACATATCCACAATCCAGTTTCAAAGTCCTCCTGAATCAGTGGAAACAAATTTTTGAAGTCAGATGCAACTGTTCACGTGTTGACTTAACAGCTTGGAGCGATCTTGCCAAAAAAGTCATATCTTTGGATAGGAGCGTCCAAATCCAATCCCGTTTACGCTGGAGGACTATACATTTAGAGAGCTACAACTTCTGAAATTTGTGGCAGAAATCACTTCTGATTTTTCTCAATAATTTCTTGAACTTGATCAACAGGTCTGCAATTCTGATTCTCAGCTTGCGTGCTTCCACCAAAAACAAATTTATATCTTGGCGTAAGAGAGTCCGAATCACTAGCTTCTTGATTCTGTGGATTCACAATCTCACGAGCTACGCCATATGTGAAAATCATAGCCAGAATCCTCCGGATGTGCAACTAATTTTTTGAAGTTGACTCAATAATCTGCACACTATGACTTTGGACAACATGCTTCCTGATCCTTCTTTTGTTTCATCTTTTTTTTTCATAGGTCTTCAAAGCTAGTCCAACGTTGTCGAGGAACTATTTGGAGCGTTCATCTGTCCGAGCTGGAGAAACTTATTGCGTCACTTCATCCATCATTGGCGAGGAAGCTCGCGAAGTGGTCCTTCTTGCTTTTGCAGCTTTGGTGAAGACTCACATGGCGAGTTTCTATACTTTGGCGAAGAAGTAGATGAAGCACCCTCTTTTGGCACTTTGGTGAAGAAGTGCATTGAGTGATGACTCAGTCTTCGAGCTTTGTTGGAGATCACTTAAAGAATTCCTTCTCTTTGGCTGTGAAAGACAACTTGTATGAGTAGATGATGCCCCCAATGGAAGAAAATAGATATTTGATCCATCTTCAGCACAAGTTGTGAATACTTGAAGGAGGCTTCAAGACCAGTCCAACAACAACCTTGGCTTCAAACTATTTTCAGGACTTAGGCTCTTTGTATAGGATGATACCTTGTTGCTTTCTTTCTTTCCTTTGAATCATGGTTTTATCAAATTCCTTCAATATTGAAGAAATAAAACATCTTTCCACTTTGATACAAATTGTCTTCTTTTCTTCTGCAATGTATGTCTTAGCAATTTATAGAATCAATGCGGTACCATCCAACTTAATTTTGATGACCACAAAACACTTTGATTTTTTAAACTCATATGACTGAACTTAGAATAAATTATTCTTAGCTGCCTACGTACCTCGATGAAGAGGATCAAGTCATAACGTAGTTCAAACAAATGAGTTTTTATTTTTGGTCCTAACTTTTGTTTAGGCCGTCTCTTTCAAGATTTTCAACCTACCGGACATTCATTCTTTTTTTTATTTGGCCGTGCACAGTTTATACTCTTGCGGGCCAGGAGTAACTTGCAGTTTATGTTCGTGCGTCAAGGAGCATCCATTTGCGTTTGCTACTTGTTGGAGACTTCCTCTTCTAGCAGAATATCTCCTTGACGGGCCAAATCCATGACTTTCTCTTTGAAGATGAAGCACTTTTCGATAGGGTGACCAATCAATCAGTGATACTTGCAGTAATTTGGATCCTCAGTCTTAGCAGCTTCATTTGGTCGCTTCATTTTAGGAAGCTCAATGATCTTCAACTTGAGGAGTTCATTAAACATAGTAGGAACATCGGAATCCAAGAACGGATACTTCTTTTCTTGCGTTTCTTTCAAAGTCAAATTTTGACTTGATTTGTTTTGCACGAGAGTTGTCTTCGCACTTTTCTTCTCACTTGCTTTTGTGGTGACTTCTAAGGGAGCACTATTGACATACATGGATTCTTTGATTTCATACTCGGATGAAAACCCCCTTTGTCGGCTTCTTGCTTGTCTTCACCTTTACGAGACTTGTAGAGAGGTGGCCCTCGATTTCCGCTTGCAGCCATACTCAATTCCATATTATGTGCACGTGTGTCCAACTCTTCAAATGTTTTAGGCTTTATGCCTTGCAAGATGTAGTGGAGGCCCCAATACATCCCTTTAATGCACATTTCAATGCCAGAAGTTTCACTAAGGCGGTCTTTGCAGTTAAGGCTCAAGCTCCTCCAACAATTGATAAAGTCGATGACCGGTTCATCATTCAACTGGCGAGAATTTGTAAGTTCAACCATGCTGACGACACGCCTTGTGCTATAGAAGCAGTTAAGAAATTCTTGCTCCAACTGCTCCCAACTATCAATGGAATTAGGCTCAAGATCTGTGTACCAATCAAAAGCATTCCCTTTGAGAGATCGGACGAACTGCTTGACGAGGTAATCACCATAAGTCCCAGCATTGTTGCACGTCTCCACGAAGTGCGCCACATGTTGTTTGGGATTTCCTTTGCCATCAAGGTGCTGAAGCTTTGGAGGTTGATAACCAGCAGGCATCTTCAAGTTATCAATTCTTTGCACGTAAGGTTTTTCATACACTACTAAAAATACAACATTTTCAGACCGAAATTTCAGACCGAAATTCGGTTGGAGCACATCGTCCGACCGACGCGGTGGGATACTTCAATGAATTTTTATTAAATAGTTTTTTTTAATATAGCCGACCGCCGCGGTTGGACAGCAATTAAATTTTTTTAGCCGACCACCGCGGTCGGAAGTCGGTCGCCAGGCAGTAACTATAGCACACGGGCATAGCAGCCCGTTTTTATTTCTCATAACCCACTTCTCTCTCTTTCTCTCTCTCCTTTCTTTCTTTCTCCCATTCAACCCGAATCCAACCCAAATCCAACCCAAATCTATTAAAAAAAACACTCTTAATCTCTAATCAACAAGGTTTAACATCAATTCCATTCCTCTACAACTTGGTAAGTTTAATTTTCATAGTTTTCTTCCTATTTTCCCCAAATCCGAAAACCCTAACTTTTTTATCTATTTTTTTGTAGTTCTTCCATCTATCAAAGTTGGGAATAGTAAATCAGTGGTGGTGGAGTACAAAACCGTCCCTTGAGGTGAATTTTATGGTGAAACACCAATTTTTTTTTTAAATTTAATTTCAGCTCGTTTTTTTAATTTTTTCCTATTTTTGAATTCTAGCTAATGAAATTAATCCATGACATAGTAGTTGCTATTTGGTTGTGAACTAGTTGACATAGTGTTGT
Source organism: Petunia x hybrida (assembly GCA_037355625.1). Lineage (NCBI taxonomy): Eukaryota > Viridiplantae > Streptophyta > Magnoliopsida > Solanales > Solanaceae > Petunia > Petunia x hybrida. The sequence continues at coordinate 26,837,281 of JBBBVM010000041.1, forward strand.
TATTTGGTTTGGGAAATGTTTAATCTAGTTTGACATTTTAGTTGGTATTGTAAAAATTAGGTTGATTGGAAAAGTGGGTGTTGTTCAAAAAGTGATTGAGTTATTGAATGCAAATTTAGAAGATGATAAATTGGAAAGTAACCAAGTGAAATCTTGTAGTGAAAAAGTTGGTGTTCCATGGAGAAGAGTACACTTTGAATGAGTTGTTGTTGATCAATGTTGTTGATGGGTTCCTTTAGTGTTGTTGTTGTTGTTGAATGTTGTTAATGGTGTGTACTAGTGTTGTTGTTGTTGTTGTTGTATTGCTTTGAGAAAGAATTGTTGATGTATAGTGTAGTTTGGTAGTTAGATTCTTTGAGGCATTTCATCAAATAAGTGGTGAGCAACAAAGACATAATAGGAACTAGACATAATAGTTATACATGCTCTAGTCTAGTGAATAAAAAATAAGTATTAGGCCTATAACTTGAATTCAAAAATTTAAGTTGAATAGTTTGCAAATAGTTTTAAATTACTCCAACTAAGTATAGATAAGTAAATAGTTTTATCATTTTGAATAAATAGATATAAGTTGCAAATGAGAAGTGTTATTAATTACTAAATGATAATCTTAGAGAACAAATTAGTTAGTAATATAAAAGTAATTGACTTAGAAAATTATACAATTACTTAATCTTATGAAAATTGGTAGTGTATCAAAGAAATGTTTGTTTAAATATTTGCAATTTAATATGCATCTCAAACGTGTAATTTTTGTGTAGATATGGTTAATGAAAGTCGTAGTTGGATGTATAATAGAAATAATCCCGGCCGGCGGGGGATGAGGGTAGAATTTGCAGTAGGTGTTGAAGATTTTATTGAAAAGACGAAAACACTTGATGATTTTATACGGTGGGGCCAGATTAAGTGTCCTTGTGTGGACTGCAAGTGCATAAAAGGAAAAAATTTGGAAGATGTTGAAATGCATCTTTATAGGAAGGGTTTTATGCCAGATTATTTTGTTTGGGTTTATCATGGAGAGTCTAGGGATGTGGGGGGTGATGTTCATTTTAAAAAATGCTTATGTCGGTGGGAGTGGTCCGTTTGTGGAGAATGATCTTGATAATTATCGAATGAACGACATGGTTAATGATGCTTTTGGGATGTACCCAGAGGAGCCATCCCAACCGGGTACATCGCAACCAAATGTTGAGCGCATTCCTAATGAATGAGGCAAAGCTCTTCTATAAACGGTTGGAGGAAGCTAGTCGTCCATTGTACGAAGGCTCAGTGCATTCCAAGTTGTCAGTTGCTGTTAGATTGTTAAGTATTAAATCTGATTTTAGTATATGTCAAGCAGCCATGGATTCCATGTTGAACCCCAAAAATTACCCCGAAAAAGGATAAATTCCGGAATATCGACAGGATGGACTAACTCTTTTGGAGTTTTTGGAGTCGCCACCCAATTTAAGGAAAACAGGGAACCAAAATAACAAATGCGCGCAAAAACTCAGTTTTTATAGAAAAGACGGTCTTTTCAGAGATTCTAAGTAAGAGGTTTTATTAATTTCGGAAGAAGGTTTTTAAGGCACTTCCGAAATTCCGTAAAATACGGTTAATCCGACAGGTTCCAAATATTTACAAGTGTGCTTTTCTTTCAGAAGAATTATTTAAAAATAGTAATAATAATAATAAGAATAATTAATCGAATAAAAGCTTTTGCAAAATATTTTTTACTTGCACGCATTTGCTAAGACGGCCCCAATTTGCAATAAATCAAATAACGACTTCACAATAAAAGGCAATTAATATAATTAAAGCAATATACAAACAATCAAATATTATTGATAAATAAATATTTTACGCATTTTATTTACGTAAATATTTCTAAGGAAAGAAATGCAAAGTTAAAGATAAAACCCGGGAAATTGATCAACTCGCGGGTGTCTTGAATTTTCTAAATTTTAATGTCTCATTTTGAATGCTTGAGTCCGAATTCAATCCCCAAATGCCTTCAATGCAATGGACTATCCCCATTCGCGAGTTAGCCAAATGCGTCCACAAGTTGTTCGTGCCAAAATGTACCTCACAATAAAAATGGGAATTAAACTGGATTAGTACGATAGTCAAAGTGTAATAATTAATAAAATAAAATAACAATAATAAAGTAATAGAGTAATAATAATAATAATAATAATAATAATAATAATAATAATAATAATAATAATAAAATATATAATAATAATAATAATAATAATAGAATATATAATAATAATAATAATAATAGTAAAAGGGGTTTTGTTTTTGCAAAATTTAGGTTCAGGTTTGTATGGCACGTCGAATAGAAGATCGGGATTTGGTACGGCTGCAAACACGGAGCCGGTCGTGTTGCCACGCCAAGTACCAAACCCACCACTCTATTCGATTTTTTTTGCCTCAAATGCATACATTCATCATCGCCTTTTGCTTTAGGGACACGGGAACGGGACGGTTCAAGTGTAGTATCATGTTCAAATCGATTCCGAGGCCTCAATACGTGATATGTATTTTTTCATTGACCAAAACGGTGTAGTATCCGTTCGAATCAGTCCGTAAGCCTCAAACTAAATATTTTTTCATAGGCCACAACACCATATAATATGGTTTCTTCGAAGGCCAGGCACAATAATTCATTGTTCAGATCAGTGTCAATTACGAGACAAACTTATTGAACAGCCTCACTAAAAAAGCAAACACCAAGTAAGTAGGATAATTAGTAATCATCCACAAACAGTTGTCCAAAGCTGTGAAGTGGAATGCCATCAATAACCAATAAAGGAAATGTCCACACGACATAGCAACCAGATTCAGCTTTCCCGGTGAAGCAGAATTCGGAATAGAGGTGAAATCTCCGGCAAGAACTTCATAGCTCTTCAGTTAGGGACTTTAAAGTGTCCCAATCAATCCCCTCCCGAACAAATATCTTTATATTTAGCAAGTCCAAGATTTCGTAACCATTCAACAACGGGGGATATGTGGATAATTATGCTAACACGTATATGGACAACAAAGAGAGCTCAAGCAGAAAAAATATCACCGGTCAAATGTCCCCAATATCATCAGAAATGAACCCAAATCGCATGATGGCAGTAAGAACCAATTCCACACAAAACAGCAGTGCTATCACCAGCAAAAGGTCTCGGCGAACGATGGTGAAGCAGATACACAGATCGGGGAAGGAGGAGCGACGGCCAGCTCTGTTTCCTCGATGAGAAACCAGCGGCACCACTACAACCCCAAGACCCCCATTTTAGTTCCTGCAAATTAACAAAAAAACAAAGGAAGGAAAGCGCAAAGAACCAAAGCTCGGTCCCAATATCCCAGTTCTGATGACCCTCTGCTTTTTGCTTTGTTTTTCCGATGGGTGTATGTATTGTGTGGGTTTTTTGGGAAGAAGAAGGTGGGGGCGTGGGTGGATCTGATTTTTTTTTGCCCTTGTAATGTGTAAAAAAAATGAGGGGAGGGTTTATGTGAGTGAAGATGATAGGGGAATAATTTTGTAGATCTGATTTTTATTATAATGAAGATGATCAATGAATTGTGAGTTAGGGTTTTTTTTTTTAGTGGGGAAGATTGGTGAATGAATAATGGGGGCTAGGGTTTAAGGGATAAGAATATATATATATATATATATATATATGGGTAAAATGATTAGGGTATTTTAAAAATTGGGCTAGAAAAATTGGGTGTCGCGTAAATAGGCCGGGATTCAAAATGAATGACAATTATGGCCTTTTTTACGTTAAAATTATTAACTTAATTTATTATAAAAAATTAACCTTATTTTAACATAATTAGACGTTAATTGAAAATTCTGGGACAAAATTGGGTGTCAACATTCCATCATTGACCTTATGAATGATCTCAATCCGACTAACATGGCATTACCAACTAATTATTACCACACTAAGAAGTTGGTTTCCACGTTAGGTCTTTCTGCTCAGAGAATTCATTGTTGTGTCAACGGTTGCATGTTGTTTTATAAGGATGATGCAGAATTAGATAAATGTAAATTTTGTGAGGAGCCTCGTTACAAGCCGGTTTTAAACCCTAAAAAGAAGCCGATACCTGTTAAGTCGATGCATTACTTACCCCTTATACCTAGGTTAAAGAGGTTGTATGCGTCGATGAGCTCTACTCCTCATATGAGATGACACCATGATCGTACGAAACAGCCAGGCATTCTAAGCCATCCGTCAGATGGTCAGGCATGGAAACATTTTGATCAGGTGTATCCGGCATTTGCTAGTGAACCAAGAAACATAAGGTTGGGTCTATGTTCAGATGGGTTCACTCCTTTTGATGTCTCGTCTACACCTTATTCTTGTTGGCCCGTATTTGTCACGCCGTACAATCTTTCACCCGAAATGTGCATGACTAGTCCTTATCTGTTTTTGAATTGCATTATCCCAGGGCCACATAACCCGAAAGCCTCGATTGATGTATTTTTGCAGCCTTTGATTGATGAGTTAAAGTTATTGTGGTATGAAGGTGTGGAAACATATGATATATCAATGAAACAGAACTTTCAACTGCATGCTTCTTTGATGTGGACTATAAATGACTTTCCAGCTTATGGAATGTTGTCTGGGTGGTCCACTGCTGGTAAGCTCGCTTGCCCTTATTGTATGGAAGATACAAAAGCATTCACTTTGAAAAATGGTGGTAAGATTACATGGTTCGACTGTTGCCGTCGATTCTTGCCAATGGATCATCCGTTTAGGAATAACGGTAGTGCATTTATGAAGAATCAGGTTGATTTTGAGGAGCCTCCGCGAAGGTTGTCAGGAGGAGAAATATGGGATAGGGTTAAGGTGTATCCTAAGGTAACTGACCAACGGCCATCTAAAGCACCTGGCTATGGTATTGATCATAATTGGACTAAACAAAGTATCTTTTGGGAGTTGCCTTATTGGAAGGATAATCTTCTTCGACATAACCTGGATCCCATGCATATTGAGAAGAATTTTTTCAAGGCTGTCTTTAATACTGTGATGGATGTCAGAAACAAGACAAAGGATAATGTGAAGGCCAGGTTGGACCTTGAGGAACTTTGTAGGCGACCTGAGTTACACTTATCTCAAGTTGGCAACACGATTTGGCTTCTTAAGGCCAGTTACACATTCGGATTGGATGAGAAAAGAATGATTTGTGATTGGGTCAAGAATTTGAGGATGCCTGATGGATATGCATCAAACTTAGAAAGGTGTGTTGATATGACAGAAGGAAAATTGACTCACATGAAAAGCCACGATTGTCACATCTTCATGGAAAACTTGCTCCCAATTGCATTCAATGGCTTGCCTGATAAAGTTTGGAAACCACTTACAGAGACGAGCCTATTTTTTAAGGAGCTGTGTTCTAAGACATTGAAGGAAGAGAATCTTAAGTCATTGGAAAGTAACTTTCCTGTTGTCGCGACTAAGTCGACAAAAATCTTTCCCCTGGTTTCTTTAATGTAATGGAGCATCTTCCAATTCACCTCGCGGAAGAGGCACTATTGGGAGGCCCGGTGCACTGTAGATGGATGTATCCTTTTGAGAGGTAAGGTCTCTTAAATTAGTCCTTAACTCATTTTTTTAATTCATCTTAAGTAAATTAATTAATATAATGTATTATGCAGAATTATTGGCAAGTGTAAGCGGGACGTGAAAAACAGGAACCAAATTGAGGGGTCCATATGTGAGGCATATCTGGCTAGAGAAACTTCTCATTTTTGTTCGTATTAGTTCGATCAAAATGTGCCATGTTTGCGAAATAGGCCGGATCGACATGATGATGGAGACAACAATGATCCGAATTATCCACCATTTTCTATATTCAATCAACCTGGTAGAGGAAAGTTAATGACCGAAGTATGCAAGTTCAATGACCAGGACAGAAAAGCAGCTACAACTCATGTTTTGTTGAATTGTCCCGATGTCACGCCTTTTTACAAGTATGCTTGTTTTTACATTAAAAACCTAACATTCAAGTTTCATCAGTAATCTAACTAATGAGATTTTTTGGCTCATCATCCAGTCACTTTGTTAGAGAATTTGGCGCCTCTGCTGTTTATGAACAATTTTCAGATTGGTTTAGAGAATTTGTAAGCGTTATATAAACAAATACATAAGTTTTTTGGTGTGTATATATATATATATATATATATATATATATATATATATATAAACTTTATATAGGTACTCAATCCAGATAATGGCATAAACTTCCCATTGTTGCATGATATATCTCACAGGCCTTATTATAAATACAAGAGGATTTTAAGTACTTTGTTAATGGGTACAAGTTCCATACTAGAGAATGGTTCTTGGGGAAGAAAACAAACAACTGTGGTGTGTGTGTGAAAGGTGGTACTGGTGACCAGGATGTAGACTTTGATTACTATGGTGTGATTGAGGAGATTTTAGAAATAGAGTTTACAGTAGGTTGGCCTCGTAAAAGATTGGTGCTTTTTCGTTACAAGTGGTTTGATCCGAGTCCAAAGGGTACAAGGGTAGACCCATGTTCTAAAATAGTTGAAGTTAATCACAAAAGGTCATATGGACATTATGATCCTTTCATCATTGCCCAAAATGTGAAGCAAGTGTGGTACGTTCCTTATCCACCGACAATGAACAAAGCCAAAGCCAAATCCAAAGCCAAGGCCAATTGGTGGGTGTTCTAAAAGGCAAGCCGGGGGGAAGAGTGGAAGTAGATGATGTATTAGATGTTGCATATCAAAATGAGGTATCTACCGTTCCCTTGATTGCGGATATTGAATTAGCCGACCAGTTGCAACATAGTGAAGGCATCTATGAACAATTTGATGAATCGGTGGTTAGACGTAGAAAAAAGACGACTAATTTTGGAGAAGGAACATCTAGGGAAAACGAGGAGGATGAATATATGGATGACGTTGAAATAAGTGAGGAAGAATTTGTTGACAGCGATGAGATGAGCGAGGAAGAGGAAATAGCCGATGACCTTAACGCGAATGATGATGATTGACATGTTCGTAGTTTGTTGTTTTTTACTTTACTATAATTATTTGCACTACTTTATAAATGTATTCCATAAAAATTTATAATTTGATAATATTGTGCTAATTTATTGTGCTTATTTTACAGATATGTCATCTTCGGAGAAGGCTAGGGGGAAAAGAAAGGTTCAAAGTACCTCGCCTGCTTCAGGTCATACTACTCCTCCTGGACATGTACCTCATATGCTTCCTACACATCCTCCGTCTGCAGATGCTCTAGGTTTTTTCACTCCTCCTCCCTCCTTTCCCCCTGACATGCCCTTTCCTACATCGCCTGGTTATGTCGTTCGTCCTTATGGCATCGGTTCATCATCCATGTCTCAGCCATCTTCCAATCCGTCACCATCCCCTTCATCATCTACTCCTTCTGGATCTACTTTGCCACCATCTGATCCGAGCTCGGTGGACGCTTTGGTACCACCTACTATACCATATTATGATCCGAGCTCGCCTTATTACATTGGTCCTGCAGGATCATATGATGATGACGGGAGGGTGAGGCTTTATCCTGAGGGTATTCGTGGGTAAGTATTATTTTTTGTTATTTTTAAATATTTAATTCTACTATGAAGTTTAATTTTTTAGTATATTTATTAACATTAGAAATTTTTATCTAGTTTTACTCCCTCGATGGTGGCTACTCCCATAATCACCAAATGCATTAAATCTAGATGGACTGAGCCATGGCCATCCTGGGGTAGGGTACCCTTCCATGTACAGCTGGGCATGTTTGACGATTTTTAGGTAATAACTATATTTTATTTTTTAATAATTTAGTTAAGTGTCACTTTTTTAAAAATTTAATATTTTTAATTATTTCAGGCAAAGAGTAAATGGCATCCTGCATTTGATAACATTTCCCGAAGCAATTTCCTTGAAAAATGTGCAGATAGAGTGAAAGGTAACATGTATGATTGTCGGGCCAAAGGAAAGAAGCCCGAGTGGATATACGATCACGTTTGGGCACAACTTCTACAATATTGGGATAGTGATGAATTTAAGAAGAAGAGCGCCCAAGGAAAAGCCGCACGAGCCTCCGAAAGGGGTGGATCGCTGCACACCGGGGGTTCGGTTAGCGCAGTGACTCAGCGGATGATATTGGTAATTTATTAATTAATTGTATGTATTATTTTATGTAACTCACATTAATTTTCTATCTAACTTGTCATCTTTTTAATTTTGTAGGAAAGGCAAGAAGGGCGGCCAGTTCTTGTGCCTGAAATCTTTAAGAAGAGGCATATATACAGAAACAAAAAAGGAGAAGAAGTGTGGGACGAAGACCGCGCTAAATAGCTATATGTAAGTTATTAAATTCAATCTTTTAAAGTTATTAAATCCGTCAACAATCTAATTCTTGTTATTAAATTATTTTTTCAGGAAAAGACTACGACGGTCTATGAAGAAAGGATGTCGAGTCAAGCATCCGAGTGTGGTAGCAGTACCCCAGATCAAATGACACTAGAGGAGGAAACCACACTATGGTTGGAGGTGAATGGCGGAGTAAAGAAGGGAAGTGCTTACGGCCTTGGATCGCAGTATGCCTCAGGACGTCTAAATCCAGGTTTGTTTGGCAATTACACTCCTCCTGCTATTCAATTAATCCCTCGGTGGAAGCCGCTTTGCGCAATGAAATCGAAGAGCTTAAGAGAAAGAGTGAAGAAGAACGTTTGCGCAATGAAGAAAATATGAGAGTCATGCGGGAAATGATGCAGAACATTATGTGTGGTGGTGCGGACAAGGGAAAGAAGCGCAAGGGCAAGAGCAAGACCAAGACCAAGAGCAAGAGCAAAAGCCGGGGGAAAGGCAAGAGCAAACGTCAATACAACTCTGAGTCGGGTTCTGAGTCTAGTTCTGAGGCAACAGAGTAGTAATAATGGATTGTTGATGTCTTAGACTTGTTTTAGACATGTATTAACTTGTTTGGATCACTATTCGGATTGGAGATGTTATGTAAATTGTTAAACTTTCAATTTAAAGGCAATAAGCCTTGTTTAGACTATTATTTAGGCTTGAGAAGCCTAATCTTCTTCTGGGTGCTGTTTTTACTGTTTTTTACAGGTGGTGTAGCTCTATTTGCAGGTTTTTTATTGCAGGTATACACTGTCTACCGACCGCAGTGGTCCGAAAGCGGTCCGAAATCAGGTTAATTCATTACCCAGAAAAACAAAATTTCCCACCGCGTCGGTCGCCTGGCCCACCAACGCGGTCGCCTACTTTTCCAGTTTTTTTGCAATCTCCCACCGCGTCGGTCGCCTAGTTCAACATATTTTTTTCCACCTATGAAAGTGGGCGACCGCCATCCGACCGAATTTCGGTCCGATGTCCGACCGCGGCGGTCGGAGAGCTTTGGGCGACGACTATTTAGCCGACCGCCTTGTTTGGCCGACCGTTGTCCGACCCGATGGGCGGTCGGAAAAGCCCTGATTTTTAGTAGTGATATGTGAGCGAAGATTTGGCTTGCGGTTCCACTTTATCTTTTATTGCCCCCAATATGAAGTCCTTCAACTGATCAACATGAAGTAGACCTTCAGAAGACACTTGGATACCCTTAGACATAATCGCTTGCCTTGTAGAAGATTCTCTTTTCTGTTTTACTTCAGGAAGCTCCGTTGGTGCTTGGCTGGATTCTCCCTCCGCTTTACTGCTAAACTTTTCTTCTAACTTGAAAATATGAGCATCTTGATCTTTTACGCATTTCGTCAGGCCTTCTACTGCTTTAGTCAAGATTGCAAGTTGTTTTCTATGGATGCCATCTTAGTTTTCTTAAACTTTGAAGAGAAGAGATGAGAGGTAGAGAGGTCCCACTGGGCGTGACAAATTTGTAACAACAAATTTCGAAGTGTAGAAAATTCAAGACAAGAAATAGTGTAACAAAATTTTGTATTTGATATCAACAGAAGATGCGGGTTACAATCTGTAGAGAGTCACTAATTTTGTAAATGACGTCTTCTGATTCTTCTCCTCATGAACTTTGGTTCAAGGGCTCGGAAGCTTGATCTTGAACTTGATGAACTTTGGATTTGATTTCAAGAAGCTTGATCTTGGATTTGTTGTGCGTCACGAACACTTTGACGATCGCCACGAACAAGATTTGAGATTCAACTTCCACGAACAGATGATTTGAACTCGTGCACGCCGAATCTTGATTTGAACTTTGATTTGGATTTGAACAGGGACGAAGATCGTGGACTCCGTTGTTAAACTTGAACAAGGACGTAGATTGTTGCCTCCATTTGTTGAACTTGAACAAGGACGTAAATCACAGACGTAGAAGAACACTTTGAAAGCTTTCTTTCGGAGCTTCTTTGATTGCCCTTCAGTTTGCTTGATGTGCTTTGCTTGGCCTTCTTTGATGTCCTTCCTGCTGATCTCCACCTTGATGTCCTTCTCCTTCTTCAAGTTCTTCTTTTTAACTTTAGGAACACCTCTATTTATAGTGGTGGAATAGAAGAATTGAGATAATGCCAAATTTATTTGCATTAATTTGATTGGTCAGTTTGAATTTGAAAACCAATCTTAGATAAGCTCTCATTTGAATAGCTAGAACTTATCACCTGTACACATATCATATTTGTATTGGTAAGTTGACTTGACTTGGCATTCCATGTCATCCGACATATGCTACAACTCCCTTGGCTATTTCATTTGACTTGGCTCAACGTAAGTTGACATGTACCATTTTATTTTCTTGAATTTAGGAATTAATCCCAAATTTTTTATGGATTTAATTCACTAAAATTTAAATGCTTACACCACCTTTTTATTCACCTTTTAAAAAAAAAAAAAAAAAAAAAAGATAGATATCTTTGCTTACCGATGGTCATGGACACATTTTATAACAATAAGTGTAATATGAATTGAAGGTTAATACAACTGCCACTCTGCTGCTAGCTGCTCCTACCTATCCGTTGACCCTGCTTGCCTGCAACCTATCTACTGCCACTTCCTTATCCAGCAACCTCGACGTGTTCTATTTATCACTCTTCCACAATCCCCTTTCACCTATCTACCATCTTCAGCAACTCTCTTAGCTCTACCAACTGTTTCTGTCGATCTATTTTTGGCCGAGAACTCCACTTAAGATGAGAAAGTTGTTGAATTTGTTTATAATTGAAGGTTTGCTAATGGTAAAAATGTAAGAGCTCTAAATATAGAGGACATATAAAAAAATGGAGGAGAAAGAAAAAAGAAAAAATATAACTAAAATGGGAATAACTATGCGTCCTATTTCGATTCGGCGGTTTGTCACATTAGGAGCATTTAAACATCATACACGTTAATTTTGTTAGAGACTAACGTTATCCACCAGCCCGGCCAATTTTCCGGTCTGTGTCGGTCTGGCCTATTGGTCTTAGTTGGGTGCTATGAATTTGGAAGCGGGACCAGATCCAATGGTTTGGTCTGAACCAATTGGTTCTAATCCGGTCTAAAATTTTGTACAAAAGTTTTTTTTAATCTTTGGGAATTGGGACTTTTAAAGTAAAAGTTCCAAAAATATTCAAAATAAAAAAGAGCATGGATAAATAGCAAGACGTGAAATATGTTATTAAATATTTTTGATAATTTGCAAATACATAGTAAAATTGACAAATTGCGTACTTATAAAAAAGTATTTTTTTAAATTGTTTCTGCTGGATTTCTTGAGGAATTGGTGGTAATTCTTGTTCGTCTTCATTAACTTCATTCCCCCTCTCACTCCCAGTTGATAAGATTTCGTAGGCATATGCGGCTTCTTCTGTTTCATTTTCTTCTGGTGATTTAAAATTTCTTCGGTCTACTTTAATCCAATCTTTGCATAATATTGTGATCTCCAATGCTTCTTTATTTAATGAGCGACTATAGTATCCACTTATAATCTTTCTTGGCTAAAAGTGATTTCAGAAGTAATTGATGATGCTATAATTGTTAAAATATACTGCGCCATTTTTGATAGAGTTAAAAACTGTGCTTGTTGATCCTTCCAGTATTGCAGTAGCTGATCACTTCTAAATTGTTCAATATTTTTTGTTGCACGAAGTAAATAAACATCAAGCTCGTTGAAAGACCCCTCACTTGGTTGACTGCTACAAAACCTTTGATTAAGGCTGGCAAAAGTGTCCATAATTGTTACTCTTTTATCAATTGAATTGAACTTGAACCGATTCTAGGTGGAGGTGTACTTGAAACAACATTGTCAGCTGTACTTCTAGTTGTACCTTGCATGGATCTATTGGCAATGTCGAAATACCTATTGACGTGCTCTTCTACACTTGGTTTTTCATTAGTAGTAATTTTTAATACTCGATAAACCTCTCGAATAAGCATTTCGGTATTTAAACGTTAAAAATAAGGATGTAATACAAAAGCAATGTAAAAAAGTGGTGGAATAGGGAAAAATATTTTTTAAAATTTCTCAATCAGACTAACAACATCTTGATAAATAGGAATATTTTATATTCTTTAACTAAGTATGCTATTCTAGCTATATAATACAATATGATAGGAACAATATGATAGCACTGGTCAGAAAATTCTTTAGTTGCAAGCCAAAGCTTTTCTAAAAATGTTAAAGACGATGAGCTAAAAATGCCCAATCTGTTTCAGTAAGGGGTGATACTCTTCACTCACATTGAGAAATAAATATGTTAGATATAGGTTTTCAGAATTGATAAGCACCAGACAAAGAATCATATGTAGTACTCTACCTAGTTATATTTTCCTTTGGAACTCTTTTACATTTAAGACTTTTTTTCTACACTCTTCCTTAAATTCCCTATATTGTTCCAGTTTTTTAGATTTAAAAATGTAACAATTAGTGCATTTCACTTTTTCAATAATATCATCAAACAAGCTAAGATCATCTTATACAACTAAATAATATATATGACATGCACATCTAAATGAAATAATTAAGTAAAAAGGGGGGGGGGGGGGTGGTCATCTTTGGTCTTAAAATTCTAATAGCATATTATTTGTAGCATTATCAACTATTATACTTAGAATCTTGTTATTAAAAAAAATGCACCTTGCAAATATTATTTACTTCCCAAGAAATAAATGTTCCCTTATGTGGTTCATCAATATAAGTATATGCTAATTTTTTTCACTATCCAATTAGGATCTATCCAGTGATATGTAAGTCTTAAATACACATGCTCGTTAACACAACGATCCATATCAGTAGTAATACATACTCTAGTATCAAAGTGATAAAACATAAAATATAAATACTGTCTATATTTATTTAAATTTAATAATATCTTTTCTAACAGTAGTTTTTAGAAAACCTTCAAAAAATGAATTATATACTGTTTGAATATAACAAATAAAATCAGTACAAGAAAGAAGGAAAGTAAATGTTAAAGCTCTACCACAACCATTTTTCCCATACTTTCCCTATATTTTTTCTTATCATATCGAAGAAGTCTCCTAGTCACTAGGTTAATTTTTTGTTGAATTCCATTACATTGTGATGGCGCCATTCTATTCTCAAATTATATGCGCCCGACCTAGCAACCCATTTTTCTTTATGTTTTCTTTCTAAGTGTGTTCTCAGTTTCTCTGTCCCACCATGATGGGCCTCAGTTTTAACTTTCAAACTTTTTTATAAAGATTACACTTAGCGGTCTGAGTTTTACTATTTTTCTTATAAATTTCCGCACTTCATGTCTATCATGTCTTTGTGCTGGGGCTCTACTAGAAAGCATGAGTGACATTTTAGATTCAGTTTCTTAAGGTCGACTAGGTTGAAAACGACTAGCAGGTGTTTCGTCTACACTAACCCTTTGTGTGCTATCAAATTCTTGATATTGCATCACTAATATTTCATTATCTAGTAGTTCATTAAAATTATGAATATCATAATAATATTGCGATTCATCTATATGATTTAAATCATCTATATAAGCAGGAGCACTAGAACTACCAATTTATCTTACCTTTATCCCCACGATCACGTGTATTATCCCGCGGTTACCACGTGCTCTACACCCACCAATAAGTGCTATATTAATTCCAGACACTATAATTTTATGCAAAATAATATAGCTAGAAATATTATTGAAAAAAAATTTAAAAAGAAGGTAGAAATGAGTTTACCAAATAGGAGCATAAAAGCTAAAAGTAGAAACTTAATGTCGCTAATTGACTAGTTTTTAGTTCCTCCAATAATATATACTATGCAATATAAAATTTTTAATTGATAGCAATTCAAAAAATAATTAGAATCTAAAAGATACTAATATTAGAGAGAATGAGAGAAAATTAGGGGGAAAATATAAAATTATGAAAATATTGATGAAATAATGAGGTATTTAATGAAAAAAGAGAAAATTAGAGAGAACATGTAGAATTATGAACAAAATAATGAAATAATGGGGGTATTTATAGAAAAAATAGATTGGAGGGAGGGGGGTATGGGGTGATAGGGGGTTGAGGAAGCCAAAATAGTCGTTTTTGGTTGTTCGCCAACGCTTGTGGTGTCAAAGTAGCTGTTGCCAACGACTAGTTTCAAATCAGATTTTTTTTTTTTGTTTTGGTCCGGGTTCGGTACTGGTTCATTTTTTACTGATTTGTTCTGTCTAAATTTGGGCGGACGGGTCAGGACAGAGACCGATGAGTAAACTATCCGGACTGGTCCGATTCCCAGCCTGAAACCAATCCTGTCCAACTCAAACTGAACAGTTAGACAGCCTCATTAGAGATCATCAATGAGGTACTCATTAAACACATTTTGAGATTAGTTAAATGTCTAGTGGTTAATTACCTCAACTGAGGTGGCAGAATAAAAAGTAGGGGTTTTTTTTATATAATATACCCATTAAACCTAAAGTTATTACCGTGTTACCCATTTCATTTTTGATACCTATGTTTCTAAAATATTTTTCCGAATACCCATTTTATTATTAGTGGACATAAAGCCCTCTCCCATATATCCCCCTCGCTAGTACCTTTAATATCCTGCTCAGATCTGCTTCCTCCTCCATTGCTAAACAATCTTAACTTAGAAAATACATCAAATTTCCATTACTTCTTTTACTAAATCATTTATACCAAATATTTCTTTCTGTAATAAACTTTTTTTCTTTATATTTTTGGGATTCATCCTTGAATCCAAATAAAGCCTCATGACAAATAAAAACTGTGATCAGACATTATTAAATTCGCACAAATTTAAATTTTCTTCACAAGTATATGGTTTTATTTTGGTGGATTACATTATTTATGTGTTATTTTATGAAATTAATTGAACCACCATTAATGGTTGTTGTTATTTTAAAAATAGGTTTTAGGCAATTGTTGATGTTTTTATCCAAACATCTTGAATATACTCATGGTTATCGAAGGAGCTTATGTCTAAAGTTTTGGAGTGTTTGGAGCTGAATTAGTCAAAATTTTATTTGTTTGAGTTGCTGAGTTTTTCATTGAGAATTAAGAACGTCATTGTTCATGAGTGCTCTTTGAACGAATATTGATGTTACAAGATTTTTGTGGAATGTCGGTTGAAACTTTTTAGCTAGATTTGAAGAAATTGTTGATGTTTGGATAAATAACACAATAGTATATATTATTTTTTGTTATACTTTTACACATATATCATCTTCGTATGTAGTATACTTCTTTGATCTACCGTTTGAAATTTTGGTATACACCTTTTTTGTGTTTGGATTGAAGTGTGAGCTGCTATAAAAAATAGATATTTTGAATTTTGTTGTTTTGAATACAGTACTTGTACCTTTTTGGTATATTGTATACTCATTTGGTATACAGTTTTAGTGTTTGGATCGAAGTGGGAGCTCTATAGAACAAATTGGTATTTTATTTTTGTTGTTTTAAATACAATATACTTTTTTGGTGTATCGTATGCTCTTTCTATATATTTTTTTTGTGTTAGGATCGCAGAGTGTGAGCTGCTATCAAATGAATATTTTATTTTATTATTTTAAAGGAAGTATACCTTTTCAGTATACTGTATATTTTTTTGGTATATAAGTTTTAGTGTTTGGATCAAAGTGGAAGCTCTATAAAACAAATTGGTATTTTAGTTTTTGTTGTTTAAATACAATATCCCTTTATGGTATACACTTTTAGTGTTATCATCAAAGAGTGTGAGCTTCTATCTAAAGGATATTTTGATATTCGTTGTTTTAAATGCAGTATACCTTTTTGGTGAACTATATACTCTTTTGGTATACTATATACTCTTTTGGTATACAAGTCTTAGTGTTTGGATCAAAGTGGGAGCTCGTATGAACAAATTGGATTCAGTTTTTATTTTTTTAAATACAATATACCTCCTTGGTATACGGTATACTCTTTTGATATATATTTTTGTGTTATGATCGAAGAGTGTGAGCTGCTATCACACGAATATTTTAGTTTTATTATTTTAAATGCAGTATACTTTTTAGTATACTGTATACTCTTTTGGTATACAGTTTTAGTGTTTGGATCAAAGTGGAAACTCCATTGAACAAATTAATGCTTCGATTTTTATTGTTTTAAATATAATTTATATTTTTTATACCTTATACCCTTTAGGTATACACTTTTGGTGTTAGGATCGAAGAGTGTGAGCTGCTATCGAATAAATATTTTGATCTTTGTTGTTTTAAATGCAGTATACTTTTTTAGTATACTGTATACTCTTTTGGTATACAAGTCTTAGTGTTTGGATCGAAGTGGGAGCTCTATAGAATAAATTATTTTCAGTTTTTGTTGTTTTAAATACAATATACTTTCTTGATATACAATATACTCTTTTCGTATACATATTTTGTGCTAGAATCGAAGAGTGTGAGCTGTTATCGAACGAATATTTTGATTTTTCTTATTTTAAATGCAGTATATATTTTTGGTATACCGTATACTCTTTTGGTTTTAATATTTGAATTGAAGTGGGAGATAGAATTGATATTTCAGTTTTTGTTGTTTTAAATACAGTATATCTTTTTGATATATCGTATACTCTTTTGGTATACACTTTTTCTGTTTGGATCGAAGTGTGAGCTGCTATCGAACAAATGAATATTTCGAATTTTATTTTTGAATTCACTATACCATTTTGGTATATTATATATTTTTTTGAAGCTTTAGTGTTTGGATCGAACAGTAACAGCTGTTATCAAACAAATGAATATTTATGCCAAAAATATAAAGAGAAGAATAAAATAGAGAAAGAAAAATGAAACAAGAGAAAAATGTATAATATGTGAGTTCTTTTATCCCTAATAGAGAAAGAAAGAAGGAAAAACAATAAATAAACATATTATAATATTTTTTACTAATATAAAGAAAAAAATAACGAAAAGTAAAATGAAAAAAATACTAATAGATCATTAAATTATACCAAAATAAATTAAAAAGAATTAAGAAGAAGAAAGAGCAAAGGTATATTGTATATGTTATTATTTTATCACATGTATTAGAAAAGAATTTAAAAAAACAGTAGAAAGAATGTATACTACATCAAAAAAATGCAATAGCAAAAAATATGCTATGTTAGTTATTTTTAGTCATTGATATAAAGAAAAAATATGAAAAATGATATTTACTATATTAGTTATCTTTTATCAATTCTATACAAAAAAGAAAAAGATACAAATATGTAAAAGAAATCAAAATTTGTAGAGAAAACCATAAAGAAAGAAAAAGAAGTCATTTAGGAAAAATAAATGGAATTAGAAATAGAAAAAGAGAAAAAAAAAGAATGAGGAAACTTATGAGAAAACACGAGAAAAAAGGAAAAGAGAAAAATGGACAAGAAAAAGAAAGAAAAAGAAAGAGAAAAGAAGACGGAAGATAAAAAAGGGGCACCTGCAAAACATGTGTTTCATTTAGTGTGCTTGATATATAGGGTAAATAGTTTTGGGGCATTTGATGTAAATACAAATGCTATGAATAGACAAGGATAATTATTTTAGATTGAGTGGGTATATTGGTACATGTGTTTCATTTAGTGTGCTTGATATATAGGGTAAATAGTTTTGGGGCATTTGATGTAAATACAAATGCTATGAGTAGACAAGGATAATTATTTTAGATTGAGTGGGTATATTGGTAAAGAGCCTTATTCCAACTTTAAGAATGTTTATATTTGGCTCAAATAATTCGACCATGTATGAGGCTTTTTTGACCAAGTATTTTCACATGGTGCCTTCAATAAACACTGGTTGTAGATATTTGCCCTTGTAATCACCTAATTTTGGCTCAGAATTATGCAAAATAGTTATGTTAATTATCTATTTGATGGTTGCTAGATTTTTGCCTATTATTTAAATATTTTTTATTAATTAATTAGGAAGAAAAATACCAGTCAAAAAGACGTGATCAACTTTCTCGATCTGGTTCAGACTCATCACTCTAACTAATGTCTCGTCCAGGTCGGGGGGGGGGGGGGTGGGGTGAATTGGGCCCTCTGAATGAATGGTGAACCAGTCCTATGAGTGGGTGGATACTCCCCCCGCCGGGGGGGGGGGGGGTTAAGGGGGAGGATGTCAAAACCTTACCCATAAAAAAAAGTACATAGACCCTCTTTCAATTGCCCTATTGAGTAAGGGCCGGTCTTTACAAAAATATCGAGCCGACACCGAAAATTACCAAAAATAGCTTTTCTCGGCAGTCGACTGTATAATTGTCTGTTATAATTTAATTATAACTAGTTTATAGGTGTAATAGTTATAAGCTACTTATTTAGTTTAAGTAATTGGACTAGTAGTTATTTATGTAATTAAAAGGCTATTGAGCCACTTCAATTAAGAAAAAGGGTCAGCAGTCAAAAGCCCAATACTCTAACCCCTTGACCCAATTCTTTGACCCGGCCCACTTCCCCCTCATATATATACCTAAAATTCCTTATCTCACCTCATTTGCCCTAAGTCTCAAAATAGGGGAGATGCTGCCAAAATGGCTCCCCACTCCTAGAAATCACCTCCGCCCACACGCCACGGCGGCTCTGCCTTCTTCCACTGCGGGACCGACGACCCACCACTACCGAAAAAAATTACAACCATACCTTCCCCGACTCATTTTTTTATCCTCTTTCCATTTCTACCACCCGTTTTGCTAAAAAACCTTCCAATCGACGTAGATCGGGTTTGGACAGTCAAGAATTTTCTTTTATTCTTTCTTCTTCCGTTTTCACCAACATTAAAGCCCATGGCTTCCCTTATTCCAGGTCGTGTTTAATCACGAGTCCGAAACAACGGAAACCAAGAGTCTTTGCTCGTTGGTGATGGCGGAGATGGTGATGATGCAGTCGTTGATGCCGAGGCAGTGACGCCGAAATTATGGCAGCGTCGGGCAGCGGGACGATTTGAAACTTGGTCAGAAGTAGGTCGGGTAAGAAAATGCCAAATCTATTTTCCTTTTTTCATTTTTTTGTTTTCTGTGTTGGTGTATCTACTGTGGTATGGTGTATGAGGGTGGGGACTGATTTTGGAAGTGTTGTGGGGTTATGAGCTATGATGATGATCAATGGTAGTGAGGCAGGTTTTAGGTTTCATAGTGACTCGTGGAGGTTTGTTCCTATGGTGTTGTAGTTGTTTGGATTGAATCCGAAGCTGCGGTTTGGACATGGCTGCAATGATAGCAGTAGCGAAATAGTGGTGATGATTGTATTTGGTTCGTTTGAGCTGTGGATAGTGAAACTGTGTCGTCGCAGCAGTTTTGGAGGCAGTGGTGTTGTAGCATAGATAGCAGCGAGTAGCTGTGTTCACGTGAAACCGAAAAACCCCACCAAACCGAAAATCGACTCAAACCGAAAGAAAAAACTGATATTCTTTAGGTTTGGTTTGGTTTTGGTTTTTAATTTAAAAATCCGATATAATTTGGTTTGCTTTTGGTTTTAAACAAAAAATAACCGAAAAAACCGACTATATAAATAGTATTTTAAAATTATAATTAGACATACAATTATGTGTGTTTTTATGAATTTACACTATATGTTACTTTTTTTTTTTTTTTTTTGCTCTTTTGAATTCTAGTTTAGTTAAAATATTTTTATATAATTTTTGTATTTTGTATTTTAGTTTGCATTCTAGTCAGTGGCGGATTTAGAGACATACCTACGGGTTCGACGGAATCCAGTAGATTTAGCATAGACAGTGTATTTTTGTTAAAATAAATTATTAAATACATAAAAAAGTCAAGTCGAGAACCCAGTCAATTTTACTTGAGATTGTTATTCGAAAATTTAGAACCCATAAGGTTCAAATCCTAGACCCTCCTCTGATTCTAGTCTTTATTTTGACAAGTCAAACAATCTATTGTATTTTAAAAGTAACTTGTCTTGTAGTCTTCCATTATCGATTAATTTAATATCAACAAGATATCTTGGCAAATGATATCTCTTTAAATTTTCAACAAGAAAAAAATCATTGTAAGAAGTTTGATTAAGTTAATTGAAATGGTTTATATAAACAATTTTTGGATGAAGCTACATATATAGCACTTGATTACATAAATAGTTTGTTCTGTTCTAGAGTGTACTTGGTGTGGATGTGTCATGGTGGAATATAGTCGCTCGAATATGCGTTTGATCCTTGGAAGTGTATGTTACAAATTTAGTGAGGGAAAAAATCGACAAAAACCGAACAACCCGAAATAACCGACATAACCGACAAAAACCAAACAAGTGCAAAACCGACTTCATTGGTTTGGTTGTGGTTTAAGTATTTGAAAAAATTAATTGGTTTGGTTATCTTTTAGAGGAAAACCGACCCAACTCTACCCATGAACACCCTTAGCAGCGACACTAGACTTATACAGGCAGCGATGGCGCCAAAGCCTTGACGACGGTTCGATGAAGTGAATCCCTTCTCCTGTTGCTTGTTTTGTTTGTTTTCTCATGCTTAGTATGTTAGTTTAGAAAAATAGCTCGTATGTATAGTATTGTCTTAGAAGTTGTGAGTATAAACCATGTATAGTATGGAATCAATGAGTATGTTTGCCTATTTGCTTCATATATACATATATGAATCCATCATTGTTCGTTGATAGCAAAAATCATGTTTAAGGATTTCATGTATGATCTTTCAGTTCAAGTGCGAAATAGTTTTCGATAATTTGTTAGTCTTGGCTCTTGCTTTAGTGATTTATTTCTGCTCCTGCCCATCGGTTATTTCCAAATCATTCAAATCCCAGCTTGTGTTAGGTCCAAATTACCCCCTTAACTGTCCAACAAAATGAACCTAAACTATTTGATCCTCAATTGAAACGATGTTCAATTGCAAATTAAGGAAGAGATGCTTAAGCAACAAGCTTAGCCAATATTTACTCACACGATTAATCATCAAAAGTCTCTCTCTAGCAAATGAGGCTAAGAGGGCTTAAATACTGGTTTCTAAAAAAGGCATAACATTGTCTTAATTGCCCCTAAAGTGGGCTGAAATAAAAGTCATTAACTTGAAATGGGCTTCTGATCATCGTCTCAGCGCTATGGCGACAGAACGGGCGCGATCGCGATGACCAAGCCAGCAGTGCTTCGCGAACGCGCCAAAGGCCACGCGTCCGTGAAAGGAAGCTTCCTCAGCCTTTCTTGTCCACCTGTGTGATTGCGTTTGTGGACTCGCGATCGCGCTGAGTTAATTCTTGAGTTGAGGCAGTAAGCTTGTAAACAAGCCCTACAGCCTCCAATAATTTCCCCGACAGTTCCAGCTTTGAGAATATAGCTTGTAGCTCTTGCAACTCACTCGCTTGACTTCTTGTGAACGATTTACTTACGATTCGGGTTGCATCATTCTCCCATTCTTGAAAAGAATTCGTCAACAAAATCGTTTGATCATTACCCATGAAAAGGGACAAGTCTCACACATTAAAAATGTTGTGCACTTGATAATTACTTGGCAAATCAACCTTGTATGCATTGTCATTAAGGCGTTCAAGGATTTGAAATGGGCCATCACCTCTTGGCATTAACTTGCTTGTTCTCTTGTTGGGAAATATATCTTTCTGGAAGTGAACCCAAACCCAATCTCCTAGTTCAAAGGTCGTCTTCTTTCTCCCCTTGTTGGCTTTCTTGGCAACTTCTTGATTCTTCTTTTCAAGTTGATTCCTCACTTGTTCATGAATCATCTTCATTTCTTGAGCTTTTGTCTTGGCATCTAAGCTTACAATCACATCTTGAGATAAAGGGGTGAGATCCAAGGGGGTTAGGGGGTTAAACAATACACAACTTCAAAAGGAGTCATACAAATAGATGTATGCATGGCTCTATTGTATGCAAATTCAATTAAAGGCAAATGATCTTCCCAAGAAGCAAGTTTTCCTTTAACCAAGGCCCTAAGCATGGTTCCCAAGGTCCTATTGACAACCTCGATTTCGCCATCGGTTTGGGGGTGACAAGAAGTAGAGAATAGCAACTTAGTATCACGCCTTCCCCACAATTCCTTCCAAAAGTGGCTAGGAAATTTGGAATCCTTATCACTAACAATAGTTTTAGGAATCCCATGCAATTTAAGTGCATTCTCAACAAATAAGTTAGCAACATGAGATGCATCATCACTTTTATGATAAGGAATGAAATGTGCCATTTCGAAAAACATATCAACTACTATAAAGATGCTATCTTTTCCTCTTTTGGTCTTAGGTAAGCCAAGCACAAAATCCATAGAAATGTCAAGTCAAGGACCTAAAGAAACGGGAAGGGGTGAGTACAAACTATGTGGAAGTAGTTTTGACTTAGCTTGTCTACACTCTAAACATTGGCCACATACCCTCACAACATCCACCTTCATCCTAGGCCAATAAAATTGCTCCTTAAGGATTTCAATGGTCTTTCCCACTCTAAAATGTCCCATTAAACCTCCATTATGCGCCTCCCTCACAAACAACTCCCTCCAAGAAGAGTTAGGCACACACAACTTTCCATTTCTAAACAAGAATCCCTAAAACTTGTGGAACCTCTTTTTCTCCACATCATCACTTGATTCCTCATCTCCACACAATCAAGTGACCCTTCTTCTCCTTTCTTCCAACTTGCAATTAGCATAAAGCTCCCCAAAATCTGGGTCATTGGCATACATCTCCTTCACGCTTTCAAAACCTATGAGCTTGGATCTCAAAGTATTCATCAATACTTGTCTTCTTGATTGAAGCACAAACTTTCTTGACAAGGCATCCGCCACCATATTTTCTTTCCCCTTTTTGTAATGGATAACATAAAGAAAGGTTTCAAGGAATTCCACCCATTTGGCATGTATCCATTCAACTCCTCTTGAGATTTGAGGTGTTTCAAAGATTGGTGGTCGGTTCTAATGACAAACTCTTTTGAGTAAAGATAATGTTGCCAATGGGCCAAAACCCTCACCAAGGCATACATGTATTTCTCATAAGTGGAGTATTTAGTGGTTGCCCCTTTAAGCTTCTCACTAAAATAGGCAATGGGTTTTTTATCTTGCATCAACACGGCTTCAATTCCTACTCCAGTCGCATCACACTCAACTTCAAAGGTTTTATCAAAATTGGGCAATTGAAGAAGAGGTGTAGAGCTAAGCACATATTTCAATTTGGCAAAAGCCTCTTCTTGCTCTTTTCCCCACATAAATTCCTTATCTTTCCTTATCACTTCGGTCAACGGTGTGACTATGGTACTAAATCCCCTCATAAACCTTCTATAAAAGCTAGCCAACCCATGGAAACTTCTCACATCACCAATACTTTTAGGAGTGGGCCAATCCTTAATGACCTCCACTTTAGCCTCATCAACTTCTACACCGTTTGCACTCACCACAAAACCAAAAAATATAACTTTATCAACACAAAAGGAGCACTTTCTAAAATTAGCAAATAATTGCTCCTTTCTCAAGACATCAAACACTTGCTTCAAAGGATTAGCATGTTCATCAATGGATTTGCTATAGATAAGAATTTCATCAAAGTACACTACAACAAATTTTCCAATGAAAGTTTTACGTACATGATTCATCAACCTCATGAAGATTGAAGGAGCATTGGACAAGCCAAAAGGCATGACAAGCCACTCATAAAGACCAAAGTTTGTCTTAAAAGCCATCTTTCACTCATCACCAGGTTTCATCTGGATTTGGTGGTAGCCACTCCTCAAGTCAATTTTAGAAAACACAAAAGAACCACACAACTCATCAAGCATATCATCTAACCTCGGGATAGGATGACGATACTTTGCCGTTATCTTGTTGATGGCTCTACAATCCACACACATGCACTAAGTCCCATCTTTCTTTGGTACTAGGATGACCGGGACCGCACATGGGCTCAAGCTTTCTTGCGCAAATCCTCTTTCAAGAAACTCCTCCACTTGCCTTTGGAGCTCTTTAAGGTCAATTTGGTGCTAAATACCTCTTAGTGGTGGCAATCGACTATGCAACTCCTCGGGGAATATGTCTTCATAATCTTGCAAAAAAGAAGAAATAGAACTAGGCAAATAAGTGGTTAGTTCATTAGTAAGCAAAACATGGTCTTTGTGTAGGAGGAGGATCATTGGCATCCCCTCCTTCAAATCATTCAAACACTCCTTTTTTGACAAGAACATACTCACTCCCTCTTTTATTTCATCACTCTTTTGTGCATTAACTCCCACTCTTTTCCCCCATCAACTCCCTCTTTCTTTCCTTTCTCTCTTTTTAACTTCAACTCCCTCATCTTTCTATATCTCTCACTCACTTGAGCCGGAGTCAGTGGATTAAGACTGTACTTCCGACCTTCCAATTCTAAAGCATACTTTTTAGTCTTGCCATCATGCTTTGTCAAGCGATCATATTGCTGTCGCATCCCACTTTTACTGGTTTCCGACTTGGGGTAACTCGTTTGGATTGAGTTTTGGAGTCGCCACCTAATAAATTTCCGAGGCATATTAGGTCACCTAAAAGCATTTCTAATTAAATTTAAACAATAACTCCGGGTTGGTCTACTAGTCAGAGATTCAGATATGTGTTCAAGTTAACCTATAAGGAAGGGGTTATGCACCTCCTAAGTTCCACAAATGTGGTTCTTGGCCGATTTCTAGATTGAGTTTAAGCATGTAATAAAAAGATTAAAGTTGAATAATTAAATAAAAGAGATAGCATAAAGATAAGTAAACGTATATATTAAAAAGGCAGTTTAAATAGTTTTGCAAGAATAAACTTATATAGCAATAGTATTGTAAATATAACAATGAATTGTAAAATTAGACTAAGATTAGCTAATTAACCAATTTTTTCTTTTGGTTTCCCACCCGGTGTCCGGTACCCTCATTGGAGCCCCGACTAATCCAGATTCGCGCCACGTAGGGCCCCATTCGGGGGGAAGAGCTCCCTACCAGTGATTTTTTCATATCTAGGGCTCGAACCCGAGACCTCTGGTTAAGGGAGGAGTAGCCCCATCCACTACACCACATCACTTGGTGGTGCTAATTAACCAATTTAAATAGCCAACCCTAGATTTTATTATCCATTCGGATTAGAACCCAAATTTTTACCGAAGAATATAGTTTCAGATTCCACCATCATATATAGCTTGGGTAATTTCCATCATATCTGAGGGGCTTAGTTTACCCTTAACCCCCCATACCCTCTTTAGTATTTAACTAGAGCGATTTCTAGTATTTTTAAAACGTCTTAAAAGATTTTGCTCGTCCCTAACTTAAAGTCCCGGAGGCTTGTGGGACACTACTAAATTAAAAATATCTAGACACCCTAAATATATTTTGATGCCCCATAGCTAGACTCCAACTAGGCGTCAAAACGATATACGGTCATGCAGAGCAAACAAAATTGTAACAAGTAAAATATTTTTCAAAAGGTTTTAAAAAAATAAGCCTCCAAGTTAATAAAAGTGATAGAAGTTAACAATTTAACTTCAAGCTATTGTTACGTTTCAAGACTTCAGATTTGCAGAAATATGCTAGTTTTAAAATTAAGTTGCACTTGAAGCCTTTCAAAAAATCATTCGCAGCTTTTTAAGATATAATTACTTTACAAAAACTGTGAACTTTGCAACAAACCTTCAGATTTTGACTTGCAAATATGGTCCAGTTTCGAAACTGTTTTACAAGGATATATTATCTTAAATGAAATAGTCATACGATGCCATCTAAAAATGTTAAAATCAAAATGGAATAGTACTTAATAAATTGTGTAAGCACGACTACTTTTTATTTAGCACAATAATTTAAGATACTTATTAAGATATATATTTGAGAAGCATAAAAACTTAGCTAACCCAAGATAATATGTAAGTGATATAGTCTCCACAGCAACATGATTAAATCTACCAACTTGTTCACTACTTATATTATTCTTCAAATCTTTGATCAACAGTAACCAAGTTTTTTGCAAATCTTCCCTCTATTGAAATTTAGTTACATGTTTTCTATCAAAAATTCTTCAAAATCTCCTGAAGTAAAAAAAAAAAAAATGGACGATAACCCCATGAGACGAGTGGTGACTTAGCTGATGTGCCAATACCATTGAGGGTTATTTCACCAGAGGAAGGTGACAAAGAAACCACCTCCGACCACCGCGACACCACTAACCAGGAAGAAATATCAATCGGCGACGATGGAGCCGTGGTTGAAGAAACCACCAATGTTGCTAAACAATGATGTGGAAGCTTCACAACCCACGAAGAAAACTTTCATCGGAGAGCTTAAACCTCATCAAGTGATCCCCTCAAAGTTTGAATCATAATTCAAGACTAGATGAGAAATATACTTTTCAAGATTCAAAGAAAAGCAGAGATACTTTGTCAATTACCAATTGCAAAGTCCAGTTTGATGTTACAATAATTTTCGGAATTTGTAGAGTTGTCTTCGAACAAATTTAAATTATACAAAATGCTTTGACATGAGAATGAGGTGTTAGGCTATGAGAATTGAGTTCCGAGGGATGAGATATGGGAAAGGTATGATAGATAAGAGGAATAGAGGAAAACTTGTATAGAGAAGGGATATAGAGGTGTCTTGATAAGGGAGAAGTAGAGAGAAATTATGTGTCCTCTATGGTGAGAATTGACTTGAATTTAAAGTAGAGGAATAGGGTACTAAGAATGGTAGAAAAATATTGATTGCATGATTTGTGGAGATCTTTGATTTTGAGTGATTTTGGGGAGAGAGATTGTGGTGGGGGGAGATTTGAGGGAAGATATGGAATGATTTGAGGACTATGTATCTAGCATCAAAAGAAAGACAAATACGTTAGGCCTTTGTCCAAATTCGAAGGAGATTTCGGGAGGTGATTATGGAGAGATTAGGGGGATAGTGAGGGGATTGAGGATTTGGGAGAGAGATTGAGGGGATTGAGGAAATATTGGAGGAGATTCTTAATTTTTGAATTCTTTTCTAAAAATTGGGAGATAAGAGAGTAATTAGAGGAATTGGAGTGATGTTGGGGATATGATGGAGTAATTTAGGGATAGAAGAGAAGATTGGAAAGATGGGACATAGTATGAGATACGGATGGATTTAACAAAAATATATTTGGACTTCCGCTTGTCTAGGTTCAGAAAGGTGAGGGGCTAAACATTGAAATATTGTTGGATTTATGAAAGATTTGGAAGGATTTGAATTCAAATTAATTTAAATTAAAAAGAATGTGACAAATGTTAAATCAAATAAAATGGAAGGAGTATTTCTTTATTGGACATATATTTAACTAAAGGTGCAAAATAATAATAGAACAAATATAAATGCATATAGAGATCGTACACAAAAATATGCACAAATACAAACAATGACCAAATAAAGTTAAATAAGAACAAAATAGGTACAAACAGCTACTAAAATATTATAAATGCAGCAACTTGCACAAATGACCATAATTTAACACGTATTTAGCAAATAGCCTAAAATTGCATGATACAACCACAATTATGGATAAAATGTATAATTAGGATATAACACATGTAAATACATGTTTTATTATGAAAATTTGTCAAATAGTCAGCCAATTTATGAAAAAATGAGGGACAAAATTGGGTGTCAACAATTGCCAAGGTCTACCAAGGAAAATGTGACAAGCTTGCATTGGAACTACATCAAATAAGAGCTCATCATGGTAGTTTCCCACCTAGAATTTGATCAAAGCTTGCTTGGTCACCTTTAATTCCCCACATTTATTCAACCATTGTAGCTTATAGGATTGTTGAAATTTCCTAGTGGAAAGCTTGAGTTGTTCAATCAAAGTGGTACTTGCTACATTGACACAATTCCCACTATCAATGATAAGAGAACAAATGGTTCTTTGGATCTTACAATAAGCATGAAACAAGTTCTCCATTTGATCCGAATCATCCTTAACTTGCACTCCCATTATCCTCCTTACATCAAGAGAAACAACATTATCATGCTCATATTTCTTACCTTTTCCTTTTCCCCCATCAAAGTCATCATTTCAAGGTACATTTCTATCTACCTCCTATACATCACTATCACCCGTTTGATAACCACCATCTCCCGAGGCAACAATGGTTCTCCTATTTTGACAATCCCTCATCATATGGCCTCGGCCATTGCATTTATAACATTGAATGTTAGACAAACTTTGGGGTTTAGCTTTGTTACCTCCCGCTTTTGTCTCCTCCTTGGGTTTGGCTTTGTCAAATTGGACCTTGAACTCTCGCTTTGGCTCTTTTGCTTTGTCCCATAGTGAATAGGTCTTCACATTGTCCCTTTCTTTGCTCCAATTGGAAGAGGTGCCCTTGGACTTGTATGACTTATCCAACTTGAGCCCTTTTTCCACCTTAAGCGCTGCTTGAAAAGCTTCATACAAGGAATCAAATTGGTGCAAGTCCATGGGAGAAGAAATTTCTCTACAAGACCCCACAAAACTTTGGAATGAGGAGTTGGTCTCAATCTTGAATGTTAAATCTTATCCTTGTATTTTTAAACTTATCAAAGTATTTCGGTATCCCTTTGCTTCCTTGCCTCAAATTGTAGCACTTTTGAGCAATTCTTCATCATGGTTCTTGGGTGAGAATCAATCTTCCATCATTGCTTTCATGGCTATGCATCCACCCTTTGCAAGTAGCCTGTGAGTCTCCATTTGCATATGCTTAGATTCCCACCAAGTAGAAGCATATCCTTCATATTGAGTGATGACATACTTGACTTTTGTTGGTTCTTGCACATTGTTGGTTTGGAAGATCCTTTCCATTTTGACAACCCATTCTAGATAATCTTCGGGATCACTACCTCCTTGGAAAGTAGGAAGATTGATCTTGATGGTATTCAAATTCCGATCCTCATCATAATGCACTCTATTTCCACCATGACCACCGTAGTCATAGTAGTCCTCTTCACAGTCCGCTCTCCCTCGATAACCTCTCCCAAATTGACCATCGCGACCCCTATGTCCCCCTTGTTGTGCTTCCCCTGGGTAGACATATGGATCAACATCATAGTTATCAAGTGCATGGTAAGATTCTTCATCATATTGACGACCATTTTGTGGATGCACCATACCTTCACGCCTCGGAGCTTCATATCCTGGAGGTTCATTTCTTAGAAGGTCATGCCTTAGAGGATCATGAATGAGATCCTTTGCTTGTGGAGTGTCATTTGGAGAGTAGGTATCTTGAGCTATCATATGAGAATTAACAGTCATTAGCCCGAGAAAGCCTACTAGGACTATTACCACACATCCCTACGGTTGGAGGTGTCTCCACTACGTGCTTTCCCGATTCTTGAAGTCTAGACTTGCGGGATAGGTCATCAACGGTTTCTTTGATCCCCTTGAATTCATCTTGGAATAAGTCCAAGCGGGCCATCGTCGCATGAATCAAGGTATTGGTCTCCATGTTCACTTCAACTTCATTTTGAGCCATAGTACCTACAAACAATTAAACAAACAAGGTTAGTAGAAAGAGTCCTCGCCAATTCACTTCCTAAGTGTTTACACTCGATTTGATTGCACACAATCCACTTGTGTTTACACTCAATATTGGCCTTTACTCGCTCGAATATTCTCATCACACTTGCCTTTTACCTCAATTGGCTAATTCAAGTTTCTCTTCGCATTCAAGTCTGATTTAACAATCAAACTCAATCTAATTCGGGATGAAATGGAGTTGTTGTAGCAAAGAACGGACAAATAAAGCTAATGGACGGGAAATAGAAAAAGTCAACGAGATGAAAAGAGAAAAGCACGAATCGAATTGGCACGAAACGAATTCGGATTTGGATGAAATTTTGTTTGTGATTTAGAAACTCACTGTATTTGAGGATGAGGATGGGTTTTGGGTGATTAGAAACTGTTTAGAGGCTGTTTCAAGCAAACTGTCCGAGATAATTTTTTTTCTGAAAAATGATGTTCTATGCGATCGCGTGAGCTATGACGCGATCGCGACGCAGTAGCTTCCAGTTACGCGAGATCGCGTGAGATAGGTCGCAATTGCGTAGAGCAATAAATGTGCGCTATCGCGCTGGCCGGCGCACGATCACGTGGGTTCCTGGAGATTATGCAGAACCCGTTTTTCCAGCGAAATTCTTCACTTGAATCTTTACAAATCAACTTATTTTTGCTCCGAATTTGAGATATCTGATCCTTGTTAGTCCGCTAACAAGCCCCAATTGTTGATTCTTCAAAAGCAACACCTAAAATGCAAAAGCCCCAAATCACTAGTTTATAAAATTGAAGAACCCTAATTTTTTATTCTTCCAATTGATGCTCCAATCTTTGTTTGTTGCTCAATTCCTTCAAGATACAGCTTCTAGAATCAACTATACCCAATTGGTAACAAAGATTTCATCCAAAGGAACCCTAAATCTATGACTCAATTTTTGGATTTTTTTTTTTTTTTTTTTTTTTTTTTTGTGATTTTTCAGATTTGATAAACAAAAACTTAGATAGTGTTTGTAAAAACAAAGGCCAATCTGAGCTCTGATACCAAATGATATGATCCTAACTATGAAAAAGGAAAATAACAAGAAGATTAAACAAGATAGAAGTAAGACCCACTTTGATTAGAAAAGATTAAAGAAGCAAATTAGGGGTAAGGCCTACTTATCCTCTTAACTATCCAACAAAATGAACCTAAACTATTTGATCCTCAATTAAAATGATGTTCAATTTCAAATCAAGGAAGAGATGCTCAAGCAACAAGTTTAGCAAATATTTACTCACATAATTAATCATCAAAAGTCTCTCTCTAGCAAATGAGGCTAAAAGGGCTTAAATAATGGTTTCTAAAACTGGCATAACATTGCCTTAATTTCCTCTAAAATGGGCTGAAACAAAAGTCATTAACTTGAAATGGGCTTCTGATCATCGTCTCAGCGCTATCTTGACAGAAGGGGCGCGATCGCGATGACCAAGCCAGCATTGCTTCGTGAATGCGCCAAAGGCCACGCGTCCGCGAAGGAAAGCTTCCTCAGCCTTTCTCGTCAACCTGCGTGATCGCGTCTGTGGACTCGCAATCACGCTGCTCAGCAGTTTGTCTTTGTGCGATCGCATCTGTGGACTCGCGATCGTGCTAAGTTAATTCTGGAGTTGAGGTAGTAAGCTTGTAAACAGGCCCTGCAGCCTCCAATAATTGCCCCAACAGTTCCAGCTTTGAGAATATAGCTTGCATCTCTTGCAACTCCCTCGCTTGGCTTCTTGTGAACGGTTTACTTACTATTCGGGTTGCATCACCTTACTATTAACCCTTTGCCCTTTCGGCACTAATCTTACATGAGCAACAAAAGCTATTTGAAAAATTCTGTCTTTCAGGATCGCAGTTAACTTCAGCAATTAGTGCACACCCTTGACAATAGAAAATTTTGGCTAACTGGGGCACAACCCTGACAATGCAAGATTAATTTCAGCAAATTAGGGAACTCCCTTGATAATGGGCACACCTTTGATAATAGAATAGGGCACTCCCTTGATCATAGAAAAGTTTAGCAAATTAGGGCACTCCCTTGATAATGGAAAAATTCAGAAGTCGCGGCACACCCTTTACAATGGAAGAGTTACATTTAGCAGCAAGGGCACACCCTTGATATGGAATAGGGCACTCCCTTGATAACGGAAAGTTCAGCAAATTAGGTCACTCCCTCGATAATGAAAAAGTTCATGCAGCCGGGGCACACCCCTTACAATGGAAGTGTTACTTTTAGCAGCTAGGGCACTCCCCTTACATAGGAAGTTTGTTACTTTCAGCAATTAGGGCACACCCTTTAATTTTTCAAACCCACCTTTTTACCTAACTCTAAGTGAGTCAAGGCTCGGATTTGACTGGAAAACTCATTTGAGTTTGAAATTGGAGTCGCCACCTAATATAAGTTTTCTAAGGTGTATTAGGTCACCTAAATGTCTAAGGTTGGGTTTTATTCAATAATAGTACATTTCTAGAGATTCGAGGGTAAGAAGTCTAAGTGACTCAGGGAAGAAGGTGTTAGGCACTTTCACGAGTTCCGCAAAAAGTGGTTCCTACCTGAGCTACTACTTTTGGGATGTCAAAGAAGTCATAAACAAATATTAACAACATTTATAAACAATTTTACTAACTTAAGTGGCTAAAAATGCAACCAGCCCAACAAACAGGTTTATTTATGCAAACAGTTTAAAGGCCAGTGATGAGTAAGAATTGGGCTTTCGAAATTCCGCAAAAAGGGCCTAACCCCAATGCCTAATTGCACATTTGGCTTCAAGTTTCACAAACATCGAATAAGCTAGGCTAATATTGCAAGAAGTATTTCAATTCAGTGTATTTGCGTAATTTTAGTTTTTAACGCATTTTTGCAGAAATGACCAGTTTTGAAAATATTTTCAACTTTTGACACAAACCAAATTGGGGTTATTTTATAAAGATAATATTAGCCATTCCCGGTCGGTGTGACTTGACATTAATTGTCGAGCCCTAACCTTAATGGCTATTTGCTTTTGGGGCCAGCTTTGAAAGACACACGTATGAGGCTGTCTTTGAAATCGGGGTTCACAAAACACATAAATGCACATAAAGGGCTTCGTACATAAGTATAGATATGTATAAGCATGCAATACATGATTAAGTGATACACATAACTTTAGAAAACATATGTATATTGATTTATATAATCGACCCCAAACTTATACTCCTATATACACTATTAGATTTGTGTATAAGAGATTAAAGTTGGTTAAAAATAAGTTTAACACATTAAAGGCCACGTTTTCTAAAAGTAATTTTGGACATGTATTACTTATGCAAAAAGGGGCAGCCTAGTTTTTTTCAGAAATGGTCCAGATTTTAACAACTACTACACAAATAGCTCTTGTTTCATAAAATCAGTCAATTTTCTCAATTCAAACGCCTAAACTGTTCAAGACGTCACGCAAAACTGCTATTACATGTTCAATTAACAAGTTCACCAATCGATCATGCAAAATCCAGTTTCCAAGCTCATGATGCAAGCACATAAAGGGGAGAAACGTTAGAGATGGCCCCTGGGTAGCCAAATACACAGTTCATAACTGTGTAACCTGTTTTAAAGTGATCAAATACAGACAGGTAAGGCCCTAACAAATATAAACACAAAGGGAAAACTAAAAGGGGAAAGAGAAGGGCAAGAGACAGTGCCCTGTATGCACTCCAAGTAGGGCTTGTATAAGCCTGAGTTTCATTGATAATGAGAGCCTTTATCAGGCCCCTTCCAATAGCCGAAACACTTGTGAATTAAAATTTGGTATAGCCTTAAAACTATCCACACATATGCTGCAAAAAGAGTTAGCAAAGGGGCAAGTATAGAGCCCCAAATAGATACTGATAGAAGCAGGGGTCACATAGGGAAGTCTTAAGCATAGACAGTCAGATATGAGAACAAGTAGGGGTGAGAGCCATGTTTATTTACCTTCTAATCAAATTAAGAACAGGAAGAGAGTAGTAATGCAGGTAATGCCATGTTTCTTCCCAGGTGAATATCCAGAAAGAGTGAGAGGATATTCCAGAGATGAAACCACAATGTTGCCTTTGCTTTTCAGTTTTCTTTTATGTAATAGGTGTATGCTTATGAAGTGTGTGTCCAAAATTAAAAAGAGAGGACTGGTTTATATAGTTGTGAGGAGTAGAATTTGAATTCAAACGGGTAACACATAAAAGGCAGGGAAAATATTCTTTCCAAGAATAAGGAAGACACGCTTAGGTGTCTCTTCCAAAAATAAACTAATCAGCCCCCCCCCCCCCAGGATTAAGGAAAACAGAATCACAATCAATTATACTTCTGTCCCTTTAACTTTAACATTGTCTAGGGTCAAACATTAGATCATATATGTACATCTTAGGCTTAAGAATCAGTTGAGATTTTAAAGATGATCCTAATTGATGTAGGATCAATTAAAAGAACCACTTCCATTCAAATATCAATCATGGGTTCTATTTCAAACAATTCGAATTTTCTCAGCATGTAAAACAGGCCAAAAAACTTATGTTTCAAGCAATATGATGAGAATCATGCGCCTAGGCACAGTAAAGGGACAAATACATTACAATAACCATGAACGAGTATAGACAACTCGTGAGACTGCCCTAGTTTTAAAATTTATAGTCTAGCACAAGTGGTTTAGACACAAGTTATGCTCGTAACAAGCTCAGGTCATAACCAGTGTTCAAATTTTAATGCAATGGACTAACAATTTCACAAATTTTCACTCTAGTTACTCGTTTAGATGATTACTAATCATGTTAACGTAGGAAAGAATAGGCAAATTCAAGCACGTTATCACATAAGTTCAAGCAATCAATTAAAGGGATTAAAGATTACCCGTTAGCACATCAGAGTCGGGTTGACTTTGACCTGTCTCAATCCTGTTCTTACGAGGGATTTCTCTCCTTCCTTTGTTGGCAAAAGTCAAGTTTTGAAGGAAGGAATGCCGGAACATCTTTTTCCGGCTACGGAGATAGAGGCTGCGATTAGGGTCAGATTTGACCTTTGTCCTTTTGGGAAATTAAGGGTG
Organism: Petunia x hybrida; assembly: GCA_037355625.1. Lineage (NCBI taxonomy): Eukaryota > Viridiplantae > Streptophyta > Magnoliopsida > Solanales > Solanaceae > Petunia > Petunia x hybrida. Next base: position 26,872,168 of record JBBBVM010000041.1, read on the forward strand.
GGTTTTATTGCGGACCACGAGAAGAGTACAATGGTGTGGTTTGTTTTGGATTTGGCTGGTGAAATTGACCGGAAAGCGGCGAGAACAGTGGCACTATTAGGGTTTCATGAGAGAGAGTGGAGAGGAGAGGGGCGACGCAGAGTCATGGGAAATGAAAAGGGGGAATATGGTTTCGGGGTAGGGCGTCTAATTAAAAAGAAAAATGGTGTTTCAACCGTCGGATGAAACAAATGGAGAGCCAGGATTTAGCCCTCCATTTTAGGTAGCCATACTCGCTTTTCCCTTGTTTCTTTAGAAATGCGCTTCCAGTCAGGACGAGCATTGGGCAAGTATGCGGGTTACTTCTCTGTTTTGACAGGTATGGTCTCGCGGAATTCATGTGAAGGCACACCCCAGTCAGATATCAAGGGATCCTATACCAAGTTCCTTCCTTCGTAACCTTTGCCTCGGCCATCCCATTAAGCACTGTAAAATTTCTCCTTTTTTCCTCAGTCCCTGGTGGTGCACTGATGAGTTTAGGAGTGAAGTGTGCAGTATATCCTCCTTGGACTGTGTCAGTGTTCTTCTTATGCGCATTGGGATTTCAACTCTTGTTGTAGTTTTTGCGATATCCTCCTCGGCTACCTTGCACTACTCCCACAAGCTCCACAGTATAGAAGGTTTGTCCATCAAGGGTATTCCCTTTAATTGCTGGTATGGTTTGTTCTTTGTAAATAGAGTTTCTCCCTTCGCCAAACACTACCACCTCTTTGTTGTCCCACTCGAACTTCACTGTCTGGTGCAAGGTAGAAGGCACCGCCCCAGCCATGTGAATCCAAGGTCTTCCTAGCAACAAGTTATAAGAAGCGGAGATGTCCATGACATGAAACTCAGCAGTGAATTCCACGGGACCGACCATGATAGTTAAGTCTATCTCCCCAATGGTGCTTCTTTGTGAACCATCGAACGCCTTTAACTTCATTTCGCTTTCCCTAATATTGCTTTGATAATTCCCCATTCTCTTTAGAGTGATGAATGAGCATATATTCAAGCCAGACTCTCCGTCGATCAGAACTTTTCCCATAAACCAGTCTTTGCATTTGATGGTAACATGCAGGGCCTTGTTATGACTCAACCCCTCTGGCGGTAGCTCATCTTCGTGGAATGCGATTCGATTGGATTCCATGACTTGCCCAACCATGCTAGCCAAGTTCTCAACTGTGGCGTCCACCGTGAAATGTGCTTCATCTAATATTTTCATCAAGGCATTTCGGTGGCTCTATAATTTGAGGAGTAAAGACAGAACAGAGATTTGTGCAGGAGTCTTGCCCAAATGTTCAACCACGGAGTATTCTTTATCTTGAATTCTTCCACAATTCTTCGGACTCCTCCTTGGTGGTGCCTCGTCTTCCTTGAACAAGATGCTTGGGAGTGTAGATCCTCCCACTCCTTGTCATTCCTGTGTTGCAACGGTCTCGACTACCGACTTTCCTTTCTTCTCTGCTTCATAATCCCATGGCACTGTTGTATCATTGTAGGGAGGGACTATGTCAACGTAGAATTTTGGAGCAACCCCTACTACGATAAGCTCTGGTGGTTTGGCTGCTTGGGAAACAGAAGCAGCTACTGGTGACATTTCATTTGGAACCGATGACAACACTTGTTTTTTTTTAATTAATTCATTTGGGGGCCATCAATGTACGAAAGGTTTTTTGTCCTAACAACTTATTTTGTGTTTTTATTTATTTCTTTAAACGTAAATGTGATCTCCTTTAAAGTAGTTCAAATTAGTTAAGAAAGCATAGTAATAATTTATCAAACACGATTAGGCATAAGGATAAATATGATCTGTGATCTACTTATTAAGCAAGATTAAACTGAGAAAGCCAAACTGTTCAAAGGTATACCCTTCGGGTACTTGTTACAAAGTTGTGTTAAAGTCTACCCAGTAGGTGACTTGATGCAATCTTTATTTTTAACAGTTGAATTTAATGTGCTTAATATTTTCAAGAAACTCAAACAAAGCGTAACTTCAAATAACGGAAAAAATACTACAACCATATTTAATAAATCCAAACACGAAAATAAAGCAGACGTGCTTAGCACAGGATTCGAAGGTGCCGAATACCTTCCCACAAGTCAATCGAGATCCTTACCCGGATTCTCTGATGCAGACTATTGATGAGTCATTGGTGTTCTAAAGGTACACCTTTTAGTGACTTGGCACACCTTTGAACTTGTCAAGTGACGACTCGAATCTCATATTTTTTTGTATCTTTAAAACACAATCACAACCTTTAAATAAATGACTTTTCGTAAAAAAATTTAGGCGTGATAGCCCTCATTTTTTAAGGTTTTAGCAAAATGCCCTCCACATCATTATTTAATACATGAAAGGACTATTTTGCCCATACCTAACCTAATTCATACTCCTTCCTTCTTCCTTTCAACAAATAATACGTCTGCTTCTTTCTTTCCTTCTTTCTTTTATTCTTTCTTCTTTGTGTTCTGCAGATTTAGGGTTACAGGTGTTGGTATGTTTTTTTTGTGGTGTATTTTTTTTTATATATTTTATTATTTTTATTCAATATGTGTTATATTGCAATTAATATTTCGCCAAATCCTTTATCTTTGTTTTTTCTCTATTTTTTTGGTAAAAATTGTTAATATACTTATCTGTTAGTTTTTTTAATTTATTTGACGATCATCGTATTAATTTGAGGTTCCTATGAATTATTTTTTTTTTTTGTTTAATTAAGGTGATATTAAGGTTCTTCTTGATTATGAATATTTGGTGGAAGTATGTCTTTCATTTCTGTTACCTAGTGGGCAACAGTTTATGTATTAGGAAGGTTCTAGTTGTTGCATTTTTCCTTTTCTTTTGTTGCAGAAACTGTTGGCTAGTGGCCAACAGAGTCTATGACATTGCCAAGATGAGTTGGTTTCGTTTTGAGGAAAGTATTGTCTATCAGGCATGAGTTTATTTATTGTTTAGTAGTAGTTATTATGATATAGTCAAGACTTTCTCTGCAAGTTTTCCATTGCACAATAGCTTAAAGCCTTGGATTTGCCAAGACTTGTAGAGACTTTCTCTGTAAGTTCCCTTGCACCAGAGCTTAAAGTCTTGGATATGCCAAGACTTGCAGAGACTTTCTCTGCAAGATGATGATTTATCTACTTTGGTGACACGTGTGCTAATATTTCTATATTATGTTTGATATTTGGTGAATAATATTAATTGTGGGATTGTATCCTTTGAAGATTAGTTTTTGACTTCATTTATTGTTGTTTAGTCTTTGGATTTTAAGTTCGACTTGGTCTTGGAGCATGTTTCTATATTTACCAAAGGTTGTGAAGGTGGTGAAGACAAAAGGGATGTTGGGTGTGTTGCAGTCAATAAAATTAATGTGGGAGTTGTAGAAATGAAGGAACCAAGTCTTGATGTTGGATTACTACGTACAAAGAGTTCTTTTAAAAAGGTAGATGGCGTACAAGGCGATCAAGAAAAATGTGCTGAGTTCTTGTTGAAACTGTTTCTCAGATTATTATTAAACTGCAAAATGGAAAGACTAATATCTTTTTATAACCATTAGATGTTGAAGTACTAAGTGACAAATAAGTATGCTTGTATATGCTCTTCTTATTAATGTTTCTTTATTTTGTTATTATGTGTTGTCAGCGTTATTTTTTGAATTTTGCAGGTAATGGATATCGAACTTTCTGATATTGTACATTTAGATGCAATGGATGAGTTTATGACCAGCCAAGATTTTCTGAGGAAACTGGAAGAAAGAGGCAAAAATATGTTGTGGGAGATGATTGTCCAAGTTTTTATTTGTTATCTAAGCCGCAAGATGATCTGTGTGATCTATTTTATAGTAGCGTGAGATATTTTGTACTGCAAAAGAGTTAGACAAACCAGCTATGTAGTTTTTTATACTTATGATTTTCATGCATTGTGTTCGTTATGCTTCTGTTAAGAACTATGTTTAAATGTTGCGTATCGTTTTCTTTAGTTAATGGTTCTGATGTTAATTCAGTTGTATCGATAGGTTCGATATTTTTGTTGGAGTGGTGGTGAAGGTGTGAGGGAAAATGTTGCCTTGCCAAGATTTCAAGGCAATTATTTATCTGGGATTTGTTTCAAATTGGATGAGATGGAAGTGTTGCCCATGGCAAGACTTGAATGCATTTTAGTTATAGCGTGGGGAAGGGATTGTTGGGAAAGTCTTGTCCATGCCAAAACTTGAAGACACGTTAATTAATTATAATTTTAAAATATTTTAATATTTTAAAATTGATAATAATTCGTGGAGGGTTGTGCATGTAAGGTTTTGCCAAGACTTTTGGGCAATTTAGTGCTCAATAGTATTGCCCATGACCAGACTTCAAGACAAGTTAATTAATTCTATATTAAAATATTTTTAATATTTTAAAATTAATAAATAATTCTTGGAGGTTTGTGAAGGTGAGGTTTTGCCAAGACTTAGAGGTAGGGGTGTCTATTGGTTGGTTCGGTTCGATTCGATTTGATTTTGGACCTTATCGATTTAGACTGTCGGTTTTCAGTTTTGAAAAGTGCTAAGTCAATAACCGAACAAATAAGGTATTGGTTATCGGTTTTTTATTTATAGATTTTAGGTTCTTATCGGTTCGATTTTTTATTTAACTATTAAAAAACTTAGGCCTAACAATATTTGTAAAATAATAATCTCTTAAATGATTGCATCTAATATAAAATCAGCTTCATTTTCATAGCGGATACAAATGCCTCATAAAGAATTCGCCATATTCAATGAAGCAACTAACAATAGATTCAAATATGCTTCATTGTTCGATAAACTCATGGAGGAAGTGAGGATTGAAATAGTAAATTGATGTTTGAAATGGAGGAAGTGAGGATTGAAATAGTAAATTGATGTTTGAAATGGAGGAGGTGAGCTGAAAGCTACACAAGTAAAAGAAGACTAGGATTTGAAGTTTCCAAGTCCCAACTAAGAGTAAATAAATATACTACTTTTATATGTATAAGCGTAACATAGTAAATTTAAAAACCTTATTGGGTTATCGGTTTAACCAATAAGAAAATATGCAAACCGATAATCCAATAATTTTTTTTATAAATCGTTAAATAACCGATAACCCGATAACCCAATACCAATAACCAAATAACTTTTATCGGTTCAGTTTATCGGTTTAAACCGAAAAATGGACAGCCCTACTTGGAGGCAATTTAGTTCTCAGTAAATTCTAACATTTTGGGTTAGTATTATTTCTGCCAAGACTTCAAGGCAAGTTAATTAGTTCTAATATTTTAATATTTATAATTTGTGAACTTAGTATTTTAAAATTTTATAAATAACAGTTATTAAAATTTTATTGTGAACTTCATGTTAGTTGATAAAGTCAATTAATTTCCCTTCGTGTTGATGCAACATAGTGTTATGGTAAAGAATTCCCGTGTGCTGATGGTGTGGCTGTTATTTGACGATGGGTTATTACTTTAACAATTTCTACTATGAAACAGGATTTTCTAAAATTCTCATCATTCTTTAGCATATACATGCAAGTAATAAGCTCTTGATCGTTTGTTATGATTATGCCCTTGCACGTTTCCAGATAGGTGTCTCATGATGCTTAAAACATTAAAAGTTTCTTTTTCAAATGCCTGATAGGTAATACAATCTTTCATAAGTATCAACTTTATATCATGGTTCATATTAGTTGTTTGCGTCCCATTTCTATTATAAGCAATGTATATGCAATTTGTTTCCATAGTACTATCCCTGCACATAATGAAGACGAACGACATGGTCAGATTCTCATGGACAGATCACCAAGATAGAAGTAGGATCTTGGTATACAGGAAGTAAATGCTTGGTAAACTCTTGCCCTTGTTTTTGGACGGGAGCTTTAAGTCTTAGCTATAGCCAAGACTTGCAGAAACTTTCTCTGTAAGGTGCCCTTGTACCAAAGCTTGCAGAGACTTTCTGTACAAGTTACCCTTGCACCCGAGTATAAAGTCTTGGCTATGCCAAGACGCAAAGACTTCCTCTGCAAGTTTTCCATTGCACCAGAGCTGAGCCAAGACTTTCTTGGCAAGGTGCCCTTGCACCAGAGTTTAAAGTCTTGGCTAAGACTTGCAGAGACTTTTCTCCGTAAGTTGCTCATTGCACCAGAACTTAAAGTCTTGACTATAGCGAAGACTTGTAGATACTTTTTCTACAAGTTGCTTATTGCACCAGAGCTTAAAGTTTTGGCTATAACCAAGACTTGCTGAGAAGAGACTTTCTCAGCAAAGTGCCCTTGTACCAGAGCTTAAAGTCTTGGCCAAGACTTGTAGTTCTCTACATGTTGCCCTTGCACTAGAGCTTAAAATTTTGGATAAGCCAAGACTTGTAGAGACTTTCTCTGCAAGTTTCCCATTGCATAGTGCTTAAAGTCTTGGTTATAGCCAAGACTTGCAGAGACTTTCTCTGCAAGTTGCCAATTTCACCAGAGTTTAAAGTCTTGCCATGACTTGGAGAGACTTTCTCTGCAAGTTGCCCATTGCACCAGAGCTTAAAGTCAATTCTTTTTGTAAATTACACAATTAATACATATCGATTAAGTTTTATCATATTGCATACTTTCACCACTTGAATATCGATCTAATGCCATTTGATATCCACAAGGCAAGATTTTTGGATCATTATAAACAAAATTCATAGCTTGTTTAAGTTAATATGTAGTAATATCGAATTTTAAGGAAAATTAAACAGAATTCAATTGAAATTATATAAAATTTAATGCAAAATTTGATAAAATTCAATAGGAATTTGAAAGAATCTAACCTTGAATCTCCGTTTAAATGGAGAAATCTGTATAAGTAGCAGGTTTTTAGGATTAGAGATCGTTTGATTGGAGAAAGGGGAGGGGAGGATATGATCCACGCTCAACCCTACACCTTAAATGGTGAGGGGCAGTCGTCAAAATATAATACCCGATATGTGTCGGGGTCGATTTCCCAAGGGAACTAGCTTGTCAAGTAAGAAAGTTGCAAGTAGAAATTCAAATGGAGTTTAATATTGAGTCCTAGAAATGGGGTTGTTTTTAAGTACGCACAATTAACTACAAGGCATATAATTAAGCAAGTAAATTGATTAGATATTATGAGACTAGAGGTGTAAGCAACTAATAGTGATTTCCAACCAACGGGTATTTTCACTTCACTTTCCCAACACAAATATAATTATGGCCGAGTCTTCCTATTGTGATCTCTAGAATCCTTCCGGCCTAGAAGAGATCTTTTACAACCCGCTCGTCAAAGCCTTAGTTAAATGCTCAAGGCACTACTTCAAGACCCGGGGAAAGGAGACCTCTTCCGAGCGTAATTCCTTTTAGATGTGTTAGTCTATATGAATAGCCTATCAACCCAAATCCTCGCCAACTCCATTATTCTACACTAATTAATCTCTTCCGAGTCTTTAACTAGCAATGTAGACAAGAAATACCAAATGTTCATGATTTTGGAATTTTGATGTTATTGTAATGGGGAGTTGGAAAATTGATGTTTATGTTATAGGTAGTGATATGGAACAACACCATTGATTTTCAATCACTATAGCATATTTACACCCCTAGTTATGAAATTAGCTACTCATAACTAGGGTTTGAATCAAAACAATCAAAATATAATGATATGATAAAATGATTTCAATATAGATATTGGATTGATATATGAATTAAGATTCGAAGATACAGGTTTAGAAGCTTACAAAATGATGTCAAGACCTTATCTTGGCTCACAAAATCGTCTCTAAGAAGTAGTAGAAATGTGTAATGAAAGTTAGTTCTAAAAACCCTAGCTTCTTCTATTTATACCCAACTAGGATTTAATTACAAGTTTGCCACGGGCGGGGCGCCCAAGTCTTGAGGAGGGGCGCCTCCCCTGTGTCTTCCAAATGGTTGCTTCTTGCTCTTCTCAGGGGGAGGGGTGCCTCCATTTGAGGGAGGGGCGCCTCCCAGTTCCCACACTTAGACTTTTTCTTCCATCAGCGGGGGAGGGGCGCCCAGAACTTGAGGAGGGGCGCCTCCCTTGTAGCTTTCAGGAGGAGGGGCGCCTCCAACTGAGGGAGGGGCGCCTCCCAGCTTCCCGCACTTGACTCTACCTTCCATCAGTGGGGGAGGGGCGCCCAGAACTTGGGGAGGGGTGCCTCCTCTGACACTTCTTTGTAAGTCGTGCATTTTTGGCTCTCATTTTGCTCTTTAGTTTAACTTTTCAATCAACGACTGGTGTAAAATCATCATAACCTGAAATTAAGCAATTCACGGCATCAATAGCACACAATATTGATTTTGGATTCAAAAACAAAAGCTTAAAGTAGTCTTTAAGTTGGTAAAATACCCACTTATCAACTCCCCCAAACTTAAGTCTTTGCTTGTCCTCAAGCAACTCAAAATCAAAGAGACCAAGGCATGTTCCACTTTTAGCTTGACAACAAGGCATGTTCAATATTTCGGACTCACAAATAATATTTTTGCATTAATAAATTAGTTGGTACTAACTAGTCACACATACTAAAATGAACAATTGACAAGTAATTATGCACTTCACTCAGACTATGGCAAAAGGAAACTCATGAGCCTTTAAAGTTATCTCAAGGTCATTGGCTTGCTTCGGTTGTTCATGAGCCCCAATATGCATTCAAACCCCTCGCTCAAAAGTTACTTGCTTCCTCACGAAAAAGAATGGAGTCCTTCACTCATAAAATCTTTTAACACAAAATTTGGACTCCAAGAATTTGAACTCTCACTCTCACAAAGAAATGCTCGTGTGTGCTTCTCAAAGATTCAAGGACTTGCTCTTCTTGTACTTCTCCTCTAATGTAGGGCTACTTGACTAGAGATCAATTAGGACTTGATAATGTAGGCTTTTGTTTTAAGGTGTGGTAGATTTGGCTAAATAGTGACTTGTACCTCCATAGCGCTACATCATCTTACTTTCTTTTGTGCAACTTTCCTTTTCTTTCCATTTAGGCTCATTCTACCTTTCTTTTCTTTTTCTTTCGTTTCTCTCTTCTCTTTTCTTCTTTCTCTCGTGTACTTCACTTTGACATTCACAATGAGATTCCAAGCTTTTACCATCTCCCCCAAACTTAGGTTTTAGCCTAAGTTGCACGTTTTTCAATGCACACATGGAGGTTAGGGCCAAAAAGAGGCTTGGTGCCTTAGCACACAAGAATTGGCTCGGTTTTCAATTTTAGTGACTGTCAAATGAAAGGTTAAGGCTCAGAGGGGCTAACTAGGATATATACGTACGGGTAGGCCATTTAGGATAGTAGCGGTCCAAAGAAAGCCTAAAATCATATCTCAAGTCAAGTTTCACCTAGGATTTCGTCTCAAAGTACATTAAGGGCAAGTTCCAAACTTTCAAGTCACACATACAAGATTATTAATCAAGAGCTCACCACACACGCAAGTAATCTTTCAAGTTCGGAGTTTAAACACACACTAAGGACACTCACTCACAAAGTGTGTAATGGTTCAAGATTTTAAACCATGCCAACAACACAATTGAGCTAGCTAAAGAACCTCGTGGTCTACAACTCACGCCATGACATTCAAAGTCCACAATTACTTGTCAAGATTGCCATAAAAATAATGTAACAATTGGTAGTACCACATAATCCATTAATATTTTTCAAAAGATTTTATATACAAACTTGGTTCAAAAAGAACCTCCGGAAAGAACCAAGTGAAGAAAATCGGAAGCTTATGTAAAACTAAAAATAATTTGGAACATAGCCAAGAAGACAAGTTAAAGCTAACAACATAAAATGTATATACATCAAAAATGGTTCGAACGTATACATGGACATTATAAGCACAAGTACTATCACTATCCAAAGGTGCACACATACGTTCGAACCCCTTCCCCATAAAATTCTAGCATCGTCCCGCATGCTAAGTAAAGCAAATAAAATACAAAGAGGGGTAGAAAGGGACGCCCTGGCATAATATCAAGCAATTTTCTTGCCCTTGCCTATCATAGGCGCATGGGCGAGCTCAGCATCCTCCTTCTTCTTATCTTTCGCCCACACTGCCTTCTCAATGGACAACTGAGTGACTAGCTGGTCCTGGACATGATCTGAGAGTAAAGCAGCCTGTGGAGTGCCTAACACGGCACTAGGGGCCAAGGGAGTATCCGCATCATCATCAAACTACATGGCGCGTGTCCATGCCAAATCTTTCTTTAACTCTTCGGCTTCCTTCTGCTGAGGTTTCTTGGATAGCTTAGGTGGAGCTTTTGAACTGGATGTCCCTGTAGAATGAGAAGGACCCTGTGGTGGGGGTGGCCCTATAGCAAGGGAAGCTACAGATGATGCCCGTGCAGGGGCAGGCGTAGTCGGTGGAACCCACCCTGAGGGCATGGGAGCACACCCGGCAGAAACTCCGAATGCCTTACTTACCTTCTTGTCTAACTCCTGATAGTAGTAGCTCATGCACCGTAGGGACCTCTCCATGTAAGATATAGCTTTCTTGTGGCCCTCAACGACCTTGGTATTTGCTTCCAAGGCAGTGGTGTGCTTCTCAATAGGTTTTGTGTGAGCATTCATGGCTTTCACCATCTCAGCAAACTGCTCAACAGTGGCCACTGGGGTGGAGGAGGCGGAGGAGGAGGAGGTGGCTGGACCTGTGGCAAGTTGGAGAGAAGAGCCCTAATCTCATCCAACTTGGCACCAAAGCTAGGCACTTCCTCAGGGATAGACTCAGAATGAATGCCAGAGTGCGGGGTAATACCTGGAAGGTCATGGACAGGCTCTGGTACATCAGGTGCTGGGTATATCGGGTTGTTCACATCCTTGGCTGCATACAAGTTAAATGGGCGTACCGGCGAATGATAGGTGTCACCTGGAAGAGCCTCGCACCCCTTCCTCATTAAGAACTATGTGAGTGTGTTGGGGAATGAGATATTGTCCTTTTTAGTTATAGCATCATCAACCATTGTCTTGTTCATCTCAACCCTCAGATTAACCGGTATACCCGACATGAGGCATCCGATCATCACTGCTCTCTTCATTGTTATTTTGTAGTCTTGCTTTGTAGGAATGAGCCGAGAGATCACTATGTAGTGCCACCCTTTTGCCTCAAAATTCAAGTCGGCTCTATGAATTTGCACTCCCGGGTTCCTCCATGCCAGGTCTTTTGTTCTCCCAATTATTGGCACTAACCACTCTCGTTGTGCCGCATCACTCATGTGCAATTTCTCCATATGTAGGACTGGGGTGCTGTTGCCGAGGCCAAAGTTTCGACATAATTCTCGGGTACTCACGTCGACTACTTTACCCCGGCAAAACATCTTTGTATCACCTTCTTCGTTCCTACCAAGATTTGCGTAGAATTCCCGAATCATCTCATTATTGGCTTTTGGTAGCGGCCTCCCAAAGATTTCCGCCCAACCTGTAGATATAAAGGCTTCATAAAAGTTTGAGTTATATTGATCTACCTTACTCATGCCGATCACCCGCTCATAGGTAATACTCCTTTTTCTTGGCCCGCTCAACCCTCTTTGATATGCCCGAAATGCCGATTTTTAGTTGAATCGGGTTGCCCAATCCTCGGGGATGTCATCATCACTCTCACTTGCTTGAGCTTGGTTTTCATCACTTTCACTTCCGCTTCCACTCTCACTTCCACTTTTACTTTGGCTCTCTTGTTCATCGTCACTTTGCGGTTGTTGTATTTCTTCCCTTGCCGGGTCTACCTTTTGCTTTTTCCGTATCTCCCTCCACTGGTTCATAGCCAAGTCGGCTATTGTTGCATCATCACTATCAGTAGCCTCGGACGAGGAAGGACTTTGTTATCCCTTCGCCGAGCTAGCTCGCACACTAGTAGTCCTCTTCTTGGTCATGCCTGCAAAACCGCTCAAATGAAGTGTTAGTCCAAACCCTCAATGGTTGAGTTACAATTAAAATACCATGCAAAAATTAAAGTGGGAAAACAGTGGGGGCGGACCGCCCCAAAAATGAGGGAGGTCCGCCTCCTTTGAGGCAGCTTACTGGCAGAAACTGGGTGGCCCAGGCGGTCCACCCCAATTTGTGGGAGGTCCACCCGGGCTTAGGAAAAATGCATTTTTCATGTATTAACTTTAGGTGGTATCACAATTCGCGCACATGACATTAAATTTACATGACTAAAAGCAACGTACGAACACCTTAGTGAGCGATTCAACTTTAAGAACTTAAGCAACCAAGAACACTTGAAACAATAGTGGTTTCACAAATTGCAAGCAAGAAGGTTATGTGCAAAACCATAAGCAACTACAAGGTCACGCAACTAAGAGCAAGCGATGAGCTCACTACAAGATTATGCATCTGTAGCTACGAATTCTCAGCTACAAAAATTATTATCGTAGCTAGAATATAACAATAGCTATGAAAATTAAGATTTTGTGTCTATATAAAATTTCGTTAAATTTCTTAGCCACAAAATTTTAATTGGAAAAGCTAATATATCACTTTTGCTATGCTTTCTAACTCTCATGGCAATAAGTACCTAAATAGCTACAAACTTATTGCTACAAAAATATTTCGTAGCTAACAATAAATTTTTGCTACGCGTTTATAGTTACCGTAGCAATAGTGCTTAACAGTAGCTACAAAAGTTAAAAGTTTATGGCTAATTACAATTTTGTTAAATTTATTAGCCACAAAAATTTAATTGGCAAAGCTAATTTATCACTTTTGCTACACTTGCTAACTATCGTAGCAATAAGTACCTAAATAGCTACAAAAGTATTGGTAAAAAAATATTTCGTAGCTAATAATAAGTTTTTGCAACGCGGTAATAATTACCATAGAAAATTACCTAATAATAGATACAAATATTAAATTTTGTGGCTATTTACAATTTTTTTAAAATTTCTTAGCCACAAAATTTGAATTGGCAAAGCTAATATCTCTCTTTTGCTGCACTCGTTAACCATCGTAGCAATAATAATACCAAAATAAAAACAAAATTTAGAAAGAGATTATTCGTTTAAAAAAATAGTCTCAAAAGACTAGAGTTGTTTATGAAAAATATGAGTTTAAAAATATAAAATTTAGACTATTCATAAAAGAATGAAAATATAGTAAGTATATAATAAATTAATGAACTATTCAAATAGAAATGATTAAAAGAAAAAAAAAGGACCTTAATAATAGATCATTTGTATACTTGCAATCTCAAACTTTATCGACTAATTTCTTGCACTTATCAAACTCATAGTTTATTTTATTAAATTTTGTTTGTTTTATTGATCGCACAATTTTGTATGTAAACTTCAAATTTTATTGACAAATAGGAAGATATAATTAGCTATACAGTATTATAGTATGCACTAATATTTCTTTAATTGTGTGTAATTAATTATTCGCACATTAATTTGATGTCATGCCACATTTATTTTAGTTATAATTGTAATGTATAATTAACACTTATCTAAAAAATAATAATAATATGATATATATTCTATTAACTTGGTAGCCACCATACTAAATTATTATGCATTCTTAATAGCAAAATTATATTTTAATTAGAAAAATTATATTTAATACCAAAATTAGTAGAAAATTTTATTTTAATATTTTATTAATTTTTTGATTATCGAACATATATTACACATTAAATTGAGAAGATAATAAAATTTGTATACAGGAAAGGGGCATTTTCTTTCTTTTTCTAATTACTAGTTCCTGTATTTCAAACTATTTGAACCTATTTAACTTTACACGGAGTTTAATAAAGAAAGGAAAATTTTTGAAACTTGTGGTTTAAAATAAGCCATAGATGTTTATGTGCCTACAAATTATTTCATTAAATACCAAAGTGATTTTTTTTTTCAAATTTAGAAAAAGATCATTCGTTTTTAAACAGAATAAAAAGGAAATAGGTTCAAACAAATTAAAACGGATAGAGTACTAGTTGTTATTCGGGACAAAGCGAGAGTAGCTTCAGTGGTGGTCAAGATGCGATAAGCAAGGCTAAGATGTTTTGGGCATGTGAAACAGAGATGCACGAATGCCCCAGTGAAAAGATGCGAAAGATTGACGATTTTGGGTCTACGGAGAGGTAGAGCTAGACCGAAGAAGACTTGGGATGAGGTTATTAGAAAATACCCGGACAACCTTCATATTACCAAGGACATGACCCTACATAGACGAATGTGGAGGTCAAAGATAAGAGTAGAAGGGTAGATAATATAGGGGTATTTTTATAGGGGTAGATAATACAGGGGTATTATTGCTTCTTCCATTCATTGCTTTTTCATTCATGGATAGTAATTTTATTTTGTTATTGTTATCTAAGTTCTTTTTAAGTACATTAATATCTTTATATGTTAAGGTTTTTTAACCCTTTACGTCTGCTTGACTTGAGGGTATGCTCCAATTTTTTTGAATTATATCTGACAATTTTTTTAATTATATTATGATATATATATATATATATATATATATATATATATATATATATATTGATAACTTTTTTCTTCTCCTTCTTTTTTGCTAATGTGTGGAAATTTGAAAATTTAAAATTATTTTGTCAATGATTCATAGTTCATAAGCGAATTCTATTATATATTAGGAAGAAGATATTTAAAAAAGTCTATTGAATTACTTTCTACTATGCATTTACTTCATTTGTTGCTTTTATGTTCTCATTTATTTGTTGTTAAATTATTGTCTTATTTTTATGATTTATCTTTGTATAGTGAGATTTGTCTTCTCTCCTTTTATGTTATTACTTGTACCCAATCAAACTTACATCATCATATAAAAGTTTGTCTTGGATTTATTCATTTCTTTCGTGCTCATGTTGGTTATTTCTTTAAATTTACAGGAAATATAGTGAGCCTACGTAGCTTGATCATTGGATGCAAGAATATTAGCAGTTGGTAGCTACAAAAATTATATTAGCTAGTTTTATTTTTATAATATTTGTGTTGTACAAAACTTATGTAATATGGAAGCTATGACTTATGATCATGTATTTTGGGATTTAAATTTGAAAAATATTCAATGTCATTTTGTATGATTAAAGTTATATTTAAAGGATCTTATTTTGTAGATTTTAATATATTTTTCAGTATGTCGTAAGGTTGCGAAAAATCTGAAAATACTTATTTAGGTGTAAAACATATCAATGATGAAATTAAAAATTATGTTGCATTTATTTAACAAAATTATATTTTTCATCTAAAATATTAAAATACAATAAATATTTCACTAATTTAAACTTAATTTGTAGCTATGAAATTTTGATTCGTATCTAAAGATAAATGCAAAAAAAAAATTATTTAATTCAGGAGTAATTTGTAGCTACAAAATTTTTATCTGTAGCTAAATATAAAATGATAGCACCGAGTATACAGCTACAGATTTAAATTTCGTGGCTAATAAATTAAATCTTTTGCACGATCTATCTACATGTGGCTACACAATATTAAGATAGCTATAGATTTGATGTGTCGTAGCAAATGAATAAAATTATTTTCTACGAATTTATGTTTTTCATGGCAAGAAGCTCTTACCATAATAGCTACAACACAAGTTTTTTATAGCAATAAGTACTAGTTGTTAGCCACGGGGCACGTAAAGTCTGTAGCTAACTTTTAGCCACCCCACATTTAGCTACGAATGCTACGAAAAAAAAATATTGTGGCTAAAGCATTTAACCACGGAAATTATCATAATTAGCTACGATGTATTTCATAGCTATAGATGCAGATTGTAGTAGTGGCTACTCAACTTCAAGAACCATACGTAAACTCAAGAAATAAGAGATCAAAACAAGTGCACAAGCTCATGGATTCCAAATCAAGAGATTAAAAGAAGCATTCCAACTCTTTCTCAAACAATTTCTACATTATCAAGGTTCCCAAGCATGTCCAAATAATAAAAAATAAGCATACAAGATTATGGGTTCAAGTCTAATCTCGGGTTCAAGCATAAAGTGCAAATTCTTGAATTCTAATTTCCCACAACTAATGAGTTTTCATGCTTTGAACATCATTCACATCAAGTATCTCTTCCATACATCTTGGGTGTCAGCCAATCAATTAACTATGGAAGTTTCAAGTTTTACAAAGCAAGACCCAACTTTCAATTTTTTTCTACTCTTTAAATTTCAAGGATTTAGCATGTAAGCTTAGAGGATATTTACCCTAAATCATTGTAATACTAACTACATTTACTCCTAAAAATATTAATCTACTAATTTAAAGAAAGTTAAATAAAAATTAAGAAATTGTGCAAATACCCGAAAATTCAAAAGGGGTTGAAGCTTGGGATGGATGGAATGTTGTGCACTTCTTGTTGTTAGAGGTGTTGGTACAAAATCTTGTGAAGGGGTGGTGTTTTTCGGCTTTTGGGGTGTGTTTAGGTGTGAAAAATATGTAAAAGAAGGGAAGGGGAGGCGTTTTTCTAAGCTTTGCACCCGATCGGGTCGGGTCGACCCAGTGGGTGGGCGGTCCGCCTCCAACTTGTGGGAGGTCCGCCTCCCCGGATGGTTATACAGCATGCTTAAAATCCTCACTGGGAGATCCGCCTAAAATTCAAGGCGGGGCGCCCCAAACCCACACTTAGCCAAAAAATTTAGCTCTAAGTTGGAGAACTCACTGCCTATTTTTGCACTACCTAGGAGGTCCGTCCACAAATCAAGGCGGGGCGCCCCAAACCAACACTTAGCCAAAAAATTTAGCTCTAACTTGTAGAGCTCACTGCCTGTTTTTGCACTATCTGGGAGGTCCTCATCAAATTTTTGGGAGGTCCTCCTCCATCTCATACTTAGCCAAAATTTCGAGCTCTACTTTTGTGGAGCTCACTGCCTATTTTTGCACTACATGGGAGGTCCTCCTCTAATTTTTGG
The DNA here is from genome assembly GCA_037355625.1 of Petunia x hybrida. Classification (NCBI taxonomy): domain Eukaryota; kingdom Viridiplantae; phylum Streptophyta; class Magnoliopsida; order Solanales; family Solanaceae; genus Petunia; species Petunia x hybrida. The sequence continues at coordinate 26,889,037 of JBBBVM010000041.1, forward strand.
GAGGTCCTCCTCCATCTCACACTTAGCCAAAATATTGAGCTCTACTCGTGTGGAGCTCACTGCCTATTTTTTGCACAACCTGGGAGGTCCTCCTCAAATTTTTGGGAGGTCCTCCTCCATCTCACACTTAGCCAAAATATTGAGCTCTACTCTTGTGGAGCTCACTACCTAAATTGGCACTACCTGGGAGGTCCTCCTCAAATTTTTAGGAGGTCTTCCTCCTGGACACTTTACCGTTTCCTCATTTGTCATGTCTTTTTTTCTCAGCTTCATTCTACCTTCATTTGGACCTCGGGGCCTGCACAAATAACAACTAATTATACTAAAAACATGGGTTGCCTCCTAAGAAGCACCTAATTTAATGTCGCGGCACGACGGTGATGGATTTACTACTCACGGCTCATCAAGATAGATGCACGCCACTTCACCAACCTCGGCGTCGCATCCCAAATAGTGGTTCACCCGATGACTCGGAAGGTTCTTCCTCCTTCTTTTGATTGTAAATCAACCGAGCCATAAGGTGTAACACCTACCACCTTAAATGGACCCTTCCCTTTAGATTTTAACTTCCCGGGAAACAATTTCAACCGGGTGTCGAACAATAACACTAAATCTCCTTCTTTAAATGTTCGGTTCCAAATTCTTGAATCATGAATCTTCTTCATTTTTTCTTTGTAAATCTCATAGGACAAGAACCAGAATTCATCAAGTTCATGCAAGTTCGACACTCTTGCACTTGCTGCATCGCTCCAATCTATATTCAATTTCTTCAATGCCCACAAGGCTTTGTGTTCAAGCTCAACCGGTAAGTGGCAAGCTTTACTGAATACCAACTTGAATGGGGACATCCCAGTTGGAGTCTTGTAGGCGGTTCGGTAAGCCCATAAAGCCTCATCAAGTTTTCTAGCCCAATCGGTTCTATTTGCATTAACCGTTTTGGCTAGAATGTTCTTCACTTCCCGGTTTGAGACCTCAACTTGACCACTTATTTGAGGGTGGTAGGGCGTTGCAACTTTGGGTTTCACTCCGTATTTTTGGAGGAGGTTCGCAAAAGCTCGGTTGCAAAAATGGCTTCCACCATCACTAATGATTGCCCTCAGGGTCCCGAATCGTGAGAAAATATTCTTTTTCAAGAATCCCAATACACTCTTGGCTTCATTATTGGGGAGCGCAACCGCTTCCACCAATTTGGATACGTAATCAACCGCCACCAAGATGTATTTTTTGCCATAAGAACTCACAAACGGCCCTATAAAATCAATTCCCCACACATCAAACAACTCAACCTCAACAATGGGATTCATCGGCATCTCGTGCTTCCTTGATATTCCACCCATTCTTTGGCATTGATCACAATTTTCACCCAAGCATGGGCATCTTTGTGCAAAGTTGGCCAAAAGAAGCCACATTGTAATACCTTGGCCGCCATCCTCACTCCACCATGATGTCCTCCGTAAGGAGAAGAATGACACCCTTCCATAATAGCTTCTTGTTCGGACTAGGCCACACATCTCCGAATGATTCCATCAACACACCCCCTAAAGAGATAGGGTTCATCCCAATAATAGAATCTTGCATCCTTGGCTAGTTTCTTCTTTTGATAGAACGTGAAGTCTTCGGGATAAACTCCCCAAACTATGAAATTAGCTAGGTCACCGTACCAAGGGATTGGTTCCCAAGACACGGCCAAGATCCTTTCATCCGGAAATGTATCATTCACTTCGATCTCTTCTTTTGGCCTACCCTCCTCCTCCAAGCTGGACAAGTGGTCCGCCACTTGATTTTCGGTCCCTTTTCGGTCAATCACTTCAATATATAACTCTTGAAGGAGTAACACCCACCGGATGAGCCTTGCTTTGGGGTCTTTCTTCGCCATCAAATACCGGATGGCGGAGTGATCAGTGTGAACAATTGTCTTCGACCCCACCAAGTATGATCGGAATTTTTCAAAGGCGAACACAATAGCCAAAAGCTCCTTTTTCGTCACCGTGTAGTTCAATTGAGCTTCGTTCATCGTTTTACTTGCATAGTAGATGGGATGAAACATCTTGTTCACTCGTTGACCTAGCACAGCCCCTAAAGGCACGTCACTAGCATCACACATGACTTCAAACGGAAGCTCCCAATTAGGATTCACAATTACCAGTGCGGTTGTCAACCTCTTTTTCCCTTCTTCAAAAGCTCCTAAGCAAGTTTTTTCAAACACGAACTTGGCATCCTTCTCCAAAAGTTTGCACATAGGATTCACAACTTTGGAGAAGTCCTTGATAAAGCGGCGGTAAAATCCCGCATGCCCCAAGAAACTTCGGACACCCTTCACGGTCATTGGAGGTGGAAGTTTAGAAATCACCTCAATATTTGCTTGATCTACTTCGACGCCTTTCTTGGAGACTTTATGTCCCAACATTATGCCTTCTTGAACTAAGAAATGACATTTCTCCCAATTGAGCACAAGTCTTGTTTCTTCGTATCTCTCTAGCACCCTCTCCAAGTTTGACAAGCAGTCATCGAATGAATCTCCAACTACCGAGAAATCATCCATGAAAACCTCAAGAAAATTCTCCACCATGTCGTGGAAAAGAGCTAGCATGCACTTTTGGAATGTGGCGGGGGCATTACAAAGACCAAATAGCATTTTGCGGAATGCAAAAGTGCCATAGGGGCAAGTGAAAGTGGTCTTGTCTTGATCCTCGGACTCAATGGATATTTGGTTATAGCCGAAGTACCCATCCAAGAAATAATAGTAAGCATGACCCGCCAACCGATCAAGCATTTGATCAATGAATGGCAAAGGGAAATGATCCTTCCTTGTAGCGGTGTTGAGCTTTCGATAGTCCATACACACTCTCCACCCAATTACGGGTCTAGTTTCAATGGACTCACCTTTGTCATTTAGAATCACCGTCATACCCCCCTTCTTGGGCACACATTATCACCCACCCACTTGCTATCGGATAATGGAACTATCACACCCGCATCTAGCTATTTGATGATTTCTTTCTTCACCACCTCTTGCATAGGAGGGTTCAACCTCCTTTGGTGTTCTACACTTGGCTGACACCCTTTTTCAAGCAAGATCTTATGAGTGCATACCCCCGGATCAATTCCCCTTTTATCCGCGAAGATCCACCCTATAGATTTAATCTTCCTTTTCACCACTTCAACAAGTTTAGATTCTTGAGTTTTGGTCAAGTGAGATAAGATAATTATGGGTAGAGTGGAGTTGGGACCAAGGAAATTGTATCTCAAATGGGATGGTAAGATTTTCAATTCAAGTTTCGGTGGTTCTTCGATGGATGGTTTTGTAGGTGGGGTTTCTCGATTTTCAAGGTCTAAGGATAGCTTTTTAGGTACATAGGGTTTTGATCCAAAGCCTTCCAGTGCCTTCACCACCTCCGCTACACTCTCTTCATTTTCCACATCCATGTTCCAAATTACCGCCGCCAACGTGTCTTCTTAACTAGCTAAGACACTCTCCTTTTCCACTAGGGCATCAACCACGACATCGACATAAGAACAAGTCGCATCATTATCCATTGGTTGTTTCAAGGCCTTGCAAATATGAAATACGGCTTTCTCTCCATTAAACCTAAAAGTAAGTTCACCTCTCTCCACGTCACAAAGAGCTCTTCCGGTTGCCAAGAATTGTCTCCCAAGAATTATAGGTACTTCAAAATCTACGGGGCAATCAAGAATAAAAAAATCCGTCGGGAAGACGAATTTGTCTAGCTTCACCAACACATTGTCAATAATTCCAATCGGACTTTTCAGTGAGCGATCAACCATTTGTAGGTTCACGGTTGTTGTTCTAGGTGCCTTGGTGTCCAATGTCTTATACACCGCATATGGTATTAAGTTGATACTTGCACCTAGGTCACACAAAGCCTTCTTGAAGTGTCTTCCACCAATTGTGCATGGAATGGTAAAGCCCCGGGATCTTCCATCTTCGGAGCTATGTATTTTGACACAATTTCACTCACTTGATGAGTCACCTTGATTGTCTCGAAATCTCCATATGTCTTCTTTGTCACCAAGTCTTTCATGAATTAAGCAATGTTGGGTATTTGTCCCAAAGCATCAAACAGTGGAATGTTGATGGAGGTACTTGCTATCTTCTCCCAAATCTTCTTTGCGTGGGATACTTCTCTTTGTTTGTTGCTCTTTTGAGAGAAAGGAAGTGGTATTTTAGAAATGGAGCTTGGGTTAGAAGGGCTTCCTTTGGGTTGTGGAGTGTTCTTTGGTTTGGCTATTTGGGTAGTGGTGTTTGGGGGGGGGGGGGGTAGGCTTTTTAGTGACTTCTTGAACATAATCATCATACTCTTGCACCAACACATCACCTTGCCTCTCCATTTCTTCTTGCATCATCTCCTCTCCAATAACTTCATTATCATTCCACTCGGCACCCACATGATCATCTTGCACTCTCCACTCTGCATCATCATTACTCTTGGATTTTGGGTCTTCCCATGTGTTGCCACTTCGAGTTTTAATTACCATAACTTGGTCTTTACTGCCTCTTTTAGGATTCACTACCGTATCACTTGGTAATGCTCCTTGCGGCCTTTGATTGACTTGATGTGTGAGTTGGCTCATTTGCGACTCAAGTTCTTTGATGGATGTGGAATGTGATGTCATAGTTTGTTTCATGTCTTTCATGTCTCCGGAGTAGCCTTGTTGATTTGGAAGCATTTGACTCATCATTTCTTCCAATTTTGTGGGAGCCTTTGTCTCTTGATCATTTTGCTTAAATGGAGGTCTTGGAGCATATTGTTGAGAAGAACCGACTCCTCTCCCCTCTTGGTTGCTACTCCAATTACCTCTTCCTTGACTCGGCCTCCATTGCCCTTATTTTTGGTAGGCTTGTTGATATGATTGTTGGTAGGGTTGTTGATATGGTCTTTGATAACCACCTTGATTATACCCTCTTTGCCCTTGGTAGTTACCCACACAATGTACTTCTTCTCCATCTTGCACATGGTAGCATTGTTCCGGATAGTATCTTTCTTGTCCATGTTGGAGAAGGGACATAGGAACACCTCCGGGAGTCACATAACCCATTGGGGCCACTTGATGTCCGGCATTTGTGGTGTGGATATTCTCCACCTTGTGCAACTTCTTTTCATTGGCTTCCCTATCGGCCTTTGAGTTCTTGTTCATGAGTTCCACCGATGTCAAAATCCTTGCCATTTTCTCAACTTGGGCTTCAAATCTTTCCATCATCTTTGGACTAATCCCAATTTCTCTTCCCGGATTCTTAGCTCTTGATTGCCATTCTTGAGATCTCTTGGTCACTTTGTCTAGGATCTCTTTCACCTCTTCATACCTCTTGTCCATGGTGACACCATCACATAACGTGTCCAAGGCGGATTGGTTCATTTTGTTTAACCCTTGATAGAAGCTTTGCAACAACATGCTCCCATTGAAACCATGATTAGGACACCGGAGCAACCCATCTTGGAAAGCCATCCAAGCCTCGGTCAAAGAATAGGATGCCTCTTGCTCAAACATGTAGATCTTATCCCTCAATGTCGCTTGCTTCCCCTTTGGTGAAAACTTCCCTAGAAATTGTTTTACCAACTCTTGCCAAGTGAAAATGGAGTTTCTCGGCAACTTGTTCAACTAATCTTTAGCTTTTCCGATGAGAGAGTAAGGGAACACTCTCAACCTCAATGATTCTTCCGATACCCTTGCCGACTTGTAGAGATTACAAGCTTGCACAAAATTTCTCAAGTGATCATTTGCATCTTCATTCTTAGTACCACCAAAGCAACCATATTGTTCAAGACCTTGAAGAATTATATTTGGGATGCTAAAACTAGCATTGCCATGAATAGGAGGAGGAACTAAGGAACTTGCAAAACAATTCATATCAATTTCTTCCTCGATCTCCTCATCATCTTTATAGTCTCACACCTCTTCTTGATAGTCCAGATCACCTCTAGCATACTCTTATTGATAGTCTCGAGCACCTCTAGCATACTCTTGATTCCGGTTGACATTGCGAGCATTAACTCTATTGGCATGGCCCCCTCGGTTGATATTTGCTCTACCTCCACGGTTTACACCTCGACCCCCTTGGTTTACACCTCGGCCGCCTCGGTTTGCATTATTGCCACCCCGATTAGCATAACCCGCAACACCTTCATTTCCTCCAAGATTTCCTTCTTCATTTGCTCGGACCCCCGCATTTGCTTGGCCAAAAGCGTTGTCATCATGAGGGTTCACATTTTCCACTTGAGGATCATTAGCTTTCTCTTGTATTTCATCTTCGTCCACTTGTTCAACATGGAATGGATAGCCCTCTTGGTTGAGTTCTATATGGAACTCTTCATCATATTCTTCTTCATAACCTTGCGGATCCCCATGTTGTTGATTATAATAATGATTGTAGTTGGGGTTCTACAAGTGCCGATTAGGATTTCTCCTATAAGACATGTTCACCTACACAAGGTAAACCAAAAACAAAAATAAAATGCTAGGACTTGCGAACTAAATAACTTTGATTTACTAATGCAACTCAATATTGAAACCGTAGTCCCCCGGCAACGGCGCCAAAATTTGATCCACGCTCAATCCTACACCTTAAATGTTGAGGGGCGGTCGTCAAAATATAATACCCGATATGAGGCGGGGTCGATTCCCAAGGGAACTAGCTTGTCAAGTAAGAGAGTTGCGAGTAGAAATTCAAATGGAGTTTAATATTGAGTCCTAGAAATGGGGTTATTTTTAAGTACGCTACAATTAACTACAAGGCATATAATTAAGCAAGTAAATTGATTAGATATTATGAGACTAGAGGTGTAAGCAACTAATAGTGATTTCCAACCAACGGGTATTTTCACTTTACTTTCCCAACACAAATATAATTATGGTCGAGTCTTCCTATTGTGATCTCTAGAATCCTTCCGGCCTAGAAGAGATCTTTTACAACCCGCTCGTCAAAGCCTTAGTTAAATGCTCAAGGCACTACTCCAAGACCCGAGGAAAGGAGACCTCTTCCGAGCGTAACTCCTTTTAGATGGGTTAGTCTATATGAATAGCCTATCAACCCAAATCCTCGCCAACTCCACTATTCTACACTAATTAATCTCTTCCGAGTCTTTAACTAGCAATGTAGACAAGAAATACCAAATGTTAATGATTTTGGAATTTTGATGTTATTGTAATGGGGAGTTGGAAAATTGATGTTTATGTTATAGTTAGTGAAATGGAACAACACTCATTGATTTTCAATCACTATAGCATATTTACACCCCTAGTTATAAAATTAGCTACTCATAACTAGGGTTTGAATCAAAGCAATCAACATGTAATGATATGATGAAATGATTTCAACATAGATATTGGATTAGTATATGAATTAAGATTCGAAGATACAAGTTTAGAAGCTTACAAAATGATGTTAAGACCTTATCTTGGCTCCCAAAATCGTCTCTGAGAAGTAGTAGAAATATGTAATGAAAGTTAGTTCTAAAAACGCTAGCTTCTTCTATTTATACCCAACTAGGATTTAATTACAAGTTTGCCACGGGCGGGGCGCCCAAGTCTTGAGGAGGGGCGCCTCCCCTGCGTCTTCCAAATGGTTGCTTCTTGCTCTTCTCAGGGGGAGGGGCGCCTCCCAGCTCCCACACTTAGACTTTTTCTTCCATCAGTGGGGGAGGGGCGCCCAAATCTTGAGGAGGGGCGCCTCCCTTGTAGCTTTCAGGAGGAGGGGCGCCTCCAACTGAGGGAGGGGCGCCTCCCAGCTTCCCGCACTTGACTCTACCTTCCATCAGTGGGGGAGGGGCGCCCAGAACTTGGGGAGGGGCGCCTCCTCTGACACTTCTTTGTAAGTCATGCATTTTTGGCTCTCATTTTGCTCTTTAGTTTCACTTTTCAATCAACTCGACTGGTGTGAAATCATCATAACCTGAAACTAAGAAATTCATGGCATCAATAGCACACAATATTGCTTTTGGATTCAAAAATAAAAGCTTAAAGTAGTCTTTAAGTTGGTAAAATACCCACTTATCAGAATAGTATGGGTCTTTTTGTAAGTTGCGAGGGATATTTTCGTCCAGAAATTTTTTTATTAATCTAGTGGAGGGTATTTATGCTGAACTATTATTACTGAGGGTAAAAATGCAAGTCATTTATTACCGTGTCATATTTGTGTTATTCAACCCTTTTTTTGACAATAAGGGGATACATCGATTTAAAACTAGAGGTCTTTAAGGTGGATCTTTCCGTAAAAATTTCGTGTAGGAGCCTGTTTGGCGCGCGCTAATTGATTTGTAGCCGCCAAAAACAAATTCGCTAAGAAATAGCCACCTCCGGACAAATCCAATATAAATACTGGAGCTTTGAACAAGTTTTGTTCAAGGCCCCAGCATTTTGTTATGGGAATTTGTATAAAGCTTCAGTCCCATAACAAAATACTGGGGCTGTGAACAAAACTTGTTCAAAGCCCCAGCATTTTGTTATGGGACTGAAGCTTTATATATAAAGTCTCATAACAAATTAATGGGATTTATCCCTTTGATGGGACCTTTGTTATGGGATAAATCCCATTATTTTGTTATGGGATAAATTCACATAACAAAATAATGAGACCTTTGAACATATTAGTTCAAGGTACCATTATTTTGTTATGGGACTTTGTATAAAGCTTTAGTCCCATAACAAAATACTTAGGCTTTGAGTTTTGTTCAAAGCCCCAGTATTTTGTTATGGGACTAGTCTGATGTGTTTTTCCCACGCTAATGAAACTTAAGTGTGCGCGCGAATTTTTGGCTATTCTTCAATAAATTTTAAAACGATGGATAGTTCCCAATAAACGCGTCCAAAAATGGCTAGCGATCAAAATTTCTCATCTTTCCATCACCTAGTTTAGTTCCCAGTATCTACAAATAATCCTTTAAGGGGGTCTTTGCTTTTTCTTCTGAAAGATATCAAATTGCAAGTCAAAAGTAGTTGGTACTCTTGGAGGGATAATAATAATATAATAATCATCAAATCAAAGGACAAACCCAACTGAAGTTAAACGGTATTCGGAAGATGAAAATAACAATAACACCGACACATTACGATATGACGTGTGGACCTTTTGAAAGATCATCCGCCACCATATTAAGCTTAGATATTTGATTAGAAAGATCTCATAAGACGCTAAAATCTTGGAAGAATCTGACAAATTATCTGTATCCAGATACTATATATCTGCGAAATATCATTTATCTAATTTTGATATACCTACATAATCCGTTACTTAAATTGTGGATCACTGCTAACAAATAGAGTTGGTAACAACTTGTGAAGGTTAAGGGGGATACAAAAGAGGGGGGGGGGGGGGGGGGGGTGGTGTGTAGGAAAGAATGCCGACGAATTCTGGAAAGCTTAATTAGAAGTATGAAATGATCCCTGTTAATATCAGAAAAAACAAAAGAGAAAAAGATACAGGAACATAAAGTTAAAGTCAGGCCGGAGAATTTTAAAATTGTTATAAATATAATTACTAGAAGCAACATAAAGTTGAAGTCTTTTTACTATTAAATTTCTATTTATTTAATACTCCATTTTAAAACACCAAAGTCTTAATAAAACGTCATTTGTTTTTTTTACCCTTTGTAAATACATATATTTTTATTGGACAAACTATTAAGTATAGTTAATATTTAAAAATAATCCACATTTTTATAATTTTCTTATATTCCTAGTCATGATGAGTCAAACTTTTCCACGTTTCATTTGCTTTGGTTGGTCTAGGTTTCTGTTTCTTAGTTTGATTAGTTTTCATTTATTTTGTACGTGTATGCAATTTAAGATTTGTTTGTTTAGAACGTTTATGGTGAATCTGTAGGTACTGTTATTTGTCTAGGTTTCATTTATTTATTAGGAAAATTTCATAACTAACCAAATATATAACATGGCCCTACTGTTTAATAGACACATTTAATATACAACAAAGGCTAGCCATATTATAGGAATTATGTTAAAGCAGAATTAGAGTTTCCGTAGGTTACACCCCTAAAAATTAGCAAAAAAACATGGAAAATTTTGTAACACTAAAGTAATATTAGGAAATCCCAGCAGCATCCAAATCTTGTTTTTTTGTATACATCAGATACCAACCCATACAATTAGCTACACGAGATCTACTTCCCCATCTTCTTTTATTTGCTTTTTATCCTATTAAATATTTTGTGAACACAACCATAGGTATATTTTCATTGTAGAAAGGGCAGAACAAAAGTATTTTTATTTATTATTAATCATTCTCGCTTTCGTTCTTATGCATATTCAGGTGATATCTGATGTATATTTCCGTTCTCCATCCTCTTTATTTTTAAAAAAATGGTATAATTAAGCTCTGTATATTTGGGTGATATCTGATGCATATTTCTAACAGTTAACTATATTATTAAGTACTATCAGATAATCAGGTGATATCTAAATTCTAATACATATTTCTAATAGTTGAACTGTAATGTTAAGTTTTGCATATTCATGTGATATCTGATGCATATCTTAAGTATCGTATAATCAAGTGATACATATTTCAAACAGTTGAACTGTATTAATTAAATTCTGTATATTTTGGTGATACTTAATGCATATTACTAATAGTTGATAACTTGATATGTAATATTGGTGTAGGTTCTTGCTGATTTGTGTTGTCAATACATACAGTTGGATGCTTCTTTCCTCAAGCTTGAACGATTCAGGAGTTTTCATAACTAGGAAGTTTAACAATGTCCTCCAATAAGAGATTGAAAAATTGTTTGTTTAGTGATTCTTTTTTTTTTTTCCAAAGCTTTCCCAATTTTAGGTTTAGTTGATTGCAATTTGAAGAAAACACTTCTGGCAATCATGAAATAAATTGATGCTATTTACTTGAGTTGATTTTTTTGGTTGACATTATTGTATATTTTTATATCTATAATGCTACATACAATTCATCCAGTATTAACAAAATTAACTACATAAGTGTGTGCAAACATAATAGTCATATTAATACTTGAACAAACGTTTCTCCTTTCTGTAAAAAATTATATAAAAAAAATATGACGTTTACAGTGTGAACATCTCGTATTAAGTATTTATGTGTGTTAATATGGGAGGTTTGTGCAAAAAGGTACAAGATAATTAAGTTATTTGAGATTGTGAGAAAATATTTAGGAGATATTTGAAATAGATGAGGAGAGATATTCCTAAAGAATCTCTAATAACCCATCTGATCAGCTCGGCAAAAATAGGCATGTAACATGGAAGATATTTTATAGGGTGTAATGGCTATTAATAGTGGAATACATAAGGCTAAATATCTAAAAAAGGAAGAATGTGTTTATTTTGTGTTTATGACTATTATGAATGTCTATGCTATGTAATTTTCCCTTTATTTATTTAGTTTGTTTAGGTTTCTTTTGCTTAAGACGTTTGTATATAAGTATTTCAGGTTTTATTTTGTATATGAGTGCAATTATCGAAATAATAACAAAAAATTTATTTGAAGTAAATTAAAGGAAAATTTTCAAGTACCTGAAAATGATAAGTCTTTATTAAACAAATTCATCAAAGAAACAAATCGTATATACAAACTTGAATATAAATTGTTTAAGTTGTTCTTTGTCCATGAAGGTAAAGGTAAGTAGTCAGAATGTTTGCGACCATGTGAAATTAATCCCTTATTTTATCTTCCCAAATTTAGTCAATATTTCCATATCAAGCATGCACAGAAAAGAATTGCCTTGACTGATTAGTGATAAAGTTAAACAACATTCTTTGAGTAAAGGTGTACCTGTGGTGCCTCATATCCCCAAACCTTAAAAAAAGTGTACAACATAAATAGAAAATATAGTACTCTATATCTTTGAACACTTAACTATGGAACATCATTATGATATAATTTACTTTTTGGTCTAGAATTTACTTGATGAGATCGGCATGTCATAAGTGCCTGGACTAATTACCAATTTACCATAGAAGATGTATGATGAGAAAAGATTAGCTACTTATTCTATAGTACTGTAGCTATAAGCTTTTCTAGAAGAAGGTAAATAAGACTCAAATTTGATAATACTACTTAATATTTTGTCTTTGTTGATGGGACCGAAATTTATGTAAGAAATTTTACCACATGTGAAGTTGTCATAAGAGAAACAGGCTTTAATTTCAAAGAAGAGAAAGTAGGAGGAAAATCTAAGTAGAGTTGAAATGAATGACTAACTTGATCTAGTGGTAGATTTAAAAGATAAAAAAAAAAAATGTGTTTTACTGATGATTTTTGTTTTCTTAATTAAGATGAGAAAGTAGGGCTTATAGGGCAACCTTATGAAAGTACTAACCCTCCCAACCAAGATCAGTGTGATTTACTCTTTACCCCCCACAAATATATGTTTGTTCTATGTCGTCATACTAACACTAAATAATAAACATCTGCTGTGAGCTACCAAACAAAAAATTAAAGGAAAAAGTATAATTTCCTTAAATCGATTTGTTAAGGTTAATCTTAAAGGAAAAATTATGCCTCATACAAGTCTTAACTCATTAACTCACAATAAGATTATTATCTAATTAATTGAAAAATCTAAATGAGATAAATGGAAGACGACCATACCTAATCATGTATTAAGCTCAAATTATGAAATATGAGTTGATCCATCTGCCCCAGTATTTGCATTCAGTTCTTCATAATCAAAATAGTCAACCTAAATACAAAACGAAAAAAGTAAAGACATGAGTATATGAAGAAAAATGTTAACGATGAAGATAAAATTTCAATTTAAACCGGCAAACATAAAACAAAAAAATTGCTACTGAGAGAAAAGTTTGTCAGAACTCTATTTGTGGTTATGGAAGCAATATGCTGTTAGAAATAAATAACGGTAACAGGAACATGAATTGTGTACATGTTAACATCACAGCGGAAGATAGTATTTACCATCTTACAATTGCCCAAGTCTACTTTGAATCACTAGGAAACAAAGTTTAATTGTCACCAACTAAATGCCTTCTTTTTGTTTAGTGTCTTTTTGGTGGAATAATAAAAAGAGTGAAAAAGTTACTTCTCGTTCTTTTTGGTTCTTCTTCTTATATATAATGTAAAGGAGTTGGAAGAAACAAATGTAACTTGCCCACTATCTTCCCCACTCCCCCACTTTTGCATATTCCTTTAGTGGAGGAAGTATAGGAGATGTGGTGGAATGTGGTAACTTCCTTTAACCACATATTCTTATTTCTCATAACCGGGTCGGATCAGCCCAATTGGAGCGACCCATGACCCGTGATCCATATTCTTACATCTCCCACTTCGCTCATAGTGGGCTGGATCCACAACACAAAACAAAATCATACATGCAAATAGTTCGTGCGACCTGCGAGCATTAATAAGAGCTAAACCTGTTAAGGTTGTACAATAGCTCCCTAAAGAAATCCAATCACATGCAGAAAAGGATTCACTACTAACATGAGGATCTTATTACTCGCAATACCGCAGACATCATTCGCTACTCTAGTAGCTACTTATCTGATCCCTCAACCTCGATTGAGGCGAACTCGAGTTCCTATTTAACTTAGTATCACAATTACACTTGAAACTCTCATGGCAAGTGTAATGGTCGACCTGTGAATATAAGTTAAGTTATAAATTATTCTAATTGTCTTCCCTTTCTACTCGAATCTATTCATCCCAACTCAGCTGCTTTCCTAGACATGCACCGCATTGCCGAATCACTCGTGGCTATTAGTAACATGCTAAAGTAGCAACACAGATTTGTACTTCAAGAGACAGTAAAAGGTCAAAGGGTATTCTAATGAAAAATCAAATTGATTTTTCTTAGGGTCTCACACAATGAAGAAGCAGGGATTCATTCTTCCATTACCCTATTGGTCGATCAGCACACGTGGTATGAAACACGTGCTACAGGGTTCTTGCCTAATTTGGCGCGTGTGTCTCATTTCTAAATATATATATATAAACACCGTACAGATCTTGGTCTAGACTCTTCTAAAATGTCTAACCCGAATTTTTTTTCTTCAAATAATCCTCAAATCCAATCTTCTGAAAAACTCATATCTGGCTTTTGAAACAAGTCATATAGGATATTTGAATCCATAAGTCCAAACTCTAATCAAGACCGACCATTTGAACTTTTTACATGACCTTGTTCAAATCAAGATTCAATTGGTCTCATCTCTGCACGTTCCTCGATGTCAAAGGCGATCGCTCGTGTGAGAGAGCCGATCTCGTGACTTGTTCGACACACTTATCACAAATAAATTCTATCACATGCACATGAGATTTAATACAAACTCAATAATATATATATATATGAGTATAACATTCAAATTCTTTTACAATACATAAAACTAGTCATATCCTACGCAAACCTAGAGCCTTAACATGTTTCTCAAACTGGTCTCTAGATATTGCCTTTGTAAAAGGATCAGCTACCATTTTCAGCGTAGGCATGTATTGTATTGGAACTTCACCACTTGCAACTATGTTTCTCAAGTACTTATACTTGATGTCAATGTGTTTGGTCTTTTCATGATGCTTAGGATCTTTTATAAAATCAATAGCCGCCTGACTATCACAATATAAAATTATCGATCCTTGAGGATTCTTTGCAATATATAGATGCTCAAAGAATCTCTTCAACCGAACAGCTTCTTGTACTGCATATGTATAAGCTACAAACTCAACTTCCATAGTCGAAAGAGCAATACAAGTTTGTTTCTTACTTTTCCATGAAATGGCTCCACCACTAAGTAAGAAAGCATATCCAGATGTTGACTTTCTTTCATCCAAGTCACCAGCCCAATCGGCATCTGTATAACCTCTCAACATCAAATCATATCCACCATAGCATAGTGAATAGTTTGCAGTCCCTTTCAGGTATCGAAAAATCGTATTCACCGCTTTCCAATGGTCTCTTCCAAGATTGGATTGATACCTGCTAACTAGACCTACGGCATAACAAATATCAAGGCGAGTACACAACATAGCGTACATTAAGCTCCCGATAGCACTTGAGTATGGAACTCGAGACATTTCTTCCTTTTCTCTCTGAGTCTGTGGACACATTTCAAGGCATAAAGCTTCACCTTTCGCTACAGGAGTATCCATGGGTTTGCACTCACTCATCCTAAAGCGTTCCAAAATTTTCTTTATATAATTTTCTTGAGATAGACTCAATAACTTTTTGGAATGGTTTCTTTGGATCTTAACACCAAGGATGTAGTCTGCTTCACCCATATCTTTCATGTCAAACGACCTTGAAAGCCATGACTTGATAATCTTTAGATACTCTAAATTATTTCCAGCCATCAATATATCATCCACGTAAAGGGAAAGAATTACAAACATATCATTGGACCTTTTAATGTAAATGCAATGGTCTTCATCAAACATAGTAAGGATGTAGTCTGCTTCACCCATATCTTTCATGTCAAACGACCTTGAAAGCCATGACTTGATAATCTTTAGATACTCTAAATTATTTCCAGCCATCAATATATCATCCACGTAACAGGAAAGAATTATAAACATATCATTGGACCTTTTAATGTAAATGCAATGGTCTTCATCAAACATAGTAAAATCGTATGAGATCATTTCTTTATGAAATCTCAAGTACCATTGCCTTGAAGACTGCTTTATACCATAAATAGATCTTTTCAATTTATAGACCTTATTTTCTTGGCCCTTAACGATAAAACCTACGGGCTGTTCCATGTAGATCTCCTCGTTCAGTTCTCCATTGAGAAAAGCTGTCTTTACGTCCATTTGATGTAATTCTAAATCCAAACGCGCAACAATAGCTAGAAGTAAGCGAATTGAGGTAAACTTCACAACTGGTGAAAAAGTATCCTCATAATCAATTCCCACTTGCTGAGTGAAGCCTTTTGCTACCAGCCGTTCTTTATACCTTTCTATTGATCCATCCGCTTTACGTTTAATTTTAAAAACTCATTTATTCTTAATTGCTTTACGCTCATGCGGAAGATCAACTAAGTCCCAGACTTTGTTGGTTCTCATGGACTCTAACTCCTCTTTCATTGCTTTCATCCACTCATCCTTTTCAGGGCTTGATAAAGCCTCGGCAATGGAGTTTGGCTCATTCACTTCCGATGCCGATACCAGGAAAACGTAATCCTCTATATCATAAGTACGTTTAGGTATACCTTTCCTAGTACTCTTTCTTAATTGAAAATCAGATTCACAAGAAGGATCTTGTATTGAAAAGCTCCCACTCGGATCAGCACCATATTCTTGATCAATTAGATCATCAAATGTGTCAGAAGACACTTGCTGACCATCTGAGTTCAACATTTCATAAAGAGGCTCTCTATCATGTACTTCACCCTTCTTAGGAAAATCATTTTCTAAAAATATGACATCTCGTGATTCAATTTCAGTAACACTTCCATCTTCCATTTCACCAATAAACACATACCCTTTGGAGTGTTCTGAGTATCTTATAAAGATACATTTCTTGCCTTTAGGACCCAGTTTACCAAACTTGTTAAAAGAATCTTTTATGAATGCAGCACAACCTCAAGGTCGTAAATAATCCAAGTTTAGTTTCTGGCCGGTCCATAGCTCATAAGGAGTGGAAGGAACTGACTTAGAAGGCACTCTATTTAATATATAGGCCGCTGTTAATAATGCATCTCCCCAAAAAGAGATAGGTAATTAGCTTGCGCCATCATTGACCTTGTCATGTCCAGTAGAGTTCTATTCCTCCTTTCTGCTACACCATTTTGCTGAGGTGTATAAGGAATAGTTAATTGTCTGGTGATTCCTTTTTCATTACACTAGTCAATAAATTTTCTTGATAGATATTCACGCCCTCTATCAGTTCTTAGAGTTTTAATACTCATGTCTAATTGTTTCTCAACTTCATTCAAGTATCGTTTGAAACACTCAAATGCTTCAGATTTATGAGAAATCAAATAAACATAACCAAAACGCGTGAAATTATCAATAAACGTAATGAAATACAAGGCACCAGATCTTGCCTTCACGTTCATTGGACCACAGATATCTGAATGGACTAATTGCAATGGGAAGTCAGCTCTCTTAGCCTTCCCAAAAGGTTTACGTGTAATCTTTCCGGCAAGACATTGTTCACAAGTTGGCATTTCAACTTTTGAGAAAGAACTCAAGTGTCCTTCCTTAGCCAATCTATTCATTCGATCTTGCCCAATGTGACCTAATCTAGCATGCCATGTAATAATGTCAACATTGCTATTACTAGAAGAACATGCCATAACACAACGGTCCACATAATAGTCATAAGTATAAGAATTACAACTTAACACAAAGAAACCATCGTAAAGATGTCCAGAACCATAAAAAATATTGTCTTGAGTAATTCTCACAAGATTGCGACTAAAGTTCAAACAGAAACCTAAATTAAGAAGGACAGACACAGATATTAAGTTCCGTCGAATTTCTGGAGCATATAGGATGTCATGCAACATCAAAGTACGGCCACCACGCAAGTTAATCCTGCAAGTGCCAAGACCTTTGACTTCAACCTTCGCATTGTTTCCTACATATATCCACCTTGATCCAGATGGAACTCGACGGTACTCCACAAACGCTTCTCGATCACGGGTCACATGGTCGGTGGCCCCTGAGTCTACAATCCACACAGGATAAGATTCAGTTAATAAAACTGTGCTAGAAACAAATGTAGCACTTAGAGATGCGTTTTGAAATGCTACCTTTTTCGTCTCAGTGCATTCACGAGCAAAGTGTCCCGGCACTTGACAGTTGTAGCATTTCATCTTGCTCTAGTCTTTCTTCTTAAAGAACCGTTTTCCCTTCTTAGGGTTTGGTTTGTTTCGTTTCTGTGAGGGTCCTTCACCAGTCTCCTTGCCCTTTCCGCCTTTCCAGTTATTTTTGCGCTTGAATCCTGAAGCCTTTTTACCACTTGATTCTGCCACATAGGTAGTGGGTATAGCTTTTGCAGCACCAAGCCGCTCATCTTCATGCTCAATATGGCGAGTAACATCACCAAAAGTTTTGATGCTGTCATTGTGGGTCAAGTTTACTTTCAGATGTTCCCAACTGTTAGGGAGAGACCGGATCACTGCCTGAACCTGTTTCTCATCAGAGAGAATATGACCAGCACTTTTGAGTTGAGCTATCATATTTGACATCACCCTAAGGTGTTGTTTGATATTGTGATCATGACGCTTCTTGTAAGTGTCAAATTTGATAGTCAACTGTCTAAGGCGGGTCACAGTAGTACCCCCATATGTTTTCTCAAATGCGCTCACATGGCATGAGCAGTAGGGAATTGTTCACATTCGTGAATGAAATCATCCACAACCGAGCTTACAATGATTCCACGTGCAGTGGCATCTTTCTTTTTCCAAGAATTGTAAGCCTCAAGATCCCTCCTATGTTGGGCAGTGTTACCCTCCTCTGGGCAAACCATGACATGGTTAATAGCGTCTAGAGCATCTTGCTCTTCCAGCACATACCACATCTTACGGCTCCAAATATCATAATTTTCGCCGTTTAGTTTGTCACCCTTGTTTAAGTCAGCAATGATAGTTTTTGATGCCATAGTCTGTTAAATGAAACAATAATGCAAGTATTTTTATTACTCATCATTCTTGCATGTGATATACACACTTAGGCAAATCAATTAAATAAAATATTAATTTTACACTTAGTATAGAACCGAAAGGTTACTATGTTTCCATTCATCATCTACAACTAAATGCTTAACTAATATTTTATAAAATCATTTCTCATAGTGTGTATTTCGTCAAGATTTTTAATTTCATGTCATACTTATTTTAATTTCCACACATATAAATAAGCAAATAAGAAAATATGAAATCTTGCAAACAAATGACAAAGTTTCATTAATTGAAAAACTAATTACAATGAAAAACAACCTAAGTTACATGTAGCTAGGCCATTACATGTTCATATATTTTTCCCATTCATTTTCTAGTGCGTTTAAATAAACATAATAAGGCACTTTTGGGAATGTCTCATGATACATGTTAGTCAACACTTCACTCCAAGGCTCTATAAGTGAATCAGCCAACATACTAAGAGCTACATGTTCATCAATTATATAACCAAATTGACCTAGTTCATAGCGTTTTATCTCAAAAAGGTCAATGTGCTCCCATATAGCAGCATTAGATTCCATTTTCAACTCTATAAACTCCTTAAGTTTCTTT
Organism: Petunia x hybrida; assembly: GCA_037355625.1. Classification (NCBI taxonomy): domain Eukaryota; kingdom Viridiplantae; phylum Streptophyta; class Magnoliopsida; order Solanales; family Solanaceae; genus Petunia; species Petunia x hybrida. Next base: position 26,908,231 of record JBBBVM010000041.1, read on the forward strand.
TCTCCCTCCCTTCGAATAGCCCTTTCATCCTTTAGCAAATTTTGCAGCGCTCTGGGGACATTCCGTATGACTTCACGTCCTCGGGAATAAGTCCTACAGCGACGCACTCTTCTACGTTGTCCTCTTGCTCGATTTCCAGCACCATTCCCAATTGGAGCCATTCGAGCTTGTCCCTGTTCAGCCATATCTGAAATAGGAACAGAGAAACAATTAGAATGGACATACCATTCAATATGACAACATATGTCACAACTTGTAGAAGAATTTTTCTTAATTAAAGGGATTAGGACTAAACTTTCTTTAGGAGTTGTTTTACTTATTTTTCTTATAAATACGTGATACACTACTGCACAACACATTCAACCCTTTCAAAAAAAAATTGACTTAAATTTTTTATGTCAAATTCTGTGTTATGTGCCAAACCCTTGAAATTAAATTCAAACTATTCATGTACCATGTCAAAAATTTTACACTTTAAAAAAAAGTTTCTTTATGAAACATTGTCGTAACCCATGAACAATTCTTAAGAAAAAGTAGCAGTGGTCTTGGATCAAAAGATGGTAGTAGCCTTTCAAAGTTTTACAACTTCAAGATTTGATCAAAAACATTCCATGATTATTGGGAAAGACAAATGGAACAGCAGAATAAAAATATTTTGTTCCATTATCTAGTTCATATATACCAATTCAAAGGTCTTTATGTGGCCTCTTTTAAGGAAAAAAAAATCTGAACACGTTCATTCTTCATCCAATTAACTTGGAAACTTTCGAACGCATCAACCGTAATTAAAGCATGAAGTAAAGATAAACATAAAATCAGTACTTACAACCTTCGTTAATTTTTTTCTTGCTTTGTACACATACAAAAAAATAAAACATCGGCATTAAGTTGGAACAATTAATCCAGGCTCTGATACCAATTGTTAGAAATAAATAACGGTAACAGGAACATGAATTGTGTACCTGTTAACACCACAGCGGAAGATTGTATTTACCACCTTGCAATTGCCCAAGTCTACTTTGAATCACTAGGAAACAAAGTTTAATTGTCACCAACTAAATGCCTTCTTTTTGTTTTGTGTCTTTTTGGTGGAATAATAAGAAGAGTGAAAAAGTTACTTCTCGTTCTTTTTGTTTCTTCTTCTTATATATAATGTAAAGGAGTTGGAAGAAACATATGTAACTTGCCCACTATCTTCCCCACTCCCCCACTTTTGCATATTCCTTTAGTGGAGGAAGTATAGGAGATGTGGTGGAATGTGGTAACTTCCTTTAACCACATATTCTTATTTCTCCTAACCGGGTCGGATCAACACAATTGGAGCGACCCATGATCCGTGATCCATATTCTTACATATGCTATCAAGAGTAGAAAGATGAAAAAATTCAGAATTTTTATTTTTTTATTTTTTATAGCCACCCATCAAATGTTTACAAAAAAAAAAAAAAAACCAACGAATTAAAGGACTTATTTCACATCAAAGTCCTATATATGGTATATTTCTAAAGGGTTTTGCTAACATACTACATGGAGTAGTTGTAATATGTTAGCATTCTATGCATCTTTTGTTTCTCCAAAATATCCTTACCATTTATTAACAACACATTAAATTTAGGGATCTATTTGTACTTTCCCACTTACCCAAACTTTTTTCTCTCAATCTTCTCCTATGCCTTAATTTATCCGATTCACCTCCCTCAAAGTACTCTTTACTACATTTGTTTATTCTAATCTACTACTATATGAAAATGCGAAGGAAAATGTACTCTTACTACATTTGTTTCTTCATTTTATGAAAATGGGAAAAATGGGGGCAAATAAGTTTGTACTTGTTCAGCAATCCTAAGTGACCAAATTTATTGTTTGGGATATTAAATCAATTCTTAAGGTTATTAAAAACCCGTTTTGAATTTCCACCTGAACCCAAATATTACCAAAGGGAAGTTTTCAGATAAGCACTATTGAAATTGAAAAAAAAAATGTAATTTTCATGGATGTAATGAAATGGTGGAACCTATATAAGCAATTTGATTGATCTACTTTCGGGTTTATGGTCAGGAAATTCGATTTTGTTCTTTAGTTGAAACTTAAAAAGATTGAGAATGAGATCAAATTCAGAATTTTGGCTGAATTTTCTGGACGATTACAAGTGGACGTACTCATATTTATAACTAATAATGAAAATTAAACAAGAAGTACAGATTGTTTGAACTTGAGTTTGCATATGTAATTGGATTCTCAAAGACCAGATTTTCTCTCACTAGAATGTGAAGAAGAGAGGCATAAGTTTCCAATTCTTCTGAATTAGGTTTAGTTTTAAGAAGAAATGGAGGAATTTAGTAATAAGACAAAATTGTCCCTATTTTTAATGTGTTTTCAAGGAATAAGAAGGATATTTTTGAAAAACCAAAGATACATATAATGCTAACATACTACAAAGCAAGACCCATTTCTAAATATTACAAGTTTTTTAAGATATCATACAAAAGTTTTTATCAAGTTAGAAGTAAAACCTATCCTGGCTTTGGATATATAGCGTTAAGACTTTGATTTGGACTCTCAAGTCCTTTTTCAAAACCAAATCAGAAATATAGACGAATTAAATAAATGGTACAAACCAGACTAAAATTAATTGCAAAGAAAATTAATTGTACTGATAAGTCTACCCTAAATAAATTATATTTTGAAGGGTAAACAAAGGCAATAACATTTCACTAAGGCCTTGTGCTTTTATAAGGGTGAACATCATTTACACCCCTGAACTTTACTTTAAAAATTAAACCCCTCCCTCAACTATGGACAATTGTCATTCTCCCCCTTTATCTCAATTGACTTTTAAAAATGCCAACTTTACCTTATTGATTTTCATACCTTTATATTTTTATTTTTTTATTATCTTGATATTTTATTTTATGCTATGGACTTATCTATATAATGAATAAATAAGATTTTCAGACGAAAAAATAGTGAGAAATGATGGGGAATTTATGGAACTATGACACCATAGCTAATGGTTTGCCTAATTGACCTCACTAAGAATGGTTTTGCAAGAATGACCTCCCCAACTTAAGTTAATCTTTTTTGGACCAAAATACCACTGCAAAGCATATAAAAGGACCGGCCCTATACATTCCATTTGTTTCTCCATTCCTCTGATTCTCCAAACTAATTTCACCAATTCAAACCCTAAAAATCTCAAATTTTTAAGAAATCGAAAATTCAAAGGTAAATCTCTTCAAATTCATATTGATTATACGTAGATTCTTTATTAAATTTCCTATAATTACGTTAAAAGTTCATATTTGTTGTTTCAAAATTTTTGATATTGCGTAGTAGCTAAACCTAGCTGTGAATTATGTTGATACAGATCTAAAACTACTGCAACATATCTAACAATTAACGTTCTATTGGTTATCACGTAGTGAAGAAAACTTTATACTATTTTTTGTCTGTATTGATTGTAGAGTTTAGTGATAGATTGACAATATTCTTATCTGGTTGGAAAGGCAACAGTTTTCCCTACATTGACTTGTCATAAGTTTTAGAGAATCTCTACAATTGTATGTAATGGGCGGCAACACTTTTAAGTTATGATGGAAGTACAAATGTTTGCCTTGCACTAACTTGCTTTGTGGGGTGACACTTGAAGGCGTGGTGAAACTAACACTCGATGAGAAACTCTACATCTGGTGCCTAATAGGCATCACTTCTTATCTCAGGAAGTGGTGCCTTATAAGTGGTGCCTTGTGGGCAGCAGTTAAAGGTTTGGTGAAAAACACCTTGTACAGAAGTCTTAACATGTGTTGCCTAATAGTCAGCACTTTAGTTGTGGTGCGATCTCTTCATACACTTGTCATAACTTGTAGTGATTTTCCTTACAAGTTGTCACTGAAGCCCATCACTTTAAGCATTGGTATAAAAAACTCTTTACAACTTGTTATCACTTGACCTCCACCGCCTACGTGTACCACTTAACAAAGGAATATTAATGTTTGCTTCTATCTAGTTAATTTATTCAATAAACTTTAAACTAGTGTTTTCTGTTTCATTGTGTGCAGCATTTGGATGGAAACAAATTGCATCAATATTAGACCAAAAAATAGCTGAACGACAGGATTGCTACTGCCTTTAGGCTGACAGTAAGTAGCACTTCTTCAACAAAAAGATACTTCGCTATTATCTCTGTAAATAAAAAATCCAATAACATTTAGACTCTTGACTTTATTGTCTAGTTGATTTTTTCTTTTGCGCGCAGGTAAATCCTATCAATGACACAAGTTTTTTTATTGAATTCCCAGTAGACTTAATAGAGGTCATGAAACTGCTTGTAGTTTTAAACAGACGAGATACCATGCACCCATGCCATTGCAACAATGGATAGAAGAAATTTGAACAAGTCGACTTATTGTGCACAACAGTTCACAAGAAGCACTTGGATGCAAACATATCAACGAGAAATTCTCCTAGTAGGAAGTGTAAGCTCGTGGGATGTTCCACAAAGTATAATGGAATTCATCATACATCCACTGGATACAAAAATTCGGCTTTCATAAGAAGACAAACAAAAAGATATGTTTCAAGAGTAGAATTTCTCAAGAGTAGGATCAGATGCTTGCGATGCAAAAGATTAGGACACAAAAGAACGAGTTGTCTTTATACTCAATTCCAACATCCACATGCAAGAAGATACAGAAACAGAGTTGTGGCATGAATTTTCTTTTGAACTTGCATTGAATTTGTTAACAAATATTTATTTTTTTTGTTGTAACTACAATTATTTGTCATTCTCATTGTTGTTACATGAATACCTTCACTTTACAAATTATTTGATCTCTGATTTGCATTAAAAGTGTGGCGAATAAGCATCGGTTTCCTCCTCAACCCCTTCACCCCCGCTGCACTTAAAATACCTTGAACTATGGGTAAATAGGCAATAATTATCCAACCCTATTACACACCTTTGCCCAGACTAATTGCCCCAAAGTGTTGCCCGGGGGGCAGCACTTTAGGTTCAACTCCTCAAAACCTTCTCCTAATTATTTCCATGATCTGCTGCTAGGGGCAGCACTTTACCCTGGTTTGCAAGTGACATTTCAAAAAAGAATTTAATTGCATGGATAGCACTTTTCTCCACCATGTCCCAATTTCTACTAGCTAATAGCACTAAAGTGTTGACTCTCAAGTAGCACTTTCCACACCTTTTAATATATTTAAACGACCACAAGGTGTTGCCTATGCAACACATAATACCCTCCAATATGTCACAAATTATTCAACACAATGGCTTGAAAATTTTTCCGCACAAGCAACACTTTCCTACCCTTACTACATAACTAAACCACCTAGACAAATAGCTTTAAGGTGCAGCCTACCAGGCAGCATGTTGCCTTCATCATCCCACAACTTGTCTCACTCAATACCCTGGAGTGTTGCCTCAAAGGCAACACTTTCTAATCCCGGTAACATATCCAAACATCCTAGACAATAGATTTAAGAAGTGCAGCCTCCCAGACAACAGTTGCCTCCACCATCCCATAACATATCTCCATACAATATCCTAGAGTATTGCCTCCAAGGCAGCACTTCCCAATATTGGTAACATAATCAAACCTACTAGACAATAGATTTAAGAAGTGCAGCCTCCCGAGCAATAGTTGCCTCCACCATCCCACAACCTATCTCACACAATATCCTAGTATTGCCTCCAAGGCAGCACTTCCTAATCCTGGTAACATAACCAAACCTACTAGACAATAGATTTAAGAAGTGCAGCGTCCCAGGCATAATGTTGCCTTACCTCCCACAACTATCTCACAAAATAACCTTGGAGTATTGCCTCCCAAGCATCACATAAACATCAACAACTAACAAAATTTCCTAACACAAACACCCTTCAGTAATTGCCTGGACAACACTTCACCGAACTCTTAGACAAATAACAAGTCCCCGCTCCCTCACATCTAACAAGATTAAAAGTCTAGATAAAATCAAAAAAATGTGGAACACATGTAATAGCGCCTAATATATAATTAATAATATTAATATAGTGCAACAAAATACAAATTAAATTTAAATATAAAATAAAATAAGAACAAGGTCAAAAGTCTGTTATACTATTAGAAAATTATATAGAATCTAATAGTACTTTTTTCTAAATCGTCTGCCGTACAAAATGTCTCGATCTCCATGTTACTAGATAGTGTAATAGAAAAATCATCTTCTGAGTTATATAACAGACGGAATGATGGCATATCATATTCATAATCAAATCCACATTTTTGCCGTTTACTAACAACGACATCCTCAGAAATAGTTGGTTGATTTATAAAGTCTTTCACCTCGTCTATGGATTGCAATTTATAAGGCTCATTACCCATAACCTGAAAAAATTGAAGCAAAACATTGAAAATCACATGAAAAATAATAAGAATAAACAATGAATGTAAACATCATATAAAGATGCATACTCCTTTCCTAGATGGTTCTTCTGGAGTCAAAATACTAATCTTCCCACTATACAATTAAACAATAATTTGTGAAGCAGTTTCACTAACAACTTCATTGCTTGGTCCTTGGGCACCGTCATCAGCTTCTACTTTTCCAAGCACAACATCATGTGATTGCATTCGTCCAACTCCCACATTCAAATGAGAACATCCAACACCACCATCAACCTTTTTAACTTCACGACCTTCAGAAGATTTCCTCGACAACGAAATATGCTGCAATACCATGTCAAGATTGCTATCCAAAGACTAGGATACAAAATAAAATGTTGTTAGATTATCATATTCAAAAGCCACAGACAGTGTACAACTAAGCATGCGGGGTGACATATGGTTATACTGCTCAACCTTGCACCCTTACAAAAACCATGATTAGATACTATTGCACAAATACATAAAATGATATAAAATAGTACCATCACACGCATAAAAAGGAAAATATCTACTACTAAGCAGTAAGGAAAATACAGCTTGACAAGCAGCACTTCCCATACAAAAATACTACTCATACTTTTGGGCAACAGTTTCTAGAAAAAATGAAGATTATGCTTGAATCTTATGTCAATTGTTACCCTGTGGGCAACACTTTCTACAGTAAAAGGAAAATAAACTACAACACCAATACTTTGCTAAAAATTAAATTAACTACATAATTAATATAATTTATGTCAATTGTAACCCTATGGGAAACAATTTGTACCATTAAAGGAAATCAAAGTGCAACGCCAATAATTTACTAAAAATTACATTAACTATCAAATTAAAATAATTTAATTTAACAAATTATGTAAATATTACCGATTAACAACAAAATTTAAACATTCACGGAACGAAAAATTGGATAAATAATGAAGATCAACTAAGGGAAAAAATAAATTCGGAGTAAACTAAACAAAAAAAAAGGAGAAGAAAACTAACCCTAATTTGCGAGAGAGAGAGAGAGAGAGAGAGAGAGAGAGAGAGAGAGAGGGAGAGAGAGAGAAGAAGAAGAAGAAGAAGAAAAGGGGCCGCTTGGACATAGAATTAGGGCTTGTTTTGGTCAGGGGCAAAATAGTCTTTTTACACGTTTAAAAATGGGTAGGAGGCCTTTTTACTAAAATATTTCTTAATAGGAACAAAAGGACATAACAAGGGCTAAGGGGGTACATGAGGTGAAATTTTGTGAGAAATGACAATCAAGCGTATAAGTAATGACGTTCAATGTAATAAATGAGCAAAATACAAAAGCTAGGATAAATATAATTTACTTGTATCAGTATTTTTATTAACTAAAATAAAAATTAAAAATTAATCTATTACACGATAAAAATTAAAACCTTCATAAGCATATATTTAATCTGTGCAACACAAAAAGAAAAACTAAAAATATCAGTTGATTTTGTAACAAATTTCAAGATATTATCCATTTACACTTTAAATGAATTTTAAATTAAAATTTATATTTTATTTTATAGTCAAAATTCAAAACTCAAAAATCTATATAGATGCTAAAAAATAAGAGAGTAAATTTTTAAACAAATAGAGACACCCCTCCCCCACCATGTAAGAATAGGTATCCCACCTACACATTAAGAGAAATATCACATACATACTTGATACACTTAAAACTAAAATAACAACCATGTAATTAAAATAGTGGTAGATTTTGTAACAAATTTATATTATCCTATTTATTATGCTAATGAACATAAATTATTATGATAAAATAAAATAATATCTTTAATTATAGGTAAAACATCTTTGTTAAAGAAATCACATATAAAAAAAATATATTACATAGATGGGGAATAAAAAATATTAAGGGCAAATCAAACATTGTGTTGGGTAAAAGGGGACATTGACTATTGTTTATAGTTGAGGGGTAATTTAATTTTTAAAGTAAAGTTTGGGGTGTAAATGATTTTCACCCACTTTTATAATAATCAGTTTTAGCCTACGTGTATTACACGTGTTATCTAACGTAAGAACTAATATTTTATATGTCAAGATATAAGGTTAAAAAGGAGAAAACACTAAAGATTAATCATGATAGAAAAATACATTGTTTATTAGGAAACAGAAAGACATGCCCAAGATACATTTTTTAGAAAGAAAATTCTTTAAAGCCCTACCATAAATTAGAAAAAGGAAAGAAGTTTATTTCTAAAAATCCAACATAAATAAAAGAGGAAAATGCATTTTCTAGAGGAAATTATTAATAGGCCTGGTCAGATTTCGAGTTCTTTGCATTTTGCACCCCTAATGTATATACTTTTTTTTATGCACCCTATCCTCTTAAATTTAATAATTTGCCCTATAACCTATTCTTTTCTTTGCAAAATCATAAACGTGTTCATTTTACAAGGGGTAAATTAGGAATAAAAGTATTAATTTAGGGTGAAAAGTTCCTGATGGTCTTATACTGCAGTAAGACCTAGCTTTTATCACATTTTCTTCATTTTTAACCAATTGTTAAATAAAATCCTGATTTCTCTCATATTCAAGATCTTACCGAAAAACTAAACACATTTATTAAACTTGCGCTGCTCCACTCTTCGTAATCTGTTGGACATTCGACATCCATAGACTTCGTCCATCATGGCTACATTATAATATTTCAATAGATATTTCATTACACCTTTAGAGGTGGTGCCCTTCCTCAAGCTCTATGAATATGAATGCAAGATGCTTGATGCACCGGCTGTCTTTTTTTTCTTTTTTTTTTATGTGAATATTCATACTTTTGTATGCCTTTATAAAATGATCATCTTGCAAACCCCAACAGCTAACTTACCGTCATTTTACCAGTTTAAGTAAGAAGTTGAGCAGGTTAAAAGTATGCTTTCTGGTCATGGGGAAATATATACTTATTAGTTGAAATTCAAGGAGGTCATCAACAAAAAATAAACTCATTCTTTATTTATTATGATTTATAGACATTTACTCATATGTCTACTACTTTTTATAGCCATTCAGTTTGATAAAACACCCACCATTTTAAATGCCTATTTTTGGGGAGATGATGAGTCATGACTGATTTTATAGAGTTTATCTTTCGAATTAATTTAAATATATCGTAAATATCTTAACTAAATCTTTAATTACATGATTTTCTCCCAGCGCTAAAATTCAATCTGTAAAAAAGTAAAAATTTACTGATATTTAAATACACGCTAACTATTCATTTATCCATTTCTCTGTGTTGGAATTCTAACTGCACCTTTCAAGATAAAACTCCCCAAATCTCTGAACTCTTACGTCATTGTCTTTGCAACTTCACGAAATCACATTGGTCTAATTGCACTTTTCATTATTCACTCAGTAGTACACATGTGTACTTTTTTTTCTTGAGTTATTAGTTCAAATATTGAAGGTATTTTTTTTATTATTTTGCTCACGTTCATATCAGTTTTTTTGGGTTTATTTATTGTCCAAGTATTTGTTACAATGCCCTTATGATATTTGATATACAGAATATGCACATGTATTATAAGTTATATTCAATACCATTTCAATATGCATTCAATATCATCTAATTATCTCGCAAATAAATATATTACAATAGTGCACGTAAAGTATGAATTAGACAAAATATGCATCCAATATGCATAATGTATGTATGCATATTGGTAATTTATGCCCCTCATATCCAATATGCATAAAAATAGAGAAACAACAATATTGAAGCAAAATATTTTATGGAAGCCATACCTGTTGGAGAAGAAAAGTTAAATATGTAGAATGATATTTGAATAATATGCTAGTAATATTGATTAAAATTTACCTTTGAAAAACTTTCTGCTTAGTAATAAAGAAACGACAAATTATTTTTTTGTCCAAAAGAATATCACGGAGTTACAGATATATGCACGCACGAATTGAACCTGAAACAGGATGAATAATGTTGCCTAATATTCAGGGATGAGTGGATATATAATAGAAAAAAAGGATTACTATTAATATTAGGATTCCCAATAATCTGTTATATAGTCAAACCCATTCACCTTGTTTTAAGGCAAAAACTCTGCCTAGACATATTTTTATATGGTAAATATTGGCTAGCCTTTGTGCAATAGTCTTAGTGTCTATTTGAAAGTAAGGTCAGGCTTGTTTTTGGCTATATATGAAAAAGACTCCATATTAATAGTAGTTGTGGTTGATTGATTCCAGTCTATGTATCAGATCATAGGAATTCACGAGCTCATGAATGTATTTAACAAATTGATCCCTACATGAAGCAGAAAACAATGTGATGGTAGTTTTTAAGTTAGTTCCATTATAAATGGTAGTAACTTTTTCGTAGTTTATATGAAGCCTCATTTCATTAATGGCACTATGAAAGACAAAGTGAAGTGCTATCTTTTAAAGCACATACCTAGAATAGTATGTATAAACACTCTCTTCATTTCATAATGGTATGACGTAATTCCTAATTTACCCCTAATTATAAAATGAACTTGTTTATGATTCTGCAAAAACAAGAATAGATTAGGGGGCAAATCATTGAGGATATAGTGCATATAAAAAATAGTGTATACGTTAAGGGTGTAAATTGCAAAGAACTCTCAGATTTTACATCGATAGCACAATAAGGGGTCGTTCGGTTTACAGTACTAAATATTAATACACGTATAAAACTCAGCGTTAATTTAGCGCAGCGTTCGGTTGGTTTTTGTGAAATTTTAATACCCACATAAAATTAGTGCAACGTTTGGTTGTGTTTTTGTATATTCCGCATTATTAATACCCGCATTATTAATGCGGGAATTTATGTATTATTTTATGCGGGGTAGAAGGTGGTATTAATAATGTGGGTATTAAAAATGCAGGTATTAAAATTTAAAATGACAAAATTAACCCTCATAATAATAAGGATATTTCTAATTTTATTTAAGGAGTAAATAAATATTTTAACTAATAATATTTTTTGTTAATTTGTAATATATCATTGATTCAACAAATAATCCCTACGTTATAATATAATACCCACATTATTAAACCCCACATAACTAATACCCACATTATCAATACCTACATTACTAATACACACATTATTAATACCCACATTATTAATACCCGCATTAATAGTTAATAACCGCGTAAAAAGAAGCCCCAACCGAACGACCCCTAAGTACTTAAAATCCCCATGATCTACAACCTGCAAATAAATTTTATTAACAATTAACAATATTTATCAAGTGGTAAACTGGAATGTTTTGAATAAGAGAAAACCTTCAATGCAATAATGTAGTTAGCAAAAAGAATCAATCAGAGATTCATTTATGTTATTCATCTCAGCAGATTTGACTTTTTTATAAATTAAATTATAGTTTATGAGAAGTTATGAGATTAAAGGAATTAACAAAGAAACGACGAACACAAGAAAAATACGTATCACATAAATACATCAAAAAAGTATTGATCAGAACCAAATGAAAAAGCATCTGAGAAGGATCTAATTTTTTTATTCTAAACAATCTAAATCTCTATAGGACTTGTTAAATGAAAAAGTAACAGTTAAAATCATTAAAAGATAGCATTACTTCAACATAAGTTTAATAAACTACAAAACATACCTCTATCTAGAAGACTTCTATACTTCAAGAAATAGTTTAATCTGAATAATACAATTTCAGCCAAATATGGAATCTCTATAAACTTGCTCACGTTACTAAACAATGTCATAATTATAAGGACTTTAAATAAGGACAGGTGCTTAATATTAGGACTTGATACAATATAGTATGAATAAAAAATTTTAATAAATAAAAGTAGGTTGATTTTAAAGTCCTAAATATTAAGAAAATAATTATTCTAATGTGAACAGTTCTTTTATTGGAGAACAAATAAATTACCATAGCTTTTTTTTTTTTTTTTTTTTTGTTGTTGTTGTTGTCTCTACGAGTGACTTGAACTCAACAATGGCTTCTAACTCATCAAAATAATAAGGGCAATTTACATAACTATACCATCTAACGCTCTTTTTTGCACTAAAATGTCAATATTATCCCATTTTCAAAAATAGCAATATTTTTTTTTTCAAAACATAGCAAAATACATACAAAAGAGTGATAAAACCTTAGATCCACCTCCTACCACCCCCAGCCGCCATCCACCATCACTGCCACTGCCGTCAGCCATCAGCCGCTGGCCGCCGCTGGCCGCCGCTGGCTGCCAATCGCCGGAAATTAATCTTTTTTTAAAACTTTTTTGTAGATCTTTGTGTATCTTCAGTGTATGGACAGTGTATGACAATGATACATTATGCATACAATGAAAATACAGTAGATACACACACATACAGTTATTGTATGTTTATATATTCTCTGTATGGGCACTGTATGCACAGTGTATGCCTGTTCATTCGCCGGATATACACACCAAAAATAAATCGATACGTGCTGTATATTTATTGTATGACAAGTGTATATTCATTGTACGTCCAGTGTATATTCACTCAATATACAGTGCATATACTGCGGATACATTGAAAATACGCATGACATACATTCTATACAGTCCACAAACACCAAAAATACACCACAACCACTGTAGTTCCGCCTTGTCCAATCAATTTTTTTTTTTTGTAAAAAAGAGACAAGCAGCAGCACTTACGAGTCCTCACCGGAGAAGGCCGGATCTGCTATGTTGTAGCAGATCCGGGCCCAATCAAGCAGAAAAACACAGCAGGAACAATGTGCCCACGCCGGAGCAACAAACCACGACCGAGGAAGGGGTGTGGGAGGGAGGATAACGGCGGCTTCGTCAACGTCATGAAGCTCCGACGAAGCACTCGCCGGAGCTCCGCTGCACATAACCAAAAAAAAAAAAAAAAAAAATGGAAAACACGACGGGGCTGTGGGTAACGACAACGGGGGAAGGGAGAAGAAGCAGAAACCACCAGCGAGGGTGTGGTGGCGGAGAACGACCGAAAAATCAGTGGGTTGCGGGAGGGGGAAGAGAGAAATGAGTAAGAAGAGAGAAAGAGATTTAGGGTTTCTTGTGACATGTTTGGTAGCATTTTTTGAAAATGTTGTTACGTTTGGTAAAGTGACAAAATATTACTATAGTTTTTTTAAAAAAAGCCCTAAAATAACACTGGGTGTAATTTAGCCAACTAATAAAGATGTGATAATAAAGAATTGGCGAACAAGAATAAATATAGCAAAACATAATATATCTATAATTCAGAAATCTCATATATAACATATAGAATTTACAAATCATTGGCAAGGAATGTAATAAAAAAATACTTAGGATACTTTAGTGAACTATTGTGTTTCAGAAAAGACACAAAAAGTACAATATCAGAGATGAGGCAGCCGACGAAACAAATCATAAGAAAAAAAATCAAACTTTTGATGTTTTTCCTCTCGTCGTTATGAATTTTTGTTTTGGAATCTATAACGAATGTTAAGTTCAATTACAATCGTTTATATCCATATCCATGCAAGCTTGTTTTCTAATTAACTCAGGATTAACTCATGAATCATAAAATATTATATGAAAGTCTATCGTATCTAATGTCAGGCATTAAACTCAAATCAATAGAAAATAAATTACCTCATATGCTGTATTATTTGCAATAATCTCTTCAAAGCTGAGTTTGTCAATCTCACATAAATAAAATTATTAAAATTAAACTACCAAAGATATTAATACACATAAAAGGTTAACAATGAGAACCCACTACTAAAATATCCGGCTTTTTCGACCGCCGGATTTTAACCGAAAATCGGTCGAACCACTATTTCGACCGACTTTCGGTCGAAGAATTTTTTTTTTTTTTTTTTAAAATGTTTCGACCGAAAACCGGTCGAAACTGCGGTTCCCCCCCCCCCCCTCCCGCATTATTACACGGCATACCCCCTTTCTCCATTTCATCTTCTTCCCCAAAACACACATATACTCTCTCTAACCCCCCTCCCCCCAACCTCTATACCCGAAAATCACCATAACCCACCCCCAAATTCAAAAATAAAACACATTCTACCCTCCTAAATACTACTTATAACAACAAATTCAAGGTAAATTTTTAGTTTTAATATTATTTTAATTATTTTCTATAACTTAAACCCTAACTTTTTAACTCAATTTTTTTGTAGTTCTTAAGCATATAACTAGTGGGGAATCATAATTAAGTGCTATTGGAGCACAAATCAACCTTGAGTAAGTTTTTTTTTTTTATATAATCCGAATTTAATTGTTTTTTAATTTTTTTTAATTTTGGCCTATAATGTTGCATAGGTAGTTAATTATTAGTAAACTTGTTTGTTGTAGTTATTGTTGATGTCGAAGAACTTGTTTGGTGTTGTTAGCTCTTATAAAGTTAGGTTTGTGTTGTTTGGGATTGTTGTAGTTGTTGGAGATTGTTGGAATTGTTTGGTAGTGGTGTTTGGAATAATGTATTGTTGCTTTGGTATTGTTGAAAAGATGAACATGTTATGCCTAAAACGAATAAGTTTTTGTTGGTTTGAATTGCTTTGATAATGGTAATTAATAGGGTGTTAGAAGGAAATATAGTTTGTTTGGGGAATTTCATCAAACAAGTTGCGAGCATTAACAAACCCGACCACATTAATCTTGCTATAGTGATTACAAAAAAGTGGCAAGCTAAGATAAAAAATTTATTGCGTTAGGCATAGCATGACATAAAACTTTATAATTTAGTAATTAAAAATTGATAATCTTATATTTAAAAAAATCATACATATTGTTTCTCAATTCTGCAATGTTTATGTAGATATGGACATTAATCGACATCGTTTGTGGATGGATAATAGAAATTTTCCCGAGCGGCGGGGGTTGAGGCTTTCGTTTGTAGCGGGTGTTAAGGAATTTCTTGATAATGTCTGTACAACAGACGATTATTTAAGGCATGGCAAAATTAAGTGTCCATGTGAAAAATGCAAATGCATAAAGACACAAGATTTGACGAAGGTAGAGATACATCTTTATAAGAAGGGGTTTATGACAAATTACTATGTTTGGTATAATCATGGAGAGCCCTGGGATTTGCAGGAGCACCTTCAAAATCTAGAAAATATTCAAGGCGGTAGGAGTTCCCCGGTTGTGGAACCAGACCTTAATAATTATAGATTGGAGGATATGGTAGATGATGCTTTTGGGATGTTCCCGGATAATGATCCCCTACAGCCGGGTACATCACAGCCAAACATTGAGCACATTCCCAATGCTGAGGCAAATCAATTCTATAAACGGTTGGAGGAAGCAAGTCGTCCATTGTATGAGGGCTCGGTGCATTCCCAGTTGTCGGTTGCTGTTAGATTGCTAAGTATCAAATCAGATTTTAGTATTTCTCAAGCTGCAATGGATTCCATCATTGGCCTTATGAATGAACTCAATCCGACTAAGATGGCCTTACCAACTAATTATTACTACACTAAGAAGTTGGTTTCCTCGTTAGGCCTTTCTGCCGAGAAGATTCATTGTTGTGTTAATGGTTGCATGTTGTATTATAAAGATGATGCAGACCTTGTGACATGTAGATTTTGTGAGGAGCCTCGATACAAGCCTGAGCAAAATCCTAAAAAGAAGCCGAAGCCTGTTAAGTCGATGCATTACTTGCCCCTTATACCCAGGTTAAAGAGGTTGTATGCTTCGATGAGTTCTGCTCCTCACATGAGATGACATCATGATCGTACCAAGCAGCCGGGTATTCTATCCTATCCGTCTGATGGTGAGGCATGGAAACACTTTGATCAAGTGTATCCGGCATTTGCTAGTGAGTCAAGGAATGTAAGGTTAGGTCTATGTTCTGATGGGTTCACCCCTTTTGATGTCTCCTCTACGCCCTATTCTTGTTAGCCTTGTTGAATATCGTTTATGAATCTGTTTTGGCTGGTTTTGCTGCGTGTTCTGGGTGTTGCTGAATTTAAAGGTGGTGTAGGGCTAATTGCAGATTTTATATTGCAGGTTTTTACAGATTTTCGATAGATTTTCGGTCAAAAAGTTGGTCAAAACGTTTTACCAACATTTCGACCGAAAGTCGGTCGAAAGGCCCTTCGACCGAAAGTCGGTCGAAAGTCCGACCGACTTTCGACCGACTTTCGGTCGAAGAACTCGTCATTTAAGAAAGTCGGTCGACCGACTGTCGGTCGAAATTTCGACCGGTGTCGGTCGACACTCTATTTTCGACCATCATTTATTCGACCACCGCAATCGGTCGAAGATCGGTCGAAATGTCGACCGTTATCCGACCGATTTGGCGGTCGGAAAAGCCGGATTTTCTAGTAGTGACCAAACTTTCAGTTTTCTTGCTTATATTCTTCTTCTCCTCTTCAACATTCATATAGAATAAAGATCCGATGACATACATGTTCTTAGGAGTTGTCGACACCCAATTTTGTCCCTCATTTTCTCTATTATTTGCTATATTTAACTAAAGGTGCAATGTTGACTATTTGAGCGAATTTGTATTAGAAGTCCTGCATTTACGTGTGATTATCCCCTATTTGTACACTATATATGTAAATTTACATTGCATCATTTAGAATGTTTGTTATACGTGTCAATTTGTGTTTGGTTGTGCAAATTAATGCATTTTAATATTTAGTATTTATTTATAACTATTTATACTTAATCATTTTAAGTGTGCATTTTATTATATATAATACATGTATGCTTATATATTTATTTCAAACATTTAATTAAATATTAGTCCAATAAAAAATATTCAGTCGGAATTTTATACCACCTATTTCATTTCATTATAATTTGTCATATGTATATATTTGAGTTTGAATTATTTTGAATTTAACGCATTCCGATATATGCAAATCTCCCCTTTTAAGGCATTTCATTTTAAATTTCCTTTGAACCTAGACAACCGTTAGTCCAGATACAATCATCCTTTTCACCATACATTACTCTTTTGATCCTATTTATTTTTTGTAAAATCCTAAAATTATTTTTGTCCTTCTTTTTTACACATCCCCCATATCTTGTCTCTTTCCCTAAAAAAATTAGCAGATCATGTCAATCCCTTGAGTCCCTCTCCGTCATCTCCCTCAAACCACTCCCCAAAGTTTGTATCCCCCCGAATACTCCCCATATCTCTTTCTTTATAATGGTAACGAATTCTTTAATCAATGGCAAAATCAAGAGCAAATCTGGGGATGATTTTTCTTTGACCGTTAAGGAATTTCAAAATCCATTCCCATCCTATTTAAACACCCTCAAGATCAGAAACAAGGGGTACACAATATAAAGTACTATACAAAGATCAGACACAAGAGCCTAACCCCCTCACCTTCTTCAATAACAATCAAAACGCATACACACACGAGCAGATCCAGAAACACACACACGCCAAGAACAGAAAAATGGGGAAGACCTATCTTCTTCTTTCCCTCGATTCTTCGATCAGAAACATATCCACATATACACACCAACACCAAACAACAATAGAGGGGGAAGGGATGTGGTTGCAGCAGTACAGAACAATGGGAAAGGGGAAGGAAACTATCGGAACAGTGCAATAAAAGAAAAAAAAAAGAAAAGAGGGAGAAGATAAGGTCGCAGCGACGCCGCTACGTCACTCTCGCCGAAAGGATGAAGCTGGTGGTCGCTCCCTTTTTCTCCTCCGCCTCCCATCTGCTTGCTTTGTCAGTTGGTCTTTTCCCATACTATATTGTTGTTCCATCGATTTGGAATCCCACTAATTCACTTGATCGGCGATTGATAAGAATCAAACGCGGAAAATAAAAAGGATAAGAACGAGACGTATCTCGATCACAAATCTCAAGTAGCAACGGAGAACTTGTTCCGTTACACCCCGAGAGGAGGTCAAGAACACCTACGCTAGGCAACTACCCTCGAGCTAACGTGAGCACGCAAGTAGAATGGTCGGGGGGGGGGGGGGATTGGAATTCATCTAGATCCGCTAGAGGAAGAACAAGTCCCAATTCAAGGTTTTTCATTCAATAAGAGTTCAACTCTTCAACACAAGTGTTTGTTTTTCATCAAAGGTAAGCTAATGAAAATAATAAGACAACTAGCTATTTATAGGTGTTTTTAGACACCATATGAAAGGTCTAATATGTCCACACTTAGGCTTAGGAACATAGGACCACGTAGGGTCAAAATAGTCTTAACACTAGCTAGAAAATCACCCTTCAGCGTTTTGGGCGGGGCGCCCGGATTTGGGGCGGAGCGCCCAACATTTTGATCAGTGGGGTGGCCTAGGCGGGGCGCCCAGAGTTTGGGCGGAGCGCCCAGGCCTAGGCTTGCCCAGGCGGAGCGCCTGGCTCCTTCAGGCGGGGCGCCCAGGCCTAAGCCTCTTCAGGAGGAGCGCCTGGTTCTTCAGGCGGGGCGCCCAAGGCGCTGGACTGCTCCCCTTGCACTTTAAGCACTCGGAACGGCTTCCAATCGCTTCCCTCTTCTAGGCCCTTCCTCATCAAGTGTAGGTGTACTGCTTGGATGTCCTTAGCTTGGCTCCGAGTGAAGGGTCTTGTGGGGGTTTGGGTCTTATCATCCTCCCCTTCTTGAGAGGATTTCATCCTCGAAATTGGAGCTTCATTCACGACCTCTTCATCATCATTCACGACCTCTTCATTACCTACATCCAAAGAAACCAAGTCACAAACATTGAAAGTATTAGAAACTTGATACTCACTTGGCAAGTCGACCACATAGGCATTGTTGTTTATCTTGGAAAGCACTTGGAATGGGCCATCTCCACGGGGTGCCAACTTCCCTTTTCTAAGGTTTGGAAACCTTTCTTTCCGGAAGTGCACCCACACATAGTCACCCTTCTTGAGTTCCACCTTCTTGCTTCCCTTGTTTTTCTTAGAGGCTACCTTTGCATAGGCCTCCTCCAAGTTCTTCTTCGCCTTAGCATGTAGCTCCATCAAAGCCTTGGCTCTAGCTTTACCTTCAAAATTAACAACCATTTTCCTTAGCAAAGGGGTTAGATCAAGGGGAATCAAGGGGTTAAAACGATAGACACACTCGAATGGAGTCATGCCTATCATGCTATGCAATGTGCGATTGTAGGCAAACTCCATAAGAGGTAGACGATCAATCCAAGTCCTGGCCTTACCTCGGGTCATGGCTCTAAGAAGAGCACCCAAGGTTCGGTTTACCACTTCCGTTTGCCCATCGGTTAGTGTCCCTATCACTCACTATTGTTTGAGGCGCACCATGCAACTTCAAAACATTTTCAATAAACAAAGTTGCCACATGTTGTGCATCATCACATTTCTTGCATGGAATGAAATGAGCCATTTTGGAGAACCTATCCACAACAACATAAATGCTATCATGGCCCCCCTAGTCCTTGGTAATCCTATCACTAAATCCATTGAGATATCCAACCATGGACTAGTAGGTACGGGGAGAGGGGTATACAACCCATGGGGGTGGGCTTTGGATTTAGCACGCTTGCACTCAAGGCAATTGTTGCAAAACTTTTCCACTTGCACCCCCATCTTTGGCCAATGAAATTGTTCTTTAAGAATAGCCAAAGTCTTTCTTGTGCCAAAATGTCCCATGAGTCCCCCGCAATGTGCCTCATGCACAAGCAACTCCCTCCAAGAGGACTCCGGTATGCACACCCTACCATTTTTGAAGATATATCCATTAACCCATTGGTATTTGTCAACTCTCTCCCCTTTCTCTAGAGTGTCATGGACACTCTTTAGCTTTGGGTCATGAGCATACATCAATTTAATGCTCTCAAAACCCATGAGCTTAGAGGTGAGAGTGGTGGCTAGAGCAAACTTTCTCGAAAGCGCATCCGCCACAACATTGTCCTTCCCTTTCTTGTATTGGATCACATAGGGAAAGGACTCAATGAATTCGACCCACTTGGCATGTCTCTTATTGAGCTTCTCTTGGCCTCTCAAATGCTTGAGTGACTCATGGTCACTCTTGATTACAAACTCACGAGGCCAAAGGTAGTGTTGCCAATGGGCAAGGGCTCTCACAAGGGCATACAACTCCTTGTCATACGTAGAGTAATTCAAGGAGGCCCCTTTCAACTTCTCACTAAAGTAGGCGATGGGTTTGCTATCTTGCATTAAAACACCACCAATTCCCACCCCCGAGGCATCACATTCAACCTCAAATGCCTTTCCGAAGTCGGGCAATTGCAATAGAGGGGCGGTACTCAACCTACTTTTCAACTCATGGAAGGCCTTCTCTTGAGGCTCTCCCCAAACAAAAGGTTGGTCCTTCTTCACCAATTCGGTGAGTGGAGCGACAATGGAGCTAAAGTCTTTCACAAATCGCCGATAAAAGCTAGCAAGACCATGAAAGCTCCTCACTTGAGTCACGGTAGTAGGAGTAGGCCAATCACGTATGGCCTCTACCTTAGACTCATCCACCTCCACTCCTTGGGCACTCACAACAAATCCAAGGAAGACTACCTTCTCAACACCAAAGGCACACTTTTTAAAATTAGCATAGAGCTTTTCGGCTCTCAATTTTTCAAGAACTTGCCTAAGGTGATCAACATGGTCGTCTATTGATTTGCTATAGATCAATATATCGTCAAAATAGACGACCACAAACTTGTTGATGAATGGCTTTAGAACATGGTTCATTAGCCTCATAAAGGTGCTAGGTGCATTGGAGAGCCCAAAGGGCATCACCAACCATTCATAGAGACCAAATTTGGTCTTGAATGCGATTTTCCATTCATCCCCGGGTTTCATCCGGATTTGATGGTAGTCGGACCTAAGGTCAATTTTGCTAAACACACATGAACCACTCAATTCATCTAACATATCATCAAGTCGGGGAATAGGATGACGGTACTTTACCGTTATTTTGTTCACGGCCCGACAATCAACGCACATTCTCCAAGTGCCGTCCTTTTTGGGAACAAGGATCACGGGTACGGCACAAGGACTCAAGCTCTCCCTCACCAAGCCTTTAGTGAGCAATTCATTGCTTTTGCAATTCTCTTGTATCCTCCGGATTGCTCCTATAAGCCGGCTTGTTTGGGATTTGAGATCCCGGGACAAAGTCTATTTGATGTTCAATACCCCTCAAAGGAGGTAATCCATCCGGCATCTCATCCGGGAACATGTCCCCAAAATCCTTCAAGACATTCTCAAACACACTAGGCAAAGGGTTAGAAGAAAAATCACAATTAGAGTTTAGGATCATACCTTTGTGCACTAGGCATAGGAGAAACTTGGTGCCATCATTTCCTTTTAAGATCTCGCCCGGTTGCATCATGGCACAAATGCCACCGGTAGAAGAAGAAGGTGGCATTGCCACCATGCTTTTGGACAAAGGGCTAGTCTCAATGATTGACTTTGCCTTTGCCACCTCCCTCAACTCCCTCATCCAATTGTAGTCATCACTCACTTGTTTGGGAGTTAGGGGCTTCAACACAAATTTCCTCCCTTCATGTTGGAGCGTGTAAGTGTTGACACGCCTATCATGGACCGCTTGTCGATCAAATTGCCAAGGCCTTCCAAAGAGAAGGTGGCAAGCTTGCATGGGCACAACGTCGAACAAGTGTTCATCAACATAACTACCCATTTTGAACTTGATCATTGCTTGCTTCACTACCTTTAGCTCCCCACATTCACTAAGCCATTGCAATCGATATGGCTTGGGATGCTTCACGGTAGGCAACTTCAATTGGGTTATAAGAGATTGACTCACAACATTAGCACAACTCCCGGAGTCAATGATCATAGAGCATACAAGACCCTTAAAACGACACCTAGCATGGAAAAGGTTTTCCCTTTGCAAGGTTTCACCATCCTACACAATCATAGCTCCTAAGCTCCTCCTCACTACTAGAAAAGTATGAGGTTCCTCATCCTCCACCGTATCATCTAGATCATCCTCCTCTACTCCCTCATCTCCCTCTACACCCTCAGCATCCTCCGGTTCACTCTCTTGTTCATATGCATTATCACCAACAAGAACTATGGTCCTCTTCGTAGGACACTCCTTAGCAAAGTGTCCATACCCCTTGCATTTGTGACATTGAATGGAAGAAGAAGTAGGAGTATTCAATTGAGTTTTAGAATTACCTCCCACATTAGGTGTGTACTTCTCAAACGGCTTCTTCACATCTTTGCTAGCACTTGCTCCACTAGGGCCACTTGCATTAGTGAATTTGGCATTGGGAGTAGGATTTTTCCAATCCTTTGACTTGTTCATGGAAGTAGAAGTGTTGCTCTTGTAACGGTTGGACTTCTCTTTCTCAAGACATTGCTCGGCTTGAATAGCGGCATCAAGAACTTCTTGAAGTGAAAGATAAGCATGCAATCTCAATTGTGAAGCTATGCCATAGCTCAAACCATTCATGAAATGGATCACGGCTTGCTCTTCATCTTCAGTGTCCATATCTAAGGCCATTCGAGTTCTTTCAAACTCATCAAAATATTCATGCACCGTTTTGACACCTTGCTTCAACTCATAAAGTTTCTTGAGTTGCTCTTGCCGATATCTAGGAGTGATGTACTTGATACTCATGATACCCTTCAAGTCATTCCAACCCACATTCACGGGAACCCCCGCTCTCCTCCTTGATCTCTTGACGGATTCCCACCAAGTAGATGCATAGGATTCAAAGGATGAAATAGCATAGGTACCTTTCTTCTCATCGGTCATCTCATTTGTGTCAAACAATCTTTCCATGTGTAGCACCCATTCAATGTAAGCCGCCGGATCACAATTCCCCTTAAAGGTTGGGAGATTAAGCTTCACACTATTGATGTTGGTGTTGTCACGACCCCCACGGAAAGGCTCCGGTTGGCCCCCATAGTGATCTTCATTCACACCATACTCCCTTCTAGCATTCCCTCCAACATAACCCATAGGTGGCCCTCGACCTCGACCCCTACCTCTATCCACATTTCGACCCCAATTCATACCTCGCCTTGGTTGAAAGTGATCATCAAACCCATACATATCATCACCATAATCGGCTTCCTCCCCTTCTTGAGCTTCATCTACTTGCTCAAGAGGTTGCACATTTCGGATGAGCCTTGGTAGTGGAATGTTTCTTGGGGGGTTATCCAAGATACGGGGAATGCCCGTTCGTTGGGTATTGCCCAACACTTGATCAAGTCTCTCTCGCTCCTCCTTTGCCCGTTGTTGATTGAGCAATTCAATGACATGGCTAACTTGCTCCGGGGTAAAGTTAGGAGTACTTGAGACTTCAACTTGGACACTCGGGGTCCCTTTCTCGACTTGGACGCTCGGGGTCCCTTTCTCTGATGGGACATTAGAAGTCCCTTGCTCAACTAGAGCACTAAAGTTCACCCACTCGAGGCTTTCAATCCTCAAATGCATACTATCCAATTTGGCGAGGATAGTAGCAAGGGCACTCTTTGCAAAATCATCTGCTTCGGAAGACATTGTACCTACACAAGTAACAAACATTAGTAAACAACCTCACACACTCCCTCACTTGAGATCACTCGGCTCTCTCGTATAGTGACGGTGGGTATTTCACTCGACTTGTGGTTCCAAAGCTTCACGTAGATGAGTAGCAATTCCTCAACTCAACCACACTATTCACGAGTCAAGCACACTCCGGGGTGAGTGGAGTTAATAGGACTCGATGAAAGCTAGGCACTTTGAAGTGAGGACTTGAATCAAAAGAGTCTAGGATTCTTCTTGGAATTCTACTCTCCAACTAATGCACGAATCAACCTAATAGCAATGAAAGATTAGTGCTAATCAAGTAGAAAGATTACTTAGATAGGCACTAATAAGAGATTAGGCAACAAAGAACAAGCAAACCTAGAAGAAACTACCCAAATGCAACCCTCCAGTGATTCAGGCGGAGCGCCTAAAAATTGATCAGTGGGGTTGGGCAGGCGGGGCGCCTGGGAAATAGGCGGAGCGCCTGGAGCAAGGGCAATTCAGGCGGAGCGCCCAAAGGTCTAGGCGGAGCGCCTGGACGAAGAACACCTGGGTTTTTCTACTCCGTGTTCTTCGTTTTCAAGCAAATTTCTAGGTCGATTCAAAGGTGTTTTGGCCAAACCCAAGGTACCCAAAGTTGCTCCTTGATACTGTAACGACCCTCAAATAGTCGTTACGGGATCCGGGACCTCGATTTGCATGTCGACAGTCCCAAAAGCTCCGTTAGGTCATTTATAACCCGTCTGTGAAATCTGAGTCGAAACGGAGTCCGTTTGATAGGTTTTCGAGAAAAGGACCCGTTTATGAAATTCCGGAAAGGAATTTGGGGTTTCGATAGGTCGTTTTGAGTAAACGAACCCCGATGGAAAATCCGAGCGCACCGTTAGGTCCGTCTCGTCATTTATGATATGTAGCAACCTTTAAAATTGAAAAACGGACCTCGTTTGATAGGACTTTTGATAAAGTCCCCATTTCGGAAGTTTAAAAGAGTTAAAAGAGGTTTCCGAGCTCGATTTGAGCAAATGAGCTCCGATGAGAGATCCGAAAGTTCTGTTAGGTTCGTATAGTCATTTGTGACTTGTAGCAACTTTCGGAATTGGATTCCGAGGTCGTTTGGTTAAATTTCGCTATTTTGGCGAAAGTCGAAAATTGAACCTTTGCCGTGGGACCCACTTTTTGAGTTCTGGAGGTCCGAATTGAGTTCCGTCTTGACGAGCATGTCATCCAAGTATTTTATGGCTTGTGTGCAAAATTTGGGATCATTCCGAGCTTCGTAGGGTCCCGTTTTGCCCCTAAAACAGTAGAAAATCTGGTGCGACTTTTCTGTTCTGTTTTGGCGCAAACAGAAGGATAAAAACTGATTTTCCGGCCAATCTGTAAGGAATTAGGAAACACTCAAAACATGAAAGTTGTAGTCCTTTGAGTTGTGGTTCTAATGGCACCGTTTTCAGGTCATTTGGACATTCCTATCAAAATTTATGATTTTTTCAAAAGAAGCTGTCACAGAGGCAAAAACTGCTATAAAAAGGCCATTTCGGTTCATAACTTATAAAAATCATTTGGTGAGCTCTTGAGGCGATTTTTGGGTATTTCTTGAAGATCCAATCATACTTACACTTAAGGTAAGCCCTTTCAATCCATCTTTATGTTGATTAACACAAGAATCAAAGGGTTGATTCTTGGAAATGGGTTAGAACCCTAGATTCTTAAGAATTAGGGAAAGACATCGAGCAAGGCTCGCATGTGGAATCTAAGTGTACTTTTGGACTCACGGGAGCGTGGGGAGTCCGGAAAAGTACATTTTATAAATTTAGGGCTCGGCCCTACCCGGGGGCATTTTGGTAATTTTTACCCTAGGATGCCTATAGGCTTAAATAGCTATAATTGAGCACTCATATGTGCTATATCTTGTCTTAATAGACCTAGTGGAGAGTCCTTCGCGGACAAGGCGAGCGGGAAAGGAGATTCTTCCCGGCTTTTGAGCCCGAATTTCGAGGTAAGTGAGACTTGACCTCTATTGTGCTTGTGGACTCTTCCTTCATGCTAGTATGCTTCATGTACGCATATATATACCTAACAATGGTTAGGATTAATGATGTGAATTACTTACTATTATTGTTTGTTATAAATAGCGAGATTGTGACTCGACCGAGGTATGTGCCGGTCTAAACGCTACGTCGAGGTAGCTTAAATTTATATCGTAGTAACGCTTGCTACGCCATGCTTAGATAGCAAGAACTTGGGACATGGCCGAGGATGTTGCCGGCATGTCATGATAAATGTCTTGCCGAGGATTTTGCCGGCTTTTGTATGATATTGGTACTTGATTTGTTCACGTGCCGGGTTGGGTAGTGCTGTCTATACGTAACCTTGGGTTGGACGACATGGGAGTAGGGATTGTACCCCCAAACTGTGGTCGGGTTAACCTTCGCCTTACGTTCAGCTAGCATAACCAACCTGGGTTACGGTGAATGTGAAATATTATCGTTATTAATATTTCTGTTATTTCTGCGGGAGAGCCATCAGCACCTACGCAGCCACCAGCTGCTAAGAAGACTCGGGCAGATCGCCCGTCAGCCACTAGGTAGGACACAGCTATCCCTGCGGTGTCCGCAGCGACTCTGCCAGCATCTATTCCCCCTGTGCCTGCTGTTGTGCCAGGCACCGTTGTGATCTCTTCAGAGGAGTATATGAGACTGATGGCCTTGTCTAGCCATCAGGTACCTGTCAGAGATGATGTTGCAGCTCCTGTTTCGGCTCCTCAGCCGACCACACCTGTTATGAGCACGCCTACTTCTGAGGCTGCTCCTGATCATATTGCCCAGCCTTCTGCTTCTGCTCCTCAGGCAGGTCCTGTTATTTCTACTCCTCCTATGGGCACTGTGGAGGTTGCCAAGAGGATAGAGTCATTCATGAAACTTCAGCCTCCAGAGTTCGACGGTACCTCAGCTACATGTACTGCCCAGAGGTACATTCAGAAGTGTGAGAAGATTTTGACAGTTCTTGGTACTAGAGACACCTTAGGGGTGCAGTGTGCTTCTTTCAGATTATCGGGAGATGCGGAGACATGGTGGGTCTCCATGATGCGGCAGAGGTCTAGTGACCTCCCTCCTTTGTCTTGGGCTGAGTTTGTGTCTATGTTCATGAGCAGGTTCGTGCCCCAGAGTTAGCACGATGCTCAGAGGCGCGAGTTTGAGGGGTTGAGGCAGGGAAACCTGTCTGTTTCAGAGTATGACACCAGGTTCTTGTGGTTGTCTCAGTTTGCGCCGGCTATGGTGGCTCAGGAGAGGGACAAGGTCCTCCGGTTTGTTGAGGGTCTTCATCCCCGCTTGCAGGTAGCTGTTGCCCCTGATATGGGCAACAAGTCATATTTTGAGATAGTTGATGTGGCGCGGCGGATGGAGGATATCTTCGCCAGGGCTGACGCGGTGAGGGCGGCCAAGAGATCGCGTCAGTCTGGTGGGTATAGTGGATCCGCTCAGAGGGGTCAGGGTCATCAGGGCCGTTCTCAGTCTAGGCCCCAGGCTGCTGCTTTGCCTGCCCAGGATTTTTCTTCAGAGACCCCGAGGCCTCAGTCATCCCAGAGGCGGGGTGGCTCTTCGCAGTCTGGTCCGCCGCAGTGCGGGAGGTGCCATCAGAGGCATCATGGGAGGTGTTCGTCTGGAGGTGGTCATGGCAGAGGTGGTAGAGGCGGTAGAGGAGGTAGAGGTGATGGATGTTTTGAGTGTGGGTCTCCAGAGCACTATGTCAGGAGTTGCCCTTATGTTTCATCAGGTCGCCAGGGATCCGCAGCTATGGTACCATCTGGTCCTCAGGCCGCCAGGCCCGTTTCTCAGATTCCTCCTAGACAGCAGTCTCAGAGAGCTCCGGGTTCAGGAGGCTCGGCGCAGGTCTATGCTATGACTCGTCAGGATGCTGAGGCATCCAATGATGTCGTCACAGGTATTATTTCTATCTGTGGCCGCGATGCTTATGCTCTTATTGATCCGGGGTCTACCTATTCGTATGTGTCGCCGGGATTTGCCCTTTGCTTGGGCAGGGATCTGGTCTTCTTAGATGATCCCTTTATGGTTGCCACCCCTGTCGGGTCTTCTATATATGTAGATAGGGGTTATCGGCAGTGTATGATCTCCATCTGTGGTGTAGAGTCCTTAGTGGACCTGATGCTGCTCGATATGTCTGATTTCGATGTCATTATGGGCATGGATTGGCTGGCTTCCTGTCATGCGACTTTGGATTGCCATGCCAAGTCCGTGATGATCGGGGCAGAGGGTGAGTCTCGGGTTGTATGGAGAGGTTCCAGGCCTTCTCCGAAGAGTAGGATCATTTCTTTCTTGGAGGCGCAGAGGATGATATCTAGTGGGTGCGAGGGATATATTGCTTCAGTTCGGGATGTCCGGGCAGAGGAGTTATCCCTTGATAGAGTTCCGGTTGTTTGTGAGTATCTGGATGTGTTTCCTGATGATTTGCCGGGTTTGCCGCCTATGCGGGAGATAGAGTTTTGCATTGATCTATGGCCAGGCACTCAGCCTAAATCTATTCCCCCGTATCGTATGGCTCCTGTTGAGTTGAGGGAGCTGAAGGAGCAGATTCAGGATTTGCTCGATAAGGGCTTCATTAGGCCCAGTGTGTCTCCATGGGGTGCCCCGGTATTATTTGTGAAGAAGAAGAATGGCTCTATGCGGATGTGTATTGATTACCGGCAGCTGAATAAGGTTACTATCAAGAATAGGTATCCTTTGCCGCGTATTGATGATTTGTTTGATCAGCTTCAGGGTGCTACCTTCTTCTCGAAGATTGATTTGAGGTCGGGGTATCATCAGTTGAGGATTCGGTCCGAGGACGTTTCCAAGACTGCTTTTCGTACCCGATATGGCCACTATGAGTTTCTGGTGATGTCTTTCGGGCTTACGAATGCCCCAGCTGCTTTCATGGATCTGATGAACCGAGTGTTCAAGGCCTACCTTGACTCCTTCGTCATTGTGTTTATCGATGATATCTTGGTTTATTCGAGGAGCAGGGAGGAGCATGAGCAGCATTTGAGAGTTGTTCTTCGGACTCTGAGGGATCAGCAGTTGTATGCCAAATTCTCCAAGTGTGAATTTTGGCTCAGTTCTGTATCTTTCCTAGGTCACGTGGTGACCAAGGATGGGGTGTGTGTTGATCCGAAGAAGATAGAGGTCGTTCAGAGTTGGCCTAGGCCTACTTCTCCTACAGAGATTCGGAGTTTCTTAGGCTTGGCAGGTTATTATCGGCGGTTCATCGAGGGGTTTTCTTCTATTTCAGCACCTCTGACGAAGTTGACCCAGAAGAATGTTCCTTTCCTGTGGTCCGATGCCTGTGAGTCTAGCTTTCAGAAGCTTAAGACTCTGTTGACTTCAGCGCCAGTGTTGGCCTTGCCTAGTGGATCCGGGGGATTCACCGTATATTGTGATGCTTCGGGTGTTGGCCTGGGTAGCGTTCTGATGCAGGAGGGTAAGGTGATAGCTTATGCCTCGAGACAGCTAAAGGTCCATGAGAAGAATTATCCTGTCCATGATTTGGAGCTGTTAGCTGTCGTGTTTGCACTGAAGTTGTGGAGGCACTATCTTTATGGCGAGCCATGTGAGATATTCACCGATCATAAGAGTCTCCAGTACTTGTTCACTCAGAAGGACTTGAACGGGAGACAGCGCCTCTGGTTAGAGCTGCTGAAGGATTATGATCTTTCTATCCGGTATCATCCCGGAAAGGCTAATGTTGTAGCCGATGCCTTGAGTAGGAAGTCCATGGGTAGCCTCGCCTATCTTGATACTGATATGAGGCCGTTGGCTCGTGAGTTGCAGGCTTTGTCCATTAGTGGGGTTCGGTTTGATGATTCTGTTCCAGGCCGGGTGCTTGCATATGTGGGGTCTCAGTCGTCTTTAGCTTCCCAGATTCGGGAAAGGCAGTTCGAGGATCCTTATCTGAGAGATCTCGGGACAGGGTCATGAGTGGGGGAGTGTCCTCGTTCGTGATTGGTGATGATGGTGCTTTGCGGCTTAACGGCCGGGTATGTGTTCTAGCCATTGTGGAGCTGAGTCAGATGATTTTGGCAGAGGCTCACAGTTCGAGATATTCCATTCATCCGGGTACTGCGAAGATGTATCATGATCTTCGAGAGCTGTATTGGTGGAAAGGGATGAAGAGGGATGTTGCTGATTATGTATCTCGGTGTTTGAATTGCCAGCAGGTGAAGTATGAGCACCGGAGGCCAGCCGGGGTGACCCAGTCTATGCCCATTCCCGAGTGGAAGTGGGAGCAGATCACTATGGATTTCGTAGTTGGTTTGCCGCTGACCGTGGGTAAGCATGATTCGGTGTGGGTAGTAGTTGATCGACTGACGAAGTCGGCTCACTTCATTCCAGTGAGGACTACTTATACCTCGGAGCGTCTGGCTCGTATCTTCATTGAGCAGATTGTGAGATTGCATGGTGCTCCTGTTTCTATCATTTCTGACCGAGGTGCTCAGTTCACAGCTCAGTTTTGGAGATCTTTTCAGAGAGAGCTGGGTACTCGGGTCGATCTCAGCACTGCATTTCACCCGCAGACTGATGGCTAGTCTGAGCGGACCATTCAGATCCTCGAGGATATGTTGAGGGCGTGTGCTATTGATTTTGGAGGCCATTGGGATAGCCATTTGCCGCTAGCAGAGTTTGCGTATAATAATAGCTATCAGGCTTCTATCCAGATGGCTCCGTTTGAGCCATTGTATGGTCGGAGATGTCGCTCGCCTATCGGTTGGTTCGAGTCTGGTGAGGTCCAGGTGTTGGGGCCCGATTTGGTGCAGCAGACCTTAGATAAGGTCCGGGTTATTCAGGATCGACTCCGCACGGCTCAGAGCCGGCAGATATCGTATGCAGATCGGAGGCGGAGAGATCTTGAGTTCATGGTTGGGGACCGGGTATTCCTCAGAGTGTCGCCCATGAAGGGTGTTATGAGATTTGGGAAGAAAGGCAAGCTCAGTCCTAGGTTCATTGGGCCTTTTGAGATATTGGAGCGCGTTGGCGCCGTTGCTTATAGACTGGCTTTGCCTCCCTCTCTGTCTGTTCATCCGGTGTTCCATGTGTCCATGCTCCGGAAGTATGTTCACGATCTGTCTCATGTAATCGATATGGTTTCCGTGGAGGTAGATGGCGACTTAGCTTATTCGGAGGAGCCTATTGCTATTGTGGCTAGAGAGGTCCGTAAGATGAGATCGAAGGTGATCCCGCTTGTGAGAGTTCAGTGGGGGCATCACTCCATTGCCGAGGCCACTTGGGAGCTTGAGTCTGAGATGCGTGAGAGGCATCCGCGCTTGTTCGATGATTCAGGTATGAAATCCTTGTATTTTCTAAGCCTGAATTTGCATTTTTAAGTTTTATTGATTTCGGGTGGTACCGAGGGGTCCTCGAAATCCGTGCCAGCTCCGTGGCTAGTGTGTGGATCCTACCTTAGACTTAGGCTCGTCCGAGGACGGCCGAGAGTCTAAGTGGGGGAGAATGTAACGACCCTCAAATAGTCGTTACGGGATCCGGAACCTCAATTTGCGTGTCGACAGTCCCAAAAGCTCCGTTAGGTCATTTATGACCCGTCTGTGAAATCTGAGTCGAAACGGAGTCCGTTTGATAGGTTTTCGAGAAAAGGATCCGTTTATGAAATTCCGGAAAGGAATTTGGGGTTTCGATAGGTCGTTTTGTGTAAACGAACCCCGATGGAAAATCCGAGCGCACCGTTAGGTCCGTCTCGTCATTTATGATATGTAGCAACCTTCAAAATTGAAAACGGACCTCGTTTGATAGGACTTTTGATAAAGTCCCCGTTTCGGAAGTTTAAAAGAGTTAAAAGAGGTTTCCGAGCTCGATTTGAGCAAATGAGCTCCGATGAGAGATCCGAAAGTTCCGTTAGGTTCGTATAGTCATTTGTGACGTGTAGCAACTTTCGGAATTGGATTCCGAGGTCGTTTGGTTAAATTTCGCTATTTTGGCGAAAGTCGAAAATTGAACCTTTGCCGTGGGACCCACTTTTTGAGTTCTGGAGGTCCGAATTGAGTTCCGTCTTGACGAGCATGTCACCCAAGTATTTTATGGCTTGTGTGCAAAATTTGGGATCATTCCGAGCTTCGTAGGGTCCCGTTTTGCCCCTAAAACAGTAGAAAATCTGGTGCGACTTTTCTGTTCTGTTTTGGCGCAAACAGCCGGATAAAAGCTGATTTTCCGGCCAATCCGTAAGGAATTAGGAAACACTCAAAACATGAAAGTTGTAGCCCTTTGAGTTGTGGTTCTAATGGCACCGTTTTCAGGTCATTTAGACATTCCTATCAAAAGTTATGATTTTTTCAAAAGAAGCTGTCACAGAGGCAAAAACTGCTATAAAAAGGCCATTTCGGTTCATAACTTATAAAAATCATTTGGTGAGCTCTTGAGGCGATTTTTGGGTATTTCTTGAAGACCCAATCATACTTACACTTAAGGTAAGCCCTTTCAATCCATCTTTATGTTGATTAACACAAGAATCAAAGGGTTAATTCTTAGAAATGGGTTAGAACCCTAGATTCTTAAGAATTGGGGAAAGACATCGAGCAAGGCTCGCATGTGGAATCTAAGTGTACTTTTGGACTCACGGGAGCGTGGGGAGTCCGGAAAAGTACATTTTGTAAATTTAGAGCTCGGCCCTACCCGGGGGCATTTTGGTAATTTTTACCCTAGGATGCCTATAGGCTTAAATAGCTATAATTGAGCACTCATATGTGCTATATCTTGTCTTAATAGACCTAGTGGAGAGTCCTTCGCGGACAAGGCGAGCGGGAAAGGAGATTCTTCCCGGCTTTTGAGCCCGAATTTTGAGGTAAGTGAGACTTGACCTCTATTGTGCTTGTGGACTCTTCCTTCATGCTAGTATGCTTCATGTACGCATATATATACCTAACAATGGTTAGGATTAATGATGTGAATTACTTGCTATTATTGTTTGTTATAAATAGCGAGATTGTGACTCGACCGAGGTATGTGCCGGTCTAAACGCTACGTCGAGGTAGCTTAAATTTATATCGTAGTAACGCTTGCTACGCCATGCTTAGATAGCAAGAACTTGGGACATGGCCGAGGATGTTGCCGGCATGTCATGATAAATGTCTTGCCGAGGATTTTGCCGGCTTTTGTATGATATTGGTACTTGATTTGTTCACGTGCTGGGTTGGGTAGTGCTGTCTATACGTAACCTTGGGTTGGACGACATGGGAGTAGGGATTGTACTCCCAAACTGTGGTCGGGTTAACCTTCGGCTTACGTTCAGCTAGCATAACCAACCTGGGTTACGGTGACTGTGAAATATTATCGTTATTAATATTTCTGTTATTATTTCTGTTATTGTTATTAATGTCGTGGATATTAATACTGTTAGAGGGACACTTGACAGGGGGTGTGGTGTCGCCTATACTATGAGATGTGTCACACTTGACAGGGGTTGTGGTGTGGACACTTGATCTTTGAGATGTGACACACTTGACAGGGGGTGTGGTGTGGTCACTTGATTTATTGAGATACGACGCACTTGACAGGGGGTGTGGTGCGATCGTAGACAGATTTGAGATGAGCCAACGACTACGGGTCGTTGGTCTACTTATTCATGATTGTGATAGTGACTTCGGGTCACGGTATATGGTTGATACTTAGTAGTGGTGTTGCTAGTCCATCGTAGGTCTAGGTTAGTCGGCACGGGAGTAGAGATTGGACCTCCAAACCGCCGCTGAGTTGACCTATGCCTTACGTTGGATGGGCATAATCCTTGAGACTTCTGGTTACTACTTGTGTGTATGGAATGTGTTACATCTATTTGTGATTTCACTACTTTATTGTATGATTACTATAGTATGTTGTTGCTTATGATCCATGTAGCGACTTGTCCCGCAAGGGTACCTTAGCGGGCCTGTCGGTGATCTTACTGGGCTTCGGCTCATAACTTACTCTGCTACGTGCGCAGGTCCTTCATCCAGTCAGCAGCCCGGACGTTAGCGGTTCCCGAGGCTTCTGAGACTTTTGATTGAGGTGAACCGACCACACAGACCGTGGTGGCATACCGCCGGAGTCACTTAGAGATAGGACTCAGATTTCTTTGATGTATATTCATACTTTATTGAGTCACTCTTAGAATGCTCCAATTCTTTTGTGGATATATTCTTTTGGACTTCACCCTTTTATATTTATATATCCATTTATGATCTTTTCACATTATTGTTCTTTTCCGCATCTTGTTTCATTGGTTCGCCTAGGCAAATGTTGTTTAGGTGCCATCACGAGCCCTTGGAAATTGGGTCGTGACAGATACAACCTACAATCCCCAATCAATTTCACACCCAAACAACCAACAAATAAGGCTCAATCAAGATTCAAAGTTTTCAAGTTTGGGGTTTCAACATGGGTTTCAAGGTTCAAAAGTGGGTTTCGATTCTTCAAAAACTATGTTACCGAACTCCGAATCACACGATTCTTGTTGCAAATTGTTTGGTTTTCAATAGAGATCAATCCCCAATAATCAATTCCAAAACCCCATTAACACACAACCCAAAATCAATCAATTTTCTCAAGAACAAGGGTTTGGTAGGGTTTAGCAACAATTGGGGTTTTCAATTTTCAATTCAATCCAATCCCAACAAATTTGGTACCCAATCGTCAAGTTCTTAACAAGGATCGATAATCTATAACACCCACTTCAAGAATCACAAACACCAAAAAGTTACACTAATTTTTGAATTTTTGAATTTTTCAATTTTTTTGTAATTTTCTTTTTCCCAATAACTTCAACAACAAGAAAACTAAAAGAAGATACTAGGCACGAAGAATCAAGGGTCGGGGTTCGTAGGAACGATACCCGAACCTTGCTCTGATACCAAACTGATAAGAATCAAACGCGGAAAATAAAAAGGATAAGAACGAGACGTATCTCGATCACAAATCTCAAGTAGCAACGGAGAACTTGTTCCGTTACGCCCCGAGAGGAGGTCAAGAACACCTACGCTAGGCAACTACCCTCGAGCTAACGTGAGCACGCAAGTAGAATGGTCGGGGGGGATTGAAATTCATCTAGATCCGCTAGAGGAAGAACAAGTCCCAATTCAAGGTTTTTCATTCAATAAGAGTTCAACTCTTCAACACAAGTGTTTGTTTTTCATCAAAGGTAAGCTAATGAAAATAATAAGACAACTAGCTATTTATAGGTGTTTTTAGACACCATATGAAAGGTCTAATATGCCCACACTTAGGCTTAGGAACATAGGACCACGTAGGGTCAAAATAGTCTTAACACTAGCTAGAAAATCACCCTTCAGCGTTTTGGGCGGAGCGCCCAACATTTTGATCAGTGGGGTGGCCTAGGCGGGGCGCCCAGGCCTAGGCTTGCCCAGGCGGAGCGCCTGGCTCCTTCAGGCGGGGCGCCCAGGCCTAAGCCTCTTCAGGCGGAGCGCCTGGTTCTTCAGGCGGGGCGCCCAAGGCGCAGGACTGCTCCCCTTGCACTTTAAGCACTCGGAACGGTTTCCAATCGCTTCCCTCTTCTAGGCCCTTCCTCATCAAGTGTAGGTGTACTCCTTGGATGTCCTTAGCTTGGCTCCGAGTGAAGGGTCTTGTGGGGGTTTGGGTCTTATCAGCGATATTTCATGGTCAATCGATAACCCCGGAATTTGTTCTCGACTTACTGCTGCTATATGTTACGTTGTCCGACTCGCAGATCCGTTGACCATTTCTAGTTTGTTTTTGGTCTATTGCTACTGTGTATTTCATATTTTTTGTTCTGCGGTGTTGGTGATTTCTCCTGAGGGCTTCGTTATTAAGCCTCCGTTTGTTTATAGTTTTTGGGGACATTTTTTGGGAGTTTTTGGGAGAAAAACGGTTTGTTTATGCTATTTGACCAAAACTTCTCCCAAAAAGTCCCAAAAATTCAAAAAGAGTCTTTGAGCTCTTTTTGAGCCAAAAAATATATTCCCAAAAAATATCCGAACACTTTTTCATTTTCATATCAAACTTCACCCAAAAAGTATTTTCCAAAAATTATTTGGGAATCTATGTCCAAACGTTAGCTAAGTTTCGGCTCAATTGTGAATTACTGTTGTTGGCTTTTGTGCAAGTTTATCTGTCCCTCCATGTGAATTATCAAGTGGGTTCTGTTATTTGCACAATTATTCCTGGTGTTGGACAGATTACACTATTGACATTGGCGCTGTTTGGCTAAGATCTAATGTCTGAACAAGTTACTACAGTTACATCGCCAATGAAAAAATATATTTATATATATTGAGGCCTCGGGACTGATTTGAACATGATACTACGCTTTTGCCAATGATGTTTGGAGGCCAATTCAAGTCTCTTGCCGTACTTACCGTCCCTTGTGTCCCGAAAACAAACAAAAAAGGCGATGACGATAACATTTATATATACAATGTTGAAAAACGAATGGGATAGGCAACAAGATTCGCACTTGGCATGGCAACACGACCGGCCGACGTGTTTGCAGCCGTGACGGTATCCTTAGCCTCCCATCACCCGAATCTGAGCCTAAACTTTCAAAAATTCTCCTTTTCCTTTTGTTTTCCTTTTATTACTATTATAATTACTATTTTCATTACTACTAATATTTTTATTATTATCATTATTATTATTATTATTATTATTATTATTATTATTATTATTATTATCACTTTCTTATTATTATTATTATTATTATTAGTATTATTATTATTATTACTACTTTATTCTACTTTTATTTTTGCTTTATTTCATTAGTTATAATACTAACTTCATCTTTATGCTTTTTGCGAGGTACATTCTTACAGAGAACGAAGTCAATGGCGAAGATCAAATATTTATTTATTATGCAATTATTTGTTTTTAAATTGTAGTAGAAATTATTTTATCTACTCTTATTTATTATTGAACCCCAATTATTAGTCCGGCTGGGAACCACACTTGGTGGAATCTGAGAGGTGCCTAACACCTTCCTCTTGGGTAATTTGAACCCTTACTCAGACTTTCCGCTTCGTAGATCAAGTTATCGGAGTTAATATTAAAATTGGCTAGAAACAAAGTAGGTGCCCTAATACGCCTAGTAAAAATATATGTTAGGTGGCGACTCCAAGTCTTACCTGCAAGTCCCAATAAGTCGAGCCATGTTTGGAACTCTAACTGGGTTCGGAGAAAAATGGGCGTCGACAGGAAAAACATATGCTTTCTTGTAGTCTAGTTTAGCCATCAACAACCCACCTCTCTTCTTCTTCTTCTTTCCATCAGAATAGCGACTCCAATACCTTTTTATTCTCAATCTGCGCATCAAATTCCACAAAATATTCAAGTACTATATCTCATGTTAGAGAATTCCAAACCATTAATCCATATGCGTATACTTTTACTAACGTAATACTTATATATGCAGAACATGGATTATCTATTACTTCGGTCGTCTTGTCTAGTCACCAATTTTATGTGTAGCTCACGGAGTTGTTTAGTTAAAACTCTAGTAGCCTATGCTGCTACGCAACTTTATCAAACTATAAAATACAATCAAACCACATTATATACACACAATAAAGAAGATACAAGAAGGAACAATTGGTCGAAGAAAAAGGCTTAAAAGAGTACTATGCATGAGATCTCACCTTCTCGAGACATAAAAAATTGAAATAGAAGAAAAGAAAGCTATATAAAAATACTATAGGAGATTAAGTAACCCATGAAGCCAAACCATGAATTGGTTGCAATTTCTAGGTTAAACATACTTATGCAGAGTTTATAAAGGTGTTTGGTTGACCAGTTTATAAGCACTTTTTGGCTTATTTACATGTTTGGTAAGTATTAAAAGTGCTTATAATACGGTATTGACCAACTTATAAGCACTTCTTTGGCTTATCTACGTATTTGGTAAGTATCAAAAGTGCTTATAGGTCAAGTGCTTATAAGCCAAAATCAGCCATAAACCATAAGTTGGTCATTCCCAAGTTATTTTATTTTAGCTTATAAGCACTTTTTGTTTGACCAAGTATTTTACTATTTTATCCCTAAAATATTTTATAGTCCATGAAATATCAATTCTAAAATAAAATTTCAACCACCTCCTCATTCTATATTCGTCATTTGTCATTTTTAATGTAATAAAAATACTTTTGAATTTATATTTTAGTAAATAACTTAAAAGACATTTTAGTCATTTTAATAAAAAATGTACTTATCAACACTTTGTTACCAAACAAACCAATTGCTTATTACTAGTTTCAGTACTTCTATCCAAACACGTAACTGCTTATTTATAAAATCAGCTTCAATACCTAAAAGGTGCTTATAAGTCAAAATCAGCCATATGCATAAGTCGGTCATTCCCAACTTATTTCTTTTCAGCTTATAAGCACTTTTAGTTTGACCAAGTATTTTACTATTTTATTCCTGAAATATTTTGTAAAACATGAAATAAAATTTTCGGTTGGCCCATGCAGGCACCCGACTACCCTCTTAGACCCGTTGAGCGTACCTTAGCAGACGCACTAGCCAAACAAGCTTCTTTAAAGGGACATGTAAACTCATGGACATTGACTCAAGACCTCCCTCCAGCTGTGAGAGGAGCTCTTAGGATGGATAAGATTGGTTTGCCTATTTTTAGAATTAGGCAGAGCAAGAAGGGAATAGGTTAATTAGTTTTGAACAAATAAGGAGTCCAACTTTAAGGTTTGAGTCCTCATTTGTTCAGCTAGTGATTACACCTCATTTTTGTGAGCTTAAAAGT
This sequence comes from Petunia x hybrida, assembly GCA_037355625.1. Classification (NCBI taxonomy): domain Eukaryota; kingdom Viridiplantae; phylum Streptophyta; class Magnoliopsida; order Solanales; family Solanaceae; genus Petunia; species Petunia x hybrida. The sequence continues at coordinate 26,946,834 of JBBBVM010000041.1, forward strand.
GGCCAACTGTGAATAGAGGACATACCTCTATAAGACCTTTTAATTTTGTTTATGCTGCTTCCAGATCTTGGGAGATGTCCAAGTCTGTACTTAAGTTTGTGCTAATAATATATCCACCTCATCTTGGTGTGTTAAAAAAAAACAAAAAAACAAAACTTCAATCTATATATGACATGAAAATGATAAAGGCGAAAATGAACCTTACTTCAAATGTAATATAATTCCATGAGATAAATATATATATATATAGAACAAGTACAACTGTCTACCTTCATTTCTAAAATAAAATTTTCAACCTCCTCCGCATTCTATACTCCTCATATGTCATTTTTAATGTAAAAATATTTTTAAATTAATTTTTTATAAATAACTTAAAAGACATTTTAGTAATTTTAATGAAAAATGTACTTATCTGCACTTTTTTACCAAACACACCAACTCTTTATTTTTAGTTTCAGCACTTCTATCCAAACACGTAACTGCTTATTTATTAAATCGGCTTTAGCATCTAAAAGTGCTTTTCAGCACTTGATGCTTATCACCCACTTTAAATCAGCTAATCCAAACGGGCTCATAATGGTCCAGACAACCAATATGCAAGCTGATTATTTTTTATTTGCCGCAAACGTTGGAAGTTTTTCAATATAGTAAAGCTTCAAAAATAAAGTAAAATTCACTAAAGCCCCTTGACCTTTATCATTTCAGAAACGATACCCCCTCCGCTTATTGAATGGGACAGGTAGCCCCCATTGACTCAAAAATCAATGAACGGAAAAAGAAATTGTTGCTGGAAAATATAAAATTAAAAAGACAATAATAACCATTTTCAGAGGAAATTTTCGGCGCAAAATAGAATCCTATTTATATGTTTGTTCATATTATTTTAAGTAAAATCTTATAAATCAGTCTAGGGTATATTTAACTAGAAAATATTGATTAGCAACATTGAAATCACGGAAAACATCAAATTAATAGAAAAATAAGATGAAAAGGGGAAAAATAAAGATGTATAAATGAAAATTTATGAAAATTGTAACCATTAACTATAGACTTAGAATACATGAATGATTCTTAGATTTGCACCTTTACTAGTGCTCCGTGTCCGTATCATTATTTTTTTTAACAAGTATATCAACGTATACTTATTTAAAAAAAAAAATAGTCGAAAAATGTAGGCCATTTATTGAATTACTGAGTGTGTATGCCCAAAATATGCACAATTTACATAATTAATTTTAAGAATTCTACACACTACTCTTCACTTTGCCAGTTCCCCTTTACCATTGTTCATCAACCCGCCTCTGTTCTTTTATTTTCTCTTGTCGTTTAATTCTCTAGTCTAGTTACGGAGTTCATCAATGAGAATCAAAAATATTACCTTATTGATAATTTTGTGTTGCTTTGGAATGATTTATATCATCGGAAGTTGACAGATTAATCAAAAAAGTATTTTATGATGTTAGATGTAGACTTTTCATTGGAAGATTTGCTATCTCTTGCGATAGACCTTTAAAGTTTTTGGAAATCGCAATGAAAATTATTTTTTAAATTAAAAAATTTAAAGCTCACCGAAAAATATTGAGTCAAGGGGTAATTTGTTCCCTTCAAGAGGTGAAGGTGTATCGTTTTCCTAAAGGTAAAGGTCGAGGAGGTTTAGTGGATTTTACTCTAAAAATACTACAAATTCCTAAATAGTAGGAGTTAGTATCTAGCTCAAATAAGGTAAGTTTTAACAGAAATTTTTTTTGTTAGTTTTTAAAGTCCTAAATATTATATTAAAAAAAATAGTGACAATTTTATCCAATGTGAATATATTTTTAAGAGTTAAAAAGTCTGGTGACATTTTGCTAAGCCTTTCTTTTGACATTATTAATATGATTTGTTTTAAACAGGGTGTTTATAGTTGGCTTATTGAACGAGAATCACGATATGTGAGCGGTCAATTCCTATGGCAAACTATTCAATTCGTTGCTTTATTTTTATTTTTTCTTTTCTTATCATTAGTTGTTTAATGTTTTACACATGACCTTTAATTGTTTTATTATTTTGGCGGGTTTGTGTGGTTCTCCTTTTTTTTTATTATATATTTTTGTATTGTATGGAAGATTAGAGGTACAAGCAGAGAATTAAATTGGGAGCTCTAGAATAAATGATTTGTATTTATCTTTGTTCGTCTTTTAATCTTCAGAAATTTTTGTAGCATATCTTGTTTCTATTAAATTTATCATATTTTGTTTTGCTTTTGACAGGTTAAGCCTAGATCGACCTGGAGTTTTAAGATTGATTGATGAGGCGAAGACTGTTGTAAGATACTTTACTTTTAATATAATTCAACTAACTTTACATCTTTATGCCAGAACAATCCTATTTTAAATAGGAATGGATTAAATCTAAGGACTTTATATTAAAAGAGATAAATCAGTTCGTACAAGATTTATTTTCATACAACAGATTCCTCATTTGGAACCTGCTGGATTTTAAGAGGTCAAGATTAGGAGGACCACAACTATTTTGAATATATGAATGAAAGTGTATTCCTGCAAAGAATTTTTAACATAGTACTATATTTGGAAGTGTATATGAGAAAACTACAGCTTAAGAATCTCTGTGTACTTGACTATATATGAGATTACGTACTTACATGTTCCCAGCAAACAGACTGTACTTTGTCCAATATCCTCCTTTTCTCGGTGTGAAGTTGTCAATTAAGGTTAAAAAGTCGTTCAATCAAGTCTCTATATATCAGGAGTATACTCTATATTTATTGAGTTAACGATAGTCAATTAGTCATGCGTATTGATCTAACAACTTGAGCATTATTGTTTTTCACCTGATTTTTAATTTTCAAATTAAAATTTAATTTAAACACGGAGATAGATAGTATAAGAGTTTATTACGAGGCTCTTTACACTAGATAAAGTTAATTGCTATGTACTATTCTCTTGGTGATATTCCTGAAATATTTAACCTTTTAATATTTTCTTCAATAATAAATACAAATTCTTACATAATGTGCACGCGCAGAAACTAGTTATTTATAAGTTGAGTTGGCTGCCATCATATATGTGAAAAATAAGTAAAATAAGTGGAGGCAAGAAATTCACATGGTTGTATATATGAAAAGGCATCTTATTGTCAAGATCTTCTGGTAGTTGTCAACGTCTCATCATCACATTTCCATTGTATCATCTAGGAATGGGAAATCAAATTATTTAAACCAATATAGGTACACTTATGTTTGGTACGAGTGAGAAATTGAGACGCATATATTCCTTTACTACTTAATTTCGTAATATAATAGACCAATAAAAAATTTCCTCGCCTTCCATTCCTCTCAGCTAAGCAGGCAAAGCAAGGAAATTTCTAGTAAGGACCAAAGTAGAAGGGCAGAAAAATTACCCCAGCCCTTCATACTTAGAAATTAATAAGACTGCTCGGCACGACTGTCTTATAGCATGTTTGGCCAAGCTTCTCAATTAAAAGTCAAAAATATTTTTTTTAAAAAAATAATTTAAAATTTTTTAAGGTGTTTGGCCAAAAGAAAAAAGCGCTTTTGAAAATAAGCAGAAGCAATTTATTAATATTTTACGATAAAAATATCCTTATTAAAAAATACTTAATCATACTGTTTTTAAGTATTTTAACCAATATATCTCTCAATGTAAATAATACTTTGTTCCCCGCTTCCATCTTTTAAATTAACTTTATTTCTATTGAGTAAAAACTATAATATATATTTTTATTTTATAGTTTTACAATTAAACTAAATGAAAATAAGAAAATTAAATTTAGTCTCTCATAAAAATTATTTAAATCTTTTATATTTTTAAATAATATTAGTTGCAAATTGAATCTTAATACTGTCCTTTCTCGTAATTTGACACTCAAAAACAGTTTTTGTAAAGATTATCCAAATACATTTTGTTTAGAAAAGTACTTCTCAAATGAGTTGGCCAAACACAAGCTGCTTATTCTTCAAAAGTACTTAGAAAAAAAATACTTCTAATAAAAGTACTTTTCAAAATAAGCAGTTTCTAGCCGTTTAGCCAAACAGGCTCTTAGTCTATATAAGTATATAACAAGACAATCGAATGCATGTAAAGCAATCAAAGTTCTACTATCTAAGATTGATTTCAGATTTTCCTTCTCTTGTGTAACTTAGTCATGGAAAATACAAGCTACAATAACCTTGAAAATAATATAGGTGGGGAAGCACCTTTTGAATTTCCGAATCTACTCTCCGAGATGTTTTCATCTTTCCCTAATCAAAATCCCAGCAGCTCTTCATTGGAACAACATGGAATAACAGTAGTAAAAGAAGCTTCAAAAGTTGCTTTTCCTTCACCGTCCTCTATTTCTTCCCACAACATGATTTCTTTTGGGAATCCAGCAGAGTCTAATTATATCCTAGGGGATGAACAAGATTATGATATGATGTCGGTCGAGAAAGTCATGAACCTGTCTTCTTCATCAACAGCACCGCCTAAGAGGATAAGTAGGAGCCCTTTGCTATCTCAAGATCATCTTTTGGCTGAACGGAAACGCCGAGAAAGGCTTACCCAACTTTTTGCTGCCTTGGCCAAAAGTTTACCTGACCTCAAGAAGGTACTTCAAAGTTTTGTTCTCTAATCAGCTCTAAATCTTTATTCAGTGAGTTGAATGTTACAAGATCTAAAGTAGTTCTATGTGGTACAAACTAAGAACTTATATCGTTTGGGTTCAAGCAATTAATTTGAAATCCATATATAGATTAAAGGTGATGCCCAACTACGTCATATAAAAGAAACTAAGCAGTCATCGCAAATATATCTGGTTTAATTCCGGAGTCGAATCCTATAGGGAGCACCACATCTAGAAAGTAATAATTTTACTAGCCAAGTCTCAAGATCCAATCAAATCCAAAGGACGAACTAGAATTCATTAAGAATTATTAAGTAACTAAAAGCAAAAGTAAATGGAAAATAGAGAATAAATAAACCGTGACAGTCAATATGAGAGAGCGTATGGTTATGATTTTCTTAATTAGCGGGATGAAATGCAGACAAGTTCCTAAAATCACGTCATCTTCTCCTCTATTGATGGCAAATGCTAGAACTACCATAACTCTCTTCCAAACAGTTATGTGTTTCACCTAGATTTATTCTTCCGAACTAAGTCTAGGCGTTTAGATAGCTTAATTACGTGCCACAATCAGATTCGTTATTCCTAACCCCTCCTAACATCTTTCTAAATATCTTTCAATCGATTAGAGAAAAGTATTGTATTCAACTCTAATCTAACACTATGTTCTCTTTCGAGCAACTCTAGATCAGGAAACTAACGCAATCATGCGGATAATCACAAGTAGATATAGAGAAGAATAAATATAATCATGAAAGAATTACGTAATTGTAATATTTGTTTACAGCATTCCACCCATAAAAACGTACTCCCATCCATTCCAAAATGGTTGTCATAATTCGGATTTCGAGAGTCAAACGAGTTCATTTTGACCGTTAAACATAGAATCTTTAAGTTTTTTGTAACGATGTTTATATATTTAGAAACTACACTAAAAGTACTATAAGTCACAATAATTAATAATTCAAAATATTTCAAAGACATATGAAAATATTACGGTCAAAGTTAAATTCGTTTGACTCTCGAAATTCGAACTATGACAACCTTTTTGAAACAGAGGGAGTATATCATAACCCTAGAAATAGGTTTAGCTACTCATGCTCAAATGTAAAAACATAATAAATACAAGAATCATAAGGTAGAGGGAGAAGAAACTCTTGGAATCCGTTGTATTTTGACCTCTAGACTTGATATTTTCACTCCATTGCCTCCAAAATCTTGTTCAACCCTTCAAAAGATGTTTTAAGATGTAGTTATACTCTTTTAGAATGACTTGGACCGATTGATGCGGGGCATATGACCTCAAGGCCGTTCACTAGGAGTCAAGCAAAGTTGATTCAAGACACCCATCTTCACTTGACTTGGAGGGACGTGGAAGGAGGCTCCGAGAGTAGCTCGAGGATCATGCTTTTGAGCACCATGGATGGAGGAACACTTGGGCTCCAAGGGGATCCACCCCAAGCTCATTTTGAGCCTCTTGCACAAGTTCCAGAAGGAGGCGGAGCGCCTCAAAGCTGAGGCGGAGCGCCTACCAAAAAGCAGAGAGCTGAGCAGAAGAAGGCGGAGCGCCTCATCAGCTGGAGGCGGAGTGCCTCATCCTGTGGCGGAGCGCCTCCCCCTGTGATGGCCTGCGGGATATTTTACTTCTTTTTGTATGAACTTCCAACTATAGCCCTGCGTGGCCTTATTTGTTTTAACCCACTTTGGGGGTACTTTAGACCTTTTAGTATGACTAAGTGAAGCCTATAAATACTTCACTTAGCCTCCTCAAACAAGAGCTTACCTTGAATTTTATGAATGATGAAAAGAATCTATCTCTTATTTGGAGAACCCTTTGTCTTGGTTGCTTGAATTCACTAGTGGAACCTAGTTGAGTCTTGAACCGAAAATCCGATCATTCTACTTGCGAATCCCGGGTGCGACTCGAGGGTGGTTGCATAGTGTAGGTCCTTCTTGACACCGATACGAGGGTATCTCGGGACAAGTTCCCCGGGGTTACTTTGTAGGGAGTTCGAGTAGTGTCTCGCTCTCTATCTTTATTTTCCGCGTTTAGTTTGATCCTTATCATCTTGGTATCAGAGCAAGGCTCGGGTTTTGTTTCTACAAACCCTCGACCCTTGATTCTTCGTGCCTAGGTTAGTTTCTACATTAGGTTCTTATTTGTTGTTGAAGAAATACAAAAAAAAAATAGAAAAAGTTGAAAAACACAAAAAAAAATTTGACCATAAATTCTTGGTTTGTTGGACCCATTGTGTGATTGTTATTGGGGTTTATTCCTTATTGGAAACCCGTTCTTTTGGTACCCTAAATACAAGATTTGGAGTTGAAACGAAAGATTTGAAAATTTGAAACCCTTTGAAAATTTGAAAATTTTGAAACCCTAGTTTTGAAGATGATGAACATGGTGGATTGTTTGTTTTTGATTGGGGTTTGATAAAAGTTGTTGGGGTTTGTTCTTTGTGATTGAAACAACATTGGGGTACCTTTGAATTGCTAAAACAACGTGAGAATTGTCGGATTTTTGGGTGCAAAACCAAGAAAACCCGAAGTGAAACTGTGTTGAAGGTTGCAGGAGGCGGAGCGCCTAGATTCTGAGGCGGAGCGCCTAAAGTCTGTGACCTCTCTGGAATTTGCTGAGGCGGAGCGCCTCCTCCAAAGAGGCGGAGCGCCTCCAACAGAGGCGGAGCGCCTACTCTGCTGAGGCGGGGCGCCTACTTCTGGGAGTTGTTGCTTTGGGTAGTTTTTCGTAGGATCTCTTGTTTCTTTGATTGCATTGCTTCTAGCTAGTACTTCTTTGAGTAATCTTACCTACTTGAATTGTGCTAGCCCTTCTAAGCTATTAGGAAACTCAAGCCTAGACCGGAGACTAGAATTCAAAGAAGACTCGTAGTCTCATTTGGCTCAAGTCCGCACTTAAAGAGCTTATCGTTCCAATAGAGTCATATCAACTCCACTCACCCCGGAGTGCATTTGGCTTTTGAGTCGAGTGATTAAGTTGAGGTTTGCTATTCAACTTAATGAAGCTTTGGATTCAAGCAAGAGTGAAATAGCCACCACCACTAAACGAGTGAACCGAGTGAAACACTTGTGAGGGAGTGAGTGAGGTTGTCTTGCTAATGTTTGTTTCTTGTGTAGGTACAATGTCTACCGAAGGAGAAGACTTTACTAAGAATGCCCTTGCTACTATCCTTGCCAAGTTGGATAGTATGCACTTGAGGATTGAAAGCCTTGAGAGGGTGACGTCAAGTGCCCTAGTTGAGCAAGGGACCTCCAATGTCCATTCGGAGAAAGGGACCCTGAGTGTCCAAGTTGAGAAAGGGGCCCCGAGTGCCCAAGTTGATGTTGGAGAAGGCACAAGTAGTCCGACCTTTACCCCGGAACAAGTTGCGGAGTTGCTTCACCACCAACAACGGGTAAGGGAGGATCGTGATCGAATTGACCTATTGTTGGGCAATACCCAACGGGTGACTATTCCAAACCTTATGGGCAATCCCCAAAGGAATGCTCCACTTTCCGGACCAATCCGAAATGTTCAACCTCTTGAGCAAGTTGCACAAGCTCAAGAAGGGGAGGAGGATAATTATGGTGATGATGGGTATGATGCTCATTATCAATTTAGGGGTCGGAATGTGGATAGGGGTCGAGGCCGAGGTCGAGGGCCACCCCATGGGCACTTTGGAGGGAATGCTAGGAGGGATCTTGGTGGATATGGGGATCACTTTGAGGGCCAACCGGAGCCTTTCCAAGGGGGTCGTGACAACAACAACAATCTTAATAGTGTGAAGCTCACTATTCCTTCTTTCAAAGGAAGTAGTGACCCGGCGGAGTACCTTGATTGGAAGTTGTCCATGGAACGTATATTTGACACCAATGATATGCCCGAAGTGAAGAAGACCAAGTATGCTATCTCTTCCTTTGAATCCTTTGCTTCTACTTGGTGGGAGTCGGTGAAAAGGAATAGAAGGAGGACGGGAATGGTTATTAATCTTACTTGGGAAGAGTTGATCCGTGTGATGGATGAAAAGTACTTGACTAGCCAATACCGAGTGGAACAACAAAAGCGTCTCTATGAATTGAAACAAGGTTCCAAGTCGGTTGGAGAGTACTTCAATGAGTTTGAACAAGTCCGGATGACTCTAGACTTGGATGATGAAGATAATGAGACGGCCATGATCCGTTTCAAAGGGGGCTTAAACCGAGACATAGCTTCGCTCTTGAAGTTTCACAAGTACAATGATCACTACAAGCTATGTGAAGATGCGGTTGAAGCCGAGAAGTGGCTCAAAGAGGAGAAATCCCTTCGTTACAAGAGTAGTACTACTACTCCATTGAACAAGCCAAAGGATTGGAAAGCTCCTACAACAAATGCCAAATTCCCAAGTACAAGCGGTACAAGTGCTAGCAAGGATGTGAAGAAGCCTTTTGAAAGGTCTACACAACACGTGGGAGGTAACTCTAGAACTCACTTGAGTAATCCAATCTCTTCTTCTACTCAATGCTTTAAGTGTAAGGGTTATGGTCATCTCTCCAAAGATTGCCCTACCCGGAAAACTATGGTTCGTGTGGGTGACTTGGTCTATGAGCAAGATAGTGAACCCGAGGAAGAAGAGGGAGTAGAGGGTGATGAGGAGGGAGATGATGGGGAGATTGCCATGGAGGAAGATAATGATGCTCATGCCTTCCTTGTTGTGAGGAGGAGTCTAGGAGCCATGTGTGTGGAGGATGTTGAGACCTTACAAAGAGAGAACCTTTTTCATTCCAAATGCCGATTCATGGGTCTCCTTTGCTCTATGATCATTGACTCGGGGAGTTGTGCTAACGTTATTAGCCAAACACTAGTTGCCCAATTGAAAATACCCACCCTAAAACACCCAAATCCTTACCGGCTACAATGGCTTAGTGAGTGTGGTGAGTTGAAGGTGGTTAAACAATGTTTGATCAAGTTTAAGATTGGGAACTATGTGGATGAGCACATGTTCGATGTTGTGCCTATGCAAGCGTGCCACCTTCTCTTTGGGAGGCCATGGCAATTTGATCGACGTGTGGTTCATAATGGCCATGCCAACACCTATACGGTGACGCATGAGGGGAAAAGTTCGTGCTCCAACCCTTAACTCCCAAACAAGTGAGCGATGACTACAAACGGATGCGGGAGTTGAGAGAAGCGGCAAAGGCTAAGTCGGTTGTTGAGACTAGCCCTTTGTCCACAAGCTTGGTGGCAATCCCACCAACTTCTACCGGTGGCATGTGTGCCATGATGCAACCGGGCGAGGTCCTAAGAGGAAATGATGGCAACAAGCTTCTCATATGCCTAGTGCACAAAGGTATGGTTCTAACCTCCGATCTTGATTTTTCTACTGACCCTTTGCCTAGTGTGTTTGAGAATGTTTTGAAGGATTTTGGTGACATGTTCCCGGATGAGATGCCGGATGGATTACCTCCTTTGAGGGGTATCGAGCACCAAATCGACTTTGTCCCGGGATCCCAAATCCCAAACAAACCGGCCTATAGGAGCAATCCGGAAGACACAAGAAAATTGCAAAAGCAAGTAGATGACTTGCTCACTAAAGGCTTGGTGAGGGAAAGCTTGAGTTCTTGTGCCGTACCTGTGATCCTTGTTCCTAAAAAGGATGGCACTTGGAGGATGTGTGTTGATTGTCGGGGCCATGAACAAAATAACGGTAAAGTACCGTCATCCCATTCCCCGACTTGATGATATGTTAGATGAATTAAGTGGTTCATGTGTGTTTAGCAAAATTGACCTTAGGTCCGGCTACCATCAAATCCGGATGAAACCCGGTGATGAATGGAAAACCGCATTCAAGACCAAGTTTGGTCTCTATGAATGGTTGGTGATGCCCTTTGGGCTCTCCAATGCACCTAGCACTTTCATGAGGCTAATGAACCATGTTCTAAAGCCATTCATCAACAAGTTTGTGGTCGTCTACTTTGACGATATATTGATCTATAGCAAATCAATAGACGACCATGTTGATCACCTTAGGCAAGTCCTTGAAAAGTTGAGAGCCGAAAAGCTCTATGCTAATTTTAAAAAGTGTGCCTTTGGTGTTGAGAAGGTAGTCTTTCTTGGGTTTGTTGTGAGTGCCCAAGGAGTGGAAGTGGATGAGTCTAAGGTAGAGGCCATACGTGATTGGCCTACTCCTACTACCGTGACTCAAGTGAGGAGCTTTCATGGTCTTGCTAGTTTTATAGACGATTTGTGAAAGACTTTAGCTCCATTGCCGCTCCACTCACCGAATTGGTGAAGAAGGGCAAACCTTTTGTTTGGGGAGAGCCTCAAGAGAAGGCCTTCCAAGAATTGAAAAGTAGGTTGAGTACCGCCCCCTATTGCAATTGCCCGACTTCGGAAAGGCATTTGAGGTTGAATGTGATGCCTCGGGGGTGGGAATTGGTGGTGTTTTAATGCAAGATGGCAAACCCATAGCCTACTTTAGTGAAAAATTGAAGGGTGCATCTTTGAACTACTCTACGTATGACAAAGAGATGTACGCCTTGGTGAGAGCTCTTGCTCATTGGCAACACTACCTTTGGCCTAGAGAATTCGTGATCAAGAGTGACCATGAGTCACTCAAGCATCTTAGAGGCCAAGAGAAATTGAACAAGCGTCATGCCAAGTGGGTAGAGTTCATTGAGTCTTTTCCCTATGTTATCCAATACAAGAAAGGGAAAGACAATGTTGTGGCGGACGCACTCTCCCGGAAGTTTGCACTAGCCACCACCCTAGCCTCCAAGCTCATGGGTTTTGAGAGCATTAAATTGATGTATGCTCATGACCCTAAGCTAAAGAGCATCCACGAAGCTCTTGAAAATGGGGAAAGGGTTGAAAAATACCAATGGGTTAATGGATATATCTTTAAAAATGGTAAAGTGTGTGTTCTCGAGTCCTCTTGGAGGGAATTGTTGATTCGTGAAGCTCATTATGGGGGCTTGATGGGACACTTTGGGAGAAACAAGACCTTGGCCATTCTCATGGAGCAATTCCATTGGCCAAAGATGGGGGTTCAAGTTGAAAAGCTTTGCAAAAATTGCCTTGAGTGCAAGCATGCGAAATCTAAAGCAAACCCCCATGGTTTGTATACTCCTCTCCCCGTGCCTACTAGTCCGTGGATTGATATATCAATGGATTTTGTGATGGGCTTGCCACGGTCTAGGGGGGGGGGGGCCATGATAGCATTTATGTTGTCGTGGATAGGTTCTCCAAAATGGCTCACTTCATTCCTTGTAAGAAGTGTGATGATGCACAACATGTTGCCTCTTTGTTCATTGACAATGTCTTGAAATTGCATGGTGTGCCTCAAACCATTGTAAGTGATAGGGACACTAAGTTCCTAAGCCACTTTTGGAGGAGTTTGTGGGGTGCCCTTGGCACCAAGCTCTTGTTTTCTACGTCCCACCACCCACAAACGGATGGGCAAACCGAGGTGGTAAACCGGACTTTGGGTGCTCTTCTAAGGGCCATGACCCGAGGTAAGGCCGGGACGTGGGTTGATAAACTTCCTCTCATGGAGTTTGCCTACAATCGTACTTTGCATAGTTTGATTGGCATGACTCCGTTTGAATGTGTGTATGGTTTTAATCCCTTGATTCACCTTGATCTAACCCCTTTGCCAAGGGAAATGGTTGTTAATTTTGAAGGAAAAAGTCGAGCAAAGGCTATGATTGAGCTCCATGCTAAAGCCAAGAAGAACTTGGAGGAAGCCTATGCCAAGGTTGCCTCCAAGAAGAACAAGGGAAGGAAGAAGCTTGAGCTCAAAAAGGGAGATTGGGCGTGGGTGCACTTCCGCAAAGAAAGGTTTCCAAACCTTAGGAAAGGGAAGTTGGCACCCCGTGGAGATGGACCTTTTCAAGTGCTTTCCAAGATCAACAACAATGCCTGTGTGATTGATCTACCCGATAAGTACAATGTGTCTAATACTTTTAATGTGACTGACTTGACCCCTTGTGATGTAGGAGATGGTGATGCCGGAGAGGAAGAAGCCATGGTTTCGAGGACGAAACCTTCCCAAGAAGGGGAGGATGATGCGGGGCATATGACCTCAAGGCCGTTCACTAGGAGTCAAGCAAAGTTGATTCAAGACACCCATCTTCACTTGACTTGGAGGGACGTGGAAGGAGGCTCCGAGAGTAGCTCGAGGATCATGCTTTTGAGTACCATGGATGGAGGAACACTTGGGCTCCACGGGGATCCACCCCAAGCTCATTTTGAGCCTCTTGCACAAGTTCCAGAAGGAGGCGGAGCGCCTCAAAGCTGAGGCGGAGCGCCTACCAAAAAGCAGAGAGCTGAGCAGAAGAAGGCGGAGCGCCTCATCCTGAGGCGGAGCGCCTCATCCTGAGGCGGAGCGCCTCATCAGCTGGAGGCGGAGCGCCTCATCCTGAGGCGGAGCGCCTCCCCCTGTGATGGCCTGCGGGATATTTTACTTCTTTTTGTATGAACTTCCAACTATAGCCCTGCGTGGCCTTATTTGTTTTAACCCACTTTGGGGGTACTTTAGACCTTTTAGTATGACTAAGTGAAGCCTATAAATACTTCACTTAGCCTCCTCAAACAAGAGCTTACCTTGAATTTTATGAATGATGAAAAGAATCTATCTCTTATTTGGAGAACCCTTTGTCTTGGTTGCTTGAATTCACTAGTGGAACCTAGTTGAGTCTTGAACCGAAAACTCGATCATTCTACTTGCGAGTCCCGGGTGCGACTCGAGGGTGGTTGCATAGTGTAGGTCCTTCTTGACATCGATACGAGGGTATCTCGGGACAAGTTCCTCGGGGTTACTTCGTAGGGAGTTCGAGTAGTGTCTCGCTCTCTATCTTTATTTTCCGCGTTTAGTTTGATCCCTATCACCGATCCTGACCTAAAAATACCCGTCCAAAACTAATATGAAATCGGAGCAGGAAAATATGCCTACCGCGTTGTGCGTCGCGTCCCATCGCACAACTCGACAAGTCTTTTTTCTCAGAATTATAAAAATTTCAACTCTCTGGATTCCGCTCTTACCTCGTTGGCTATGCGATGCAGGGTGTGGCGCAGTAAGCCAATTCCACTGGAGATTCAGAATTGTAGTCTCCAACTCATTTTTCCGGTGTCTTGGGCCTCTACTCATATTTCAAAGCGTCAATTTTTCCTCTTTTAAACTCTAGAATGACCATATTTCCCCCATTTTATTCTTGCACAATAAAACAAACCATATAAGCATAAAACGCCTAGAGTATTACTCAAACGATAAGTAAAGTAGCTAGATATGAGGTGAGATGAAGGCTAAGAATATGTACTTTCACCGAATATCAACATCCTACTTGAACCTTTGATCGTCCTCGAGCAAACTTAATACTCTTCACCATCCTTACTACTCTCTACCCTTAAGAACGACTCGTAAACTAGAACTCAATTCAAGTACTCCTCACACTCCTCACTAGCTCTCCAATGCCAAGAATTTTTAAAATGATTAGAGCCCGACTCGTAACATCCTAGCCTCAAGATCTAACTCTCTAACACCATCTTTTATAGACTTGCACTCTCACTCTAGTCAATATGTCTAATAACTTTACATATCCTTCGTGACTCATGTTCCGTCACCACAATGACGTCTACACACATAGAAGAATAATTGCAAAGCTTGGAACATAAAATTGGAAGAATTTACTCACACTCACAAAGAACTTTATGTGACTCACAAAATGCACTAGAACCTCTCCTTATGCAATACTTCACTCATGCAAACTAGCTCAGTCTAGAATCAAGTAGGTCTTTATTTAGTTGTAATGTAAGCTTTGAGATGGGTAGGATATATATATGGATGATAGTGACTATACCTCTCTGAGCACTTTAATTTATGTAACACTTTCAGCACTTTTTCTCTGTTGTGCTATTTCACAAACAATTATCACTTTCCCAACTCCAATTCTCCCCTCTTCTTTAAGCATGAGAAATTTCTACTGTCTAGAATTTTTTTTTTCAGTTTTCTTCTTTTCTTTCATTCTTCTTCATCTTCTTTTTTTGTTACCATTATTTTGTCAAAAAAAGTACCTCTAGAATTGTTTCTTTTTACGAATCCATAATACACAAAGTATATCATCCTACACTTAGGTGTTTACCACTCATCCAAACCTTTAGTGCTCAAAAGAGATACAAGGACTCAAAAGAAAGTTAATTTAGAACAAAGGGCTTCTAGCTTGTAATGTATTTATCAGGAAAAAAAAAAGTCTAAGACTCAAAGGGGCTAACTATGGAAAATATACATTGGGTAGGCTAAAGGTTCAATGGCTTAACAAAGAAACGCCTTTATCCCTTCCTAAACTGAGCAAGACTTGCACTCACAGAGCACACAATCGAACAAAGTCTCAGACATCAAATGATCACAGAATACTGGAAACCTCACACTCATAATGACATATAAGTCACTTAGGATGGATCAACTCTGATACTCAACTAAAATAAAGTAAGACAAGCTATCGTGATATCGCACACCCAAGAGCCAAAATATGAGCCTAAGCGTACAAGTAAGGTACTCCACATTCTCAAGGCATAAAAAAAACAAGAGATTCATGAAAACAACAAATAAATCAAGCTCAAAATATCTAAGCCATGCTAGTAAGGCAAAGAGTTACATGAGCCACTACCTCATTATCTAACCTATACCCTGTTCAAAGACTCATCTCTTGGAAAAGAACCGATACACTAAGAAAAACCAACAGGGATTATTCAAAAACACAAAGGTAACATGGAAAGTTCCCCACCCCACACTTAAAATCACGCGTTGTGCCCAGGGCATAGAAACAAAGAGAGAATGTAAGAAAACCCCTGACTCAACAGTCTGAAGCACTTGCACACTTGTATTAGATTCTCTTGCAAACCTATCGGTTGGGTACTCAGACTTCTCTCAAATTAAGTCATTGTCATCATCAGTATGAGATGCGTCCACCCACACTTAGACTCGAACATCTTAATCCTGCACAAAGAAACAAACAAGTGACATGTACGTTTTTTTATTTTTCTTTTATATAATTTTTTTATTTTTGATTTTTTTCCATTACACTCATGGTTGCCTCCCATGCAACACCTTAGTTTACGTCGTGGCACGAGGTCTAACTTTTCAACTCACTAGACTTTTGGCCTCCATCTTGAGCTAATGAATTGGATCCCAAGCTTGGCTCAAGTTTACAACAATGTTCTTCGGGTGGTGGTAAAAATCCAAATGGGCAATGACAACGCTCAACACACACCTCGGTTTGAGGTATGACCGGTCATCGCAATACAATTTACCCAACTAGGAGTCGGGGTCGAATCCACAAGGAACAAAGTGATGCGATCAAAGTAGTGGAGGAACTAAACCTATTTGACAAAGCCAAACTATGATAACGAGGTGATGGAACGATAATAACAACTACAAACTATACTAGGAAAGCAAGTAAATGTGATCTATGGCCTTCTCACAACCAAGGAAGTCAAGTTTTGAGCCTAGGATAGAATTATAGCACGGGGTTTATATATTATGGCCGAGTCGTTCTAATGTAATCCCTAGAATCCTTCCGGCCTAGAAGGGATTTACCTCAACGGCGCTCGTCAAAGCCATGGTTGAGTTTATAAAGCACTACCCATTACCCGAGGAAAGAAGACCTCTTCCGAGCGTAACTTCTTTTAGATGAGTTAGTCTATGAAATAGCCTATCAACCCAAATCCTCGCTAGCTTCACTATTCTACGCTAACTAATCTCTCCCGAGTCTTTAATTAGCAAAGTAGACTTGCAACTTAAGTGTCGCGAGCACAAAAGTCAAGCAATCAAAACAATGGAAGCTAGATAATCAAAACCCACATATATAAAATCAAATCCTATTCATGAATCATTCACATAATCATGTTCAAAATACACCAACTAATCAAATATAAGAATACAATTCAAAGAGATAAAGAAAGGGACAAAGAATTGTTCATTTAAAGTGCACCCATTCTTTGATCTCAAGAGTTGTTGATGAATTCTTGCTCCCAAGTTTGGAAAAATGGCCAAAAGATATGTACAAATGAAAGCTACAAACTATTTATGTTTTGCCAAAATGAAATACCATCATTTTCCACAATTCTCCCTAGGTTAAAATGAAGAAATTCTGAATTTTCACGCCATAGCCACCCTGGTACTTAAGTTCACCCGCTAGCCACTTTTTCGCTGCTCAACTTAGTCACTGTTTCACGCATAGCCACTTTTCTGCTGTGTTTTTGACAGACTAGCCAGTTTTCTTCTTTTTCTTTATCTTGGCTTCTTTTTAACTTGTTTCTTCCATCACTCTTCTCCAAACATATTCAACCTACAAAATGCAACAAAACCATGATAAGTGCACTTATTCCATCAATTTAACACAACAATAGCTCAAGTACAAGTATGTAATGTGTGGTAATTAGCCACACATCACACCCCCAAACTTAAACTGTTGCTTGTCCTCAAGCAAAGCACACACCTAAATTCCAAATTGCATTTCAATCTATTCATGCACCTTTTTACTAAAGCCACAACAAGTCAAAAACATTTTTAAGTTCAACAACAAATGGCATCGGTTGGTACCAACAATTAAGCCAAGCCATGTGAACTACACTTTCTTTTTCAAACCACTATATTTTCAAACCAAGTGCTCATCAATGATACAAATCAAAAGGCAATCAAGTCATGACACTATACTTTCAAAGTTTGCCTCTTTGTCACAAGAGCTCACTTCTTTGCTCTCTTACCTCAATTGGAAAATGAAACAAAGTCCTCAACTCAACTTCACAAGTGCCCTCACCACACAAGAGAGTATCCCAAACACGCAAAAATGCAATATTAAACACAAATGGGATATATGATAGAAGAATTCACTCACTCTCTCAAAAGAAGTTCAACTTGCAGACTAGAGATACCATAAGTTTGCCCTTCATGTACATCTCCACTAATGTAGGAATGCTTGACCCGAAATCAATTAGGACTTTTTTAGGGTTGTAATGTAGGCTTTTGGTCAAAGGTGGGGTAAAATTTGGGCAAATAGTGACTACACACCTCCTTGAGCACTACACCGTATAGAAATTGAAAGCACGCTTCATTTTTCTTGCACTTACACCTTGCTAAATTGGGGATCATACACTAGTCTTCCCCTCTTTATTCATCAATTCCATTTTTTCTTCTTTTCTTTCACTTACTTCTTTTTGTTTCTTTTCTCTTTCCTTTCTTTTTCTCTTTTTTTTTCTTTTCAACTTACTTTTGTTGCTCTTTCTTTTTTTTTTTTTTTTCTTTTGATTTTCATTAACTTCCACACTTTCACCATAACTCGTGCCACCCCCAAACTTAGGCTTTTGCCTAAGTTGCACGTCTTTCAATGCACTCAAGGAGGTCGGGCCAAAAAGAGGGTTAGTGCTTTAAGCACTTAGAATTGGTCCGGGTTAATAATGTGGTTGCCAAAAGAAAGGATATTAAGCTCAAAGGGGTTGACTAAGGTTATAATACAAGGGTAGGCTTTTTAGGTTACTAGCGGGCCAAAGAAAGCCTAAAATCACTTTTCAAGTCAAGCACCACCTAGGATTTCGCCTCGAAGCACACTTAGGGCAAGTTTTAGATCTAAAGCGCACAAATGAGCACACAAACACCTCACCACACATGGCACAAGCAAAGAGAGGAAGACAATTATATTCGAGTCCCAATTAGAAGCAATTGAACTCTAAAGCTCACTCATAGTCTAATGAGAACTAATTAGTGAACACAAGAGCCAAAAGTTGAATTTAAAGATCATAACACAATTCACCAACAAAATTTTTCTATCCCATTTTTCAAAACAAGCTCACATGACAAGGATTAAATAATGGTGGAACCAAACATGCCAAAAATTGGCCAAGGGGCAAAAATCCACAACTACTACTATACTACTATTACTACTAATTAAATCCTAAAGATGCCCGGTTCAACACAATTACTTCCTTGGAAAAGAACCATGGCAAAGAAAAACCAAGGAGGTTATTTCAAAATTTTTGTACAAAAATGGTATTTACAATGAAAAGGGTTGTTCGGACCCAAATGAGGCTTTCGCACCCAAGTGGGATGCCTACGTATCACACAAAGGTGAATCAGATAAAAAGAAGCAACATCCCAAGCGTAGTTCATGGGAGTACTTTTTGTTTTTGAAAGTTTTTCTCTTTTTTCATTTTTTTTATAATAAAATACTACCCAAGAGCACAAATTAAACTAAGAACAAGAATAAACAGTTACTATAAAAAAATAATATCCTAATATAGTATAAAAATGCTCGAGAAAGATCAATTCTACCAAATTCATCAAGTACACTAACATTATTCACAATCAATATATAATATCATCCTAAAACAATTAAGCTCCTCCCCCAACTTAAAATGTTGCCTTGCCCTCAAGGCAACTAAACAATAAAGAGCAAAGTTATGAGGGCTCCCTGAAATGTGTCTCTGGAAATTTGTCTTGTTGTTGCTCCTCCTTGAACCATTTCAGTCAACTGTCCAGTTCTTCGTGTGCTAAAGTCTCAACCCTTTCGCTTCTTTTGATTCCTTGCCTATGCACTCTCTGCTTCCTCTCTTTAATTTCATCTTGAAGCGTTTACCATTTTTAAAGTACCTGCTAAACATCGGAAGTAAGTTCCAACATCTAAACTTAGAAACAAGCTAACAAAGAAGCAAACAGCATAGGGGTATTCAGACTCCCCCTATGGAATTAACAACCACCAATAAGCCATTCATGTCCAAAAATTCAGCTTCTAAGCATTATGAGTTCACTAGCCTAAGGTGCTCAAGTGTAGCACAGAGATAGCCAGGAAGGCAGGGATCTACTCAAGCAATCGGGCGAGTTCACAATCAATAGCCACTGTCTAACTATGCTTCAACAGCCCAGCACTATTAGGATTCAGTCTAACTAATTTTCAATGATGTTCAATCTCCAGAACCCAACAAAAAGCATACAACAGTCACACAGCCATCAAACTTCTCAAGTCAGCCATTAATGAAGAGAAAGGAAAAAGGATGTCTCAAGCTGGTAAAGTACAACATTGACAATACTAAATTTAATCACCAAAATCCACTCCTAATCCTTCTAAACACTGTCTAATGCTCCAATTCCAAATAAACACAAGAACGACTTCCATTACAGTGAAGTCTTCTTAAGATTGAGAACAATCTACAACAGTGAACAACAAAAGAATAACCACAGACTTGCAATCAAATTCAAGAACACCAGAGAACCTCCATTTTTTTTTTAGCCTATGAAACTCAGACTCTACCCCAATGTATTACCAAAATAAAAGAGAACAACATGTTTTCCCTTCCTTTTTCAAAGTTTATTCACGATCACAGAAAGCATCAAAATTACAACTCGCATGTCTGGCTCTAAAAAATTTCCAGGAGCAATAGCTTTTCAGTGAACTGCAACTCCAACCTCCAGATAGGCAACTATAGAATCAGCATCACAAGGTAACAGAACAACATCACAACTGCCATGGTAAAAAGCTCACTAGTGTAATTTCACAGCCACAAGTGCAAAAGAAAGCACTGTTCATGCTCACTCTCAAAAGAAGTACTCTTTACCAGCTTTAGTCACAGAATTCACACTCTTACAATCAACAACTAATCTTCTTAAAATAAGACTCACCAGGTCAGCATGCACTATCACAGTAATATACTCCATTTTTTAAAGTTCTATCCATTTCAGGTGTAAGCAATTTACCAGAAGGCAAAGAAGGGTCCAAGACAGGTTCAATTTTCAAGAAAATGTTTAGCAGACAAGCTAGACCTCTCCAAACTGAAAGTAATTACAACCAACCACACATACGTAATACTAATGAGTGCAGCCTATTTCTTGCATCAATTTCAATTGAACCTCCAGGCTGCACACACATAGACTAGTTAAAGAACTCACCTGCTTCTTTAGGCTTCCAACAATCATAATCTAGAAAAACTCACATACAAACACATCAATATCAACTTAAGTGAAAGTCTGTTCATTTCTTGCTCATTCTAGATAGTCCGGTTGAACAATTATGACAAGAGTTGGTTGCTTATGCATCAATTTCGATTAATGTTCAAACAGTTGTCAGGGATTAAGTGCACAAATTAGCAAAAATTTGAAGATTTCAGCACCTTATCAATGGTCTATGGTTCAATCATGACAGAACAGCCTCTAAACATCACTGTAAATGGTATTCTAACTCAACAATTTAGCACAAAATTCAGTCCTTGGAATGGTACTTCACTGTCCAAGACTCAGACCTTTCAGTTAGTACGACTAGCAATGCCACTTTTGGGGACTGATACAATAAAGAAGAGGGCATCAAGATCACTCGTCGCACCCAGAAACACGAATCAACCGGAACATGCCATTGAGGCATTTCATCAAACAGGACAAGGGCATCAATTTGTTTTGAGACTTCAACAAACATGGGTATAATCAGACTTCCCAATTTTCTATTTTTTTTTTTAACAGAACCAGCACTCACAGATATACTCGCAACCAATCTCACCAATCATCAACCAGAGCAACACCAGAATTAACATCAACAGAGAGGGGGTAATGGGGATTACGGGAATGGGAATTAGTGACAGGGGCAGAATCTTCGATAGAGCGAGGACAGATTAGAAAGGAGAAGCGATTTACCTGAGCGACGACGCGAATGGTAGGGCTGCGATGATACAACAACGGGCAAAGGGTGGTGGTGAAACAGTGTCAACAGTGGCAGATAAGGAGAAGATTCATACCTGAGTTGCTGAAGTTGACGTGTTTCTGCTCACTGGCGGTGTCGTGGTGGTGATTGGAGGTGCGGCAGTGGTGAGGGAAGGCGAGGGAATTTGGTACAGGGGTGAGTGTGTGCGTGTTTATTATTTACAGTGTTTTTGACTCCTTGAATTAAAATTAAAGTGGTGAGTGTGTGCCTGTCTATTGTGTGAGGCGGGGCGCCCTTGTGAGAGGCGGACCTCCCTTTCAAATTACAGAGAGCAGAAGCTTATTTTACAGAGTTGTTACTCTCAAACTTTCCAAATTCAGTCCAAGCGGCATTCAAAAATCAGGAAAACTTGATAGATTGATCAAAAACAATAACATAGACTAATTTTTGGATTTAAAATATAAAAATTAAATAAAATTTAAAAACGCTTGGGTTGCCTCCCAAGAAGCGCCGCATTTAACGTCGTGGCAAGACGAGTACCAAAATCACACTTTTCTCTCCATTTTGTAAATGTGAATTGTCTCCCCAACTTTGAATCAAGCTTTTCATTGTGCTTTCGGGGTGGTGGTACGAATTTCAAAGTTGCAAAGGCCGAATACTTCATTTTGCACTTCTTGGCCTTCAAGTGAGGGATGTCGTTTTGTTTTCTTGTTGTGGCAAATTCAACAATGTACCCATTTTGCCCATCAACACCAAAAATATCCAAAGCTGTTTGTTCTTCCATTTCCATTGTCTCATCCACACATAGAGTTGAAAAATGAAGTGAATGAGGTCCCAATTGTTTTAACACCAATGGAGCACCACGCATGACATACTCCTCTTCAAATATGCTAGAGTCTTCATCACAAAAGTTCTTCATTTCCGCTCTAGACTCCAACACAAATTTCTTGTTCACGGTATCATTACCAAATATCTTGAAGATGTGATCACTTCCATGAGTTCCCATGATTTGACTTGTGCTCTCTTCCACAAATTCGGTCATTTCTAGCATATCATTCACTATTTCTTCATGTTGAGCCGTGGAAGCTTCAACCATTTCATGCACTAGAATTTTCAAGACACGAGCTTCAAGATCAAATTGGTTCACTCTTTGTCCTAGTTCTTGTTTTTCATGTTCGAGATCCCAACCATATTACATTTAAGTCATGAAGACGTGCTTCATGGACTTTCATTTTTCGAGCTTGATCTCGGAGCCAAGCTCGGCTCACAATTTCTTCTTCATCCCAATTGTGCTTTTCTTCAATAATTCTTTCTTGATATTCAAGCACATCTTCAACGGAGGATTCTTCTTGGAACTCAACCTCATCTTCCATATAACGCCTTTGTTGAAATTTGGCAACACCCTTAGTTTGTTGATCATTGAAGGTGTCAACCAATTGGCTCAATTGAGTTTTCAAGTTGTGAATTGCCAAGCCATTTTGATGGATATTCTCTTTTATCTCCTTGAAGGCTTCATCATTCTCACAATGACATTCAAGTATTCGTTGCATCAAATATTCACATCTCTCATTTTGGGTGCATTCTTCTTGTGAAGTGGACAAGCCCATCTCTTCTTGAAACTTTTCTTGGATGCCTTGCCATTCGGGTTCAAGTTCCATATTCATGACTCTATTGGACCTATCAAACTCGTAAGCATCATTAGCACCATTACAAAAATCATTATGAGAAGAATAAAAAATATTAGGACAACCATCCTAATGACCATTTTGGCCACTACACTCATGACATATGTTCCACTCAAAGGATTGAGAAGGTGCACTCAACTCGTTCCCGGAAACAATTTCACAATCTTGAAAATAGTGTGGTCCTCCACAATAAGGACAAGGATCATTCACATATGGATTTCCAATATTTGACCAATCTTGATTCCATGATGTCATTTTAAGATAATTACTAAAAAGCTAACTAACTAGCTAACACAAGTAAATACTACACTTCAAACAAATATTTACAATTTACAAAGAACATTACTACTATTCACAATTTTAACGAGAACGGTTCACAAAGTTTGGAACTAAGCCAACTAGCTCAACTCCTCAAACTACTCTAATACGCCAATTGTTCCCCGGCAACGGCGCCAATTTTGACAACGCTCAACACACACCTCGGTTTGAGGTATGAACGGTCATCGCAATACAATTTACCCAACTAGGAGTCGGGGTCGAATCCACAAGGAACAAAGTGATGCGATCAAAGTAGTGGAGGAACTAAACCTATTTGACAAAGCCAAACTATGATAACGAGGTGATGGAACGATAATAACAACTACAAACTATACTAGGAAAGCAAGTAAATGTGATCTATGGCC
This sequence comes from Petunia x hybrida, assembly GCA_037355625.1. Classification (NCBI taxonomy): domain Eukaryota; kingdom Viridiplantae; phylum Streptophyta; class Magnoliopsida; order Solanales; family Solanaceae; genus Petunia; species Petunia x hybrida. Next base: position 26,970,472 of record JBBBVM010000041.1, read on the forward strand.
TTCTCACAACCAAGGAAGTCAAGTTTTGAGCCTAGGATAGAATTATAGCACGGGGTTTATATATTATGGCCGAGTCGTTCTAATGTAATCCCTAGAATCCTTCCGGCCTAGAAGGGATTTACCTCAACGGCGCTCGTCAAAGCCATGGTTGAGTTTATAAAGCACTACCCATTACCCGAGGAAAGAAGACCTCTTCCGAGCGTAACTTCTTTTAGATGAGTTAGTCTATGAAATAGCCTATCAACCCAAATCCTCGCTAGCTTCACTATTCTACGCTAACTAATCTCTCCCGAGTCTTTAATTAGCAAAGTAGACTTGCAACTTAAGTGTCGCGAGCACAAAAGTCAAGCAATCAAAACAATGGAAGCTAGATAATCAAAACCCACATATATAAAATCAAATCCTATTCATGAATCATTCACATAATCATGTTCAAAATACACCAACTAATCAAATATAAGAATACAATTCAAAGAGATAAAGAAAGGGACAAAGAATTGTTCATTTAAAGTGCACCCATTCTTTGATCTCAAGAGTTGTTGATGAATTCTTGCTCCCAAGTTTGGAAAAATGGCCAAAAGATATGTACAAATGAAAGCTACAAACTATTTATGTTTTGCCAAAATGAAATACCATCATTTTCCACAATTCTCCCTAGGTTAAAATGAAGAAATTCTGAATTTTCACGCCATAGCCACCCTGGTACTTAAGTTCACCCGCTAGCCACTTTTTCGCTGCTCAACTTAGTCACTGTTTCACGCATAGCCACTTTTCTGCTGTGTTTTTGACAGACTAGCCAGTTTTCTTCTTTTTCTTTATCTTGGCTTCTTTTTAACTTGTTTCTTCCATCACTCTTCTCCAAACATATTCAACCTACAAAATGCAACAAAACCATGATAAGTGCACTTATTCCATCAATTTAACACAACAATAGCTCAAGTACAAGTATGTAATGTGTGGTAATTAGCCACACATCAGGCAAGAAACCAAAGATTGAATTTTGTACTTCTTGGCCTTCAACCGAGGAATATCTTCTTGCCTAGAAGGCAATGCAAATTCCAGAATATATGCATCATGCACCTCTTCCTTTAAATTTTTCATTGGCTCAAAATAATCGATTTTTATGTCTCCATCCAAAAACAATGTTGAGAAATGTTTAGAATCTGGTACAATACACTCAAACCTCAAGTTATTTTCGACATCCTTTTCTTGATACAAACTAGGAACAACTAAAAGCACATCTTCAACATCCTTGGTTGACTCTAGTACCTCTTCTTCAATATTGGCATCCCAAACACCATTTGGCTAAATGGTTGACCTTCAACGAATGACACCTCCATAGAAAATTCAACTCTTAGCTCCTCGAGTAGAATATCGGTTTCTCTCTCAAAACCAAACTCTTCAATGCTTTGTATCTGTGGTTGTTTCTTATTATCCTTCTTTAATCTGCACTAATCTTTCTCCAGTAGACACATTAGCATATCACGAATCTCATTTAGGTCAGCATTCTGTTTCCTCTCAGCATCCTTCATTTCATTTCTCCTATTAACATCACTAGAAAAAGTAGAACCATCACAATAGGGGCTTGGGGAAGTGTAAGATATATAAGCACAACCAATAAAATGACTACCTTGACCGCCACACATATTGCATATGTTCCACACACAAGATTGGAAATGTTTTCACATGTAGTTTCTTCCGCAATTAAAACATGGTGGAGTATAATAAGAATAACCATTACCTAGCCACACATAATTTTTAGATGCCATGATTTTTTTATATGAACAAACAAATATGTATTAGAAATAATAATAATAATAAAACTAAAATTCTAGCAATATTTACAACTACGAACTATTGAAAATTAAAATTCACTAGAAACTCAACTATTTATACTACTACTACGTCCTATAAAAGGAACTAAGCGGTCGTCGCAAATATATTTAGTTTATGTCCGGAGCCGAATCTCACAGAGAGTGCATGTCGAGAAAGTAATAATTTTATTAGTCAAGTCTCTAGATTCAATCAAATCCAAAGGACGAACTAAAATTTATTAAGAATTATTTCGTAACTAAAAGCAAAAGTATAAATGGAAAATAAAGAAAATAAATAGTGACAGTCAATACGAGAGAACCTTAGGTTATGATTTTCCTAATTAGCTGGATGAAATGCAGACAAGTTCCTAAAATCACATCGTCTTCTCCTTATTGGTGGTAAATGCTAGAACTACCACAATTCTCTTCCAAGCAGATGTATTTCCCCTAGATTTATTCTTCCGGACTAAGTCATGGCGTTTAGATAGCTACAATATGCAATAATCAGCTTGGTTATTCCTAACCCATCCTAATGTCTCTCTAATTATCTTCTAATCAATAAGAGAAAAGTATTGTACCGCCAAACTTCTCTATAACAGTCCCTCGTTATAATATCATTTCAGTATAATGGCCTAATTTTCTCCAGAATCGATTTTTCATGTTATATTTTACCTCTCTATAACATCATTCTACCTATAACAGCAATGTCGTTCATTATAGCGGTACAGTCTTTATCAAATTGGCTCTCTATAGCAGCCATAGTCAAATATTATGTAATAGCATTTCGTAAGAGATATATTATGTATAAAATAAAATACAATATATTTATGATAATCATTGATAAGATAAATATAGACTTTTTTTAAATTCGCACATAAAAATAATTTTTGTTGAAAGTTTGGACAAAAATGTTCGTCAATTCAAGCGTTATATTGTTACTAAAAGGGCAGCCCGGTGCACAAAGCATCTCGCGTTCACGCAGGGTCCGAGGAAAGACCTCACTCCAAGGGGTGTGATGTACGCAACCTAACTTGATGCTTGAACCCATGACCTATAGGTCACACGAAGACAACTTTACCAGTTGCTCCAAGGCTCCCTTTCAATCGTTATATTGTTACTAAGAGATTGCAATTTACGAAACAACCTATAACTGTAAAATTCTTACATCAAACTTGACTTTTTTTTACAGTTTCAATTAATTTTAAATGCATATGTTCCTTAGATTTTAATTTTTTATTGGTACGGTATAATTAGTTATAAATTTTTATTAATATATTAACCTTTTCAATTTTTAATTAATGAAATATGAAAATCTATTGAGATTTTAAATTTAAAATGTATTTTTTGTGAACTAATTGACTATAACGGCTAAATGAGATCTAAACGTCAAATGTCAGTATACATGTATAACAGCACCTCGCTATAGCGGCCATGAAAATTTCAGAAAAATGCTGTTACTATAAATAGTTTGACTGTATTCAACTCTAATCTAATACTATGTTCTCTTTCGAGCAACCCTAGATCAGGAAACTAACGCAATAATACAGATAATCACAAGTAGATATAGAGAAGAATAAATATAATCATGAAAGAATGGCGTAATATCCATAAAAAGGTATATCATAACCCCAGAAATAAGTTTAGCTACTCATGCTCAAACATAAAAACAAGAATTATAAGGTAGACGGAAAAGAAACTCTTGAAATCCGTTGTCTTTCGACCTCTAGACTTGATGTTTTCACTCTCTTGCCTCCAAAATCTTGTTCAACCCTTCAAAAGATGTTTTAAGATGTTAATACTGTTTTAGATTGGTTGACCCTGACTTGGAAAAACCCATCCAAAACCAATATGAAATCGGAGCAGGAACATATGCCTACCGTGTCGCGCAGCACCGCACGACAAGCCTTTTTTCTCAGGATTATTTTCAACTCTCTGGATTTTGCCCTTACCGCGTCGCGCTATGCGATGCATGCGCGGTGCAGTAGGCCATTTCCACTAGCGGTTAGAATTTTTGTCTCCAACTCATTCTTCTCGTGTCTCGAGCCTCTACTCATATTTCAATGCACCGATTTTCCTGGTTTAGGCTCCAGAACGGCCATATCTCGCCCATTTCATTCATGCACAATAAAACAAACCATCTAAGCATAAAATATCTAGAGTATTACTCAAATGATAAGTAAAGTAGCTAGATATGAGGTGAGATGAAGGTTAAGAACATGCACTTTCACCGAATATCAATTAACATTTTACACATAACGAGTTAGTTTCATGTTTGAATTAACTCTCATGGTTAAAATCTGATTTATTAGTTCCTTTATCAATGGATTTTATGTACGCTCCAAATCTGTTTATTATGGTAATTAACCATATTGTGAATGGATTTGTAATGATTTCTACATGTAAAGAAATATACAACTACAACAACAACAACAAACCAAGTGTAATCCCTGGGGAGGGTGAGATGTACGCAAACCTTACCCCCACCAAGGTGGAGAGGCTGTTTTCGATAGACCCTCGGCTTAAAAAAATATTTGAAAATTTTGAAGGCAAACAAATATTTTGAAAATAAGATGAAGACAAACAAGGTAAGAAACACCATTAATGCTCAAGAACTCATATAAAACTACTGTAGTTAGGGTAAACATAAGAGGCCAATAGCGAAAATGGCAAGATAAGACTACTATGCATAAGAACAATACAGCTGAAATGGCAGCACTCAATCGCATTTAACCTAACCTTCTACCCTAATCCTAGACCTCCACGCTTTCCTGTCAAGGGTCATGTCCTAAAGGACCTGGAGGTGAGTCATATCATGTCGAATCACCTCGCCCTAATTCTTCTTTGGTCTGCCTCTACCTCTCCGCAGACCCAGCATAGCCAGCCGCTCATACCTCCTCACCATGGCCGTACCATCGCAACCTTACTTCTCGCATCTTGTCCGCCACTGAGGCCACTCCCACCTTATCACAAATGACCTCATTCTTAATCTTATCCAACCTCGTATGCCCACAAATCTATCTAAGCATACGCATCTCTGCTACGCTCATCTTCTGAATGTGCGTGATCTTGACTGGCCAACACTCTGCGCCGTACAACATAGCTGGTATAACGACCGCTCTGTAGAACTTACCTTTAAGTCTTTGTTTAAGCTATTTCATGATCTAAGCAGTATATATCTACGTCTTGAAATTAGGGAGGTTACTCCAAGCTTGTAATATTTGAGAAACAAATGGTGAGACTGGGGCTGTTTCCTTTATTTTCGCTGCTTTGCTCTTTGTTTTCATCAAGTACACAGTCAGCATAAAGGAATAACAACAAATTTTAAGTTTCCACAACTAAAAGTGCCATAGTCGTCAGTTTTCTTTTCCATCTTTATGGGATGGCTAACATAATTCTTGAAGTATCTTTGTATTGCTTCAGTTAGACAAAGCTTCAATTCTTGAAGATGCTGTCAAGTACATAGAACAACTTCAAGAACGTGTTAGGGACTTAGAGGAAGGGACAAAGAAAAACTTGAATATTGAATCAACTGCCGCGCTGAAACAACCTTTGGCTGCTACATCTGATAACAACACTTTACTCACTAAGAGTATTGATGAATCAATACCTGAGAATGAAATCCAGGTTGAAGTTGTAGACAAGAATGTACTTATAGGAATCCATTGCTGTAAGACCGGGAGGAGTATCTTCCCAATAATTGCAGGAGCAATGGAAAAACTACAACTTACTATTAACAACATTAGAGTTACACCATGTAATCACACTGCTCTTAATATCTCCATTCTTGCTGAGGTAATTTCTCAATTTTACAAGTTATCATGAATAATCAAATGGCTTTGCTGATATGTGTCAAGTCGAATATAATTAATGAACTTCTAATACTGAAATGCATTACTTGCAGGATCATCAAAATGTTGAAATTGGAGTGCAGGATGTTGAAAAGGCGTTCGAATTAGCTCTTTCAAGTACACCAAACATGACAGGCTAGCCAGGCAGACTAAATTACCCTTTCCCACTTTATGTATGTTCAATTTAGCCACTTTAAACGCGGCCTTGTTAAAGTTAGAAGAATGCTTTGATTGATCATTCATGTTATGAACTATCAATGTGGACAACTTCAACAATCTTTGAATCACTTATTCTCTTTTAATTTGAGCCAAGATTACCCTTGAAGGAATGACAGAATATTTAGCAATGAATTTCTTTTAAATTAGTTTTGAAATCTGTTCATATATGGATCAGACTTGATTAGAATTCGTTTTACTCCTAGTTTTGTTATTCTTTCCCCTGAAAACGACATAGCTATTCCTGGAAAACATATAATTTACTTTTTCAAAAAAAAAAAAAAAAAAAAAGCGTCATTCCAGGAGTCATCATTTCAAACTTAGTTGATTTATATATTTACGTATTTACCAAATGTGACTAGTACCTCCTGTAATGATCAATACTGCCTTATTCAGGTGCAAAATACATTAAGTAAACAGACTTTCGATAATTGATACAGTATCAAATATATAAACAATAGATAAACTGCAAACTATTGAAACCCTCATCATCTTTTACTTCCTTCTAGCTAGTTACATCCCCTCAAAATCTGTCTTTTATTATCTTGTTTCACCAAGCACAATGAATTTTATACTAATTTAATTTACGACGTTTTTCAAACATGTTTGGCCATGTTACGATTATTCACGTGCTTAAAATGAAGAATCAGTATGCTCTGTGCCCTAATCTCAATGGTAGTTAACTTCCGTAATACAAAAATATGTAGTAAACAATTTCTTGGATATCGAAATTATATCACTACGTAGTGTATGCTAAATAACCTAAATAAAACATGGTCACGCTTTTATGGAGATCCACATAAGTCAATACAGACAGAACTAATAATATCAGAAAAATAGATCCCTAAGTATGGTTTTTTGTCGGACCTGCATATTGTTATGCACAACATACTAGTTTGAGCTGTCGCATTAAAAAAATAACATCAGTTTTACCCCCTACCAAATAGCTAGACCTAACCATCTATCTTACGTTTCTTTCAGAAAATTTTTCATAACTAATTTGTGTAATATTATCCAAGTTAATTGTGGTTTTATAGTAAGAAACTTATGTATTGGAAGGTACGAAAGTGATATATTACGATAAATTATCATATAGAAGACATATAAATATTACTCCCTCCGTCCCAATTTATGTGGCACCATTTGACCGAACACGGAGTTTAAGAAAATAGAGGTTGACCATGTTAAGTAGTATCAATTTTACGCTTGAAAAAGTAAGAGAGAGAAGATTTGAGTAATAAAAAAGTTGTTGGTAGGTTTAAAAGTATGTAGGGCCCAACAAGGGTAAAATAGAGATGATACATTAAATAGTTGTCAAATAAGGAAAGGTGCCACTTTTTTTGGGACAAACAAAAAAGGAAATGGTACCACATAAATTAAGACGGAGGGAGTATATTTTTGGTAGATATTTAGTATAAACATAAATCATGGCAAATTATTAGAGTATCAGGATTCGGGAGTTCTTTAGTAGTATCATATTAATGTTATATCAGTAATACAAATAGTACGTGTCATTGTAAATTTTATATAATTAGAAATAACTCTTTAAATGATTTAGAAGATAAGGATAATTATATATACCTAATACATATTGATTTAAAAGATTTTATTGGGATTATGGAAGAGGTAGTTTTTTTCTTAAACCTATGCGATCTATATTATTACCGCCTAATTGTTGAAGTATCTTTTGCTTTGTTTTAAAAACTTTGGATTGGCAAAGTTTTGCCAATATATTAATGCCTTTCTTGAATCAATTATTCATTTAGTCAGGATAACATTTAGGATGGTCAATTTGCCATCAGCTTGGGTTTCATTTTCCAAACTAATAAGGAGGCTAATTAATGAGATTTTCACTAAAGTAGAAATCTAGTGTACATGCAAGTTTCCACTATTATAAAAGCATCTATTAACAAAAATAATATTGCTCTCAAAAGCTCGATGGATAAATAATGGATCAAAGGAATGTTGTATCTATACGATATGTCCAATACACGAACAATTCTTCGCTCAAAAGAGAATAGCTAGCTGAAAAATAGTTGAAGCTATACATAGTAGAAAGCATGAATCCAATCAAGGGATGCTTCTGATGACTTTAACAAACGTCGCATTTAAAGTATAATTAAATTGAACATAAGAAAAGCTGGAAAGTTGAATTCAGTCCGGCTAATCTGTCGCGTTTGGTGTGCTAAGAAGAGCTAATTCCAACGCCTTTTCAAGATCCTCCACTCTAATATCAACATTTTGATCAATCTGCAAGAATAACCTATATTAGAAATAGAAGTTCAAATGAGCTAGCTTGACAAAACATCAGCAAAGCCGTTCGATGATTCATAAAAGTAAGAAATTACCTGAGAAAGAATGGCGATATTAACAGATGTGTTATTACATGGTGTTACTCTAATGTTGTGAATAGTAAGATGCAACTTTTCCATTGTTCCTGCAATTAATGAGAATATATTCCTTCTACTATTGCTGCAATGGATTCCTATAAGTACATTCTTGTCTAAAATTTGCACCTGGATTTCATTCTCAGGATTTGATTTCACTGAGCAGTCATCAGCAATGTCCTTAGTAAGGAAATTAGTGTTGTCATCAGAGGTAGCAACCAAAGATTGTTTTGGTGTGGCAGTTGATTCAATATTCAAGTTTTTCTTTGTCCCAGCTTCCTCTAAAGCCCTAACACGTTCTTGAAGTTGTTCTATGTACTTGATAGAATCTTCCAGAATTGACGCTTTGTCCAACTGAAAGCAATATAATACAAAGATACATCAACTGTTAGGTTAGTCATCCCATAAAGATAGGAAAAGAAAAAACGCTAACTATGGCATTTTTATTAGAGATAGATTAGGATTAATTATTAGTTTATTACTCCCCCTTTATTTGATATTTTGTTCATTTTTTCTTGTTCAATAATATTTCAGAAACCAAGAAGCGATTAATTTCTTTTTTCCAAGATTACCCTTGAATATTACTCTTACTAATAAATGACTTGAAACAAAATTCTAGATAATTTTTTTGAATAAAGGTTAATATGGCCGATTACATTTAAATTAATAATCAAAATATCAAATAAAGTGGACCGGAGGGAGTACCACTCGTATGTTCTGTGCGTCATTGATCGAAGAGCAAAGCAGTGACATATAAAGGAAATAGTCCGAGTCTCACCAGCTTTTTGCTCAAAGATTATAAGCTAGCTTGGAGTAACTTCCATATATAATTTCAAAACATAGATTTTTATGAAATTACATAAATCATTCTAAGATATAATTACTTTACATGTAGAACTGAAAACATGACTACCATCTTAACGAGATCAATTTGACTCAGTTCGAGTGTAATAAATTGAATCCATCGAAAATGGGAACAAATAGTTTGGATCATGTTAACCAATTTGAACATATAAATCAATTGTTGTGTGTAAATATGTGGTTTCCTACTCCAATATTTACTCGAGTCCAAACGGAGCTTTAGTTTTAATTAATTTTGTACCGCATATATAGATCAAAATCTTGTGACATTCCATTCTCACTATTAATGAACCTAATATATTGAAAATAGTACTTACCTTCTTGAGGCCAGGTATAGTTTTGGCCAAGGCAGCAAAAAGTTGGGAAAACCTTTCTCGGCGTTTCCGTTCAGCCATAAGATGATCTTGAGATTGCAAAGGGCTTCTACTTATCCTCTTAGGCAGTAATGTTGATGAAGAAAGGGTCATGACTTTCTCAGCTGACATCATATCATAATCTTGTTCATCCCCTAGGAAATAATTAGACTCCGCTGGATTCCCAAAAGAAATCATGTTGTGGGAAGAAGAAGAAGAAGAATTAGAAGACGTAGAGGAAGGTGAAGAGGGAAAAGCAACTCTTAAAGCTTCTTTTACTATTGTATTTCCACGTTCCAATGAAGAGCTGCTGGGATTTTGATTAGGGAAAGATGTGAACATCTCGGAGAGTAGGTTCTTAAATTCAAAAGGTGCTTCTTCCCCACCTGTATTATTTTCAAGGTTATTGTAGTTTGTATTTTCCATGCCTAACTTACACAAGAGGAGGGACAAAAGAGAAATATATCAATCAAGATAGTCAAGATCACAAATGAACACTTCGAAGTTTTCAGCTAGACAATTTCTCTTACTCAAAATGGATCAACTGTCTTTTCTTATATAGACCATCACGTGTGAACTGTCGTAATTTCTTATGGAAGGTATGTAGTTAATTTCTAAAATGGTTACTGAACTATTGATAAGTATCTAAAAAAGTTATTTTTTTTTTGTTTGAGATAAAAATATCACTCAACTTATTCAAAATACCTTAAAAAGTCATTCTGCTAAATTGTGGGTTAAACGTCACCAGAAAATGCTAACATGAAATTTTATTTTAATTTTTTGTTGCATATTTTAGTTCTTTTTATTAAAAGTTAATCCAATAAATATTTTAATTTTCTTTTTCTTAAAATACCAAATTATTTATTTATGAAATACCCACATACTACTTGACCCAAAATGGATCTTTTTAAGACTACTTTATTTTACTTCTTTTTATTAAAAGTGAATCCAATAAATATTTTAATTTTTTTAAATATTAAATTATTTATTTATGAAATACCTACATGCTACTTGACCCAAAACGGGTCTTCCTAAGATTATTTGAATAAGTTTTATTGATGTATGTTATTTGTGTTCTCAAGTCATGGTACGGGTAAAATACAAGATAAATTCTAAATCCTCCCCAGTGACAACTCTCTTTTACATACCATTCCATAACGGTTAATATTATAACTTTTTAACAAACAAAAGTTTGTCTAAATATCCCACCAAACCTTGGGAGAGCCATTGTCAACATAAAAAAAAAAAAAAAAAAAAAAAAAAAAAAAAACTATGCTAAAATAAATTTTTTCCATAATCCCACTAAGAGTAACATACTGCGCCTTTTTCTGAATTTCTTGAGAAGACTCATTTTGGGCCAAGTAGAATGTGCGTATTTCATGAATAAATAATTTAATTTTTTTTTAAAAAAAAATTAAAATATTTATTGGATCCACTTTTAATAAAAAGAATTAAAACAAAGTAGTCTTAAGAAGACCCATTTTGGGTCAAGTAGTATGTGAGTATTTCATAAATAAATAATTTAGTATTTTAAGAAAAAAATTAAAATATTTAATGGATCAACTTTTAATAAAAAAGAACTAAAATATGCTGAAAAAAGAAAAAAGAACTAAAATAAAATTTCATATCAGCATTTTCCGGTAACCTTTAACCCACAATTTAGGAGAATGACTTTTTAAGGTATTTTAGAAAGTTGAGTGATATTTTTGTCCCAAACCAAAGGAAAATGACTTTTTTAGATACTTATCAATAGTTCAGTGACCATTTTAGGAATTAACTCGGAAGGCATGGGGTATATAATTTTCCCTTTTAGCTTAGCTCTTACAAGAAGTTTAAGGAACTAAAGATATAATTTCCTCGCTTTACATGCATGCTGATTAGCCCATAGTATTGTAAATACCGAATTACCATACCGAATCGAAATATTTTTTATTTTGATATCGGTATTTTTGTGTTTGGTACGGTATTTAGTATGTAATTTTAAAAATTTTAGTATTTGGTATGATATTCAGTATTTATAAAAAAATATCAAAATACCAAAATACTTAATTACACACACAAACACACACACACACACACACACACACACACACACACACACACACACACACACACATATATATATATATATATCATAATAATTTAGTTAGTTTAAATATGAGCTAATAAAATCCTAAATTAGAAAGTGTCTAAAATTTGTGATATGATTATATATTTAATTAAAACTAATAAATATTTATAAACTAAATAAATAAAATAGTATTTACTTCCTTAACAAAAAGTTGTCTCCAAGCACCGTCAAAACTCAAAAGCTTATTATTTTGTGTAAAAAGAATACTAGATTATCATAGGTAGATTTTAAATTTCAACGAATGAAATTTTGTGTGTAAGCTGTTTATGCCTAAATTTGTACGTCTAGGTTAAACACTTAAATTTATGAAAGGGTGACAAGCAATACAATAAAATATGACGTAAGTAAATAGAGAGGAAAATAATAGACAAGAAAGTAAATAGTTTTTATTCCTTGAGAATAGCCGGATTCAGTGATGAATTGCTTGATGTACAACATAATATAAGGAGGAGTATTTGTAGTAGTGAATACCTAGTCCTAATTATGGTAAAATACAAAGACTAATGAGGCTCATGGGCCTATAAACTCAAGGCAGTGGTATATACAAAACCCTAACTATGAGATTGTAACCCTAAGGCGGCAGGATGTATGCCTTGTGCCCTACGCCCGTACCGCCTAACTTGTAGAACAAGTGTGTATCTTTTGTGCCCGGTGACTTGTAGGATAAGTCTAATCTCGCCAGCTGGACTTGTATCTCCGTAATAATAGGTGGTATATCTTTGCTCACACAGTCAGTCCCCCCACTTGCTGAGTGCTGGCGCAAGTAGTCAGGAAGTGAAAGCAGTTTGAAAGGCATCTCACTGACTCCTTGAAACTCGCAATCTCTTTGACCAAAATTGTTGCTGATTTACTCGAGAACTCCACGCGTCTCCATCCGATTGGTTGATGTTGATTCCATGCATCTTTCCAAGAATACTTTTTGCTGCGTTGAATCATTTTATGTCTCAAGCCATAATTACGCTTGACCGTTTCGTGATCCGTTCTTATCCCTTCCAGCCTATAAATGGGGGCTTCGTGATAGTGGCAGAATCACAAATCTTCTTCAAAAAAACACTTCATCTTCTTCAAAGTTCCTCATGAAAGAATAGTTCTTCTATCTTTGAAAATATTTGCCTTTGATCCTGGTTTGATATTCCCAGAAAAATTTCTTCATTCTGAATGGATGTCTTATGAGGAAATATTAGGAAGAGACAACCTGCAGTTTTCTTCTTCACTTTCTCTATCCGTGATTGGATGAATGGAGTCCCATGAGTCATGAAGTTTGATCGGGATTCTAACGATGTTCTTCGAAATGTCTTCATTGTGGCATGCGCACTGGTTGCTGCATGCTCTTGTTGCTGTAATATTCCTCTTATCATGCGGAGTTTGCCAGCAGAAGAATGCCATCCCAGCGGTGCTCCTACATCTGCTCGTCTTTTGGTCGCCAAGGGCCATAGTCCTGGAAGCACCTCTATTTTAATGAGAAGTGCGTCCCTGGGATATCCTCTCCTTCTTCGGGTAGTTGATACCCAAGAACATTCTCCATACCAACAGCGTTCAGGGTGGCTGTATGGCTCTGCCTTGTTCTGCAGTTTTGGGGATCGCATCTGCTTCCAATCGCCCAGGTAGAGGGGACAACAGGTGTTCTTGCGGTCATCGATTGTTCCTCATTGGAGTCTTTCCAAGTGAATCCAAGAGAAGTCTGGGACCGCGTTATGATTCCTCCGCCTTCCTACTGAGAGATTCCTCAGTTAAACTGATTTTCCCAACTTTAGCGGCGTAGTGTTATAAAGATGTTGCTGCTTGGGGTATCAACTTGGGAATTTTGCCTTCTAAATGCCGAGAAAAACTTTGATGCAAGAGCTACAATCCAGACGAAGAGTCTCTAGCTGTGCAAATTCAGGGGAACTTGCGAATTTAGTCTCCCTTTTTTTTAAAAAACAATTGCTATGAACAATGTTGTAGTCAGGAAAAACTAATTATATATTATGAGCATACTGGCTGTTTTTAATTAATGAAGCGAATGTCCATTAATATTTTATGTGTACTTGTATAATGTAAGCAACATGTTTTGTGTGCCTTTCTAGGCTATTGTCTGTAAAAGATGGTTATGCGTACAGAAGGGCGCGCGCTTCATTTACATCAGTAGTTGACGGCTTATATTGCGCGTGTGATAGACGGTTGTTTTGCGCCCACAATGGGACGACTTTAGCCCGTGTGGAAATAGGGCACTTTTGCTTCCGATTCAAAACGTCATTGCTTGTTTACTCGAGTATTTTAAGAATTTCTGGTACTATGCGGGCGGGCGTCCCCACCGGAATGTAGGTGTAAATTTGTTGAATTGATGAGTTCAACTTACGAATAAATGCCTGGTGGCTGAGCTCTAAGAGAGTAGTTTACCCTACTTTTTTTTAGTGAAAAGTGGGTGTACTACTTCAACAGGTCTAGCCCGGGCTATGAATAGTTGGATCGTAGATGGATCTGAATTGTAATAGTAAAACTGACTAAGTACAATAGTAGTTTTATTGACAAGTTTGGGGCTGAGCCGTATAAAACATAAACTACGAGGCTAAGGGCCCGTTATGAGATAATAATAATTACTAAGGAAATAAGAAAGGAGAAAAATACATATCTCGAGTATATTAGTTTTGTTGGCCTTTCAAGAGTAGTACTTTTTGAGCCATGAGATGTTCCAATTGTTTGGAATGGTTGTTCATTTCATGTCTTCAAGAAAATACGCATCTTTTCCAGCTATGCCTCGAATTCTGTAAGGTCCTTCTCAGTTTGGAGCTAGCTTTCCTGTGCTAGCTTCCTTGGTGCTTTGAGTAACTTTGTGAAGGACAAGGTCTCCTATGTTGAATGAACGAAGGTTAGCCTTTGCATTGTAGTACTTCTCCACCCGTTGCTTCTGTGCTGCGAGGCGTATGGCTGCTATATCGCGTTGCTCGTCCAAGGTATCAAAGTTAAGCTTTCAAAGCCTTGTTGTTTGACTCTTCCTCAGCAAATGAGCATCGCAGGTTAGATTCTCTTATTTCTAAGGGAATCATTGCCTCCGTTCCGTATGTTAACGAGAATTGAGTTTCCCCCGTGCTGGCTTTGGACATAGTGCAGTAGGCCTATAAAACTCCTGGTAGTTCCTCCAGCCACTTCCCCTTGGCTTCCTTGAGTCACTTCTTCAGGCTTTCAACGATCGTTTTGTTGGAAGATTCAGCTTGACCATTAGCCGAAGGGTGATAGGGCGTTGAGGTTATTCTCTCTATCTCCCATTCCTTCAGCAAAGTGGTAATCTTGTCTTCTATGAACTGAGGTCCATTGTCACAAGTGATTTCTAGTGAGATGCCGAAGCGGCACATGATGTTCTTCCATATGAATTCTATCACCTCCCTCTCCCTGATTCGAGCATAAGCCGCAGCTTCGACCCATTTAGTGAAATAATTTGTCATAATAAGCAAAAAACTTAACACCACCGGGCGCTTTAGGCATGGGCCCTATGATATCCATTCCCTATTTCATGAAAGGCAAAGAGGCTATTACTGAGTGTAACAGCTCTGTTGGCTGATGAAGTATATGGCAAAATCGCTTGCACTTGTCACATGCTCGGACGAACTTGCTCGTGTCATCTTCCATTCGAGGCCAGAAGTAGCCCGCCCTAATTAGTTTGCGAGCTAGAGATCGTACGCCTGAGTGGTTTCCGCATTTCCCCTCATGAATCTCCCTCAGAGCGTCATCAACTTGAGAGGTCCCAGACATTTGGCCAAAGGGCCGCTAAATATTTGGCGATACAGCTCCTCGTTGATCAGGAAATAATGGGTTGTTTGGACTCATAACTTTCTGCTATCCTTTTTTCAAATTGGAGTATCCTCTTGCCGAGGTATTCAATGATTGGGTGCCGCCAATCCCATATCGATGCCGTAATGTTGACTTCGTGGCGCTTGACATCTGTGTAGGTTAACTCAATAATAGATCCCGGGCTGTCTGCACTTATGTCTGCAGTGGCCGCTAGACTGGCTAGGGCATCAGACTCTGTGTTTTTCTTGGTATTTGATTGATCTCCATTTTTGAAAATTCTTCAAACGTTTTTCCACTCTTGCCAAGTACTCCTGCATGTGGGCATCTTTGGCAGTGTAGGCTCTAGTTACTTGATTGACTACTAGTTGAGAGTCGCTGTTGAGACTGATCTCCTTGGCTCCCAATATGTAAGCTAATTCTAAAGCTTGAATTACTGCTTCATATTCTGCTTCATTGTTAGTCATCGCCGGGCAGCTGACAACTTTTTGAAATTTGCTCTCAGTTGGGGATTTGATCACTAAACCGAGCCCTACCCCTTTTACATTTGAAGCCCCGTTAGCGTGGATCACCCATTCTCTGGGAGTAACATCCTCCATCGATGTACGCTCCACCTCGGCCTTTGGCATTAAATAGGCACTGAAGTCGGCAACAAAGTTTGTGAGCACCTGGGACTTAATGGTCGTATGTGGCTGGTAGATGATATCATATTCTCCCAGTTAGACGGCCCACTATGCTAGCCTGCTCGAGAGTTCGAGTTTGCGCAAAATGGTCCGCAAAGGGAAAGAAGAAACATTAATGATCGTGTGACTTTGAAAATATGGCTGTAACTTCCTTGCAGCCATAACCAAAGCGAGTGCTAGTTTCTCCAGGTGCTGGTACCGGGTATCTGCATCCAAGAGAGATTTGCTAATGTAATATATCGGCGACTATTCCCCTTTTTCTTCACGTACCAAAACAGCACTAACCGCGACTTCGGACACTGCAAGGCATAACAATAACGGCTCTCCCTCGTGCGGCTTTGTTAGCAACGAGGGACTGGCCAGATATTGCTTCAGCTTTCGGAGCGCCTTGGTACACTGCTCTGTCCACTCGAAGCTTTTGTTTTTCTTCAAGACGTTGAAGAACTGATAGCAGTTCTCGGAAGACCGCGAGATATAACGGCTAAGTGCAGCAATCCGGCTGTTGAGCCTTTTTACCTTTACTTCGTTCTTCAAAATTTCTAGAATGGCCTTGATCGCTGCAATTTTCACGGGATTTGCTTCTATGCCTCTGTTGGAAACAATAAACCCAAGGAACATCCCAGAGGAGACGCCAAAGGCACACTTTTCTGGGTTGTGCTTCGTACAGAACTTGTCCAAGATGTCAAATGTTATCTCCAGGTGGCTGATGTGATCCTTGGCGTACTCTGATTTCACCAACATGTCGTCGATATAAACCTCCATAGTTTTGCCAATCTGTTCCTTGAACATCAGGTTCACTAGCCTCTGATAAATTGCTCCTGCATTTTGCAAACCAAAAGACATTACCCTACAACAATAAGTCCCCCCTGTCTGTAATAAAAGAAGTCTTCTCCCAATAATCCGGATTCATTAGGATCTGATTATAGCTCGAGTATGCATCCAGAAACTCAGAGCCTCATGACCTGCTGTTGAATGGATGATGATTGATGTTAGGCAATGGCAAAAAGTCTTCTAGACATGCTTTATTCAAGTCCGTGAAGTCAATGCACATCCTCCACTTCCCATTCTTCTTTAGGCCCACCACATTGGATAACCAATCGGGGGTTATAATGAACCTTGTGAATGAAATTATTTTTTAACAGCTTCTCAACTTCCACATGCACTGCCAACCCCTTTTCGCGTTTGATCGGTCATTTCTTTTGCTTGACTGGCTTGAAGTCGGAGTCAACATTTAAGTTATGTGTAATGACACTAGTTGATATTTCAGGCATGTCGGTGTGTGTCCAGGTGAAGGTACCCGATCGAGCTCGCAGGAAGTTAGCGTATTCTTATTTTTCTTGTTGGGGATACTCTCATCGAAATTTACTAGATACAGGTCTTCAACCGTGGCCTTGGTCGGCTTTCCTTCTTCTTGGATGTCCGAGGGCATGATAGCCGATTCCCGAGATCCGGCTGTTTCGTGAGCTCCAAACTTAAAGGGTAACCTAGTTTCTCCAGCTTCTTCTTTTGGTTTTTTCCTTCCTTCTTGACCGCGCATGTCACGGAGATTACATAATAGCTCCGGGATAGTTTCTGTTCCCCCCAAATTTCTCTCACTCCCAGGGAGTCGGGTGATTATGGATTTGATGAAATGTAGATGGCACTGTGCGTACTTCGTGAATCCAGGGCCTTCCCAAGATAATATTATGCGAGAGATCGAATGTCATCACTTGGAAGGATGCTACCTTTACTGCCCCTAGCAGGTGTACCTGAAGGAGTATCACCCCTATGGATTTCTCGCTGGAACTGTTAAAGCTGGTTATAGTGTATAGACTGGGAATTACCTGGTTTTGCATCTCCATCTGGCTGACGACATTCCAATGGATGATGTTCACCACTCTATCGGGGTCTACTAGCACGCGTTTGACCTGAGTATCATGTACCTGCAAGATAATTATCATGGCGTCGTAGTGAGGTATTGAACTTGCCATGAGTCTTTGTTATCGAACTTGATGGCGCTGATACGTGGATTCTTGGTTATCTACTGATGCGCCTCACAGACCATGACAGTTCTAGTGCCGGTACTGTTAACTCCGGGTCCCCAAAAAATCGTGTTGTTAGGCTCCTGGGCTGCCTGGACCGCCAGTATTACTTCGTCTACGTCACTATAAGGCACGGTATCCTGGTTGGACTCCGGCCATGACATCGAATAAAAGGACATTGATCCTAGAGATCCATTCATAGTTTCAACCATATTAGCCAAGTTATGAACCGTTTGTCGGATCTCAATACAGACATCCGGTGCGGCGTAGCCGCTGTTGTTTGACATGACTGTGCATTTTCCTCGTAGAATACCTAAAATTGCCTGGGCCCCACGGTGGGCGCCGAACTGTTGCCTAAATTTATACGTCGAGTTTAAATACTTAAATTTATGAAAGGGTCGCAAGCAATACAGTAAAATACGACGGAAAAAATAAATAAATAGAGAGAAAAATGATAGACAAGAAAGTAAAGAACTTTATTCCTTGATAATAGCCGGATTCAGTGATGAATCGCTTGATGTACAATACAATGTAAGGAGGAGTATTTATAGTAGTGAATACTCAGTCCTAATTATGGTAAAATACAAAGACTAATGAGGCTCATGGGTCTATAAACTCAAGGCGGTGGTATATATGAAACCGTAACTAGGAGATTGTAACCCTAATGCATCAGAATGTATGCCTCGTAGAACAGGCGTATATCCTTTGTGCCCAGTTACTTGTAGGATAAGTCTGGTCTCGCCAGCTGGACTCGTATCCCCATAATAATAGATAACGTAGTTTAGCCCACATATAAGCTTGTGTAGCAAGATTGTATTTAAGTTTAAAATTTAGCTAGTGTTATTTGTATTTTGGAACTTTCGTACATGTGTTTGTAGTCTTTTTGTATTTTGGGCTACTGCATTGCGAAGTTTATTTGTTCCTTTAGATTTGCTTTGCAACACACACACACACACACACACACACACACACACACACATATATATATATGTCGAAGTCGAAAAAACTACGGTTACCGACTTACCGTACCTTTCGGTATCGAAACCAAACATGCATGAAAATGCCGAACCATACTGAATTAGTTTGGTATTGTTATTGTATGACATTTCTAAAAATCGAAAATCGAAATTACCAAACCAAAATGTTAAATAATTTGCCCTAGCACGGGCACCCTAATGCTGATTGAAAGAGATAGTTGAGGGATCGACGGCGAGGAACTTTTTTATTGGTTTGCTAAATGTTAATTATACGTCTCAAATTTGATGATGCAATGCCATAGCGACATCACTGTACCTATCTATATAAACAAATCATTGCTAAAATAGAAAGTGTTTGAATTGAAATAGTTTGGTTACATCATTCTTGGCTACATTTCCCATCCCCAGTTGATACAATTGAAAGCTGATGATGATGTTGACCACAACCAGAAGCTCTTGACAATAAAATGTGGCCGGTGGCATATATAGAATTTTGTCTAAATAGTTATAAATTTTTATCACAATTCAATTTGTATGTAGTTGGAGTACTCTATACGCTTTATAAATATAAATATCTATATCTTGTTGTAAGTTGATATTTACTTTGAATTACTTTTACCTATGTCTGTTTATTTTATATATACATTTTTTTCTGGATTTTATGTATACATATTAAGTATATCTTAAGGAAAATTATGTCTGTGTGTGTTTTTTTTTTTTTTGTATAATTTCAGAACCTCCCTTCAAGTTCAGTTCCGTAACACGGACCTCCTTTATGGTTTATCATTTTAAATTTCCTGTAACAATTATTTTAATATGACTACTTTGCCTTTTGTTGGAATTAAACTAAGATTAGTATTACTAAATAGTTTAGGATTTAGTATTTGGCAGTTTATACAATTCATGTCTAGTTGGGTTTTGGGTTAAATCATAATAAGAATTGATTTTCTAGTTCTAATCAAAGTTGGTCTTATTTGCTACTTATAAATAGGGGTGTTGCTACCAATAATTACCTGTGGTGAGGAGCTACAATATGTGGTGAGTTGTGGTGAGTTTAAGAGTTTATGAGTGATAGAGAAAAGGCTCCAACTTCTCTCTATAGTTCTATTAATAAAATACTTTTTCGGTATTTGAGTTCCTTCAAATTGGTATCAGAGCCTGTGTGAATCCTAGCCTGTGTGAGATCCTATATTAGAAAAATTATATATGGAAGAGCCGTTGATTTATTATTGTCCCGTTTTTGTATTTGATGGCAAAAGTAAACATTTTGAGAGTTGGTATCAACAGATGAAGGAGTTTTTAAATAATATTGGATTATGGTCCATCGTTGATGAAGAATTCGTGGAACCACCAGAAGGCATCATACTAGCAGATGATGCGGCTGAAAAGTTGAAGAAAAATATACACTCAGATTACAAAGTACGTTACTATCTTTGCATCAAGGTTGAAGTACATGTATATGACAAAATTTTGTATGCAAAGTCATCAAAGGAAGCTTGGACAATCTTGGTGAATTCATATCGGGATATTGCAGAAATCAAGAAGGAAAAACTACAAAAATTTAGGAGAGAATATGAGTTGGCTCAGATGAGACCAACAGAGTCTGTTAAAGGATTTTTTGCAAGAATTGTAGAAATTGTTGATGGTCTAAAGACCAATGGAGAAGTATTGGAAGAAGTTGAAGTTGTTGGAAAATTATTGCAGTCTCTCAATATGAATTGTCACACTAAGAAGTCGATGCTTAAGGCTACCAAGGATCTAAGCACCTTGAGACTCGAAGATCTAGAATGTGAATTGGTGACATATGAGATGTCTCTAAAGGAACAGAAAGATGAGATAATGGAAGAGACGTCGCAAGAAAAGGATGAAGGAAAAGAGAGTTCTAATTTGACAGAAATAGCGCAAATATATCATATTACATAAGTAGAGGCGAAACTATGTGGAGATAAAGAGAATCATTGCTTTGGTATAGAAGTTGTCGAAAACAATGTGGAGTCTGAAAATATACAATTTGATGTTGCAATAAGTCATGGGATAGCTGAAAAGGAAGATTTGGTCGAAAGTAGTATTCTTGCGAAAGAGGATGGTGTTCCACAAGAAAAACTATTTGTTGGTCAAGATGAACTGAGTAATGGAATAAGCATTGTTCATCAAGAGAATATTTCTGATGATCGACCAGAGATTGAGGTAAAAATAGCTAAAGGTCTAGAATTGTGCAAGTTTTTTGATATTGAAGATGTGATTAATTTTGAGTCGTTGGCCGACATTATACAATTTGAGCGACATGAGAAGTAGTTTATTAGCGGTGAAGTACTTGATCCACCACCTATAAGAAGTTTAATTGGAGTTGAATGTATTTACAAAACCAAATACAAATCGATTGAAGAAGTAGATCGTTTTGAGGCAAGTCTAGTTCGTAAGAATTACAAGCGAAGGAAAAAATATGTTGGTGATACTTTGAAGATGTTGTTTAGCATGGACAATGCCAAATCAAGATTTCAAATTATTGAAGAGAATTTGAATTTGACAAAAGATGACACTCGACATTTTGTCGATGCTACATATTTTAGAGAAGTGATGCAAAGTCTAAGGTGATTATGTTCGACAAAGCTTGATATTACTCATAACATGCTCATTTTTGGAGATCTTGGTTTAAAGGAGGCTATGTTGGAATTAAACCAAGATTAGTATTCCTATAGTTTAAGATTTAGTATTTGGTAGTTTATATAATTCATGTCTAGTTGGGTTTTGGGTTAAATCATAATAGGAATAGGTTTTCTAGTTCTAGTCAAAGTTGGTCTTATTTGCTACTTATAAATAGGGGTGTTGCTACCCATAATTACTTGTGGTGAGGAGCTACAATGTATAATGAATTGGTGAGTTTAAGAGTTTATGAGTGATAGTGCAAAGGCTCCAACTTTCTCTCTATAGTTCTATTAATAAAATACTTATTCGGTATTTGAGTTCCTTCACCTTTTCTAGGACACTCTTTTGTTTAGTTAATTCTTCCTATACGTATTTTCTAAAAAAATTAGTGTCAGACCCACTTCTTCGTCAACTCTTAAACTGATAGTTGAGATTCTTAACCAATCAATGTAATTAGTTCACCTCTTCTCTATTGCAATTTAATATTATTGCTTGTAGAGCTACTAATATCTGCAACTCATGATTCAAATGGGAAATTTTAAAATAGGAGAAACGGAGAAAAGCCGCATGCCCGCATGCATATTGCGTTACACTTCACAATTAGAATTAATGCCCAGTTCTTATAAATATCTCAAAGGCAGTGTACATTAGGAATACTTGAAAGAAGAATTAGATTCTAACTATTTCCTGCAAATGAATGAAAGTTGAAGGAGAGAACAACAGATATCTTTGAGGCACTTTTTATTTCCTTCACTTTTGTGTTCAAACAATTACGCATAGAAAAGTTTTGACTTGGTAGGTGAACTACATTTAATGATTATTAGATAAGGTATATCAAGCTATTAAAGGTCGTTCGGTACATGGGATTAGCATTAACAATCCAGGAATAAAATATAGGATTAAGTTATCCCATGTTTGATAGGAATTTTAAAACTGGGATTATTAATCCCTGGATTGCTTATACCACAATTGTGGTATTATTTCTATCACATACCTCATGTGGGATTGTTAATCCCGGAATTACTAATCCCGGAATTAAGTACCAAAAGACACATTTGTCCTTCGTCTAAGCACTTTTTCCAAAGGGTTTTTAAGAATGTCAAGGTTAAATATGCAAATAAATATTTATCCCACTTTATATCCCATTATTATTCCAATGAACCAAACATTTACCCATAAAAGTATATCCATTAAATAATTCCGCCATTATTAATCCCGGTATTATAATCCCGTCATTATTAATCTCGGGATAATCCTTTGTTGAACCGAACGACCCCTTAGAGTTGATGTAAACAAAAGCTTAGGCGAAATTTTCTTTTTTCCAGAAATAGGAATGAAGAAGTAGTTAACAAAAGAGTGTATTAAAAAGCGCAAAGTTGTCATATTAAAGAAACTGTTACAAAAAAATTAAAATAAGGGAGGTTATCGTAATATCATAAACTACAAGGGAGGTCAGTGTTACGGAGTTAAACCTGAGGAGAGGTCTCTGAAATTATCTTTTTTTTTTATCTGGAAAAATTGTGGTACATGACACCCCTCGTTTAAGTGGACGTTCTTGCCTCAGCCTAGTTTACTAGTACTCCATTCATTTCAATTTATATGAGCCTATTTCCTTTCTAGTCCGTTTAAAAAAGAATGACCTATTTCTAAATTTGGAAATAAACTTCCACTTTTACCTTAGTTTTAATAAAATAATTTGTAGCCACACAAACACCTATGAGACCACAAGTTTCAAAAGTCTTTATTTTTTTATTAAACTTCATGCCAAGTCAAATAAATTCACATAAATTGAAACGAATAGAATAGTAATTTTGAATGGCAGTTTTCTTTAGCTACGTTGATTCTCTTATGACAACAGAAGTCAACATCCCAATTTGTAAACAATCCCCTTTTTAAGAAATCGTACCAGAAAAAAGTATTTGTTTCTTAGCCGTTTGTCCATGAACAATTTTTCACTTTTTAAAAAAAAAATTAAAAAATATATTTGTCCATAAAAAAGGTCACTTTTTGTAAAAAGTTTCAAAAACAGTATTTCAAAAATCAAAAAGGGCTATTGATCATTTTTTTAGAAAAAACCTCTATTTATAAAACTTCAACTTTTTTCAAGTTCAAGTCATGTTCAAACACAACTTAAACTTTCAAATATAATTTTTCAACTCAACTTCAAAAACTCTTCTTTAAATTTTGTATAATTTTAGAGATCTCCCTCCAAATTTGACTTTGACTTTGTAACATTAGCCTTCCTTGTCGTATACGATATTACAGTAATCTCCTTTATTTTAATTTTTGTGTAACATTTCTATTAAACTAATTATAATTAATAAAAAATTGTATGTTTGGACAAATTTGCCCAACCTAAAAACTCTCACCCCTCAGAAACCTTCACCAGAGAGATAATTTTCCACCACCGGCGTTGTTTCAAGTCTCAAGAACCTTTATTGATTACATGGATGACGGAGCTCTGTTTAATCCGAGACGACCTATCTCACTCAACTAATCTACGTTCACATAAATTTGTATCACCAAGCATGGCAACTTATGCTCCTACTATCACAGCTATTACTCTGCCACAAGCTACGGGAAATTACTCCGGCAGTATGATTGAGTCAATTAATTCGAGATATCACATTTTCTCTTAGTTCTAACAAGGTATTCCATATGCTACTAATTACATGGGATTAAATATTCAAGCAAAGCGCATTTAAAGAATAACAAATCGACAGTTCTTAGAAGCGGGAGAAAATTAAAAGGAGGGGCAAAAAATTCAAAAAGGTTTCTGGGACAGAGATGAGAGATGTAGGGAGAAATTGCTAAAATATTTTGCATTTAGCTTTTTGCAAGTGTTCTTTATTTTGTACTAGTACAGGTGATTCAGGAGTACAAAAATAATAAGGATGGAAGTGATGTGGTACTTGTTTATGATCTGAATTTCTACTTTTTGTTGTACTACACCAGAACTTGTCATGACCTAGTGTGGGGCGTGACTGACGCTTAGGAACTAAGTGACCTAGTTTGGGGCGTGACTGGCGCTTAGGAACTAAGTCCCTTAACAAGCCTTATCAATATTCTACAGAATATCAGGCAGAGTTTTCCCTGATTTAGGACTATCCAAAAATGTACCTGCTCAACCAGATGTCAACTCATACCAATAGTAATAAAAACGACTCACAATTCTTATCAATAAAGTGTTAACGGTACAAAAATGCCAAGTCAATCCTCCGAATTACTTCAGGTAGTCTAATATGAACCCATAACGTTCATAGCAAAAAACTCATAAGACTAACTTATTAAATGAATAACCAACGCTAGAAAACCAACTGAATGATAAGACGACTGACTAAATGGAGCGACTCTAGAGTTTCAAGAATAGCAACAATGAATGAATAAAGCTTCTCGCCCACGTGAACTAATGCAGAGCTCATCAGGATTGTCAACTCGTACGCTCTAAAGAATGGGAATCCTCGGCTACGTCACCTGATGTCTCTGAAAAAAATAATAGCGAGGAGCGAGTCGCAACTCAGTGAGTAACAACGCTTATCCACAACCGTTTTAACGGACAAGTCAAAACATGCCAGTACGCCTTATGCAGAAATATACCATATAAATAGATTATCACTTTCAGAGTAACAAACAGTAACCAGTCTTTTCAAAAACTTCTTGTAAACAATAATTAATATCAATCCAGTAGTAAATCCGGTAATACTATATCATATCAAGTAAATGGATTTGGGAGATTTCCAAGAACGAACCATAATCGTTATAAATTCCTCCCTGAGGGTATCAGTATCAGTAAACTAGTTCTACCTTCCCACTAGCAAGGACTGTAACGATAATCTGAAATATAAAAGGGGCACCAGGTCTAACGTACCCGTCGTTAGCTACGGGGTTCGTCAAGTCTCATCCCAAAATATATATATTCTCTATACAAGGTACAGGGTATTTCAAGTAACAATATAATATTTCAAATGGTGGTAATACATGTCAAGTAACTATAAAACAGTCAAAGTAACGGTAGAAACTCATATCATGTAATGGTAAAGCAATTTCAGAAAATATATCGGTACCATATCTAGTAAAAGGACTTGTCCCACATGCAGTTTAAACATTCGGTAACCCATTTACTTCAAATTCCAGCATAAATCATGCAGGTTATGGAAACACAAATTGTGGTAAGATCATCACTCACAGTACAGACACGTGTAACTCAAGCGTATCTTCCACAAGGAAACCGGCACCTCGTCCAATCAATCTATAATCATATTGTATTGATCTCGTGTTAGCTTTTCCTTGTTTAGGGAAAAAAATCCATAACTAATTTAGAATATCCTACCCTCGGGGTTCCTTGTTTGGCTCCCGATTCGTTAAATTTAATCGTTCCCGGTGTTATGAGTTCGTTGAATAAATCCAAATCTTCAATTAGAATATTCATACTACTAGTTTGCTATTTTCTTCAACCAAAACTATAACTACACAAGCACCTAAACACCAAATACACCTTACTGCTCATAGCATTTATCAATGATATACTCACTTTTCTTGTTACTTTTAAAGCTCCCAATGAAACTTGCCCAAGCTTTCCTTCTATTGCTTTAACTTCTCAAGGTTCCCAATTTTTATTTATTTTCATAAATTCAAATTCAATAACTCCTTGAATTATGATACTATTTCAAATAGAAGTATGGTCAGGTGATTACGTAGAATCCTCTTTTGTTCTCTTGCTTCTCTGTATTCTTTCTCTTCTTTCTTTTCCTTGTATTTGAAAATTTCTTTTCTTTCTTTTGTGGCTGCCTAGTTCTCCAGAAGCTAAGCTTCTTAACCCTTTTGTTTTTCACGCTAAACTCTGCCAGAGTCCTATTTGGGCTTTGGTTTTATTTATTTATTTATTTTTTACTTATATTGTATAATTATTACTTCGAGTAATGACTTAATTGCCATTAGTTTAAACAAGGTATTACAATCTCTCCCCCTTAAGAAATTCAGCCTCCGAATTTAAAAGAAGAGCATACCTGTAGGGTGAAATAAGTGAAGATACTTGGCTCGAATATCGTCTTCCATTTCCCAAGTAGCTTCCTTTGCAGTATGGCCTTTCCACAAAACTTTCACGAACACATTTTTTTCTTCGTAACTTCCTTATTTGACTCTCAACTATTGCTATTGATTCCTCCTCATAAGATAATTTCTCATTAAGCTGTATAGTCGGTGCCTCAAGCATATGAGAAGCGTCTGGTACATATTTTCGTAGCATAGACATATGAAATACAGGATGAATGAAAGATAATTCGGGAAGAAGAGCCAAATTATAAGCTACAGATCCAACTCGATCAAGTATCTCATACGGTCCTATAAACCTCGGGCTCAACTTTCCTCTTTTCCTAAATCGTGTCATGCCTTTCATAGGGGAGACTCATAGGAACACACGGTCCCCAACTGCAAACTCCAAATCTCTTTTCCTTTTATCTGCATAAGACTTGTTAACACCCAATTTTGTTCCGGAATTTTTAAATTAAAGTTTAAATATTTTAAACAAGGCTAATTTTAAAAATCAAAAGCTAATCGATTAATTTGGAAGAAAAGAGGCTAAAATTGCAAGAGATAGCCTAAATCCTAGCCTACCCGTGCAATCACCTATATTTCACTAAAAGTAACCTTGAAAAGGCTAAAATCGCATTACGCACCCTAAAATCCAGCCTACTCGCGTAACAGTTATATTTAATTAGTTTAAATAAAATAGACGTTAAATTCGTTTTTTGCCTAAAAATAGGCTCACTTGTGCAAAACTCATATACATACACACACACCTAATTCATTCCCCTAATCAGCCTAATACCCGACCCATTCCCTTCAAAATTTCCTAGTCTGTCGCGAACCCTAATCCTCCAATTTCCCTTTCGATTTCTCCCCTCAAAACCCTCTAATCCGTCCTAAACCTGTACAAATTGGTCCCCCCTCTCTCACCAGTAGAAAACCCCTTTAATCCTATCCGTTATTTCAAAAGTTTGATCGAATATGAGCCGTGAGATATCATAACGTCCATATTTTTCTTTGAAATAAGAGTTAAACCAGTACAATCTGAAGGATTATACCATTTTAACCCTGGTTTCAAAAAGGAAAAGAAAAGGAGCAAGGGTGGATTCAAAATTTCAAAAGAGTCCGAAAACTCTAGCATTCTCAGGTATAAAATCTTATTTTTGTTCATTTATAGAGTGAGTTTTTGATGGAGAGGCAAGCAGTAAAAAAAACAGAGAGTTGATAGGAAGAAAATGAAATGAAAACAATAGCATATGCATATATAAATTTTTAATCAGTTTTAGGTTAAAATATATACTGTTACTATATGTTTTCCTAGTTTAATTTTGATTTCGGATTCGAGTCGTCGACCTAGTTCAAATCGTCGATTTAAGTTCGAGTTGCATTTTCAGTTCATCACCATGTTCACTGCTCTGGAACAGAATGCGATTGGAATTGCAACGAGTTTAAAACTAAACGCACCTTCTCGGGATCAAGTCTATTTGGATCATTGCATATCTTCTTCTGTTTTGGTAATTAAGTCACTTTTATTAATCACCAACTGAGCTTTACAAATCCACAGCATAGCTTACACAGCTTGCTGTCTTCAGTCTACTACTCGACTAAACTGACACTAGAGAAACTAAAATTAGTTAATTAATCTATTACAGTTCATGAATCTCTATATGTCTAACATTCTGTCCTATAATGTACCCTTTCCTCTAGAACCTGAAGCCTTGCAAGAACTCATCTAACCCTTTTGAAGCTCGAGCACATATGATAACTGCTATTTGTTTTGCTACTTGATTCTCATTGCAGCTTCTTTGCTCAAACTGCCTTTGGTTCCTCTCCATCCACACTGCATAGGTTAGCTTAGCATATATCATTCTGAAGACCTGTGCTTGCTTTGTTTACCGGTTTGCCTGCTTGACCACCCACTCTATATGTTGCTCCCATGTAATCTGGGGAGTGTAACTCTTTTGAATCCATCCCCTTACTCTTGACCATAAACCTTGGGCATATGCACACTGGTTAAATAGATGATCTCTTGTTTCTGGCTCTTTCTTACACATGACACAAATTGGATCAACAGTGTATCCCCATTTGATAAGCCTATCAGTAGTAAGTAATCTACCATGTAGCATAGTCAACATGGTAAATATTGCTTTTGGGCTGGCAGCATTCTTGATCATTGCATATCGTTAGCATTATTTTGAGATTCCACCAATATGTTGCTATCAAGGCTCGTTTTTTCGAGTTTGCATCTCCGGGTTCTACCTTCTAAACTCCTTCTCTCCCGCTACTTTAGAAAGCATGTTATAGGATCCCTGAAAATCGGACTAGGACTTTGCATGATAGAAGCTTGGTAGGATAGCCGCTTTATTATAAATTGTTATCGCATGTTTAACTATTTATATAATCGCTTATCCCATTTCTTTGGGATTCCTTAATTAATTTAAGGTATTAAGAACTATTTGTTCATTAATTAATACAAATCAAAATTTAATTAAAATTGTACCATTTTGTCATTATTTAATATTTAAGTTATTTATTTATCAATTTACTTATTTTATTAAATATTCAGTTATTTATTTATTCATTATTTCTTATTTATTTATTATCTATTTACTTACTTATTTATTTACTTATTATTTACTTCTTTATTTATTTATCCGATATTTTTTCTAAAATTCTAAATTATTTTATCTTTATTAAAATTCGTGAAAACGCCGGATTAACCGGTTTTAGCGGATTTTCGAAAGTGTTCTTTTAATAAAAAAAGATCTTCTTTCAGAAATAAAAGAACCACTTACTTAAGAATCTCTGAAGCTTATTTTCCTTTTTAAATAAGGAATAAAATTACACTCTTTAATTAACATTTGGTTCCTAATAATCCTAAATTAGGTGGCGACTTTAAAGAAGCCTTTGGAGTCCCATTTTGTTGAAAATACACCCGATGCATATTTATATGTATTTTGGTGGGTTCAACAGTGTGGCGACTCCGTTGGGGAGCATTTAACTGGTTCTAACCATGAGGCTTTCACGAATTTATTTGTTTGTATTGTTTGAATTGTATGCCGATACTAGTATGCGTAGCTTAATTAATTATGTGTTTGCATGATCGAAACTAGTATAATTATCTCTATTGATTATTTCCAAGCATGCTTAGCTAATTTAATTAATTATTTACAAATTGTGTGTCACGAAAAGCATGTCACTACACCCCTATTTGTGCACATATATAAACTGGCATTCCGTTCATATTTTCCCCACTCCTGGGAACCTCTTGCATTCTCACTCAAAATATCCGCGAGGTGTGTGCATACGCACCCGCACTTTCTTCCACTAAAGAACCCTTTGACGAGTTGGTATACTGGCGGGTTGTCGTGGGAGTAGTTTGACTATGAGACTGCCTGTCACTCACCTGTTAGCCTCAACCGTTAACCAACTCTTAGAATGAGCTTTAGGAGCATGCATGCATTTACACCTTAGTCTGGACCCGGTCTTTGGTACCGCCTCCAGAGTAGAAAAACCGCCCTTACGTCAATGGGTTTTTGAAACCCAACGACAATGCATATTATGTGCTATGTAATGACGAATCTTCAGTCCCGGCAAGTTTTGAGCAAAATCAGATTTAGAATTTTGTCTGCCTTTTGTCTTTTAGGATAGAAAATGGAAGCATTTAACAAAATCTACATGGTCATAGAAATCCATAGAGAAGTTGAGATCATGGTGCAAGATTTTTGTGAACAAGACAGAATTGCAGTCAGGAGAAAGTTAGGTAGATTGGTTGATTTGGTTCAAGTCCTTGTAAAGCGTGATCTGGTTCCAACTCTTATTCACTTTTGGGTGTCCAGCACGAGCTGTGTTAGAATTTCAAGTTGACACCAACTTTGGAACGAATAGTTGGGATAACAGAATTGCAGTGTCAAGGCAGAGATATGATTCTCACTGATTGAAAATTGGAAATGGGTAGAAGTGTCAATGGTGCGACAAAGCTGTACACCAAAATATTTTGCATTAGTTAAGTGATATAGAAGCTTAATTCCAGTTTACCGGAAAGAGATGATTTTCAAGATTCTGATATGACTAACAAGATAAACCAGTCAAGAGCAGATCCGGTCGTAGCAATACATCCACTTCAACATGACGCAGTATTCAGCAAAGCTTGCAGTTTCATTTTATCAAATATACTTCAATTCTGTCTTTATTATACTGCATTTTCAAGAATGATGTATTAAAAAAAAGAAAAAAAAAGAAAAAGAAAGATGTCATTTATGAAAGACAGTTTTGCATTATCATCAATTATTGTTATTATTATTGATTACTCTAAATTTGAATGGCTCAAAACTGGCTTTGACTACTTTTCGTTACCACTTATTTGCCGATTAGGCTTACCTCTGGCATAAAAGAGGCACCTTACAGGATAGGACGCGTTTGCATTTTATTTACGCTCAACTACTTGTATTGCCACATGTCATTATCAGCCAATATGCAATTACTTGCTAAATGTGTGCTACTCGCCTGAAATTTGTTGGCACTGATTGCGTTGTGACTAAATTTATTTGGCGGTATGGTAAGA
This sequence comes from Petunia x hybrida, assembly GCA_037355625.1. Taxonomy (NCBI): domain Eukaryota; kingdom Viridiplantae; phylum Streptophyta; class Magnoliopsida; order Solanales; family Solanaceae; genus Petunia; species Petunia x hybrida. Next base: position 27,001,763 of record JBBBVM010000041.1, read on the forward strand.
TTAACGTTATGTCACTTCAATCTATTCTCGTAAAAGCTAGCCGCTTTATGAAGTCATTTATTCTATTATCTGAATTCATGCATACTATTCTTTTAAAACATCTTTCAAATTTTATTTTAGTTGTCTTAATTCCAGTCTCGTTATTTTGTAAAATATTTTTAGCATCAAATTTTAAAGTATTTACAAGTTATCCTTTTTGGGAAAGGACCCATAAAGTCAATTCCCCAAGCATCAAAGAGCTCGACCTCGACAATAGGGTTTTTGAGGCATTTCATGCTTCTTAGAGATACTCCCATTCTTTGGCATTGATCACAATTCTTGGTGAAGTAATGAGCATCTTTATATAATGAAGGCCAGAAGAAACCACTTTCAAGCACCTAAGCCACCGTACGTACACCACTATGGTGCCCTCCATAGGGAGCGGAGTGGCACCCTTCAAGAATAGCCCCTTGCTCAGACTTGGCTACACATCTTCTTATCACTCCATCCACAAAATTTGAAGAGAAACGACTCATCCCAATAATAGTCTCTCACATCCTTTAACCAGCTTCTTCTTTTGATGATATAAGAAGCCATCAATATCAATGATTTCTTTTAAGCGACCCTCCTCCTCCAAACAGGATAAGTGGTATGCCATTTGATTCTCGGTGCCTTTACGGTCAATAACCTCAATATCGAACTCTTGAAGTATCAATCTTGCCTTAAAATCTTTCTTGGCCATCAAATACTGAATGGCGGAGTGGTCTTTATGAACAATAACTTTTGACCGCAGTAAGCAAGACCAAAATTTTTCAAATGCAAACACGATGGCCAATAATACTCTCTCTGTCACCATGTTGTTCAATTGTGCCCCGTTCATGATCTTACTAGCATAATAAATGGGATGAAACATTTTGTCCACCCTTTGGCCTAGCACGGCCCCCAAAGCGACATCACTAGCATCACACATCAATTCAAACGAGAGGTCCCACCTTAAACTCGCAATAACTGATGCGGTTATTAATCTCATCTTCATCTCTTCAAATTCTCTCAAGCATGCCTCTCAAATAAGAACTTTGCATTTTTTTCAAGGAGCTTACACAAGGGATTGACTATTTTGGAAAAGTCTTTAATAAAGCGGCGGTAGAACCCCGTATGTCCCAGGAAGCTCCTAACTCCTTTGACGGTTGTTGGAAGTGAAAGCTTTGAGATCACCTCAATCTTCGCATGGTCAACCTTAATTCCATTCTTTGAACCCTTGTGTCCTAGGACTATCCCTTCTTGAACAAGGAAGTGGCACTTCTCCCAATTCAACACCAAGTTGGTGTCCTTGCATCTTCTCAACACCAAGCCATGATTGTGAAGACAATCCTCAAATGAGTTACCAACCACTAAGAAGTTGTCCATGAACACTTCTAGTATGTTCTCGGCCATATCATGGAAAAGGCCTAGCACGCATCTTTTAAATGTGGCGGGAGCATTACAAAGCCCAAATAGCATCTTGCAGAATGCGAAGGTGCCATAAGGACATGTAAAGGTGAGTTTGTCTTGATCCTCCGCCTTAATGGATATTTGATTGTAGCCCAATTATCCATCAATAAAGCAAAAATATGCTCTTCCCGCCAATATATCAAGTATTTGGTCTATCAAGGGCAAGGGAAAATGGTCCTTTTATGTTGGATTGTTCAATTTCAGGTAGTCCATACACAACCTCCAACCGATCATGGTTCGAGTGGATATTACTTCTCCTTTCTCATTATGGACTACCATCATCCCACTTTTCTTTGGTACATATCGCACCAGTGACACCCACTCACTATCAGATAGTGGTGACAACGCTCAACACACACCTCGACTTGAGGTATGAACGGTCATCGCAATATAATTTACCCAACTAGGAGCTGGGGTCGAATCCACAAGGAATAATGTGATGCAATTAAAATATCAGATGAACTAAATCTATTTGACTAAGCCAAACGATGATAACAAGGTGATGAAATGATACTAACAACTACTAACTACACTAGGAAAGCAAGTAAAGATGATCAATGGCCTTCTCACAACCAAGGAAGACAAGATTAGAGCCGAGGATACAAATATATCACGAGGTTTATATATTATGGCCGAGTCGTTCTAATGTAATCCCTAGAATCCTCCTGGCGTATAAGGGATTTACCTCAACGGCGCTCGTCAAAGCCATAGTTGAGTGTATAAAGCACTACACATAACCCGAGGAAAGAAGACCTCTTCCAAGCCTAACTTCTTTTAGATGAGTTAGTCTATGAAATAACTTATCAACCCAAATCCTCACTAGCTTCACTATTCTACTCTAACTAATCTCTCCCGAGTCTTTAATTAGCAAATTAGACATGTAACTTTAGTGTCACGAGCATTAAAGTTAAGCAACCAAAGTAATAGAAGCTAAATAATCAAAACCCACAATTATAAAATCCTAGTCATGAAATATCTTCATAAAATTATGTGTATTAACAACATCAACTGCACCAAAATATAGCAATACAAATCAAAGAAATAAAGAAAGAGATAAATAATTGCTCATTTAAAGTGCACCCAATCTTCAATGTTGAAGTGTTATTGATGAATTCTTGCTCCCAAATTGGAAAAGTGGCCAAAGATTTGAGAAAATATATTCTCCTAACTATTTATATGTTGCTAAATGAATACCATACATTTCCAATATTGACCCCTTGGTTAAAATGGAGGAAATAGCTGATATTTCGCCAAGTAGCTACCCTGATGCTGCAATTTGACTCGACAGCCACTTTTTCGCTGTTGAACTTAGGCTCTATTTGACACATGGCCACTTTTCTGCTTCATTGTTGATAGACTAGCCACTTTTTTTCTTTTTCTTTAACTTGGCTTCTTTTTGACTTGTCTCTTCTATTACTCTTTTCCAACATATACAACCTACAAAATACAACAAAGCCATGATAAGTGCACTTATTTTATCAATTTAAAATAACAAAAGCTCAAGTATAAGTATGTAATGTGTGGTATTTTAGCCACACATAACAACCCCAAACTTAAACTATTGTTTGTCCTCAAGCAAAGCACACGCAACTAAATTCAAAAATTGCCTTTCAACCATTTTTTTGCACAATTCAAGGCTTCAAAAAGTCAAGAACTGTTTTAACTCAACAACCATGACATAGGTTGGCACCAACAATTAAGCCAAACCATGTGAACTACACTTTCTTTTTCAAGTTGCTATATTTTCAAAACCAAGTGCTCATCAATGATACAAATCAAAAGGCAATCAAGTCATGACACAAGACTTTCAAAGTTTGCCTCTTTGTCACAAGAGCTTACTTCTTTGTTCTCTTAACTCAATTGGAAAGTGAAACAATGTCCTTAACTCAACTTCACAAGTGCCCTCACCACAGAAGAGAGTATCCCAAATACACAAAAATGTAATATTAATCACAAATAGGATATATGATAGGAAGAACTCACTCACTCTCTCAAAAAAAGTTCAACTTGCACACAAAAGATACCACAGGCTTGCCCTTCATGTACATCTCCACTAATGTAGGAATACTTGGCTCGAAATCAATTAGGACTTAGTGAAGGTTGTAATGTAGGCTTTTGGTCAAACGTGTGGTAAATTTTGGCAAAAAGTGACTACACACCTCCTTGAGCACTACACTACACAAAAATTAAAAGCACACTTCCTTTTCCTTGCATTTCTACCTTGCTAAATTGGGGATTAGACACTAGTCTTTCCCCTCTTTATTCATCAATTCTAATTTTCTTCTTTTCTTTTTGTTCATTTTCTTTCTTTTTCTTTTTCTCTTTCTTTTCATTTTCTTTCAAGATCTTGTCTTTTCAACTTCTCATTTATATTTCTCTCTTTTTTTTCATTGACTTCCACACTTTTATAATGACTCTTGCTACCCCAAAACTTAGGATTTTGTCTAAGTTGCACGTCTTTCAATGCACACAAGGAGGTAGGACCAAAAAAAAAATTAGTGCTTTAAGCACTTAGAATTGGTCCGGGCTAATAATGTAATTTCCAAAAGAAAGGATATAAGGCTCAAAGGGGTTGAATAAGATTATAATGCAAAGGTAGGCTTTTTAGGTCATTAGCGGTCTAAGGAAAGCCTAAAATTATTTTTCATTCGAAGCACCACTTAGGATTTCGCTTCAAAGCACATTTAAGGCAGTTCTAGATCTAAAGCGCTCAAATGAACACACCAATACCTCACCGCACATAGCACAAGCAAAGAGAGGAAGACAATTATATTCAAGTCCCAATTAGAAGCAATTGAACTATAAAGCTCACTCATAGTCTAATGAGAACTAATTAGTGAACACAAGAGCCAAAAGTTGAATTTAAAGATCATAACACAATCTACCAATTTACTTTTCTTTTCAATTTTTAAAATAAGATTCACATGGCAAAGATCAAATAGTGGTGGTACCAAACATGCCAAAAGTTGGCTAAGAAGCAAAAATTCATAACTAGTCATCATTATTTACAACTAACTACTAAACTAGTCCTAAAAATGCCCTGTTCAAAACAATTACTTCCTTGGAAAAGAACCATGGCAAAGAAAAATCAAGGAAGTTATTTCAAAAATTTTATACAAAAATGGTATTTACAATGAAAATGGTTGTTTGGGCCCAAATGAGGCTTCCGCACCCTAATGGGATGCCTACGTATCACACAAAGGTGAATCAGAGAAAAAGAAGCAACATCCCAAGTGTAGTTCATGGGAGTACTTTTTGTTTTTAAAAGCTTTTCATTTTTTCAATTTTTTTTAAAGATAAACAAGTTACAATAATGAATTAAAATTCACACAAAACAAAACTATCATTAATAAAGAATTTTAATATTCCTAAAATAAGAAAGATCAATTCTACGAAAGTCATCAAACTAAAGTACCTCAAAAATTAAGATCCTCCCCCAACTTAAAATGTTGCCTTGCCCTCAAGGCAACTAAACAATAAAGACAAAGTTTGAGGGGCTTCCTGGAAATGTGTCTTTGAATACTTCATTTGTTTCTGCTCCTCCTTGCACTCTTCAAGTTTACAGTGTCATTCGTAATGTGCTTGAGAAACTTTAAAGTCCCAACCCTTTCACTTCTTTTGATTCTCTTGCTTGCCAAATCTCTGTTCTTTCTTTTGTTCACTTTCCTCTCGACTATGTGCTTCTTCAGTTTCACTTTGGGCTTGTAGTGTTCACCATCTTAATGTCCCTGCAAAATGTTCACACTTAGTTCCACCATCTAGAGCCTTGGAATAGCTAGAGAAGAAGCAAGTGGAATAAGTGTACTCAAGACTTCCCCAATTCTTGATACAATATTAGCTTGCACAGATAAACTCTCAACCAAGCCCCAGAACATTACCTACTCACTTTCCTTTTTAATGTGCATTCACAATCACAGATAGCAAGAACAAGCAGGAGTAACTCAATGATTCTAGCTAATCGGACTTCGCTGGATCAAACAATTAATCGCTAAAAGCAGCGTGAAAATGCAGCAACTTGAATCACTTTCTATTGAACCTCTTTATCATGTATGCACTGACACACAAATCCATGAAATACTCAGAACTAAGTAAAAGCAGCAACCAAGCGAAGAAAACAATCAAACTTTGGCAATTCAAAATGTTGGTGATCGATTGGAAATCCAAAACAGTAGCTGGACTTGGTGGAAAAATCAAGAACAATAAAGCATACTTCTAACAATGTGCAGCAGTCAAAATTTTCATTCGGGCCCCCTATTGAGTCAGTTTAGTAAGCACATTTAGTGCACAATTCAGACATAATTTACTGCCTAAAACAGTTCCGAAAGCTGAGATGGCCAAGTCATTTTTCAATCGAGCAAATCAACACAAAATTACGTCCATGGAGCTTAAAGTTAATCGCTTTAGCACAGTTGAGATCATATAAGCAATCAAACTCAGGAAACAGCTTAGCACACAAGCAATTAGGTGAAGAAACATTAAGATTTTACTGAAACATTTTTTCAAACACTATGAGGCCATGGATGAGTTTGAACAGGTTTAAGAGACAATCAGTACTCAGACTTCCCCAAAATTTCCAACAGATATCCAGCACTCACACAGCTCTTAACCAGGTCTCACCAATATTAATTTAACAAAGGGGTACAGGGGATTACGGGGAATGGGATTTGATGACAAGGGTAGAATTTCAGCGAGGATGAGAGAACAGAGAAAGCGATTTACCTGAGCGACGACATGACTGGTGGAGATTAATGGAAAGTGATCGCCACTGATGGTGGTGGTGGATTGAAACACCGGCGACGGGATATGAGGTAATTGGGAAATTGAGATCAGGGGAAGAAAACTGAGATGAAGAAGAGAGAAATTCATACCTGAGTCGTGGGGTGAACTGTGGCTGTGTCGACAGAGGTGTCGCAGCCGTGGTGATTCAACGATGGTGGATCAGTTGGAAGGAGGTGCAGTGGTGGGGTGATTGATAGTAGGGGAAGTGAATTTGGTGGTGATGAGAGAGAGAAGAGAGGAGAGAGAAGACTTACGTGGATGCCAGTGGTGAAGGTGACCGGAGCTGATAGCTGCTGTGATCGAAGCTGGTGGAGAGGATCGGTGGTGTGAGGGCGAATCGGGACAGTGGTGACTGGTGAGGGCTGAGTGTATCTATTGTTCCTATTAGTATTTGACTTCCCTGGGCATGTATAATTAAAAAGCCTTCTGAATAAGGGTGGGCCGCCCGTTTTGAAATACAGAGAGCAGCCTGAAGCAGTTTTTTATACATAGTTGTGACTGTCCAACTTAAAAATTCAATTCAAATGCGTCCAAAAATACTGAAACTTGGTAGAACGATCAAAAACACTAACTAAAATTAATCTATAAACAAAAAGATGCAAAAAATTAAAATACTCGGGTTGCCTCCCGAAAAGCGCCGCATTTAATGTCGTGGCACGACGAGTACCAACCCACACTTTTCTCTCCTCTTTGATAATATGAATTGTCTCCCCATTTTGGAATCAAGTTTTTCATATTTCTTCCGGGGTGGTGGTATGAGTCGCCAAGTTTCAAATAATTGATTCTTCATTTTGCACTTTTTGGCGTTCCAGTGAGGAATGTCATTTTGCTTTCTTGGCATGACAAACTCTAAAATGTAAGCACCTTGTTCATCATTGCCAAGTTCCTCCAACGACTCGGATGATTCAATTTTCATTTCACCATCCAAAGACAATGTTGAAAAATGCAAGGAATGAGGTCTAACACGCTTTAACTCTAAATTCTCCTCATTTTTGACATCCTCATATCCCATTGCACTAGATTTCTCACAAATAATATCTTGCAACTCCATACAAGGCTCTAATGCATTTTCTTCCTCTTGGGCATCATCTTCATCAAGAATTTTCTCAACTTCCCTATGTTCTTCTTGGAACTCAAGCTCATCTTCCATATCAAGTCTTTGTTGAACCTTGGTAACATTCTTTGCTTGTTGATCATTAAAAGTGTCACCAATTGGCTCAATTGAATCTCCAACTTGTAAATTGCGAAGCTATTTTGGTGGATCATCTCTTTTATCTCTTTAAAGGCTTCGACATCCTCACAATGGCGTTCAAGTATTTGTTGCATCAAATATTCACATCTCTCATTTTGAGCACATTCTTCTTGTGAAGTGGATAAGTCCATCTCTTCTTGAAACTTTTCTTGAATGCTTTGCCATTCGGATTCAAGTTCCATATTCATGATTCCATTGGACCTATCAAACTCGTAAGCATCATTAGTACCATTACAAAAATCATTAAGAGAAGAATAAAAAAAATATTAGGGCAGCCATCCCAATGACCATTTTGGCCACCACACTCATGACATAGGTTCCATTCAAAGGATTGAGAAGGTGCACACAACTCGCCCCCAAAAATAATTTGACAATCTTTTCAATAGTAAGGTCCACCACAATAAGGACAAAGATCACTCATATATGGATATTCAACATTTGACCAAACTTGATTCCATGATGCCATTTCAAGAAAATTATCATAAAACATAACTAACTAACTAACATAAGTAAACACTACCCACAAACAAATATTTACAATTCACAAAGAACACAACAAACATTCACAATTCTCAAAACAAAAATTCACAAAGTTTGGGACTAAGCCAACTTGTTAAACTCCTCAAACTACTCTAATACGCAAATTGTTCCCCGGCAACGAGCCAATTTTGATAACGCTCAACACACACCTCGACTTTAGGTATGACCGGTCATCGCAATATAATTTACCCAACTAGAAGTCGGGGTCGAATCCACAAGGAACAATGTGATGCGATTAAAATAACAGAGGAACTAAATCTATTTAACTAAGCCAAACGAGGATAACAAGGTGATGAAATGATATTAACAACTACTAACTACACTAGAAAAGCAAGTAAAGGTGATCAATGGCCTTCTCACAACCAAGAAAGGCAAGATTGGAGCCTAGGATACAAATATAGCACAATGTTTATATATTATGGCCGAGTCGTTCTAATGTAATCCCTAGAATCCTCCCGGCATATAAATGATTTACCTCAACAGCGCTCGTCAAAGCCATAGTTGACCGTATAAAGCACTATCCATAACCCGAGGAAAGAAGTCATCTTCTGAGCGTAACTTCTTTAAGATGGGTTAGTCTATGAAATAACCTATCAACCCAAATCCTCGCTTGCTTCACTATTCTACGCTAACTAATCTCTCCCGAGTCTTTAATTAGCAAAGTAGACATATAACTTTAGTGTCATGAACATTAAAGTTAAGCAACCAAAGTAATAGAAGCTAGATAATCAAAAACCACAATTATAAAATCCTAGTCATGAAATGTATTCATAAAATTATGTCCATTAGCAACATCAACTACACCAAAATATAGCAATACAAATCAAAGAAATAAAGAAAGGGATAAAAAATTGCTCATTTAAAGTGCACCCAATCTTCAATCTTGAAATGTTATAGATGAATTCTTGCTCCCAAGTTGGAAAAGTGGCCAAAGATTTGAAAAAATATATTCTCCTAACTATTTATATGTTGCTAAATTAATACCATACATTTCCAATATTGACCCTAGGTTAAAATGGAGGAAATAGCTGATATTTCGTCAAGTAGCCACCCTGATGCTGCAATTTGACTCGACAGCCACTTTTTCGCTGTTGAACACTTGAACTTAGGCTCTGTTTGACGCATAGCCACTTTTCTACAGTGTTCTCCATTTTATCACTTCCAAAAGCTTTTCTTCTTGGACATTAGTTAGGTGGGAAGAGATAATTATAGGTAGGGTGGAATTAGGGCTAGGAAGGCATATCTCAAGTGTGTTGGGAGCACTTTAAGTTCAATCTTGGGTGGTTCTTCTATGGATGTCTTTGTGGGTGGTGTTGAATGACTGTCAAGGTCAAGGGATAGCTCTTTAGGTACAACGGGTCAAGAGCCCAATCCCTCCCATGCCTTTACACACTTCCCCACACTCTCTTCGTTATCTATATCAATATTCCATATCACCACGGTCAAAGAATCTTCTTGATTAACTAAGACGCTCCCCTTCTCTGAAAATGCATCCAATACCACATCCGCATAGGAGCAAGTGGCCTCTTCCTTCATAGGTTGTCTCAAAGACTTGCAAATATGAAAGACCACCTTCTCCCCATTAAACCGAAAGATAACTTCACCCCTTTCAACATCAGAAAGAGCCTTCTCGGTGGCTAGAAATGGACGCCCAATAATGATCGAGACTTCAAAGTCCATAGGTCGATCATGGATCACAAAATCCACCAGAAGACAAACTTACCAACTTTCACCAGTATATCATTAATGATTCCAATTGGCCTCTGCATAGAACGGTCGATCATTTGCAACTTAATAGTTGTGGACCTTGGATTATCCAATCCCAAGGTCGGCATCAAGTTGATATTAGCACCGTGATCACATAATGCCTTCTCGAGAGTAATATTCGGAGACTATGCACAGTCAGCTCGCTCAGTAAATGAACTCCGATTGAGTTTGTTTGATCGGTCTCATCCGGACACTCAGCCACTGGAGAAGTATCAACCGGACACTTGAACGGATAAGCTTATCATACTAACTGACTCTGCTATTCTTGGAGAGACGTCTTATTCTATACCAATAGTTCTCAGAACATGGAAGAGACGTGGATGAAGTAGAGTTCTACTAGCTAAGGGCTCTAAGCCTATAAATACTCTCATTCTCCCTCATTTTGTAAACCCTAAGGCTTGATATACACACAACTCCCTTGTAATAACAACATAAACGAAGTTGCTACCGTTGTTGCTTACTGATTGCTTGGCCTTAGAGAAGGCAGATTTTGTCTCTCTCACTGGAACGCGAGCATCACTACAATCAATAAGAACTTCCTTATTTATTTCTATTATCGTCTTTCATTATCATTAATATTTTTTTATTCCTTTATTCTTTTAATCTTTGTCGTTAGCCTAATTTTTACGGTAGCTATTGCTTAATTTATTAATTAAACACATAACTAGCCCAATTTAGATAACGTATATTTAAACTAAGCACACCTAATCTTGACATAAAAGATTGTTTGTGCCTTATCATATACAAACTTAATGGTTAAACTTAGATCACAAGTTTTAAGAAATACTGATTAGGTTGGTCACAAAGTACAAATTAAGGATTTGAAAAATTAGTTCAATGTCTCTGTATTTGGTGTCATTTATTCAATTTGTTCTGATAGATTCTCCTGTGTCAACTTCTCTGTTACAGTACATGAATTCACTAAGCTCAAGAATATGTTTGTTTTACCACCTTTCCTGTCTTGTTTGACCACGTTTTCACCCACGTGCTGTAAATGGACCCTAGAGGCATGGGAGATTGTAAACAAAACAACATCAACAACTAATTAATTAATAATCGTCTTGGGAGTACTAATTAAGAAAAGTTTCCACCAACCCTAAGGCATGGAAAAATTATTATCATTATTATTGTTATCACTACTATTATTTTTAATAATACTGTTGTGTAAAGGCACATCAATTTTGTTGTTCACTGTCATATAAAAACAATTCCACCGACCATTGATCCCAGAATGCTAGGATTTACCAGTTGTCGGTTAGCTAAGGTGAAGAAGAAAGCAAATTTTGTTGGGGTAAGAAAAAAAGAAATTTTACCTAAATAGCTGATCTAGACAATATGAATAAGTTATATGCACGTAGTATATAATATTATTCATAAAATATGTATTAATTATGCAAAATAAATTGGCTATTTTTTGTTAAACTAATTTATCATTGTTCATGCAATATATATATATATATATATATATATATATATATATATATATATATATATATATATATATATATATATCATTTTATCTCGGTTAATGAGTATAAAAAAGCAGAAAAACTTAATAATTAACTAGGTATGATTAATTCATAAAATTTTTATGTCATATATTTATTGACTTGATGCAAGTATAATGTATATGAATAATTTTTCCATTTTAAATAGCATAACAAAATAAGAATTGGTTCCATTCATTTACTTTACCTTTTTAATGATTCATTTGAACTTTTTCTTTTTTGTGTGCAAATAAGGATAATTCATTTGAACTTTCAAATAGCATTTTCGGCGTTATGGCTTTCCACACATCACCCAATCTTAGAGTCAATTAAACATTTTATTAACATGATTTAATACCAAATTTTTTCTTATTTTTCTACAACAGTCATTAGGTCGTCATTGGATTCGGAATTCAAAAATTGTAGTAGTACATTTTTTTTTTTTGGGTAGCTGCAGAATATACTTGTATAACATAACCAAATGTTACATATAGTTCCTGAATCATTACATAGAGGGTTGTTTCCTTTAGAGTCTAGTACATAACAACTGAGATTATCATGTGGAGGGGTTCCAATCCTTCTTCTTCAAGTCGCATTCTGGCGAGTCGAAATTCATCTGCTTCGTAGTTCAAATTGTTACTTTCAGACCGCACGGGAAAATAAAAACTGTAAAAAGTCTTTTCCTTAGGAGTTTCGTTATTCACTCAAAACTCAAACCACAAAAGCAGATTTTCTATTCTCAAGTTTAAACAATGATCTCCTACTAGTCCTAAAAATGGATAGTTAACCACAGTTTTTCCCATTAGCATTTAAATCCTATGTAACATAAATAGGTCTAGTTTCCAATGGCCAGATAGAAAAGTACCAAATGGGAAAAGAGACGAAAGAACTAAAGGAAGAGTACATATCACACAATCTCCAAAAGAGCTCTCAAGTTATACATTTACGTGATTATTAATGGTGTGACCTTTAATTGAATTTATTTACGAGGTCAAGAGAAAAAGGAAAAGAATTCCTTGAAAGATCAGGAGATCATTCATTCAATAATTGAACTTGGCCCAGAATGTTGATTTGAAGGGCATATACAATATCCTGCACGGTTATACAACATCCGTTTTCCATCTGCAAGAAGTGCAAACAAACATATCAGCATAATTGTTTTTGCTATAAAAACATGTTTTCTCACATTTATGGTTTCTGATTATTTCGTGGATAGCCATTCGAATTTCAATTTATCGCACCAAAATCATAAAGGAAAAGCCTCAACTGGAGTAGTTATGCTTGTCTATTACAGCATCAAAATAAAAAGGAAAAAAAAAAAAAAGAAGCTAAAATTTGCTCCCAAAAAACACAAGCATCACATATATAAAGTTATCATGTAAGCATGACTATATCCCTCGCTCAGCTTACAAAATATTCATGTGATACCACTTTAAAAAAGGCAATTTTATATAAATAGCCGCTCTAGATAGCATGCATAAATTATGCATATATTATGCACATGTAGCATGCAACATTATGCATAAAATATGCATAAATAATGCAAAAAAATAACTATTTTTTTATTAAACTGATCTAGCATTGTTCATGCAGTATAATTTTTTCTTTAAAGAAACTACTCATTTTTATCCAACCTAATACTTGGCGCGCGTTTTCACCATGTGGCACATCACGTAATTTTTCTTTTTACATGAGTCCAACAATGATGTTTTTATTTTTTTAAGTGATGTCATGTGAATATATATTATGTAAATTGATTGCTAAAATGATAACCTACTTGTGTATTGGAACCATAACTTTATGACTTTGGTGCAATGAATGATACGGCCAGTGAAATTCACTAACGGTTTTCTGTAACTCTCCAGTTTTTTTTTTTGGCGGGGAGGGGAGGGGTTAACCTAATAGACAGATATCTGATGCCCTGAAATTTGACTGGTTTTAAGGGTTTGTCCTTGTTTTTCATGAATTTAAGAAAATGGCTTTATACTTTGGGAAGCGTTGTCATGCCAATAGTTCAAGGCAATTTAATTGGGAAGGAATGGGGAGATGAAGGAGTTGAGGGCAAGTGTTGCATATTTGTTAAGATTTCAAGGCAATTTAGTTGGAGACGGGGTCAGGAATGAGGGGCAAGTGTTATCCTCCCAAGACTTCAAGGCAATTTCTCTAAGGTCGGAGAGGGGGGGGGGGGGGGGGGAGGGGGGGGGATGAAGGGATTGAGGGCAAGTTTGGCCTATTTGTCAAGATTTCAAGGCAATTTAGTTGGACATGGGATCGATGACAAATGTTATTTTGCCAAAAATTTCAAGAAAATTTAGCTAGTGAGAAGGTGAACACACGTCATTTATTAGGTGTCGAGGGGTATTTCTATCTGGGTATTATTCATTAAATTAGCGAAAGGTTATTTTTGCTATACCATGTTAAACGAGGTGAAAAAGACAAACCATATGACACCGATTGATATCATTAATTAAATTAGCGGAAAGTCATTTTTTTATATACCATATTAAACTAGGTGAAAAGCCAAACATTGCCTCCGGTGTCATAGTTACGTAAATCTCCCTCTCTAATAGGTGTAAGAGTTCAAGCGACAAGTCGGAGATATCAAAAACCTATATACCTTGTTCATTATATGACAGGTGAATAATAACGTGACTTCTGCAGACTCTTATTCCAAATTAAAGATTAGGAAAATTTACCTCAGCAAGAATCGATATATCGAGATTCATAAGACCAAATGGCATGATTCTAATGTCATGGACTGCAAGATGCAATTTCTCCATTTGGGATAGTACCCTTTCCACCATTCCACCTTCTTTGTTGCAGTGGATGTTGATAAGTACACTTTTATTCGAAATCCTTGCCTTGACATTTGATCCTACTATTTGGTTGCTGCCATTAACATTCTCTTTCGAGAAAGAAGAGGAACCACTTTTTTGGCAGGGCGATTGTATCTTTTGCTTTATCTCTTCAAGAACTTTCACCTGTTCTTGAAGCTCTTTCATGTACTCAATAGTATCTCCAAGAATAGAAGACTTGTCTAACTATAAAGAACCAAAAAGAACAAAGAAAATTACTATATATAGTATCAGCTAGATATAACATCAATCATTATAGTCTCCAAGAAAAAAGTCACTAGCTGTTTCGTGTATCGAAGTAGGACCTATATTGAAGTGTGTTACTATAAGAATAACAATTTGCAATTAGAAATCCAAATGTGATTAACATAAAAATATGTGAGAAACAAAAAATATCGATCATTTACTCAGTTCCCTTCAACACTAATACTGACACTTACCTGCAAACTTAAACTACTTTGCGGTGATTGCAGAACTTGTTAGAAGTCTTAAGGAAAGTACAAGCTAAGAAAAGGGCATATAGATTTTCCTCCCTCTTTTTCAGCTTCTTTTTTACTCGTTACTTTATTTTATTTTTTCGGGGAGAAAGATTGAAGAAACACACCAACTAATTTAACCCCGATCACCAACAATTAATTAAGTTGTTGCTGACTACGATTTCATTGTTCATGTCGCTCCATTTAAACTTGTTGCAACAGATAGAACAAAAAGAAAGACGTTTGAGTTGGGATCTTACCTTCTTTAGACCAGGGACAACCTTTGACAAAGATATGAAAAGCTGGCTCATCTTTTCTCTTCGATTTCTCTCCGCTGCGACATGATCTTGAGCTTGTAAAGGAGTCCTCTTGTAGATTGTATTATTGCCCCGTGATTCTTGATATGCACTTTCATCCAAATGAGAGTTTATCATTAATGCAATATCTTCTTCTTCTTCAGATATCACAGCTTGATTCAGTGATGACGACCCAAATGAAATGAGAAACCCAGAAGAGGATGTTAAAGGATGATCAGAAGAAAGAGCCTTCTCTTCTATGGTGTAAGATGGAGTTGAAAGATTCTGCATAAAGTCGAAGAAATCATCTTCCTGCAGGTTAAAACCAGTACTATATGCCATGCCCTATATAATAGAAAGCTAGTTAGATGTTGCCTATTGAATAAGGTCGCATGCATTTATTGACCTTATTGAGTATCCTAACCAGGAATTACTAATATAATTATCTTTTTATGCTGTGGAACCGACCAAGGTTTTCTCTTCTAGACTAGATTTCTTTCAAAAATGGCGTTCGATTTAATAAAAGGAACTCTTAAATTTTTCTATTGATCAACGTTAACAGAATAAAGCAAATGAAAGTACAGAATATTTGTACATAAGTAGTGTAAGAAGATCTGGAAACTTACTTGAAAAGAAGAAGATATTGAGTTATTGCCGTCCATGTTAAAGACAAGAAAGATTTTCAACATTTGTGCTCCTCAAAAGACAGGTATTCCAAAAAGAAGGATAATTAGGTCTTCATTGAACGGCTCACTAACCCAACCCCCCTCCTACCTTGTCTCTTATCATTGTTTTATTTAACTAATATTGATTAGTTTCTCCAAGTATTCTACTACAAAGCAATCCACGTGTTAAAAGCTGTCATCTTTTCATCCCCACTAGTTCAATAACTCATAAATAAATTAATACCAGTAATAAATCATGAACGTGATTTTAGTCAAACTGTGAAAGAGGGCTCTTCCATTTCCTCAATTTAAACATCTTCCAGAATCCTTATTAACTTGCGCCCTTTATGTCTTTGAGAATGTTCTTTCTGTTTTATTCGGGAGGGTAAAACTGTAAAAGGAATTAAGGAAATCAAATTAGAAAGAGAAAGACAACTCTATGGTCCTTTCTCATTTTGTTTATGCAAATAAAAGAAAATTGACGGTTGACCTTTTCTTTGCGTTTTACAGACCAAACTAGAGAAACTCTTCTTCATAAGCTGTCATGAGTTCCCCAAGTTTTGAAATGATAAGTTGGGATCCAATGTTTTAAATGATTCTCTTAAGATAAGATCATATTTTTTCTGAATCGATAATGTAACATAATTAAATTGTTTCAACCTCCACTTTTTAAAAATGTTATTTGACGTCCTAGTTGTTCTTTTGAAACATATAATTTGAAGTCGTAGTTGTACTTTTGAAACATATACGAATTTGTAAAATAAAAATGGCAGCATTCTAAATTTGGTAATAATTAACTTCAAAATTACAGTTTTGCCATCACTGAAATGATTTACAACCACACAAATATCTTTTTCTTATTTTACACCAGAAATTTCAAAAATCTTCTTTTATTTCTAAAACTTTGTGCCGAGTCAAACTATGACACATAAAGTGAAATGGAGGGAGTGTTGCTCCCAAACGCACACGCAAGTATACGCGGTCGCCAAGTAATAAAGTGACAAAGTCGAGTATCGTTCCCACGAGGACTATGCAGACTAGTGCTTAATAAACAATTCCTGAACAAACTATCCAGGGGTCTTTTTCCAATGGTTGTAAGAGTTTTTATACTAAAATGCAGTAATTAAAGTGCTGGAATGTGATCAAGCAATGGGGCAAAACTTTGGTTGTTAACAATATCAAGAGAGCGATCCAGGGTCAGAGTAATAAACAATCCAGTTGATGTATTCAATTGATTTCACTTCTTAAATCCCGGGTTACTAACTGACAGGTTAATTGTAATTATGAAAACCTTTCAGTTCTTCACAATCTATGCAAGCTACTTTAATCCCTGTATGTCTACGGGTTAAATCACATGCACGCATTAACGATCCTGTAATTAGTTAAACTAGGCAAGCAAGTATATGTCTATCCTACCCACGAATTGATTCCCCGATGCCCGGGTTCACAAACTAGTTCTATTCTTCCTTATTACGTAATTAGGTTCTCTCTTTCAAGTTCAACCCAAAAACCATAGATGATGTATAACTATCGAGCTCTAACAATTATACAAGTTAAATCAAGGAAGAATAAGTAACCCGTTATGGGATTCAATCAATGGAAATCAATCTTCAACAATCAACTTTCATGTAAACTCTAACCCCAGAACGTTAGGAATTTAGCCACACATATTCATAATCACAAGGCAAAGATTTGGTGTAATAATGAAATACTTGATGTAATAGATGAAAGATTGGGAATAACCCTTGTTAAATGAAGTGTGTAGCTCTCAATATTGCTCCAAAGTCAAGAACTCCTTACAAAAACTAAGTAATAAACTATTTATAATGTTTCCAAACCCTTGGTAATAAATTAAACCCAAAACTAGAAGGAATAGGGAGTAAAATCGCGCACAAGGGGCGCTACAACGGGCGCCCCGCGCCCCGAAAAGCGTGCCACCAAACAGAACCCGCTCCCAGCCTTCGTGCCTTAGCCCTGCGGCGCGCTATGAACCGCGCAAGCCTCCTCGCGCCATAGGCTGCGTGGCGCGGGGGCTGCAGCGCCAGGCCAAAACTTCCTTCTTTCGCTCCAAAACTCGGCTTGTGTCGTGCCTTTGTGTGCTCAATCCAATCTTTAAACATCCTTCAACCAATTCATGCTCAATCAAGCTTCGAAACGCTCCAAATGCATCGCGTAACGACCTACACACGAACAACACAACATCAGCGTAAAACCACATTCACAAGCCACCAAACAAGTGCAAAACAAGCTCAAATGTGCGGAAATATTAAGGAAAAGTAGGCATAAAATGCCGAACATCACCACCCCACACTTGAACCTTTGCTCGCCCTCGAGCAAGTCAAAACTAACTCCCCAACCTAGGTAAAACAGGTCTGCCTATGACTATGGTTGATACCGACCATTGAACCAATGCGCACATGACTACCATGGATCCACAACATGCCAAAAATTTACCAAACTCAAAAATATGAGAACAACCACCCCAAAATAGCTCAAATGCACAAACTCAACTCAATGCAACCATGCTCCCACAAAATTACACCTATCTACTCAACCAAGAGCCAACAACTTTACCGAATTCATGCAAACCACGTGCCCTCACCAATATGAAAGAGAGTGCCCCCCAAAGATCACACACAAAAACAAATATCATGAATAGAACGGGGGCAATAACAAATGAATTCTCTCACTCTCATGAAAACTCACATGTCACACACAACGTACCATAGGCTTGCCCGTAGTGTAGGACTCCACTAATGTAGACTCACTCCAATCGGGATTAACTAGGACTTTAGAAAGGTCGTAATGTAGGCTAAGGGGCGGGTAGGATACATATGGTAATAGTGACTACCTCCCTAAGCACTTTAATACATCACATTTAATTTCAAACACAATCCTTATCAAACCACCCAATCACAAGTATCACACATACCTTCTCAATAAGTAGCATATTTTCTTTTCAATCACACACTAGCAAGGACGGGATATCTTTCTTTTTTTTTTTTTTTCTTTTCCACAATTTTTTTCAACTTTGCTATTTTTTTCTTTTCTTATCATTTCTTTTTGTTTTTCAATTTCATTAACTTCCATCCTTGCCAATGTTTTCCACTACTTCACAATTTTCATAAGTATTTCCCTTTTATTAGCTCCACTCAAAAATCTCCCAACATCCAACCACAACTCCAATCATCTACACAATGTCAATAAAGTGCTTAAGGAGTAAGGGCCAAAAGAGTCAATTAAGAACAAATGGGTAGGCTCGGGGTGTGGGTGCCAATCAAAAAGGGTCAATGACATCACAACAACAATTTTTCAAGGTATATATGTAAGGGTAGGCAAGTAAAAGAAGGCCTTGTATCATCTCCCGACTAGAGCAAACCTAGGATTTCGCTTTGCACACACACGGGGCAAGTTCTAGACATTAATATGCAACACGGAGCAACTAAGAACATGCCTCACAACACACATTGCACGTAATCCACACAAAAAGGCTCAAGCAACAACTCTCAACCAAGCTTCTAGAATGCAACTTGTGGAAATTTAAGCACTCATGCACAAAAGTTAGCAATCAAGTCAAGCAAGCGGACTCAAGCATCTCAAGGGGGTTGTTCCATGTTTTCCTAGGCATGCATCAAAATTAAAACTCAAGGACACCACAAATAGCACATGCAATCAAGTCCAAGTTCACCGGTATCAAACAATTCAAAGGCACCTAGCATTCTACCTTTTCTTTCGTCTAGGGTCACCTACAACTAACTATCCTAATCCTAAAAAATAAAAACTACCTGGTTCAAAGGCCTCCCCGTGGAAAAGAACCGTGGCCATAAGAAAAACCACGGGGCGGATGACATGTACCACTAATAAAAACTAAAAGGAAAATCTTTTTGGAATTTTTCATTGGTTTTCTAATTTTTTTTCATTTTTCATAGATTAAAGCAAGAAACAAATAAAAATAAAGTCAAGTGACAAAAGAAAAAGTCCTAAGGTACATGCATCCTAAACCTCAAAATAAGAACTAGATAAAGGGCAGTACCCCACCCCCCACTTAAACTAAGCAATGTCCCAGTGCGACAAAGAAGTAAGTGCAAAAGTAAGAGTACAAGAAAACTGCCCTGAAAGCTGGATGGTGCACAGGAGTGTGGACCTAGGCCTCCGCCTCATGATCAGTCTCATACTCACTGTCTGGATCATTGGCCACAATATCTGAATCAGTGTTCTCATCCTCTCGCGGATCCACCCTTCCAGCCTCAACTTCGCCCAGCAGGACCTTCGAGGTCTCCGTCAACGGGACCTGGCGGTCAATAGTAGTCATATCAACGCCCGACTGACGGGCCATAGCCTCTATCATCAAATACTGACGCGCGGCCAAGTTGGCACTTGTCTCCCGCCAATCGTCCGCCGTCAGCTTCACCGGTGCTGTGGTGATCACCCCCTTGACCGAGGCAATGTCAAAAGGCCTCCCAAAATCAAGGACAATGCGATCCCCGACCTCATCTGCGGGGACGCCCGCCTTCTCTAAATACCGGGTCAAGAGGTTCCCAAAATACAACCGACTACATGATTTTTCATACCTCTCTTGTTTCATCATTCTCAACATGTAGTACCCAATGTTCACCGGCCTCCCGGTCATGAAAAAGTACACCATGCACGCCCGAGTCTTAGTGACCTCGGAATAATGGGAACATGGAAGAATCCGTGCATTTATGAACCGCATCCATACACGCGCCGGCTTGATAAACTGTGAGAAGTGCATAAACTTATGTCGCCCAGACGCTCCTCGCCCCCACTTATGCGTGGAGCCCTCACCACACAAGGTCTCCCGCAAGGCCGTGTAATCCGGTTTCTTGATGCAATTTCTCAACTCATCATAATCGGGGTCCGCTACCCCCAAGAAGGCATTCAATGCCGTTGGATCTAACTTCACCTTCACTCCCCTAACCGTCACCATGTTATCATCCCTCCACACCTCATCGGGCTCCCAGTTAGCATAAAGTTCTTGGACCATGTCCAAGTTGGCGTGCCCCGGACTCTCAAACACTGAGTCCCACTTGAGGGCAATGATCTTCTCGGCCACATCTCTAAACTTTTGTAGCACTGGCCGTTTATCAATGGCTTGCTCGGGGATGTACCCCGCCAGCCGCACATTTTTATACCATGTTTGGCAATCTCCCTTCTTCACGAAAGGGAGGCCATACCGAGTCTTGCCTCCGGGACGTGGTATCGGCACCGCATCCTTTGGAATCTTGGCCTTAGCCTTTGCTTTTGCCTTGGGCTTGGCCGGTGCCTTACCCTTTTGCTTTGAGGAGGAAGGCTCGGCTTGAGGTTCTCTCCTCGGGCCCGCAGTAGATGAAGAACTCGCCTTTTGAGATGTGGCTACCATGGTACCTACACAAACACAAACATCAATGTTAGATGTATAGCTATGCACCAAAAACAATTCAAGCTCAAGGGTACCACCCCACACTTAGCACACACTCTATGTGGCAATCACTTGTTTCAATGGCACGAGCACCCCACACTTGAACAAAACTAGCCTTGGCAAAATATGCCACGTTTTGAATTTTTAAAATCAAGCTAGTGTGGGTGCCTCATGATCAAATCTAGTGTGTATGCAACACCTAATGTTCATTGTAAGCCTAAGGAATGCATTGCTACTCAAGAATTCACAATGTCATTGATATTTCATCTTTGAGGCTTTTTCACAAACACCTAGTGTGCACAACTTTGAACTAGCAATTTCAATGGATTTTGTAATGTGCCAACCCTCCCAAATTGTTGGGAGATCTCTTTTTACAAGTCACAAGGTCTATACTAAGCATCATAGACAATTAAGCATATCAAGATTGAATTTTTATGAAGAAGCTTGTAACTAGTTAAGAGAATCACCCATGAGCAATAATGAAGACAACTTACATGTTATTGAGAAGGAAGAGTAGTAATGTACTTACTTGATGGTGTTAGAAGTGAGTGCACAAGATTTGGGATGAGTTCAATTGTTGCAAGTGAACTAGTGTGTGTGTAGAGAGTGTTTGTGGTGAAAGTAAGGAAGAAATAGTGTTAGGAATCGGGGTTATAGGGGTGGGGAATTAAAGAATTTCGGGTCAAACCCGTTGACCCATTTTTCAAACCAAAAATTGACCCTCCGCATTCAGTTCCGCGCCGCAGGCCAACCGCGTGCTCCCTTTTGAAGTCTCTGCCAAGCTCAGCGCGTTTGGACTCGCGCCGCAGGCCAATAGCGCGCCTGGTTTTTGAGTTTCTGCCTAGCTCAGCGCGGTGGGAGGCGCGGGGCTCTCCCAACCGCGCCAAGCTTCTTGCTTCACTCTTTTTCTCGCGCGTTTGGATGCGCGGGGCACTCCCGAACGCGCCTAAACACATTTTTTCGCACCGAATTTCGCTTCCAAGTACAAACCCAAGCGTGGGACATGTCTCGAGACGTCCCATACCCCTCAACGCATTCATTTCACCTTATTTAGCTCACCCGATTCCTGCAAAAACGACACACAAAAACAACAAAAACGTGACACTATAAAAACAAAAGAAAACTAAACTATTACAAGTACAAACTCGGGTTGCCTCCCGAGAAGCGCCTTATTTAACGTCGTGGCACGACGGGTACAAATCAAGGGTCTCGCAATGTAATTGAAGTGCGATGATTCACCGCACCTCCCCAATAGTGTTTCACCCGTTGACCATTAACCAAAAATGTGCTTTCAGAACCCGGGGCTCTCAATGCAACCGCTCCATGTGCGGTAACCCGAACAACTTCAAAAGGCCCCGACCATCTCGACTTCAACTTGCCCGGAAACAATTTCAACCTCGAGTCGAACAACAATACACGCTGCCCGGGCTCAAAAGAGCGATGCTCAATGTGCTTATCATGCCACTTCTTTGTCCGTTCCTTATATAGTTTCGCATTTTCATACGCATGGAAACGGAACTCTTCAAGTTCATGCAGTTGGAGCATCCTCTTCTCACCCGCTAAAGCCATATCAAAGTTGAGCTTTTGAATAGCCCAATACGCCTTATGCTCTAATTCAACCGGCAAGTGGCAAGCCTTCCCATAAACAAGCCTATATGGAGAGGTTCCAATAGGCGTTTTGAATGCAGTTCGATAGGCCCAGAGAGCATCATCTAACTTCATAGCCCAATCCTTCCTCGAGGCATTCACAGTCTTCTCAAGGATTTGCTTGATCTCTCTGTTAGACACTTCCACTTGGCCACTAGTTTGGGGATGATAAGCAGTAGCCACCTTGTGGCGAACCCCATACTTAGCCAATAATTTATTGAACAACCGGTTACAGAAATGCGTACTTTCATCACTAATGATAGCCCGCGGTGTCCCAAAACGAGTGAAAATATTCTTCTTCACGAACTTCACCACCACACTCGCATCATTTGTAGGAAGTGCAATGGCCTCCACCCATTTAGATACATAATCAACTGCTACAAGGATATATTTATTGCCCATAGAAGGTGGGAATGGACCCATAAAATCAATACCCCAACAATCAAACAGCTCAATCTCCAAAATATTGTTCAAAGGCATCTCGTGACGCCTAGTAATGGTACCCGTTCTTTGGCAACGATCACATTGCTTCACTAATGCATGAGCATCTTTAAATAAAGTAGGCCAAAAGAAACCAGATTGAAGTACCTTTGCAGCTGTTCGATCTCCACCAAGGTGGCCACCATAAGGAGAGGAATGACAGCTCTGTAGAATCGGCTCTACTTCTTCCCTTGGAACACATCTCCTAGCTAGTTGATCAACACCTATCTTGTACAAATAGGGCTCATCCCACACATAAAATCTGCTCTCATGAAGGAGTTTACGCTTCTGCTCAGCAGTTGCCCCAGGGGGATACACATCACTCACAAGAAAATTTACCATGTCAGCATACCATGGTGTTTCAGCTTCTTCTAGAGCAAAAAGTTGCTCATCAGGAAATACCTCTTTAATCTCAGGCCCCTCATCTACATGATCTCTATTCTCCAGCCTTGACAAATGATCAGCTACTTGATTCTCAGTCCCCTTGCGATCTCGAATTTCAACATCAAACTCTTGCAATAGGAGAACCCATCGAATAAGTCTCGGCTTGGAGTCCTTCTTTTCAAACAAATACCGGATTGCGGCATGATCAGTGTAGACAACAACACGAGTGCCAACCAAATAAGATCTGAATTTATCAAAAGCATAAACCACGGCTAGCAACTCCTTCTCAGTGGTAGTATAATTGGACTGGGCTGCATCAAGCGTCTTGCTTGCATAATAGATGGAGTGAAAAATTCTTCCTATTCTTTGGCCTAGAACAGCCCCAATAGCATTATCACTCGCATCACACATCAATTCAAATGGCAAAGACCAGTCAGGAGCAATGATGATTGGTGCGGTCACCAACCTTTTCTTCAACTCTTCAAACGCCTTAATACAAGCATCATCAAACACAAATTTCACATCCTTCTCCAACAATTTGCACAAGGGAGTGGAAATTTTGGAGAAGTCCTTTATGAACCGTCTATAGAACCCTGCATGTCCCAAGAAACTACGCACCCCCTTAACAGAGATAGGTGGTGGTAATTTCTCAATAGCCTCTATCTTCACCTTGTCAACCTCAATCCCTTGCTTTGACACCTTGTGCCCAAGTACTATGCCTTCTTGAACCATAAAGTGACATTTTTTCCAATTCAGCACCAGATTTGTTTCTTCACAACGGCTCAGCACAGCATCAAGATTCTTCAAGCATTCATCAAAAGAGTCACCAACCACTGAGAAATCATCCATAAACACCTCCACAAATTTTTCCACCATGTCAGTGAAAATAGCCATCATGCACCGCTGAAAAGTCCCCGGGGCATTACACAACCCAAATGGCATCCTCCTAAATGCATAGGTGCCATATGGACAAGTAAAAGTGGTCTTCTCTTGGTCTTCAGGAGCTATCACAATTTGATTGTAGCCCGAATAACCATCCAAGAAACAATAATACTCATGGCCTGCTAGTCTATCCAACATCTGATCAATAAAAGGGAGTGGGAAGTGATCTTTCCTGGCCTTGTTCAGCTTCCTATAATCAATGCAAATTCGCCACCCTGTAACCGTTCTTGTAGGAATCAACTCATTGTTCTCATTCTTCACCACTGTCATGCCCCCTTTCTTAGGAACACACTGCACCGGACTCACCCACTTGCTGTCAGAGATAGGAAAAGTAATACCAGCATCCAGCCACTTAATGACTTCTTTCTTCACCACCTCCTTCATGATTGGATTTAGCCTCCTCTGCTGCTCTATGGATGGCTTATGATCTTCTTCCAAGAGAATTTTATGCATGCAGAAGGAAGGACTAATCCCTCTAATATCAGCAATAGTCCAGCCAATAGCTCTCTTGCGCTCTCGCAATACCCGCAACACCTTCTCAACCTGCACATCAGACAACAAAGAAGAAAGGATCACGAGCAAAGTATTACCTTCACCCAAATAAGCATAACGTAAATGTGCGGGTAAAGGTTTGAGCTCAAGATTAGGAGCTTTCTCAATAGACGGTTTAGCAGGAGCTAAGGTCAACGGTCTATCAAGCTCCTCAAATTTCTTCCACCCTGGGATGAATCTACTCTGCATATTAAGAACCTCCACAAATTCTTCAGTATCTTCATCCTTCAGGATATCATCATCATCACATAAGAGTGCCCTTTCCAAAGAATCAACATTAGAAGCCAAGAATGACCTCTCATCAGCAGTCAACTCATCATCTATTACTTTTACCATGGACAACTCTTCATAATGAGAAGGAAGCTGGGTAGCTCTGAACACATTAAACACAGCTTCTTCCCCATTTACCTTCATGATCATCTTGCCAGCTCTGACTCTAATAACAGCATCTGCGGTAGCCAAAAATCCTCTTCCCAAGATGAGAGGAACCTCAGGATCAGCTTCATAATCAAGAATAATAAAATCAACGGGTAATATGAACTGACCCACTTGTACAAGCACATCCTCAATAATCCCCTCAGGGCATGTCAAAGATCTATCAGCAAGCTGCAGGGTCACAGTAGTGGGTCGTGGCTCACCCAGGCCTAGCTTCCTAAAAACTGAAGAAGGCATCAAATTCACACTAGCACCCAAATCACATAAAGCACGACCAACCTCATGTTCCCCAATTTTCAAAGGGATGGTAAAACTGCCCGGGTCCTTCAATTTCTGCGGAAGCTTGCTTCTAACTCTGGAACTGCACTCCTCAGTAAGTGCAACTGTCTCAAACTCAGTCAATCTTCTCTTGTTAGCAACAATATCCTTGATGTATTTAGCATATTTGGGGACATCCCGCAAAAGCTCCACCAAAGGAATATTTACCTGAATTTGACTCAATATCTCCAAAAATTTCTTGCATGCTGCATCAACTTTCTGCTTCTGAAGTCTCTGCGGGAAAGGTGGTGGTGGTCTCACAATAGCAGACTCGGGCTGCTTTTCGGTTACCTTTTCTGCTTCTTTTTCCACTTCCCTATCAACATTTGGCTCTAACTCACCAACAGGCTTCTTTGGCTTTGGGGGAACTTCCTCCAGTGCTCTTCCATTCCTCAAAGTCACTGCTTGCACAAATTCTCTAGGATTCTTCTCTGTATCACTCGGTAAAGCACCCCGAGGTCTATTATTTTGTGCTCCAGCAAGCTGCCCCAATTGTCTTTCAAGATCTTTCTATGCAATGCTCAAATCTTTTATTGTTTGTGCCTGAGATGCTGACTCATCAATGAGCTTTTGCTGCCCTGCAAGAATTTTCTTGAGCATATCCTCCATAGTATTAGACTGCTGTGGTTGAGCCTGAGACTGCGATCCCTGCTGTGGTGCATTGTTTTGAGTAAATTGGGCTCTCTCATTACCCTGAAACTGCTCACGGGTATCCCTCCAAGAAAAATTTGGGTGATTACGCCAACCCGTGTTATAATTATTACCATACTGATTTCGGTTTTGACCCTGTGATCTGTTCTGATTACCCACATAATACACTGATTCTGGGTTAGAGGGACAAACCTCAGTGCTATGATCCTCACCACATACCTCACAAAAGGCCTGAACTTGCTGCACTGGAGCTGGTTGTGGCTTTGCTTGGAGAGCCAGCTTGCTGATTTGATTGGAAATCGCATCCATCTTCGCTCGCAACTCTGTGATTCCATCTAGTTGAAGTACCCCAGCAGCTTTCTGCGTAGCCGCTCTGCTAGCCCCCTCACTAAGTATATTAGCTCTGCCATCACCCTGCCAATCAGGATTGCTCTGTGAAAACTTATCAAGTAAGTCATAGATCTGTTCAAAATTTAAGGCCAGCACTTGGCCTCCAGCAGCAGCATCAACCACAATCTTAGTATGTTGGTTCAATCCCTCAACAAAAGTGTGTGCAATAACCTCATTAGTTTGATTGTGGTGAGGACAATCTCTCAATAACGCTTTAAATCTCTCCCAGGCTGCATATAATGATTCGCCTTCAAACTGCCTGAAGGACAAAATTGCACTCCTCAACCTGGCCGTCTTAGCCGACGGATAAAACTTAGCCAAGAATTTCTTAGCTAAATCCTCCCAAGTAGTGATAGACCCAGGCTTTTCAGCCTTTAACCACTTCCTTGCTGTCCCAATCAATGAAAATGGGAACAAAGTCATTCGCACATAATCAGTAGGCACACCTGTCGGTGTATAAGTATCACTGATCTCCAGAAAGTTCTGCAAGTGTTGCTGCGGATCTTCATGCAAGAATCCACCATATTGCCCCGTCACATGCAGCAACTGAATCATTCCGGGCTTGATCTCAAAGTTTCCAGTAATAGCAGGCTTCACAATACTTGACTCTACTCCTTTCAGACTAGGAAGAGCCACATCTCGCACTGCTACTGTTTGTTCTTCAGCCATTTCAACAGGAAGGGATGCAAGTACGATTGCTAATGCTTCTCGATCTCTCGCTTCTTTCCTTGTCTTCCTCAAGGTTCTTTCAGGCTCGGGATCAAAAGGTGCGAGTGATTCGTCCTTTTTGTTCCTTTGCATTCAAAACCTATTGCCTGAAACAGCACAAGAAACTCAACAAAAAATTAAACCTGAATAGCAATTAAGTAATCGTTCAAAAGTAATTAGTCCGTAATTAGTCCCCGGCAACGGCGCCAAAAACTTGTTGCTCCCAAACGCACACGCAAGTATACGCGGTCGCCAAGTAATAAAGTGACAAAGTCGAGTATCGTTCCCACGAGGACTATGCAGACTAGTGCTTAATAAACAATTCCTGAACAAACTATCCAGGGGTCTTTTTCCAATGGTTGTAAGAGTTTTTATACTAAAATGCAGTAATTAAAGTGCTGGAATGTGATCAAGCAATGGGGCAAAACTTTGGTTGTTAACAATATCAAGAGAGCGATCCAGGGTCAGAGTAATAAACAATCCAGTTGATGTATTCAATTGATTTCACTTCTTAAATCCCGGGTTACTAACTGACAGGTTAATTGTAATTATGAAAACCTTTCAGTTCTTCACAATCTATGCAAGCTACTTTAATCCCTGTATGTCTACGGGTTAAATCACATGCACGCATTAACGATCCTGTAATTAGTTAAACTAGGCAAGCAAGTATATGTCTATCCTACCCACGAATTGATTCCCCGATGCCCGGGTTCACAAACTAGTTCTATTCTTCCTTATTACGTAATTAGGTTCTCTCTTTCAAGTTCAACCCAAAAACCATAGATGATGTATAACTATCGAGCTCTAACAATTATACAAGTTAAATCAAGGAAGAATAAGTAACCCGTTATGGGATTCAATCAATGGAAATCAATCTTCAACAATCAACTTTCATGTAAACTCTAACCCCAGAACGTTAGGAATTTAGCCACACATATTCATAATCACAAGGCAAAGATTTGGTGTAATAATGAAATACTTGATGTAATAGATGAAAGATTGGGAATAACCCTTGTTAAATGAAGTGTGTAGCTCTCAATATTGCTCCAAAGTCAAGAACTCCTTACAAAAACTAAGTAATAAACTATTTATAATGTTTCCAAACCCTTGGTAATAAATTAAACCCAAAACTAGAAGGAATAGGGAGTAAAATCGCGCACAAGGGGCGCTACAACGGGCGCCCCGCGCCCCGAAAAGCGTGCCACCAAACAGAACCCGCTCCCAGCCTTCGTGCCTTAGCCCTGCGGCGCGCTATGAACCGCGCAAGCCTCCTCGCACCATAGGCTGCGCGGCGCGGGGGCTGCAGCGCCAGGCCAAAACTTCCTTCTTTCGCTCCAAAACTCGGCTTGTGTCGTGCCTTTGTGTGCTCAATCCAATCTTCAAACATCCTTCAACCAATTCATGCTCAATCAAGCTTCGAAACGCTCCAAATGCATCGCGTAACGACCTACACACGAACAACACAACATCAGCGTAAAACCACATTCACAAGCCACCAAACAAGTGCAAAACAAGCTCAAATGTGCGGAAATATTAAGGAAAAGTAGGCATAAAATGCCGAACATCAGGGAGTAAATTAATATATATTTGTGTGGGTTAAAAACAAGGTGTTATATCAAGACTTATGATTATCTTTTGATTTTGATCTAAGTTAAAGTAAGAAATCATAAGATTAAACTAATGCTATGAGCTTAAACAAGCAAGATAAATACTAACGATTAAGTAAAGTAAAGAGTATGAAGATCCAAGAAAGCCAAAAGAAAGTTTAATGTTCCACTAATCCTTATACAAAGTTGTTGTTTCGATACATTCTTGGACACATACCCCCTTTTGGATAAAATTTTGTCAATTTGTGAAATATGAATGTTGGTTCCAGTATAAGATCGAAAAATATTTATCTACTAATGTATTGACCCAGGTATCCTCTTCGAGTCTTTGGGCAGTGAGTCCTAAGTCATTGGAGACCTGCATACCGTGTTAGATTCCATAGGAGGTCCCCAACTCTTATATATGGTTGTGGTAATTAAGTGTGTGTTGCCGAATCATCTCTTGTTTGACTTGTATACAATCTTTTTTCCTTGGTTGTAGTCTCAAGCTCTTGCCACATCATTTGATATTATTTCCATCTGATGCCATGCATATGGCCAGGCGCGTGACTTTTATGGCCGGGTGCGAATTATAAAAAATACACAAATAAGTAAGTTCACGTATCATATAATTTTTAATATTTAGTTAGTTCCAAAAAGAAAGACCTTGAAATATGAAAATAATTTAACTTAAACTTTCAATTTTATCCTTAGTAAAAAGCTTTATAGCCACACAAACATTATATCATGTTTGGTATATTGGGTAAAATTCATATCGATCACGTAGGCATTATGTCCTTCCACATGGAATCAGAAGAAAAGCAGTTTGAAGATGACATGGAACCAAATATGAGACTTCGTCAAAGGCAAAGAAAAGCTAGCAGGACCATATATAGCAGGCTCCTAACACAATGAGAATCAGTGGCGCGTTACAGTTGACATTGGCTTCCATAAGCCGGACACACGAAAATGACAACTATGCCAACTGCACCAATACGAGGAATATTACCTGTGATGCAATCCGGATTGGTATCCAAAGCCGTGAGGAGCTTACACTCAACATGCGGAACTTGGAACGCTTCAAAGAGAGCTTGGAAACCAGGATTCAAGTCAAAGAAGGCCAAAAGACCAAGATGTGAGCTTGCTGGACTACTGGAAAGACATTGCCCTGCGCGATCGCGAGCTCACCCACGCGATCGCGATGAAGCTCCACATTGCCCTGCGCGATCGCGTCCTTCCATGCGCGATCGCGATGAAGGATTGATCAGCCAGCGTTCCAGAATTAGCTGAAGGGGCATTTAGGCCATTTACCATTATTTAATTAAGCGTAGGGGCTTTCTAGTCATTTTACATTTGTGTATGGGAAAACTATATAAGCTTCCCTTAGTCTTTTATTTCATTAGTTAGTTTTTGATTGAGGATAGAGATAGATTAGGCCGAGCCTTATCTTGTGAAAGCCCGAGGCTTCACGGACTCCTTTACTTGGAACCGAGTGGATGTCATCCTAGTATGGATCCTCGATAGGTTCAAGTTTCTTTTTCTCTCTCGGATATTCAATCTTGTTTGAATCGAATATCCTTTCTTTCTTCTATTTTTGTCCTTCCCCGCCCCCTATTTTCTCGTTGTGTGTTTACTTTATCGCTTTCATTCCTTTATCTTTCTTCCGCATAGTTTGGTTCATATCATTTGGTATAAGAGCAAGGCTCGGGTTTTCGTTCTTACGAATCTACGTTCCTTGTTCATCCTATCTTTTAGTTTAGTTTATTGTTATTGTTGTTCTTGTTCTTGGAGAAAAGAAGAAAAAACAAAAAAATTTAAAAAAAAAAGGTGAAAATTACAAAAAAATTCGTGTTGTGGATTGAATTTGATGATCCGTTGTTGTTTGATATCAGGGATTGATCTATGATGATTACCCGTTGATTTGGTACCCTTGTTACATGATTTGGTGTTGAGAATCAAAAGTTGAAAAAATCAAAAACCCCAAAAAATTGAAAAACCCTTGAATTTGATTAAAATTTCTTGATTTAGATTCATTATGGATTGGGTGTTGTTATAATTCATTGGGGATTGATTGTAGTAGTTGAAAACACCTTTGGGTACCTTGGGAATTGAAAAACAAGTTGAATCGAGGCGATTCGACTGAAAAAATTGAAGTTCAAAGTCGGA
Organism: Petunia x hybrida; assembly: GCA_037355625.1. NCBI lineage: Eukaryota > Viridiplantae > Streptophyta > Magnoliopsida > Solanales > Solanaceae > Petunia > Petunia x hybrida. Next base: position 27,033,028 of record JBBBVM010000041.1, read on the forward strand.
TTCTGGTTCAGCAGCAGCAGACCTGCACGATCGCGTAAGCCTAGGCGCAATCGCGCTGAAGGAAATATTTACTCTTCGCGATCGCGAAGAGTTAAGCGCGATAGCGAAGAGAAAAATTAATTTTGAAATTTTTTTGTTCTCCGCGAATGCGCCCGTCTGTGCGCGATAGCGAAGAACAACAAATTTTCCAGAATTCCAGTTTTGAAACAGAACGTTCGCAACAGCTTCCGAACAATTTCCAATCATCAAAACTCCACTTGATTCATTAAATATGGCGAGTTTTTAGATCACAAATAAAATTCCATCCAATTCCGAATCCGTTTAGTGCCAATTCGATTCGAGTCTTTCTTGTGTCGCTTCCTTAGTAGTCTTGTAACTTCTCTCTTTTGGTTTCATTGCTTGTTTGCTTTGTTCCTAATCCGTTTGTGAGTCCTTATTCGTTTCTTTGGTGTCTTATAAACTCCATTTCAAACCTATACTTGGACGTGCTAGTTGTTGATCTTCTCATTTTGGTTCCTATAAAGGGGATAAGGCTAGGATTGAGAGGAAAAAGGCTAAGAGTGGTGAGAGCAATAGAGTGTGGTCATAAAAGCCAAAGACCTTGAGTGTATACACGAGTGGAAAGAAAATTGAGTGAACATTACTTGAGTGATACACGTGAGGGAGTGAACTTGTGAGGTCCTCTGTTCTTATTTGTTATAGATATGGCGTCGGATGATGATTGTGGAGGATATAGTTCGTGTGGAGATGATGGAGACTATGGGTCCTATGATGGTGATGACGGATATTGCTATGATGATTCCGGGAACTATGGTTCGTATGAGGATGAAGCGGGTCACTATGATGATCGTGGGGTTGATGGGGACTATGAAGCTCATGATAATGAATGTGTTGAACCTAATGCTTCTAGTCAAGAATCCGAAGATGGTGACGCTTCAAGGTATGATGTTCCTACTTACTCTTCTTGTGATGAATTTGAACATGATGATAGTGACATAGAGAGAACGGAGGATGAAGTTGATAATATGAATTGTGCATATGCATCTCCTCTTGGTGTTGCTTGTGGTGTACAAGGGAGTAGTAGAGGTCCTTCCATTAATATGGGAGGAGGAAGTAGATGTTCCATGGGAAAAAGGAGGATTGACTATCATACTTGTGCTAAAGGGGTTAATGCTCATAACTCCTATGTGAAGGGTGGAGTGAGAAGCCATAGGAGTGGTGCCATTGACTTTGAGACTCCTTCCTCGACTTTCAACAACACTTCTAATGTTGGAAGAGTGACGGAAAGTGGAGGTTGTTCTAGTGGTGTTGCCAATAGAGGAGAGATAAGGGGGACCCAACTTAATAGCGGTGTCTTTCTTGGACTTCCAAACTCTTACTTGGACGATCCTATATGAAACTTGGGTCTAAGGTGGTTCGATGTTGAGGTGGAAGGTAATGGAGGGTACTTGCTCAAGCTTGGTGACATCGATGCCAATTGCATTAGTCCCTCGGTGGTTGATGAGCTATGGTTACCTTGCTATGCCCTAGAGCATCCTTATAAGTACCACGGAGTATGGATTTCCAAGCAAGCTCGGGTATGCATATCTCATAGGAGTTATTGGGGTGATATGTGGTGTGATGTGTATCCCATGCAACATTGTGATGTGTGGTTAGGTGAGCCATGGTTGCAATACAAGAAGGTGCGATATAGTATTGTGCATGATAGGTATTTTGTGAGCAAGGGTCAAAGGATTTGTGACTTTGAGCCTCTTCAGGGAAAGATCAATTTACCTCCTAATATACCCTCTTGGTCTATGCAAAAAGGAAAGGAGCAAGTATTTCAATCCAAGGATGAAAGGAAGAAATCAAGAAGTCCTACAAACACAAGAAATGGTGGGACTAGTGCAAGAAAAGAGTTGGCAATTGCCAACAAGGTGAACCCGAAGCCACAAGTTCCAAAGCCAAGTGGTTCACCAACAAAGAAGAAAGAGACCTCAAGTGATGAGTCTCTTAGTCCTAGATTTTGTGTTGATATTAAAAGTCCACCTACTCCAGCTATGGGTATTCTTGGGCCTCGTCCTAATTCACCCGAATTTGAGAGACAAAAGATTGAAATGAGTAAGGAAGTGACCGGTGACATTCCTCGAGTGGAAAAAAGAGAGGATGTGTTGAGTGATGTGAGTGAAATATCACCACCCGAATCTACACCCAACCTTGAAAAGAAAATGAGGTAAAAGAAAGAGGGAAAAAGAATCATTGAGAATGAGGACACCCCTTATTCTAACCTTATCCCTTTGTCTTTTTCTTCTACTTGTGTGAGTTCTTGTGTAGGTACTCTTGGTGGCAAATCAATGGAGCCTTAATCATGTTCCAAAATGGAAGTACAAGGTGAAGAAGTTCTTCAATGTGAGCTTCAAGGTGAAGAAACAATTCATGACACTTCAAGTGCATTGAGTGAGCAAGATGGCCACTCAAAGGTATGTGAAAGTTCTTCCCTTGAACATGTTACTTCCTTGTCTTATGATAGTGTTTGTGAAAACTCAACACTAGTTGATGATTTGTATGATTACAATGTGTTTGCAACTATTGTAGAGTCGGTTGGTCAATTTGTGTGTGATATGAACCACTAGTTGAGAGGAATGATAAGCCACATCATGATGTGAGCTCAGTTTTCATTGAACCTCTCTTAAGTGAAGAATGTATTGTTGACCTTGCTTGTGAATCTTGTTATGACACCCCACCTATATTTGATAAAGGGGAAGACGAGTTGAATGAATATCCTATTCTTTCCCTCGATGAATTGCTTGATAATGGTGGACCTATGTGTCGTAGTGAGGATGGTCGTGACCTTGAGGAATCTCTAAAGTGTGAGATGGATCGATTTGTTTTCGATGACTCCTCAAGTGAGAGTGAAGAACCTAGTCTTGATGCTATGCTTTTATTTGACCAGAAAATTGAGGTGCATGATTTTACATTCTCATTGCTTGAAGATAATCTCAATTGTGATGGTGAGTTGTATCGGACTAGGGTTGACAGTTGAATAGAACCTCCATGGTTTGTGAAGTTAGACTCTATAGATGATCCATTGTTTTGAACTCCAAGTGGGATGAGTGGTCTTGATATTGGTTGTATTGAACCATCTTCTAGTAGTCCTAACCTTCGTTATGTGTACTATAATGATGAAGGACCTATTTTGGAGACCTTCCTTTGGAGTTTGTCAAGTGAGGGAGATTGTCTTGGAGTTGGATTTGGAGGTGAGGAAGTCACTCTTGGTATGTGTAAGAGTGCTTCCAAGAAGGGGAGCGGAGTGATTGATGTTAGTTGCCAACTGAACTATTTTGTTTACTCCACCCCCACATGTTGACCACACCTTGGGTGTTAGGCATGCCAAAGTCAATGTGCCACATTGTGATAATATTGAATTGAAGGCTTGGTGTGTTTATCATAAGCTTAGGGGTCATAGGGAATTTGATTGCTATATTTTGCATGTTCCTTATCCTATTGATCTCTTTGCTTGTTCTTGTGTTGGATGCACCCTTCTTTGGAGTCAAGTACTTGCTGTTTCCTTTGGAGACATAAGCTTATTACTTGTTATTGATGCTTGGCTCTATCATAAGAGTGTGTTTCTACACTTTTGGGCATTAACCTACTCTTCGAGTAGGCAGTTCATTTGTCTTTACCTTGCTTGTAGGTCTTGTTAGCTTGATTTCGAGGACGAAATCCTTTTAAGAAGGGGAGAATGATGCAATCTGGATTGGTATCCAAAGCCGTGAGGAGCTTACACTCAACATGCGGAATTTGGAACGCTTCAAAGAGAGCTTGGAAATCAGGATTCAAGTCAAAGAAGGCCAAAAGACCAAGATGCGAGCTTTCTGGACTACTGGAAACACATTGCCCTGCACGATCGTGAGCTCACCCACGCGATCGCGATGAAGCTCCACATTGCCCTGCGCGATCGCGTCCTTCCATGCGCGATCGCGTCCTTCCATGCGCGATCGCGATGAAGGATTGATCGGGCAGCGTTCCAGAATTAGCTGAAGGTGCATTTAGGCCATTTACCATTGTTTAATTAAGCGTAGGGGCTTTCTAGTCATTTTGCATTTGTGTATGGGAAAACTATATAAGCTTCCCTTAGTCTTTTATTTCATTAGTTAGGTTTTGATTGAGGATAGAGATAGATTAGGCCGAGCCTTATCTTGTGAAAGCCCGAGGCTTCACGGACTCCTTTACTTGGAACCGAGTGGATGTCATCCTAGTATGAATCCTCGATAGGTTCAAGTTTCTTTCTCTCTCTTGGATATTCAATCTTGTTTGAATCGAATATCCTTTCTTTCTTCTATTTCTGTCCTTCCCCGTCCCCTATTTTCTCGTTGTGTGTTTACTTTATCACTTCCGATCCTTTATCTTGCTTCCACATCGTTTGGTTCATATCAACCTCGTACACTCACACTAACATTCACAATCTCTAAAGAGACAAAATATTATCCTAGAGGGGGCATGTGGCCAAATATGTACAGGGAACCTCTAGGGTTATGAAATAGTATAAATATCCTTGTAACCATTCTTGTAATAACTTTTACAGAATACAACTTTATTTTATTTTTTGTGATTGAATAAAAAAATACAAATTTATATTATACTCTGTGTTAAATACTCTCATTGTAAATGGCGGCCTTGGAAAAGGAATAACAAGCACTATCATGGTCATTGGGATTTTCAATAAGATTTTTTTTACTCTTAATTAGCTTATTTTCATTTACTTACTACTGGCTTATATCCCTTTTATTATCTAATCAAAAACGTCATTTAGTTTGTACACTAGAATTAAGAACATAAGAAACAAAGTTAACTTGATACAACTCCTTGCTTTTGGCCTATATAAATATAAAATTAATTAGTATTGTCTAAATACAACTTTAGCACGTAGACACCACCGTGTGAATTAAGCAAGATTTATTGTTCCATGGATGTATCTTGTTTTCTTTCTTACGCTTTAAAAGCTTAAGCTCTTTTTGTGTTTTCTTGTATTTTTGCTGAGGTAGATCAGAACGAACAAGCTGTAACACAAAATGTAGCAGTGGTCGAAACTACCCCAGATCTGGCGGCTAGAGAAACGGTCCACGTGCTCCATCACCACCTAAAATTTCAATCCTCTCGGGAGAAAAGAAGCTATAGTTGAGCTTGAGAGTATTGACAATTCATGAAAAAAGATATTGCAAGAGTTCATGGTTCAACAACAGTTCATGAATAAGGAGGTTAATGCTGAACTTGCAGCATTCTCATGCAGTCAACATGAGAAAATAGAAAGTACTTCGAGAGGCACTGGCTATCTTCTTACTAGCAGCACAACTAAGAACAACATACAGCACCAAGAAGATGTGTATTCTTTCTTTTATTTGATCCCTATTCTTGGTCATGGGTTATGGGAAGTATATTAAGAACCAGATTTTTGTTTTTTTTTTTTTTTTGGTGTTTTAAGGTCATCACGTCTTCTCTCCATCAAGGTAAGGGCATATTTATACAAAAAATTAGATGACATAGGTAGATTTAACCGAATAGTGAAACAGAGGGCACCGTAATATTGTTTTTGAAAGTAGAGGGGCAGATATGACCTTTTTTCGATGTAGAATTGAAGGCATATCCCCTTCACCCTGTTTGGTTCGTAGTATCTACAAATAATTATTTAAGAAGGATCTTTCCTTTTTGTCTCAGAGATATCAAATTGCCAGTCAAATGGAGTTGGTATTTTTGGGAAAAAATTATTGTACACAACCACATGACCCTCTTTATATATTTTTTTCAACCCATTCTTTTCAAAATATCTCTTAATAAACACCTAACGACACCCCTTAACTTTTCCTAGTCACTCTCTTAGGGTTTCTAAGTCACTCTTCTTCTTCCCATCTCATTCCCCTCTTTCTAGGGTTTCCCGAAGCCCCCTCCCCCCTTCTCTTCTCCCATCCGGCCAGTCCTCCCTCCTACCAACGACGGAGATAGATGCTGTTGTAGTTCCAAGTGACAGAGCACTGTTGTTGCTGTTGCTGTCAACAACGGAGTGTTGTTGTTGCTGCTACTATTCCTGTTTCCTTCGCCACTGCTCCTCTGCTGCTGCTTCGTCGGAGCTCCGGCAGTTCGCCGCAAAAAATCTGTTGCTGCTCTGGCACTACAGATCTGTTGTGATGGAATTTCCGCAGCAGCTCGAAGAGCTCCGATGACCAGAACCGCTGCTCTATCTTTTTCCTCTTCTTATTTTTTTTTTGGGATAAATGGATCTATATATATCTATTCTATTAAAATGTATATATACTTTCTAATAAGTGTGAATACACAGAATATAATTGAAAAAGTTAAGTATATACACTGTGTATAACTGATAAATCTGATTGTATACACTGTACATGTGGGTGTAAACACTGCGTATGTGTAAGGAGACTATTTGTATATACTATGACATTGTTTGTACACACTGTGTATTAGTTTTGTGTATACTTTCTATCAAAAGTAAGGACTATAGAAAAATAAAGGGAGGGAGTCGACTGATTGTTTTATTATTTATCCCTATTTTTGGAGCAATATATAATAATCACTTAAGGGCAAACCTAGCTGAAACTAAACGGTAATCCAAAAGATAGGAAATAACAAAGCTAAATTACATCCAATGTCATTTTAGGGCACATTTTTAAAAAACATAGCAACATTTGTCACTTTATGAAACGTAGCAACATTTTTAGAAATGCTACCAAACATGTCACTACTAAAAAACCTAACACTAACTTTCCTCTCCCTTTTTCTCTCTTCTCTCCTCTCTCTTCCCAACCCTAACAGCCCATCCCTTCACCGCCACTAGCCTCCCCGTTGCCGGTGACGATCCTCCAAGCGCCGTCATCGACGGCGTAGTATTCCGAACCCTAAAAGCCCATTCCCGTCATCTTTCTCTCTCCTCTACCGCATCCCCATCGTCTTCCTCCATTTTTCGATCAGATCCAGTGATGTGCGCTTTCCCATCGCCGGCTGATGTTGTTTATTTTTTGTCTTGTTGTTGTGTTGTCTCTCCCCAACGTGCGCCTCCTCATCCCCGTCATGTGTGATGTCCAGTCGCCGCCTGAGTTCCGGTGGCGATGGATCTGCTACAACATAGCAGATCCGGCCTTTTCAGGTGAGGACCCAGCGGGCTGATGCTTTTCTTTTTTTTTTTTTTTTTTTTTTGTTATTTTTTGTTTTTTGAATTTTCCGGTGAGACACGGTGGAACTACGATGGTTTGTGGTGTTTGTTGGTTGTTGGAATGTATTACATATGTATTCTCCCTGTATGCACGGGGTATGCACTGTATATACAGTGAATATACATCGGACATACAATTAATATACGCTTGTCATATAATAAATATACAACACGTACTTTGGGTTATCGATCTGTATATGGTGTTTATGTCCGGTGAATTAACACACACACACTGTGCATACAGTATACCGTATGAGTATGTGTATCTACTGTATTTTCACTGTATGTACAATGTATCATTGTCCATACATTGTACAGACAGTGAAAATATACACAGATCCACAAAAAAATCAAATAAATAAATAAATAAATCCGACGAGCGGCGACCGGTGGCTGGAGGCGGTGGCAATGATGGGAGTGGCGGCTGGGGGTGGTGGAAAGAAGATTTAGGGTTTTAGCACTCTTTTATGTATTTTTACTATGTTTTAAAAAAATATTACTACATTTAGTAAATAGGAAAATATTGATATTTTTGTATAAAGAAGCTTGCTAGCTTATACTTTTGTTAATTGCTCAAATAACAATAACACCAACACTTCTGACGTGTGGAGCTTTTGAAAGATCATCCACAACTATATTCAGCTAAAACATTTAACTAGACAGATCTCCTAAGATCCGAAATCTTGGAAGAATCTGATAAATAATCTACATCCAGATACTATATATCTGCGAAACTTCATTGATCTAATTTTTATATACCTACTGAATCTGTTACTTAAATTGTAGATCATTACTAACAAATAGAGTTGCTAACAATTTGTGAAAGGTTAAGGGGGCAGGAATACAAAAGAAAGGGGAAAAAGAAGGCTGACAAATTCGGGGAAGCTTAAGTAGAAGTTTGACTTTTAAATGATCCCTGTTAATATCAGGAAAAAAGGGAAGGAGATACAGGAACATAACGTTAGTCAGGCCAGAGCATTTTAAAATTGTTATAAATATAGTATAGTACTTACTAAGAAGCAACATAAAGTTAAGTCTTTTTACTATTAAGTACAAAGAAGAGATTATAGTAGTAATTTATAAGTTAAGTTGGCTTCCATCATTTGAAAAAATAAGTAAAACAAGTGGAGGCAAGAAATTCACAAGGCTGTACATATGAAAAGACGTTTATTGTCAAGAGCTTCTGGTAGTTGTCAACGTATCATCATCAGCTAGCTTTCTATTGTATCATTTGGGAATGGGAAATAATATATTGAACTAAGTTAGGACAGGTACACTTATGTTTTGGTATGAGTATGAGAAATTGAGACGCATATATCCTTCTAGTAGTTGATTAATTCATAACAAACCAATAAAAAATTCCCTCGCCTTCCATCCCTCTCAAGTAAGCATGCAAAGCGAGGAAGCTTTTCCTTGAACTTCTAGTAATTAAGGAATAAAATAGAAGGGGGGATAAATACCCCACGCCTTCCATAATTAGAAATTAAGACTGCTCAGACACAACTGTTAGTCTATAATCCATATATATAGTAAGACAATTGAATTCATGTAAAGCAATCAAAGTTTTACAATCTAAGATTCATTTCAAAATTCAAATTTTCCTCCTCGTGTAAGTAAGTCATGGAAAATACAAGCTTCAATAACCTTGAAAATAATAGAGGTAGGGAAGCACCTTTTGAATTTAAGAATCTACTCTCCGAGATGTTCTCATCTTTCTCTAATCAAAATCCCAGCCGCTCTCCGTTGGAACAAGGAAATACCATAGTAAAAGAAGCTTCAAAAGCTGCTTTTCCTTCTTCCCCTCCCTCTACTCCTAATCCTTCTTCTTCCCACAACATGATTTCTTTTGGGAATCCAGCTGAGTCTAATTTCCTAGGGGATGAACAAGATTATGATATGATGTCGGTCGAGAATGTCATGACCCTGTCTTCTTCATCTACATCAATGGCAAAGAGGATTTGTAGGAGCCCTTTGCAATCTCAAGATCATCTTTTGGCTGAAAGGAAACGCCGAGAAAGGTTTACCCAACTTTTTGCTGCCTTGGCCAAAAGTATACCTGATCTTAAGAAGGTACTTCAATTTTTTCTTCTGTAATCAGGTTTACATCATTATTCAGTGAGTGGAATGTTACAAGATCTAAAGTAGTTCTATGTGGTACAAAATATAAACCTATTCGATTGGATTCAAGCAATTAATTTGAAATCCATAGAATAACATTTTACACATAGCAAGTTAGTTTCATATATGAATTAATTCTCATGGTTAACATGTAAATCAATTAATATCTTAGAATTGATTTATGTTATTTCATGTTCTATGTGGTATAAATCTGAATTTTGAAATTAGGGAGGTTACTCCACGCGTTGCGCTTTGTTTTCTTCAATTACACACTAGCTAATTAAACAAGAAAATTTTACAAGAAGTGCCATAGTTGGTTGTTTTCTTTTCCATCTATAAGGGAAGGCTAACCATAACACTTGAAGTATCTTTCTATTGTTTTCAGTTGGACAAAGCTTCAATTCTTGAAGATGCTATCAAGTACATAGAACAACTTCAAGAACGTATTAGGGACTTAGAGGAAGGGACAAAGCAAAACTTGAATATTGAATCAACTGTCACGTTGAAACAACCTTTGACTGCTACATCTGATGACAACACTTCCCTCACTAAGAATATTGATGAATCAAAACCTGAAAACGAAATCAAGGTTCAATTTGTAGACAAGAATGTACTTATAGGAATCCATTGTAGTAAGACCAGAAGGAGCATCCTGTCAATAATTACAGGAACAATGGAAAAACTGCGACTTACTATTCACAACATTAGAGTTACACCATGTAATCACACTGCTCTTAATATCTCGATTTTTTCGGAGGTAATTTCTCATATTTAAGAGTTATCTCATGAATCATCAAATGGTTTTGCGGAAGTTTTGACAAGTCCAATAATTAATTACTGTAACTTCTAATATACATTCATTCTTGCAGGTTGATCAGCATGTAGATATTAGCGTCCAGGATGTTGAAAAGGCGTTCGAATTAGCATTTCTAAGTACACCAAACATGGCAGACTAGCCAGCAGACTACATTCACCTTTCCGACTTTTTGTATGTTCAATTTAGTCACTTTAAACGCGACTTTGTCAAAGTTAAAAGAATCCTTTGATTGAATTCATGTTATGTACTATAAATGTGGACAATTTCAACTATCTTTGAATCAATTATTCTCTTTTGCCATGATCCGTCGATGGATTGACATGTCGGCCATTATTCTGTCATCGAGCTTTCGAGACTAACTGATACTATTTGTAAGATTAAATCAAGGGGTCGTTGAGCTAAAGAAGTTTTGAAAACTGGTTCGTCTATGAATCAGATTTTACTAGAATTAATTTAGTTTTGTTATGCTGTTCCCCAGAAAAAGAAATAACTATTCCTGGAAAATATATAAATTATTGTTTTCCAAAAAGAAAAAAAGGAACGATTAAAGACATTCATCTTTTCAGATAAAGTTATTTGGTTTATATTTACCAAAAATGTGACAAGTACCTCCTCTAATGATCAATACTGCCTAAAATAGGTTTCGATAATAGATTCCAAAATGGATGACACTATTTTTTTATTAGTCTGTTCCAAAAATTGCACAATTTTAAATTTGAAAACATTTTTGAGTCGAAACTACTACTTTACCCTTAATAAATGTTTTATAGCCACATATTTATGTAGAACTTATTTTGGATCAAAAGTTCCAAAATTCTTACCATATTTTTTAAACTCTTCTCCAAGTCAAACTAAGACAAATCATTTTGGAACGGAGGGAGTATCAAATATATAAACAATACGTGTACTGGGAAACAATTGAAACCGTCATATTCTTTAATTTCCTTGAAGAAGCAAATTCTAGCTAGTTTACATCCCTTCAAAATCTATATGTCTTTACTGTCTTGATGATTCACCAAGCACAATGAATTTTATACTATTTAGTTTATTACGTTTTCCAAACTTGTTTAGCCACGTTATTACTATTATCCACGTGCTTAAAATAAAGATTCAGTGTGCTCTGTGCCCTAATATCAATGGTAGTTAATTTATGAACTACAAAAAAAAGTAGTACTAAATAATATCTTGGGAATAGAAATTATATCACTGCGTAGTGTATGTTAAAAAACCTAGAACAAAACATGGTCACGCTTTTACGGAGATCCGCATTTAGTCGATACGGACAGAACCGGCAGTAATATATACTTATATAGTACTAGAAAAAAAATTGATCCCTAAGTACGGTTCTTTGTCGGACCTGCATAATGTGATGCACACCAAACTAGCTAGTCTGAATTGCCTCCTTTCATTTTAAGAAAGAACATAACTCTTAGTCTCTTACCCCTACCATGTTAGCCCTAACCATTCAACTCAATGTTTATTTTTCTCTAAAACCCTAATATACAAGAGTTAATTACATTCATTACCATAAATTTAAATTACACATGGTATCATAAATAAAACCTATATATTCCATTGATCTCTATCCACGTAGTTATCAATGATACACGCAAAATATGTGGGACTATCTATGCCTGAATTAAGCACGTATGTCCTAGTCCCTAATCCTAGAAAATCCATGCGAGTTTGTGCGAAATTATTCAATTTAGCAGCGGAGTGAAATATATGTTATTTCTAAATTGATATTTTTTTGTCGTTATTGCTGGTGCTTTTTGTTTACCTTAGGTAGTCTTTAGTTTATGTCAACACTTTCTTTACCATGATATTGCATCTTCTTTTGTTTCAACCATATTTCCTTAATATTTTTCTTTAGCCGAGGATCTACCAGAAAGAGTTTTTCCACAATTGTGAGGGTAAGGTCTGCGTACATTTCACCCTCCTCAGACCCTACTTTTGAGATATCATTGGATATATTGTTGTTGTTGTTGTTGTTGTTATACTTTTCTATTAAGAAAGTTTATTTGAGGTATAAAAATAATATCTTTTTATTTAATACGCTTTGGGGTTTGGCTTTGACCCTTACCTTGTATATATTTGACAAAAAGAGTACAATGTAAGGGAGGGGGACATAAAACCAAACCTCCATAAAAGATAACAACTATCCTAACAAAAAATTAGAAGTGCATGACATAGATGTTAAATACTAGAATTCATCACCAACTTTATTTGTGGATTCTTTTAGAAGGTTCTAGAGTAGCCAAGATAATATAGGGGAGGAATAAATCTAGAACAATTCTAGAGAAGTAAAAGGAACAACTCTAGAATGAGAATTCTAGAATAGTTCTAGAATGTGTAATTCTAGAATTATGTAATAGGGGAGTATTCTAGAGAAGGATAGTAGAATGCCCTTAACTAGATCCTTCCATCACCACCTATAAATAGAGGTGGATCATTTGAGTTGTAACCAAGCAAGCAAGAAAAAAAAAACAAGAGAGAAAGAGTGAGAGCAAAAGTGAGAGTTCAAGAGAGAAAATAGAGAGAGGTGCTAGAATGTGAGTGAAACAGTGCAAAATATTTGTAAGATCAAAGTTGCTTCTTAGTTTACAATAATAAAATTCAAGTAGTGTTCAACCATTTATGTTCTACAAGTGGTATCAGAGCCTGGTGGATCAAGAGCGATAGCCATCCAAGAGAGGTTCAACAAGCTACTACTCGAGGCTACAAGTCAAGAGGCACCAATCCGTGGCGGATTTTGCAAGCACCCTCAGTAGCGTTGAGAAGCTCAACGCAAGCAATTATGGATCGTGGAGCACAAGGATGCAATACTATTTTCTCGGCCAAGATCTATGGGACATTGTTGGTGGCTCTGAAACAACATCACCAACAAATGTTGAAGAAGCAAAAAAGTGGAAGGTCAAAGTAGGAAAGGCCATGTATGCTCTTACAGTAACAGTTGAGGATGAGTTCTTGCAGAGGATCAAGAATGCCAAGACGCCCAAAGAAGCTTGGGACACGTTGGCAACAATCTTTACCAAGAAAAATGATGCGAGATTACAAAGGCTAGAAAATGAGCTTTTGTCGATCTCGCAACGGAATATGACAATCAGTCAGTATTTCTCAAAGGTTAAGTCTCTGTGTGATGAAATATCAAAATTGGATCCAGAGAATGCTATCACAGAGACAAGGAAGAAGAGAATTATCATTCATGGTTTGAGGCCGGAGTACAAAGGTATAGTTACTGCGATACGCGGGTGGGCCACGGAACCAACTTTATCAGAGTTGGAAAATCTGTTGGCAAATGAAGAAGACTTGGAGAAACAACTTTCAGGCCTTTCTACAAAAGATGAAGAAAAGGCGCTCTTTAATAAAGGGCAAAGCTACAATGCTCAAGGAAGAAGAAATGATGGATCAACCAAAAATCAAGGCTACCAAAGAAAAGGTGAAGCGAGAAGCTCGCAACCAGGGGGAGATCAACATGATCGGCGTCAAGGAAGTCATCAACCTAACAAGAAGGCGGACCAAGGAGCCAACAATCGGCAACGAGACAAGTGCTACAATTGCGGGAAGAAGGGACACTATGCCAGAGACTGCTGGTACAAGAAAGCTGAAGTTAACATAGCCACTTCTACTTAGAATAAGCAAGACGAGGAAGAAGATTGGGATTTTGAAACTTCCTATGCAATTGATGAAAGTAACAATAAGGAAGAGCCCATCACCTCGCACCATGCTGAGTTGGAACAAGAACTCGCGCTTGCAACTTTAAGTGAAAAATTAGTAGATTATGACCATGATTGGATTGTTGACTTGAGATCCTCCAACCATATGACTGGTGATGAAAAGAAGCTGATCAACATGAGTGAATACAAGGGTGGTCGAGTAGTGGTGACTGCAAATAACTCAAGAATGCCAGTATCTCACATTGGCAAGACAGTGTTCGTGCCTCGTCACAGCTCGAGACAGGTGCAACTACAGAATGTCTAACACGTGCCAGGTATGAAGAAGAACTTGTTGTCTGTATCGCAACTAACAGCTTCAGGCAACTATGTTGTGTTTGGACCGAATGACGTAAAAGTGTATCGAGACTTGAAAGTTACAAGCTCGCCAATCATGGAGGGAAGAAGATTAGAATCTATCTATGTCATGTCAGCAGAGACAGCTTATGTGGAGAAGACTCGGAGTAATGAGACAGCTGACCTATGGCATGCACGCCTTGGGCACGTGTGTTACAGCAAGTTGAAAGTCATGATGCAACAGTCAAAGTTGAAAGGGCTTCCCCAACTTGAGATTAGGGGAGACACTATTTGTGCCGGATGTCAGTATGGGAAAGCACATCAACTTCCCTATCAAGAATTGAAGTATCAAGCTAAAGAGCCACTGGAGCTGGTGCACTCAGACGTGTTTGGACCAGTCAAACAACCTTCCATCAGTGGTTACCGATACATGGTGACATTCATCGACGACTTCTCAAGGTATGTGTGGATTTACTTCTTAAAGGAGAAGTCTGAAGTATTTGAGAAGTTTAAAGAGTTCCAACACATGGTGGAGAATGATATTGGAAGGAAAATCAAGTGTCTCCGCACGGATAATGGGGGAGAATACACATCACGAGAGTTCAATGGCTACCTCAGAGAACAGATGATAAGGCGACAATTGACATGTCCAAACACCCCACAACAAAATGGAGTAGCAGAGAGGAAAAACAGACATCTCGCAGAGATATGTAGGAGTATGCTGCATAGCATGAATGTACCAGCAAGGTTCTGGGCAGAATATATGAAGACTATTGCTCACATCACTAACAGGCTACCACAGGCGCGACTTGGATTTACCTCGCCGTTCGAGAAGCTCCGAAAGATGATACCCACTGTAAGTCACTTTCGAGTATTCGGATGTGTGTGCTATGTGTTCGTGCCAGATCATCTCCGCAGCAAGTTTGATAAGAAAGCAGTTCGATGTATCTTTGTCGGATACGACGAACAAAGAAAATGATGGAGATGTTGTGACCCAACCACCAATCGAACATATGTTTCAAGAAATGTGGTTTTTGATGAGGCATCATCATGGTGGTCCCAAGAAGCCACGCTACCAGATTCAAGAGAGTTGGAACAAAAGCTACAACATAAGCTTGAAGAGAACGGACAAGGAAGCAAGAAAGAATCTGAGCAAGAGAAGCATGAAGAACATGAGCCAACAACAGAAGAGATATCCCCAAAAGAAGAACGCAGGAGTCCATGGCAAACTGGAGTCTATGAAACCCCCGAGGAGTTTCAAGAAGAAGCTGGAGAAGTACATCAACCTCAACTAAGAAGATCTGCCCGAAAGAAATTCTCAAACCCTAAGTATGTAAATGCAGCTCTAGTCGAGGTTGACAAGATCAAGGAGCCCACCACCTTTGAAGAAGCTTCAAAGAACACTGAATGGAGAAAGGCAATGACGGAGGAGATTCTAGCCTTAAAGCAAAATCAGACTTGGGATTTAGTGGCCAAACCCAGGGATAGTAAACCCATATCCTATAAATGGGTTTATAAATTAAAAACACGCCCTGACAGATCCATCGATCGGTACAAGTCCCCACTGGTAGCTCGAGGATTCTCTCAGGAGTATGGGCTAGATTACGACGAGACATTCAGCCTTGTGGCAAAAATTACTACAGTTCGTGTTTTACTAGCTTTGGCGGCTAGCAAGTCATGGACACTATGGCAGATGGATGTGAAGAATGCCTTCCTTCATGGAGAGTTGGACCGGGAGATATACATGGATCAACCACAAGGGTTTGTGAATAAAGGCAACCCTGATTATGTGTGCAAGTTGAAGAAGGCTCTATACGGCTTGAAGCAAGCCCCTAGAGCATGGTATGGAAAAATTGTCGAGTTCCTAATTCAAAGTGGCTATCAAGTGGCTCATGCAGATTCAAGCTTATTTGTAAGGCACGAGGAGCAAGACTAGCTATCATACTAGTCTATGTGGATGATTTAATCATCACCGAGATGACATTGATGAGATTCATCGAAGTAAAGAAAATTTGAAGGTACGATTTCAAATGACAGAGCTGGGAGAACTAAAGACAAAGGATGGACTATTCCTTGGGCAACAAAAATATGCGAGAGATCTACTCCAGAAATATGGGATATCAAGTTGCAAACCGTCTTCTACACCAATGGAGCCTAACTTAAAGTTATGCTCTTATGAAGGCGAAAACTTGGAGGATGGGACAATGTACCGTCAACTAGTTGGTAGCCTCATCTACCTAACGCTGACCAGACCGGATATTGCCTTCGCAGTTAGAGTAGTCGGCAGATTTATGCAGAAGCCAAAGAAACCTCACTTGGAAGCAATCAAAATAATATTGAGGTACGTGAATGGAACTATTGATTATGGACTTCTCTACAAGAAAGGTGTTCCATGTCAAATAATTGGATACTGTGATGCGAATTATGCTGGTTGCTATGATACTCGAAGATCAACTACAGGATACAAATTCAGTCTTGGGTCAGCTGCAGTATCATGGTGTAGTAAAAGACAACCAACTGTTTCACTTTCAACGACAGAAGCGGAATATAGAGCAGGAGCGATGGCAGCACAAGAGAGCACATGGCTAATGCAACTCATGAGATATTTGCATCAACCATTAGAAGATAATGTGGCACTATATTGTGACAACTTGTCAGCCATACGATTGGCTGAAAATCCAGTGTTTCATGCCAGGACAAAGCATGTGGAAGTACACTACCACTTTCTTCGGGAAAAAGTGCTTCACGGTGAAATTGAAATGGAACCAATCCGGACGGACGAACAAGTAGCCGACATATTCACAAAGATCTTGGATAATATGATGTTTACAAGATTCCGGGAAGCACTTGGGATGATTGCAAGACCAAATAAAGTTGGTGCTGAGGGGGAGTGTTAAATACTAGAATTCATCACCAACTTTATTTATGGATTTTTTTAGAAGATTCTAGAGTAGCCAAGATAATATAGGGGAGGAATAAATCTAGAACAATTCTAGAGAAGTAAAAGGAACAACTCTAGAATGAGAATTCTAGAATAGTTCTAGAATGTGTAATTCTAGAATTATATAATATGGGAGTATTCTAGAGAAGGATAGTAGAATGCCCTTAACTAGATCCTTCCATCACCACCTATAAATAGAGGTAGATCATTTGAGTTGTAACCAAGCAAGCAAGAAAAGCAAAACAAGAGAGAAAGAGTGAGAGCAAAAGTGAGAGTTCAAGAGAGAAAATAGAGAGAGGTGCTAGAGTGTGAGTGAAACAGTGTAAAATATTTGTAAGATCAAAGTTGCTTCTTAGTTTACAATAATAAAATTCAAGTTGTGTTCAACCATTTGTGTTCCATAATAGACCTAAACTTTGACAAACTAAAAAACAAAGGAGTTCTTGGCACTTGGTGCCTGATCAATCGACTACCTACACAAGATAGCAAAAACGATCTGTAGAGAAGCTTTATATAATAGGAATATAAGCCCTCCCTTATATTCTAGGAAGACACAAAATGAAGAAGGTTTTCATGGAGGATCAAAGCTCTATCCTGGATATTTTTTTGCCCTTATCCTGAATGAAGGAAGTTGCATTCTGTCCATTCTCATTGAGACTCTAGCTTCCATTGGAAGATCAGCTTCACATATGAATAGACTTCTGAGATTGTAGTTGCATATTTTGATAATGCATCAGCTACGAAATTTCCTTCCCTGTAGCAGTGTCTCACCATAATGTCATGTTGTTGAGTTTCTTATTGAATAATTTCAACATAGCTCCTTAGTTTTCATGGGGTTTTAGCTCTGCCTTGTATCATTTGCACTAATAGCATAGAGTCAAGCTCCAGAGCAAAGTTTTTCCATTGATTCTCACAGCACCATTCAACTCCAAACAGAGCGGCTTTGACTTCACTGAAATTGTTAGTAAGGAAATGGGCCGGTTTGGCAAAAGCCATAACCATGTCACAATTTCTTTTTCTAACAATCCCGCACGCCCCTACTTTGTTCAGAGATACCATGTAGCTCCCATCTGTATTTAATTTAGGATGTTTCTTGGTGGTTTCTCCCATTTTACAATGCAGCTGGTAAGCTTTGGCCTGTAGTTTTCAGAGATACCATAAACAGTGTTCCAATTCCATACATTGTTCATATAACTAAACTTCTTGGAAATAGCTATTTTTGCATGAAAAGGAATTCGATGACACATACTCTTTAGAGTATTATTTTTTGAAGCATACCTCTTAGCTCACCTAGCTTTCCATAATTTTCAAAGAATAAATTGGGGATAACTTAGAAATAGTAATTTGTGTACAATGTTCTTTGGTTGTTTATGCCACCAGCTTCTCAACATTCTGCCAATGGCGGTTTTATGATAAGGAATTCCCAGTGGTCTTGTTGTATCCCTCTATAGCTTTTGGGCATTCTCTCCGGAGGTAAAAACATGATTACGAGTTTCCTCTCTAGGAGCTCTACAACAAGAGCAGCTAGACACTACTTGTAGGCCAAAGTTCAGAATAATATTATCAAGTGGAAGCTTATTTTGCATTAGCCTACACACAAAGAAACAAACCTTAAAAGGGATTTCCTTTTGCCATAGCCTTGCAAGTTGGGGAGCTGGATCTTTTCTCTGTCTAAGGAGGTTCCAAGCTGAAGCACAAGAGAACATACCGTCTGTAGTGTGACTCCAGATAGCAAGATCTTCTTTATGCATGTTAACCTTGCACTCCCTTAGAATAATTTGAACAACGTCATCAGGGAGGTGTTGTCTTAGAAGTCTGACATTCCACTCGATTTTCCAGATTATCCCAGGCTCTACCTTAGCCCTAATATTCAAACAATAGAATTTTCCAATTGCTGGAGTCCTTTGGATTACAAAATTTGGATATCAGATTGCTTGTAGGGCTGTATTTTGCTAATAGTAAAGTAGCGTAGAGGTTCTTCTCTGTTCTGAGTCTCTACCACCTTTTTATTGTGAAAGCATTGCATATGTCTGGGAGCCTCTTAAAGCCTACCCCTTCCTCTATTGGGTAACATATTTTCCTCCATGAGCTCTAATGATAATTATTTTTTTCTTCTCTTTGACCCTAACCGAAATTAACTTAAAGAAATATTTCTCCATTTGATTGAAGATAGTTTTTGGAGGGGTCATAGCAGCAAACAAATGGAGAGGTTGATATTGTAAAATATGTTCGATAATAATAACCTTACCTCTTGCAGACGACAATTTCCCCTGCCACCCTCTATTTTTGTTCAAAATTTTTGTCGCAATGTCTATGAAATAACATACTTTCTTCCTGCCAATAAAAATGGGGCAGCCCAAGTAGGTGAAAAGGAATCATTAATGTTTAAAGTCAAGGCAACCCTTCAATTTGCCTTCTATTGTAAGTTCTAAACTATCATGGGTTACAAAAAAAAAAACTCTTGCCTTTATTAATTTCCTGGTCCGATGCTTCTTGATAATCCTTGAGTTGACTCATGATAAGCTTGATAGATTTCTTGTCCACATAAGAGAACAAGACTATGTCATCTGCATAGCTGATGTGGTTAGTTTGGGGACCGCTCTTGCTCATAGAGAAACTAATGAAGTTCTGGTTCTTGTGAAGGTGATTAAGTGCCCTTGAAAAAACTTCAGCCGCTATGATAAAAAGGGAAGGGGATAAAGGGTCACCTTGTTTGAGTCCCCTACTCGATTTGAAGAACCTATATCTAGTTCCATTTATAACGATAGAATGCCAATTGTTGGAGATAAGCCTATACACCATGTCGATGAATTTTTCTAGAAAAACTATTTTCCTGAGGACAACATTAATAAAAGACCAGGACATTTTGTCATAAGCTTTAGACATGTCCAATTTAATGACTACATTCCCTCCTGTTCTGGCTTCTTTAATATGATGAATGATTTCTTGAGTAAGAAGAATATTTTCAGTTAGGAGCCTGCCTTTCACAAAACCATACTGATTTTCAAAAATCAACTTAGGTAAGATAGGTGTTCTTCTCATAACTAAGATCTTGGAGAGAATCTTATTTGAAAAGTTGCATAAGCTAATATGCCTGAGCTGAGAAAAGTTAGCAGTGTTGCTGACTTTGGGAATGAGGGCAAGACATGTATGAGTGTAATTGTTGAGTTGGATGTTTAGAAGAATGATAAACAAAGAACTTAGTGACTTGGAGAAGAACTTAGTCCTTGAGGAGAAGGGCACGACTGATCAAAAAAATTTTGCGGAATGCAAATCCATGCAGAACTAGGAGTAGTGGCACGTAAACTTATACGCATCCTAGTCAGCTAAAAGAAGTTGTGTCGGGGATGTCCTGTCGACACCCATTTTTCCCCAGACCCGGTTAGAATTCGAAATATGGATCGACTTATTGGGACTCGCAGGTAAAGACTTAGAGTCGCCACCTAACATATTTTTTAACTAGGCGTATTAGGACACCTACTTTGTTTCTAGTTGATTTTAATGTTAACTCCAAAACTTGATCTACGAACCGGATATTCTGAGTAAGGGTTCAAATTAACCCAAGAGGAAGGTGTTAGGCACCTCTCAGATTCCACCAAGTGTGGTTCCTGACCGGACTAAATAATTGAGATTTAAAACAAATTAAACTTAATAAAATTGAACAGTTTTCACTATAATATACAAGTACAAAAAATTGAATTTAAAATAAATGATTCATCTTTCCAAATTGTTTTCTTCCTTAGCAAACTTCAACTAAATAGACCTTGCAAAATACAATAAATTAGTTAGTGTGCCGAAAATAATAAAATTGAATGATAAGCCAAAAAAAAAAAAACACAATAGCAAGTATTTTTAAACATTTTTTTCCTCCAATGATGTCGTAGATTTCGTTGGGAAGTACTTCATAAATAATATGAAAATGAATTAGTACAAAAATTAATAAAGTAAAATATTAAATAATAAGTAGAATAATAATAATAAGGAAAATAAAGAACAAAAGGAATTTTTAAAAATTTTAGGCTCAGATTCGGGTGATGGGAGGCTAAAGATACTGTCACGACTGCAAACACGCCGGCTGGTCGTGTTGTCATGCCAAGGTGCAAGTTCTATTGCCTATCCCATTCATTTTTCAACATTGTATATATAAATGTTATCGTCATCACCTTTATTTTGTTTTCGGGACACGCAAGGGACGGTAAATTGGGACGGGACTTGTGTTGGCCTCCAAACTCATTGGCCTAATGGTATAGTATCCGTTCATAATCAGTGCTTAGGCCTCAATACATGTATATGTATTCTTTCATTGGCCATCAGTATAGTGCTTATACACAGCAGAACCAAAAATCCATTAAACGGGTCAATGAAACAAACGAGTCAACTTCAATGTCATCAATATCATACACAATAAAATCCAGATCCAACGGACAGAAGGCCATCTCCACAGTCCACACTATTAGAAAGACCCAAATTATGATTATGCTTCACTACACTGAATTAAGCATAACCAGTAAAGAGTCAGCAATGGACGATAAAAGATCAGAGACATCAAAACAAGTCAGTCAAGAACAATTTAAACTTTAGAGCCATCGTCGATCCCAACATAGGCTACCTTGAGCAAGAACAAACAATGACGTTGGCGAAACGGAGCAACCAGTAAGCGGCGGAGGAGGCAAGGAAGAGCGACGGCCAATTGTTTATCCGGTGAGAGAACAACGGCGTCACTGCCATTCCAAATCCTATTTTCCGGTGAATAACACAACGGCAGTGACGATGGTTTATGCTCTGCTCCGTTCACGATCCCCGGACCCCGATATTCGTCCACTCTGTTTTAGATCTGTAGGTTCCCTTCCCGTCACCCCTTTTTTCCACTGTTTCTGACCCCGTTTGTGTGCATACGTATTGGATCGTACTACTCCCTCACTATTTTTGTATATCAGTGAGTGAAGAACAAAGGTCAAGGGTTGGCATGTGTGTGTAACGTTCATTGTAGATATTGTGTGTGTTGTACAGTGGATGGTGGTGGGGAGTCTGGTGTTGATCTGTTCTTATGGGTGTGTATGTGTGAGATCGAGAAGAGAGGGTGATGGTGAAGCCCCTCTGTTTCTGATCTGTTTTTTTTTTTTTTTTTTGTGTTGGAATTGAAAGAGAGAAGGTGTGTGGCCTGTGTATGTATCTGTTGGTTTTTTGCGTGTGGGTGTGTGTTTCCTGCTATGTATTGAAAGGAGAGGACGAATGGGATATTCTGTATCTTTGTATATTTCCCTTCCCCCTTGCAGTGTAGTTGTTACCAAGCTTAATATAGGAGATGAGTGTAAAGAGAACGTTGAAATTGATTTCCAGGAATGGAAAATATGAGAGGGGATCGGGGATGGTTGATTGGGAAGATTCAAAATGATTTGGGAGATTTTGCATGTTTTGGGGGATTGGTGAAATTGAAGGGTGGGTATCTAATTTTATGGGATTGAGGGGGGATATGGGAGGGATTAGGGGGATTTTCATTCTGAAAGTTGGGAATTTTGTCAAGGGATTGTAGTGATTCTAGGACTAAATGCAAGACAAGAATAACAAATTCAAAATATAGGGTATGCATTTAGTGTGACTTTTAGTATAGGTTCAATGAAATTTGAAAGAATTCAAATATAATGAATAGTATGAATAAAATTTAGACTTTGCATTTTAAGTTATACTCATATTCAGTTGAATGTGCAAAACAAATAAAAATATTTATATATTTAATTTATATAAAAGAAAAATAAAATTACACACACAAAATAATTTAGGGTCAAACTGAATTAATTAAGTATAAATAATTACAAATAATTACCAAGTATTATTAATGCAATGAATTTGCACTAATAACCATAACTTCGATATGCATTAACAATGAATATTGTACTCGGACTACTTTTATGTCAAGGTTCAAAGTAAGATTGAGAAAATTTGTAACAATTGAAAGAATTTAAATTTCAAAGTAATATGGTGAATTGAACTATTTCAATTGGACTAATAATTAATTTAAATGCGCTAAAGAATATAAGTATATATTAGATATTAAGTAAAAATGCACATATAAAACAATTGCAGTTAAATTGAATTAATTAAATATGAATAAATACAATAATTTACCATAACCGATCACAATTTGATACGTATTTAACAAATAGCCTAAGTGATGTAGTTACATAATATAATCATAATTAAAATATATAATGTATAAATAGGGGATAACACACGTAAATACATGACTTCTAATGCAAATTTCATTCAAACAGTTAAACTGCTCCTTTAGGTTAAATTACGGTCAATAATACGAAAAGGAGGGACAAAATTGGGTGTCAACATGTCCCATTGAAGTGTGAACAAGAGTTAGTGCTGAACAAGGAAAGTATCATAGAGAAATCTGGACTTGCTATGTTTACGAGGTCTCCTAGTGAAACACTGCTATAGTTACAAAGCCCATATAAAAGCAAGTAATTGAGACAGCCGATCTCAGTTATTCACGACGAGAGTTGAGAGAAAAAACAAGGCGAATTCAATAACTCTTAAAGTGACATCAGTGTTGAAGACAACCTGTGAAGAACTAAGAGAAAAAGCAGTAAATTATTTTAGGTTCTTGATTGTAGCTGTCATAGTTTTTATGGTTTGATTGTATTACCTATCTACTTATGCTAGAAGCCATTGTAATAGGTGAACTTTAAGTGATTACTTTGTAAAGCTAGAGTTTAGCTTTATCTAGTGTTTAGGGAGTCTAGAGTGTAGCCCCTTGTTCTTTGTGTTAGTGAAGTTATTTCAAAATCGTGTGGATCGTGGTTTTTCTCCCTTGATCAAGGAGTTTTCCATGTAAAACACTGTGTCTTTTAGATTGTTGTTTACTTTTGAGTTTGTGTTTTTTTCGTGGAGGCAACAACTCAAGAACAGGGTTCTTGCGATAAAGAGTCAGGTTCTTCCGTAAAAATCGGAGGACACTATTCAACTCCCCCCTCTTCTAGTGTCCATAGGAGGTGGTTAGAGTATAACAAGTGGTATCAGAGCGGGTCTTCTCATTTTAGGTTAACACCTTGAGAATGATCAAATCATGAGTGAACCACCTACAATTACTAAATGACAATCGATTCTGAGGCCTCCACAGTTCAATGGGCAATACTACGCTTGGTGGAAGAACATAATGGAGAATTATATTTGTGCAGAAGATTATCAACTATGGATAATAGTTTCTGAACAAAATCTGACTCCGACCAAAGTTATTGGTGAAGGAGCTGCTGCTCGTAGTGAACCAAAGGAAAGATCTGAGTCTAATGATGTTGATTACAAGATGATAGAAAAGAATCACAAGGCCAAGAAGCTTGTAATCTGTGGACTAGGTCTTGAAGAGTTCAACCGGGTTTCATCTTACAAGAATGCTAAAGAAATCTGGGATGCCTTGGAAGTTTCTCATGAAGGAACTACTGAAGTCAAGGACTCAAAAAGAATGGGTGAAAAAGAGTCAATACAGGATATGATGACAAGACTAACCATCATCACAAATGAGATGAGATCTCTGGATATGGAACTCCCAGAAGTTGAAATGGTTGATAAAGTGGTGAATGTTCTTCCTGACGCTTAGAAAGCAAAAATGATTGCTATAATTGAATCAAAACCACTTAAATCTATCAAGTTAGAAGAACTAGTGGGTAGTTTGAAGACTCATCAGACGATGAAGGAGTCGAAGAACAAATCAGTGACTAAGAAGGACAAGACCCTTGCACTAGAGGCAACTGAGGAACCTGAAGAGTACGTGGACTTACAATCAATTGAAGCAGCTATGCTCAGTGCTCTCAGGCAGAAGTTCAACTTGGGTAAGTTTAAGAGGTTCAAGAAAAACACCAAAGATAATGCTGGGAGAAATAGCATAGTTAACAATCCAGACTACTCAGGGTGCTTTAAATGCTTTAAGAAGGATCATGCTGTTGTGGATTGCCCAATGTGAGAAGTTGAGTGGATGAAAAACAGAGCCACAAAGAAGAAGGAGAAGAATTCTTCCAAAGACAGTGACAAGGACAAAAGGAAAGTCAGACGTCCACCCAACTTTAGAGCAGAAAGAATGAAGAGGAAAGAATCTTTTTATGCAACCTGGGGACCAACTGATAGTCAGTCTGATGGAGAAAAAGAATCTGAGGATGAATCCACTCTAGCATAGACAGGACTGATAGGTGAAGACTCGGATGGGGCTGGTTCGCCTGAAATAAGAGAAGGAAGAAATCCTTTCAGACCTCCCCTGTTTGATGGAGTTAATTATAAAAGATAGAAGAAGCAAATGAAAGTATCTCTTCAGGCCATGGACTACAGCCTTTGGTTGATCGTAAAACGAGGACCTCATGTCCATGTGAAGAGAACTGCAAATGGATCCTTGATTCTAAAACTGGTAGAAGAACTGGACCCTCAAGACTTGGACTGGCTTCAAGCAAATGCCAAAGCTATGTTGTATCTCAAAAATGGAATGACATTCGATGTACTAGCTAAGGTGATGGCTTGCAAATCTGCCAAGGAAATCTAGGAGTAACTGAAGGAGCTCTACAATGGAGATAGTCAGAAGAAAAAGCTTCTCTCATGAAAACCGATGGAGAGGAAGCGGCTCACTCAGCTGAGGTATGTTTCTCTGAATTGAAAGAAAAATAGCATACATACTCACCTGACAATCTGATACTAATAACTGCCACCTTAACTGAGGGATATGAAAAGGTAGAGTCTGAGAAAGATAAACTATCTGATGATGTGTTAAAATTGAAAACTAGATGCAAGAATCTTGAAGAAGCAAATGTTGAATTTGAAGAAATTAATTCTTCTCTAGAGGGGCAGGCTTTTGCATCTAATTCTAAGATCTCAGAACTTGAACTGAATAAAATGAAAAATGCAAATAGAAAGCAGGTGATTAGTGAGGTTCAAACTTTTCTCGAAAATGAGTTTAAAAGAACAAATGAGATTCTTTGTCAGGAAACTGAAAACAATAGAGTTCTTAGAGAAAAGGCTGAAAATGAACTCATCAGATTAACCAAGTGGAACAAATCTTCAGAGAAAATGAATTGGGCTCTTAAAAATCAAGTTCATGGAAAGAAAGGTCTAGGTTATAGGAAACCACTGCCTCTCTATAATCCCAAAAGCAAATATGTAGGTTTGCCTTGCAACATCCTTTGTACCTTCTGTGGTAACACAGGTCACTTGAAAGAAAATTGCATAAAAATGAGCAAGGCTAAATCTAAAAACAAAAAAAAAATGCTTTACCTGATTGGGCTAAGGACTTGATTCATCCATCCTCTCTTAAGAAGGGACCCAAGCTTGTCTGGGTTCTTAAATCTAACCCTTGATTTGTTTTACAGGCTAGAGTGAGAGTGAACAACCCAAGCTGGATTCTGGATAATAGGTGTTCAAGGCATATGACAGAAGATAGAAGAAATTTTCTCTCACTCGCAGCATTTCAAGGAGGCAGTGTAGTCATCGGAGGAGGAAAGAGTAGTCAGATTGTTGGCATAGGAAAGGTTGGGAGATTCTTGGATCATGCTATTGAAAATGTATATTGTGTTGATGGTCTCAAACACAATCTACTAAGTATCTCTCAACTATGTGACAGAGGAAATGAAGTTAGGTTTTCATCTGTGGGTTGTATTGTGAAGAACCTACAGAGTGGAGAAGTGGTCATCGAAGGAAAGAGAGTGAACAATGTCTACAAGGCATCATTGGGATCACTTCCTGAGAACAATTTAACTTGTTTGAATGTTCAAGAGAGTAATTCACAGTTGTGGCACAAAAGGTTGGGGCATACTAGTCTTTCACAGCTCAACAAACTAGCATCGAAAGAACTGGTTCGTGGATTACCTACCAAGAAGTTTGAAGAGATTAGGATGTGATGCCTGTGTCGGGGGGAAACATGTGAGATCATCCTTCAAGTCGCAGAAATTTGTGAGCACTTCAAAACCACTCAAACTGATTTATATGGACCTATGTGGACCGATGAGAGTCCGAAGCAGAGGGGGAAAGAGGTTCCTGTTCGTGATAGTTGATGATTACTCAAAGTATACATCGACTATGTTCCTAGCATCCAAAGATGAAGTATTTGACAGTTTCGAAGAATGGGCTGGGATCGTCCAGAAAATATTAAGCTTGGAATTGATAAGCATCAGATCAGACCATGGCACAGAATTTGAAAATGCTAAGTTCTCTAAGTACTGTACCAAATACAGTATTGATCACAACTTCTCAGCACCAAGAACCCCACAATAAAATAGATTTGTAGAGAGGAAGAACTGATCTTTGGAAGATATGGCAAGAACTATGTTGTTATCAAGTGGCCTTGCAAGGAATTTCTGGGCTGAAGCAGTCAACACAGCATGTTATTTGTTGAACAGGTGTTCCATAAGAGCTATTCTTAACAAGACCCCCTATGAACTTCTATGAGGAAGAAAGCCAAATATTGCTCACTTGAGGCCATTTGGGTGCAAGTGTTTTGTACACAATAATGGTAAGGAGGCTTTGGGTAAATTTGATGCAAGAAATGATGAAGCGATATTCCTGGGATATTCCACTCAGAGTAAAGCTTATAAAGTGTTCAACAAAAGAACTCAGAGAGTTGAGGAAAGCATGCATGTGGTATTTGATGAGTCAGAAAAAGCAGTTGCTAAAAAGAAAGGAGATAATCAGGCTTTAGGTCTTGCACGAGAAGACCCTGCCGAAAGCTTGGAGAATCCAGAAGGAAAGGAAGAGCCAGGTGATGAAAACAAAGAATTGACTCAGGGGGAAAAATGAGTCAATATGTCAGGGGGAACGGCTGACCAGGATGATCAAACAAATGAGGAAGAAGGACCTAATCAAAATACAGCTGCAGGTTCTTCCCACCAAATACAGTCAAGACCCTAGAAGTATACAAGCTCACATCCTTTAGAAAATGTTATCTGAGTTGGATGCTGGGATTATGACTAAGTCTGTGTTGAAGAACTTTTGTGTATTCTTTGCTTTCCTATCCTCTATGGAACCAAAGAATGTGAATGAAGCTCTTGAGGATCCAGACTGGGTAATAGCAATGCAGGAGGAGCTGCATCAATTCGAGAGAAGCAAGGTGTGGCATCTGGTTCTGAGACCTAAAGACAGATCAATCATTGGAACCAAATGGGTGTTCAGGAATAAATTGGATGAGCATGGCATAGTTACCAGGAACAAAGACAGTTTGGTAGCCAGTAGCTAGGATGGAAGCCATAAGAATGTTGATTGCCTTTGCTGCATATATGGAATTTACACTATATCAGATGGATGTGGTACAGCCACCTGGGTTCTTGAACAGTGATTTTCCTAATCATGTATACAAACTTGATAAGGCTCTCTATGGTCTGAAACAAGCACCCAGAGCTTGATATGAGAGGTTATCAGGTTTCTTGCTCAAAAATGGTTTTTCTAGAGGAAAAGTTGACAACACACTGTTCTTGAAGAAGAAAGGAAATACTTATTGGTGGTCCAAGTATACGTTGATGATATCATATCTGGAGCCACTGATGAGGACCTGTGCAAGCGATTTGCTAAGTTGATGGGTAGTGAGTTCGTAATGAGCATGATGGGAGAAATCAACTTCTTCTTAGGGTTGCAGATCAAACCAACTCCTGAAGGAACCATGATACATCAACAAAAGTATGTCAAGGAGCTGCTGAAGAAATTTGATATAGAAGGAGCTAAAGAAATGGCTACCCCTATTGCTCCTGGAACAAAGATGGATATGGACAAACTGGGTCCTTCCACAAATAAAACTAAGTACAGAGAAATTATAGGTTCTCTCAGTGTAGGACTTTGTGCAAGATTTCAATCCAAGCCAAAGGAATCACATTTAACTGTTGTGAAAAGAATTTCGAGATATTTGAAAGGAGCTCAGGATTTATGTCTTTGGTATCCCAGGGGTGGTACTTTTGAGTTGATTGGCTTTGCAGATTCTGATTATGTAGGTCATCTGGTGGATAGAAAAAGCACTTCAGGAATGGCACATTTTCTAGGTCCTTGTTTGGTTTCTTGGCCTACAAAGAAGCAAAACTCAGTAGCCCTCTCTACTGCTGAGGCTGAATATGTTGCTGTTGCATCCTATTGCTCTCAGCTGCTATAGATCAAACAACAACTGGAGGACTTTGGAATCAAATGTGGAGTTTTGTGCCTTTTTTCTATGACAATACAAGTGATGTGAACATTGCCAAGAACCCAGTCCAACATAAGAGAACAAAGCATATTGATATTAGACATCACTTTCTTACAGACAATGTTGAAATAGGTCAAATAACTATGAATTCTTGTAGGACTGAAGATCAAATTGCTGACATTTTCACCAAAGCCATGAACAAAGTTCAATTTGAGAGGAATAGGTTGGAGTTAGAGATGACCAAAATACATGGATGACCCAGCACCTGATTCCCAAGGTTTGGCTAGTTAAGTGTCTATTATTCTGTTTGTGAATATAGTTTTTATAGTCCAGTCTATCATTATACTTTGATAAGTATACTTGTTCAACTAAGTGCTATTTGAGAGATCCAATGAGTTCCGAGGGAACAACCAACTGAGTGCGTAGAAGAAACCATGTTCAGCATGAGGAACCATGTCCAGGTACATTTATGTAGCTATATATGTTAAGTACTATGACTGAAATTGATTTGTTCTTGAAAGTGCATCTTAAAAACCCTCCATAATTGTGTAACCGCCTTATTTTATGAAAAATTCCTTTTTAGTTACACTTTCAAAAGTCAAACCTACTTCACTTAAACTAGGAGACTTAATGATAATTCTCCTATAACAGTCATATAACACTTTTCCGGTTTCCCAAGAACTCAAAAAGGTGTTCCGCTTTTAATGTCATCATTATTTCCTACTTTCTAGATTACCATAACTTCTCTTTCTCGACTTTTTTTCTCTCAAAATTCATCCAAAAGCAAGACAATCCTTCTTCTCAGAATCTCTCTCTTTCCCAAACCATCCAAAACAAGGAAATCAACTACAATGTCTCAAGCACAACCCTCTTCTGCCTCACCGACAAAAACATCGGAGACCCAAACCTCCAAGAAACCCTCTCTCAAACCCCCAACCGCTACCTTGGCTGAAAGAATCGTCAGAGCATGATCGAAGATTTATAAGAAGGTTGGGAAAAGATATCCAGGAAAAAACAACATAAAAAACCTCTGCTCTGGTGACTGCACCTGTGACTTCTGACATGAAATCAGTTGAGGTAAGGCCTGACTCAACCCAGACTAGTCCTACTGCTTTAGACCTCATAGTTAGTCCTGAGAAACCTAATACTGAAATGCTGGTAATTGGTATGGATGAAATTGTAGTACAACTAATAAAGGGAAAAGTGTAGAGATACAAGGGGGAATGTTATGGGAGAAACCAATTAATCTAGACCTAGAACTCATGTTTCTAGTGTAGTTGCAGGAATTGCTGAGATAGATGGTCAGAAAAACATGCAGGAAAAACTGAGAGAGAAGGAATCAGTTGAGTCTAAAAGGGGCCCAGTTGATGAACCTAGTTCAGAGGCTGCTCCCTTAGAGAAAGTACATGTGGAGGTTATCTTGGGTGGTTCAGTTGGTGGAGGACCATGTTCTGCTGAAACTGTTAAGGAACCTGAGAAAGAATCTGGTTCTTCCACAGTTCCTCATGAAATTGATGGTGCAGAACTAGATTGGACGGAGTCAGAGGAAACGAAAGAAAAGGAGACTCAGATAGAAGATGCAAGTACTGGGGAGGTGGAGAAAGTCCAAAAGAAAAATAGTAAAAGAAAATTTGGTGAAGAAGATGAAAAATTGAAAAAAGAAGAAAATGAGAAAGAAGTAATGTGTGTGAGTGAAACAAAGGCTGTGAAAGAAAAGAAGAGAAGACTAGTTAAAGGAGAAATAGCAGTGTCTTAGAGGGAATTAATTGATGAGAGTGAGGATGAGGACTCTCAGACTGGTGGTAAGAGTGTGAAGGAGCTTGGCGTTCCTGCAGCCCCTAGAAAGGTAGTTACAAAGCCTGCACTGAAGCAGCAGCTTGAGAATTTGGAAAGATAGTCTCTAAAGCAGAAACAAACAGGGGTTGAGGAAAAGTTGGTAACTGATGATAAGGAAGACAGTGATGAGGATGGGGACTATGTGGAACCAAGTAATTTAGACTCTGACTGTGAGGAGGACACAAAGGAAAACCAGAGTGAAGTAGACAAGGTGATGTTTTTTGGGAGGCATCAGGTGCTAGCTGTAGCATTTGGTGTGATCTAGAGGAGCCTAAGATGAAGGCCTTGGTCAGGAAGGTGAAAGACAAAGGGTGGTTGAGCTCTTCACAAAAGAGGACAGATGTCTGTATGTTGATGAAGTGAGGGATTTTTATGTGAACTGCAGTATAGCTGGGAGGAGAGTATTCTCAATGATGAAGGGTGTGGAGCTGGAGTTTGGTAGAGAAGAGCTGAGAGTCATCTTGATGTGCATGCTGAAGGCTATTGCAGGTATGTGAGGTTAAAATGGCCAAAGAGAACTTACAAGGTTACTCCACTGGATGTTGTGAAGAAATTCACTGGTAATCCCAGGGTCAGGAAAGGAAGAAAAGTTGACAAGAAACAGATGGAACCAGCTCATCAGCTGATATTTGAGTTTGTTCATAGGTTATTGCTACCCAGAGGAGAGAGGAACAGTGAAGCTTGTGCTCTTGATATGACCTACATGGACTTGCTGGATAGAGGAACTAAAATTAACCTGCCTGGGCTTATTATTAGGCACATAAAAAGGATTGTAGACACAGAAAATAAGCCATATTTTCTTATGTATTCCTACATCTTGCAGCATATGTTTGAACATTTTAGAGTGTCCCTTGCAAATGGGAAGAATCCCACACATCATCAGATGTTTGGGAAGAATATCCTGAGGACTTGTGATTTCTTCAAGGAAAAGAGAGCCTCCAAAAGTTCAGTGCAAGTTAAGAAAGAAGTAGTTGATGAAAGTGAGGAGTTTGGGTTAGAGGAAGCAGTTGAATCAGTGCAGGAAGTGAAGCAGCAGTTGTTGGAGCTACATAAGGAAAATGCAGTTTTGAAGAAACAGCTGAAGGTGAAGGATCAAGAAATTAATCGCCTGACTATTAAAGGCAACAAGCATGAGGTCGAGTTGATGGTAGAAAGGGCCAAGAATTCAAACAACCTTGAAGCACTTGTCAAGCACTTCACCTGAAAAACCGATGCCTGCCTATTCCTTGTCATGTCCTTATTCAAACCATTCCCTTATTCCTTCCCTTGTTCTAAATTGATGCACATTTAAGACAATTCACATTTTGGTCTGTATCTAATTTGAGCTACATATGTGTGTGCTCTGGATGACTTGTTTTAAATTGCTTTTGCTGTTTTTATGGTTTCTTTCATAGTATTTGTGATTCTGGTTGGGCCCTTGGATTATTCATTGTGTTCTTAGTTACCTTGTTGCCTTGTGCTGTAGTATGGACTGTGCTAACTTGTTCTTGCAGGATTTCAAATCTTTTCGATTATGCCAAAAGGGGGAAGAAGGAAATGTTGTTGGGATGTTTGTGACCTAACTCATCTGTTTTAAATTCTTTCAAAATATTTTTTTGTTTTTGTTGTTTTGGTGTTTGTATCAGGTTCTTAGGTAACATTTGTTTGTCATCATCAAAAAGGGAGAATTTTTTGAGTTGGATGTTTTGAAGAATGACAAGCGAAGGACTTAGTGGCTTGGAGAAGAACTTAGTCCTTGAGGAGAAGGGCACGACTGATCAAAAAGATTTTGTGGAATACAAATCCATGCAGAACTAGGAGTAGTGGCGTGTAAACTTATAGGCATCCTAATCAGCTAAAAGAAGTTGTGTCGGAGCTGTCTCATTGAAATGTGAACAAGAGTTAGTGCTGAACAAGGAAAGTATCATAGGGAAATCTGGACTTGCTATGTTTAGAAGGTCTCCTAGTGAAACACTGCTAGGGTTACAAAGCCCATATAAAAGCAAGTAACTGAGGCAGCCGATCTCAGTTATTCACGACGAGAGTTGAGAGAAAACACAAGGTGAATTCAGTAACTCTTAAAGTGGCATAACTGTTGAAGACAACCAGTGAAGAACCAAGAGCAAAAGCAGTAAATTAATTTAGGTTCTTGATTGTAACTGTCGCAGTTTTTATGGTTTGATTGTATTACCTATCTACTTATGTTAGAAGCCATTGTAATATGTGAACTTTGAGTGATTACTTTGTAAAGCTAGAGTTTAGCTTTGTCGAGTGTTTAGGGTCTAGAGTGTAGCCCCTTGGTTACATAGTTGGTAATCTAAAACTTATTCTTTGTGTTAGTGAAGTTATTTCAAAATTCCAGAGTGTGGGTCGTAGTTTTTCTCCCTTGAGCAAGGAGATTTCCACGTAAAAACAGTGTGTCTTTTAGATTGCTGTTTACTTTTGTGGTTGTGTTCTTTCGTAGAGGCAACAACTCAAGAACATGGTCCTTGCGATAAAGAGTCAGGTTCTTCAGTAAAAATCAGAGGACACTATTCAACCCCATTCCCCCTTCTAGTGTCTATAGGAGGTGGTTAAAGTATAACAGTAATACCTTATCAAAGCTACTCCTTCAAAAAAATACACTACAAAGTTGCAAACATCTTCTTCAATAACCCCCCATGTAGCTTGAAAAAAAATGTCCATTATAGCCATCTGGGCCAGCTGCACTATTGGGATAAAAAAAGAATACTACTTTTTTAATTTTCTGAACTGAAGGCAGTCTTTGAATGATCTCTGATTCTCTTCTGTAATCTTCCTATCTACTCACCTTAGGATGTCATGACTTTAAATGTGGCTAGGAGAATAATTCAGAGAAGTGATCAATAGTTGCATTAAAAATAGCTTGAGTACCTTCTACCCACACTCCATTGGTGTCCTTGATTTTATAAAAACTAGACTTCCTTCTTCTATCTCTGATAGTGCTGTGGAAAAATTTGGAGTTAGAATCTCTATCTACCGCCCATTTAATTCTAGCTTTTTGTTTGAGGATAGAATATTGCTTTTTAAGCCACCCTATATACTCAGCATTAGCTTTTTGAAGGATGGTTATGTTAGCTTCCGAGTGATCTGTCTCATATGCCTCCTCATAGGAGTTAATCAATGTTTCCATTTCCTTAAATTTAATAAATACATCCCACCGTTCACTCTTTGGACCATCTGGTGAGAGCTTTAGTAAGCATTTTCAGTTTACGTTGAAGCTGGCAGGGTACATTAGATTGCCTTGTACCTCTCTTGACTATGTGTTCTCCATAATAGCTAGGAAATCGGATTCCTCAGGCCAGAAGTTAAGAAATCGAAAGTATCTAATTACCTCACTGCTTTTCTTGGAGGAAGTCATCAGAAGAACTTTGTGATCAGAACCCGTTTTAAGAAGATTAATTAACCTTGTAATATTAAAGAATACACTCTATTCATTATTTATCATAGCCATGTCTAACCTTTTGTTAATTCTTTTCCTCCCCCTTCTCCCATTACTTCATGCATAAGAACCGCCTATGAAGCTAACATCAGAGAGTTCACAATCCTCCATACATGTAATGAAATCCACACTTTTACTTAACCTGTGTGGCACTTTACCTTTCTTTACATCGACTGGAATAATGGAATTAAAGTCCCCCAGAACACACCAAGGTCCATCCACTTGAGAGTGTATAGACCAAAGTTTTCTCCATAGTATTTTTCTTTTAGTAGAGGTAGACTTTGCATAGACCACGGTGATTCCAGTACACTCTGTCATCTCCTCTATCAGTTATTCTTATAGTAATTTGTTGGTTGCTATTAGAAAATACAGTACAAACAACTTCATCATTCCAAAAGAGCCAATTTTTGTTGTTAATATTTGCGACAGCATTGTCATATCCTAACCTTCTTCTGTATAAATTAATCTGAGAAGCAGGCAAGAAAGGCTCTTGGAGAGTAGTGAAATTAATTTTGTACATCCTAACAAGGTTTGTTAGTCTTTCAAAAGCCTTTGTTGATTTCATTCCCCTTATGTTTTAATTAATGATGTTCATCATTAACAAACAAATGGGGGTTTGTTGGTAACCTTCTCTTTGGTTGGCTTAGGAGTTTTGGATAACTCTCCCTTGGCTTTTGCATAATCAGTAAATTATCTTATAGAAGATATATCTAAATATTATATAGTATAAACATAATAAATGGTAGATTATTAGAGTATTAGGTGCTCTTTAGTAATATATTAATGTTATATCAATAATATAATAGAAAGTACTCGTTATGTTTATGTTTATTTAATTAGAATATACCGTATTTCTTAACGGTATAATAAGTAATATATTATCGATGAACTATGTTATACGGTAATATAAGCACTTTACCATTAAATGAAGCCAAAAGTACAAAAATACCATTAATAATAGAGAAATTCTCATAATTACCAAAATACCACCGACCCTTTTTTGAAGCCATAGTTACAAAAATACCACCGCACATTTTTCCTCCGAAATTACAAAAAATATCACTGCTTCCTACACCTCAGAAAATAATGTCAACCCGGTTGTGTTTCACGTTCATTTTTTGAATAAATAAGGCCAAATCATCATCGTTTCGCTCATATACAAGGTAGTCAATTCGTCTGTGTTTCATGACTATTTTGTTAATAAATAAATTCGACTCATCATCGTTTCTCTTATATAAAAAAAATCAAAGCAAAACAGAGCATAAGACCAATCCGGCATCATTTCTGCATACAATGAGCAAATAATCATATTCATAAACAATAAATAACGCCAAATCGGCCTTACTTTATTCATTCGCAAAAAATACCTTCAAGTGCTTATATATTTCGAAATAACGACAATCTGTCATTATTTATTCATTGCAAACAAATAAGTCCAAATCGTCTTTACTTTATTCATAAAAAAAATACATACTCTCTCCGTCTCATTTTATGTGGCACCATTTGACCAGACACGGAGTTTAAGAAAATAGATGTTGACTTTGTGAAATTTCAATTTTACCCTTAAAAAAGAAAGAGAAGATTTGAGTAATAAAAAAAGTTATTGATAGCTTTAAAAGTATGTAGGTCCAACAAGGGTGAAATAGAGATGATGCATTAAATAGTTGTCGAAAAAGGAAAGGTGTCATTCTTTTTGGGACAAACAAAAAAGGAAATAGTTCCACATAAATTGGGACAGAGTGAGTATGAA
Organism: Petunia x hybrida; assembly: GCA_037355625.1. NCBI lineage: Eukaryota > Viridiplantae > Streptophyta > Magnoliopsida > Solanales > Solanaceae > Petunia > Petunia x hybrida. The sequence goes on from JBBBVM010000041.1 coordinate 27,069,285, forward strand.
ATTATAAAATGGAGACAATCTGGCAGTTATTATTCATAACTAAGCAAAATTACTATGTCTATTTTGCAACAAATAACACCAAATCGTCATCACATTGCCAATATGTATACAAAAATATAAAGTGAAAATAAAACAAGGCCAATTATGCATCATTTACTTACAAGTGAGCCAAACTACGTACCATATCTATTTTACAAGAAAATGACACCAAGTCATCATCACTTTGCCAATATACAAAAATCTAAAGTAAAACTAAAATGACGCCAATTCGGCGGTATTTCCTAACAAGTGAGCCAAAATACTATGTCTATTTTACAAGCAAATGACACAAAATCATCATCACTTTGCCGAAATACAAAGATTCAAAGTAAAAAATAAAACAACGTCAATCCAACATCATTTGTTCATAGTGTGAGCCATATCCATCTCAGGCATTTCATCAAACACTTCACGAGAAGCTACTTTATTTCATCAAAAAGTTTAGCTATCACAATTTTTTTAGACACGAAGTTTAGAATCACTGCATTTTCCATTCGTTTTCACTTTTTGAAGAAATCACCTGAAAAATCATTAAATGCATTTGATGAAGTAAGAGAGAACAAAACGCGATCTTCACCAAAATGAGTAATTTGACAGCATTTGGCATAGTATTTTGGCGAGTCTGCTTAACGAAGACCACTGCAAATAGTTCTTTTTTTTATTTTTCAATGACACTATTAACACAGATCTCAAACAATAATCACGGTCCAGTCGGTCAACCAACTTATATATTAAAATACTGTGATGCCATGAAAAATCATAACTCGGAGTTGGCAATATATCATGTGCGGCCAAACCACCGGAAAATGCATTTACAATCGACCTTGTGTTAACAGAAATTTAGTGTATTTTTAAAATCATATCAACTCTAATTTAGTGTATTTTTGAAAAAAAAAAAAAACAATGCTAGAAATGGAACGAGGAGGCTAAGGCCTCATTTGTTTGCACTTAATGAGACTCTTAATCTGAATGGGAAAGATGTGGGCTCATTAAGTGCATTTATTTTTTTATTTTTAAAATCACTTAATAGATATGAATGAGCCTTAATCAATCAGATTTGTGGAAGAGTCTGCCTACCATTCAGATCTTTCAAAACTTAGTGGCACAAATTTCGGAAGTAAACTTCACGTTCATGTTCTTGGTCTTTCTGCAAAAAGTTTATCATCTCTCTCTCTCTCTTCGTTGTTAACTCACCATCTTCGACAAACTAGATTCAAAAGATTTACAAATTCTTTACTCAATTCTTGATTTATTTTGCACCAATAAAATAGAAAAATAGAAATATTCTTGTTTCCAGCTTTCCCATTTTCACCTTACACAAGACAACACAGGTAACATAATACTAATATAGTTCAACAAAAACTTTCAATTATTAATTATTTATTTATTTATGCGGAAGACAAATCTACCCAACTGGGAATCTTGGAAAACGAAATGCATAATGATGTTTAGAAACAGTTATGTGCATGAGATAGTAGGAGAAAAGGAATTCGAGTAGAAATAACGAAGGCAGTAAGAAGAACTTAGTTTAATACTAATTTAATAATGTATTCAACCTTCTTAAATTAATGTTAATTAATTTATATTAAAGATTTTTATTAAGTATAAAGATGAATAAATTATACAATATTCAGACGTAATAAACAAACAATCTTAATGATTCAATATTCAGATCCAATAACAACATCTTAATATTCAGATATGCGTTCAGGTTCATACGTCTTAATCTTAATAGAAACAAATGACCCCTAAGACGAAGCTGGGAATATAATTTTTGTAAAATTTTGGGGTGGCCCGACGGTGGTCAACAGAAGTCAACTGCAGTCAACTAGAGAGAATTAGGAGAAGCGGGAGATGTGTTTTCTAGAGAGAGATAGTGTGAATGCCAAATAATTGTAGAAAAATGATTAAGGGTAGAAGTAAAAATGTCTTTAAAAAAACTCAAAATTGCTTATGCTTTAAAGACCACCTAAAAATAGCTCATCAAATAAAGACCAGACACTAAAGTGCTCACACATAAAAAACAAATTTTATACAAAAAAAAAAAGGGCAGCCCGGTGCTTTGAGCATCCCCATTCATGTAGGGTTCAGGAATGGGTTGCCACCAAGGAGTGTGGTGTACGTAACTTATCCTGATATAAATATTTGTGGCTGTTTTCACGCTCGAACCTGTGAAGCTCACACTGAGACAACTTTACCAACAATTAAAGTATAACTCTTTTAAATGATTTAGGAGATATGGATGATTATACCTAATTCATGTTGGTTTAAAAGATTTTATTAAGATTGTGGGAGAGGCTTTTCTTTCAAAATCTTTGCAAAATCTAAATTTGCACAGCTAATTGTTGGAGTTTCTTTTTTGTTTTATTTAAATACATTTGGATTGACAAATTAGTTTTGCGAATATATTGATGCCTTTTTTGTCTTTAGTCAATCATTTATGCATTCAGGAACACATTTAGGATAGTCAGTCTTTGCCATCGGCTTGGGTTTCATTTTCCAAACAAAAAAAAAAGGTCCATGTAATGAGATTTTCATGTTTAAGTTCACCCAATAAAAGTGATACGAGGCTAGATATTGCTATACTTCACCTTCTTTCTTCTCATGTTCAGGCTTCTTATTGTATTATTTTATCATACTTTGTATAGAATTTATCTCATTTTGTGTGTTTTATGTTGTAGTGATTACATTGATGATTTGAGGCATTCTTGGAGTATAATTTATGGGAATTAAGGGTTTTGAAGTCTGAGTAGAAGCCTGAGCATCGTGCGAATGAAGACCAGACAAAAGAAGGACAAAACACGAAATAAGCATACCACACCGTATCCTATGTCTAGCACACTGTGTGCTTACGTTGCTGTATGTTGTGTTGCACGTCATGCACAACAAAATTTTCTAGTCCGAGTTTGAGATTGATTGCAAGGGTGTTTTGGTCTTATGACGGTTCCTACACTACAAATACATCCTAAAATCTAATTGGATGAAACTTTTGGCTGAATTCACATCAAGAAAGAGGCAAGGAAGAGGGAAGTTCAAGATTCAAGGCTCTATCTCATCAATCCATCAATCTTTTGTGATTTTTACATGCTTATAGGTTATTCTTGTCTTAGAATATTAATATGAGTGACTTGATTATTCATTATAGGGTTGATTAAACCACTCATATGCTTGTGTGATGATAATTATTGTGTTGTAAATGAACCTTGTTAATTCTTCCCATCTATGTTGTTTTACGAATTTTATGCTATTAATTGGTTGTATCCCCAATTAATTGCCCCTCTTTATTCTTGTGATTACTAGGAATAGATTCATGAGTTAGGGTTAAACACATATTAGTATTTCAATAAAAAATAAAGACATTGCTTAGATTGTCAAAATGGTGAAATATGACTATTGATCCTTATTGTGAACCATAAATGTAGTCCTTCTTGTCTTCATTAGTTAATTGAAATAGTTAATTAGTGAAAGTTACGATTACTTAACGGAAGCGGGTAGTTGTAAACTTGGAGTACTTGTTCAATAGGAAGATTCAAGGGAAATTGGGAAATTGATAGCACAATAATTTAGCACAAGTTAAGTGTTGGGAAATAAATTAATCCTAGGCTTCCCATCTCTTGAATCAAATCTATCTTTCTATACTTAATATTTACTTTCTTGTTAAGTAGTATTAGTGATGCAGGCCAGCCTAATCAAACTATGTTCGTGCCTTCAAGACCATTTACGAGGAGTCAAGCTAAGGAGCTTCATGATGCCCACTTGATGGTGATGAAGAGCTATGATTGATTGTGCAATGATGGAAGAAGCGGGCAGCGTGTTGGAGGTGACAAGAGTGGCATTGATTAGCATTGGAGAAGGGGGACATTTGGAGAGCTCGGCGAGCTACATCACGGGCAGGGCTACTCAACGAGCAGAGCTACTCGAGCAGAACTTCACCAACGGGCAGCAACTTAGGATACTCGAGCAGCTTCTTACCGAGTTCCTATTTGATACTTATTTGGCCCTGCGTGGTCACTTGACATTTAGCCACATTATTGGCCTTTCCTTAGTTATTATTTTCCTAACTATTTTAGGCTTTAGGGCTGAACATATTTAAGCCCTCCTTAGGGTTATTTTGAGGGGAACACTTCATTATTAAAGAAAACGCAACTTTTGCTAAACCCTAGTTCATGTGGGAATTCTTGTTCTTTTTGTGTGGAATCGAATTGAACAACTTCCTTCTTCTTGATCATTCAACTTTCAATTCCTAGTTGTCTTGAGGGTTGTTGCTTAGCATAGGTCCTCCTTGGCTTCATCAAGAAGGTAAGTAGACCAGTTCCTACTTGCAATTCTTGGTAGATCATTGAATGTCTTGCTTTTATCCTTTATTTTTGTTCCTCGTTGTTAATCTTGCATCAGTTGGTATCAGAGCTTGGAAAGAGTTTGTTTCTACATACCCAATCCTATTCTTCGTGCTTTAGTTTAGGTTCTTAGTTTTTATTTCCAATTAATTTTCATTTGTTATTTAAAAAAAAAAAAAAAAGAGAGAAAAACGTGAAAAGGAGAAAATTCAACCGTGTTTATTGTTGTGGATGATCATACACACCTAGGGTACAAGAAAACTTTACTAAAGAAGTGGTTTGTTTGAATCTTGAAGTTTGAAACGATTCTTGAAGAGTTTCTTGAAGATTCTTGGTGTGTTTCTTGATTATCATCCGTTCTTGCTTGATTCGTGATTTTCTTGATGGAGAATACTTGAAAACATTAGAACCTTGTAAGAAGTATTAGGGCTGTGTGCATTGATCATTCTTAAGCCCTTTAGAACGTGATTCTTGGTAGGAAGTTGTTAGATCTTGAACAGCAACTTGTTGTTCTTGAGTTTGGTTGAAAGAACTTGTTTTTGATCTTGAATCTTCAACCTTTCTACACGTTTTTTATCTTGTTTTTGCTGGAAATTTTGGTGTTAAGGAGGCTGAAGGAACGGCTGCATATAGGAGAAGGAAGGAGGAAAACCTAAGCCTAATTCAAGAAGGAAACAAATCCCAATTCAAAGGGGAGAAGTCTACCCACTTTCCATACAAGGAAATTAGAGTCTACCCACTTTCCATATAAGGAAATTAGTTTTCCTTAGGCCTTAGGAGAAGGTTTCCCACATTTTTCTAAGGGAAAAATCAGCATATTAGGCGTGGCAAAGGAGGTGGGAAAAGTGGTAAAAGTTGTCCGTGTTTGAGTTGGAAAGCAAGGGAAAATAGGAAAAACTTAGCCTACTCAAATAAGGCTTGTCTTGGGGGCCTATTTAAGGGTAGAAAATCAGATTTCCTTTGGATTTTCTTATTTCTTTTTGAATATCACTTCTAATTAGTAATTCTTAGGTAATTCTTCTACTTGAGTTAATTACTAATCTTTGAGCTTGTAGGACTTCGTGCTAAAACTCAGAATTTTCAACTTTCGTAGTTAATTCTTTGACTTCCTGTGCTCACTTTAAAAGCTGTCCGCCTATAGAGTCTCATAAATTCACTCACCCCGAAGAGAACTAGTGAATTTGTGAACTTGAAAAGTCGTTGAAGAACTTGATCAATTCGAAGAAGCCGATTGGACAAGTTTGTGAGATCCTACCTTAAAATTTTGAGTGAACCCGAGTGTCATTCAAAAGTGAGGGAGCGAATGAGGTATTTTACTAACCTTAACACGTTCTCTAGTCTTTGATTTATTGCAGGTACATGGCTGGAATAGCGGATAAACGTGAGGGTGTTCCCGAGGTTGACATGACCAGTCTTCTCGCCCAAATGAAAGAAATGAGGACTGATTTGATACGTTCCATTGATGCCATTGGAACACAAGTTGAAACCCTAGAAAAATCAGCTAGTGCTCAGAAAAATTCCGGGGAAGGAACTAGTGATGGTTCGACTGTGAAGCCTGAACAATTTGCCGAGATAGCTCGTCAACAAGAGTTGAGAGAAAGAGAAGATCGTAATGTGATAGCCTTGGGAATTCCCCAGGGTAATATACCACCATTGATGCCTGCCCGGAAAAACATAGTACCCGCAGGGGAAATACGGGCAGCCTATGAGGATGATCAACCCGAGCTTGATGAGTATGGCGATGATGATTTTGGGCAGCGAGGACCAAGGGTAAGACAAGCATATGGGGTTCGTGGTAACGTGAGACGCCGTGGATTTGGCCGTGGTCCTCGAGGAGGCTTTGGGGGCTATGGTGGATGAAATTTGGAGCCTGAATTTGATGAATATGCTGGGTATTACGAGGAGGAGTATAATGAACCAGCCCGTGGTGCTCGTGAGAGTGGTCTAAATAGTGTCAAGGGATCCTGACCAGTTTTTAGAGCGGAGGCGTCAAGTTGAGAGAATTTTTTAGATTAATGACATGACTGAGGAGAAATAAGCTACCTATGCCATTGCAACCTTTGAATCTTATGCTTCTACTTGGTGGGAGGCCGAGAAACGATCTTGAACACAACACAATCTGCCCGTGCGCATAACTTGGAGAGAATTGAAACAAGTAATGACCCGAAAGTATGTCAACCCAAAGCACAAACAAGAGCAACTTCGGAGGTTATATGACTTGAAGCAAGGGCTGAAATCTGTTAAGAATATCATGATGAATTTGAGAAGATTCGGCTATCACTTGACATGGAAGAAAAAGAAGAGGATGAGGCTATCATACGATTCAAGAATGGGCTGAATCGTGACATATCTAAACAGCTAAGGCTACACACTTTCTTGACTCTTTATGATGCATTACCAGCTTCCATTGAAGCCGAAAAGATAATAAAAGAAGAGAAGGCAGGCCGTTATAGAGGTAGTTCTACTTCTACCCCTATGAGCCGAAACAAGGAGTGGAGGACACCAAGTAATGGGAGAGCAAGTGTGGGACGTGATGTGCAGAAATCAACGGACAAAATGATGCCAAAAGGCGATCCTAAGGGGTCGGGAGGTATTTCTAAAACTCAGCTTAATACTCCTAGTGCTTCCTCTTTTAAATGTTATAAATGTCAAGGCTATGGGCATTTTGCAAAGGATTGTCCTACGCGAAAAACTATGCTTATTCTTGATGATGGCACTGTCCAAGAGGCGGAGAGTGATGAGGAGATTGAGGGAGATGAGGGAGCTGATTTGGTTGAGTGTGAGAAAGATGTAGTGGAAGATGAGAGTGTGAACATGTTTTTAGTGGTGCATAGGAATTTAAGCGCAATGAGTGTAGAAGAAGAGGGAGATGTGCAGCGTGAGAACTTGTTTCATGCTAGATGTAGGGTTAGGAGAAAGGTGTGCTCTATGGTAATTGATTCAGGTAGTTGCACTAATGTAGTGAGTCAGACGTTGGTGACTCAACTTAAGCTGCCCACAATTAAGCATCCCCATCCCTATAAGCTGCAGTAGTTGAGTGAGTGTGGTGAGTTGAAGGTGGTGAAGCAAGCGCTTATTAAGTTTAATGTGGGAGCTTATCAAGATGAGTTCATGTGTGATGTAGTGCCGATGCAGGCTTGCCATTTGTTGTTGGGCAGACCTTGGCAATTTGATAGGGGTGTCACTCACGATGGTAAGGCTAACACTTATACGGTCAAGTTAGAGGGAAAGAGTTATACGCTCAAGCCCTTGACACCCAAACAGGTTAGTGATGATTATAGGCGCATGCGAGAGCTAAAAGAGGCGGCTAAAGGAAAGTCTCTTACGGAGGCTAAGCTAGAGGCCGAAACTAACACTGCTACACCATCCCTGCCTAGTAATCTTTGTGCAATGTTGCAGCCAGGTGAGTATTTGCGAGGTAATGATGATTCTAAATTGTTAATTTGCCTTGTACATAAGGGTGTTTATTTGAGCTCTAATGATGATGTTACTACTAATGTTCACCCTTTGCCTAGTGTTGTTAATGATGTTTTGCAGGAATATGAGGATATGTTTCCCGAGGAGATGTCGAGTGGGCTTCCTCCTTTGAGGGGAATTGAGCATCAAATAGATTTCATACCGGGCTCATAAAATACCTAACAAACTAGCCTATAGGAGCAACCCAGACGATACCAAGAAGCTGCAGCATCAAGTGGATGAGTTGCTAACTAAGGGGCTGGTCCGTGAGAGTCTAAGTCCTTGTGCTGTGCCCGTGATCCTTGTTCCTAAGAAAGACGGCACTTGGAGGATGTGTGTTGATTGCCGGGCAGTCAACAAAACAATGGTAAAATATCGACACTCAATTCCTAGATTAGATGACATGCTAGATGAGTTAAGTGGTTCAAGTGTATTCTCTAAAATTGATCTTAGGTCCGGTTACCACCAAATCCATATGAAACCGGATGATGAGTGGAAGACTGCGTTCAAGACCAAGTTTGGTCTATATGAATGGTTGGTGTTGCCCTTTGGCCTCTCCAATGCACCTAGTACGTTTATGAGACTAATGAATCATGTACTTAAGCCGTTCATTAATAAATTTGTGGTCGTTTACTTTGATGATATTCTGATTTACAGCAAAAGTGTAGATGGCCATGTTGATCACCTAAGGCAAGTACTTTCTGTGTTGAGGGCTGAAAAGCTCTATGCTAATTTTAAAAAGTGTACCTTTTGTGTAGAGAGAGTTGTCTTTCTTGGCTTTGTAGTTAGTGCTAATGGTGTTGAGGTGGATGAGTCTAAGGTTGAAGCTATTAGTGGCCTGCTCCAACTAGTGTGACACAAGTTAGGAGTTTCCATGGTCTAGCTAGTTTCTATAGACGTTTTGTGAGAGATTTTAGTACCATAGCAGCACTACTCACTGAGTTAGTAAAGAAAGATCAACCCTTTGTGTGGGGAGAGTCTCAAGAGAAGGCTTTCCAAGAGCTGAGGCATAGGCTTAGTTCTGCCCCATTGTTGCAACTGCCCGACTTTAGCAAGGCATTTGAGATTGAGTGTGATGCTTCGGGGGTTGGGATAGGTGGTGTCCTAATGCAAGATGGGAAGCCTATTGCTTATTTCAGTGAGAAGTTGAAGGGGGCTGCCTTGAATTACTCTACATATGTCAAGGAGTTGTATGCCCTCGTGAGAGCTTTAGCCCATTGGCAGCATTATCTATGGCCTAGGGAGTTTGTTATTAGGAGTGATCATGAGTCGCTCAAGTATCTTAGGGGTCAAGAGAAGCTGAATAAGAGGCATGCCAAATGGGTTGAGTTCATAGAGAGTTTCCCTTACGTAATTCATTACAAAAAGGGAAAGGAGAATGTAGTGGCTGATGCCCTTTCTAAGAAATTTGCTTTAGCTACCACACTCGCATCAAGGCTGATGGGTTTTGAGAGTATTAAGTCTATGTATGTGCATGACCCTAAGCTTAAGAGGGTGTGTGATGCCATAGCTAATGGGCAGCGGGTAGAGAAATATCAATGGCATGACGGGTACCTTTTTAAGAAGGGAAGAATTTGTATACCCGCGTCTTCATGGCGTGAGCTGCTGGTGCGTGAAGCACATTTTGGGGGCTTCATGGGTCACTTTGGGGTAGATAAGACCTTAGCTATACTCGGGAGCAGTTTCATTGGCCTAAGATGAAACGTGATGTTGAGCATGTTTGTGGTGCTTGTTTAGACTGCAAACAGGGAAAGTCTAGGTCTAGTAATCATGGTTTGTACACTCCCTTACCCGTCCCTACTAGTCCTTGGGTAGATATCTCCATGGATTTTGTGATGGGGCTGCCTCGTTCTAGGGGTGGTCATGATAGTATCTATGTGGTTGTTGATAGGTTCTCTAAGATGGCTCATTTCATTCCTTGTAAAAAATGTGATGATGCACAACATGTTGCCTCTTTGTTTATTGCTAATGTGTTAAAGCTACATGGTGTGCCCCATAAAATTGTTAGTGATAGGGATTCGAAATTTTTGAGTCACTTTTGGAAGTGTTTGTGGGGTGCTCTTGGTACCAAATTATTATTTTCTACGTCTCATCAGCCACAGACTGACAGTCAGACTGAGGTTGTTAACCGAACCTTGGGAGCTCTTCTTAGAGCTATGACCAAAGGTAAAGCGGGGACGTGGGCTGATAGGTTGCCTATTATGGAGTTTGCTTACAATAGAACTGTGTATAGGATGACTAGTATAACTCCATTTGAATGTGTTTATGGGTTTAACCCCTTGATTCCACTTGATCTTACTCCTTTGCCTAGAGATGCAGTTATTAATGTTGATGGTGAAAACCGGGCAGCCGCGTTGCTCGAGTTGCATGCGAAGGTAAGGAAGAACTTGGAAGCAGCTTATGAGAAAGTGGCAACCAAGAAGAATAAGGGGCGAAAAAAGCTGGACTTGAAGAAGGGTGATTGGGTTTGGGTGCACTTCCGAAAGGAGAGGTTCCCGAGCCAAAGAAAAGGGAAGCTAGCTCCGAGAGGAGATGGTCCATTCCAAGTGCTACAAAAAATCAATAATAACGCCTATGTTATATGTTTTAGATAAAAACTGACTAGACATTCAAGGATGACACGTGTCTTCCACGTGGCACGGACAGACATTCACCGGACAGACATTTCCCACGGGCAGACCTAAGGAAGTTACGGAACATCTCAACAGTCAGCATAGTTTAAATGGGCAGTTATTGGAATTATCGTACGCGATCATTCATTAAATGATCGTTAAGGCAATCACTACAGCCCGGCGGTTACAACTTCGCTGAATGGGTGCCTGACGGTTACTCATCCAGACGGTTCCACGCCCAACGGCTAGTACAATCCCAACGGGCGTCCTCTCAGGCCTATAAGTAGCGTTTATCTTAACCAATTATAACAACTTTTTTTTACTTCCTGTCTACATTATCAATAAGAATACTCTCCCTCTGTCGTTCAGATATACTCTTTGTTCTTATTACTATTTTGAGCGATTGGATCATCAAAAGTGTGGACATCGACCAACTCTCTCCAGAGAAAAAGGATACGATACGTTCGCCTCTCTTTGTTTTCATTTATACTTTACTTTTGATGTTTCATACTGATATCATTTGATTCACCGTACCAATTCTTAATCTCAACTATTGATCGTGACTCCGCAAATATAAATTTAATTGTTAATTGGCCTAAAATCGGATCTAGGTTAAACAATTTGGCGACCACAGTGGGAGCCGGTCAATAGCTTTCGTAGGTTAAGAAATCTATCTTTGATATTGTATTTGTTTCCGTCTATTCTTTTTGTTTCACAACTAACATGGCTGAAAGTAATTCCCAGCGAACCATTGTAGGCGGACAACAAGTAAACACCCCTTCGCGTAGCACTAGTTATTCTCCTGAGTACTCTCCCGATTATTCGTCCGATGGGCAGCAACAATCTTCCCAAGGACAGGTCAGGCAAAATAGGCGTAGACGCTCTCAGAGCACTACTCCACCCAGGAGATGACGACATAGGAGTCTCTCCCCTGGCCAAGGGAATCTGCAAAAAACACTTTTTGATTTTATGCAGCAACAGGCAGAAGTAAACCGGGGAATCAACGAAGCACTAACCTCTCTCCGGAGAAGCAATCTTTCAACTGCAGGGGCTGACGCTGCAGCGCCTAACCCCAATGCACCCTCTTCACATACTTCAAGACAAGGAGAAGAGCGCAACAACGGTACTGGCACTGCAGATCCGGCAACTCAAGCCAATCAGAATCCGAATGGAGGATCTACGGCACCTGCAGATATGAGCCTTGTCGTAGAAACTCTCACCAAGCAATTCAAAGAAAGCCAAGAAGCACTTCAAAAGTCTCTTCACGAGAGAATCGATCAGATACCAGGCGCCCCACCTACGCTGAAGAAAGTTGACGTCCAGCGTTATTCACAGCGGCCCTGGAAGAAGGAGGCAGCCCCAAAAGCGATACCTAAAATGTTCAAAATGCCAAATATTCCAAGGTATCGCGGAACATCTGACCCCAACGATCACCTCATGATGTTCAGCAATTTTATAAAGGCCAGTGATCTCACCGACGAGGAGATCGAATCTGTGCAATTGAAGAAGTTCGTAGAGACCCTGGCAGATGGGGCCCTGCGATGGTATTCAATGTTGCCACCCAACTCCATTGGGTCCTTCGCAGAAATGGCTGAATTATTCGTGAAGGCACACACAGGTGCTCAGAAGATGGAGACCCGGGTAGAAGATATCTTTGAAATTAAGCAGAGACCCGACGAGTCTCTCTGCAAGTACGTGGATCAGTTCCAGAGAGAGCGTATGATGCTCCCCAAAGTGCCAGATAGGTGGGCGGCAATCGCGTTCACCAACAGCCTGGATGTTAGGAGCTCAGAGGCCACACGGAGACTTTACGAGTCTCTTCGCGAGTTTCCAGCAGCCAGTTGGTCGGACGTCTACAATCGTTACAATTCCAAAGTACGTATCGATGAAGATAAACTGATCGGAGCAGGTGCTCGGGGAAGGGCTCAGGCTCGCAGCAGTGGATCCGGTGGAAAAGCGGAAACGGAGAGGTCAGGCACACGGTATGAGCCATACCCTGACCAATCGCGTAACAACTCCAAAGGACGCAGCTGCAACAGCAATAGGGGTCTATCTCGAAGGGAGAATCCTGAATCAAGTTCCCATGGAATTCCAAGCCTGCCAAGCTTCAATGTTGAGATGACGGAGGTCATGGCGTTACTCAAGAACATGGGAGAAAAAGTCAAGTGGCCAAAAGACATGAAGACTGATCCCAACAAGCGAAATCAAGACCTGTATTGCGAATTCCACCGCGACCATGGGCACACCACCGAGGACTGCAAGGCCTTAAGGTACGAAATCGCTCATTTGTTGAAACAGGGATTCTTGAAGGAGTTCCTAACCGAGAAAGGAAAGCAAACTCATGCGAAGGCTCAGCAGAACAAACCTGGTCCACCACGAGCATCCTCCCAAAAACGAACGGTCAACGTTATTTCGGGTGGGATCGAGGTAGATTCGGTCACCTTCACAGCAAAGAAGTATGCAAAGGTATCCATTACAAACAACAAGCATCCCCGGTCAGAAGGAGTAATCACCTTTGAGGAATCCGATGCTGATGGATCACAGTTTCAGCATGTCGATGCGTTAGTCATAACGTTACGAGTAGCGGAGTTCGACGTGAAGAGAGTACTCATCGATGCGGGCAGCTCTGCGAATATTATCCAGTCGCGAGTTGTAATTGAAATGCAGCTAGCAGATAAGATTGTGCCAGTATCCCGAGTTCTCTCCGGTTTTAACAATTCGAGCGAAAAGACTCTCGGGGAAATTACCTTGATGACTCTAGCTGAGGGGGTAGCAAAGGAGACGACTTTTCATGTTGTCGATGCTGATCTAGCCTACAATATCATTCTGGGCAGACCATGGATCCACGACATGCAAGCCGTCCCTTCTACCTATCACCAGGTGTTGAAATTCCCATCCGAGTGGGGAATACGTGAAGTCCGAGGAGAGCAACGCACTGCACGAGATTGTTACTCGGTAGCCCTCAAACTACCCAAGGAAAACAAATAGCAATTATAGCACCCGGGGCCGAATGCTATACATGAGGAGATTAAGTACGAAGTCCCGGAGTTCATTACCAAGATGGATGAGAAAGAAAACCACATGCCAACAGTAGAAGCCCTGGAACCCGAAGAGCTGTTCGCTGATAAACCAGAGCGAAAGGTGTATTTGGGAACTGAACTGAGCGAACGCCTGCGGGGAGATATCCTGCGATTCCTCAAGGAGCGGCATACAACATTCGCCTGGTCCCATGCAGATATGACAGGTATTTCTCCTGACATCATTACTCACAGGTTGCACGTTGATCCATACCACCGCCCGGTGAAACAAAAGACGCGCCAGCAAGGAGCTTTCCGAAATCAGGTAATCAATGACGAAGTCGATCGCCTGTTAAAGATCGGTTCGGTACGTGAAGTCAAATACCCAGACTGATTAGCCAACGTGGTTGTCGTACCTAAAAAGAATGGCAAGTGGCGATTCTGCATTGACTTCACAGATCTGAACAAAGCCTGTCCGAAGGATTCATATCCCCTTCCCAGGATAGATCAACTAATCGATGCAACGGCCGGGCACGAGGTGTTAACCTTCCTCGACGCGTACTCCGGATACAACCAGATACTGATGGACCCTGGAGACCAGAAAAAAATGGCATTCATAACCTGTCGAGGTACGTATTGCTATAAAGTTATGCCATTTGGATTAAAAAATGCAAGTGCAACCTATCAGCGTCTAGTCAATCGAATGTTCCACGACCATATCGAAAAGACTATGGAAGTGTACATTGACGACATACTGATAAAATCCAAACAAGCAGAAGACCATCCGGCGCATCTGAAAGAAGCTTTCCGAATTTTGGATCAATATAACATGAAATTGAATCCAGAGAAATGCGCTTTCGGAGTCGGATCGGGAAAATTTCTGGGGTTCATTGTCTCTTAGCGAGGCATTGAAGTCAATCCCGCTCAGATTAAAGCTATCGAGTCAATCCCAGATGTACTTCGCGATAGGAAAGAGGTCATGAGACTGACGGGGAGAGTAGCTGCTTTACGCAGATTCATTTCCCGGTCATCTGATCGTTGCAAAAGTTTCTTCGATGTCTTAAAGCAAAACAAGGAGTTCGAATGGACTCCCGAATGTCAGCAGGCGTTGAGGGATCTAAAGAAATATCTATCCAATCCTCCACTACTTACCACACCTGTGGAAGGTGAGCAGCTGCTAATTTATCTGGCAGTCTCAGAGTCATCGGTAAGCGTTGTACTAGTTCGAGAAGAAAAAGGTAAACAACTTCCTATCTACTATGTTAGCAAAGCTCTAATTGATGCAGAAATCCGCTATCAACCTTTAGAAAAATTGGCGTTAGCTCTAGTAACTGCTGCTCGAAAGTTACGTCCATACTTTCAAAGTCATACGATAGTTGTGGTTACTACTTTTCCTTTACGAAATGTTCTGCACAAACCAGAGTTTTCAGGAAGATTGGTAAAATGGGCTATAGAATTATCCGAATTTGATATCACTTATCAGCCCAGGGTAGCGATAAAGTCACAAGTCTTGGCAGACTTCGTGGCAGATTTCAGTGTGAATATATATCCTGAGGCAGAAAAGGAAGCCATTCTCTATGCAAGGCAGGCTCCGGGCACCTGGGTCCTCCATACGGACGGTTCCTCGAGTGTGAAAGGGTCAGGACTCGGACTGGTCCTCGTTGCTCCATCCGGAGAGACGGTAAGGCAATCTATCAAATGCCCCTTCATTACTAACAATGAGGTCGAGTATGAGGCCGCTATTGCAGGATTAGAACTGGCGCGGAACTATGGGGCAACCATTGTCAAGTTAAAAAGCGATTCTCAGTTAGTGATCAATCAGATTAATGGAGGTTTCGTTGCACGAGAGCCCAGGATGCAGGCATACCTCGGCCGAGTGAAAGAACTCTTGGCACAGTTCGACGACTGGGAAGCAATTCAGATTCCACGGGAAGAGAATCACGAAGCTGATGCTCTCGCAAACATGGGATCAGTTGCAGAAGTAGGCGCAGCCAGCTCCTCGGCTATCGTTCAACTTCTCTACACGACCATGGACAGGGAAAAGTTTGAAGTCAACACTGTCAGCACTACCTGGGACTGTAGGAACGAGATAACAAACTATCTTATCCACGGGACTCTGCCCGCAGATGCAAAGGCTGCTCGTAAACTCCGAGTAAAAGCTGCCCGATACACCATCCTCAATGGCGAACTGTACCGGAAGATGTTCACAGGACCCCTCGCGAAATGCCTTGGACCAAATCAGACTAATTATGTGATGAGAGAAGTCCACGAAGGCTGTTGCGGAAATCATTCCGGAGGTAAGGCCTTAACCCGAAAGTCTATACGTGCAGGTTATTATTGGGACAAAATGGAGAAAGATGCGAATGAGTTTGTCAAGAAATGTGACAAATGTCAGAGGTTTTCCCATCTTCTTCATCAGCCAGCCGAGCCACTGCATTCAATAGTCTCCCCGTGGCCCTTCATGAAATGGGGAATGGACATTGTTGGTCCCCTTCCCACGGCACCAAGGGGGATGCGTTTCCTACTGATCATAACTGATTATTTCACAAAGTGGGTCGAAGCAGCAGCATATTCAAGGATACGGCAAACAGAGGTTGTCGATTTTATCTGGCGCTTTGTCGTATGTCGTTTTGGAGCACCCAAGGAAATAGTCATGGACAATGGCCCGCAGTTCATCGGCCAGAAAGTGACTAGGTTCCTTGATAATTTACACATTAAGAGGATCACTTCTTCTCCATATCATCCTGTTGCCAACGGGCAGGCCGAATCTACCAACAAGATCATCGTTGAATCTCTTAAAAAGAGCCTCGAGCAAGAAAAGGGATGTTGGGTAGAAGAGCTACCTGGAGTACTGTGGGCTTATCGCACCACAGTAAAAATGAGTACCGGGTCCTTACTCATTGGTATATGGCGCAGACGCTCTGATCCCAGTCGAGATAGGAGAACCCAGTCTGCGATATGCGCATGCCACGGAGGAGTCAAACTCAGTTAACTTGTCCGAGGAACTGGATCTCTTCGAAGAACGCAGAGAACTGGCCCTCGTATGAGTGGTTGCCCAAAAAGAACGAATCAAAAAATACTACAATCGGGGACTGTGCGTACGAAGCTTCCAAGTCGGGGACTTTGTACTCAGAAAAGTTTCCCAGAGCACACAAGAGACAAATTCGGGGAAACTTGGCCCTAACTGGGAAGGACCCTACAAAGTGGTTGCTTCGGTCGGCAAGGGGTCTTACCGCTTGGCGCGACCAGATGGTTCGATTATCCCGAACAATTGGAATGTGGTTCACCTCAAAAGGTATCACTTCTAGGTGATAAAAACGGTTAGTTACCCTGCACTAACCTTTTTATCTGTACATGAAATTCCTTCCTTACTATTTATTCCCTCTAAATGGTATTAACGACCTAAACAAGGTCAAATCCGTTTAGCTCAACTGGCAGAGCTCGAAGTTTTTCAACTTCGCGGCTGTGGGTTCGAATCCCATAACGGACACACTCCTCGTTTGGTTATATGTGTTCAATGTACGACTCACCGACAAATCTTTTCATATTATCACTTTACGTGTTCTAACATGAAAACAAGGGGGGTGGTGAGGGCCCTGTAGGCCAGATAAGACCTTCATACAGGCAAAAAACCTTATGGCAAAAGACCTTATCGAAAGGCAGCAAAATTTCAAATTTTTACGTGATAAGACTTCCACGACAAATAAGAGAAGTCATTCACAGAACAAAGCCCTCATGTGACAAGGCTTCCACGAAAATAAGAGAAGTCGATCACAAGGCCAACAACTCGGCCAGAGCCAATCTACAAAGCCATGCAACAACTTTCAACTATCGAAATGACAAGCAAAGTTGTACGCACAGAGCAACGATTCGGCTAAAATTCTAAACGACCACAACTCGGTCAAACTACTCACAACTTACGCCCATTTTCCTAATAAAAGGCTAAGTTAGAAATATTCGGGCAGACTAGTGAAAATACGAACTTAATAAAGTTCAAGGTTCAAGGAAAGTAACTCCTGGTCATAAGGCACGAAAGCCACAGCATATGCATACAAAGGGATCAGGAATTCAAACTAAACATAGTCACTGAATAGATCTAAAACAGCATATATACATAAGTTGATAAAATGCCGAATACGGCTGACAGAATTTTTGCAGAGTGATCAAAAGGCCAAACAAACCGGCCAAGGACCAGAAAGTCTTTGTTAGACTTCTGTCCGCCAAACAAACAAGTCCGGCTCTCGCCAGACAGAATAAAAATACATCAATCAAGGAAAAAGATTATCAGCTTGAAGGGCCATGACCAGGACTCAACGCACCAGCTCCGTTAGTCCTGTCGTCACTCCGTAAATCCTCATCCTCATCTCCATCATCATCGTCATCATCGCCTTCAGACTCTTCGGGGGAAAGACCCAACGCTTGGTGTATTCTTCGAACAGCGCTCTTTGTCGTCTGCAGCATCTCCTCGACATCAACCTGCCCAGCCTGGATCTGCATGAGTAATGTACGCTTGGCCTCAAGGGCCGCAAGCTTGGCCTTGATTTCCGACTGATCACGCAAGTTAGCCAAGTCCTTAGTCAATGCGGTCTGAGCACCCATTAACTGGGCAACCTGGTCCTTGGCAGCTTGGAGGTCAGAACGGGCTTTGGTTGATTCTTTATTTGCCCTCTGCAGATTCATCTCAAGAGATGCGCGGTTGTCATTAGCACTGTTCAAGCAATTGCGGCACTCTTCAAGCAGTCTTTCCAAAACCTGGATAGAGCGTGTGAACCCCTCTTTCTCCTCAGAAAGAAGGTCATTTTCCCTGGTGAGAGTATTGATTTGCTCAAGACGATCATTGTTAACATCGGTTAACCGATTAACTTCTCCACCAAGGAAACCACACTGCTCAACCAGAGCTTTATTGTCCTTCAGAGCCTCCAGCAGTTCTTTCTTTACCTCTACCACGTGATCGACATTATTGATCCTGGAACGAAACATAAGCTCGATGGCCAGCATGCTTGAATACAAAAGAAGAAATGAATAAAGCAAGTTAAGGTTAAGGGTCCAAGGCTAAAGTTATTTCCAACATAAGAACGGAAAATACTTACTCGGGCAGAATCAGCGGCAATCTGAAAGGCCAATTCCTCATCGCTCAGCTCCCTCAGTACCCACTCTTCACGAGGGCCGATGAGTGAAGAGACCACCTTAGCCAAGCCACTTGGCCCAGTTATGAAGTTGACATCGGGGGCAAGCTTTAAAGTGTGCTTCCTCTCACAGTACTTGGGTTCCCAAGCCTGATCGGAAGGATAGTTCGGCCCGAACTTGTAACGGATACCCCTGATATCCTTCAACTCCGTCTGCCCACCAACGACTGATCGCCAGACAAACCTCGACGACGCAAGGTTAGAATCATTTTCAATTCCAGGATTAATTGTCTCACATTCACGTAGGCCAACTGGAGCCGCCCCCTCAGTAGCCACGTTCTCCAAGTCCTCGAAACAAAAAACACGAGGACCCCGGCTACTCTCTTGGGGAACTTCTCCCCTGGCTTCTTCCTCTACTTCTTCTTCCTTTACTTCTTCTTCATCCACCTTCCTCTTCCCCTTGTCCACACGAGAAGGACCTGCCTCCTCCCTGTCACCAACTCGGGGACTCCTCTGCGGAGTACGGACGGCCTCCTCCTCAGCCCTTCTCCTATCACTACGGAGATGAGGTCTCCGCCCAAGAGGAGCATCCACTTCGACTTCAGTGTCCAAAAGATAGATGACTTCCTTGGCTAGACCTCCTCCCCGCGCGGGCTCGGGGACTTCAGCAGCTGCCTCGGCATTCACTTCTACAGGCTCGGGGATGCTGGCCCTAGGAGGAAGATCGTCACCAGCTGATGAGGGTTGCTTGGAAGCCACGGAAGTCTTACGAGTAGACTTCTTCCGTGCTCCTCCCTCTCCCTGGCTCCTTTTCTTCCTCTTCAAGGAGCCCAGTCCATCGAACAGAAGTTCTTCACCCCCCTCCCTGCTGCGCAGAGCACCTACCGAAGCTAGTATAGCCTCAGCCTTAGCCGCTGGGTCAGCAACAGGCTCGGTAGGTCTGTCTTGGGGAGGCGCGGGAAAGAAATCTCCCGAGGTGCCCAAACCTACAACAAAGATGAAACGGTCAGACGTAGGAAGGGATCAAGAAAGGAGAATTATCAGGGAGACGGAAATGTCCTCACCGTGGTGTTTTACAGTCAGACTATTGAGAGAGGCAAAATACGCCCACTCTCTTTTCTCTGGTCCAAATTTCTCCAAAATCGGCTCAACCCACGCCGTCAGTTCATTAACAGATATGAACCCGTCGTAAGGTTGCTTGGCCGCTGCACGAAGAAATTAAACGAAGATTAGAGGAAGAAGGGAAGGAGAATACAAAAAAGACTCGGGGACTTACGCGTCTTATTTCAGACTTCTAGAAGGTATGTCTTGTCGGCAAAATTTAAGGCCGAGGAGCGCACGAACAGATACTGGTGCACCCAGCCTCGGTCACTGGTATCCTCAGAACTGCGCACCAGGCCTTTGCTTCCGCGCATCCTGGCATTTACATAGCCGTCTTTAAAAATCTGAATACTGTACAAAGAAATAAAATGCTTGTACTCAAAAGACTGATCGGTTTCTGTCGCAAACCAATCTAAGAGTGTAACTGTCCTATATATTCTGGGGCTCAATTGCCCCGGGCAGAGAAGGTACTCCCTGCAAAGCCTCTCTAGCACAGGGTGCAGGGGCAGCCTACATCCTACCGTGAAAGGGTAGGTGCCCATAGCTGTCCACCCAGCCCTGTGGGAAGTAATATTCTCTTCTTCAGAGACCGGCGAGAGAGGAATTTCATCGCCCCAATTGCAGTCCAACCTCACATGAGGGATCACCTCCTTCGTGATCCCCGACTTAAACCTATACGCCGGCCAGCTACGCGTATCTCCCTCCCTGTTATGAAAGGACTTAATGTTACAGTCCGCCTCAAGTTCACTCCATTTCTTGGGGATTATCTCCGCAGCAGTGGCTTGAGTAGCCCGCGGCCTGGGAGTGGCCGTCGAGCTACCAGCAATATCGGAACTCTGATTTCTCCTAGATCTTGAAGACATGATTGCAAGAAAAGAGTGAAGTAATCAAGGGAAACTCAAAAGCTAATTCAGAAGTTTTTCAAAGAACAACGCAGAGGAAATAAAAGCAAGTAAAAAAGTTTCTCGTCAAGTGAATCCCTATTTATAGGAACTGAGATTCAGATCCCCAACTTCTCTCGAAGACACGTGGAGGTTATCGGATAAATTACGACCAGATCTGGCCGTCAAAGGAGGAAATAGGGTTAATCAAAACTTTATAGCGCCATCATTATTCTGAAGAGCAGCGGTCACCTCGCAATCAACAGACGACGTGCGCACGTGAGCGAGGCGGTCAAAATCATTGCTTTTACCCTTGGGGTACGCAGTGGTCACTTCAGAGTAGACTGCGGTTTCCACAGGCTTGCAGGTTGCAGTTACTTTTTTATACGGCGCATTTAATGCGCACGACATAAAGGCTTGTCACTAATCTGATAAGGTTCGTACGTCATCAAGATTACATCATATGGAGGCAAAAAATTCGTGAAAACTCCCGCCAAAGCTCTTATCCACTCCTCGGACAGATACTCTGCTCGAGAAGTGCGGGGACTATCTGTATTGGATAAAAACTGACTAGACATTCAAGGATGACACGTGTCTTCCACGTGGCACGGACAGACATTCACCGGACAGACATTTCCCACAGGCAGACCCAAGGAAGTTACGGAACATCTCAAAGCATAGTTTAAATGGGCAGTTATTGGAATTATCGTACGCGATCATTCATTAAATGATTGTTAAGGCAATCACTACAGCCCGGCGGTTACAACTTCGCTGAATGGGTGCCTGACGGTTACTCATCCAGACGGTTCCACGCCCAACGGCTAGTACAATCCCAACGGGCGCCTCTCAGGCCTATAAATAACGTTTATCTTAACCAATTGTAACAACTTTTTTTTACTTCCTCTCTACATTATCAATAAGAATACTCTCTCTCTCTGTCGTTCAGACATACTCTTTGTTCTTATTACTATTTTGAGCGATTGGATCATCAAAAGTGTGGACATCGACCAACTCTCCCCGGAGAAAAAGGATACGATACGTTCGCCTCTCTTTGTTTTCGTTTATACTTTACTTTTGATGTTTCATACTGATATCATTTGATTCACCGTATGAATTCTTAATCTCAACTATTGATCGTGACTCCGCAAATATAAATTTAATTGTTAATTGGCCTAAAATCGGATTTAGGTTAAACATTATAGACCTGCCGGATGAGTATAATGTATCTACAACTTTCAATGTTTCTGACTTAACTTCTTGTGTTGCAGGTAGTGCCGCTGTGAGAGATGATGAGGGCTCGATTTCGCGGACGAAATCTTCTCAAGAAGGGGAGAATGATGCAGGCCAGCCTGATCAAAGTATGTTCGTGCCTTCAAGACCATTTACGAGGAGTCAAGCTAAGGAGCTTCATGATGCCACTTGATGGTGATGAAGAGCTATGATTGTGCAATGATGGAAGAAGCAGGCAGCGTGTTGGAGGTGACAAGAGAGGCGTTGATTAACATTGGAGGGGGGGACGTTTGGAGAGCTCGGCGAGCTACATCACGGGCAGGGCTACTCAACGAGCAGAGCTACTCGAGCAGAACTTCACCAACGGGCAGCAACTTAGGATACTTGAGCAGCTTCTTACCGAGTTCCTATTTGATACTTATTTGGCCCTGCGTGGTCACTTGACATTTAGCCACATTATTGGCCTTTAGTTATTATTTTCCTAACTATTTTAGGCTTTAGGGCTGAACATATTTAAGCCCTCCTTAGGGTTATTTTGAGGGGAACAGTTCATTATTAAAGAAAATGCAGCTTTTGCTAAACCCTAGTTCACGTGGGAATTCTTGTTCTTTTTGTGTGGAATCGAATTGAACAACTTCCTTCTTCTTGATCATTCAACTTTCAATTCCTAGTTGTCTTGAGGGTTGTTGCTTAGTATAGGTCCTCCTTGACTTCATCAAGAAGGTAAGTAGACTAGTTCCTACTTGCAATTCTTGGTAGATCATTGAGTGTCTTGCTTTTATCCTTTATTTTCGTTCCTCGTTGTTAATCTTGCATCAATTAGTTATAAACCAATATCAAAAATACACTTCTGAAGTTGATTGGATAGATAGTTTGGCTAGATTAACTGCTAGGAATCGTGTTCTCTATGGATTCGACCTCGAGGCTTTAAATACTGAGGTGTATTTGCCGCGACCACTTAATTATTTTATTGGGCGTAATTGGGCGTGATAAAAATGAAAACTTCAATATTGGCCATGGCTAGTTATACCTTATAATTTAGTGTACATGCAAGTCTCTAGTGTTATAAAAGCATCTATCACAGAAATAATATTGCTCTCAAAAGCTCGATGGACAAATAAAGGGTCAAAAGAATTATATTGCTAAACGTACAATATGTCGATACACCAACGATACTTGGCTCAAAAGAGAATAACTGACTGATAATTATATAGTTGAAGCTATCCAATATCCATAGTATAAAGCACGAATCCAATCAAGGGATGCTTCTGATGACATTAGCAAACGTTGCATTTAAAGTACCATAATTAAATTGAACACATGAAAAGTTGGAAAATCGAATTTAGTCTGCCTGGCTAATCTGTTGGGTTTGGTGTACTAAAAAGAGCTAATTCGAACGCCTTTTCAACATCCTGCACTGTAATAACAGCATTTTGATCAATCTGCAAGAATAAAAAAATATTAGAATTAGAAGTTCCAATGAGGCTCTTGACAAAATTTCAGCAAGCCAATCAATGATTCATAAAAGTGAGAACTTACCTGAGAAAGAATGGCGATATTAAGAGCAGTGTGATTAAATGGTGTAACTCTAATGTTGTGAATGGTAAGATGTAGCTTTTCCATTGTTCCTGCAATTAATGAGAATATATTCCTTCTACTATTACTGCAATGGATTCCTATAAGTACATTCTTGTCTACAATTTGAACCTTGATTTCATTCTCAGGGTTGGATTTCATTGAGCTGTCATCATCAGCAATATCCTTAGTGAAAAAAGTTTTATCATCAGAGGTAGCAGCCAAAGATTGTTTCGGTGTGGCAGTTGATTCAATATTCAAGTTTCTCTTTGTCCCAGCTTCCTCTAAAGCCCTCACACGTCCTTGAAGTTGTTCTATGTACTTGATGGAATCTTCAAGAATTGAAGCTTTGTCCAACTGCAACAATACAAAGATACTTGATCAACTGTTAGGTTAGTCATCGCATAAAGATTGGGGGGAAAAAAGGAATAGCTAACTATGGCATTTTTGGTAGAGAAAAAGTAGCATCAAGTGTTAATTTTATGTTCAGTGTGTCATTGATCTAGGGGAACGATTGAACAGCAAAGGAACTGCTAATTTGCCTGCAGGTTCGAGCGTATATTGAATCCATTGAAAAAGACAAACCAATTAGATCAAGTTAACCATGAGAGTTAACATATGAAGTTAATTTAATTTGTACAGTAATTAAGTATATATACTTGTTATGAGTAGATGTGTAGTTTCCAAAAAAAAATTTACTCGATTGCAAACGGAGCTTTAGTTTAAAATTTTGTACCGCCTAGATTAACTACTTTTAATCTTGAATAATATTGTGACATTAAATTCACTTATGAATAAAAGCTAATAATTTTGAAGTAATTAATAGTACCTTCTTGAGGCCAGGTATAGTTTTGGCCAAGGAAGCAAAAAGTTGGGAAAATCTTTCCCGGCGTTTCCTTTCAGCCATAAGATGATCTTGAGATTGCAAAGGGCTTCTATTTATCCTCTTAGGCAGTGATGTTGATGAAGACAGGGTCATGACTTTCTCAACCGACATCATATCATAATCTTGTTCATCCCCTAGGAAATTAGACTCAGCTGGATTCCCAAAAGAAATCATGTTGTGGGAAGAAGAAGACGAATTAGAAGAAGTAGAGGAAGGGGAAGAAGGCAAAGCAACTTTTGAAGCTTCTTTTACTATGGTATCTCCATGTTTCAATGAAGAGCTGCTGGGATTTTGATTAGGGAAAGATGTGAACATCTCGGAGAGTAGGTTCTTAAATTCAAAAGGTGCTTCTTCCCCACCTGTATTATTGTCAAGGTTATTGTAGTTTGTATTTTCCATGCCCAACTTACACAAGAGGAGGGACAAAAGAGAAATATATCAATCAAGATAGTCAAGATCACAAATGAAGGCTTTGAAGTTTTCAGCTAGACAATTTCTCTTACTCAAAATGGATCAACTGTCTTTTCTTATATAGACCATCACGTATGAACTGTCTTAATTTCTTATGGAAGGCGTGGGGTATATTATTTTCCCTTTTAGGTTAGAAATTATTAAAGATATAATTTCCTTGCTTTACATGCTGATTGAAAGAGAGAGTTGACGGATGGACGGCGAGGAAGTTTTCTATTAGTTTTCTGGAGTATATGTTAATTAGAGGGATACGTCTCAAATTTTGATGATGCAAATGGTATAGCGACATCAGTGTACCTATCCCAATATATAAAAAAATAGAAAGCTAAAAGAGAAGTGTTACCTATCTTGAGTTGAAATTAATTTGGTTGTGTCATTCTTGGCAACATTTCCCATCCCCAGTTGATACAGTAGAAAGCTGATGATGATGTTGAGTGTTGACAATAACCAGATGCTCTTGACAATAAAATGTGGAAGGTGGCATATATGAGATTTTGTCCAAGTTGTTTCGAGCTTTTGCCGCAGTTCAATTTGTGTGCGCGTTTGAGTACTCTATGGGCTCTAGAGGTATAAACTTTTACATCTTGTCATAAATTGATACTTACTAGTTACTTTGAATTATTTTTTTAAGGTGTCAGTTTACAATATATTTTAAGGAAAATTATGTGTGTATGTGTTGCGAGAATTGTTTTTCGCAAAATTGTGTTACATGACAGTATGATACCCCTCGTTAAAGTGGACGTTTCTGCCTCAGCCTAATTTACTAATAGTAGTAGTATATTTTTTTTTTTTGGAACGACAGTTTCCTTTAGCTACGTGATTTTCATATGACCGAACACAAGTCAATATCCCAATTTGTAGACAATCCCCTCTTTAAGAAATTGTGTCAGTAAAGTCTTTGTACTTCAGAAAAGTCAAAAGTATTTCAATTTATGTTACTAACAATTACCCTCCTCCGAACTTGCTCATGTTCCTGTATTTTTTGCCCTTCTCTTTTCTCTGATTTTAAGTGGGCTTTTTGCAAAATCATACTATTTCTTAAGCTGCCCCAAATTTACAGCCTCTTATCCTCTTTTTTTTCTCTCTTCGAGTGTTCAAATATTGTTACTCAACTCTATTTATTTGCAGTGATCATCAATTTTTTAAAAAAAAGTTGATCAGTTGGTCGATCAAAAATAGATATATAGATGGTGTTTACCAGATATGCAATATCTACATATGTAGATTACTTGTCAGATTTTCCCAAGATTACGCCTTTTATGATATTTAGTAGGTTTATTTTAATTTTTTTCTTTTAAGCTGAATATGGTTGCGATGATCTTCTGAAGATCCATAAGTCATATCTTAATGTCTTTGGTGGTATTGTTAATTTGTTATATATCATTTTTAAGATTATCTTTTCATTTCAGTAAAGCTTGTCCTTTAATTATCCATGTAAGAGTACCAGCTCCTTTTGACTTGACAATTTTGGTATCTCTGTAAAGGATAGACAAGGATTATTTGTTGATACTAGAACTAAACAACTTGGAACATATTATATCTGCCTCTAATTCTTAATTGATTATTCCCAACTAGCCGATATAACCAAAAGCCTGCTATATGGTCGACTTATTTTAAGTTTTTTCTTCTTTGTATTTCTTTTCCTGTAAATCCTCTTGTACTTGGAATGAAGTTCATTACGAAATAATAAGATTTTAAAAATTACTAGAAAATATTAGGCGATTTACAATATTTGCATTCTTCTATTTGAGGAATCTGTTTGCAGTTAACCAAACTCGGATTCCATCAAAGTTGAGCGGCTATCTTGTAATTGTAAAATAGTTTTTGGTTTGGCAAAAATATCTTATACATGAGATAAAAGTCATTTTCGCATTTGGCTTTATGGGGATAAGTTATTTTTCTTATAATTATTTTTACTTTTAATTAAATATTATCTATTCCAACTAAGACGTAGACGTTAAATCATTATTAATCTTTAACAGCTCTGTTATTTACTTAGTTCGCAAAATTTTGGATTTGATTTGACGCACTATTCTCATGAGACTAAACTTGCGGTATATTCCATCCTATATCCACTCATCAAAGAACTCCAACAATTCAGAGTGTTTCTCTATAGTTCAAGTGTTTGGTTGACTCATTCACTAGTTTTGTCAACACTATCATTTTCAAATAGAATGCACCATGTAGCCTCATGCTATTGAGTAGAAATAGGAAGGTTTTACTTTGTAGCAGTATGTCGCGCTACTGTGAACTCTCTCTCTCTTTCTCTGCCAATGGATACTGGTATACTTTTACTTTAGTAGTGTAGAACACAAAATTAACTTTTATTTCACTGGAGAATAAAGTAGAAAACAATATAAAGAATAATAGAGAAACATCATTGAGACCATCATCATGGAGCTACAACATTAGGCATACGTAGGGTAAAATCTTTCATCTTTTCATGTTCATCTGTTTCCACCGAAATGGGTTGAGAAGAGGAGGAATACAAAGGAGAAAATGATGTTTGTACACAATGCATCAGAACAAGGATATATTATACAGTTAAAAATAATTCAACTTTTCCTATCTGATTTTGTTGAACTATAGGGACTAAAGTGTAATTAACTAAGTTAGTTAGTTAGTTACTGGATATTTTAGTTAGTTAGAGTAGGATATAAATAGTAGTGGAGTTACTAAATGTAATCAGCTTAGCTCATTATATTCTCCTAGCTTAATAAACAAGCCAATTCTCTTTCTTCTTCCTCAAGTTTCAGCTCCCATGGCTGCTCCCATAGCTGAACTTCAACATGGTATCAGAGCGAGGTCACGCGATCTTCAGCTCAGCGAGTGGTAACACAATTTCTTCTCCATTACTCTGTGTCTGCAAATCAGCAGTGTAGTTTTCTGTAGTTGTTCTTCCTACTTTGTTACTGTTTCATCTGCGACTGTTTGATTCAGTCGATTAGGGCAGTTAAGAGCATCTAACTGTCATCACTGATTATAGAATCGATTGGAGAGTAGGCTTCTGTGATTCCAATTGAGATTGTGCACTGTGATTTCTTTCTCAAAATCTAGGTTGAAACCCTATAGAGTGGATTGTTAGCTGTAAGTATGACTAATAATGTGAACATTGGATCTGTGTGGGGTGCACAAGCATCAGGATCTGTATCTGATCCATATGATAAAATTCATCACAATCATCCACTGTACATACATCCTTCAGATACACAGGGATTAGTGTTGGTTTCTGTACAACTTCAAGGATCAGAAAACTACTCACTATGGAGCAAGTCCATGAAAATAGTTCTGACTGGAAAGAATAAGCTAGGATTTGTATCAGGAGTGTGTAAGAAGGAGAATTTTGAGCCTGCTTTACATGATCTATGGGATAGGTGCAATGTCATTGTGTTGGCATGGATTATGAACACAGTATCTAAGGACTTGCTGAGTACTGTGATCTATGCATCAGATGCATATAGTGTTTGGGAGGACCTTAGGGAAAGGTTTGACAAGGTTAATGCCTCAAGGGCTTTCTACCTGCATCAGGAAATTGCAACCTTGACACAAGGAACATCATCAGTATCAAACTACTTTTCAAGGCTTAGAGTTCTGTGGGATGAGCTTGAAGCTCTTATACCTCCTCCATCCTGTAGTTGTCCTGAATCCAAGGAGTATACACAACATTTTCAGATGCAGAAGTTGTGGCAATTCCTTATGGGACTAAATGAATCTTACACTCAGACAAGAAGCCAAGTACTGATGACTACACCTCTCACAAACCTGAATCAAGCCTATGCTATGATTATCACAGTGGAAAGTCAAAGATTGCATACTGCAAACTCATCTTTTGAGACTGGCTCTCATGATCCTACTGCTCTCCTAAGCAACAACCTGAACAGGGGTAACTATAATGGGAATACTAACTATAACAGAACCAGAGGTAACTACAACAAGAACAGGCCTAACAAGCCTCCTGTTCAATGTGACTATTGCTCAAAGAAGGGACACACTAGAGAAGGGTGCTTCAAGCTAATTGGGTATCCTGATGACTTCAAGGGTAAGAAGAACAACTGGGGAAACCAAGGACAACAGAACCAAGCCAATGCAGCTAGCTACAATGACAGCAACTTCAGTGATGCACATCCACAGGGGTTTTCTCCAGCCTATTGTAACAGAGCTGATCCCATGACACAACACTATTCAAAAGGAGGTCCTAACTTCTCATCTCAAGGAAATGGTACTCCATACTACAATAGCTATAATTCAATGGCAGGTCCTTCTCATGCACCACCACCAGCTCTCACACAGGATCAGTACAGTCAGATTATTCAGATGCTAAACAAAGGAAAGTATGTAGATCATGAAGCTAATGCAGCTAATGCAGGTACAGTAAGTGCTTTCATGTCTAATCTAGTCCAAAGTAACTGGATAATAGACACTGGAGCCTCAAATCACATGGTCAATAACCTGAACCTGCTAACCAAGCATCAGGCTATCATAAACAGTGATAGGAGTAAAGTGAGTCTACCTAATGGTGATAAAGTTGACATTACACATACAGGAGAGTCCATTATTCTTGAGGATCAGCATGTGAATAATGTTCTGTACATCCCAGAGTTTAAGTACAATCTCCTTTCAGTGTCTCAAATCACTAAAGCATTAGGGTGTATGGTGGCTTTTTATCCCGACTTATGTGTTTTTCAGGACCTCTCAAGTGGGAAGGTATTGGGGATTGGTAAGGAGGATCATGGCCTGTATCTACTTAAAGGGGAAGTTCAGAACAAGTCTTCAGCTCAGCACACTGCCTTGCATGCTGAAGATAAAAGATCAGCATCCTACATAGATAATTCTGTACCTAGCACTTGTAATAAAGTCTATTCCAATAGTCCTAGAAACTGTGTGACAACTACTATGCCTAGTACTTGTGAAATATCTGCCCTATGGCATAAGAGACTAGGTCATGCACCTCTCCAAGTTGTAAAATCTGCCTTGAATAATGTACAGTTACAAGATCATCATTGTTCTGTTTGTCCAGTTGCAAAACAATCAAGACTACCTCTTCCTCTAAGCAAACATAGATCTATTTCACCTTTTGACATTGTGCATGCTGATATCTGGGGACCCTACAGGGTATCTACTCATGATAATAAGAGGTTCTTTTTTACTTTAGTTGATGATTTTTCAAGGTATACTTGGGTATTCCTGCTGTGTAGCAAATCAGACTCTGTAGTGGTACTGAGACACTTTCTATTGCTTGTGAGGAACCAGTTCCAATGTGGAGTTAAGTGTCTCAGGTCAGACAATGGTACTGAATTTCTCAATGCTCAAGTTCAAGATCTACTCAGAGACTTTGGGGTACTTCATCAGACCTCCTGTGTCTACACTCCTCAGCAAAATGGAGTTGTAGAAAGAAGGCACAGGTACATTTTAGATATGGCCAGGGCCCTGAGGTTTCAAGCCTTTGTACCTTTGAGATTTTGGGGAGAATGTGTCAACACTGCAGTTTATACTCTCAACAGACTGCCTACAGTTCTATTAAATGGCAAATCTCCTTTTGAGAAACTGTTTAACAAACCACCATCCTTGCACCATCTCAGGGTATTTGGGAGTCTAGTTTATGCCTCAGTCATCAGAAAACATGACAAGTTCTCTCCCAGAGCCATTCCAGCAGTACACTTAGGCTATTCTCTTAGTCAGAAAGGCTACATTCTCTATGATCTCCACACTCAGACACTGTTTGTTAACAGGGATGTCATTTTTAAGGAAGATGTATTTCCTTTCAAGAACCTGAACATCACTCATTCACCTGTATTTCCAATACTGGATCTGCAAGAGTTAGATCCTCCACATACATCAGGCAGGCCACTTGTCTCAGATGCTCCTACTCTTCCTACTTCTACTGTTACACCTACTCCATCACCATCCTCTATAGTATCACCTCCTGCACCACCTATTAACACTGTTGCATCTCCTCCCTCCATCTCTATTCCAACTTCCTCAGCTCCTACCACTGGTAGGCCTACCAGGATGCCCAAGCACTGGTAGGCCTACCAGGATGCCCAAGCAGCCAGCTTGGATGCAAGACTACATAGTACCACCAACAAAAACCTCCTGCCAGTATCCTATTTCCAATCATGTCTGCTATGACCATATATCTGCCTCCTATAAAGCTTCCTTGGTTGCCTACTCAGCCATTGTTGAACCCACATCCTTTGCTGAAGCTAGCAAGGATCCTAAGTGGGTGGAAGCTATGAAGGCTGAGATCCTAGCTCTTGAAGAGAATCACACCTGGACTATAGTGGATCTTCCTGCTGGTAAAGTTCATATTGGGTGTAAGTGGGTCTTTAAGGTGAAGTACAAATCCACTGGTGAGGTTGAAAGATATAAAGCTAGGCTGGTAGCTAAAGGCTACAGTCAACTTGAAGGTCTAGACTACACTGAGACCTTCTCTCCAGTTGCCAAAATGGTTACAGTAAGAGCTGTGGTTGCCTTAGCAGCCTCTTCTGGTTGGTACATCTTTCAAATGGATGTACATAATGCTTTCTTACAAGGAGATCTTCTGGAGGATGTGTACATGAAGATTCCTGATGGCTTTGCAAGCCAGGGGGAGTGTGGGAAAGTATGCAAGTTGCAGAAGTCTCTATATGGGCTTAAACAGGCTCCCAGGCAGTGGAACCTGAAGCTAACTGAAGCATTGCTGAGTATGGGGTTTGTACAATCCCATTATGATTATTCACTGTTCACTCAGAGAGTTCATGGTGATCTGGTTATAATACTGGTCTATGTTGATGACTTGCTAGTCACAGGGAGTAATCTAGCACTTATTAAACAAGTAAGATTGCAGCTTTAGACTAAGTTCAAGATGAAGGACTTAGGAGAGCTGAAATACTTTCTGGGAATTGAATTCTCAAGATCTAAGAGTGGCATTCTTATGTGCCAGAAGAAGTATGCACTTGGCTTAATATCTGAAATGGGACTCTTAGGAAGCAAGCCTTCCTCCACTCCACTAGAGTTTAATCATAAGCTGACATCCACTGAGTATGACAAGTATGTGAAGACAGAATACTCTGAACAAGATCACAGACTGAAGGATAGAGGAATGTATCAAAGACTAGTTGGCAGGCTGCTCTACTTAACTATGACCAGACCTGATCTCTCCTTTGTAGTTCAGCTACTCAGTCAGTTTATGCATGATCCTAAACAGTCTCATCTTGATGCAGCACTGAGGGTAGTGAAATACATCAAGAATGCACCTGGCATTGGTCTGTTCATGCCTGCAGATGGTAGACAGGAGTTGAGAGCCTACTGTGACTCAGACTGGGGTGCTTGTGTTGAAACCGGGAGGTCAATCACTGGGTACATTGTGAAATTTGGAAATGCTCTTGTTTCTTGGAAATTTAAGAAACATAACACTGTATCCAGAAGTTCAGCTGAGGCTGAATTCAGGAGCATGGGATCAACTGTGGCAGAGATAGTGTGGTTAAAGGGACTATTTCAGGAGTTAGGACTCAGGGTGAGGCTGTCAATCACCTTGTTTTGTGACAGCAAGGCTGCTATTCAGATTGCTACTCATCCTATCTTTCATGAACGTACAAAACATATTGACATAGACTGTTTATTCATCAGGGAGAAAATTAATCATGGCTTAGTGCAGACTCAGCATATTGGGACCAAAGAACAACAGGCTGATATCTTAACAAAGGGACTGTGCAAGCCTCAACATGACTATCTCATGAGCAAGCTGGGATTGAAAGATGTTTTCCATCCTCAGCTTGAGGGGGAGTGTTGAACTATAGGGACTAAAGTGTAATTAGCTAAGTTAGTTAGTTAGTTACTAGATATTTTAGTTAGTTAGAGTAGGATATAAATAGTAGTGGAGTTACTAAATGTAATCAGCTTAGCTCATTATATTCTCCTAGCTTAATAAACAAGCCAATTCTCTTTCTTCTTCCTCAAGTTTCAGCTCCCATGGCTGCTCCCATAGCTGAGCTTCAACAGATTTTATCAACTATGTATCTCAATTTACAATAGGCAGCTGTGGATGCTGATACAGAAGGTGTAAACTCTAATTGGTCCAGGCACAGGTAATTCTGCTGTCTATTCAATATCCTTCATAGCATCCTGCAACAACGAAGAACAAGCAACAACCAAGCATAAGGACCGCCCTCTCACAACAACATAAAAACATGCTTAAACATATGCGAGTATCGGAATACATAAAGTTCAGTACGAGTACAATGGAAAAAGATGGTCTGTGTTACCTTTGCAAGCTGGGTTACATAGGCTGCAGCAACTGCTGTAAACAATAAACCTATTCCAAGGGTCAGGAGTTGTTGGCTTCCCCCTCCAAGACCAATTTCAGATTCTTCTTGCTGGAACATTAAGAGAAGCAAGAACATTGAGAGGATTGCCGAATTTGTTGAGAGTTTTCAATTTTAACTTATTTTCCCACATTCAGAGTTAAATCAGAACTTCCCAATGAACAGAACTTTAAAGCTATCAATTTCATTATTCCAAGGATGGAAAGGACACAAACTACAATATCTCAATTTGAACAAAGCACAATAACACAGTTCCCAATTCATCAGGATCTCACATGCCCAATATACCATTTTTATTTTCTCCATGTACATAGGATGAAAGGACCTCCAAGGGTTCATACTCCATTAGAATCAAATCACAGTAAACATGTCATGAATGAATAACCTGTCATGAAGGAAACATAAACATGCTTTGACTTGACGATGAGTCGATGACTACAATTCACAGTAGGTCAGTCAACCAAGCAGTTAAAAATGTTCCAAGTTGTGAAAAACAGCAATAATTGGGAAGATGACACTTCTAAAGCTATTTCAAATGGGACATACTGCACCTACTTTTCTTAACAGGAAACTGCAATTTTCATTTTTGCAAGACTTAACGAATAGAATCACAGAAATAATAACTTACTATAGGAAGCAACATAAAGTTCATACATAAGAATACAAGATAAACAAGTATCGAACTCACAATAATTGCACGGCCAAATGCACCTGCACTCACATAAGCCCAAGTTCCAGGAAGCATTCCTAACCAACTGCATAAAAAACATAACGATTTATCAAGATGAAGAGCATGGCTGACAAAAGAAGAAACAAGTGCTCAAAAAGAAAAATTACATTTCATGCACTAAATGAAGTTAGCATACAGTCTGACTCTTGAAAAGCTATAGCGTCACAATACCCTCAAACAATACCTCTATCTAATACAAAGAAATCAGTATAAGAGGCTATTTCCATAAATCTAGCATCTGGATTGTAAAAAATCCTTATCACATTCTTCATAACATCGATGTTGCAATTCTAAGCATCAAGTGAGGTGATAAAAAATGACTGTTAGAGATACTTCAATATCACTTCTCCAAAAACAATACGGACAATAGTAAACAACTCAAAACTGTTCTTGTTCTACCTACTATTTAGGTCTCTTCCAAATTTGGAGTTTGTAGTTGATCATGTAATGCCCAGCGTATTGGCTTATTATATCAGTAAATAGCACACATCATATGATTATTGTAACTTAGAACTTCCAATTGATCTCCTTTGTCTTACTAACAAACAAAAGCCTAAGTGACTGGTAGGCCTGAATCCTGATAGTAAAGTAAGCAATTTATGTGGTACTCACACAAGATCTCAGCACTGATAAATAGAATGTTTTAAAAAAAAAAAATTATCTCAGCACTGATTATTATATGCATATGTTAAGATATAAAAAAAATAAAATTCAGGAGTATCAGAAAATGCAAGGGCAAGTTTGTGAAAGGTGAAAAGAATCTGAATTCAACCAAGTCTTAGAAAATGAACTTCATCATCAAAGTGAATCCAAAGCACAGTAATTAGATGTCAGACGTTAGCCCAATGGTGATGAAAGAAGTGAAAATAGGAAATGAGACTCACCTTCCTAGAACATACGGAACAAATTTGACTGAAGTAAGTCCATATAGATAATTCCCAAGAGAAAATGGAAGCAAAGGGCTCAAACGCAGAAGAGTAACAACTTTAAAACCATTTTCTCCAATTGCTTTGTCTATTGCAAGAAATTTCTTGTTCCCGTCAACCAGCTTAAGAATACGTTCACGGGCAAAATATCTAGCAATCAAGAACGCAACACTGGCTGCTACCTGAGTGCATATCACATATGGCAATCAAGAACGCAACATTGGCCGCTATTGAGAATGCATTGTACATCATCAAGACTCTATTGAACCAAATGATCAGCTTACCGTTCCACTAATGGACACAAGTATGGTCCCTGTGACAGAACCAAATAGAAGACCAGCTGACATGGTCAATGGAATGGCCGGTATTGCAAGAATCTATAACAAGTGTAACAGTGAAAGTCAGTTCATTCAGAAACCTAAAAATAGTAAACCAATTGACCTCTAAGATGATAGCACATTTAAACTATTTAGAATAAGTACTAGAACACTGGTCAAGCAAAAGACAAAGCTTGACTGGAAATACATTAGCATCCTTTTCAGCAAAAATAAAAGTGTGAACTCTTGCTACTTTATGTTAGTTCATATAATGAGCCCTCCATGGTATCTTCTGAAGTACAAAATATAGGCAGGCACCACCTAATATGATGTGAAGGACAATACACCATATTTTATGTCCATGATATTTTCAGATTTTTCCCACTGGAAGATATTTGACCTAACAAGTCTGCAACTTCTAGAAACATATTAAATCAAGGACACAGAGTGTAATTCTTACTTCTAGTCCAGCATAAACTGCAACAAAAAGAGCATATCCAGCTGCTCCATAACCTGCCATGTGAGGAGCCTCAGTCAAGCTAAATGCGTATAATTATATATTTCATGTGACATTTTGAAAGTCATTGCATCCTTTCATCGATAGGTTTAAGTTTTTTCCAGTTTTGTCTAAAAGGCCATCCGAAACTGAATTCGGTGTGACAATTGTATTATAAAGCAAACTAGCACCAAAATAACCACATGGAGCACAGATCATCTCAAATAGGTGTGGCAGGTAGCTAGTGGGAATTAGCCGAAGTTTGCGCAAGCTAGCCTGGACACCACCGTCAAAAAAAAAAAAAAAAAATATCTGAAATAGGCATACAAAGGTAGACGAAACCTTGAATTCGGCAGCAGTAACACTTGTTTAGAAATGCTATTTCACCAACATTTTACATATGAGGAGGGGTCAGGGAAAAGGGAGGAGGGCAAAGGCAGAAATTCACCGTATAGGCTTGTTCTACACAAGACAAGAAGACCTTGTCGGGTACAGGAAACAACTATACAAACTCAGTATCATTCAAGCTGTACGGTCTTTGTTGCCTCACAATTGGAGCTAACAAAGGAGAAAGCCAGAAGCCACGAGTCCAAGAGCCAAGTGGATTAGTGTTTTGCCTTAACATTTCCTGATTAGGAATTTATGGTCTTTCACCAAAACAAAACTCCCAATTCCCATTGAAACCATTAGTCTGATAGTCTTTGGACATTACTCCCCAACAATCCTAAACTAATTGTTTCATTATTGAACTCAACTGAGTTCTATACACCTAAGGAGATTCCGAATGTTTGGGATCTCTCAGAGTTATAATCAAACAAAAGAAAGCTTTATCTTCACTTCATTCCATCTGTGCATTCATTCCTCATTTCAATTTGCTTTGTAATAGGCAAGAAACACCACAACTAGCATATCAAAGTGACACTACGGAAGTGCTTAGCTATTAACTCAGATGAATTCAATACCTGAAGCATTGTCTGCTAAACCTGAACAGAGTGAATAAATACTCATACATCCAACCACAACTAAATTGACAGAGTCATGATATTGATTTTTTGAAACCATTATTTGGGGCATAGTTTTCATCGGCTGATTGAACTATTATTTGCTAAATGGGGCAGGGTTGGGAGTTCTGCAAGACTTCGACTGGTTGAAGCTATCCAAATGCAGATAACGTTTCCACCAACATGACAATTCTTAATACTCTACCTAGCATCCAAATTCTAATGTCCACAATCAAGAACAACTAAAGACACATCTCCACAACCATTTCTTTTTTCGCAAAACGAACTATCCGTTTTACTAACCGTGCCTAGTATCCAACTCCTATATGTCAAAGGTGAATGCAAAACTACCACTACACCCATCATTTCCTCTTGCAATAATAAGTTCAAATTAACATAAGTACACATTTTTTCAAGTTTTTCATTTCCAGCCTCATCTACAAAACTAAACATAACAACAACAACAACAACAACAACAACATGCCCAATGAAGTCCCACAAGTGGGCCTGAGGCTGAGTGGGTGCCATGTACGTACACCTTACCCCTACCTTATGAGAAGTAGAGAGGCTGTTTCCCATAGACAGCTCGGCTACAATAGTAAGCATTATCTGAAACAAAACTCATATGAAATTTACCTTCAATAAAGCCAGAAAATTGGTTCAAGAAAGCATTAATCTGATCCTTGTAAATGTAACCAACAGTTCCAAATCCACCAACTACACCCACAATCAAAAGACCAGCCAAAATGGTACCTTTAACAGCAGAACTATTATCATTATCACTGTCACTATCACTCTCATTCTTTTCCTTATCCTCATTTTTTGGGTTCAAGTTAATTAACCTCTTAAAGCTCTGAGGACTTTTATTTGGTGTTTTCAAAAGGGTCTGTTGTTTCTTGGTTTCTCTTAATGAAGAACATGGTTTCAAGAAATGTAAACGTTGTTTTGGTTTGAAACTATAAAGAAATGAATTAACAGAAAGAGAAAACTGGATCTTGGGTCTTTGTTGAAGACATAAAGGTGTTGTACTAAAATCAATGGTGTTCATGTTATTATTGTTATACTCTATGGTTGTTTTATTCAAAGTGTGTGAGGGCTGCTTTGTGTTTGTTGTGAAGTTTGTAATGGATGTTCCATGTAACTTGTAAGAATGGAATATTGTAGAATCTACTGTTGTTCTGTACTTTGATTCGAAACAAGATTTGTGATGTGGTGTGGGGATTTGGGATGAATGAAATTGACTTTGCTGATTGAATGAAATTATGTGCTTCTTGTTGAAGCACGTGTTTCTTTCATTTTTCTCACTCTCTTTTGGCTAATCAAATTCCTGATGCATAAAAAAGAGAAGAAAAGAACATATTGCTTTTCAAATTACTTTCATTTTCACATATAGAACTCCATGTTTATTTGGTAGATCGATTTAATTGAAGAAATTGTTGTCCACTACTATTATTTAGTTGAGCTTGTAAAAGTGAGTAGATTAAATTTGGTAGAACATCATTATTGGGTTGAGCTAGATTTTTTTTTTTAAAAAAAAAAAAAAAGTTTGGTGCACAAAGCATTCTGATCATGTAGAAGTCGAGAAAGGGCCACACTCCAAAAAATATGTGTACACAACCTACTACTATAATGCAAGCATTTGTCCATTGAAAATCGTTGGTTTATTGAATTCTGATAATTTCGATTGCATATAACCATTGGGAATCAATTAAATTGCATTACCAAGGTGGTATAAGTATCAAATTTGGAGCATTCGGAGTTGATTTGAAGTAATTTTAAAACAAAAATATGTCCATTGACTTTTTATAGACGATGGTGCTGATTCGCCATTACTCTAGCAAGACCATCAGATTAAATTGAAAATTTTACTTAGTGTATATTTAAGCATCTAAATAATAATATAAACCAATATTATTGAGAAATTAGGAAATATAACGATAGTTGTATAATTTATTGCAATACATATCATTTATACATTTGTCCATCTCTCTAACACCTTACCCTAATATTTCCTCTCTCTTTCTATCTCCTTCTCTCTCCATCCTCCCCCCACCACCCACCACCTCCCTCAACCCTTACCCGACTCTCCGAAATCTGCCTCTGACGCGCCGCCCTATTGCTTGAATCGTGGGAATCTGCATTGAGGAATACGTTGTAGTAATGCTGATGTGTCGTGCATGGTGGATGCTACTGCATGCCTGCTCCGGTGGCAGTTGTTGGAGCTTCGATCTGCTTCTTCATCTCATTCTTTTTTTTGTTTCGTTTTATTTTGTATATATACATACATATATATATATATATATATATATTTATTTATACACACACACACGTGTATACCATTGTATTTTCGTGTATGTGCATGTCTTGATGGTTATGGTGGTTGTTTGAAGGTGGAAGTAAATGTATGTCTAGTTTATATATATATATTTGTGAATGCCCATGAATATCTTTACAAAACAAAAGGTGTATGTACGTGTATATCAGTGTATGCATGTGTATCTCTGAGAATATATATTGTATATTTTTATATGTGTTTATGTGTGTATATGTCAAATGTAAGTGTAGCACGCATAAATTTGTATGTTTACTTTGTATATTTTTATATCCTTGTGTGTATGTATGTGTCTAGTGTATGCATAACATAGATTTTTGTGTATGTACATGCAATTTTGTTTATATGTTGTAACAGTAATTTTTTTTAAAAAAACAATATGTATTTGTATATTTCATTTTTTGATCCAAAAAAGACAAACAAAATTTTGACAGGCGGTCGGTTGCGGCTGGCGGTGATTGGGTGGCGACAACATTTGGCGGCAGCAGTGGAAGGGGCATTAGGAGGAAAGAGGAAAAACCCTAATTTGTGAGATTTGTTGGAATTTTTATATACTATGTACAAAAAAATATTGGTATATTTTATAAAGTGCTACTCCCTCCGTACCAAAATGAGTATCGGAGTTTGACTAGGCACAGAGTTTAAGAAAATAAGGAAGACTTTTAAATTCTGTGGTTTAAAATGAAAGGTGTATGTAATGTGGGCCAGAGTCTTTAAATCATATGGTCCAAAATAAATTTTAGATTTAAAGAGTTGTCATAAAATGAAAGAGGCACTTATTTTGGGACAAACAAAAAAGGAAAGGTAGACACTCATTTTGGGATGGATGGAGCATAATGTTAGTATTTGTAATTTTAATATTAGGGTTGTATATTTTTTTAAAGAGCCAACTAAGTTCCTTTTGAAAATTCATGAGGACCCACCAGTGTTTTGCTTCCACATTGCAAATGCTATTTTCGTAATAGTTTTCTTAATAATGCCAAAAAGGTAACAGCAACACTCAAGTGTCCAATTTTCGCAAACCACCTGTTGCGCTGGAATTGCAAAAATAGGCTATATTTACCGTCCCTTTAAAGTGTCAGTCGCTCTTGGATGCACCTTTGTAGAAGAGTGGTCATTTAGCCTATCTTCAGATCATTAGAGTTGAAGTTCAAGCCATATAAGCTAACTTAACCCTCCCCTTTGGTTTGAAGTTGAAATATGTTATTTTTTCCTTTTTCCTCAGTTCAGACAAAAAGTTTGAATTTGGCTTATTTTCATACTAAATAATTTAAGTTGAGTGAACTCAAAATCATGAATTGAAGTAGAATACATAGCTTCAATTCTTATGATGTTAAAGAGTGGCTTTACTTGCAAACCAATTTTAGAAGACAACTAAAAACTAAATAGGATGCATAAAATAGATTATCCAAAGAAAATTTTACGAATTTTAGCTTGGCGGACAACGGGATACTTACAAAACTATAGCATTGGGGCAACTGATTTGCCTTATTGACCATGTAATAGTAGTTTAACAAAGATAAAGAAAGTTCATATGTGAAATTTATTTGTTGAATGGAGGTGAGTTCAAGAGCTTTCTTGATCGGAAAAATGCACGCACAACCATTAGGATAAGAGTCGAGTTGCACTGAGTGACTTACCTTATACAATTTGATGCTGGATGATTTCGACCGGGAATTTAAACAGCTATACTCTAGTCGATCTCCGCTTGATTTAATAAATAAATTTCGGACAGAAATACCGCTATAAATCTTATAATGACGCTCGTATCCCGCTCTCACTTTCTTGTAAGTACTTATTAAGAGGCAAAACTTGCCTTTGACCCCTATTGCTTAATCAACACTTTCCCTTCACTCTCTTCCCACATCCTCCCGTATAAAATGAAGTGTTGCCTAGGCAGCACGTGCCATTGAAATTCCTGCCCAGGCAACACTTGTGACAATACTTTTCGCTGAAAAATTATTGCATAGACAAAACTTTTTCTTTGGCCTTTTTCCAAGTAGTTTGAAGTGTTGTCTACTGACGAAGTAGCCGCTATTTTGTTAAAATTATCTTAAACTAGGACAAACTTTCAGATACAGTCAAATTTGGGGGCACCAGGTGAAATTTCTTTGGCGGACAACATGTTCAGCCAAAAAGGCCCAAAATTAAGATGATGGAGGAGCATATATAACTGAGGTCAGCTCCAAATTCAAAAATGCGGAGCTCTCACAAAACCAAATCATTCTCCGTAAGAGCACTAGTAGTTCAGATGAGTCGAGGTTCCAGAGATTCAAATACTTCTTCATGTATTTACTTAGCTCTGAATTTTTGAAATTTGATTTAACGCATTCCAAGTAGAATTTCGAGTAGTAACTTTATTTCTCGTTTTATTTTTAAATCAATGTTGCTTGATTGAAATTTGAAAATGCATTTAAAGCTCGTGAACTTTATTCTGATAAATTTGATTATTATTGAGTTCAAAAAGTGGCGGATCAGCTATAACTTTTAAATTTCGAATGATTTGTAAGGTTATAGCAACTCTGTATGTGATGCATTTGGGAGTATTAAGTATACTAGTAGGATTTCTTTTGTACTTAGCTTCTTCCTACGGTGTCGCTTTAAGTAATGAACGAGTGATTTTTAGAAGCTTGACTAATATGGAGAACAAGTTTTAACTATGTTTTAGGCGTTATTTTGATTCGTGTATAACTCACGTTTTTAGGAGTATATGTTCTGCTGTTGTATTGCTAATACTTGTATGGACAAGTTTAAACTCTACAAAGCAATTGACACTCTCTTGCTAACAGTATCTTGTGCAATGTGACTGTGACTCGTCTTTCTATGTATCATTAACGTCCATGTTAAACAGTATAAATAAACAAACTTCTTAACTGGCTTCATTTGTGTTATCTTTGAATGATTAAGCTCTAAGCTCTTCATGTCCAGAAGAAAATTTTATTCGGTTACTTGCTTATTCCACATAAAGCTATGACCAGAATCAGATTATAATGTATTTCGAAATATTTCCAGATGCCTTTTGTTCTGGATTCCAGTTATTACATCGGCCATTTCACTGTTGCAGGTAGCAGTGGTGTTTGTATGATGAGTAGCACATGGAGGGATGAACAACATCCATCCTTTCTCAAATTCATTTCTCGCTTTCTCAATGAAAATTCTTTCCGTTTAAATATTGTGCCACTTGTCCCGGTAACGATTCTTTTAGGCTGTCTTGGTCTTTGTATACATTCTTTCTTTTGGTGAATGGCAGTAATTAGAATTTCCTATTTGCAGGATTTTATATTTAACTGCGGTGGTTTGTCAGTTGCATTCATGTTTGTGACCAGTTGGGATTGCATCAGCACAGCATCTATCTTTAGAAAGTAAATGTGCTGTATATCTTTCAAAATCCAATTTCACAATTTATCCAAAAATGATAAGATTGTGACTTGATGTAGAGTTCAGAAATTGAAGGAGCAGTTTGCGAATTTCTATGTTGTTATCACCCTCCCTACAAAGGAACAGAGTGATTCTTTCATATGCTCCTATATCAAGTGAGACAAGTTTAAAATCACCTTTTATCTGTATTTTTATACGCAAGTTGTGCTTAACTTGAAGAACGTTGATAATTCTTGATCTTCTTGAAGGTACGGTATCCAACCTGGGAGGCCCTCATTTGTTCCTGTCCGAGACTTAGAGATGGGCTTCGAAAAAATTGTGAAGATAGCTCATGCTCGTAGGGGTAAGATCTCAGTTCTCTCAGGCTGAACAAAAGAAACTTATATGTATATTTTACCTTCAAAACATCTGTTGCAGTGTGCAAACGCCAGGATGCATTGGCAAAAATAAAAGCTGAGGTAGATGGTTTGACAGTTTCCTCAATCTTCTGACTGATGACCAGATGTTTTGTTGTGAACCTGAGACATTTTTTCCTTGCTGTTAGAAGGAAAAATCCGTACAGGCAACAGAGATATACCTACGAGTGGTTACATCAATCCCAGGAGTTGACAGCCATGACGCAAATGCGGTATTTTATTTTATGCTAAATGTTGCATCATATTTGTTGCACCAGGATAAATTTTACCTAGCGAACCCTTTCCTGGATTACCTGTACGTTTGTAAAGAATCATGGATCACCTTTTCTCTCAATCTTTGGTTAATACGCTGAACCACATTAATCTGACAGTATCAGAGTTTTCTTCAATATGCTTGCAGATTGTAAGATCAGTTATTAGGTAAAAAATGTCAAAGATATGTGATGTTAGTTATTTGGTCATTTATTTTGTAATAAAAGCCCGAGACTAGTCAAGGATTGCATCTGTGTACAATCCAGGCGTAAGACATGCAACCTATATCAGCTGACTGATGAGTTGAGTGATGGCAACCATAGAAATAAACCAGAGTAGTTATTGCACAAACACATTTCTGTTCAAATGAGTACTTAGTTTCTGGAATGCTTCTTTTCTTGTCTTATGTACAAATTGTGATACTAAGGCATTAAAAAGTAGTACTAATTACTATTGCTGTATTTTCATGCTGGTGCTGATATGGGAATGAACATGTCAGATTGTAGGCACCATTAATGCTTCTTTCTTGTTGCTTCTATTTTGCATATGGTTTCCTGGGACAGACCAAAATTGTGTTACCTTTTCTTGTTCATAGCATGTGCTTTGAAGAATGATAGCAGTTGCACATTATCATTCACACACATTTATCAATCCAAACAGTTTTAGACACACTTCCTTCTCTTCTTTTGTCTGTTTCAGCTTTATCAAACTATTGGTTCAATTGAAGCAATAGCTAAGTCATCAAAGGAGTATATTCTGGAAAATACCGACCT
Source organism: Petunia x hybrida (assembly GCA_037355625.1). NCBI lineage: Eukaryota > Viridiplantae > Streptophyta > Magnoliopsida > Solanales > Solanaceae > Petunia > Petunia x hybrida. The sequence goes on from JBBBVM010000041.1 coordinate 27,112,940, forward strand.
TTCACCCACGACAGCTGAGACAATCACAAGGTTTTTCAGGGATCCTAAGTTTTATCTTGCTCCCAAACTTGGGTGAGTTGTACTTAAATTCTAGAGCATTCAGAGTTAATGCACTCTGCAGAATTGACTTTATATATCTCAAGAGCTACAAGTGGAGTTCAATGTACTTTATCCCTTTGAAATATAGCTGCATTTCTGCAGTCGTGCTTCTACCTTGGTCCTTCTGTATCTGTAGTGTAACATGTGCAAAGGACTCAAAAAGAAATCAAAAGGCTTGTAAAAATTTTCTCCTCCTGCTCAAGGACAGAGATGGTATAATTGTGTTAATGTGCTTTAAGTTTACTGAAGTTGATTATCGCATTGGCACATTGATGTTCAGATTCTTGTGTTTACTGTTTCATGTTTTGGTCCTTCACATGGCTGAATTCCACGAAAAACCTGGTTTTGATGGAAGGTCCCAAGCATTTAATTAAGATGAGTTCCATGAGAATGGTCGTCTCTCTACAATTTAGAATGATACTCTTAACAATTTGACTCGGTGTATGACTTAAAGATGAGAGATGGCTCACTTTCCGTCCATAAATATTCTTTTTTCAAGCAGAAAACAAAAACAATTCCGTGCATTGGATATTTGTCTAGAAGGATGAAGTAAATCATTTCTCCAATACCAATCATTGGTTCTAAATGGACTAGTTTTCACTCAGAATCATGTAGAAATAATAAAACTACGTAGTCTAATCGGTGTCAAGCTCTTCCTGAAAGAGCCAATTATCGGCAAAGCTATACTGGACAGCAATGATCAATATGCTTCACTATCAAGGAGTAACTTCCACAGGATGTGTTTATCATATGACAATAATACAGATTTAGTACCATCATATTATTCCTAAATAAACAACCTACCAATCTCCAATAGAAGAGAATGGCCAAGATACAAGGTGAGCAATACTATCAGTTGCTTAATGTTACGCACTAATCATGTATAAAAGAGAGCCTGCACTCCGGCATGAATTAGCTGATGCTTGTAAACTCTATAACTGCTACTAAGAGCAGGGAATCACTGAACGAGACGCGGAATTAGGACTGTGGGGAAAGCAGGATACTGGTTCACTTTCCATGACTTATGAAGGAGCACCAAGGTATGAGGCAAGTCGCAATATATCATTAAATATCCCACCTGCTGTCACTTCAGCCCCAGCTCCCGGACCACGCACTATAAGAGGTTGCTTACAGTATCTTTCAGTAGTGAATGCTATTATGTTATCCGATCCAGAGAGTTGCGCAAACGGATGTTCCTTATTGTACCTCCGCAATTCAACAGTTCCTTTTCCATTGACAACGTCCACTGCTCCAACATACCTCAAGACCTTCATGTATATCAACATTTTCAGATGGAGCAACATAAATACAACAAAGGAGATGTAAGTGTAATACATTTTCTGCAGCTAAATTGGATTGGGACAACATAATCAGAAATGGAGCACGCTCCATAATAAGCAAATTCCCAAGTTCTCTGAGCATATTCTAGACAGACTTCAAAAAAAGCTATTTCTGCTAAGACATTTTGATATCGAGCATCGCCATGCACTAACATAGTGCTAAACTTGCATGTTTAGGGAAAATAATATTAAATTTCAACAGTTTAAAAAGGTATCGGAAACATCAACTTCGAAGGAGGGAGTACAGAAGAGTCATTCAGACAACATGACTATCGCAACATGCAAGCTCAATTATATAAGTTCAGAGTACTCACTTCCCCCTCATCTTGGGCCTCCTGCCTCTGTTTAGACAATTCTTGATCAAAATGTGACAGCTGCAGCAAAAAGTCCTTGGCAGATGCAGTAGCCTGAGAAAACCACAAAATATCCCATCATAGAGAACAATTATGCCTTTACAATCAATCTCTCATGCATATAAGCTAAGCACTCACCCTTAATGGTTCTGGCACAAGACTCTGAACAGGGATATCTGTAAGCTCTAGCTCTAATCCAATTTCTCTAGCAAGAATTGTCACCTGGAACAGGAAAGTTATTGCATATTTAAATATTATGTAGTCATGATATGTGTGGCATCAATTTCCAGGAAGTTGGTTTCCTTTGGATCATTTTATGAGAGAATAATTGGGAGGGGAGCCCAGCAAACTCAAAAAATAAACTTAGCCTTTATTTCTATGGGATCAGGATATAAGTAAATTTACAGATTTCGTTTTTGCACCGCTAAGTCATGGTGAGAAAATTCATCAATACTGGAACTTCCAAAATGTTAGTGAGAAATGAATAAGATCTTGTGTTGGGTTAGCACTTGATAACAATGAATGAGAACACTACGAAACTTATCAGCCAATACCTTTCTGGCAACATCGGTCCCTGATAGGTCATCTCTTGGATCTGGTTCAGTATAACCCGCCTCTTTTGCCTCCTTAACCACTTGGCTAAAAGCTTTTGACCCCGTAAAGTTATTGAATATGTAACTCAGGGTTCCACTGCCCAAAAAAGAAAAAGAGAAGTATAAATGCATGAAATTGAATGCACAGAATCGAAATAAAGAGAGATTTTGCATTCCTTGGTACATGTGGTAGTGAAGGAAAGGATAGTGTCATGACAACATTTACAATTTAGGATAGATGAATTACATCCAAATCCCAGAAAACACATAATTCATTCCTTCATATCAGTGATACCAACCTAAAAATACCCTCAATCCGCAAAATCTTGTCCCCAGTTTCAAGAAGGCCACGCAAGGTGCTAATGATTGGTAGACCAGCTCCAACAGTAGCTTCATAGAAGTAATGCGTATATGATCGCCGTTGTAGAGCTCTCAGCTTCAAGTACTGGAAGCAATAGAAGGAAAATACGCCGTAAGATGTATGAGAAGCTTCCTCTCACAGCTATTTATATATCATTGTTTCCTCGCTTGTCTTGTATCGATGATAAAACAACAATTCAAAAACGACTGTCATATTTTCTCATCTTTGGGGGAATGGAAAAACAGCTGATAGCAAACATAACTAGAATATGGTGAAAAGTAGCCGATTGACATAGTTAATCAATACCAGAAAGTTTGCCAGAGTTGAGCACTTTTATGAGGAAAACAATCAAACATGAAAATAGTTGGTTACCTGGTCAAGTGGTCCTGAATTAGCCTTTTTATTCGGGGTGACCACATGGATGCCTCTGTGCAACCAGTCATAGTAATGACTTGCGATATGAGAATCTGCAGTGCAATCCACCAAAACACTGTTTGGGATGAAATGATTTTCACTCACATGCTGAACAAACTTATTCAAGTCGGGCATTTCTCCTTTTTGACTTAGTAGCTCTTGCCAATTTGACAAATCAACACCCCTATGCAAATTGAAAAGAATGTCTAGTCATCATCACCCCTGAAGACAATTCAATAATATCTAAAGACAAAAAGCACTAGTAGCTTTTGTAGCTTTTGAAACGCCGAGCTTCTACATAGTAAAAAGTTCACAAATAGCAAGAACAGTGTAATGAACATTACCTGGGTAAAAGTGAAAAATTGGGAGAAGGAAAGACTAGAAATTAAGGTCCTCATAAACTTCAATTTTTCAATCTCATTAAAAGATCTACCATGACACAGAAGATAGATACTGAGTAAACCTCTAAGTACGAAATATTAGTAGCACAAAAGAAAAGAGGTTCCGTGGTTGCTTTGAAACATAAAATGTCAAAGCTAACCAAAGAGGACACCGGATCAGCTTAAAGGACGGAAAAGAGGGGATGAATGTCGACAGATTAATGTGAGAGAATGATTGACACTCACATCTCCTTCATTTCAAATGATTTGGTTAGAGTCTACTAGCACATTCATAGCTAAGACTATAACATTGAATAGGCATTTAATGAATCACGAGCGGACACCCAAAATATAGAGCAAAACGAAAGATATTCCAGGGTTGTCTATATGAACCACCACATATTCGTTAAGTCTATATACTTTAAAGGCTTATAGTGGATATACCCTTTAGGAAAACCTTCTCCTTTTCTGGCCTAATCAGCTACTCAGATGAAGTTATTAATTCTCTAACAGAAGTTCAAAGATCAAAAGTTCCCAGTCAGCAATTCCATTCCAATTTCCTTTTGCCACTCCCAGAAAATTGATCCCTTTCTAATCATCAAATTCAAATAGTCGATAGAAATCTTGTTCCATTCATCTATTCGAATAACAATTTTTAAAAATTTTAGCTTAAGTTTTTCTGGTCTTTCGCACTTCATTGTTTTTCCAATGAAATGCTGCTTCCCCTCATTCTAAGCAGAAAATTTGATAAAAATTTCTATGGGGCCAATGAACGAATCTGTAAGATATACATACTGAGCATGTAGAGACTTACGAGTCACTCAATATCATTGAATCTATTCCAATTATTCCCATCACACGCAAGTCAATGTTGAATTTTTCTTTTAAAACAGCTGTCTGCCAATGAAAAGAAAAGATGTTAAAAGAATCTGTTACCAAATTTCATTGCACTTGCTGCAAACTATTTGCTTCATCATTAACAGAAAACAGAAGAATATTGCAGAGAAAAGTAGACAATCATTAAGTACATCATTTCCTGTACCTCAAGAACATGTGTCATCTCATTTATCGCAATAAAGTAATCTAAAATTATAATGAACTTCAACCAAGCAAATTCTAGGGCCCAGGCTACCAGAAAAGGACGTTGGACATTGAATAGATATAGTGGCTTCTAATTAGATCCTTGTTATTCAGCTACTATAAGGCTAATGGACTACTCCAGAAAGTTATAACCTCAAAACCTAGAAGCAAAGGCATAACACTTTCTAATACATAAACCAACTGCGGCATAGAGACAATAAAACAATTCTTATTGCCTAATTTTTGACTGGCAATGGAACAAAAAAAATGAACATCCAACTTAATATGCGCATAAACTGTGCTTTATATATCCTGAAATATAATTATTTCTGATTTGACAATTCATTTCATTTTCCTATACCGTGGTTGGAGCTTTTTATTATGCAGTTAAGCGTGAGGTCTAGAGAACCACTAGTTTTAGAGAGCCCTACTTCGTCTTTGAAGGACTATATAGCGTTGGAATGATACATACCTATCGTGGAACAGATACAATCGACCCAATTAATTTGGGATTGACGCAGAGTTGAAAGATATTTGTTTTCCTTTCCCGCTTTCGTTTACAAATGTAAGGAAGAAACAGAATGGATCATCATGGTGTACAAAGGCCGTGATCTAATATCTAACATGACGGTTCTCTTGAATAGATATATCGATTTACTAAAACAAGGGACAAATGTCACGTCACAGAAAGTTTTAGTTTTTCCAAATTAAAGATGAACACTTTCACTTTCCTAGCAACCACAGTTAAAGATTACAGTGCTGCCTCATCGAGTCTGACTTGCAAACTGATATATATTAGTTGCAGCATTATAAAATTGAGAGTAAAACTGCTGCTACCACCAGAGAAACCTTGCACCTCGCATGCTGCAAGGCTCTAGTGAATGGGATCTTCAGTAATCTACTGATTGAGTTTTACATCTTGAGCAAGTTTACAAAATTATGATATTTAGAAATTATACCGTCATCCCTTTGATAGCAAGGAGTGGTTAGGGATCCAAGTTAACATCATTTACACAGCTAAAGAATCCATCCCACTTTATGTGAAGTTGTTTAACTAGACAAAGTTATAAGAAATAAAGGAAGATTTTTGACACATACGCTAAATATATAGAAGACTACCAAAATTGCCCTTGTTGCAAAATAATTAAACAACTGGTGGTGAGAGTTCCACATGTCTTTTCATTTTCTCTCCTTGTAAAAGAATGAACTTTTATACCAAGTGGATCCAACATGTCATGTCACTAAGGTAAAATTTGAATGCTAATTTAAGTAGTTTTCAAATTGAGAAAGGTATCATTTTTTTCTGTAAAGACCAAAAAAGCAAGTGCGCTACATCAAATGGACAAAGGGGAGTTCCCATTAGAAGAAAGCATATTTATATGTGGAAGAAGGAGTGCCCAAAAGAAGAAAGCATTTTCTTAACTTTAAAAGGTGTTTGCATAGACAAATTGACAAACCTGATCCTTGAGCTGGTCAAGCAATGTACCCCCTATCAACCCAGGTCCAACAACGCCCACAGAAATGGCAGTTCTTGACAAGTAAAATCTTGAGTGCACAGCACGCAAAGCTCTCACACAGTCTTCTTGCTTAATAACTACTGTAATGTTGTACTCTGAGCAACCTTGAGCTATAGCACGGATATTGATATTAACCTGCAAGATAAAAGGTTTAATCTTGAAGATCTTATGAAAATTAACTAATCAGAAGAAATTGAACTGTCTACTCAGATTATGCCAGAATCTTTCTATAACTCTCGCTTGACTTTTACCATGTCCTTTTTTAGGAAAGCAACAGACTGCAAGAAGCAGACAGCAAACAAAACGAAGTTCAAAGCTCAAAACTGTGAATAATTTTACGTACTACCAAGAACAGTATGGTAGTCAGACAACAAATCCACCTATGTGAACTTCACATATACGGTAAGTCTGCATAAAGGAGGAGCGTTCCAGAAGGTTGATGGCCAATTATAATATCATGAAACCTCTAACAGTGAGTATTCAAATGAAATGGACCCACATATAGTGGAATGGATACAATGGGAGTAATAGAGCGGACAGATAATATGGCATTGAGGAATAGTTAATTGATTGATACGGTGGTTAGAGGAACCATATCGCATAGAAGCACTCATAACAGTCGCAAAATAAACTGTAGATGAAAAGCAAGAGAACAGTAACCCCTATACTCGATACAACCACACAAATAATCGAATATAAACATCCTTTTTAAGTTTAAGTAGGTTAAATTTTACCTATTAATCCAGTTAACTCTACACGATACATACCTATATACAGAAACATAAAAATTCTCCCTTTAAATTAAAAAGGAGCAAAAGTTACCAGACCTTAGCAAGTGCACTGAACAATGTAGCACTAACTCCAGGAGTGCTTGCCATTCTCTGACCAACAGCAGCCAAAACACTACAATTGCGAATTACTTCAATCTGAAAAAAAATTGAAGTAATCAGGACGCTTCTTATGATATACAGAAATAAGATTTAACTGTACCAAGATCCCGCAGCTAATTTCGTCGAGTTAAAGAAGGAAGCACATCACTCTGCTTCAAAACCACATTCAAGTTTCAGAAAGACCCGATACCACAATAGGGTAAGAATTTAAATTATGACAAATTTCTGGAAAGAGTGCTGAATTTCCTTATTTATCTAATCCATGTTTTTAACAGAGGAGGTTTTGAGAAGAGTATCAAGAGGAAAACTCCCTCAATTGTTCCATATCTTGGATGGAAATGAACGGTCAATCCAACAATTAAGTATTTTTCTGCTCTCTCTGATATAATCAGCACCATAATAATTTTTCATGGGATTATCCTGAATTACACAATCAATGATCCCTATACTCTGAGTTACATGATGCATAAATCATCGACATATACCCCAAAGCAATGAGGTAATCTCCACAATTACTAACGAAGCTTTGGTCACAACAATCCTCATTATGTATTCTTCTGTCTGCCGTTCCTGTCTCATACAACATCCTATAGAAACAAGATATATGATAACAGGTGTAGCAGAGAAGTATCAGGTAATACGGCTGAATTTGCAACATTAACCAGGAAACAGCAGGTGCAAAATATGAAAATGCTAAATTTAAGATGGTGACAAGAATGCAACATAACATTTTTCCTGCTTTTTTTAAAAAAATCTTTTTTGCTTATGCTGATCCACAACCCTATTTAACTTCACAATTTGAATCAGAAAAGGCAGAATACCTGAGAAAGGCGCCCAGCTCTCAAATACTGACCAAACCTAGACTCCAAAACATCAGCAACTGCATTCACTTCTTTTTCAGGCACAGCAAAGCACACTGAATGCTCACTACTAGCCTGTATTGTAGCTCTCAATTCAATTTCATGAAGTTGTAAGCATATTAAGGTTAAACTGAAATCAAAGAATAAATATACCTGTGATATCATGATTACGTTAGCACCAACATCTTTTACTGCACCAAAAATGGCACTAGCTGTACCAGGAACACCAGCCATTCCAGTTCTGCAAAAGGTAACTGAGTTTGTGTAAACAAAGAAGTTCGTGAATTCAGTACAACAAACAGTATCATTGGATCCAATTAAGTCCTAACCCACAACATTTCTTTTTTACAAGTAAACTAATAGTCCTACCCCTCGACATTCACTAGAGCTAGATTGTCAATCGTTGCAAATCCTTTGACGGGGAATACTGATTTTTGTCCATCTTCATAATCATTATCAGTGGATCGGCAGATTATTGTTCCAGGTGCAGCAAGGTTAAAGATATTTCTTATAACAATTGGAATGTCATACTGCATAACTGGAACAATTGTCCGTGGATGTAAGACATTCGCACCAAAATATGACTGCAAAACGATGAGAAATTTTATATTAGAAAGTGCCTATGACAGCTCTTCTTAACTTCAGCTGCCACATAGAAATATGACCTCACCATTTCCCACGCCTCTTGATAAGATAGTGTCTTCAGTATTACTGCCTCACTTACTGCATATGAAGTACTCTTTAGTTTGCAATCAACTTAACAACATTCTGGAAGTTCATCATTGATTTAAATGTAAAAGGAACTGTTGAGTGTTGAGCAACAAATAGAGAACAATAATACTTGATACAAAATTTAGCTAGGAGAAAGTCTTGATAAGTTTCAGATTGGAAAAGCATGTAATGAATGAGGACAAACCTTTCCGTGGATCAGCACTATAGACACCATCAACATCAGTCCAAATTGTTACTTGACGTGCTTTAAACAGTGCACCCATGATAGCTGCAGAGAAATCACTTCCATCTCTTTTCAATGTGGTAGGAATATTTTGGGGAGTGCTAGCTATAAAACCAGTTGCGATGATAGTCATGGATGGATTCTTAGAGTACCATTTCTCAAGTCTTTCTCCTGACATCAAGTAATCTGGATCGACTTGATTAGAGCTCGTCGGGTTTACAACAAGCACCTCTCTCGTGTCCATCCATTTACACTCCACACCAGTCTGCAAATATATGAATTTGAAAATTTGTGTCATAAAGATGGAAAAAAATTTAAATAGCAGATACAATAGCTTTCTGAAGACTGGAAGAGATCAAAGCGAGAATCACCATTCTGATAACCGATGACAACAACTGAGCAGACCATAATTCTCCATGCCCAACAACTAAATCGGAGAAAGATTCTATTGTTGCATAACCAGCTGCAATACAAATAAGCTATTGTGTCAGTTGAAGGCACAAATAGGGGGTTCGGTTAAGATGTTCAGATACTTCAGGAAAATATTGTCAACTGAAGGAACTTTAACATGGGAACAATTCAGTTCTAGTAAAAACAAGACTATAATAACAATTATGCCAATGTCAGCTTCATGACTACAGCTCCACAATAACCAGAGAATGAAGCAAAGACGATATTGCACCATTGATGTTCTTTTACCCACATGGCGCATGCAAAGAGGAGGAGGAAAAAAAATGAAAATACTCCAAAAGAAATCTGCATCTTTTTTAGTATTCTACAAAACATTAAAATATCTGATAATGGAGTTTGCTGAAGTAGTTCCAGTTTAATAAGTACTTTTTCTATTACTTTTCTCCATATGAGCATAGAGGCCCTGCCAAGTGTTTTCTTTGAGACATTCTTCAGATAAAGAGGGAAAGAACAATGTACCAATATATATTGCACGGAGCATGTCTTTTAGGTTGTTGACGTCATGATGAAGACGAGATAAGAAACTAGCAAGCTCATCCCCATCAAGTAGATCAACAGCAGTTAATTTGTGTTTTTCTAGAACAGCATCCAATGCAGTTAGGTACGAGTCGTCTCGTGACTGGGCTTTGTAAAGCAGATCATACATCATATCTGTGACTTTTGACATTGCAGATACAACCACTAACTTTCTTTCTGATTGATCCCGAATTATTACATCAGCAACATTGCGAATTCTTTCAGAGGTTCCCACACAGGTACCACCAAATTTATGAACAGACCAGCTGTCGCCTCTAGGAAGCTGAGTATTCTCTTTAGCTCCATCCAATAAGTACTCTGCTAAAACATCAAATGGGAAAGGCATGGGAAATCCAGAACTGAAGAAATTGCACTAAGATGACATTTAAGGTTTCAATGAAGATTCACCTTCACTTGTAACAGAAGCACTTATGCCGAACTTTAACAACTCTCCTCGTTCCCATTTTGAACTAAAATTAACTCTGAAATACAATGGTTAAGAAGGAGAAAGGCTTCAGCAGTATAGAAAACATTAAGTGAAAAAGAAGAACATTGTAATGACATCGGGGATCCTATTCTTGTTGTATTGTGTGATTACCTCATCTAACAACTTTTCTAAATCGTGTGATAGTTGAAAATACCACTCAAATCAAAGACTTTTGTATGCTCTAATACGATTTGATTGTGGGAACGCCCCTCATTTAAAAGCTTAAACTATTTCAGAGGAGAAATAATTTACTAAACATAAACATAATCTACAACGAGAAATATTAATTGTTAAGGAAAATGTTATGAATGAAATTTGTTATTTTTTTCTTGCAATACATATGTAGTTTCATTTTGTTTCCCTTCACTGAGCCTTTTTTTTACTAAAGCCCACACTTTAGTTGCGGATTGCACTTAAAGCTCCAGTATACCTGGAGAGCGTTTTAAGCCTTTCCACCTTTGACAACACCGCTAAGTACTCCCTCTGATAAAATGGTTCAGACAGTATATAAAGGACTAACCAAATACACATACAATGAACATCCAAATAAATTAAAAAGAGCATTACATATTTGAAACTGCTTACAAGTACTACAGATCACAGAATTGTAGAATTATGAATATTTAGAAAATGCTTGAAAAAGCGGTACAAGAAAAATCTTGTTAGTAATAGTGTCTCATAAAATGAAACAGAAATATCTCGAGCACTAACTAAATACGATATGAAAACCCAAACACATTATGAAGAGCATTATAATAGTATTACAAGTCACAAACTTTTAGAACTAAAATTATTTAGAAAATGCCTAAACAAATTATGGTCAAAGAAAAAACAGGTTAGCTCCCCTATTAGTAATAGTATGGTATAAAACGCGATAAAGACTATAAATCCTCAGCGATCATGCTATTCCATTTAAACTCATCACATGTCATACTATGCAAAAACAAATAAAAAGTATAAGTTGTCAATATTTTTTTAAATATATAACCTGTATACAATAAAGAGAGTGATGAAGAAAGAGAAGTTTACTTGAGAAAAGGAGAGAATTGCAAGAATGAAAATGGACGTGTCCTATTAAAATTGTTTGCCTTGGCTTTCAAATACGTATCACGTGCCAATGGGTTTAGGGAGAGATTACAAGAAGGTGAAAACGCCATTAATTAATTATATTGTTTTGTTGATTGAGAAATGAGAGTAACAAAGTACAAATAGAATGGAGCAGGTTTTGTCAGTATATATAGTTGACGTGCGTGTTAATATTTGGCGGCTCAACTTAATTACCTACTCACTCCCTTGGACCACCACCCCAGCCGCTTCCCCCTGCCCCCCTTAAACAAGTTGTACTATGCAATTTGCACCCTTTAATGTTTACTATTTTTATTAATTATAATGATTAATACTAATCTCCTTAATTTTTTACAAAATCATAAAAGGTTCCTTTCTTTCAATTACTTATGAGGGTAAAATAGGAAAGTAGAACTGAAAACAAATTTTATTTTAGTTAAAAACAAAAGCACTATTGAATAACATTTATTCGTTTCACTATGTATGAAGTACTAACCAAAAGAGTGATGTTTGAACATAATTTAATTGTTGAATCATACAAGGATAGAGGAACATGGAGCTGTAAAATACCAATTTAGGATAAATACGAAATACTAAGTTTAATTAAAATTGTTAATTCAATTTGCTCAAATAATGAAAATATAGTGGAGCAAGATCCCGTAAAGTAGCCTGTGTTCTCTTTCCGGAAAATGCAAATTATAAGATGGAGGTGAACTTGTTTATGGTGGTGTATATGATATTTTACTCTAACTACTGAAAGAAAGTGTAATACCAACACAGTAGAAATGGAGGTATCCATCACATTTTCTATGAATTAAAGTTAAAGCTATGCGAATTAGCTTGTAATACTTCAAGATTCACCGAATTTTTTTTCACTTGTTGCGATTGAATTTATTTGTACAAATTCGAAGGTTGATCGCACTTTTTGATATAGTTTCTGTTTCCTGGTGTTGTTTGTGTAAACCAAGAAAGAACTTATTTCGATTTTTTAATTATCTTATTGGTAAAATAATATTGACAATCCTAATAGCTAAATTATAAAAAAATAACAATACTTTTATAGTATTTATAAAATATACCAATAGTTACACTTAATTATTCTACATGCCATTTTTTTCATTTCCTACCCTCCCAAACTCAAAACCTAATTTTTTCTTCTCTCTCTTTCTCTTCCTTCCTCCACCCATCCACCCACCCGCTTTCTGGCCCCCTTCCCCTCACCAGCAACCAGCCCTGCCACTGCTTCTATTCCTCCAGCGTAGTAGATCTACCGCTGCCACTGCTCGTTTATTTTTCACGGCGGCCTGCTGCCACTGCTCTGTCACTGGAGTGGCGGCGCTGCTCCGTTACTGCAGCGTGTTGCTGCTCCAGATCTGAATTTTTGCTCCGACACATCTACTCCTCTGTCGTTTTTTTTTTTTTTGTATGTGAATTTTTTTTGTATATACATATATAAAATTTGTATTTATGTGTTCGTGTATGCTTTTGGTGCATAAATACATTTGATTTTCTTTTAATATCTTTGTATATTGTTGTATGTTTATGTATTTTTGTATTTTCAAGTGTATGTTTGCCAAATTTGTGGTTGTGTATTTTGTATATTTTTGTAGATATTGATATTTATGTTTATGTGTTTCATATGTATGTGAATAAGTCTTTTGTATATCCATAAATTCATTTTCTATGACTTTGTATGTTTGAGTGTATATAATATTTTATATATTCTATTTTGTATAAGTGTATAGTAATTTGTATGTTTAATGCTTCTTTATATATTTTTTCAAATTTTAAAAAAAAAAATGTTTCGACGACCTGCCGCCGGCGACTGGCCGACGAAGACCGGCCGCCGACCACCAGTGGCAACCCTGTGAATGGAGCAGTGGGTGTGGGAGAGAGTAAACCTTCATTTGTATGGTTTTAATAGAAGTTATATATGGTTTGTAAAAAAAAAACCTATTGGTATGTTTTGTAAGATGGTATAGTATTGATATTTTTTGTAAATTTGGTATTAGGATTGTATATTTCTGTAATTCTCCCAATAATATTATTAGTTGTGTTTTCCTATTTTGCCCTCTTGAAAATTGGAGAAAATAATATTTTTATGATTTTGCAATGAACTAAAGAGATTAGGATGCAAATCATTAAAGATAATATGATAAGGTGTAAATCACAAAGAGAACATACGTTGGGTGCAAATGACAAGTTATTTATTTAAGGAGACATTTTTGCTTTTCGAAGTCAAGAACAATTTTTTCTTTGATTATGATTGTTTTAATATTTTAAATTGTTAGTCATTATGATATATAGAGTATCTTTTATATAGTTTTAATATATATATAAATTTTATTTTAAAAATTTTACTGTTTGAATTTAAAGTCAAAATTAAGAATTTTGTAATCTTGAAATCTGAACTCCTTCGCATACCAGGGACGAAAGGAGTATTCTTTATTTTCCAAAAATAAGATATCTCATGTCCATGTTATTGCCGAAAATATTTTACTAAGATAAAATATGTACAAGTTCACTTTTTACTTTCAATAAAGAATTAAAAAACAACAAACTTTATGCACAACTTCCCTCCATTTGATAAAATTGGTTATTTTTTTTTTATATATGACAAGAAAATCCACGACCATTACTCTTTCGGTGTGCTCTGGATAAATTCCGCTTATGATGCAGTAACTTGAAAATCACACAGGAGAAGTAACCCACACTAATTTAGCAAGCATGTTGCGATAGGCTCACACATTGTTAATTTTTTTACTAACACTGTTTTAATAGATGCAAATTCAACTGAATAACTTCTCATCTTTCTTAAGTTCATAAAAGAAAAAGAAAGCTCTTTGAGACGTTAAGATAAATAGATGACCTATTCAGTAGTGGCAAACCCAAAATTTTATGAAGGAAGTTCAAAAATGTTAACCTAAAATAAATAAGCTTGTGGGACTTGATTCTAGGCCATTCCTGTGGAAACTTGAATCCTCTTTACCAGTTGGACAACTTTTATTCTTAGTTCAAAGGGATTTAAGTTTTATTTTTATTCACATATTTTCTCTTTTAAGTAAAACTAGTTTTTTAACACGTGCATCACGTGTAACCCCTACTAATAGTTAGAAATATTTTAATATGATATAATAATTGAAAAAAGAACTTGACTAAATGACATGATAATATTTGACTCAACATGACTAAAAATAATTATGCAGTGTCCTCTCTTCTAAACAAAAGAAAGAAGAAACATAAGCTGATTAGATCAAGTGATTACTCAATCAAGAAAAGATATCATGCCCCATAAAAGTCCTCAAAAGCCTTATTGCCATTTCTTTTTGTGTTTTGAATTTGCTTTACAAGCTCAGACATAAAGAACCACAACACAAAAGTTTTGTTTACGTTGATCACAACAACATTAATTTCTTCCTACTTATGACATTTATACTTTTGTTGTGAAACAACTTGAAAATGAAAGTTTGAAATTTGAATGCTCAATACAGCTCTAAGAAATATTACAAAAAAAAAAATATTAATAGTAATAATAATGTGAAAAACCATGAAAGTTAATAAAAATTTAAAATTTTTACCAAAAGTGGAGCAAGACCTAATGAGTCTCTAATAGCGATTACACTACTAAAAGACAGGGAAAATTCGACTACCACCTATCGACCGAAATTGTGGTTCGACCGAATTTCAGTCGATAGGCTAAACATAAAGTTGGGCCGTCGACCGAATTTCGGTCGCCTAAGCGGTCGACCGGCCCGTTATTAAGTCGGGCAGAACACACATTTGCCTCATTTCTTTTTTCCCCAAAAACATTTCACTCTCTTTTAAACCCTCCCCAACCCCCATACACGAAATCCACCATAACCCACCCCCAAAATCAACACTTAAACACAATCTACCCTCCTAATCACTACCCATAACAACAAATTCAAGGTAAATTCTTAATTTTAGGGTTATTTTAATTACTTTGTAAAACTTGAACCCTAACTTTTTAATTCAATTTTTTTGTAGTTTTGAAGCATATAACTAGTGGGGAATCATTTGTAGGTGCTATAGGAGCATAAATCAACGTCGAGGTACGGTTTTTTTTTAATTTTTATTTAATCCGAATTTAATTAATTTTTTAATTAATTTTTAACTTTGGCCTATAATGTTGCATTTCTAGTTAATTATTAGTTAGCAAACCTTATTGTAGTTATTGTTGATGTTCAACAACTTGTTTGGTGTTGTTAGCTATTACAAAGTTAGGTTTGTGTTGTTTGGGATTGTTGTAGTTGTTGGTATTGTTTGGAATCTAAGTTTGTAATGTGTTGTTGCCTTGGTATTGTTGAGAAGATGAACATGTTATGCCTAAAACGAATAAGCTTTTGTTGGTTTGAATTGCTTTGATGATATTAATTAATAGGGTGTTATTAGATAATATTGTTTCTTTGGGGCATTTCATCAAACAAGTTGCTTGCATTAACAAACGCGACGACATTCATCTTGTCAAATTGATTACAAAAAAAGTGGAAAACTAATATAAAAAATCATACATATTGTTTCTCAATCTTGCAATGTTTGTGTAGATATGGACATTAATCTATTAAACCCGTCTAATTTTTGTGCAATGACTGTGTTTATTTAATCTATTTAATTTTTGTGCAATGAATGTGTAGAAATGATGCGCGCATCACAGGAGGCGCATCAGAGAGAAGTGCATGAAATGATGCAAGAGCTCCTCAGGAACCAAAAAAAAGCAAAGGAAAGCGTGATAGCTCGGGAAAGGGAAAGGGAAAGAGCAAGAGCAAAGGCAGCCACCATTCACCGTCTCAGTCTGATGCCGGGTCTAGTTCGGCTTCTAGCCAGTAGTAGTGATTGTTGAACTTTAAACTGTTTGTTTAGCTTGTTTGAATATTGTAAAACTTGAACGAATGTTGAAAGACTCCTTTCTATTGTTTGGCTTTGTTAGCCTTGTTTGAATAGTGTTTATGAATGTGTTTTGTCTGGTTTTTCTGCGTGTTGCTGAATTTACAGGTGGTGTAGGGCTAATTTCAGCTTTTATGTTGCAGGTTTTTACAGGTTTTCGACCGAATTTCGGTCGAAAGTTGGTCAAAAAATATAACCAGACTTTCGACCGAATTTCGGTCGAAATACTGTTCGACCGAATTTCGGTCGACAGTCCTTCGACCGAAATTCGGTCAAAGTCGGTCGACGTTCGACCGAATTTCGGTCGAAGGTTGAATTTCGACCTTAATTTAGTCGACCACCACAATCGGTCGAAATACGGTCGATAGGTCGACCGAATTTCGACCGATTGGGCGGTCGAAAATGCCGGTTTTTTTAGTAGTGTTAGAAGCAGCAGTTTACTATCATATAACTCCAAAGTTGAATCACTGAGTCGTAAATGAAACTCTAAGATATCAGTGATGATAAGTCACATATATTTTAAGAAGCATGCTAACTTCCTAAAAGGATATATAGTTCGTATTCTTCATGTTATAAGAGTAACAACTTACAGAAGTGTTTTGTGAAGAGCAAATGATGAGCAGTAGGTGCATTCGTTTCCTCTTAATTCTAGTAATATAGCGATATAGTGGCATAATTATCCGTCTCTTCATTTGCTTGAATGGTTATTTTATCTTGATTATTCCATGTGTAACCGTTCAGGTCTAGTTATTAATGCTTAGGTTTGAACTTAATTATGTATAACTATCCCAGCCTACTTATTATTTGTAAAGAGTATAATAATGGCTAGAACCAAAAGAGATTGAACTGTTATCATGCACTATGATTTTTCTTGCGTTTTTGTACAGTACAACTAAGGAATAAATTCTTGTTTTTTAAGGTGTAAGTTAATGTCCGGCAATATAAATTTTAAATTACAAAGCACACTTTTAAATTTTTAGATACATGTATTTTATATTTTTGTACATTAAAATGTTAAATGAATAGTTTAGTTCTCAAAAGGCATAAAAGTCCAATAATTTTCTTTTATGGGTACTTTGGTATTTTAACTTTAACTAAAAGGATTCTCATTTTTAATATAATATGTTATACACATAAAATTACGGAGGTTTTTTTTTTTTTTTTTTTTTTGGCAAGGAGGGTCACGTGGGGTCGCCCTGCTGGCCGAATACATGAACTTACACTTATTATAACATATTAAGTACTTGCATGAAACTATTTTTTTTTTTTTAAAAAAACTGCTATTTTTTGTTTATGCAGTCTAATCACAGTTCGAGCAGTGTTTAAGTCCCCTCTTTTCTTTTATGCCTATACTAGCTCCATCCTTTTTACATGATGGTATTTGATATCGGAGTTAATATTTAATTAGATATATATATTGTATTTCTGATAAGAAAGAAAGTGTAGAATAATAATGGCTTTACTGTAAATTGACAGAAAAACAATATATCAAAATTTTATATTTAAATACTCTAATGAAGCTAAATCTTAAAATTTTGAAAGTTCTACGTTTTGTCATTAAAAAGTATTAGAAGTATTTGATAACTCGACAAGTAATGTAATTTGAGGTGTATATGACTGAGGATACGAGAAGTCGGTGACTAAATGTGCCAAAGTATCTAAAGTGGGGAATAAAGCCAAGAAATTGGCACTATCTCACACGATATACCTAACAAATTTACGGGTCACAATGTCATATTGCTAGGGGAGTTCGTTAGCTATCTTTATGAAAATCGTCTTGTTCATTCCCTGTCAAGTAATGTTAGGCCAAGTTTAGATTTATTACTGCTAGAGTGCTACAGTGGTAGGGGGTGATGAAATCAATAATATCATTTCTTTAGGATCCTGTTGTTCCGCCTGAACACCTCTAAAAAAATTGAACGAAACAATTCTTCATAACCCTTTAAAATTAAATAATGGGAGGTGTGAAAATACTTATCAAAATCTAAATATTTACATGTCCCTACCCATAAATTTCATATTTACCTACACTAACCATAAATTATTTACCCGCCCTACCCATTCAGACTTGTATACCATAATATATGCAGTATACCACAAAAATTTACGCCCATAAGGTATAACAAAGATATATAATAATAAATTAGTAGTTCGGGTAAATACTTTTAATTTCATAGATAGTGTAGTTTTTTTAATGGGTATACCGGGTAAGGGTATATAGTGTAAAAAAACCTTAAATAAATGAAATGAGAAAAGGGGTTTTTACACTATATATCCTTGAAATCCATAGTATTTACCCGTCCCACCAATTAAAAACTATACTACCCATGAAATTAAAAGTATTTATCCGACCTACCCATTTATTACTGTATACCTTAGTTATACCTTATGGGCGTATACCTTTATGCTATACTGCACAAATTATGGTATACAAGTCTGGATGGTAGGATGGGTAAATATGAAACTTATGGATAGGTGGAAGTAAATATTTTAATTTTGATCGGTATTTTCGTAAACCTCCATAAAAAAAAAATCTATGAACGTGCACAAATATCGGGAAATTTACGGAACTATGACACCATAGCAAATGGTTTGACTAATTGACCCCACAAAATGGCTTTGCAAGAATGACTTCCCCAACTTAAGTAAATCTTTTTTGGACCAAAATACCACTACAAAGCATATGAAAGGACCGGCCCTATACATTACCTTTGTTTCTCCATCCCTTTGTTTCTCCATTCCTCTGTTTCACCAATTCAAACCCTAAAAATCTCAAATTTTCAAGAAATCGAAAATTCAAAGGTAAATCTCATCAAATTAATATTGATTATACGTAGATTCTTTATTAAATTTCCTATAATTACGTTAAAATTTCATATTTTTTGTTTCAAAATCTTTGATATTGCATATTAGCTGAATCTAGTTGTGAATTATGTCGATACGGATCTAAAACTACTGCAATATATCCAACAATTAACGTTCTATTAATTATCACGTAATGAAGAAAACTTTATACTATTTTTTATCTGTATTGATTGTAGAATTTAGTGATAGATTCACAATATTCTTATCTGGTTGGAAGAACAACAGTTTTCCCTACATTGACTTGCAATAAGTTTTAGAGAATCTCTACAATTGTATGTAATGGGCAACACTTTTAAGTTATGGTGCAAGGACAAATGTTTGCCCTGCACTAACTTGCTTGTGGGCGACACTTGAAAGTGTGGTGAAACTAACACTCAATGAGAAACTCTACATCTGGCGCTTAATAGGCATCACTTCTTATCTCAGGAAGTGGTGCCTTGTAAGTGGTGCCTTGTGGGCAGCAGTTAAAGGTTTGGTGCAAAACACCTTATACAGAAGTCTTGACATGTGGTGCCTAATAGGCAGCACTTTAGCTGTTGTGCGATCTCTGCATACACTTGCCATAACTTGTAGTGATTTTCCTTACAAGTTATCACTGAAGCCCATCACTTTAAGCATTGGTATAGAAAAGTCTTTACAACTTGTTACGACTTAACCTCCACCGCCTACGCGTTATTAATGTTTGCTTCTATCTAGTTAATTTACTCAACAAACTTTAAACTCGTGTTTCTGTTTCATTCTGTGCAGCATTTGGATGGAAATAAATTGCATCAATATTATGCCGAAAAAGAGCTGAACGATAGGATTGCTACTGCCTTTAGGCTGACAGCATGTAGCACTTCTTCAACAAAAAAATACTTCGCTATTGTCTCTGTAAACAAAGAATCCAATAACATTTAGACTCTTGACTTTATTGTCTAATTAATTTTTACTTTTGCGTGCAGGTAAATCCTATCAATGACACAATATTTTTTTTTATCAAAGATGGACTTGATGAATTCCCAATATACTTAATAGAGAGGTCATGCGACTGCTTGTAGTTTTAAACAGACGAGATATCATGCACCCATGCCATTGCAACAATGGATAGAAGAAATTTGAACAAGTCGACTTATTGTGCACAACGGTTCACAAGAAGCACTTGGATGCAAACATATCAAGGAGAAATTCTCCTAGTAGGAAGTGCAAGCTCGTGGGATGTTCCACAAAGTATAAAGGAATTCATCATACATCTACCGTATACAAAAATTCGGCTTTTGGAAGGAGACAAATAAAAAGATATGTTCCAAGAGCAGAATTTCTCAAGAGTAGGATCAGATACTCGTGATGCAAAAGACTAGGACATGAAAGAACGAGTTGTCTTTATACTCTATTCTAATATCCATATGCAAGAAGATACAGAAACATAGTTGTGACATGAATTTTTTTATGAACTTGCATTGAATTTGTTAACAAATATTTATTTTTTTTTGTTGTAATTACAATTATTTGTCATACTCATTGTTGTTACATGAATACATTCACTTTACAAATTATTTGATCTCTGATTTGCATTGAAAGTGTGGTAAATAAGCATCAGTTTCTTCCTCAACCCCTTTACTCATGTTGTACTTAAAATGCGTTAGACTATGGGCAAATAGGCAACAATTATCCAACCTCATTACACACATTTGTCCAGACTAATTGCCTCAAAGTGTCGCTTGGGGGGCAGCACTTTAGGTTCAACCCCTCAAAACCTTCTCCTAATTATTGCCATGAACTGCTGCTGGGGTTAGCACTTTCCCCTGGTGTGCAAGTGACATTTTTAAAAAAAATTTAATTGCACAGATAGCACTTTTCTCCACCATGTCCCAATTTCTACTGGCTAAAAGCACTAAAGTGGTGACTCGCAAGTAGCACTTTTCACACCTTTTAACATATTCAAATAACCACAAAGTATTGCATATGCAACACTTACCCTCTAATATGTCACAAATTATTCAACAAAATAGCTTGTAAATGTTGCCGCACAACCAGGACTTTCCTACCCTTACCACATAACTAAACCACCTAGATAAATAGCTTTAAGGTGCAGCCTACCAAGCAGCATGTTGTCTTCACTATCCCACAACCTATCTCATTCAATACCCTGGAGTGTCAGAAACATATTCAAACATCCTAGACAATATATTTAAGAAGTCCAGCCTCCCAGGCAATAGTTGCCTCTACCATCCCACAAACTATCTCCACACAATATCCTAGAGTATTGCCTCCAAGGCAGCACTTCCCAATCATGGTAACATAATCAAACCTACTAGACAATAGATTTAAGAAGTGCAGCCTCCCAGGCAATAGTTGCCTCCACCATCCCACAACCTATCTCACACAATATCCTAGTATTACCTCCGAGGCAACACTTCCCAATCCTGGTAACATAACCAAACCTACTAGACAATAGATTTAAGAAGTGCAGCCTCCTAGGAAGCATGTTGCCTTACTCTCCCACAACCTATCTCACACAATAACCTTGGAGTATTGCCTCCCAAGCATAACATAAACATCAACAACTAACAACATTTCTTAACGGAAACACCCTTCAGTAATTGCCTGGAAAAAACTTCACTGAACCCTTAGACAAATAACAAGTCCCCCCTCCCCCCACATCCAACAAGATTAAAAGTCTGATAAAATCAAAAAAAAAAAAAAAGAAAAAGGAACACATGTAATAGCACCTAATATATAATTAATAACATTAATATAGTGCAACAAAATATAAATTAAATTCAAATGCAAAATAAAACAAGAACAAGGTCAAAATTCTGTTATACTATTACAAAATTATATAGAATCTAAACATTACTTTTTTTCTAAATCGTCTGTCGTACAAAATGTCTCGATCTCCATATTACTAGATGGTGTAACAGACATATCATCTTCTGACTTGTCTAATAAACGGAATGATGACATATCATATTCATAATCAAATCCACATTTTTATCGTTTACTAGCAACAACGTCCTCAAAAATAGTTGGTTTGATTTATAAAGTCTTCAACCTCGTTTATGGATTGTAATTCATAAGGCTCATTATCCATATCCTGAAAAAATGAAGCAAAACATTGAAAACCACATGAAAAATAATAAGAAGAATAAATAATGAATATAAACATCATATAAAGATGCATACTCCTTTCCCAGATGGTTATCTGGAGTCAAAATACTAATCTCCCCACTCTACAATTTAACAATAATCTGTGAAGCAGTTTCACTGACAACTTCATTGCTTGGTCCTTGGGCACCGTCAACAGCTTCTACCCATGAATTTCCCAAAAAACATCATCATCCGAGGCTTAGACAGAAACATACTAACAAAACTATTGTACCTTATATCATCACCCCAACAACCCTTGACATCAAACCAATGCTCAAACTTAATGAATTGATCTCCTTCCTATGGCAGCACATCACAAATATACTTAAGCAACATAAAAAGTTAATATTTAGATGAAAACATAACTAACAAAAAAAGACGAGAGAACATACATTACAACGCACCATAATGAACTCACACCAACAACTTCCCATGTACCAGCAAAAAAATGCAATATCAACATCCAAAAAAAAAAAACAAAGAATAAAAAGAAAAATATCTACTACTAAGCAGTGAGGAAAATGCAGCTTGACAGGCAGCACTTCCCATACAAAAGCACAACCTATACTTGACGTTATGATGTCAACTATTTCCCTGTGGGCAACAGTTTCTAGAAAAAAGGAAGATTATGCATGAATCTTATGTCAATTATTGCCATGTGGGCAACACTTTCTATAGTAAAAGGAAAATAAACTACAACACCAATACTTTGGTAAAAATTAAATTAACTACATAATTAGTATAATTTATGTCAATTGTTGCCCTGTGGGGAACAGTTTCTACAGTTAAAGGAAATCAAAGTGCAATGACAATACTTTACTAAAAATTACATTAACTACATAATAAAATAATTTAATATAACAAATTATATAATAATTACCAATTAACAATAAAATTTAAACATTTACGGAACGAAAAATTGGATAAATAATGAACATGAACTAAGGGAAAAATAAATTCGCAGTAAACTAAACAAAGAAAAAAGAAAGGAGAAGGGAACTAACCCTAATTCGCAAAGGGAGGGGGGAGAGAGAGAGAGAGAGAGGAGGAGAAGAAGAAGAAGAAGAAGAAGAAGAAGAAGAAGAAGAAGAAAAGGGGTGGCTTGGACATAGAATTAGGCCTTGTTTTGGTCAGGGGTAAAATAGACTTTTTATACGTTTAAAAAATGGGTAGGAGGCCATTTTGCTAAAATATTTCTTAATGGGGACAAAAGGACATAACTAGGAATAAGGGGGTACCTGGGGTGAAATTTTGTGACAATTAACCGCATTATTTAGAGAATAGCCTAAAGTTTAAAAAGTTTATATCCTAATCATTTCATCAACTTTAAAATCATCGGGACAAAAATTCGAAGTTGGCCTCTATGAAGCACAATTTGGCAGTTCTTTTCACACTTTTGGTCTGAAGTGACCAACCGACTTTAGACATTGGGTCTATAGATCGCTCAACTTCGGTACCATTGTTTAGTTTCTCAAACCAAAAATGGCGCTGCGGAAATAAACTAATACATGAAATCTCTTCGAAATTTTTTTTCTCCATGAGATCTTAAAGGGTGAATTACAAAAATAAGCAGAAAAGCACCCAGTCTTGATTTGGTAAGCTATTTTTTGGTGATCTTGAAAAAATAAGCACGTTACCATTAAATGAAGCTGAAAGTACAAAAATACCCTTACTAATAGAGAACTTCTCGTAATTACAGAATGCCACTGGACATTTTTCGAATCCTTAATTACAAAAATGCCGCCGCACTATTTTACCCCCGAAATTATAAAAAATGCCACCGCTTCCTACACAGCAGAAAACAATGTCAACTCGGTTGTGTTCCACGTTCGTTTTGTGAATAAATAAGGTCAAATCGGTATCGTTTCGCTCATATACAAGGCAGTCACAATTCGTCTGTATTTCACGTCCAGTTTGTGAATAAATAAAGTCAAATCGTCATCATTTCTCTTATATATAAAAATCAAAGCAAAACATAACATAAGACCAATCCGGCATTATTTCTTCATACAATGAGCAAAAAATCATATTCATTTTATAAATAAATGATCTCAAATCAGCCTTACTTTATTGATTTACAATAAATATCTTCAAATGCTTTATATTTAAAAATAATGACAATTTGGTTGTTGTTTATGCATATAATTATATCCATTTTGTGAAGAAATGAGGTCAAATCGGTCTCACTTAACACATCCATAATAAATACCTTGAAGTGCTTCTATAGTTAGAAATAATGACAATCCGTTTGTATTATGCATATATTGAACAAAAATTGCGTTTGTTTTGCAAACAAATGACAGCAAATCGTCATCACGTTGCCAAAGTACAAAAATTCAAAATAAAAATAAAACAAGACCAATCCGGCATCATTTCTTCATAGTGCGAGCCACATAATATTTACACTATATAAATAATTAAAGCCGATTCGTCATCACTTTCAATACAACTTTGAATACAAATTGTTATCACTTTCAATACAAATCTTCATCACCTTCACCGCAACTTTGAATACAAATCATCACACTTTCAATATAAATCGTCATCACTTTTCCAATGACTCCAAATTATCATTACTTTTTGTAATAGAACCTTTTGTAAAAAAGAAAAAAAGAAAAAAAGAGAAAAAGACCAATCGCTACTAGTAAACTAGTAAACACCATAAATATGGCAGCATTAATCAGTTACTACTGCTAGATTTCTTGACTAGCTTCAGTAATGTTCATAAATTCCAAGGTCGGTCTCATAAGAAACCATGACTATTTACTGATAAGAAACACGTGCTCCAGAAATTCATAAAGAGTTGCTACAGGCATTACGGCTCAATAGAAGCAATCCCTCCTCGTCTCCCGCTGAAAATGGAGCGGCTCACCGAAGCTGAAATCATCTACCTCGAAGCTGCGAGTCCATTAATTAACCGAGGTGATGATCTACCGAGGCATAGCCTGACCATATCTTCGGTCGAAGCCTTCAACGATCTTGATGTACACTTCGAACCTTGGCTCATGATAATTTGTTAGGTGCACCTCGAATCAAGCGCCCGAGGTGTCACTTATACGAACCGATTTTTACCCATACAGATAGGCCCACCACTCCTCGGGCAAGTGCTAGAGTAACCGAGGAGTGGAATGAATTTGAGCGGGAGAATGACGCGGCGAAATACACGCCAAGGAATTTAAAAATGATTCATCACTTCACCTTCCTGTTGCAGCTTACGTGGTGACTGTTGGTTGGCTTCGAACGGTCACGCCTTTTTGTTTGCTCTTCGCAATGTTTCCACAATGATGACTTCTCCCTTATAAATACCTCCACTTGAAAGATTATTTTCCCACTTGTGATTACTAAGCAAAAGTAAAGAACTCTCAAAGTAAGCAAGATCCCCCGTTTATTCTTTCTCAAACCTTCTTTCAGAAACACCATTGATACTTGTTATTTAATCATGTCTGCAACAAACTCCATTTAAGGTTCTAATGGATCAAAGGGAAAGGTTCCATACTCCACCACCATGATCGTTGGCGATAAGCTGGTGAACGCCGTGGAACCCTTGAAGGTTATCACGCCGATGGACGGTGGTGGAGAAGCAATGTCTCAGGTAGGCAGTTCAAGGTGGCGTAAAGCCACCACTGGCCGCCACGTAAGCATAAGGGAAAGTGATGATGGTGATAATGACGTAACGAGTGAGGACCGTGCTGACAATGGGGATGGAGTTGGTGGTGATGACGTCACCAATGTTGATGAGGTCAGTGGCCAAGTGGGCAATGCTGGGGCCAGCAAAGATGGATCTAAGACCGAGGCTAGCACCTCGAAGAGGTCTAGAAAAAAGGTTCCTTTTGAGCAAGAGGTTGAACCCCAATTGGTCATTCCTTCGGATTTTAGTAACGAGAAAGATTTTAAGGTGCAAAATCAATCAGACACTCAACGTGGGAAGAATAGGAACATACCAGTGCACGTGACACCGAGCCTGATAGCCGAAGACCTGATAGAGGTCGTTCGAGAAGATTTCCTATGGGCGCCCGAAATGGAGATTTTGGCACCCCCCCCCCCCCCGAATAGCAGTGTATCCGGCCATGTTCCGGGGTACAACTTCGTTTATACATACACTTTTACCATAAGCTTCACCCTTCCAGCCCACCGAATAATAGACACCTTTTGCGAACATATAATTTATGTTTGGCACAGCTAGGCCCTGGTGTCTGGAGGGTTGTTCAAGCCCTCGACTTTTTAAGCCAACAAGTTGGGGTGCCCTTCACTTTTCAACACTTGATTACCTTTTATTACCCCTATTTCCATAAGACTGGGGTCGTGGTATTGAACAACCGAGGTCAGTATGCATTCCTAAGTAAGAGTGAGGATCATGGCGATCGAGGCTGGTGTGATCGCTATCTCTTCGTACCAACGAGGTTGTTGTCAGCTGGCCATGATTTTCCCGAGCAGTGGAATGCCTAGCGTAAGGTTTCCTTATAAAGAGTAGCTCCTTACTAATTTACCACCGTGCACAGCCAACAAAGTTCTAGTTAACCCTCCGTGTGGCTTCCTCGATTGGGTGAAGACGATAATGGCGATCCGAACTCGTCCCCTTAGACAATGGATGCTTTTAGCTGCCGAGGCTGAGAACCGTTGGGCATGCAAAAAGGTATGGTGAGTGATTTGTCATATTTTGGATTCTTTATTTCCCTTTGATTTTTTATTTGAGTGACTTGAATTTTTTTTTCCTTCTAGATTTTTCAAATAAGGTGGTTACGGCGACCGAAGGGATAAGAAAGAAGATGAGGAGAAAAATGAGAGGAAGAAAGAGAAAAAGAAAGAGAAGACAGTGGTTGACGTTAAGGATGGCGTTAGAAAGATGGCGAGCTTGGCGAAGCAACTCGCCGAGGAGAAGAAGTCTAAGGGCTTGTCGTGCCAAGGGAGTTCAAAAGGTGAAGATATCCTTGTTGGTTGATTTTTCAGTATTTCAACTCCTACTTCGGTTTTTACCTATAAGCTTTCTCCTCATTCTTCCACAGATTTGAAGAGAAAAAGGTCCGTTTCAAAGAGGCCTACCAAGGCGAAGCATCCTCGAGTTGAGGTGGCGATTGCTCAAGCTTCTAAGGTTGTGGCTGAAAAACACCGGGGTCTTATTGATGAGTCCAGCGAGGAGATGCCCGAAGTTGTGGTGCAATGCAAACCCGAAGGAATTGCTAAGCACAAACGCGGAAGAAAACAAGAAAGATAAAAGATAGAAGCAAGACAAAACTTGCTTCTTTCGAAAGAACAGTGAGGAACCTGTTTCAAAGCTCGATCGAAAGGGATACAAGAATCACCTAAACTATGCAACAATCCTCAAGAGAACATTGCCTCTTGCAAACTGAATGATCAAAGAGGAATGTTCAATCGGACTAACCGAAAGCCACAAGTCCATAAAGCCCTCAGCGGGGTTTTGCTCACGACGGAGACAAGAAGAAATGTGCTCGGCACTTTCATTCAATTCATCAATATTCAAAAACTAACTATCTACAATGAAAGGAAACAAGGTCTATATAGGAAGTACTAAGGGTAAACTAGTAAAAGGGTCACAGGCGACCAATGGAAATAAGCCACGCAGGGCTGAATTAAATTGTGTTCGGCAGACTTTGACTTCGGTAAGCCTTGGCTTCGGTTCTCGATTGTCTGCTCGAACACACTTGTTGCCTTCGGACGCTCAATTATCTTCGAGCTCATTGTCCTCGGTCACTTTGCCTTCGGGCTCAAATCTGAAGATAATGCCTTCGAATCTTGAGCTCGGCCACTCAGCTTCGGAGCAATTGTTTTCCTTCGGCCAGGCTAAGTGAACGTGCACATCGTGCAGCAGCTTGGCTTGGCTTCTTGTCATCGGTCTCCTCGGTGGATCGAACACTTGATCAGCACGTGTTCGGGCTGCATCATCCTCCCCTTCTTGAGAAGATTTCGTCCTCGAAATCAAGCCGTCCTCGTCCTCCGAAGTTGGACCTACAACACAAGGAACTAAGTCAGCAACATTAAAGGTGTTGGACACGTTATACTCACCAGGGAGGTCGATCACGTAGGCATTGTTGTTGATCTTGGTCAACACTTGAAATGGACCATCCCCTCGAGGAGCCAACTTTCCTTTCCTTTGGTTCGGGAAGCGTTCCTTTCGGAAGTGAACCCAAACCCAATCTCCCTTCTTTAATTCCAACTTTTTACGCCCCTTGTTTTTCTTTAAGGCAACCTTTGCATAGGCCTCCTCGAGGTTCTTCTTCACCTTTGTGTGCAATTCGATCAAGGCAGCTGCTCGTCGAGTACCTTCAAAATCAAGAACAGAATCTCGAGGCAATGGGGTTAAATCAAGTGGAATCAAAGGATTAAAGCCATACACACATTCAAACGGCGTCATGTTGATCATTCTATGCACCGTTCGATTGTATGCAAACTCCATCATGGGCAAACGATCAGCCCAGTTTCCAACCTTCCCTTTGGTCATTGCCCGAAGCAACGATCCCAAGGTTCGGTTAACTACCTCGGTCTGTCCATCAGTCTGAGGATGGTGAGACGTCGAGCATAGTAGCTTGGTGCCGAGGGCACCCCACAAACACTTCCAAAAATGACTCAAGAACTTCGAGTCTCGATCACTCACAATAGTACGAGGTACACCATGAAATTTTAACACGTTAGAAACAAACAATGTAGCTACATGCTGTGCATCATCACACTTTTTGCAAGGAATAAAGTGAGCCATTTTTGAAAAACGGTCAACCACAACGAAGATGCTATCATGTCCTCCCCCCGACCTCGGTAACCCCAAGACAAAGTCCATGGATATATCAACCCAAGGTCGATCAGGCACAGGCAACGGGGTGTACAATCCATGAGGGTTGGACTTCGATTTTGCTTTCTTGCAAACGAGACAAGCGTTGCAAAGCTTTTCCACATCTCGTCGCATTTTGGGCCAATGGAACTGCTCGGTCAAGATACCAAGAGTTTTATCGACACCGAAGTGCCCCATCAGTCCACCTGAGTGAGCTTCTCGAACCAAGAGCTCTCTCCACGATGACACTGGCACACAAACCCTCCCATTTTTGAAGAGGTAGCCATCATGCCACTGATATTTCTCAACCTTTCGGCCACTCAAGATTGCGTCTCGAACACATTTCAGCTTGGGATCGTCCTCGTACATCGACTTGATGCTTTCGAATCCCATGAGCCTAGAGGCGAGAGTGGTCGCTAAGGCAAATTTCCTTGATAGCGCATCGGCCACAACATTATCTTTTCCCTTTTTGTAATGAATTACATAGGGAAAGCTTTCAATAAATTCAACCCACTTGGCATGTCTTCGATTCAATTTCTCCTGACCTCGGAGATGCTTCAAAGACTCATGATCGCTTTTGATCACAAATTCTCGAGGCCACAAATAATGTTGCCAATGGGCGAGTGCTCGAACGAGGGCATACAGTTCCTTGTCATACGTTGAGTAATTCAAGGCTGCACCCTTGAGCTTTTCGCTAAAGTAAGCGATCGGCTTCGAATCTTGCATCAGCACTCCTCCGATCCCAACTCCAGACGCATCACACTCGACTTCGAATGCTTTGCCGAAGTCAGGGAGTTGCAACAACGGGGCAGAACAAAGCCTCCGTTTCAACTCTTGGAAAGCCCTCTCTTGGGACTCTCCCCACACAAATGGATTGTCTTTCTTCACCAGCTCGGTTAAAGGAGCGGCCACGGTGCTAAAGTCACGAACAAACCTTCGGTAAAAGCTAGCTAAGCCATGGAAGCTACGAACTTGTGTTACCGAGGTTGGAGTTGGCCAATCTTTGATGGCTTCGACTTTTGATTCGTCGACTTCGACACCATTAGCACTGACAACGAATCCAAGAAAGACCACACGATCGACACCGAAGGCGCATTTCTTGAAGTTGGCATACAACTTCTCTTCTCGAAGCTTTTCGAGCACTTGCCTTAGGTGTTCGACATGTTCATCCACGGTTCTGCTATAAACAAGTATGTCATCGAAATAAACGACAACAAACTTATTTATGAACGGTTTGAGCACATGGTTCATCAGTCGCATGAATGTGCTCGGTGCATTGGATAAGCCAAAAGGCATCACCAACCATTCATAGAGACCGAACTTGGTCTTGAATGCGGTTTTCCACTCGTCTCCGGGTTTCATTCGGATCTGGTGGTAACCGGACCTGAGGTCTATCTTTGAAAAGCATGAAGAACCACTTAATTCATCTAGCATGTCATCTAATCGAGGGATAGGATGACGATACTTTACCGTTATTTTGTTGACTGCTCGACAGTCAACACACATTCGCCATGTTCCATCCTTCTTCGGGACAAGGATAACAGGAACGACGCAAGGACTCAAGCTCTCACGAACGAGACCCTTGTTCAGCAATTCATCAACCTGCCGCTGGAGCTCTTTGGTGTCTTCGGGATTACACCGGTATGCAGGTTTGTTAGGGATTTGAGACCCTGGCACGAAGTCAATTTGGTGCTCGATTCCTCTCAACGGAGGTAATCCACCTGGCATTTCCTCGGGAAACATGTCCTCGAAGTCCTGCAAAACTTTACGAACAAACAAAGGCAAAGGTTTATCATTAGAAAAATCATCATTAGAGTTTAGAAAGATACCCTTGTGCACGAGGCAAATCATCATCTGACCGTGGTCGTTGCCTCGTAAGATCTCACCGGGTTGCATGATTGCACAAATTCCTTTCACTTCGGGCGGTGAGTTTGTCTCTTCGGGCCCCAATTTTGCTCCCATCGGAAGCTTAGCTTTGGCCGCTTCTTTCAATTCTTTCATTCGTTTATAGTCCTCGGTGACTTGTTTTGGAGACAAGGGTTTGAGTATGAAACTCTTCCCGTCGAGCTTCACAGTGTAAGTGTTGGATCTGCCATTGTGAACAGCTGTTCGGTCATACTGCCATGGTCGACCCAATAGCAAATGACAAGTTTGCATCGGAACCACATCGAATATCATTTCATCTTGATACTCTCCGATTTTGAACTTGATCCACACTTGTTTGACAACTCTCAATTCTCCACACTCATTCAGCCATTGTAACTTGTAAGGGTGGGGATGCTTCATCGTAGGTAATCCCATTTGTGAAACCAAAGTTTGGCTCACTACATTGGCACAACTACCGGAATCAATGATCATCGAACACACCTTTCCCCTCACTCGACATCGGGCATGAAAGAGGTTTTCTCTTTGGTTGTCCTCTTCTTCAAGAGTCATGCAGCTCAAATTCCTTCGAACCACAAGAAACATTTCCGGATGATCAGCTTCGGCAGCCTCATGATCATCATCAACTTCAGCTCGATCAGTCTCCTCGATAAATTCCTCCTCGGTGTCACTCGCTTGCTCATGGACGGTTCCATCTTTGAGCAGAAGCATAACTTTGCGAGTTGGACACTCTTTTGCCATGTGACCATAACCTTTGCATTTGTGACACTGAATATTTGAAGCACTAGGAGAGTTGAGTTGAACTTTACCTCCCACTTCTCTCGACTGGTTAACGGTCACACCTCTTTCGAATGGTCTCTTCGAATCTCGAACAGTGTTAGCACTTGCTTGGTTTGGACTCTTCCATTCTTTACTTCGGTTCAAAGGAGTAGAAGTAGTGACTCCTCGATACCGGTTTGCCTTATCGTCCTTCACCAATTTTTCAGCTTCGGTGGCAGCATCAAACAAATCTTCCAACGTGTGGTACACGTGGAGTCTCAACTGAGATGACACATCCCTAGCCAAGCCATTTTTGAATCTGATAATGGCTTGTTCTTCGTCTTCGACCAGATCAAGATTCAATCGAACCTTTTCGAACTCATCGTGGTACTCTTGGACAGACTTGGACCCTTGCTTTAACTCATAGAGCTTTTGCATTTGAGTCTGCCTGTATTTGGCACTCAAGTACTTAGCATCCATTGCTCTCCTCAATTGTGGCCAAGTATTGACTTTGGGATAGTCATTCCTTCGTCTATGCCTCTTGTCAGATTCCCACCACGTTGATGCATAAGCTTCGAACGAAGCAATGGCATGGGCGGATTTTCTCTCATCGGTCATCTCATTGGTTTCAAAGATGCGCTCCATTTTAAGCTTCCATTCAAGATACTCATCGGGATCACTAGTTCCTTTAAAGGGTGGAATAATGATCTTGACACTGTTCAAGTTTGAGTCTCGAACAGCTCTAGCCTGTTCGGGAAACTCATCTTCTCGATCATTAGCCTCACGCTCAATATTTCTTCCAACATTTGCGCCTCGGCCTCGACCTCGGAAATTTCCACGACCTCGGTGAGCTTGCCTTCGTTGAGCGAATGGCAGCTCACGCTCATATTCGTCCTCGGGAAATTCCTCTTCATCAACCTCCTCGGCAACGGCTCCAAGATCTCTTCGGGCCACTGGAGGTGGTATTCTTTCTCCTCGGGGAATGCCAAGTTTTGATAAGCAGCTTGGGGATTGCCCAAGTTTTGATAAGCAGCTTGGGGATTGCCCAAGTTAAGTTCTCTTCGAATTGCTTCACTTGTCAACTGATGTTGTCGTACAAGCTCAGCATACAGCTCAGGTTTCATCGGAGTGGATTGGCTAGTTCCAGCGCCGGACCCATTCATGGCCACGGACGCGTTTCCCTGTTCGAGTTGAGTTACTCGAGCACTCACTCCTCTCACATCGGCACTGACACTTTGTATCGCAGCCATGAGATCGGCTAACGACACCTCGGGCCTTTCAATGCCTTTTCCATCACCTCCATTTCCTGCCATGATACCTGCACAAGTCAAAGATCAAACAAATGTTAGGGTTAGAAATCACCTCACACTCTCCCTCACCTTTGATGGGTGGCACTCGGGTCCACTCAATTTATGTGTTCGGTTTTTGATCTCTCAAGGACTTGTTAACAGTGGCTCGTCTGATTGATCGGTCCTCTAAGATCCTTCAAGTTCGACAATAGTCACTGCCTCTTCGGGAAGAGTGAAGTGATGTTCAACTCGATGGAACGGACGCTTTTTTTTAACTGAGCTCGGGGAGTCAAAAGAATTTCTACGAAAGTTTGGACTTCGGTCACCCCTTCGCACGAATTCCTATCAGCTTAAAAGAGTTAGTACGACCTCGAGTAGGACAATTACATCGAAAGATCCACCAACTAGAATTTGACACGAAAGAAAGTGAGAACCTAGGAGAATCTACCCTTTGATTCCCTTTTGGAATCTTTTTCGATCACACCCACTCCTGTCCGTACAAGAGTGGTCCCTCCTTGGTACGGATAGGGTTTTACCTTATCCACTTTCCTTTTTCAGCCGACAATTTTCACCTGGGGTTTTGATGTTAAAATTTTAACCCCTTTCTTCTTCAATGGAACAGTAACCTTTGCTCCGGCGTACGGACACAACAACTTCGGTTCACTGACCACGAAATTCAACAGATCTGGGTTGCTTTATCGACTCCGGTTTCAACAACATCGAAGGAATTCAGTTCAGTTTCTTCGAGCTAAGAACCAGCTCGTTCGAGTCGCACACTGTTACGATTTTGTAACAAGTTTCCGGTGTACGGACTACGATTTAAACTCAGAACTTCGAATTTTAAGCAACAAACAAACCCAATTCACTCAAGAACCACCAATCTTCATCGGTTTCTTCCAAACACAGTGGGGTTCGAGTTTTTAGTCACCATTAAAGCTCAAAACAGTCCAAAAAATTCACCAAGAAACCCTAGTCACGAAATTAGTACGTCGGGTACTCGTTGGATTCAGAACTCGATGGTGAACAAGAATCAATGGTTGTTTTCCCAAACAACCAACAATCAAACACAATTTTTGAATTTTTCTTTTAACACCTTTTTTTTTTTTTGTAAAATAACAACACCAACAGTAACAAAATTAAATCAAGAACACGAAACGGAAAACAAAGACACAAACGCCCGAAAATAAAGATAACGTGAACAGGATTTGGGGTTGTAGAAACAAGCCCAAACCGTGCTCTGATTCCTAGGGTTACCCCCGAGGCGATCTTTGAGGCGCTCAAAGTTACCAAGGCGAAGGAGACCGAGGTGATAAATCTTGAGGAGCAAGACCAGTCACCTTCCAAGGATAAAGGCAAAGCCAAGGTCGGTAAAGGTCTGGTCTCCAATGTGCTTCGGGCGTGCAATGAGCTTTCAAAGTCTCCGACCTCGGCACAAGATTTAAGGAGGTTGGAGGTTTCCACCATTTCCAACTTGCTGGATTGCACCAAATAAGATCTCATGGCTCTTGAGGAATTGATTGGGTAAAGAAGGAAAAAAAAACTTGGATGTCTTAGCCCAATGAGGTTGATGAGTACCTCGGCTGCTTCTACCCTTCGCGTAAGTTTTCACTCGACTTGTATTTTTCCTTCCTTTAAACTCGCAGTGTTTGAATTTTAACATTTCCTTTTTGAGCTTTGTCCTTTCATTCAGAGTTGTGCAAATGGAGCGCGCTAGGGCCGAGGAGCTCCAAAAGGTCAAGGACATTTGGGAGGACAAGAAGAGGGGCTACTTGGATCAGATCTCCGAGCTTTGATCCCAATTAGCCGCATCAAACCTTGCGTTGGATCAAGCTCGTGAAGCTGTTGCTAAGTCTGAATTGGACGGGCGTAAAGCTGTAGCTGCTTCGGAGGCTCAGTTGCTGGCGGCGAATGAGAATTTTGCAGGTGAGCATGCAGGGCTAAATTTGGAGATCGAACGGCTTCACATCGAAGTGAATCTTATCAAGGCTGAACTTCTCAAAAATTGCCAAGACTATCACGCCAAGTTGAAGAAAATCATGTGGGCCAAGTTCCAGTACTTGAAAACATGATTACTCAACTTTAGGAGGTGAGCCAAAGTTAAAGCCACCAGGGAAAAGTTTGAAGAAGCGTGGGCTGTAGTCAAGACTCGGGTTGAAACTCTTGAGCAAGTTAAAGCCAGGAAGATTGTGTTGGATGAGGAGATCGCTAAGGCGCAAGGTGATGCTGCCGAAGCCCAAAAAATTGTTGATGAACTTCCCTCGAGTAAGGGTTCGGATGATGATTTCGACGTCGGTGGGGATGGAGAAGAAAGCACCGAGGAGTTGAATTTCGAGGGGGAAGAGGAACCCCAAGCTTAGCTTTTCTTCTTAGACCTTTGCCTTAGATTTTTCCTTTTGCTGTGGCCACCGAGCCGATTTGCATAAACGTCTTCTGTAGCCTTTGGACTTTATGCTAAGGATTTCGAGCTTTATAATGTAAATAGTTTTTGTAGCCTTCGGGCCTCTTATTAATGAATTTGCCTTTGCTTTCAAGTGTTCACTTTCATTTTGTCTTGGAAATTTTAAGCTGAACAGTTAGGATAATTTTTGCTTGCAAGGCTTTATTACTTGTAATAAATCAATGCTAACTTAGGACGACATCTCGTCCCCGAGCCGAGGCATTAGAAGATGACTTCGGTTAGTCAAGATGTGTTTGATAAATAAGATCAAAGAAACAAAGAGATGTTGAATCAAGTTCATTTCATTGATGATAACAACGAGCCAAGGCTGGCTTTTATATAAAACCTAATCATAAAGAGACTCAGGAAAATTTCAAAAACAATACCACTAGCAAGCGTAAAATACAAAGCACTAAGCTATTCCTCGGGCGGGCAGTCCCCGGTGTTTGAAAGAGCTGATCTTTGGTGCGCAGAGCCTCGAGTCAAAGTGGACCGCGCCCTATCTCTCCCAGCCCAAGTGTTCGGATGTGAATCTTGATGAAGATTCGAGCACTGTGTTGTTCCCTTCACTTCCTGAAATGGTCAAGCAAAGTAAACGAGGGATTAGTGAGAATCATTCGACCTAAGCTTCGGAGCATTTTTGTCTCGTAGCCATGGGTGAAATTTTATCAATTTAAAGGTTACGTAGCTTAGTATTAGAAATAATACTGCTTCAAACTGGAGATGTTCCAATTTAAGGGTTCGGCTTTGCCCTTCAAATATTCCAGCTGATAAGACTATTTTCCTGTGATAGCTTTGACTTTATAGGACCCTTCCCAATTCATAATTAGTTTTCCAGCATTTTTCTCTTTGGTTGATTAGTTTGAAGCTTTTAGCACATAATCGCCAACCTTAAAATCCCTAAGTTTGGCTTTCCTATTGAGATATGCTTCGATTTGCCTCTTCTGGGCCTCCAACCGAATCAAGGCTAGTTCTATTGTTTCTTCCAGTAAGTCCAGCTCTATGCGCATGGCCTGTCTATTTGCGTCTTCGGTGGCATGGACATACCGAAGGCTGGGTTCCCCCCACCTCTACGGGAATAAGTGAGTCCATCCCATAGGAAAGGGAAAAAGGAGTTTCACCGTGTTGTTCTTCTCCGTGGTTCGCATCGCCCATATCACCCCGGGCAACTCATTGGGCCATGGACCTTTCGCCTCGTCAAGCCTTTTCTTCATATTCTCAATGATAACTCTACTCGAAGAGTCAGCTTGACCATTTTCACTTGGGTGATAAGGTGTTGATACTATCCTCTTTATGCCCCATTGATTTAAAAAATGAGTGACCGCCGACCACAAAAACTGAGAGCCATTATCACAAGTAATTTCTCTTGGGACGCCGAACCTGTAGATGATATTTTTGCAAATGAAACCTATCACCTCCTTCTGTCTAACTTTGGTGAAGGCCCCTGCTTCCACCCATTTGGTGAAGTAGTCGGTTAACACAAGTATAAACTAGATATTTCCTTTCGCCTTCGGCAGAGGACCTATTATATCCATTTCCCATTTCATGAATGGCCAAGGTGACATAATCGAATGCAAGGGTTCAGCATGCTGATGGATCATTCGGCCATGTCGTTGACACTTATCACACTTGTTTACGAAGGCTTTGACGTATGCGCTAATAGTTGGCCAATAGTATCCAGCACTAAAGTTTTTCCTCCCGTATGATTGCCACATTCGCCTTTGTGAATTTCCCTCATAACATACTTAATCTCTCCCGGACCGAAACACTTGGCCATTGGGCCGCTTTACATTCTCTTATACAATTTTTTCAAAATCATCCAATAGGAGGCTGCTTGAGTCCTCAACTTTTTTGCTTCTCTCTTGTCGGGGGGGGGGGGGAAGAGTCCCTGATTCCAAATAAGATATGAACTTGGTTCGCCAATCCCAAGTGTGGTCCATCGAATCGACTTCCAATTTAATGTTCTTCATCTGCGATGAGTGCAATCGAATAAGTGAGTCAGTCCCCGAGTTCTCTTCTTCTAAAGTCGAACTCAAATTAGCTAGAGCATCGGCTTCTGCATTCTCATCTCGGGGGTATTTGTTTGATTTTCCATTCTTGAAATTGAGCCAAGATTTGTTGGGCTCGGGCTAGGAACTGTTGCATCCTAGGCTCACGAGCCGAGTAGTCCCCAAGCATTTGATTCACCACCAACTGTAAATCGTACCTCAATTCAGCTCTTTCCACCTCCATCTCCTGAGCCAATTCTAAGCCTGCTAGAGCAGCCCCATATTCGGCTTCGTTATTTGTTATCTTTTTGAACGAACCAAATGCCTGACTCTTTCTCCTGTTGGTGCCACCAAGACTATTCCAAGCCCCAAACCCTTGGAATTGGTTGCTCTATCGGTATAGAGTATCCATAACCCCAATGTTGGTCCTTTAAACACTAGGTTTTCTTTTTCCGCCTCGGGAAGGATTCCAACACTAAAGTCAGCCACAAATTTTGCCAAAACATGGACTTTATAGCTATTAGAGGCTGATATGTGATGTCATATTCACCTAACTCTACCCCCATTTGGATAACCTGCCTGAAAACTTCGGTTTGTGCAATATATTTCTTAAATGGAAGGTGATAACTACAGCTATTGGGTGGCATTGAAAATGGGGCCATAGTTTCTGAGCAGTTACAATTAAAGCAAGTGTTAACTTCTCTGGATGTGGATACCTGGTTTCGCCGTCAAGGAGCATTTTTCTCACGTAGTAGATGGGCGGTTGCTTGCGATCTTTTTCCCAAACCAGTACTGCACTCACTGATACCTCGGACACGGCCAGATAAACCAAATAATGTTTCAACTCTCTCAATGCTTTTTTACACTCCGGTGTCCAGTTGAAGGTGTTATTCTTCCTTAGAACTGAGAAGAATTTATGGCATCGCTCTGATAACCTCGAAATGAATCTACTCAAGGCAGGAACTCAGCCAGTTAAGCGCTGAACTTCTTTCACCCCGCAAAGCTCATCGGGGATTTCTTCAATTGCCTTAATTTTTTCTGGATTAGCCTCGATTCCACGTTCAGAGACTATGAATCCCAAAAACTTTCCCAAACCAACACT
The DNA here is from genome assembly GCA_037355625.1 of Petunia x hybrida. NCBI lineage: Eukaryota > Viridiplantae > Streptophyta > Magnoliopsida > Solanales > Solanaceae > Petunia > Petunia x hybrida. The sequence continues at coordinate 27,151,460 of JBBBVM010000041.1, forward strand.
GAAGGTGCACTTTTTTGGGTTCAACTTCATATTGTATTGTCTCAAGATAGAGAAGACTTCCCTCCGATGATCTTAGTGATCTTCCACCTGAACTGGCTTAACCCGCATGTCATCTATATACACTTCCATTGATTTCCCAATGTAATCCTTGAACATGTGGCACACCAGCCTTTGGTAAGTTGCCCCTGCGTTCTTGAGACCGAAGTGAATCACTTTGTAACAGAAAGTACCTCGGTCTATGATGAATAAGGTCTTTTCTTCATCCTCTGGGTCCATCAGTATTTGGTTGTACCCCGAATAGGCGTCTAGAAAGGTTAATAGTTTGTGTCCAGTCGTGGAGTGTATCAACCTATCTATTTGGGGCAACGGGCAAGAGTACTCGAGGAAAGCTTTGTTTAGATCTATGTAGTCCACACACATTCTCCATTTACTATTATTTTTTGGCACAACCACAACATTGGCCAACCATTCGGGGTATTTGATCTCTCTCATGAAGCTATTCTCTTGCAGCTTCGCGGTTTCTTCTTTGATTGCCTTCTTCTTTATGCCGGCGTGCGGTCTTTTCTTTTGCTTTACCGGGGTATAGCATGGGTCCACATTCAAATTATGCATCATGATCTCCAGATCGATGCCGACCATATTAGCATGGGACAACGCAAAGAAATCGTCGTTGGATTTCAGCACTTCGACTATGGCTTTTTTTGACTCTGGATCCAACTCCGAGCCAACAAACACTTTCCTGTTTGGGAAATCCTTCGACAGTGTGAAGGATTCCAACTCTTCAATGGTTGAATCCTCGGCCTTTTGCTTCTGAGGTTCTTGGATGCATACCGGGATCTTTTCCACCACTTCTTCTTGGGGGGTCGATTTAGGACGCCGAACCCCTCTCTTCATTAGACCACAACTGCTCTAATTGCTATTTCTTCGGTCCGTTCGGAACGACTCCACTCTTCAATGCAACTAATAAGAATTCTCTTGCCATTCATTGCTCTCCCTCTATCGAACGAATCCCCCAAAGGGTTGGAAATTTGATGACCTGATGAAGAGTGAATGGTACAGCTTCTATCAAGTGGATCTATGGTCTCCCGAGGATTACATTATAAGCAATATCCTCGGGCATGACTTGGAACACTGTTTCCTTAACAACCCCTTCGGCATACGTATTGAGCGTGATCTCGCCCAATGTTTCCTCAGTGAAGTTATTAAACCCAGTTAATAAAGTTGGCTTCGGGACGATTTGGCTCTTCCACCATATTTTCTTAACGGCCTCGTAGCTAATTATATTAACAGAACTACTGGGGTCGATCAAGACTCGTTTGATATTCGAGTCGTTGATTCTCAGCATGATGACTAAGGCAGCGTGATGGGGGAACATCATCCCATCACAGTCATCGTCATCAAACACTATTTCTTTACCCGAACCTCCTACTCACGTTCTTTTCTCTATCGTTATCGACAACTTGGAAAACTTTTTTCCGGCTGCGAAATTCACGTCATTCACTTTTGATCCTCTAGATATCACGTTTACAACCCTCTGGGGGGGGGAGGGGGTAGGGCCTTCGGTGGCTGTCCATCCCCTCGATTCTTTGCATAGTTTTGTTTGCCTTTATCAGTGAGGAACTCTCCTAGTAAGCCCTTTTTCAACAGATGAGCCACCTCGAGGCGAAGCACCTTAAAATCCTCAATGCGATGTCCATAATCAGCGTGGAACTTGTAATGCAACCTTTGGTCTCTCTTTTCGAGGGCTATCCTCATATCCTTGGGCAATCTCACTGTTACACCCAATATGTCTAAAGTGAATTATATCATTCTAATGACGTGTTAAGAATTATTTAAGTGAGTTTAAAGTCATATTATGACCGTATATGATGTTTATATGTTGAATATAAAGTTTGGAAAAAATCAGATTTAAGTTGCAAAAAACTGACAAAATATTGCCTTGTAATGAAACTTTTTGAACAATTAATTCTGTGTATTATATGAAGTCTTTTAGGGACATATCATATGCCAAATTAAAGGTCTTGGATTGTAGTTTCCAACACTTTTGACTGTTTGTTTATACAACATTTGGATAAAAAGATATAAGCATCAGAAGTCAGGCTAGAAGAAGGGACATAAGCGCAACAGAGGGCTAGAAGTGAAATATCTTTAGTATAAAAGAGAAATTCATCACTTATCTCGTCATTTTCAGAAACTTCATGAGAGTAACAGTGTGTTCTTGAGTGTTGAAGTAATTTTTATAGTTTTGAAGGAAGGACGCTAATCTTAAGTCGAAACTGAGGATGAATTACATAAAACCGCTCTACTCGACGAAGGTACCATCGTGCTACCTTCCTTTTCATCTATAGTTTAAGTTGTAGAATTACTTCATGGCTAAGTAAAGTACCTAAATTCTGTGTAATAGCTTGTTTAAGCTTTAGAAGGTGTGGAATTCAAGGGAAATAAAGTTTAGAAGCAAGAAACATCAAAGGTATGTAATGCTAAACCTTTCTTTCGACAAGGCATCTATCTTGTAGCTTTTGAAGCTTGTCTTAGTTCCAAACTTGGTGTTTCTTGTGCGAAACTTGTATGGAATCAAGGGAACCTTGTATAAGCGTAATTTGATACTAAAAACCATGGTGAAAGAGGTCCAAAACAGCAGCACGAGATGTTTCAAAATTTTGAAAATTGTTTTTATCTTCGGACAATTGTTAGTAGTTTGAGCATAACGCCTTGTAAAAAAAATGATATTACAATGATTTAAGATTACCTGGAACCCTAAGACATATATCTAAAACTTTCATGAAGACCATGAAGTCTATAACTTTGATCTACACTCTAAAAACTAGGTCGCAAGGCATGACAATGGTGCTGTCAAGATATGCTATCTGCAGATTTGTTATGTCGTCTGGTTGTCTCATCTTGTTATCCGTTTAATCTTTTTATATTATCAGTTTATCCGGGTATCCATCCCCGTTTACTATATTCTTCGTGTATCCCGCCTAAAAGGCAAAGCATACACAAACCTAAACTTTACATACCTGGATAAGTTTAGTGTTTATATATAAAATCGTGCGTCATAAATCTCTCACACAGGTAACATGCCATTCTAGAACTACAGACGGCCTGATTCTCATAAAATCCGAGATATGTAGGCAATTCAGAGACCGGGGTTCGGCCAAAACACCCCCAAAACTCCCATTCTCCCCTTTCAATCATTTTGCCCACCAGTCGTGACAAAATTGGCAACTCCGTCAACTATCTTTGCCCGAAGACTCTTTCATCATCCCCGGGCAAAGAGGGCAGCTGTTGACACCCAATTTTGTCCCTTCTTTTTCTAAAATTGGCTATAATTCAACTTAAGGGTGCAATGTGACTATTTGTGCAAAATGTGCATTAGAAATCATGCATTTACGTGTGCTATCCTCTATTTATATATTATATACTTAAGTGTGGCTATATTACGTAAATTTGCATCATTTAGGCTATTTATCAAAATATGAATATTTGCGCAATTTAATACATTCGTAATATATCATATAATTGCATCATTTATGCTACATGTCAAATTCATATCAATTTGTGATTATGTGTGCAAATTAATAATTATCTGTGATTATCTATATTTAAATAATTTTATTTGAATCTATTTAATAATTATTTGTGCGTTTTATAAAATACGTATATCTATATTTTTATTTACACCTTTAAGTTGAATATTGACCAATTTAAAAGAAAATGTCCCTTCTTTATTTTTATTTACTTATTTTCCTTCTCCTTTTGTTAAAAATTTTCTATGAACCTGAACAAGAGTCCGTCTAGGTACATCTGTTCTGTTAGAAATCAATTGCGATTTTCTTCCAATCATTTAGGTCAAATTCTATTGAATATTCATATAATTATTTTATTCCAAATATTTTTTTTCATTATTTTAAAATCCTCTTTTGTCTTCAACCTAGACAAATGTTCGTCTAGATACGTTCTCGGTTGTATTTAAAAATTCATTTATCTCCTATTTTATTTTGAATTAAATCTTTCCTAAATCCCTGTAGTTATTTTCGTATCGAACCTAGACCAGTTTCTTAACCAAATACGTTTCCTTTATTTGAATTTTGGAAGAAAATATCTCCAAATCTTCTCTTTAATTTTACTACCTTTTTCAAATCTCTAAATCCCAAAAATCACTCCCTTATCTTCCCTATTTTTTGGTAAAGAATTTAAAATTTAAATCTTATCCCTTCAATTATGCCAAAATTCCCCAACAGCTATTTTTGGATCTCTTTTCTTTAAAAAAGAGACCCCACTTTTGGGGAGTCTTCTTTCTTACATACAGACACAATCAACAAAACACAGTATACCATACGCAGATCCCATCGGCCCTCATCTTCTTCCTCACTCTCCAATTTTTAACACCAACACACACCCATCCAAGAAGGGCACAAAATATGCAGTCGTCTTCTCCCCTTTATCCCCACACGCCATTAACACCCTTCACCTCCTTCCTCAATTATCCCCATCATTACATACACTCACAGAAGGACAGTACAACGACACCATCGACATCCCTTTCTTCTCCACACAACACACAAACACCACCAAAAAATGTCCAAACATCCACACCCACCATCATTTACAAAATCCGCATACACACACTCGTAAATCGAACAAAAACAGAGCAAAGGGGTTGGGAGAAGATGGATTAATGACAAAACACCATCACCTGTGACTCCGTTACCCCAATCGAAAAACTCCATCGCTGTTCGTCTCAGTTTTCCTATCGTTATTGTGTAAATGAAACTGAAATGAAGAATCGGAGATGGAGTCAATGCGACACTACCTATTTCTTTTGGTCGGTGTCTCTCCTCTATCTTGGTTTGATAACGCCTTCGTCTTCACTCATCCCCTTTTATATTTCGCTGTTGTTTAGGTTATTGTTTCTCACCGAAAACACCCATCTTTTAACTCTTGATTTCCTGTTTTATGTATTTCCCCTTTTCGTTCTTGATGGCCTGTGTTTGAGCATTATAGGCAAGGAAAGAGGGAAGTAAGACAAGATTCAGGGCGGCAGCGATGCCGGTGAGGTCATCGGAGCTTTCAGCCGAGGTCCACCTGGTGTTTGCTCCTCTGACTCACTGATTTGGTCGATATCTGCTGTCATGCCGGTTTCTCTTCTGCTTGTCTCCGGCGATGGTTTTTTTTAGCTTGACTGATTCGGGTCAAATTGTTACTGTTACTGGACTTTACCCATTTGTTTTGATATGCAGGCTGTGGCCAAATTGACCAAGATATTATCCGTCCTCCACTGCACTGTCAGCCTTTTGAAGCATTTAATTTGAGCCTTTACAGAAATAACTGGTTTTGGACGTGATACTACACATATTGGCCAAAGAAAATAATTATTTATTTGAGGTCTACTGATTTGAACGGATAAACAGTCCCATTCCCGCATCCCTAAAACAAAAAAGCTATGATGACGTGTATGAGCCATGATTGTAAAGCGAGCTGGTGATGGAGTGGCAGGACTGGTACTCGGCATGGCAACACGACCGGCCGGCGTATTTGCAGCCGTACCGACATCCCTAACCTCCACCCAATTCATACACACCTGAGCCGACACTTTTACAAAATCCCTTTCCCCTTTTATTTTATCTTATTATTATTATTTTGATATTTTTATCCTATTATTATTATTTATTATCATTATTATTTTTATTAATACTAATCTTATTTTCTCTATATTTTGTACGAGGGAAAATTGGATGGGAGACGAGGGAAAAAGACCTCTAGAAGAAAAATTCTTTTACTTATATTACTTTCGTTACTATCACAATTATTTTATTATTAGTATTATTATTGTTATTGTTATAGTTATTAGTTGGCGTACTAATTCATGTTTCTACATTTTTTACGAGGTACATCGTCGGGGTATTACGAAAAGGACAAAATATCCAAAATAGTTGACTTTATTTGATTTCATTTTATTAATTTCGTTTGCAATTTTTACTAACTTGTTGTTTATATTGCAAGGCACAAAGCTTGACCATTAGAAGAGACTAATGTTTCTTAAGTGTCTTTAAAGTCGTATATCATAGTTTAATATCCAAGTATTTTATTGCTTAGTTAGTTTAATTAATTGCTTAGAATCCCAATTATAAAGTCCGGGCGGTAACCACATTTGGTGGAGCTTGAGAAGTGCCTTACCCCTTCCTCTCGAGTTAACTTGAACCTCTTACCTAGATTTCTGGTTCGTAGACTAAATTTCGGAGTTAATTATAAAATTAGCTATAAATAAAATAGGTGCCCTAATATGCCTAGTTAAAAAATTATGTTAGGTGGCGACTCCAACTCTTTATCCGTGAGTTACCCACTAAGTCGAGCCCTATTTCAAACTTTGACCGATTCGAGTAAAAATAGGATGCGACAGAATGGCGACTCCACCGGGGATGTCAAGGTTCAAACGATAACGGACTTTTGATTGGGATTCTTTACTTTCTTTATTTTCTTGTCATTTATTTCGATACTATTTTTTTTTTTTTTTTTTTGCAGGATTAAGGTTTATTTTTGAATTTTCAAATTTATGTGTCTTATTCTTGAATTGTTTGATTATATTTTATTATTTGTTCATGTCACCCACATTTCATCCACTCCTGAAAGTTTACACTTGCACATACCATAAACGGTTGTGTGGATTTCACGGCCGTTTTACACTCAAAAAACCCTTTAGGGGGAGCGGTTGGAGTATAGTTGGTCCGTGGTATAACCAACAATTCCAAACGTTCCCATCCCTTGGTTGTCCGCCTAAGGGAACCATGTCCTTGTCTGGATTAGCCAACTCTTAGTGAAGACTCTTTTAGGGATCATGCATCATGTCATGTTTAGGGAAATTTTGACTTCGGGTCATGTCTAAGTCTACTAGTTCATCATATTTGAATGTACCGAACGAGTTTTCGACCCTAAGGAACGTTTAAATATGTTATGTGTGCATTTATTTAAAGTTGAACGTGTCTAATGTAGACCATTTGTTCGCATAAAGTTGGGTTATCATAACAAAATTAATTATTTATTTCTAAAATCGTTATTTCTACATTTATATAAACAAAACCAATTGTTCTATAAAATGGTTTTTTGGGTTATGAACTAAATTAATTTTTCTACTTTTATGAAAACAAAGATTTTAAATTAATTTCTTCTACTTTTAATGTCGCAAAATCAATTATTATTCCTATTTACCTAAAACAAAAATGTTATTTCTACATTTATACAATAAAATTAATCATTTTATAAAATTATGTTCTGTTAATTTTGGGTTATGAGAACAATTGGGATGATACAAAATACACTCTCAATTTTAAATACCATAATCAAATTAGGAAGGCTTAACATCCTTGCTATGTTAAAGTCCATTAGCCACTTTTGTCCAAAAGCGTCATCATATGACGCCTATCATGCATATTATGCGCTTTGCATACAAAATTATTATCTCAACACTAACGTGTTGTTTCGTGTGTTAGTTTTACTCCCATTCCCGAGGTTGATTTGCGCGTTTATTTCAAAACTTGTATATTTTTAAACTTGTGCATATCATACATACCTTCCGCCACTCCAGGCAACTTCCTAAAATCGTGCGTTGAAAACACGGTGGTTACAACCACACCTTCCCTCACATAAAAATTCCTTTAGGGGGAACGACTTGGAATCTATTTGGTTCGAGACGTTCCCACTCCCGAGCTGTCCGCTTGGGAGGATAATAAAAGCCGGTCTAGATAACTCCATTCCTTAGTAGCGGTGCTAGGAATCATGCATCATGACATGTTATTAGCCGACTTGTTCTCAATTCCGATAGGCCAACTTGTTCAAACAATCTGAACGGTTTTTGTCCCCAATAAGCATTGAACATGATTTATTTGCATTTGCTTAAGGGATTGAACGTGCAAATGTGGACCGTTATTGGCATTGTTCTGCATTCGGTGCTATTCAAAGGCACAAAGGTTACCCTAAGAGGCGTCAAAAGCCCAAATTAAATCAGAAATGATTATTTATGCATAAACAGTTGGCATTATTCTGTATTCAGTGCCATTCAAAGGCACGTAGGTAACCTAAAAGGTGTCAAAAGCCCAAATTGAATCAGATTTAATTGTTTATAGATAGTCAAAATTATTCTGTATTCAATGCCATTCAAAGGCACGTAGGTAACCTAAGAGCCGTCAAAAGCCCAAATTGAGTCAGAAATGATTGTTTATGAACAGTCGAAATTATTCTGTATTCAATGCCATTCAAAGGCTTGTAGAAAACCTAAGAGGCGTCAAAAGCCCTGATTGAATTAGAAATGATTGTTTGTTCATGAACAATCGAAATTATTCTGTATTCAATGCCATTCAAGGGCACGAAGGTAACCTAAGAGGCATTAAAAACCCAAATTGAATCAGAACGGCCATTTATTCCCAAAGGATTGGAATCATTCTGTATTCAATGCTATTCAAAGTCTTAAATGGTAACCGAAGAGGCTTTAAAAGCCCATTTCGATGCAGAAATAACCGCTTGATGGATGGTATGACACATAACGCACATTTATCCTTTAAGCATTATATAAGGACCTGACATCCTTGGCATGTCAAAAGTCTGTTAGCAACTTTCGTTTGAAGTGTCTAAAGGGTTCTCAACTCACAACGACCATCACTTCATATTCTCTGTTGCATTGTTTTCAAATCTTGTGCCACACGTTGATCATTTTGCTCACAATAAAGCGAATCTTAGGCATTTTTCTCCCTTTTCCCTATCATCTTTCACCTCTTCCAAAAGATCATGGCCACTAGAACATTTGACATGGTTGTTGAAACTTCTCAGTTGCTTAAAGATTGGTGGGGAAACCTAAGCGTAGATAAAAAAAGACAAAGTCAAAATGGCGTTGGGAAACATGATTTCACTAATGGAGCACACTGCAGTAGAATGGATGATAGAAGCAGCAGTACATTATTGGGATGCAGACCGAGCATTTTTTCACTTTGGAAATGTAGAGTTAACACCATTACTGGAGGAAATAGGTGGGTTAACTCAATTACCATTTGAAAGTACAGAAGTCTAAGAACACTACAGCCGAGGAGTTCTTCGAAATGGTAGGGTTTAAGCCCGAATTATGCACAGAGAGTATACGACAATCGGGAATTTCTCTAACTTCCCTCTACATCAAATTTGGGTATGGAGAAGCATTTAAAGAATCTAAAGGCTATTTCAATATTGACTAGGCAGATTGGCAAGAGCGAAGGGTATTTGCTTTTGTCACCAGCTTTTTTGGGACTTTCGTCTTTCCACAACACAAAGGACGAGTTGATGTTTGCATGGTCTTAATTGTTGATGCCTTACTCAAAGACATTAACAGGAAATACACTTTGGTATCGATGATTTTTGCAGAGATGTACCGAGCTTTAGAAAGATGCAAGAAGGGCGCTGGTTTCTTTGAAGGTTGCAATTTGCTTTTACAAATTAGGCTGATGGAGCATTTGCAAAGGATGGATAACATAGACCAAGCTTTCCATTCCATACCAAAAGAAAACTACATCTTGACTCATGCCGCCCGCATAGACAACGTTCCCGAGAAATGGGATCAACCAACAACTACTAATGGTTGGCACCATATGTTCTGTCAACTGACACCTGAAAACATTCAATGGATGTTTGATTACTTTCCCAGCACAACAGTAATTACACGGTCCGAAAAAAACTCATTTCTCATCTTAGTGGGTTTTAGAGGAGTTTATCCACACATTCCTTTAAGGACACTTAGACAAGCAGGGAGAAAGCAGACAGTACCCCAAATTGCAGACATCATAAGTTTCAAAGCGAATATTCTCCGAGGAATGATACCTTTTAAAGACAAGATAATGGAACTTTGGAAAGAAAGACTACGAATGGGAATCGAGACTATTGGACGAGACAGATTTAACACTGGCTATGATGAAGATTACCCAGACTGGCTTAGGAAAGACATAGCAAGGGACATTCAACCAAGTGCAACAATAAAAAGGAAAAGGAATGCTGATTCATTAGAATCTGAGTACAAAAGATTACGCAAACAACTGGCAAGGGCACAAGGGAAAATAGCAAAGAAGAAAAGTTTGGTCGAAGCAAGGAACGAAGAAAAAGGCAAATGACGCAGTAAGGCAGAACTCCTGACAAAACGCATAGAGTCTATCGGCGCATGGGCTAGCGAGGGGATGAACTTTGTGGCAAACAAAGGAATAGAGGAGAAAGGAAGAAAGGCTTGGGAAATGTTGAAGAACTTCAAATTTGACATATCTCGGCTTTTAACTGATGCAGACAATATCATCTTTCAAGGATACTCACCAGAAGTAAGCTTGTCCGAAGAAGAAGAAGAACCTTCTGGGGAAGGATCAACATAAAAGATGTTCACCTGGTCATGATCTAACCCTCTAGCAATGTTTTCTTTCTCTTGCACTGTTTCAATATCAGCCAATGCAACAAAAGTCTAATAAATGCAATATTATCTTTACAATTCATATTTTGTTAGCAAGTGAAATGATACATGTGGCACAAGACGCTTTTCAAATCATCATGCGTAAAATGATCCTTCATATTATAGGATGTATTTTTTATTTGATATGTGTTCATTGCATGAATTCGTCTGTTGTTCTGAGTCTCTTTCTACTTAAGGAATTCTTTCTCCAAATTCAATCGCCTACTGAGGCACCTCCTCTCTCTACTCTATGATTAAATCTTTCGCATGTCCAAACTGTCTCTAAATTCACCTACCAAACTCAAAGTCTATTGCCAAAAGGTTGGCTCGAGTTGAATACCAAGGCAAAGGACATGGTTAAGCGAGTGCACTTGTCAGGGATTTTCCAAAATAAGAAAGTTTTCACAGCAGTTCCCACCAGCCCTCTCATATCTCTACATTACCTCCGCTGCACTACAAACTACCAATAAGGTTTGCCAGTCTGGAAATGTGGGCATTTTCAAGAAGAAAGATGAAGTCTCTTTTGTTGCAACCATCCAAGACCCTACCTTCAACCACTACTATCAAACAGCGCTACCATTTTATCCCTACCCTCATATACCACCTAAATATCTCGCTTAATCCACTTGACATATATTCCACATCACAGCACCAAACCATCCACCATACCAGCAAATACTTAACCCAACTACCGAAATGCACCACCATATTCTCCCAGGCCTCATCCTGATGTAAACCAAAGACCGAAAAGAAACTACACTCCACTAGCCGAATCCCATACTAAATTGTTCAAGAGATTAGAAACTGCCTGGCTTATTTTCCCAAGTACCTCAATTGTTCCAGCAAGCACTACGAACATGGAAAGGAAAATTGACAAAGCAAGAGAAATGTTGGTCAAACTCGAAGGTACATATGACTCGCCTTAAGACATTTTGACACCAATATCCAAGTATCGCTTTTGTTTCTTTAGTCTCCACAGTCACGCCACTTGCAACACATGACTGTAACCCAAAGCACTTTCCAACTCGCTCCAAGCATTCAAAGGGCTAGTGAAAGATAATATTGGAAAGACAAAGGTGTAGCAAATACTTGAGCACAACAACCAAAAAAAGCAAGCCGATTCAACTTGCAAAAGAGAGACAAAATACAATTACAAAGCCATCATCATATAACCAACCTGGAGACCCCTGGAGCATTTGGAAGCATATCCCTATCCACTAGCAAAGATAAAGCAAGACAATTAGGTTATTCGACACACTTCCCATAGCAAGGGTCGAGCTGATAAAAAAGCACATGCGAATAGACTTCTTGGAGCAATTTTGGTCAGTGGCTTTATTGGGGTGATATGAATTCTCATGACAACAACTACAATAGGACGCAACAATACAAGAGTACACATGGCATGAGCAACCTACATTGAGTTCGGCAGCTCAACAATGAGATATTATCCAACAAGGAAAGTTGGTGCAAAGACTATATTGCAGCAGTTGATCGACGAGTATGAAAGACGTTGAAAACCTCTTTGAAAGACACATAGGCGTCATGACAAGCAAATTTGCAAGAAAGGATGACAAATGCACTCAAGGTCCTGGTATTCGTCAAAATCCAACAACCCTTTCTGTTACACAATACAATCTATTCCTTAACACAGCGTCTTTACCACCTTTCATTGATATTCAACTCCTCACCTCCCACTTAAACAAGCGTCGGTCGTTTGGCCACTTTCGAAAAGGAAAAAATATCCAAAATAGTTGACTTTATTTTTATTTCATTTTATTAATTTCGTTTACAATTTTTACTAACTTGTTTGTTTATTTTGCAAGGCACAAAGCTTGACCATTAGAAGAGACTAATATTTCTTAATTGTCTTTAAAGTCGTATATCATAGTTTAATATCCAAGTATTTTATTGCTTAGTTAGTTTAATTAATTGCTTAGAATCCCAATTATAAAGTCCGGCCGGTAACCACATTTGGTGGAGCTTGAGAGGTGCCTAACCCCTTCCTCTCGAGTTAACTTGAACCTCTTACCTAGATTTCTGGTTCGTAGACTAAGTTTCGGAGTTAATTGTAAAATTAGCTAGAAACAAAATAGGTTCCCTAATATGCCTAGTTAAAAAATATGTTAGGTGGCGACTCCAACTCTTTACCCGTGAGTTACCCAATGAGTCGAGCCCTATTTCGAACTTTGGCCGGTTCGGGTAAAAATAGGATGTGACAGTGTGATAGCCTTGTCATCTTTCCAGACTTTATATTTTCAGTAAATATGTATATATTTATAACCAGGTTGCCAGCTCATCTCTATTATTCATAGATTATTAGTAGGTTTAGCAATGATCGACACTCAGTGTCGGTTATCCGTCGCGGCTCTAGGTTGGGTTTTGACACCCCTTATCTGTCATCCCCTTTAGGGCATTTACCAGCTTGGTGGTTGACACATTGAAGTTGTAATCTGGTATCCGAGGTAGGTCTTTGTCTTTGGACACCAAAGAGAACCCCGTGGTGTTCTTTTGGTTACCATTATGATTTGCCCGATCACCGAAGCGTTAGCTTATAGGTGGTCCACCAAGCCTTTGGCTCACATGCTGCCTTTGCGAGTTATATGGCTCATATCGGCCCTTTGAGTTTCCCCTCGACGCCTCAGCACGACGTGATAACTCATGGCGATTCTTATAGTTTAGGCTTCGGCCTGCAGCTCTCTATTCGGCTTCTTCCAACCTTATCTTGTTGGCAGCTCTGTCGTGCAACTCTTTCCACATCTGAGCTTGATATTGTTGAAACTCTTTCTTTAGCTCGGCAGCTACTTCAAAGTTCCAAACATTGATATTTCTCTCAAAGGCCATGGTAGCTAAGTTATCTCTCATGGGGGCAACTCCATTCTGTCGGCTTGGAATCGCTCGGGGAAGTCTTTGATGGGCTCCCCATATTGTTGCTTGATCTCGACGATATCTTCCTTCCTTTGAAGAATCTTTCGTGCCCCAGTGTCAGCCTTGATGAACGCATCGGCTAGCTCTTTGAAATCTGAGATAGATTCCGAGGGCAAATGCATATACCAGCACAACACCCTTTTTTCAAATGTCTCCCCAAAATTTTTCAAGAACATAGACTCATTTTCAGTTTCAATTAAATCATTCCCTTCAACCATCGCCATGAAATCGGTCACATGCTCGACCGGGTCGGTGGTGCCATCATATTTCTTCAAAATTTGCATTTTGAAATGCTTCAGGATTTGAGCTGGAGCAGCCTCGGGTTTGTAAGGCAGCTTGCTACATTGGTCGATGTCCAACGCCTTTTGGGTCTTCCTTACCCTGAGGACGTTTTCGAGTCGCTTCTCAAATTTGGCCTCGACTCGAGCCTCGATCTCTCTTTTTATCTTTTCGAGGTCTATCGAAGAGTTAGTTTCCGCCACGTTGGGAACTAAGGGTGGCTAACGGTCCGGTTAAAACCGGACCGGACCGGAATCGGGCCGGAAACCGGCTCGGACCGGTCTGGACCGGTTGAAACCGGACCGTTTGCCACTAACGGGCGCCGGTTCCGGTACCGAACCGGTGCCACGAAACAAAACCGGGCGGACCGGTATTTTTTTGGACCGGAACCGGCCCGGACCGGACCGTCAAAAAAAAAAAAAAAAAAAAAGAAAAATCTGGATTTTCTAGCCGTTTCTAGCCGTTGGGCAACGGCTCTTTTGACCCCCTAGCCGTTGTCCAACGACCAAAAACGGCCAAATACACCCCTCTACCACCCCATAACCACCCCTAACTATTTTTTTTCTATAAATACCCCATTATTTCATCATATTTTTCACACAAATCTTCCAATTCTCTCTAATTCTCTCAAATTTTCTACAATATTGCTTTTGTTCTACTTTGGCTATTTGTTAAAAATTTATAATTTGGCTACTTTATCAAGTTCTATTTGGAGTTTCTATCAAAGTTATATTTGGCTACTTGGTGAAGTTTATAAATATCAAGTATTGGGTTAATTGGAGGCACTACGTGGTTGAAAATATCAATTTGGCTATTTTTGCAATTTTTCGATTATCAAGTATCCAACTAATTAATTGAAGTGGAGGCTCAAGTTTCAACTTCACCTCAATTATACGGTTATATTTGGTTGGTCGTTCCTACTTCTACTCTTTTATTATTTTTTTGTCATATATATTTATTTTATTTGCTATTATTATGTCTCAACGAGGTTCAATTGGAACTAGTAGTGGGGGGCGGGCACGTGGTCGTAGGGGAAATAGGGGTAAAGAAATTGCTGGTAGTTCTAGTCAGTTCACCCACATAGATGATTCTCAACATTATCATAATATTAGCGCTGATAATATACTTGATCACGAAATGTTAGAAACACGATATGGGAATCAAAGCGGGGGTAATTTAGAAGAAACACCTGAATTTCAAGCTAGTCCACCCGAAGTTCAGTCAGACTTGCCTCCTGAACCTCCTACTAGAATACCGGCTAAACGTAAGGATAGATCTGATGTGTGGGATTTTGCATCAAAGAATGTTGCAGCGCAGACGGCCTCCTGCGGGCTTTGTGATAAGGTGTGGGTTTTTAGAACTGGGGGTAATGAGGGTGGGACGGGTAAACTTAGGCAGCACTTACAAAAGAAACATCCTAAAGAATGGGCAACGCGGGCGGGTGGTATATATTTAGGGACCGAACATGGGGGAGTAGCGCATGATTCTTCTTCGGGTATCCAAGCAAGAATTAACCATTTAACAGGAGGGCTTCTTACTTATGATAAACAAAAGGATAGGGAAGAAATTGCTAAACTAGTTGCCCTCGAGGGTTTACCTTATAGTTTTCCTTCTTGTACTGGTTTTGTTCGTTATGTTCAGGCTGTATATAATCCCTCTTTTAGAGGTTTTCCAAGAACTACTGTTAAAAATGATATTATTAAATTTAAGAACGAATATCAGGATTATTTGCGATATATGTTTGATAACTTTGACACTAGAGTATGTCTTACTACGGATATGGGTCGTTCTACTAATGGATGTGATTATATTACTGTGACTATTCATTGGATAGATCCTGATTGGGTTTTTCAAAAACGTATTATTGCTTATAAAATTGTTGATGAACCACACACGAGAAATTATATTTGTAACAAAGTTTCATCAATTTGTCGTACGTACTGTTTAACTAACAAAGTTTTTAGTACTACGGTAGATAATGTTACAAACAACACAGATGCACTTAGGAGCTTGATACCTATTTTGAACCCTCCTTTTCCTGAATTTTTTCATGTTAGGTGTGCATGTCATATTTACAACTTAGTAGTAAGAGATGGTCTTGTCTTGTTTAACGAAATTATTGCAAAGGTGCAGATAGCTATTACTTATATTTTTAGAAATAAAAACCAAGAAAGAAGACGAGAATGGGAAAGAAAATGTGTAGAATTAGGAATGCCAGTTAGGAGAGTCCCAAAGGAAGTTTGTACTAGGTGGAACACTTTATATGAGGCATTGAAAGTTGCTTATGAATATAGACTGCCTATTTCTCAAATGTATAATAGGCATTTTATGCAAATCTATCACCTTCAAGATCAAGATTGGCAACTTGTTCAACATCTTCTTCAGTTTTTACATAAATTTTATCAAGCTACTTTAGAATTTTCCGGTCAATATTATCCAACTACTCCTACCATGTTATATTATATAGCTGGAATAGCGGAATTATTGAAAATGTATAAACAATATGAAGTTTACTTACCGGCTGTAGAGTTAATGATTGAAAAGTTTAGAAAATATTTTTTTCCAATTCCTCCTCTTTTTTACATTGCTTCTGTGTTGCATCCTGCTTTTAAAATTAAGTTAACTGAACGACTTGTTAGAGAAATATATGGAAATTTAGAAATTACTCCAGATGAAATTGCTACTAATGGGTATCCAAGTGTAGACGAGGCTGTTGCTAAAGTTTATGCAGATACCGTGGCTGTTTTTGCAAAGTATAGAGCTTGGGCAGATACTGCAGAGCCAACGGAACCAATACTATCCACCGGGCAAAGTTCTTCACAGGCAGGAGCAGGAATGCGCACTTTTGGGGGACTTGACGAAAAGTTGCTTTCAGAATAGGACGAGTACTGAGAGGAATACAGCGAGTTCCAAGTGTATTTAATTCAATATCCAAAGAAACTTAACAACTTTGGAACTGCAAATTTGTTGGATTATTGGAAGAATCAAGAATCGCAATTTCCAATTCTTGCAAAAATGGCCCGGGATATATTAACAATTCAAGCTTCATCAGTTGCATCGGAAAGCGCTTTTAGCCAAGGAAGATTTCAAATTGGAGATCACAGATATTCGTTGAGAGAGGAGGCAATGGAGACAGGAGTTTTATTCAGGGATTGGATCAGAGCAGAGCGAAGAAACTTTGGTCTACCAGAACTTACTAAGGAAAGGGGCAGAGCATATATCGATCAAATTTTGAGCGACGGAACAAGTGAAGGGAGTCAAACCGGCAATGAAGAAGAAGAAGAAGACGAAGAACCAGAAGGAGATGATGAACAAGATCAACAACGGCCAGTTCCAAAAGAAAAGCCTACAACTATCCTCAAGAAACTAGCTAATATGTTTAAAAGAATGTATTTTCTAAATAAGAATTTTGAATTTACAAGTTTGAAGTTTAGATGTAATTTGCACTACTTATATCTTAAACAATTCAATAAAATTGCTCCAAGTCTTGGAATTCAATCACAACTATTGTCTTCATACTTTTTATTTTTAATTTATAGTTTGCGCAAAAAATACTACAATTAATTACTAGTTTGTAAATTAGTTCAAATATTGAATTTTGAACTTAAAGAATTAATTCAAAATTTGAATTTACTAAAATTAATTCAAAGTTTGAATATTGAACTTAACAAATTAATTCAAAAGTTTGAAATTTGAATCATCACTTCAACAATTTCATTACTTCAAAGTTCAAATTATAAAAAATACTACAAGTTTTTTAATTCTAAGTTTAAACTTTAATATGTACAAGTAAAAACTAAATAATATTTTGTTGTAATATTTTTCAAAGTTTCCACCACTTTAAATAAAACTCAATGGAAAAACAAAAAAAAAAAAAAAAAAAAAAAACTTATTTGGGCCGAACTGCTGGACCGGACCGGGAGATTGGGCCAACGGCTCTCTTTAAAATATAGCCGTTGGCCAACGGCAAAAAACGGCTATATTTGCCTATCACCCCCCCCTAAATGCCCCCCATACCCCCCAACCTATTTTTATCTATATATACTATAATATTTCATCATTATATCACACAATTTAGCACTTTCTATCAATTTATCTCTCAAATTACTTTCAAAGGCTATTTTCTAAATTTCTTCCAAAATCCAAACAATTATAATGGCTGAAAATCAAGCTCCCGCTGCTCCCGGTCCTACTGAACGAAGACGTCGTTCTATAGTGTGGGAACTTATTATGAAAGATACTGAAACTCAGAAAGCTAAATGTATCCTCTGTAACAAAGAGTGACAATTTTACAGTGGACCCAACAATGGAGGGACGGGAAAGTTTAGGCAACACTTAAAAAAAAAACACAGAACCGAATGGGATAGAATAAATGGCTTTATTCCGCGTGATTGAAAATTTGAGGAGATGGCTAAGGGAATATCTATTTCAATTATGTATTTTCGAATTTCTAGTTTATTTAGTATCTTTGTAATTTTTCGATTTCTAGTTTGTTTTGTCATTTCAATTATTTATTTCTCATTCAATAAACGTTTGTTTTGTTTCATAAACTTTACATTAATAAAGTAACAAACTAGAAGACGTCGTTCAATTATTTATTTCTCATTCAATAAACTTTACATTAATAAATTTTAAAATATAATTTACATAATTATTTTGTTTCATTAAAAAATATAATTTACATAATTATCACAAATGATGTTTAAATAAATTGTTAAGTTTTTCAAATTTTAATTTTATTTGCCTAAAAAAAAAAAATTAAAAAAAACCGTTTACCGGCCGGACCGGACCGGTACCGACCGGCCTAACGGTCGCCGGAACTGGTTCCGATCCGGCACCAATGGTTGAAACCGGCACGGACCTGACCGGTAGACCGGACCACGCCGGTTTTGAAATTTTTTTGGCCCGGTTCCGGACCGGAACCGGACTCCGGTACCGGTTCCGGACCGGACCGGACCGGACCGCTGGCCACCCTTATTGGGAACCATCCTGAAAGGTGGATTGATGTTCGGTGCAGTCCCCGAGCCTCCAGACGTGGCCCCATTTTGTGATCCCACTGTTGTCGCGCCCCCCAGAATGAAGTTCGGGATACCTCTATTTGGAGCCATGGGTGGAGTACCACTGGGGGAGGCCTGATTTCTCACCGAGACCGCTTCCAAGGAGCTACGAAATTCAGCATTAAAGGTTGCTTGCTGGTCGAAGCGTGCTTGGAGAATATTCAAAGAGCGTATAATAAACGCTTGGAAAGGGTCACTTGATCCCGATGAAGAAGGATCTGTTGGAGGTGGTGGTGGTATGGGTGTATCTACCGTTAGAAGTGGGGGTAGTAACGTACCAGTTTGTCCAACATGAGGTAACTGGTGCATATTGGCGTTATCACCATTGTCAGCCATCGCGTGAAAGAAAACGATTTCGCTCAACTTCGGAACAAAGTGTAATTGCTTGAATCCCCACAGACGGCGCCAATTTTTATTGGCCTAAGCTGATTTAGGACAACAAATCAAATTTGGAATGGGTTTACAAGCAATGCTAAGTATCAACGTCAAGTAAAGCAAGAAAATCGAGCTAGCTAATGAACAAAGTAGAATAAGATTTCAATATATGCTTTGGGTACAAATTTTGATAGAGTTTCTGTATATATTTCTGGATGATTATCACATCAAATGAACTACTATTTATAGGTAATAGATACAAGCCATTTCCCCAATGTTTCCCACTTATCTGCCCGCGTTTCACACCTCTGAAAGTGGGGTTAATGGTATGAGATCGTGGGCTGCTTTTCCGCTGAAAATGAAGCGGTTCACCAACGCTGAAATCATCCACCCCGAGGCTGCGAGTCCATTGATTAACTGAGGTGAAGATCTACCGAGGCATAGCCTGACCATATATATCTTCGGTCGAAGCCTTCGACGATCTTGTTATACACTTCGAACCTTGGCTCATGATCAACTATTCGGTGCACCTCGAATCAAGCGCCCGAGGTGTCACTTATACGAACCAATTTTTACCCAATATAAAAGACAATACTTGCAAATTGATAAGTGAAGTGTTGCACGTTTTGATAGCACCTTTTAATTCTTTAGTAACAAAGTAAAATAGAAAAAAAAATAAAATTAACCAAAAAAAAAACAATGAACTGTCCGAATTATTTTATGTTCTTCTGGATTCGGATAGGACGGTAAAATTAGATAAAACTTTAAACATCTACCCCCAACTCTTTAAAAAAAAAAAAAGCAAAAGAAAAATAAAAGAAAAGAAAAAATGGACACACTCGGGCACACAATTCTCTCTCTCTCTCTCTCACACAATTTTATAGATGATTCAAATACTCGATATACTTTGAACGTGCATGCAATTTAAAATGGAAGAAAGAAAAGGAAACACGTACCAATCTAAAAGTTCTTACCAAGTTTATTACACGATCAAAAAATGGTTGATTTACTTTCCTTGCAAAACTAAAATTTTAAAAATATAGCCGTTCATAAAAAAATTTCTTCTTATTTAAATCATGGCTGAACAACGAAGATCTTTCATTAGATTTTCTCATTCAGAAAACGAAGATTTCACAATCTTTTCTTGCAAAAGTAAACATAAAAGATTGAGAAAATCTTCAAGGATATATTATGACTTCCACACGATGTGCTGCTTGCAAACAATTGAGAAGAAGGTGTCCTTCAGATTGTATCTTTTTGCCATATTTTCCTCCAAATAATCCTCAAAGATTTTCTTTTGTTCACAGAACCTATGGTGCTAGCAATGTAGGAAAGATGCTCCAGGTAAGACAGTATTCTTATATCACTTAGTTCGTATATTCACCGTTTTTCAACTTTAAATATAGTTACTGGGTAAGGATATGATCACTTTAGTTGCTATAACACCCTACTAATCAATAAGTTAAAAGCGAGTCACATAGAAAGAAAATAATAAGAAACTATTACTCATACTACGTTCAAAACTGTGGTATAAATTTTAAAACAAAAGAAAAGAGAAAATCTCAAGTAACTTGCATTTATAATTATCAATACTAGTTATGTATTTACAGAATCAAGTTAAACTTTGATATTCAATACGAGTATAGATGTTGATACATTTGTAATTTCACTAGTGAACAAACACGCATGACTACTTTCTCGTCATTTTTGAGCTAATGCTTGTCTTATCCCTCTTGCCTCTTCTCTTATAATAAGAGGAAATAATCAAAAAATGGCATTTTTCCTCATTCTAATTGGTGTATTTTTCTACTGAAATATCAGCAAGTCCAAGAACATCACCGAGCTGATGTAGCAAATTCCTTGTACTATGAGGCTTATTGCAGGATTAAGAATCCAATTTATGGGTGTGTTGGAATTATAAGTGTTTTACATCAAGAAATCTACAATTTGCAATGCCAATTAGCTAAAGTACAAGCAGAGATTAGCGTCCTCGAAGCTCAGGCACAAACACAAGCACAACAAGGGCAACAAATTGAACTTTCACCAACAATATCAGGAAACTCGTTTGGTGATCAAAATGGGGTTTATTCATTATTATCATCTTTTGATCTTTCTAAGTTCCCTTAAATAATCATGTCAGATTCTTTTGCTTGAATAAATCTATTGTAAATCTCGGTATTATCACATAGTACCAATTGCTATTAGATTATCTAGTTTAAGATCTTCAATCGTATTACATACTGTACTATTCTTTAACATGCTCCCAAGTCCCCCA
The DNA here is from genome assembly GCA_037355625.1 of Petunia x hybrida. Taxonomy (NCBI): domain Eukaryota; kingdom Viridiplantae; phylum Streptophyta; class Magnoliopsida; order Solanales; family Solanaceae; genus Petunia; species Petunia x hybrida. The sequence continues at coordinate 27,172,821 of JBBBVM010000041.1, forward strand.
TCATTAATCTCCCCTTATTAACTCTTTATTCACTATCTCAACTTCCATATTTTCGTTCAATAACTAAGTTTGAACACTAACCTGTATATGAGAATTAGCGAAGACATATAATTAACAACCTAATTTCTTCTATCCCATACATTATTAGCATGTGCGTCTGAAAGATCATCTCGTAACATATGCAGCCATGTCCAGCAAGGAAATTGGACAATTATCAAAAATAAAATATCTAAATAGAGAGCACATCTTTTCCATGTATTTTTTGGCCGATGATCTAACTTTCCTAACCATCTATCTTTAAATCTCCTTAATAATTATATCTAATAGATTAATAACAATGTTAGCTAAAATGAGCTGAACACGCGTTTGATGTACACCATTTCAGTCTAACCAATGGACCATAGTAGTGTTAAAAGCAAGACATTTTTAAAGTTTAAAACACTAGGGTTGTTATGTTAGCGGGACTGAATATCAATGATATCCTATATATAAATTTGGGGTTATAATCTTGGGACTAATAATCTCACCCTCTTTATGGAATAAGATAGTATTATAATTTTGGTATGAAATTTATCCCCAATTAATTAATATCACTAACCAATTATGAGATCCCAACTTTAATACCGGAATTATTGTCCTTATCACACCAACAAAACGACCCCTTAAAGGATAAATCGGGCAGGGACCTCTATTCAAAACAGATATTTAAAAGTAACTTTCTTTTATGGTCATTTGGTATTGTTGTTCCTTACGTTCAATGAATTAAGCAGAAACTGAAATAGAAATGCAGAAACATTTATTAAGAGAATCCGAGCCCACAAGTTTCTCGTATTTCTTTTGGGAATTTAATCCCCTCACAGTTGTCCAAGGTTAACGGATTAGTACCTCCAGGATAGAACTGTGTAACAGTTCTGTAATACCGACATTTCAAACAACAGAACTCGGCGAACTCAAAGAAACGAAGCAAATCATACGATAATTACTTTTTATTTTAAGAGTTAATGCAGAGAGAGAGAGAGAGAGAGAGAGAGAGGGGACAACTTCAGAATTTTCGTAAGGAAAATCTGCAGAAATGGAAAGGTATTTATAGCCAAACAGGAAAGTTGGAATGAATAGGTGCCACTTAGGCAACCTTTCAGAAGTGGCTAATTTCAAACTACGTCCACTATAGTGGTTGTTTATAAAGAATCAAAGGGAAAATAAACTGAAAAGGAAATTAAAACACCATTATAAAACAGTCAGAAATATTAGTATAAAATATCAAAATATCAAAGTGAAATAATTTTTGTGATCCAAACAATTAATCAATCGTATTATTTACAAAAAGCCGAAGCTAAGCACGCTTCCCTTATTCTCAATTCTTTTAAGAGTTAGTAGAAGGATTCCTGTATTTAAACTCAATAAAAGTTTGTTTTTCCTCCCTAAATAGGACAAAGTTCCTCTGTAAGAGGAGATTTTCATTTCCCTCCATTTACCACACACCCTTTCACCTCCAAAATCCAACACGTATAGTGGAAGTCATCTTTTAGAAGGAAGTTGTTTTCTTGTGTTTGTTTACAAAAAATACTCCCCCGTCCCAAAATGAGTATCTACCTTTCCTTTTTTGTTTGTCCCAAAATGAGTGCCTCTTTTCTTTTATGGCAACTCTTTAAATCTAAAATTTATTTTGGACCACAGGATTTAAAGACTCTGGCCCACATTACATACATATTTCATTTTAAACAACAGAATTTAAAAGTCTTCCATATTTTCTTAAATTTTGTGCCCAGTCAAACCCAGACACTCATTTTGGACGGAGGGAGTATTAGAAAACACATTCCATCAAATAAGGAAAAATTTTCTCTCTCACTTATAGAATGATCGGAAGCTTTTTTTCTTACCGTTATCTTAACTTTTAACTCCAAAGGACTTGCTCCAACTAGCCTTATATATTATTATATTAATTTTTAATACCCAAAAGTTGTTGGGATCGAAATAATATGGCATCATGCGGAAGCCACCTAAACATGATGACGATAAATCGGATATAAAAAGACATATTGAAAGACGTTAATTGAAAGTGGTTTGGACAATTGGCCTACGTATTTGGGAGAGAAGTCTCCCCTAAACATAATTCACCTATGATTACATTGTGGAATTAGATCGTGTTGTTGTGAAAAAGAATATCATCTATTTATAGTTGTCTATTACTTCTCCTCTAAGTAAAGGATAGGTATAAAGGAGATTTATTCTATTTAGAACTCTTTTTCATTCTTTTCAAGAAAAGAGTTCTAATAGGTTAGAAATTCAGGGCAAAAACCCTAATAAACCCTAATAATTCTCCCCTTGGCCTGAATTTCTGACAAATGAATCTTGATCTTCCTTCTTCACATGTTCTTCAGACTGCTGCTTGTCATGTTTAAAATTTTATTTTGGTTAAAAAGAGCTCAACAATGGGTTAAAAAGGAGCCCAAATATAGGTTAAAAGGAGCTCATGTGTTAAGAATAAGTATGAATTAAAACTGACATTGGTTAAAAGTAGCCCAAATATTGGTTAAAAAAGAGGTTTTGTTTTAAATATGTAGCAGCATGTATTTTTAGAAGTACCGTTGAAATTTTATCTCCGCTTGTAGCATCGTAGCCAAAATCTTGATAAAAACTTCATTATTGTCAATTGGTTGCAGCTAAAATGAACCCGCCTTGAACTTGTCTTCAACTTCGTCAACCTGGCTCATCGAACCATTGGTTGAATTTGGCTTTGATACCACTTGTTGGAATCGAAATAACATGGCATCATGCGGAAGCTAACTAAACATGATGACGATAAATCAGATATAAAAAGATATATTAAAAGACGTTTATTGAAAGTGGTTTGGCCAATTGAGCTATATATCTGGGAGAGAAGTCTCTCCTAAACATAATTCACCTAAGACTACATTATGGAATGGGAGAATTACACAAATATACTCCTAATACCAAATTTATAAAAAATACCAATACTATACCATTTTACAAAACATACCAATACTTTTTTTACAAATCATATACAACTTCCACTAAAACCATACAAATGAAGGTTTTACCCCTCCCACACCCATTGCTCCCAGTCACAGGGTCGGCGGTAGGTAGCCGGATTTTTTTTATAAAAAAATATGAAAAATATATAAAAAGGTATAAAACATACAAATTAAACATTCATACACGATATACACTTATACAAAATAGAATATACAAAATATATACTTCAATACACCCCAAAAATACAAAGACATAAAATAAATTTGTGGATATACAAAAAACTTATTCACATACATATGAAACACACATACACATAAATACCAATATCTAAAAAAATATAAAAAATTTAAAAATACAATTTTGCCAAATATATACTTGAAATAAAAATACACAAATATACAACAATATACAAAGATATTCAAAAAATACAAAAATATAAATAATACACACATACAAAAAGGAAAAGGGGAAAACAAAAACAGATCTGAAAAATCCCATCAAATAACTCACCGAAAAACTTGAATCGGAACAACATCCACTGCGATGCAGCAGTGCCGCTGCACTGCAGCGGCTGCAGCTCCGGAGATAAGTGAGGAGAAACGGCGGGGGGTGACTGGCTTGCCGGATCTTCTCAACGGAGGGAGGGGAGGGACGGCGGCGGGTGTGGGTGGTGGATGGGTGGAAGAGGGAAGAGAAGGAGAGAGGAAGAATCTAGGGTTTTATGATTGGGGGTGAGTGTGAAGTGAAAAATGGTATGTTTTGTAAAAATGTGTAAAATTATCGGTATATTTTGTAAATGTGTAAAAATATCGTTGGTTTTTATAATTTAGCTATTATGATTGTAAACTGATGTAAATTTTCCTTATGGAATTAGATTGTGTTGTTGTGAAAAGAAGATCATCTATTTATAGTTGTCTATTACTTCTCCTCTTAGTAAAGAATAGGTATAAAAGGAGATTTATTCTATTTAGAACTCTTTTTCATCGTTTTCAAAAAGAGTTCAAATAGGTTAGAAATTCAGGGCAAAACCCTAACAAACCATAATAAAAGTTGTACCAAAAACTCTCTTGACTCTTAGTAATTATATTATAATCATTTAATTTAGAAGTACATGTTTGTTATTTTAAAAGTTAATCACTCACCAACCAAGCACCAAAAAATATATTTTTCATGAAAATATATCCGCTATACCATACACACTTAAAATTTTATAGGCCGACGTACAATTTCCGATATTCGAAAATTGGAAGTGTATCTATATCTATATCTATATCTATATATCCTCTAATTGAGAACTATAGGCAAGTGATGTGGCACCTCTATATAGCCACCATTCCATCAAATTATATAGAAAACAATTGTTTCAAGAAACATCCATATTTCAATGGAAAATGGATTCCCAAAATCTTATTTCTTTCTCCAAAGGAAACGTTACAATGCAATCATCATAATAATGGTTATAATTAAATTAGCAATAAATGTAATAAAGTTATACATTGAAGTGATCAATAAATGATGAATCATGATACATCAATGACCATGAAATATCCTTCAATGTTGGTGATAACGGAGCATTATCTTCAAGTATTCCTTTCTTTCTGCTGCATAATATTCTATTGAAACATTGCCCATTAATTTTTAGTTTCTTTATGTAATTCTCAATGTCAGTAGACGCTCTCGATCTCTAGCAAGTGTGCATATTGCTATTGCAGCTCCTTATTATAAACCAAAGGCTACATGCGTGACCTTGTTCTATCATATTTTTCGTTTCTGTCACTTTATTTTTCGTTATATAAATTTTATACTTGCAGAAGAAAATTGTGTGCAGATTCTTAGAAATTCTAATGGAGCTTGCGAGGAGAAAAATGGATGTCGTAATCTTCGAGGTTGAAAATTGACCTTAACATGTCATGAAGGTGGCCTTTTATTGACTTTGTTAGTAACGATAATATATTTTCATGTTCCAACAAGCTACTCTTTAATATAAATATTTTTATTTCGTAGAACAAGGTGAAAATATATACTAACATCGTGGAAGATGATGATCTGAAAAGGAAAAAGAATGAGACATACAAAGGAATACGGTGTTTAATTAATAAATTTTTAATGTGAATATGGTGAATACCTCTATTCATCTTCTTCTGTTTCTCATTTTTAAGTACCTTTTTTTAAGTTTACATAAAGGAAAAAAAAAACAGGAAGCAGCAGCTCAATGATGTTGTAATTATCTTTGGTTTCTTAATTGGTTATGCCTTGAGTCTTTTTGTAGTTCTACATTTATTTTGACATTTTTGGTTGAAAAATGAAGAATGCTTGTTCATTCTCTCCCTTTCCTCTTCATAAAGCTTCACGTCCTCTTTTTGTGCTCACATGTTTGATCAAAACATAGTCTATTTCTTTTATCTTCTTTTGGCAATTCCTTCTTATCAAAATTTTCATAGTTGAGGTAATTTTCCATTCAAAATTCTATCTTAAATCGAAAGATCATGAAGCGCTACAGAAACACAACAAATAATATTGGTATTATTGAAGAAATTTGTAATATTTAGTTTTAGTTTTCCTTCTCTCTAGATCAATTGTATGTCTCCTGTAATTTTTAATTTTAATTCATAAATAGTTTTCTAATAGTTGGAGACTAGAAAAGCTTGCAAAAGATTTTACATCATAAAATTTTACAACAAATTATACTCATATTGACAAATAAAGCAACCGTTAACAATTTTTATTTTACCTTTTATTTTCTTTTTGCGGAATTAAGTCATTGTGTTTGATATGGAGGAAAAATAATTATATTTAATACTACGAATCAATCCTAAAGTTGAAAACTATGACTTTCTAACACTAACACAAAAGGTAAGGTGTTTGTATCTGAATTCGATTTATAACTACAATCTATACAAACTAAAGAGTAAGAAACATTTATATGTATATGTAGAAAACGATAGCGTCTTTCGCAAGCTTGAATTTGAATTTCATACTGTTGCAATTAACGTCATATGCTCTTCTATTTTCCTCTCCCACTCCATTCCTTAGCCAATGAAAAGTATGTTATAAAATTGTGTATAAAATAATAATAGTTATGGAGGTACACCGGTAAATAATGAAAGGCTAAAAGAAATTATATGTAGAGAATCCTGAATGAAAAGAGATCAAATGATTAGTAAAAGGATTGAAGAAAGTTAAAGTTAGGTGGAATGAAGACTACATGCTTTAGTATTTATAGTGATCAGTTCAATTAGTAACTTACACTCATAAGAATAGTTATAACGTATATTAAGCAAATATAATTAGTGTTAAATGTATTAAATTTGATAGAATAGAATTGATAATAAACATACCTAAACACAATAATGTTTGACAACCTAGAAATCGAAAGTGAAAGTTGATAAATTCTAGAAACAAAAATTATATATAGGCATTCGGCAGCAATTTGCTTTTAAGACCATCATATACTACGTAGATGATAAACAAACAGTTATATTTTGACTCCTTAATTACCTCATTTAAGTAGATACTATCTCATAGTATGTAAATCTTTCGCTGCTTCTCTTGCGGTTTCATCTGCATAGTCCTATTCAACAATTCTTGACACTTTGGAGTGAAATGAATGAGAAGAAGAAAGTGAGTAAAATAGACCAAAATAAATCATTGGCCATAGAGACATGCCACATCACCTGGTAATTCCCTACTCTATATTAAATTTACAAAGGAACTACAAATAATAATATTTCGAATGAATAAATAACACGTGTAAGGTCAAATGCTCATGATCCATCGATTTTGATCCTCCAATAATCCTGTAAAATAGATAGCAATTTTTTAATAAATATGAAACATCAATAGGAAAACAGTGTGTCTCTTTGCAAATCTTCTCCAATCTGCAAAAACGACCACAACAAATAGAACGTGCAAAAATTAAAGAGGCTATGACATTGTCACACTACAACTAACAGATACAGTGCATAAATTACCATACAGTAAGAATATTATCAAATGAATCTTGAAAATAACATCATTATTTCAAATACAAAATAATCACCATAAACATAGCAAAATCCAAATACCTCACATGAAAACTTACATCTTAATTCAACATATTCAATTACCATTGTAGTAGTTATCTTCCAATAGAACATCTAATCAACGATTTGGTTCTCTTCTCCGGCAATAGACCGAGAAAATAAGAAGCAAGGTGCTAGATACATATGTTCAAGTCACTTATGGACTATAAATAGTGTATAAGGACACATTGATGAATATGAATAGGTATGGAAGTTCATACAAAATCATTATATTACATGTTAATTGCAGAAACAATTATGCACCAATTAATTTGCACAATTAAATATATCAACTACAATTGGCAATACAAAACAAACGGCAGAGAAGCCTAATGGCTGGTTTAATTACCTTTGTGGGCCATCATCCAATTTAATATCTACAATCACAGTAAACAAAACGTAAATGTATAGTTGAGATTACAAAGCACACTACATGAGGTAGATAGGAGGAAACAAAAAGTGAACATTTCTTCACATTTTGATAAGAATCCTTGCTATAAAGCTATGTCATCTCACTCTTCTATGTTTCTCAATTAAATCTTCTAATTGAGAACTATAGGTAAGTGAACTGGCATACCTCTATGGTCACCATTCTATCAAAATGTAAGAAAAATAATATTTATTTATTTTCTTAATTTATGGCCTTTTAACTATTTTTTTTTTTACCACAAGATGTGGTTAAAAACTAAGGATACGTTAGCAATTAGCATATCTTCTGTCCTCATTATTCTTCCTCATGCTCTCTTTCCTTCTAATTACGGCATTAACTTCCTAATTTATTCCCACCACGTTTTGAGAATCATAAGTAGTATTTAATTGTATTTAGTAGATTTATTTGCCTTAAATACATATTGTGAACTATAATAGCAATATATCTAGACTATAAAACTTTATTTTTTCATCTATTTGGAATATATTTTACACCACGATTATACATGCACTCGAGAGTACGTCAAAGGTACATACAAATCTGGTAGAACCAAAATGTTCAAGTGATATTGTAAAGATTCTTGCCTTGGATGGTTTGCTCACAAAATTTAGCAAATCCTCCAAATTAAAGCCTCAATATGGTGGAGAATAATTGTGAATCCAGAATTCCATGAAGGATTGAAGGTATATATCTTCTTTATGGGGACTAATATTAGTTATTTATGTTATGTGCTATATACCTTAATGTATGCTTCCTTGATGTTCCTGTTTCTTCCCAAATTTCCAGTGTAATTCATTAATCTTTTCTTAAAAGAAGTTTTCTATCTGTCTTTCTTTTTTTTCTATTTCAGAGCCTATGGAAATGTTGATGTGCAACGAGATATTTGTTGAATTTATCGTGGGTTATCTAATTATTTTTTTGATAATTAGACAAAAAGAATATTTTATCTGATAATAGAAGTGTAGACAATTTTTTACTTTTGAGTATCTGTAGCAGTAGTAGTAGTAATAAGATTATGATGAGTAGATCGATTCCATCATATTGTAAAATACAAGATCATACAGCCTATTTGGTGTTGAGGCTTGAGGGAAGTGTCCTCAAACGTTATCCATTTCCTTTGTCAAGTTTGTATATTAGAGCACGTCTTAGTTAAGTTAGTTAATTAATCTAGCTATATAGAAACTTAAAAATAAACAGACGAAAATAATGACAATAACAATAAACGAAATTTCTCCTTCAGTTAGTACTTTGCTTAATTTTTTTCCTTTGGTATACATAACTATATATATTAGTTTCTATTTTGTCAAGAATATGTTGTAGTAATAATATGATGTATTATTTGAATGTTTTATACTCTTAACTATAAAGAAATAGTAAATAAATACTTACTAATAATTTAGAAATCAATCAAGGGCGGATAACTTTTATTTGTTGTAGAATATAAAATGAAAAAAAAAATCATTCAATTAACGATGAGGTATTCTCATATTTTCCATCTTTACACGAATAATGAATCTGCTTTATTATTTTTAATATAGGATATCAGGAAACAGTCATTTCGTAAGATCAATGAAAGAGCTTTCATGATGCAGCCCGAACACGTGCTGATCAAGTGTTCGATCCACCGAGGAGATCGATGACACGAAGCCAAGCCAAGCTGCTGCACGATGTGCACATTCACTTAGCTTGGCCGAAGGAAAATAATTGCTCCGAAGCTGAGTGGCCGGGCTCAAGAACCGAAGGCGTTATCTTCAGATTTGAGCCCGACGCCAAAGTGACCGAGGACAATGAGCTCGAAGACATGTGAGCATCCGAGGACAATGAGTTCGAGCAAGCAACCACGCACCAAAGTCAAGACTGCCGAACACACAGTTTAGCTCAGCCCTGCGTGGCTTGTTTTTATTAGTCATTTGTGACTATTTACTACTTTATCCTTAGACTAGCCTATAAATAGTCTATTTCCATTTCATTGTAGAGGATACAGTTTTGAGTTTATGAAAAACATAGCAAGTGCTAATGTGAGTCTCCGATGGAGCCGAACCCCGACGAGGGCTTTTAAAGAACTTGTGTCAATCGGTGTGATTCGTTTGAACAATTTCTTCTTGATCATTCAATTTGCAAGAAGCGGGTCTTTCTTGAGGATTGTTGCATAGTATAGGTGCGTCTTGAATTTCCTTTAAATCGAGCTTTGAGACAGGTTCCTCACTGTTCTTTTGAATCGAAGCAAGATTTGTCTTGCTTCTATCTTTACTTTTCTTGTCATTTTCTTCCGCGTTTCGTGTTTAGCATTTCCTTCGGGTTTGCTTGCACCATCTTGGTAACAGAGCAAGGTTTGAGTTTGTTCTTCTGTTCATTAAAATCGTGCTTGTGTCTTCAGTTTCAGCTTTCTTCCGTGTGTTTGATTGTTGTTGCTGAACATTAAAAAAAAATTGTAGAAAACAAAAATTCAAAAATTGTGTTTGATTGTTGGTTGTTTGGATTAATCAACCATTGATTCTTGTTCATCATTGTTTCCTGATTCCAACGAGTACCCGACGTACCATTTTCGTGACTAGGGTTTCTTGGTGAAATTTTGGACTGTTTTGAGCTTTAATGGTGGATGAACTCGAACCCCAATCGTGTTTGGTTGGAACCGATGAAGATTGGTGGTTCTTCAGTGATTTGGGTTTGTTTTGTGCTTGAAAATTCGAAGTTCTGTTTGAAATTCATTGTCCGTACGCCGGAAAATTGTTACGAAATCGTAACAGTGTACGACACGAACGAGCTGGTTCTTAGCTCGAAGAACTTGAACTGATTTCCTTCGTTGTTGTTGGAACCGGCGTTGAAGAAGCAACCCAGGTCTGTTGAAATTCATGGTCAGTGAACCGAAGTGATTTGTCCGTACACCGGAGCTAAAGATTCACTGTTCCATTGAAGAAGAAAGGGGTAAAGTGTAAAGATCAAAACCCCAGGTGAAAATTTGTCGGCTGAAAAGAGGAAGTGGATAAGGTAAAACCCTATCCGTACCAAGGAGGGACCACTCTTGTACGGACAAGAGTTGGTGTGTTAGAAAAAGATTCCAAAAGGGAATCAAAGGATAGATTCCCCTAGGTTTTCAATTTCTTCTGTCCGAAATTCTAGTTAGTGGATCTTTCGAGTAATTTTCCTACTCGAGGTCGTACTAACTCATTTGAGCTTAATAGGAACTCGTGCGTGGGTGACCGAAGTCCAACTTCGTAGAAAATTCTTTGACTTCCCTAAGCGCAAGAGTAAATAGCTGTCCGTTCCATTGAGTCAAATCAACTCACTCTTCCCGAAGTAAGACATCGTAACTTGTCAAATTCGAAGGAATTGAGAGAAGTTGATCAACCGAGGAAGCCATTGGCTACAAGTTCTTGAGTGACCAAAAGAAAACTGAACCCATAAATTGAGTGGACCCGAGTGACACCCATCAAAGGTGAGGGAGTGTGTGAGGTGATGGCAAAAGTATTGAGAAGCCCGATGTGTCGTTGGCCGATCTCATGGCTGCGATACAAGGCGTCAGTGCCGAAGTAAGAGGAGTGAGTGTTCGAGTAGTTCAAATCGAACAAGGAAGTGCGTCCATGGCCATGAATGGGTCCGGCGCTGGAACTAGCCACTCCACTCCAATGAAACCTGAGTTGTATGCTGAGCTTGTTCGACAACATCAGTTGACGAGTGAAGCAATTCGAAGAGAACTTAACTTGGGCAATCCCCGAGCTGGCTATCAAAACTTGGGCATTCCCCGAGGAGAGAGGATACCACTTCCAAAAGCCCAAAGAGATCTTGGAGCCGTTGTTGAAGAGGTTGATGATGAGGAATTTCCCGAGGACGAGTATGAGCATGAGCCGCCATTCGCTCAACGAAGGCAAGCTCACCGAGGTCGTGGAAATTTCTGAGGTCGAGGCGCAAATGTTGAACGACATATTGAGCGTGAGGCTGATGATCGATATGATGAGTATCCCGAACAGGTTCGTGGTGTTCGAGACTCAAATTTGAACAGTGTCAAGATCACTATTCCACCCTTTAAAGGAACTAGTGATCCAGATGAATATCTTGAATGGAAGCTTAAGATGGAGCGCATCTTTGAAACCAATGAGATGACCGATGAGAGAAAAGCTGCCCATGCCATTGCTTCGTTCGAAGCTTATGCATCTACGTGGTGGGAAGCTGATAAAAGGCATAGACGAAAGAATGCCTATCCCATAGTCAATACTTGGCCACAGTTGGTGAGAGCAATGGATGTTAAGTATTTGAGTGCTAAGTACTGGCAAACTCAAATGCAAAAGCTCTATGAGCTAAAGCAAGGGTCCAAGTCAGTCCAAGAGTATCATGATGAGTTTGAAAAGATTCGATTGAATCTTGATCTGACCGAAGAAGAAGAACAAGCCATTATCCGGTTCAAAAATGGCTGGGCTCGGGATGTGTCATCTCAATTGAGGCTACACGTGTATCACACGTTGGAAGACCTGTTCGATGCTGCCACCGAAGCTGAAAAATTGGTGAAGGATGATAAGGCAAACCGGTATCGAGGAGTCACTACTTCTGCTCCTTTGAACCGAGGTAAAGAGTGGAAGAGTCCAAACCAAACAAATGCCAACACTGTTCGAGATTCGAAGAGACCCTTCGAAAGGGGTGTGACCGGTAACCAACCAAGAGAAGTGGGAGGTAAAGTTCAACTCAACTCTCCTAGTGCTTCAAATATTCAGTGTCACAAATGCAAAGGTTATGGTCACATGGCAAAAGAGTGTCCAACTCACAAAGTTATGCTTCTGCTCGAAGATGGAACCGTCCATGAGCAAGCGAGTGACACCGAGGAGGAATTTATCGAGGAGATTGACCGAGCTGAAGGTGATGATGATCGTGAAGCTACCGAAGCTGATCATCCGGAAATGTTTCTTGTGGTTCGAAGGAATTTGAGCTGCATGACTCTTAAAGAAGAGGACAACCAAAGAGAAAACCTCTTTCATACCCGATGTCGAGTAAGGGGAAAGGTGTGTTCGATGATCATTGATTCTGGTAGTTGTGCAAATGTGGTGAGCCAAACTTTGGTTTCACAAATGGGACTAACTACTTTGAAGCATCCCCACCCTTACAAATTACAATGGCTGAATGAGTGTGGAAAATTGAGGGTTGTTAAGCAAGTGTGGATCAAGTTCAGAATTGGAGAATATCAAGATGAAATGATATTCGATGTGGTGCCGATGCAAGCTTGTCATTTGCTATTGGGATGACCGTGGCAGTATGACCGGTCAGTCATTCACAATGGAAGATCCAACACTTACACTGCAAGGCTTGAATGGAAGAGTTTCATACTCAAACCCTTGTCTCTAAAACAAGTCACCGAGGACTATAAACGGATGAAGGAATTGAAAGAAGCGGCCAAAGCTAAGCTTCCGATGGGAGCAAAATTGGGGCCCGAAGAGACAAACTCACTGCCCGAAGCAAAAGGAATCTGTGCAATCATGCAACCGGGTGAGTTTCTACGAGGCAATGACAACGGTCAGATGATGATTTGCCTCGTGCACAAGGGTATCTTTCTAAACTCCAATGATGATTTTGCTAATGATAACCCTTTGCCTAGTGCTGTACAAAGTATTTTGCAGGACTTCGGAGACATGTTCCCGAAAGAAATGCCAGGTGGATTGCCTCCGTTGAGGGGAATCGAGCACCAAATTGACTTCGTACCGGGGTCACAAATCCCCAACAAACCTGCATACCGGTGTAATCCCGAACACACCAAAGAGCTCCAACGGCAGGTTGATGAGTTGTTGAACAAGGGCCTTGTTCGGGAGAGCTTGAGTCCTTGCGCCGTTCCAGTTATACTTGTCCCAAAGAAAGATGGAACATGGCGAATGTGTGTTGATTGCCGAGCAGTCAACAAAATAACGGTAAAGTATCGTCATCCTATCCCACGATTAGATGACATGCTAGATGAGTTAAGTGGTTCTTCATGCTCTACGAAGATAGACCTCAGGTCCAGTTACCACCAAATCCGAATGAAACCCGGAGACGAGTGGAAAACCGCATTCAAGACCAAATTCGGTCTCTATGAATGGTTGGTGATGCCTTTTGGCTTATCCAATGCACCGAGCACATTCATGCGACTGATGAACCATGTGCTCAAACCGTTCATAAATAAGTTTGTTGTCGTTTACTTCGATGACATACTTGTTTATAGTAAATCTATGGATGAACATGTTGAACACCTAAGGCTAGTGCTTGATAAGCTTAGAGAAGATAAGTTATACGCTAACTTCAAGAAATGTGCCTTTAGTGTTAAGCGTGTAGTCTTTCTAGAATTCGTTGTCAGTGCTAATGGTGTCGAAGTCGACGAGTCAAAAGTCGAAGGCATCAAAGATTGGCCAATTCCAACCTCGGTATCACAAGTTCGTAGCTTCCATGGCTTAGCTAGCTTTTACCGAAGGTTTGTTCGTGACTTTAGCACCGTGGCAGCTCCTACTGGTTAAGAAAGACAATCCATTTGTGTGGGGAGAGCCCCAAGAAAGGGCTTTCCAAGAGTTGAAACGGAGGCTTTGCTCTGCCCCGTTGTTGCAACTCCTTGACTTCGGCAAAGCATTCGATGTCGAGTGTGATGCGTCAGGAGTTGGGATCGGAGGAGTGCTGATGCAAGAGTCGAAGCCGATCGCTTACTTTAGTGAAAAGCTTAAGGGTGCAACTTTGAATTACTCTACGTATGACAAAGAGTTGTATGCCCTCGTTCGAGCACTCGCCCATTGGTAGCATTATTTGTGGCCTCGAGAGTTTGTGATCAAAAGTGATCATGAGTCCTTGAAGCATCTCCGAGGACAGGAGAAATTGAACCGAAGACATGCTAAATGGGTGGAATTCATTGAGAGCTTTCCCTATGTAATTCATTACAAAAAGGGTAAAGACAATGTTGTGGCCGATGCGCTATCAAGGAAATTTGCCTTAGCGACCACTCTCGCCTCTAGGCTCATGGGATTTGAAAGCATCAAGTCGATGTACGAAGACGATCCCAAGCTGAAATGCGTTCGTGACGCAATCTTGAGTGGCCGAAGGGTTGAGAAATATCAATGGCATGATGGCTACCTCTTCAAGAATGGGAGGGTTTGTGTGCCAGTGTCATCGTGGAGAGAGCTCTTAGTTCAAGAAGCTCACTTTGGTGGACTGATGGGACACTTCGGTGTCGACAAAACTCTTGGTATCTTGACCGAGCAGTTCCATTGGCCCAAAATGCGACGAGATGTGGAAAAGCTTTGCAACGCTTGCCTCGTTTGTAAGAAAGCTAAATCGAAGTCCAACCCTCATGGTTTGTATACACCATTGCCTGTGCCTGATCGACCTTGGGTTGATATATCCATGGACTTTGTGTTGGGATTACCGAGGTCAGGGGGAGGACATGATAGCATCTTCGTTGTGGTTGATTGTTTTTCAAAAATGGCTCACTTTATTCCTTGCAAAAAGTGTGATGATGCACAACATGTAGCTACTTTGTTTGTTTCTAATGTGTTCAAATTGCATGGCGTGCCTCGTACTATTGTGAGTGATCGAGACTCAAAGTTCTTGAGTCATTTTTGGAAGTGTTTGTGGGGTGCCCTCGACACCAAGTTACTATTCTCGACGTCTCACCATCCTCAGACTGATGGACAGACCGAGGTAGTTAACCGAACCGTGGGATCTTTGCTTCGAGCAATGACCAAAGGCAAGGTTGGGAACTGGGCTGATCGTTTGCCCATGATGAAGTTTGCATTCAATCAAACGGTGCATCGAATGATAAATATGACCCCATTTGAATGTGTGTATGGTTTTAATCCTTTGATTCCACTTGATTTAACCCCATTGCCTCGAGATTCTGTTCTTGATTTTGAAGGTACTAGACGAGCAGCTGCTTTGATCGAATTGCATGCAAAGGTGAAGAAGAACCTCGAGGAAGCCTATGCAAAATTTTCCTTAAAGAAAAATAAGGGGCGTAAAAAGCTCGAATTAAAGAAGGGAGATTGGGTTTAGGTTCACTTCCGAAAGGAACGCTTCCCGAACCAAAGGAAAGGAAAGTTGGCTCCTCGAGGGGATGGTCCATTTCAAGTGTTGACCAAGATCAACAACAATGCTTACGTGATCGACCTCCCTGGTGAGTATAACGTGTCCAACACCTTTAATGTTGCTGACTTAGTTCCTTGTGTTGTAGGTCAAACTTCGGAGGACGAGGAGGGCTCGATTTCGAGGACGAAATCTTCTCAAGAAGGGGAGGATGATGCAGCCCGAACACGTGCTGATCAAGTGTCCGATCCACCGAGGAGACCGATGACACGAAGCCAAGCCAAGCTGCTGCACGATGTGCACATTCACTTAGCCTGGTCGAAGGAAAATAATTGCTCCGAAGCTGAGTGGCCGGGCTCAGGAACTAAAGGCGTTATCTTCAGATTTGAGCCCGAAGGCAAAGTGACCGAGAACAATGAGCTCGAAGACAAGTGAGCATCCGAGGACAATGAGTTCGAGCAAGCAACCACGCACCGAAGTCAAGGTTGCCGAACACACAGTTTAGCTCAGCCCTGTGTGGCTTGTTTTTATTAGTCAGTTGTGACTATTTACTACTTTATCCTTAGACTAGCCTATAAATAGTCCATTTCCATTTCATTGTAGAGGATACAGTTTTGAGTTTATGAAAAACATAGCAAGTGCTATTGTGAGTCTCCGATGGAGCCGAACCCCGACGAGGGCTTTTAAAGAACTTGTGTCAATCGGTGTGATTCGTTGGAACAATTTCTTCTTGATCATTCAATTTGCAAGAAGTGGGTCTTTCTTGAGGATTGTTGCATAGTATAGGTGCGTCTTGAATTTCCTTTCAATCGAGCTTTGAGATAGGTTTCTCACTGTTCTTTTGAATCGAAGCAAGATTTGTCTTGCTTCTATCTTTACTTTTCTTGTCATTTTCTTCCGTGTTTCGTGTTTAGCATTTCCTTCGGGTTTGCTTGCACCATTTCAAGACCGCGCAATGCGCGGGCAAGTTACCTATATTTACTTGCATTTTGTAACTTCTAAATTATTCAGCGGTTAAACATTGATGAAGTGAAATTTGTTCTATAAATGGATCATGAAAGTGCATTGCATGGTTATTATACGAAAACAGAAAAACCACTACTAAAAAAACAGGGATTTTCGACCGCCAAATCGGTCGAACAACGGTCGACATGTCGATCGATCTTCGACCGATTGAGGTGGTCGAATAAAATTAGGTCGAAATAGTCCTTTGACCGAATTTCGGTCGACATTTCGACCGCCCTTCGACCAATTTTCGGTCGAAGAACGTGGACCATTTTTTTTAAAGTGACTAGTTCTTCGACCGAAGTCGACCATCGACCGAAATTCGGTCGAAGGCCTATCGAACGATTTTCGGTCGAAGGACCTTTCAACCGAGGTTGGTAAATTGTTTTGACCAACTTTCGACCAAAAATCGGTCGAAAACTTGTAAAAACCTGCAACATAAAATCTGAAATTAGCCCTACACCACCTGTAAATTTAGCAACACGCAGAAAAACCAGACAAAACACATTCATAAACGATATTCAACAAGGCTAACAAAGCCAAACAATAGAAACAAGTCTTTCAACATTAGTTCTAGTGTTACAATTATCAAATAAACTTAACAAACAGTTTAATGTTCAACTATCACTACTACTGACTAGAACCCGAACTAGACACGGCATCAGACTCAGACGAAGAACGGTGTCGACGTCTGCTATTTCGCTTTACTTTGCCTTTTTTTTTTCTTTAATGAGGATTTGTTGCATCATTTCATGCATTTCTCTTTGATGAGCCTCTTATGCTAAGCGCATAGCTTCATTTTGTCTCTTCAGCTCTGCGATCTCCTCTTTCACCCGAGCCATTTCTCCAGGATCAGCAGAGCTTGAAGAAGCAGTAGAACACGAGCCCAAATAGTTCGATTTATGCTTGCCAGATGAATACAGAGTTGCAAGGCCATATGCGGACCCCTTCTTCACCCCTCCGACCGCTTCCAATCATAAATTGGTTTCTTGCTCGAGCGTTAGGGGTGCTGGGGTACTGCTTCCGCTTTCAGATTGTTGAGTCGAGGTCCAGTCTTCAACAGCCTTTGTAGCTCTTTCCTGAAAAACAGAAATATATCAACGGTACAAATATGAAGTATAAACATTGAAGGATTGGCGCGAAAAAATTTTGAATTTAATAACTTACCCAGGTCTCTTTTGCGCGGGGCTCGACCCAGACTTCTCCGCCCTTTTTATCACTCTTGATATGTCGGATCTTGAGCATTTCAGAGATTGGAATTGTCCGATTTTCTTTCTTTTCCTACCAATTAAAGAAGAGAACAAGTTAGATAAAAATAAATGATTATAGTAATTCATATAAATTAAATTACTTTACCAAGCGCATCTTCTGCGTCGCAGCGCTAACTGAGCCACCGGTATGGAGCGATCCACCCTTACTTGATGCTCGCGCTTTCTTCCCTTGTTCGCTCTTCTTCTGAAATTTGGGAGTCTTCCAATATTGCTGCAGCTCTCTCCATTGATGATCATAGAGGAAGCCGGGCATTTTTCCTTTTTTACGCGCAACATACATTGCGTTCTTGAATAACTCACCGCATTTCTTTGGAAAGTTGGAACGGACTTTATAGTCCAGAGCCGGATGCCACTTACACTCAGCCTGACATTATTCATCAAAATATTTTATTTAAACATAATAATTGGAAAAATCGCAATTAGTAATAAACCTGATGCATATTTATCACCTCAAAAGCCTGCATTATCCGCTGCTTTACTTGAGGGGGCACAGCGCCCCAGGATGGCCACGATTCTTTCTATTGAGATCTCATGCATCTCGTCAGTAAAGGAGTAGCATCAGTGTTGGGGGCAAAAGCTACATAAAAATCAGAAGCGTTAATAGAAATACTAACAATTAAACGTTAACTAATTACTAAATAGATAAGAACTTCAAAAATAAGATACTTACCTGTTATCCCCCTCGGGATAAATAATCAACTGCCCTCCTTCCCATGTGCCAGGCTCACCGATGTAATAGGGCGATCTCGGATCATAGTAAGCAATCTCCTGCTGGACCGATGGGCCGTTAGAGCTAGATGGGTTTGAAGGCGGCTGAGTCGACCCAGACGGAGTAGTGGACTGTGTGGAATCGCCCTGTGCGGGAACGCCCTGTGTGGGAACGGCCTGGGTCTCAGTCATGTCATAACTACCGAAGTCATGCCGCCAACCAGGATTCAACTGAGACATGCCAGGTGGCCTGAAAAAATCTGGACTGTATCCTGCAGGGGCTCCTGTAGGAAGCGAATGCGGCACCTGAGAAGTAGGAGTGTCATCTGCCGGCTCACCTGATGTCTCGCCTACCTTTTTATTTCCCTTCTTTCTTCTAAAAAATTTCTTCATACCTGTTAAAACATTCACATTACTTTAGGAAAGAAAAAGTAAATACGTAACATACTAGCTTGTTGTTGTCATTTAGAGTAATTAATTACTTAGTGTTTTTGTATTTTAATGATAGTAATGTTATATAATTTGAGCAATTTTACCACGACCAGGATCAATTAAGTAAACACATTCCTTGTACAAAATAATAATACATATCTTCTTATGTTTATACGTACATTAAACTAGCAAATTAAAAAAACTAAACATCAAAGTACAAATAAGGTCAATCATCATCATCAGCCAATTCTTCTTCCTCATCCTCATCGTTAAATTCTTCTTCGGTTGGCTCGTCACCATCTGTATATTCATCATCCTCATTCGCCCTTGAAGTTCCTTCTCCAAAATTAGCCGGGTTTTTTCCTCGACTACCTACATATGCATCTAACTGCTCATATATGCCATCAATATGTTGCAGCTGGTCGGCTAGTTCATTGTCCGCTATCAATGGAACAGCTGAGACCCTCGTTCTGGTATGCAACATCTAACAGAACAGGTACTTATCCCACCGGTTTTCCTTTTAGAACTGCCCACCAATAGGCTTTGACCTTTGATTTTACTGTGTTCTTTGTCCGAGGGTAAGGAACAAACCACACTTGCTTTACTTTCTGTGCAATGATGAAAGGATCATAGTGTCCATATGACATTTTGTGATTAACCTCAACTAACTTAGAAGACGGGTCTACCCTCGTACCTCTGTTACTGGGATCAAACCACTTGCACCGGAAAAGAACCAATTTTTTATGAGGCCAACCGACACTATACTGTACCTCTAACATCTCCTCAATCACACCATAGTACTCAAAGTCGCCCCCCTGATCACCAGTTCCTACTTTCACGAACACACCAGAGTTGTATGTTTTCTTACCTTCCGACCGCTGCTTTGTATGAAACTTGTACCCATTTACAAAGTACGTATTCATCCTTTTGTATTTATAATATGGGCCATGGCATATATGTTGCAAAAATCAAAGTTGATGTCATTCACCGGATTGTTCACCTATATAAAAATTCAACGAAGTTGTGTAAATTAATATTTTTATCTAAATATAAGGAAAATTTAAGAGTTTGTTAAACACTTACAAATTCTGTAAACCAATTTATAAAATTTTCGTAAACTTCCGCATCACCAAATTCAGCAACAAAGTGACTGCATTATGAGCCGAGGAAATTTTACATTAGATAGAATACTTATGAAAGGCGAATATTAGGCGATACCATTAAAATAAAACATACTTGTAATAAGGCGTGACCTCGGGACAGTTCAACAGCACATGTGTTGTAGCTACCTTCCTGTCCCGTTCATTGAACTGGTATACTTCGGAAGATGTATTTCCCCTGCCTGGTTGATTGAATATAGAGAATGTTGGGTAATTGGGATCACTATTATCTCCCACATCATGCCGATCCGGCCTGGTGCGCAAACATGGAACATCCTTGTCGAAGTAGTATGAGCAAAAATGAGAAGTTTCTCTAGCCAGATATGCCCCGCATATTGACCCCTCGATTTGGTTCCTGTTTTTCACGTCCCGCTTACACTTACCAATAATTCTGCAATAATTATTGTGTTAGTAGAATTATGTTGGCTTTATTAAAAAAATAAAAGTTACTGGCAAAGATATGGAAGCTTACCTCTCGAAAGGATACATCCATCTGCAGTACATCGGGCCTCCTAGCCGAGCCTCTTCGGCGAGGTGAATCGGAAGATGCTCCATCACATTAAAGAACCCGGGGGGACAGATCTTTGTCAGCTTAGTGGCGACTACAGGAAAGTTATGTTCCAACAAGTTAAGATACTCTTCCTTCAATGTCTTACTGCAAAGCTCTTTAAAAAATAGGCTCGTCTCTGTTAGTGATTTCAAAACTTTATCAGGCAAGCCATTGGATGCAATTGGGAGCAAGTTTTCCATGAATATGTGACAGTCGTGGCTTTTCATGTGATGCAGCTTTCCACCAGTCATATCAACACATCTTTCTAGGTTTGACGCATATCCATGAGGCATCCTCAAATTACTCACCCACTCACAAATCATCATTCTCTCATCCTGATCGAATGTATAACAAGCCTTTGGCAGGAAAATGTTGTTGCCTTCGTGGATTACCTGTAACTCATGTCGCCTACATAATAGCTGTAGGTCCAACCGTCCCTTCAAGTTGTCCTTTGTCTTGTTCCGGACATCCATCACAGTATTAAGGATAGCCTCGAAAAAATTCTTCTCAATATGTATTGGATCCAGATTATGGCGAAGAAGATTATCCTTCCAGTAAGGCAACTCCCAGAAAATGCTCTGTTTAGTCCAATTATGTTCAACCCCATAACCAGGTGCTTTAGATGGCAGTTCTTCAATTACCTTAGGAAGCTCCTTAACCCTGTCCCATATCTCTATGCCTGATAACCTTCGAGGAGGCTCCTCAACATCAACCTGATTCTTCATAAATGCACTAGTGTTATTCCTAAAAGGATGTTCCATTGGCAAGAATCGACGGCAACAGTCGAACCATGTGCATTTACCTCCATATTTCAAAGTGAAGGCTTTGGTATCTTCCATACAGTAAGGGCAAGAGAGCTTACCTGCAGTGGACCACCCAGACAACATCCCATAAGCTGGAAAGTCATTTATAGTCCACATCAAAGAAGCACGTATTTGGAAGTTCTGTTTCGTTGGTATATCATAGGTTTCAACTCCTTCATGCGAAAGTATCTGCAACTCATCAAGCAAAAGCTGCAAATATACATCAATAGAGGCTTTCGGGTTATGTGGACCCGGTATTATACAATTCAAAAACAAATAAGGACTAGTCATGCACATTCCGGGAGGCAGGTTGTAAGGAGTAATAAATACGGGCCAACAAGAATAGGGCATAGAGGAGACATCAAAAGGGGTGAACCCATCAGAACATAGACCCAACCTTACATTCCTTGGCTCACTAGCAAATGCTGGATACACTTGATCAAAGTGTTTCCATGCCTCACCATCAGACGGATGGGATAGAATACCCGGCTGCTTGGTACGGTCATGATGCCATCTCATGTGTGGAGCAGAACTCATCGAAGCATACAACATCTTTAACCGGGGTATAAGGGGCAAGTAATGCATCGACTTAACAGGCTTTGGCTTCTTTTTAGGATTATGCTCAGGCTTGTATCGAGGCTCCTCACAAAATCTATATGTCACGAGGTCTGCATCATCCTTATAATACAACATGCAACTATTAACACAACAATGAATCTTCTCGGCAGAAATGCCCAACGAGGAAACCAACTTCTTAGTGTAGTAATAATTAGTTGGTAAGGCCATATTTGTCGGATTGAGTTCATTCATAAGGTCAATGATGGAATCCATGGCAGCTTGAGAAATACTAAAATCTGATTTGATACTTAGCAATCTAACAGCAACCGACAACTGGGAATGCATCGAGCCCTCATAAAATGGACAACTTGATTCCTCCAACCGTTTATAGAATTGATTTGCCTCAGCATTGGGAATGTGCTCTTTGTTTGGCTGAGATGTATCCGGCTGAAGGGGATCATTAGCCGGGTACATCCCAAAAGCATCATGTACCATATCCTCCATTCTATACCCGGCTGCTTGGTCTGGTTCCACAACCGGAGAACTCCTACCGCCATGAATATTTTTAAGATTTTGAAGGTGCTCCTGCAAATCCCACGGCTCTCCATGCTTATACCAAACGTAGTAATTTGGCATAAACCCCTTCTTATAAAGATGTACCTCTACATTCTCCAAATCTTGTGTCTTTACGCATTTGCATTTTTCACATGGACACCTAATTTTGCCATGCCTTAAATAATCGTCTGTGGTGTGGGCTATATCAAGAAATTCCATAACACCCGCTACAAACGAAGGCCTCAACCCCCGCTGCTCGGGAAAATTTCTATTATCCATCCACAAACGACGTCGATTAATGTCCATATCTACACAAACATTGCAAGATTGAGAAACAATATGTATGATTTTTTTAAATATAAGATTATCAATTTTTAATTACTAAATTATAAAGTTTTATGCCATGCTTTGCCTAACGCAATAAATTTTTTATATTAGCTTGCCACTTTTTTGTAATCACTATAGCAAGATTAATGTGGTCGGTAGTGGTGGCAAATGGGTGAGTTGGATCGGATTTGGATGGGTTAAAAATGGATTGAGAAAAATGGTTTGGGTTGTAACCCACCCATATTAATATGGGTAAAATATGAGTTGGATAAAAATGAGTTGGGTAAAATATGGGTTGGGTAAATATGGGTAAAAAAATATAGAAACTAAAATTAAAAAAGAAAAAAGTCAAATATATTAGTACTAGTATTTAAAAAGAACAAATAAGAAACAAAAAACCATCTAAGCATTTGTAAATTAGCAATTGATAAAGATGGGGCCCACAAAATAAGCACATTCCTTGATTCAAATCAATATGGGTTGTATTTAGAGACCCACTTTTTACCCATCAATACCCATATTTTCTTGGGTTAAGTAGAGGAAGAAACCCAAATTTTATCCAAATAAAATATTAGTCATCCAATTCTTTGAAATATGGATCAAAAGAGTGGATTAACAAAATATGGGTGGAAATTGCCAGCCCTAGTGGTCGGGTTTGTTAATGCTCGCAACTTGTTTGATGAAATGCCCCAAACAAACAATATTTCCTTATAACACCCTATTAATTACTATTATCAAAGCAATTCAAACCAACAAAAACTTATTCGTTTTAGGCATAACATGTTCATCTTTTCAACAATACCAAAGCAACAACACATTCCAAACACCACTACCAAACAATTTCAACAATCCCCAACAACTACAATAATCTCAAACAACACAAACCTAACTTTATAAGAGCTAACAACACCAAACAAGTTCTTCAACATCAACAGTAACTACAATAAACAAATTTACTAATAATTAACTACCTATGCAACATTATAGGCCGACAATAAAAAAAAATTAAAAAAAACAATTAAATTTGGATTTAATAAAAAAAATCAAAAAACTTACCTCGAGGTTGATTTGTGCTCCAATAGCACCTAGTAATGATTCCCCACTAGTTATATGCTTAAGAACTACAAAAAAATTGAGTTAAAAAGTTAGGGTTTAAGTTTTAGAAAATAATTAAAATAACACTAAAACTAAGAATTTACCTTGAATTTCTTGTTATATGTAGTGTTTAGGAGGGTATAATAAGTTTGATTTTTGATTTTGGGAGTGGATTATGGTGGTTTTCTGGTATAGAGTTTGGGGGGAGGGGTGTTTAGAGAGAGTTTGGGTGTTTGGGGAAGAAGATAGAAATGGGGAAATGGGGGGGGGGGGGGGGGGGGGGAGGGGTTCTGCTGAATATTAAAACGGGCCTATCGACCGCCCCATCGACTGAAATTCGGTCGAAAGCCTTGTGGGTCGAATTTGTTCGACCAAAAATCGGTCGAAATAGGGGTTCGACCGATTTTCGGTCGAAAGCTTATAGTCGAAATTCAATTAACCTTTTTTTCGACCGATAATAGTGAGGTCGAAAATCACTGTTTTTTTAGTAGTCACTACAAGAAAAGGGGTTACCTGCGGCGGTTTAAATGATGTTTAACGGCGATTCTAACCTCCGTTAAATGATTCTTCCAGCTGTTCACCAACTGCTGCAGTTGGAGGCGCCGCGAGGTTAATTAACGGCGGTTAGGACCAACCGCTGGAAGAACCGTCGTAAGAACTCTAGCAGCGGTTTTAGCGACGGTTCTAACCGCTGGTAATAGCCAATGTTGTAGGATCATTGTTGATAATTTAGCAGCGGTTTTCCCTTGAGTTAGCAGCGGTTTTGAACCCCCGCAGCTAGCAGCGATTTTGAAACCGCCGCCAACAATTTTTTCCTTTTCTCGTTGTTAGATTACTGAAGCGGTTTTAAACCGCCGCTATTTATTTTCACCAGCTAAGTTTCTTTCCTGTTTTTTATATTTTATATTGTTTACAATTTATAATCCGTGCTATTCTAATTGTTGGAATTTCATAATTACATCTAGTTTGTACCTGCTATATGTTTCACAAAATATTTTTCTCATCCATCAACATCATTTATAATTAATACTATAATCCAACCATTCATTACTGGAATAAAAAAGCATTAATCTTGTTCAAATGCAATTCCTTGTCAAAATATCACTACGCAAAATGTTACTAGAAAATACTAAGTAATTCATTTACTCCTAAACATAGAACTAGGTAGAATATGATCCGCCTCAAGCTTCGCCATTGTGACTAGCGGTGGATGGTTCTCCTACTGGTGGTGAGCCAACATCTGCAGCCTGAAATATTAAAGAAACATTAAAAGAATTATTAGTTTCGCAACCGGTGAAAAAAATCTTGCAAGAACCAGCTATTCAATCAACTAACACGCCTCAATCTCAAATATATTGAGGTCTAATATATAGAGCAGAACACTTGACTCTTAGTATTATATAGGCAGATCATGGTAACAGGTTTTAATTTCTATAACACTTCTATAGAGGTGGTGGGAGGTAATTGAAGTGCGTGAAAACTTGCTCGAATAACACTTCTATAATATAAATAAATACAACAAAAGCTGTGGGTAGATAAAAGTTGTCAATCATGATACCATGACTTTTTGAGATAGCTATGGTACTGGTATCATAATGTAAATAGCCAAACCAGCGTAGTGTTAAAATTCTACACTTTCTTTCTCTTTAGATCTGCAGTACACTTAGTCCATGTTAACAAACCTAACTATGCCCACTTCTATTTCAGCTCTCAGCAAAGCTAAACCGAATTCAGTTAGGCATGTTTTGACAAAATGGAGCCTTACGATGAGTTGGCTTTGGTTACTTTTTGAGGTTTTGAGCCCTTGATGCTGTTATAAAATCTCTCATCCTTTACAAATTAAAATATCAAGTGCATCAATAGTTCTTCCATTTTCTTAACAGAAGAAAGAAAATATCAAGCAAGTGCATCAAGTAGCTTTTGTTTGTCAACATCTGATCAAAGCAGACTTTGTTTACTATACTGTTAAACTTTCTTTAGAGTCAAAACAATTCAGCTGACTCGCATAACCAAATATGATAAAGAAACTTTATAAAGACAAGCTAGGCCTTTGATAAAGATTGTAGTAGCAGGCATTCCAGAATAGAGCTTATAATTTATTTACCTGGTTGACAGCAGAGTTAGTAGCTCCAGGCCATTGTTTACCCGCCAGTTGATAAAGAAAAGCTATTTGTTCCTCCAAAACTTTAACCTTGGACTTGCTCTCTTGCAACTCTAACTTCATCGCTTGCCATTCAGCATTTGAGGGGGCACCACTTGATGAGGACATTGTCGATCTCCCTGAACTGGTAGTAGGTCTGAAGAACTGTAATGGGCATACACCAAATCCCATACCTCGAACCCGTCCTGGGTGTTCTTTCCCAAATACATTTATATATGCATCTTCAGAAGAAGGCCCTCCCGGCTGCGCATTTAATAGATCCTACATATAATATTTAACATGTAATTAGAGAAACTTTATTGCGTCTACTATTATGATGCATATCCTATTCTGAAATCTCCTATTCTTTCTTTTTTCTTCGTTTCATTTTACAAAATCATGGAACATAAAATATAAGGCAAAAACATACTAACACACAAGTTGTATGATCACAATAGGACTAAAAAGTTTCCAAAAGAAAGTGTTTACGAAGCAGTTATCATAAAAGCCACCAAGGCACTTTGGATGAAATACTAACTTCTTGACCATGAGTTTTTAATGAAGCATTTAAATTGTGCCTTTAATAGTAAGTACTTATAATTTATCCAAAATTAATTTAACATCTACTGTAACACTAAATACTAAGAAGACTTTTTAACCTACTTTTTTTTGTTTTCTTCCATAATAGTAAATGGATAGAGTATCATATGCAGCCTATGTCAACTACATCAAATAAGAAGATAAGTTTATGATAATCAACAAAACATGGTACTTACATTCTTTTGCCTTGCCACATCATTAACAAAATATCCATTTTTTCTCTTGTGAGAAATTCCATACATTTCTCCTCTACTAACAGGCCGCCCAAGTTTCTTTTCCTACCATTTAGAACAAAAAATAGTTAACATCATGAGATCACTTTATTTTTAAATTTAGCACAAGTAAAACAATAAATAGACCATACCTCTATCCACTTTGTTCTAGCAATTGACATCGACCCAAGAGTATGAGTAATATCTTGTTTTGCTCGATTTGCACGATTTTGATCACACCTCCTCTATATTATGAACAAAAATAAGAAAGTTAATAGAAGATTATATTTATTACAAGTATATTTTCATCATGTCTTATTACCTTAGTTTCCTCTTTCTCTCTGTAGTTTAAGAAAAGTGCCCATTGATCTCTACTGATTCCATCTGGGGGCGAGTCAATATTGGTATCCAGAGAAAGCGTTGAGTCATGATATGCATTATATAATTCACACCGATTATTAGACCATTTCCTCCCAAGATTTGAAATTATGTAGTCCTTGTCCCTATCATCATTTACTTGAAATTTTTGCTTCAAGAAAAACATAATAAATCAGATATTACTCAATAAAATAAATCACTAAACTCAATTTTTCATTTAACTATATTTATACCTTGATAGTGTTATTCCAGATGTGTTCCTTGTAGGTATTTGGAACCTTAGGCCAACTCTCAAAACCAATAGGAAAATTTGAAAAATTGCTGGCAATAGATCCTAGAAATCCTCCCAAAAGGCCTCCTGAATCTTCAACTGGTTGGTGATCATGACTCCACTCCAGGATAATCTTATTTCCAGCAGGGAGAACAAACACGTCTTGGACCTTCAGTCTTGATTCCTTAACAGCTCCTTCTTCATCTAAAACATATAAAGGGTAGATAACATATGATTAACCACAGATTTTAGGGTAGATGACTTTGCCAGAAAATTGAATTAGCATAAGCTAGTGAGCCTCCAGAAAAAGAAAGCATCACGAAAGTCGGAAGATCTAAAATGCTGATCATACAGTACAACAGTAAACAAACTACAATGGATATGTGTTGAACATAGCTGAAGGTATCATGCAGGAGACAAGATAGCTAAAAAATTATACTAGAAAGAATATTACAAGCAGTAACCAAAATGTTTAAATACATACCAATCACATTAACTGTCCAATACTTAGTGGACTTTCTCCTGGTAGTGGGTGGGGGATTTTGAGATTGATCCTGAGTTTGTGAGATACTTTGTCCTTCAGAGTGATTGGATGATGCACTTTGAGTATTATATTGACTGGATGTGTTAGCCTGATGAGAAGAACTACCATTAACTTGACTTTGAGTTGGCATAGCCTGAATCCTAGGAGCATACCTCTTTCTTTTAGGCATACCTGCAAAACCAGTTAATTAGATGATATTGAATTACACAAGTAGAAAAGAAAAAAACATCAAATATCTGGCAGTAGTTCTAATTTTAAGACATAAACGAGTCAATATAATTAGCTAAAAATTTGAAGCATCCAATACAACTCTAAAGAATTATGTAGTAGAAAAAATATCCATCCATTTAAGAGAAGAAGTGTTCTTCAGAATGTGAACTCTTTCTAAAAGTCTTCATTAATAGTAGAACTTGGAAGGTCATAATCAGTAGTTTCTCTTGCCAATTGTAGTTGTACAGCATCTGGAAAAATTTCTTCCAAGGTTTGCGATGGGTATGCCTCTGTTACACTCCATATGTCTAAAGTGACGTATATCATTATAATGACATATTAAGAATGAATTAAGTGAGTTTAAAATTATAATATGACCATATATGATGTTTATATGTTGAATATAAAGTTTGGGAAAAGTCGGATTTAAGTTGCGGAAAAACCGACTAAGGAATTGCCTTGTAACGAAGCATTTTCAGCAATTAATTTCATGTGTTATATGAGGTCTTTTGGGGACATATCATATACCAAATTGAAGGTCTTGGAGTATATTTTCCAACATTTTTAACGGTTTGTTCATACAACTTATAGATAAAAAGATATGAGCATCAGAAGTCAGGCCAGAAAAAGGGCCATAAGCGCAAAAGAGGACTAAAACTGAAATGTTTGAAGTATAAAAGAGGAAACTCATCATTTTCTCGTCATTTCAAGAAAATTCATGATAGAAACAGTGTGCTCTTGGTGGGTAAAGGCATTTTGATGGTTTTGAAGAAAGAACATTGATCTTAGCTCAAAATTGAAGACAGATTGCGTCAAAACGCTCTACGCGATTAGGGTAACATTATGCTACCTTCAATTTCGTCTATAGTTTGACTTTTAGAATTACTTCATGACTAAGTAAAGTACATAAATTCTATTTTATAGCTTGTTTAAGCTTTAGAAGGTGTGGAATTCAAAGGAGACAAGGTTTAGAAGCGAGAAACATCAAAGGTATGTAAGGCTAAACCTTTCTTTTGGCAAGGCTGTATCTTTTAGATTTTGAAGCTTTTATTAGTTCTAAACTTAGTTTTTCTTGTGAGAAACTTGTATGGTATTATGGAAACCTTGTATATACTTAATTTGGTACTAAAATCCAAGGTGAAAGACATCCGAATCAGCAAGACAAAACGTTTCAAAATCTGAAAAATCATTTTGATCTTTTGACAGCTGTTAGTATATTGATCATAAATCCTTATACAAAATTGATATTAAGATGCTTTAAGAATCTCCAGAATTCTAAGACATATATCTACAACTTTCATGAAGACCATAAAGTCTATAACTTTTATCTACACACTGAAAATTAGGTTGAAAGTCAGGACAGTGGTGCTGTCCAGACATTCTATCTGTGGATTTGTTATGTCATCCAGTTGTCTCATCTTGTTATCCGTTTAACATGTTTATGTTATCAGTTTATCCGGGTATCCATTCCCGTGTATAGTATAGTACTGGTTCTGTTTTTGCGGATCATCTAGTTTCAGGGGAAACTCTGCCGAAATTTTTATAGAAATTCAAAGAGTTAGACAAATTCTAAGTTTCAGGTTGTGTCTATAATTCCATCCAGAGTTTTCTTATCATTCCTTCAAGTCCATATATATTGTTGCCACACGTGTTATGCCTCATACATGCTTATGCTTATATTGTGATCATGTTATGTGTGATTTGGAGTCCCCCATAGAGGCTGGACATTGGACACACAGTCCGGTCGCGTGTGATACTACCCGTCTGGGGGATACAGCCCCTCTGGTTCAGGCGGGAGTTGAAACACCTAGTGTGACCGGGTGTCATTCACACACTCTGACCAGAGAGACTAGATATTACTGGCTGGGGGGGATATAGCCCATAACACCCACCAGGTTTGTTATATACGCGTATATAGCCACAGTATGCACTGCATAATTATACATGAGACTAGTTCAGCTTTTCAGTTACCTGATTTGGGGGGATACAGCCCATAACACCAGACATGTACTAGTTCAGATTTTCAGCTACCTGATTTGGGGGGATATAGCCCATAACACCAGACAGGTACCAGTTCAGATAACAGTTCAGTTTTAGCTCAGTACCAGTTATTAGTTCTCAGTTATCAGCCACCAGTTCTTAGCGTCAAGAGCAGTTGACAGTTATCAGTTCCAGTTTCTAGTTAGCAGTTATCAGTCAATTTACAGTTATTTATCAGTACAGTTCAGCTCAGTCTTCAGTTTCAGATTCAGCTAGACTTCAGTTTATATTCAGATCATGTTTAGTACGTTCTTCAGATTTCCAGCTATACTGCTATGCTCTCAGCTGATATTTACATATTTATATTCCAGCCTTACAGTTTCATTCAGCTACGATATATTATATGCTCATGCCTTACATACTTGGTACATATCGTACTCACGCCCTTTTTCTGGGTCGCTGCGTTTCATGCCGCGCAGGTGCAGATAGATCAATGCTTGGACCACGTTAGTAGGCCATCTATCAGCTATTGGAGTCACTCCGCTTACTCCCGGAGTTACTTATCTTTTGGTATGTGTACAGTCAGCCAGCTTGGGTATGGCGGGGCTTATCACGTCCTTTGTATATTCAGTTTAGCACTCTTAGAGGCCTGTAGATATGTCCCTGTGTGGTTCTGTCAGTACGTTATGTATGTCAGCTTGTGTTAGCCTTGTCAGTTTTTTTTCATTGCATAGTTCTTATCAGCTAGGTTTATACTTATTCCATTTATCAGTTATATTCATGGTTAGCAGATTATCAGCAGAATTAATGATGAGCGACACTTAGTGTTGGTCATCCGTCGTGACCCTAGGTTGGGTCGTGACAAAGTGGTATCAGAGCAGTTCAGTCCTAGGGTGTCTACAGGCCGTGTCTAGTAGAGTCTTGTTTAGGAGTATGTTGCGCGCCATACTTTTGAACAGGAGGCTACAAGGCACTTCAGGACAGTTGTCTTTCTTTCTTCTCTAGATCGTGCGATAGAGCCATGATTATAGAATTCAGCCCTCTAACAATAGTGTTTTCAGCTAAGTGATGCCGCCGAAAAAAACTAACAGCTGCCAAAAGAGCAAGGCCATTGCTGGCCAGGGTATTAGTAGAGTGCCACCTGAGGTGGATGAGAGTGAAGAGTCCAGACCTGAGGCTCCATCTTAGGCCTCACAGATCCCTTCAGTTCAGGGCGATATTAGAGGGACTGCAGCTGCCATACCTCCAGCTCCTCAGCCTGATAGTCAAGGGCACGAAGTGAGGGATGCCATCAGATTATTGACCAGTGTTGTAGTTGCTCAGAATAGACAGCATAGTGCAGATGCCCAGGGAGATACTGGATCCAGGATCGGGGATTTTATCCGACTAGAGCCTCCAGTCTTTACTGGATCCCGTACAGGAGAGGACCTTCAGGATTTTCTTGTGAGGATAGCCAGGGTGTTGAGGGTCATACACGCGTCAGAGACAGAGTCAATAGAGTTGGCTACATTCAGATTGCATGACCTAGCAGCAGGGTGGTATCAGACATGGGTGCTATCTAGAGGGCCAGATGCTACTCCCGCGACTTGGAAGTAATTCTCAGATGCCTTCCTTCATCAGTATATGCCCATAGAGACACAGAGAGCCGTGCTAATCAGTTCCTGACCTTGAGACATGAAAGTTTGAGTGTAGAAGAGTATAATTATCTCTTTAATTCTTTAGAAAGGTTTGCCCCCACTATGGTAGCGAGTATGGAGGATAGAATTCACATGTATGTAGTGGGACTTGGTCCACACCTGGTAAACGAGTGTATGACGGTTGATATACAGTCAGGTATGAACATATCACATATTCGGGAATTTTCTTTATCACTTGAGGAGAGGAAGTAGAAATAGAGAGCCGACAAGGATAGAGGGTTACCTAAGAGGGACAGATTGTTTGGTTCATTAACAGAGACATCCCGAGCGAGTAGACATCAGAGTGTTAGACAGCCACTAGCTAGTATACCTACACAGTCTCGTGGCTTTAGATCTGATAGACCTCCTCAGTCCAGATCTAGTCACACATCACTGACTTCAAGATTTAAGCGTCGTGGTACTTCTATACCGACCAGTCAGACATATCCTAGATGTTCGGATTGTGGTAGAAGCCACTTGAGACCATGAAAGTTAGGAGTTGATACTCATTATATTTGTCAAAAGGCAGGCCATTTCATGCGAGGTTGCCCGACTAGGGGTGGTAGTTGTACATCCCAGCCAGCTAGATCAGCAGTTGCTTGCTCAGCACCAGCACACCATCAGGGGCATGTTCTTTAGGATGGCACCTGCATAACAGAAAGAAAATAAAGAGCAACTGAAGGATTTGTTAGATAAAGGCCTCATCAGACCCAGCATTTCTCCGTGGGGAGCGCCGGTATTGTTTGTGAAAAAGAGAGCAGAATAAATACCCTCTGCCCAGGATTGATGACTTGTTCGACCAGCTTCAAGGTGTCAAGTGCTTCTCGAATATAGACTTGCGATCAGGCAACAATCAGGTTAGAGTTAGAGAATTTGATATACCTAAGACTACATTCAGGACTAGGTATGGCCATTATGAGTTTTTAGTGATGTCGTTTGGACTCACTAATGCCCCTGCAGTATTATGGATATGATGAATAGCGTATTCACGCCTTATCTAGATATATTTGTGATTATATTTATTAATGATATTCTCATCTATTCAAAGTCTAAATCATAGCATGTGGAGCACCTACACACAGTATTGGGTATTCTTCAGGACCAGCAATTATATGCTAAGTTCTCAAAGTGTGAATTCTTGTTAGATTCAGTGGCATTTCTTGGCCATATAGTTTTAGCAGAAAGAATTAAAGTAGATGACCAGAAGATCGAGGCTGTGAAGAATTGGTCCAGACCTACGATGCCAACTAATGTACGTAGTTTACTCAGTTTGGCAGGTTATTACAGAAGGTTCGTAGAGGGTTTTTCCTCCATTGCAACTCCACTGACCAAATTGACACAGAAAGCAGCCAAATTTCAGTGGTCAGACTCTTGTGAGCACAACTTCCAAGAACTATAGAACAAGTTGATAACGGCTCTAGTACTTACACTTTCAGATGGATCTGAGGGCTATGTCATTTACTGTTATGCTTCTCGAATTGGTCTTGGTTGTGTTTGATGCAGCACGGAAGAGTAATTGCCTATGCTTCCAGGCAGCTGAAAAAGCACGAGCAGAACTATCCTGCTCATGATCTGGAGTTTGCAGCAATCATTCATGCATTAAAGATTTGGAGACATTATTTGTGCAGGGTTCATGTTAATATTTAGACAGATCACAAGAGCCTCAAGTACATATTTAATCAGAATGAACTAAACCTACGACAAAGGTGATGGCTAGAGTTGCTAAAGGACTAAGACATGGAAATTCTTTATTATCCAGGTAAAGCGAATGTTGTAGTTGATGCCCTTAGTCATAAGTCCATGTGTAGTTTATCTTACTTCAGCCACAGAAAAGAGAGTTAGCTCATGCACTCCACCAGTTGTCCAGCTTGGGAGTCAGATTCATAGATTCAGAGGACGCAGAAGTTACAGTTCAGGATGCAGGCACTACTTGCCTAGTGATAGAAGTAAAACAGCGTCAGTATGAGGATCCAGTTTTAGTTGAATACAGACAAACAGCCAGAAGAAAACTAGAGTCACCATATAGGGTTACTACTGATGGGGTTCTCATGTATAAAGATAGACTTTGTATTCCTGATGTTGCAGATTTACGTGGACAGATTATGACAGAGGCACGTTATCCCAGATACACTGCTCATCCAGGTTCGACTAAGATGTACTATGATTTTATGTAGATAAATTGGTGGGACGAAATGAAGCGTGACATAGCAGAATTTGTGGCTCAGTGTCCTTACTGCCAGCAGGTTAAGGTCGAACATTAAAAACCTAGTGGCTTGTTACCAGAAATCAACATTCCATCATAGAAATGGGAAGCAGTGAATATGAACTTCATTACATGCTTGCCCCGTATGCGGAGCAGATATGACTCTATTTGGGTTATAGTTGACAGACTTACTAAATTCAGCTCATTTTTTGCCCGTTAGAACTACATATACAGCGGAGGATTATGCTAGACTTTATATCAAAGAGATAGTGCGCCTACATAGTATTCCAATATCTATCATTTCAGACAGGGGTGCACAGTTTACAGCTAATTTCTGGCGATCATTCCAGACAAGTTTAGGGACACAGGTGAATTTGAGTACAACATTTCATCCACAGATAGACAGACAGGCTGAGCGGACCATTCAGACATTAGAAGATATGCTTAGAGCTTGCGTGTTAGATATTGGAGGCAGTTGGAGTGATCATCTACTGTTGATAGAGTTTGCATATAATAATAGCTATCATTCCAGCATATAGATGGCGCCATATGAAGCTTTGTATGGGCGCAAATGCAGGTCTCCTATAAGATAGTTCGAGGTTAGCGAGTCTCAATTAATAGGTCCAGATTTAATCCAACATGCAGTTGATAATGTAAAGTTAATCAGGGAAATATTATTAGCAGCACAGAGTAGGCAGAAGTCCTATGCAGAAAACCGACGTCGAGATTTAGAATTTCAGATTGGCGATTGGGTATTCCTGAAAGTATCACCTATGAAAGGCGTTATGAGATTTGGAGAAAAGGGGAAGCTTAGCCCTAGATTTATTAGTCTATATCAGGTTATCAGGCGAGTTGGCCGTGTAGCCTACGAGTTAGACCTTCCAGCAGACCTTCAGGAGGTACATCCAGTATTCTATGTTTCTATGCTCAGAAAATGTGTTGGAGATCCTTCTAGAGTTGTACCAGTAGATGATATACAGATCACGGAGCAATTAACTTATGAAGAGGTGCCAATTACAATTTTAGATAGGCAGATTCGTCGATAAAGGACGAAAGACATTCCTTCAGTTAAGGTGCTATGACGAAGCAATAATGTAGAAGAAATAACTTGGGAAGCTGAAAATGACATGATAGCCAAATATCCACATCTCTTCACTACTTCAGGTGTGTAGCAGATCGTTGCTTAATGCTTCCACATACTTCATTTAACATTCGAGGACGAATGTTTCTAACGGGGGAAGATTGTTACACTCCATATGTCTAAAGTGACGTATATCATTATAATGACATATTAAGAATGAATTAAGTGAGTTTAAAATTATAATATGACCATATATGATGTTTATATGTTGAATATAAAGTTTGGGAAAAGTCGGATTTAAGTTGCGGAAAAACCGACTAAGGAATTGCGTTGTAACGAAGCATTTTCAGCAATTAATTTCATGTGTTATATGAGGTCTTTTGGGGACATATCATATACCAAATTGAAGGTCTTGGATTATATTTTCCAACATTTTTAACGGTTTGTTCATACAACTTATAGATAAAAAGATATGAGCATCAGAAGTCAGGCCAGAAAAAGGGCCATAAGCGCAAAAGAGGACTAAAACTGAAATGTTTGAAGTATAAAAGAGGAAACTCATCATTTTCTCGTCATTTCAAGAAAATTCATGATAGAAACAGTGTGCTCTTGGTGGGTAAAGGCATTTTGATGGTTTTGAAGAAAGAACATTGATCTTAGCTCAAAATTGAAGACAGATTGCGTCAAAACGCTCTACGCGATTAGGGTAACATTATGCTACCTTCAATTTCGTCTATAGTTTGACTTTTAGAATTACTTCATGACTAAGTAAAGTACATAAATTCTATTTTATAGCTTGTTTAAGCTTTAGAAGGTGTGGAATTCAAAGGAGACAAGGTTTAGAAGCGAGAAACATCAAAGGTATGTAAGGCTAAACCTTTCTTTTGGCAAGGCTGTATCTTTTAGATTTTGAAGCTTTTATTAGTTCTAAACTTAGTTTTTCTTGTGAGAAACTTGTATGGTATTATGGAAACCTTGTATATACTTAATTTGGTACTAAAATCCAAGGTGAAAGACATCCGAATCAGCAAGACAAAACGTTTCAAAATCTGAAAAATCATTTTGATCTTTTGACAGCTGTTAGTATATTGATCATAAATCCTTATACAAAATTGATATTAAGATGCTTTAAGAATCTCCAGAATTCTAAGACATATATCTACAACTTTCATGAAGACCATAAAGTCTATAACTTTTATCTACACACTGAAAATTAGGTTGAAAGTCAGGACAGTGGTGCTATCCAGACATTCTATCTGTGGATTTGTTATGTCATCCAGTTGTCTCATCTTGTTATCCGTTTAACATGTTTATGTTATCAGTTTATCCGGGTATCCATTCCCGTGTATAGTATAGTACTGGTTCTGTTTTTGCGGATCATCCAGTTTCAGGGGAAACTCTGCCGAAATTTTTATAGAAATTCAAAGAGTTAGACAAATTCTAAGTTTCAGGTTGTGTCTATAATTCCATCCAGAGTTTTCTTATCATTCCTTCGAGTCCATATATATTGTTGCCACACGTGTTATGCCTCATACATGCTTATGCTTATATTGTGATCATGTTATGTGTGATTTGGAGTCCCCCATAGAGGCTGGACATTGGACACACAGTCCGGTCGCGTGTGATACTACCCGTCTGGGGGATACAGCCCCTCTGGTTCAGGCGGGAGTTGAAACACCTAGTGTGACCGGGTGTCATTCACACACTCTGACCAGAGAGACTAGATATTACTGGCTGGGGGGGATATAGCCCATAACACCCACCAGGTTTGTTATATACGCGTATATAGCCACAGTATGCACTGCATAATTATACATGAGACTAGTTCAGCTTTTCAGTTACCTGATTTGGGGGGATACAGCCCATAACACCAGACAGGTACTAGTTCAGATTTTCAGCTACCTGATTTGGGGGATATAGCCCATAACACCAGACAGGTACCAGTTCAGATAACAGTTCAGTTTTAGCTCAGTACCAGTTATTAGTTCTCAGTTATCAGCCACCAGTTCTTAGCGTCAAGAGCAGTTGACAGTTATCAGTTCTAGTTTCTAGTTAGCAGTTATCAGTCAATTTACAGTTATTTATCAGTACAGTTCAGCTCAGTCTTCAGTTTCAGATTCAGCTAGACTTCAGTTTATATTCAGATCATGTTTAGTACGTTCTTCAGATTTCCAGCTATACTGCTATGCTCTCAGCTGATATTTACATATTTATATTCCAGCCTTACAGTTTCATTCAGCTACGATATATTATATGCTCATGCCTTACATACTTGGTACATATCGTACTCACGCCCTTTTTCTGGGGCGCTGCGTTTCATGCCGCGCAGGTGCAGATAGATCAATGATTGGACCACGTTAGTAGGCCATCTATCAGCTATTGGAGTCACTCCGCTTACTCCCGGAGTTACTTATCTTTTGGTATGTGTACAGTCAGCCAGCTTGGGTATGGCGGGGCCTTATCCCGTCCTTTGTATATTCAGTTTAGCACTCTTAGAGGCCTGTAGATATGTCCCTGTGTGGTTCTGTCAGTATGTTATGTATGTCAGCTTGTGTTAGCCTTGTCAGTTTTTTTTCATTGCATAGTTCTTATCAGCTAGGTTTATACTTATTCCATTTATCAGTTATATTCATGGTTAGCAGATTATCAGCAGAATTAATGATGAGCGACACTTAGTGTTGGTCATCCGTCGTGACCCTAGGTTGGGTCGTGACAGCCTCATCCGACAAAATAACATCTTCGCCTTCTTCACCCATTTCATATAAATCTCTTGGCTTTAAATGAATAGGTATGCTCCAACCTTTCTCCTTCTCATCCTCCACATAAAAAACCATTTGAGCTTCAGAAGCTTTAATGTATGGCTCATCATCTTCATGTTTACCAGTATGTATTAGTCTTGTAAAGTTAACGGATGTGAAACCCAACTTAAAGTTAACCTAAGTCACTAATGGTCCACATTAAAGCTGCACGTAATTTGAATATCTCTTGTGTGTAAGCATCGTATGTATCCACACCATCATGCCATAACTTCTTTAACTCTTTGATTAAAGGTTGTAAGAAGATATCAATATCATTTCCTGGCATTTGTTTACCAGGAATAATCATTGATAGGATAAAAGAAGTTGGTTTCATACACATCCAGGGAGGGGTGTTGTATGGTATGAGGATAACTGGCCAAATGCTGTAACTCACGCTCAAACTACCAAATGGATTGAAACCATCTGTAGCCAATCCAAGACGCACATTTCGTGGATCTGACGCAAATAAAGTGTTTGTCGAGTCAAACTTTTTCCAAGCTTCCCCATCTCTAGGATGCCTAATCAGTCCATCCTTGTTACTTTGTGTAGCATGCCACCTCATACTCTCAGCAGTCTTTGAAGATAAAAACAATCTTTGTAGTCGCGGTTTTAATGGAAAATATCGAAGAACTTTTGCAGGAATTTTTTTCCTACTGTTGCAATCTTCAGATGCATCAATCTCACCATTTTTTGTTCTCGACTTCCATTTTGACATGTTACAGACTTTACATGTCTCCCTATTTTCATCTTCACCCCAATACAACATACAGTTATTTGGACAAACAGGAATCTTCTGGTAATTCAAACCAAGCTTGGAAATGGTTTTCTTTGCCTCATAGAATGAACCAGGAATCTTTGCGTGCTCAAATGCATCATGTAACAGTTCTAAGATCATTGTCATAGCCTTGTCACTCATCTTACACAAGCATTTGATATGGTACAACTTCACCATAAAAGAAAGTCTTGAATATTTTGTACACCCTTCATACAGAGGTATTGCTCCATCTCTTGCTAGTTCATGATATTCTTGAGCTTCTTGAGTTGCATCAGGTGCCACACCTTCTCCTTCAACAGAATCTTCATTTGCAACAACTCCAAAAGCATCATTAATCATGTTTTGAATTGGATCTTCATCAACCACAACGTCTTGTACAACATTGTGAGGGTTACTAGTTGAGACGCCACTAGATTCCCCTATGATCAACTCCCCATGATAGAACCAGAAAGTGTACCCTTCCGGAAATTTTTTATAAAGTAAGTGATCATACACCACATCTTTGGTTTGGCAGTACTTTAAACGACACAAAGAACAAGGGCATATAATTTTACCACCCACAGAACTACGTTCAAAAGCAAAATTAATAAATTCTCTAATCCCTTGTTCATAATCGAGTGAATTTTGTGGCATTGTTATCCACGACTTATCCATTTCGAGTATATAATCTCAAAATGAGACTAAAATTTAGTACTAAAATTCGAGTCAAACCGTAAGCAAAAATTACACTTAAATCTGACACAATTTTAAACCCTAAGTAAAAATTACACTTAAATCTGACACAATTTCAAACCCTAAGCAAAAATTAGCAAAAATTACACTTAAATCTGACACAATTCCAAACCCTAAGCAAAAATTACACTTAAATCTGACACAATTTCAAATCCTAAGCAAAAATTACAAACAAAATTCTATGCAAAATGAGTGAAGAAAATCTGAACGGTAAAACGTGGATTATCGCTGCTTCTCTGTTTGTTAAAATGGGTGAAGAAAAATGAGACAAAATGTGACAGACGTGGTTTCTCTGTTTGTTAAAATGGGTGCACTCTTTTTGTGTGACAAACGTCTCTTTTTCCCCCCATTTTTTTTAATAAAATATTGAGCTTCCCTCCTTTGTTTCCTCTCTTTTTTCAATTCCTATTTTCTTAATTGATTTTTTTTTTGAAACAGACTTAATAAAATTCTACATAATTTTTTGCTGATGCGTAAAACTTCTGATGAAGTAATTTAGGTAGGTTGTAAATATTCCTATCTAAAACGTTAATTTATTACTAATTTTTGAATTAGTGATTCATTTGGAGGAAATCAACAACTCTTATTAAAAACTAATTTTCTAACAAATAATATCGTCTAATTCAAATTATTATAAGTATTTCATAATATTTTGAAAAAAATTTAAAATTATAAAACCGATGGAAAAAACCGCCGCCAAATGAACAATTAACCGCCGCAAATAATTGGTTGTCTGCTGCAGCTACAATAACTGCCGGTAAATGACTCAAACCGCCGTTAAATGAATATATATTCCAGCAGCTACGCGTAACCGCCGCAAAATAATATAAAACCGCCGTGAATCTTCCTCCCCTTCAGCGGTAACCTAAACCGCTGCCACAACCGCAGCTAAAGAAACTTTGGCGACGGTTTTTAGAACCGCCGGTAATAAACTGCTGCTATTGGCCCTGTTTCTTGTAGTGAGTGAACACTCATCTAAGTGTATTGGTAAAATCTTTAAAATATACCTTTTTTTCAAGAACAATTATAGAGCAAGTATTTCTCCGCAAAAGTAACTGCAAACTCAAACAGAGCTAATCCTAAACAACCAAAAACAAAGCATTGATCAAATACCTCTTGTTGGATGAATTACATAAAAGCTTCACATATTAGAACCATGAAAATATTAGTAGTTGAGCCGACTGAAGTCTTCATGACAAAAAATTCAAATATCCTAGCAGAATAATACAACATATTATTGATCGGAGAAAAAAAGGATTTATCCCCCTATTCAACTATCCATCCAAGAGCATTTGGCTTCAAAATACTTTCTTCTTTTTCTATGGACTGCATAAATCTTCTCTTATCCTTGATCCTAATTAAACATTATGTACTATAATAAAAGCAAAATTGAATGGCAGCACCATGGCCTTCCAGAGCTCAATGTTCCTTAACAAACATCATGAAAGGTAGGGATCATCATCTTAGTGCAGAGACAAAAAGATTAAAATATTAAGAAGATCTAAAATGATCTAAACATAAAAAGATTACAAACATGCCATTTTCCGTCAAAATTAAACAACAATGTTCTCTCCCGGTTTCCCTCGAAACATCAAAAATCTCAAAGCTATAATAACGATTTATCATAGTTGCATATGCTAAGATTTTTGTGACCCGTCTTTATAAAGAGAAAAATGGGCTGAAATTTCATGTGGAATGTAAAGAGAAAGAGTCCATCCTTTTGTTTCTTCTCATTTTTTCAAATATTAGATGACTTAATAATGAAACAATATTTGACATGTGAATTACAATATTTTATGCGTGTATTGTATATAAAATAATCGAAGAGTAACCATCCGTTATGTTATTATAAAAGTTATATCAACAATTATTTAGCTATATTTTTTCTAATATTTTAACACAGCGCAAGTACGGTCACATTCACTAGTTAAATATTAATAGATGATTGGGAAACTGAAGTAACATGGGACTCAGCATATAACTTTCCAGAAAATATGCAATATGTGATGTTGTATGAGGGAATGGCCATGTTCAGGGAGTAACCGAACATTTGAGGAATAATTAAAATGTATTTCATGACATCAAAAGAATACCGTTTGAAATTGTGACATCAGGGTGATAACTTATTAGGTGACTCTTTTCTTCGTCATCAACTGAAAGCAACATATGTAAGCCTACTTTATACCGAATTGATTTTCTGGTTATGGCTACATCCAAGATTTTCGTTGTGCTATGATTAGTTTCCCTGTACCTGCCTCATCCTTATTCGTTTTCTTTTCAAGTTACTGAAAAGTAATAAAGTGTCATTTTAAATAAGAAATGCTTATTTTTTATACTTGATATGGACTTGGTTTATGATTAGCATAGGATCAAGATGCCCATATATATAATGTAGATCACTTGGCACAATTCATTATGAGTACTATTTATTTCAGTCAGTATCAACATTGAATTAACAAACTCTTACGTTAAAAAAAAGCATTGAAATGTATAATAATGATGGTGATGATGCTGATATTATTCTCATTAATTATGTCAAAGAAATTAGTGCAATTAAATTTGATGAGTTTAACCTTAAAAATTCTTAACATTATATACTCATTGTGTGTTTAAAATCACGTATTCAAATTTAATATTTGTTGAAATCACAGAGATTTTTCACTTACATATCTATGATTTGTATTGAAAATAATCAGAGTACCTAAAACCTGCATTAGCCCGTGCTGTCCCATGTGCTAGATACCTAGTGTTTGCTATATATGGCAGCTTTAGAACAATTACACTGACTCCAAACTTTAGATTTTTAGGACTTAGCATTTGATAATCAAATCAACTCCCTAAAACAAGCGTGTAGAAAAGTAAGCGAATCAAATACATTTAAGAAGTGAATCAATGTAAGTAAACTTCTACGAATACGAATTCTAAACTTCCAATGACCTCATCGACCAAAACGATGATGTCCCACACCTAATGGGTGATGTCCCACACCCAATGGATGATGTCCTACGCCTAGTGACTGGCTCATAGGATTATTAACCATATGAGCCAAAGCTGTCATGGCATGCGATTGGCCTGAAATGAGTCCTGCAGTTGAAGGATTTTGTGCTAAGACAATTGAGTAACCATCATCAAAGTTGTCCATGCCTTGTGCCACAAGTTGCCATACTAAACTCCCTCCCATAGTTCCTCCTGCTTTTGCAAAATTGTACACATTTCTATAAACTGAGCTCATGAAAGTCTCTCTTGCATTAAGATTGTATCCTGGATCTTTGCTAGACTTTCCAAATTCAGCAAGCACCAATGGCTTCTTTAGTATGGTCCTTGAATCTTGCCAATGACTTGTCATCCATCTTTGCATAAATTCTGCTTGAGCATCATCACTTTTTCCAGTCAGCCTGTCAAACAAATAACTATCCAATTATTATCCTATTATCTAATACCTTAATTCATTTCATAGTTGACCAAATCTTGTGAAATGTTTAATGCATATGCTAATCTTCTATTTTTTTCTTTTTGAAAGAGATGTTTATTGGATTTACCATTGGTCCGTGTATGCGTGTATAGTGGCAAAATCAATCTCCCTAACAAGATTGCTACTAATAAAATCTGTTCCAACTTGGTAACCAGGATTAAATTGTTTCTTTTCAGGCATTGAATCGCCATAAAATCCCTCCATTCCTATCTCCAGTAAGTGTTTTTTGTCTAGTGATTTCACAAAGCTTGCCATCTCTTGAACCCATCCCTGTAAGATCATAGTTAGCAAAAAAATAAGGCACAACTATATATATATAAGAGAAAACATATGATTGATTGTGGCTTTTTTTTACTCACGTTAACTGTTTTCCCAGAATAATCAGCGTCACAGCGAGGCTCATTCATGAGTTCCCATGCCATGATTGTAGAGTCATCCCTGTAAGTTAATCCAGTCAAGGTATTGAACCTTGTCACTACTTTCTGTTGCAAAATTAGAAAAACATCAGTTAGAGTTCCATACTAGTAAATGTACCATGCATATTTAAGTATTACAGTAATTGTTTTTCTACCATAACGTGGTTCTTGTAATAATCTTTAACAACTGGATGAGTATAAAAATCATCATCACTGTTGATCTGAATTCCTGCATTTCTTGCCCATTGAGCATATTGACCTCTCCCTCCAAAATCTTTATAGTT
This sequence comes from Petunia x hybrida, assembly GCA_037355625.1. Taxonomy (NCBI): domain Eukaryota; kingdom Viridiplantae; phylum Streptophyta; class Magnoliopsida; order Solanales; family Solanaceae; genus Petunia; species Petunia x hybrida. The sequence goes on from JBBBVM010000041.1 coordinate 27,216,564, forward strand.
ATTCACAAAGCTCAATATTAAGCGAATCCCATACTTTCTTGCTTCCGAGATCACAAAATCCAATCCCTATCATAAAATATGAGATCCATGTTAATAGCCTTAATACAATAACAATGCCACGTATGTATCACACAGTAGTAAGTAAACAAGAAACTTATTAGCCTCTAAAGGCATAATTAAGTAAATAAAAGTACACTCTTTTTAACAACTTAAACGTTTACCTGAAAAACACGTTCATCATAAAGTCCAGGTGATATTTGTAATGGTGCATCACCTCCATCGCTAAAAGCCCAAGTCCTGCATACAGAAAGGCTAGCAGCAGAGGCTTCTCTGAAAACCTCTGAGACTTTGTACCTCTCAGTTGGCTCAGCTGCAACATGCATCAGCCAATAGGAGTTGAAACCATTGAAGAGAAATGGGCTCCCATCTAGTACAAAATGGGCACCTTTTGTTCCAACAAATCCTACTTTACTATCTCCAAGATTCCTAGCTTCAGCAACAATAGCTAGAAGGAGGAGCAGGGCAATGAATGAGCTTGCTTTAGTAAAAGAAGCCATTAGTGTAAAACCAATATTGTATGCTAGTGTTATTATGGAGATAAAGTTTTGAGTAGGGATATTTATAGTTACTTGGAGCTAGAAAAACTTACTTAAAATAGAAACAAAATAAATTTGCAGTTATTAGGAGGATTTTGCGGGTGGAAAAAATTGAAGCTGGTAGTGCTAGTTTGCTAAATTTAGCATAACGGAGTCTTATCTTTGGGTTAAAGGTTTTGTGGAAAGCTGGCAGAATTTTATAGTTCAGTTGAAGAAAAAGGGAAAAGAAAAAGAAAGAATCAAAAGAATGAAAGAATTTGAAAAAAGTAAAGGAGGTGCTAAAATGTGTGTGATGTCTCTTACATGTGCTTATCCATGTGCATTGTTTTAAGTTTGATAAGTTCATAGGAACTTGAAAATCCTATAGAAAGAGTGAAGAGCTTAAAACTAATCTCCATTCAACCTGCATGATTTGAAGCCAAGAAATACGTGCTGATATGGTCAGCAGACAATTTGAAGAGTTTTAAGAGGACATGCATGTGAAGTTGTGAGGAGAAATAGGAAGGGGATGAGCTAAGGAATTTGATGGTTCATAGTTAAGAAAATGGTTGGTTAGAAACACAAGGGGTGCATTCTAACAGAAACACTCGAGAATCTGCACGAGAGAACCCGTGGTATACACATGATTTTTTTGCAAGTGTTGTAGACGTTTAAGTAGGAAGTGAAAAAATGAATAAATCACAGTAAGATCATCATATCGAGGAGATGCAATCAAATACTACTTGAAATACAGATGTGCTTAACGAAATTTTAGACTTCTTAATTGAAGCGGTCGTGCTGTTTTTTATGCCAAAACAAGGTTGCCGGTTCAGAACCATTGATTTGTTATTTTAGGATTGCAATTTTTCAAAACAAAATAGTCTCAAATAAATAAAAAAATCCAATTCAGACTCATTTGTTGAAACAAAAATAGAAACGTAGCAAATACACATTGGTGTTTCGAACAATATGTGAGCTCTCTTGAACAGAGAACAGGATTAATCGCTGGATCAAGCACGATTCTTTATCTTGTAGAATCTCCAATATACTGTATAAAACTATGGTTTTTTCTTAATTTTCTTACAAATTAGTACTCTATACATACCAAGTTATAATTCATAATTTAACTTGACACGAAAAAGAAATGAAGACTTTTAAGATTTATCTACAGCTACAAATTATTTCATTAAAGATAAAATTATAAATTTAAAATTAAAAAACGTGTCATTAATTTCAAACAGACTAATAGAAAATTCTTTAATTCGTTTTAGAACAGAGAGGGTACACGTTTATTTCCGAAAAAATGGAGTCAAATAACACTGCTCTCACCAAGGTGCCTCCGCCCATGAAAGAACCAATTACATAAGGAAAAGAAGTTGCGAAAACCTATGAAAATGGCTGATGCGTGAATTTCCATGTGGCTAGATTGCTCTAGTTGCATCAGCATCTACCTTGTCATAAATAAAACGTCCTTTAGGTACGTATCTATATGAACTTCCAGTTGTAAATAACAAGTTGTTTAAAAGTAGGAATATGCAAACATTATCGGATCCTCAATTATCAGCATACACTCAGTCATAAGTCAAAATTGAAGTCCTTTTGTCCACAGAAAAAGAGAGACTCGAGACATGAAACAGTAGTATTCACAATGAAAAATTATGGTGCTTTTTTTTCCGGCTTACTTCTTTTGATTTCTTACACCTGCTCAACTTTAATTTCTACTCCTATCTTGAGAAAAAAAATCCTCTAAAAAGCAATACTTTTACAATCCAAATTTAATGTTCTAGTACATGAAATTGGCAAAATTAAAAGGTTCATACTGTTTCTTTAAAATAAAAAAAATGTTGATGCGCTAAAACATATGCACCTAATATCTGTTGTAAAGCAATGCACCTTAGATATACTTGTTCGTTTGAAAGATATATCACCTTGACGGCGATCAATCCCCTCGTGGCGTAGCCCACATGTAGCTGGTTAATTCATTGTTGTGTAATATATATACAGGTGGCCTTTAATTTGAGAAATATATTACCGATGACAACGTCCAAGGCAAAGAGATAAGTAGTATATTTAACGCCAAGGGAATAAACATCTAGTCTCGGTCAAACAATTGCAACCACATTTTTGTGGAAAATGTTTCATGTTAGATCATCTTAATCTTATTTGTATATTTTATTATCGAAAAATGGCCAAATTCGCCCCTCTACCATTGAAAACAGACTACAAATCTATTTGGGCGAACTTATTATAGATAGCTTATAAGTCATAAATTGCTTATAAGTTATTTTTGAGAAGCTGGTATTTTCTAACTTTTCATTTTTTACTTATTTTAAGTACAAAAATGCTTATAAGCTCATTGCTTTTTGAGTTACCAAACAATCATTAATTAGCTTATAAGCTGTGCTTATAAGCTACTTTTAAGCTTACCCAAACGGGCTTTACATTTACCCTCCGTTAAATTCTTGACACAAACATACCCCTATCGTTACGAAAGTAGCCAAAAATACCTCTATTTCTCACGGAAGTCCACTGAGTCAAAGACCCTGCACACGTGGCCTGACATATGGTGAGGTGGATGCCACGAGGCCTGCCACCTCACCACCCCATGTTCATTGGAAACGATTTTTCCAAGATGAAAACTTGAGATTTGAAATTGTGACTAAAATCAAATGAATATTGTTACTTTGAAGCTCAGATTATTGGAATAACACTAATTTGAGAGATTTTGGTTGAAGAAATAAAATCCCATATAAGAGTTTCTGAGAATTTTCGAAGAACAACAACTGGGTTAGAAGATTTCTTGAATTTATATTTATTTTTTATAGATGTTTGGGCACCTGAGTTTTTGAGTTCTTTGAGGTAAAATCTAATTTGGATGTGCTTTTTGTTTCTTTACAGGTCAAAGCTCTACACTGTTTGGACTCATAAATTCATGGTGGTTTGGTGTTGAAAATTCGGATCCGATTTGGGTTCCACATTGAATCTTTGGAACCTCATATCTGAAGTTTAAGAATGAATTCAATATTTTTCAATAAACCAAAGTTTTTTAAAAGCATATCTGAACCTAAATATTGAATCTTGGACACGGTTGTCCATTTGACAACAAAAATATTACCGTGGGTACTAGAAAACAAAGGTAGAGAAAAAACTTTGCGGTCTCCATAAAACAATAGAACTTTTTGAAAAGAATTTATTTGTTCTATTTTTTATTCTTTAATGGTGGAACATATTTTTGCTTTTCTTGTCACATTTGAATGACATTGTGTTGATCCTTCTAAGTTGAGAAAGACATGGAGAAGAAGTGAAGGTCGGAGGGAGTAAAATGTGGCTGGTGAGGTGGCATGCCGCGTGGCATCCACCTCACCATATGTGATAAGACTCAAACCCCCACAAGACCCTTCACACGGAGCCAATCTAAGGAGATCCAAGGAATACACCTACACTTGGTGAGGAAGGGCCTAGAAGAAGGAAGCGATTGGAAGCCGTTCCGAGTGCTCAAAGTGCAAGGGGAGCAGCCCAGTCATTCAGGCGCTCCGCCCAGTGATCCAGGCGCTCCGCCTGAGGGTGCCTACGCCCAGGCGCTCCGCCCCAACTCTGAGCGCCCCGCCTAGGCCACCCCACTGTCCAAAATGCCGGGCGCTCCGCCCGAATAGCTGAAGCACGTGAATTTACTTAGTGTTATGTCTATTTTGACCCTACGTGGTCTTCTATTCCTAAGCCTAAGTGTGGGCATTTTAGACCTTTCAATAGGTGCCTAAAAACACCTATAAATAGCTAGATAGCTAGTTTATTTCATTAGCTTACCTTGATGATTAAAATTACACTTTGTGTTGAAGAGTTGAACTCTTGTTGAATGAAAACCTTGAATGGGACTTGTTCTTCCTCAAGCGGATCTAGATGAATTCCAATCCCTCCCCCCCCCCCCCCCCCCCGATCATTCTACTTGCGTGCTCACGTTAGCTCGAGGGTAGTTGCCTAGCGTAGGTGTTCTTGACCTTCTCTCGGGGTGTAACGGAACGGGTTCTCCATTGCTACTTGAGATTTGTGATCGGGTTACGTCTCGTTCCTATCTTCTTACTTTTTCCGCGTTTGATTCTTATCAGACTGATATAAGAGCAAGGCTTGGGTTTTATTTCTACAAACCCCCGACCCTTGATTCTTCGTGCCTAGTATCTTCTTTTAGGTTTCTTGTTGATGAAGTTATCGAAAAAAGAAAATTACAAAAAAATTGAAAACTCAAAAATTCAAAATTTTGGTGTAACTTTTTGGTGTGTATGATTCTTGAAGTGGGTGTTATAGATTCTTAATCCTTGTTGAAAAACCGATGTTTGGGTACCAAAATTGTTTGGATTGGATTGGATTGAAAAATTGAAACCCCAAATATTGTTAAACCCTCCCAAACCCTTGTTCTTGATGAATTTGATTGATTTTCGGTTCTGTGGTGGTGGGGTTTTGGAATTGATTATCGGGGTTTGATCCCCTTTGAAAAACGAACAAATTGAAACAAGAATCGTGTGATTCGGAGTTCGGTAACATTGTTTTTGGAGAATCAAAACCCACCCTTGAACCTTGAAACCCATGTTGAAATCCCAAACTTGAAAACTTTGCATCTTGATTGAACATTATTTGTTGGTTGTTTGGGTGTGAAATTGATTGGGGATTGAGGTTTGTATCAAGGAACAACTTTGGGTACCTTGAATTTGGCCAAAACACCTTGAAATCGGCCTAGAAAGTGGATTGAAAACGAAGAACACGGAGTAGAAAAAACCCAGGTGTTCTTCGTCCGGGCGCTCCGCCTAGACTTTTGGGCGCCCCGCCTGACTTGTGCTTGCTCCAGGCGCTCTGCCCAACCCTTGGGCGCCCCGCCTGCCCAACCCCACTGCCCATTTTTGCCAGGCGCTCCGCCTAACATCCTGAAGGGTTGAGTTTGGGTAGTTTCTTCTAGGTTTGCTTGTTCCTTGTTGCCTAACCTCTTATTAGTGCCTATCTAAGTAATCTTTCTACTTAATTAGCACTAATCTTTCATTGCTTTTAGGTGAATTCGTGCATTAGTTGGAGAGTAGAATTCCAAGAAGATTCGTAGATTCTTTTTGATTCAAGTCCTCACTTCAAAGTGCCTAGCTTTCATTGAGTCCTATTAACTCCACTCACCCCGGAGTGTGCTTGACTTATGAGTAGTTTGGTTGAGTTGAGGAATTGCTACTCATCTATGTGAAGCTTTGGAACTATAATTCGAGTGAAATATTCACCACCAATAAATGAGAGAACCGAGTGATCTCAAGTGAGGGAGTGTGTGAGGTTGTTTTGCTAACGTTTGTTACTTGTGTAGGTACAATGTCTACCGAAGGAGAAGATTTTGCTAAGAGTGCCCTTGCTACTATCCTTGCCAAATTGGATAGTATGAACTTGAGGATTGAAAGCCTCGAGAGGGTGAACTCTTGTGGCCTAGTTGAGCAAGGGACTTCCAATGTCCAATCGGAAAAAGGGACCCCGAGTGTCCAAGTTGAGAAAGGGACCTCGAGTGTCCAAGTTGAAGGTTCAAGTAGTCCTAACTTTACCCCGGAGCAAGTTGGCCATGTTATTGAATTTCTCAATCAACAACGGGTAAAGGATGATCGAGAGAGAATTGATCAAGTGTTGGGCAATACCCATCGAACGGGCATTCCCCGTATCTTGGACAACCCCCCAAGAAACATTCCACTACCAAGACCCATCCGAAATGTGCAACCTCTTAAGCAAGCCGATGAAGCTCAAGAAGGGGAGGAAGCCGATTATGGTGATGATATGTATGGGTTTGATGATCACTTTCAACCGAGGCGAGGTATGAATTGGAAATGTGGATAGAGGTAGGGGCCGAGGTCGAGGGCCACCTATGGGGTATGTTGGAGGGAATGCGAGGAGGGAATATGGTGTGAATGAAGATCACTATGGGGGCCAACCGGAGCCTTTCCGTGGGGGTCGTGACAACACCAACCTCAATAGTGTGAAGCTTAATCTCCCAATCTTTAAAGGGAATTGTGATCTGGGAGCTTACATTGAATGGGTGCTACTCATGGAAAGGATGTTTGACACAAATGATATGACCGATGACAAGAAAGGTACTTATGCTATTTCATCCTTTGAATCCTATGCATCTACTTGGTGGGAATCCATCAAGAGGTCAAGGAGAAGAGCGGGTGTTCCCGTGAATGTGGGTTGGAATGACTTGAAGGGTATCATGAGTATCAAGTACATCACTCCTAGATATCGTCAAGAGCAACTCAAGAAACTTTATGAGTTGAAGCAAGGTGTCAAGATGGTGCATGAATATTATGATGAGTTTGAAAGAACTCGAATGGCCTTGGATATGGACACCGAAGATGAGGAGCAAGTCGTGATCCGTTTCATGAATGGCTTAAGCTATGGTATAGCTTCCCAATTGAAATTGCATGCTTATCTTTCACTTCAAGAAGTCCTTGATGCCGCTATTCAAGCCGAACAATGGCTTGATAAAGAAAAGTCCAACTGTTACAAGAGCAACACTTCCACTTCCATGAACAAGCCAAAGGAATGGAAAAATCCTACTCCTAATGCAAGATTGCAAAATGCAAGTGGCACTAGTGGTGCAAGCGCTAGCAAAGATGTAAAGAAGCCGTATGAGAAATACACATCCAATGTTGGAGGTAATTCTAAAACCCAATTGAATACTCCTACTTATTCTTCAATTCAATGCCACAAATGTAAGGGGTATGGTCACTTTGCTAAAGAGTGTCCTACGAAAAGGACCATGGTTGTTGTTGGTAATGATGCTTATGAACAAGAGAGTGACCCGGAGGAAGATGAGGGAGTAGAGGGAGATGAGGGAGTAGAGGAGGATGATCAAGATGATGCGGTGGAGGATGATGAGCCTCATACTTTTCTAGTTGTGTGGAGAAGTTTAGGGGCTATGATAGTGGAGGATGGAGAGACCTTACAAAGGGAAAACCTTTTTCATGCTATATGCCGAGTCACGGGTGTTGTATGTTCTATGATAATTGACTCGGGGAGTTGTGCTAATGTTGTGAGTCAATCACTTATTACCCAATTAAAATTGCCTACCTTGAAACATCCCAAACCTTATCGCCTACAATGGCTTAGTGAATGTGGGGAGCTAAAGGTGGTGAAGCAAGCATTGATCAAGTTCAAAGTGGGTAATTATGTGGATGAACACTTGTTCGACGTAGTGCCTATGCAAGCATGCCCCCTTCTCTTTGGAAGGCCTCGGCAATTTTATCGACAAGCGGTTCATGATGGTCGTGTCAACACTTACACGATCAAACATGAAGGAAGGAGATTTGTGTTGAAGCCCTTAACTCCCAAACAAGTGAGTGATGACTACAATCGGATGAGGGAGTTGAGAGAGGCGGCAAAGGCTAAGTCAATTATTGAGACTAGTCCTTTGTCCAAAAGCATGGTGGCAATCCCACCTTCTTCTTCTACCGGTGGCATATGTGCCATGATGCAACCGGGCGAGGTCCTAAGAGGAAATGATGGCACCAAGTTTCTCCTATGCCTAGTGCACAAAGGTATGATCCTTAACTCTAATTGTGATTTTTCTACTAACCCTTTGCCTAGTGTGTTTGAGAATGTCTTGAAGGATTTTGGAGACATATTCCCGGATGAGATGCCGGATGAATTACCTCCTTTGAGGGGTATTGAACACCAAATAGACTTTGTCCCGGGATCTCAAATCCCAAACAAGCCGGCTTATAGGAGCAATCCGGAGGATACAAGAGAATTGCAAAGGCAAGTTGATGAATTGCTCACTAAGGGCTTGGTGAGGGAGAGCTTGAGTCCTTGTGCCGTACCCGTGATCCTTGTTCCCAAAAAGGACGGCACTTGGAGGATGTGTGTTGATTGTCGGGCCGTGAACAAAATAACGGTAAAGTACCGTCATCCCATTCCCCGACTTGATGATATGTTAGATGAATTAAGTGGTTCATGTGTTTTTAGCAAAATTGACCTTAGGTCCGGCTACCATCAAATCCGGATGAAACCCGGTGATGAATGGAAGACCGCATTCAAGACCAAGTTTGGTCTCTATGAATGGTTGGTGATGCCCTTTGGGCTCTCCAATGCACCTAGCACTTTCATGAGGCTAATGAACCATGTTCTAAAGCCATTCATCAACAAGTTTATGGTCGTCTACTTTGACGATATATTGATCTATAGCAAATCAATAGACGACCATGTTGATCACCTTAGGCAAGTGCTTGAAAAGTTGAGAGCTGAAAAGCTCTATGCTAATTTTAAAAAGTGTGCCTTTGGTGTTGAGAAGGTAGTCTTCCTTGGGTTTTTTGTGAGTGCCCACGGAGTGGAGGTGGATGAGTCTAAGGTAGAGGCCATACGTGATTGGCCTACTCCTACTACCGTGACTCAAGTGAGGAGCTTTCATGGTCTTGCTAGTTTTTATAGACGATTTGTGAAAGACTTTAGCTCCATTGCCGCTCCACTCACCGAATTGGTGAAGAAGGACCAACCTTTTGTTTGGGGAGAGCCTCAAGATAAGGCCTTCCAAGAGTTGAAAAGTAGGTTGAGTACCGCCCCTCTATTGCAATTGCCCGACTTCGGAAAGGCATTTGAGGTTGAATGTGATGCCTCAGGGGTGGGAATTGGTGGTGTTTTAATGCAAGATAGCAAACCCATCGCCTACTTTAATGAGAAATTGAAAGGGGCCTCCTTGAATTACTCTACGTATGACAAGGAGTTGTATGCCCTTGTGAGAGCCCTTGCCCATTGGCAACACTACCTTTGGCCTCGAGAATTTGTAATCAAGAGTGACCATGAATCACTCAAGCATCTAAGAGGCCAAGAGAAGCTAAACAAGAGGCATGCCAAGTGGGTTGAATTCATTGAGTCTTTTCCCTATGTGATCCAATACAAGAAAGGGAAAGACAATGTCGTGGCGGATGCACTCTCTAGAAAGTTTGCTCCAGCCACCACTCTCACCTCTAAGCTCATGGGTTTTGAGAGAATTAAATTGATGTATGCTCATGACCCGACGCTAAAGAGCATCCATGAAGCTCTAGATAAGGGGGAGAGAGTTGAAAAATGCCAATGGGTTAATGGATATATCTTCAAAAATGGTAGAGTGTGCATATCCGAGTCCTCATGGAGGGAATTACTTGTGCAAGGGGCACATTGTGGAGGGCTCATGGGTTATTTTGGCACAAGAAAAACTTTGGCTATTCTTAAAGAACAATTTCATTGGCCAAAGATGGGGGTGCATGTAGAAAAGTTTTGCAACAATTGCCTTGAGTGCAAGCGTGCTAAATCCAAAGCACACCCACATGGGTTGTATACCCCTCTCCCCGTACCTACTAGTCCTTGGTTGGATATCTCAATGGACTTTGTTATGGGATTACCAAGGACTAGGGAGGGCCATGATAGCATTTATGTTGTTGTGGATAGGTTCTCCAAAATGGCTCACTTCATTCCATGTAAAAAATGTGATGATGCACAACATGTTGCTACTTTGTTTATTGATAATGTTTTGAAGTTGCATGGTGTGCCTCAAACCATAGTGAGTGATAGGGACACTAAGTTCCTAAGACATTTTTGGAGGAGTTTATGGGGTGCTTTAGGCACCAAACTCTTGTTCTCCACGTCCCACCACCCACAAACAGATGGGCAAACCGAGGTGGTAAACCGAACTTTGGGTGCTCTTCTTAGAGCCATGACCCGAGGTAAGGCCGGGACTTGGATTGATCATTTTCCTCTTATGGAGTTTGCCTATAATCGTACATTGCATAGCATGATTGGCATGACTCCCTTTGAGTGCGTTTATGGTTTTAACCCCTTGATTCCCCTTGATCTAACCCCTTTGCCAAGGGAAATGGTTGTTAATTTTGAAGGTAAAGCTAGAGCCAAGGCTTTGATGGAGCTACATGCTAAGACAAAGAAGAATTTGGAGGAAGCTTATCCAAAGGTAGCCTCCAAGAAAAACAAGGGACGCAAGAAGGTGGAACTCAAGAAGGGTGACTATGTGTGGGTGCACTTCCGGAAAGAAAGGTTTCCAAACCTTAGGAAAGGGAAGTTGGCACCCCGTAGAGATGGCCCATTCCAAGTGCTTTCCAAGATAAACAACAAGGCCTATGTGGTCGACTTGCCAAGTGAGTATCAAGTTTCTAATACATTTAATGTTTGTGACTTGGTCCCTTTGGATGTAGGTGATGAAGAGGTCGTGAATGATGATGAAGAGGTCGTGAATGACGCTTCAATTTCGAGGACGAAATCCTCTCAAGAAGGGGAGGATGATAAGACCCAAACCCCCACAAGACCCTTCACACGGAGCCAAGCTAAGAAGATCCAAGGAGTACACCTTCCAAGGAGTACACCTACACTTGGTGAGGAAGGGCCTAGAAGAAGGAAGCGATTGGAAGCCGTTCCGAGTGCTCAAAGTGCAAGGGGAGCAGCCTAGTCATCCAGGCGCTCCGCCTGAGGATTCCTAGGCCCAGGCGCTCCGCCCCAACTCTGGGCGCCCCACCTAGGCCACCCCACTGTCCAAAATGCCGGGCACTTCGCCCGAATAGCTGAAGCACGTGAATTTGCTTAGTGTTATGTCTATTTTGACCCTACGTGGTCTTCTATTCCTAAGCCTAAGTGTGGGCATTTTAGACCTTTCAATAGGTACCTTAAAACACCTATAAATAGCTAGATAGCTAGTTTATTTCATTAGCTTACTTTGATGATTAAAATTACACTTTGTGTTGAAGAGTTGAACTCTTGTTGAATGAAAACCTTGAATGAGACTTGTTCTTCCTCTAGCGGATCTAGATGAATCCCAATCCCCCCCGACCATTCTACTTACGTGGTCACGTTAGCTCGAGGGTAGTTGCCTAGCGTATGTGTTCTTGATCTTCTCTAGGGGTGTAACGGAACGGGTTTTCCGTTGCTACTTGAGATTTGTGATCGGGTTACGTCTCGTTCCTATCTTTTTACTTTTTCCGCGTTTGATTCTTATCAATATGTCAGGCCACATATGTAGGGTCTTTGACACAGTGGACTTCCGTGAAAAATAGGGATATTTTTTGCTACTTTCATAACGGTAGGGATATGTTTGTTCCAAAAATTTACAAAGGATAAAGGTAGACTATTTTCAATAGTAGAGGGGCAAATTTGATCATTTTTTCATTTTATTATCATAATATTTTGAATCCTACGTAGTCTAGAAAATTTAGTAGTCTTCATAATATATATTCTCAACCTTATCTCTTGTAACAATATTTATTTGTAAATTGCACCTACTCTTTCCGGAGTAACATTTCCTTTTTAGTTCATTCCAAAAATAATGACAACTCTCTAAATTTAAAAATAATTTAATTTTAACTTCTTGTTTCACCCTCAATAAAAACTTTGGAGTTGAAGATTTATCGTGATTTGTTGGTTGTAGTGTTTGGGCAATGAGTTGATAACAATGGTAGAAGCTTACGTATCATTTAGGGTTGGAAAAGATATTGAGGTGAGTTAAGATGTACCTTTTCTAAGGTCTCTTTTTCACAAAACTCATGCCTTCAAAGTGATTGATAAATTTTCTCAGAAAAGATCATGTACATTTGATTGGAGCGCGCATGCATTTATTATCCATAAATGTTTCCAGTTTTGGCTTTCAAGCATCATGATATACGTGTTCTATAGCATTGATAAGTTGGTATTTTACTAACTTAAATATTACTTTAAGCTTTCATTTTTTAATCCAAAGGCAACGTTCGGTGTTAATTAATGTCGTAAATTGCTTAGTTTCAGGTTGTAATGATTTGCATGAGCATTGATCGAAGATTGAAGCTAAAGAGCAAGACTTGGAGCCAAAGAATCAAGAATTAGGACATAACTTGAGGCGCCCCGCCTAGACTCAGGGGCGGAGCGCCTAGAAAACTTCAGAAAGTGACATGAGGCGCTCCACTTCTGTTGAGGCGCCCCGCCTCTGCACCCAGGCGGAGCGCCTAAGGTCTTAAGCGGAGCGCCTGAGGAAAAGTCTTGAGATCAACAATTTTGAGCTTCAGACTTGGGCGGACTGCCTAGCCTTTGAGGCGCTCCGCTTGAGCCGGTAAACCCACGTTTTTTACTTTGTATAAATAGCAAAAGCTAGAGTTTTAACGATATCTCATTCCATATTACACACTCTACTCATTAGAGGCGATTTTGGGAGCCAAGTAGGAGTTTTAACATCAATTTATAAGCTTCTTAACTTGTATCTTTGAATCTTGATTCATATATCAATTCAAGATCTATGTTTGACATCATTTCACCATTTTATTACATTTTGATTGCTTTGATTCAAACCCCAATTATGAGTAGCTAAACTCATAACTAGGGGTGTAAAGATGCTATAATGATAGAAAATCAATGGGTGTCGTTCCATTTCATTACCCATAACACAAGTATCTATTATCCAATTCCCCATTACAATAACATCAAAATTTCAATATCCATGAGATTTCTTGTCTACTTTGCTAATAAAGACTCGGGAGAGATTAGTGAGTGTAGAATAGTGGAATTGGCAAGGATTTGGGTTGATAGGCTATTTTTATAGACTAACCTATCTAAAGGAAGTTACGCTCGGAAGAGGTCTCCTTTCCTCAAGTCTTTGAATAGTGCTTTAAGCATTCAACTAAGGCTTTGACGAGTGGGTTGAGATAGATCTCTTCTAGGCCGGGAGAATTCTAGAGATCATAATAGGAAGACTCGACCATAATTACACTTGTGTTGTGAATGTGAAATAATTACACCTGTTGATTAGAAATTGCTATTAGCCGTTTACACTCCTAGTCTCGTAATATAGAACCAATATACTTGCTTTAATTTGAAGGAATTTTAGTTTCATATAAAGTTATCTCAAACAAACCCCATTCTAGGACTCAATATTAAACTTCGTTTGAATTTCTATGTGCGACTCTCTTACTTGATAAGCTAGTTCCCTTGGAAAATTGACCCCGACTCACATCGGGTATTATACTTTGACGATCGCACATCCCCATTAATGGTGTAGGATTGAGCGTGGATCAAGCATCTTTTATACCATGTTAGATGATGTTTACTTGATTATGATTTCACAAGATTATCAAATTTTCTTATGCTTTTATGAAATATTTTCAAGACTTGTTTTGTGTTTGAAGATCCAAGAATGTCATGATGAGTTTTAAATAATAGGTTGAAGTTGAGAACTTACGTGCCAAAATAAAGTTTTTAGGAAATTTTTTTGGGTTCACCTTCATTCTAAGAAGGGCTATTCGTAGCAGTGGTAGATACAGAATTTTTGCCTAAGGTACTAAAAAAATACACTTGTTCTGTATGAGATTTGAACTAAGAACTTAAGTCATAAGTTTGATATCCCTGGACCACTAGGCTAGAAGATCTTATGTTGCTAAGGGGCCTCAAAACTAGTATATATCCAGATAAAACTAATCTTTTACCAACATACACAGTGTAACTTTTCGATGATGGGGTATCAATTGATACCCTTTAAGTCCGCCTCTAATTATTAGGCAAATTTAGGCCGCGATGCATGATCATAGCAGGGTTGCATGTAATAGCCCCCGCTAGTGATATTGTCCTCTTTGGGCCTAGGCCGACACGACTTTAAAACGTGCCACTAGGGTCTAAGGCATGTATACTTATATACCCAACATCTATCATGTGTTATGCCGATGTAGAATACTACTTCTTAGCGGGGGTATCACATACACCCCCTTTTATGGACTCAGCATCCTCGCTGAGGTTTTCCCTGCGTATCGAGATTCGCCTAGACTCTGTACTGAGGTTTGTCCCGCATACCCGGGATTCGCCTAAACTCAGTTGAGCTCTATCCCACATCGAAAAGGCTGACACGGAATGGCTCTGATACTATATTTAATAGCCCAGCCCGCAATTGATATTGTTCGCTTTAAGCCTAGGCCAGCAAGGCTTTAAAATGCGTCACTGGAAAAAGGTATATATATTTATATACCCAGTATCTCTCATGTGTTATGCCGATGTGGGATACTACGCCTTAGTTAGGGTGTCACATTGTATTTTATCCAAAAAAATACTTACGCACAGCTTTAAAACACATCACTAGGGTCTAAGGCATATATACTTATATCCAGCATCTCTTTAGTGTTATGCCGATGTGGGATACTACTCCTTAGTTGGGGTGTCACATTGCATTTTATCCAAAAAAAATCTAAAGCCCATCCCAGGACCAAGCTGAACTCCTCAAAGTCCAAAACTAAATAATCCAAAAAACACGCAGAGTTCTTTCTGGAAAAAAAAAACAAGACTACACAAATAGAACAACTCACTCACAGATCATGCAAATTAAACTCTCCATGTCCTTTTATCTTTCATTGTGACACAAGATAGTGCAGCTTCCACTTACCGTCGAACAAACCCAACGAGACAATACGCTGCTTATTCACATAAACTTATATGTATGCATACATACATATTATGAATGAAGCAAGGAACCAAGATTCACTTAAACACAAAGAAAACCTACATATTCTCACCAGTTTGAACATGTTTATGCTCAACTTATGCAGTTCGTGCCATTAAACAGAGTTACACGACAACACTTCCTCACGAATTCAATGCTTAGACAGTGAAGGGGAACCTGTGAAACCAGTGGGATTCAATACTTAGTCAGAACTAAACGAATGAGGGAAATCATGCTTGAACAAACAAATCAAGAACACATTTATTCAAAACTTCACATTAATCTGGATAGCAGATATACATATGTCAATTCCTACACACTATGATCACTATTGAACACTTTTTTTCACGATTGCACTATGTCAATCACATGAACATTTTTACTTACTAAAGCTAAACAACTAAACAAAAAAAGAAAGCAGGGAAACTAAAAATTGTTCTCTAACTCGTCGAAAGCCTAAGCATCAATGACGCTACCCTCGTCGACAAGCAAGCCATCACCAACGAGCTAACACACTACATGCCCTCATCGCAGCCTTGTCCATCACCACTGTATTAAACCAGAACAAAACACAACAACAAACCAGCTTCCAAGTCATCGCAGTGTTAAAATCGCGCCACCGTTGCCTCATCTCCGAACTCACTTCTGCATCTCCATCATAGCAGCCCCACTAACATTTTCATTCATGAAAAAACAAACCAACCAGCATTAGGACAACAATGCCGCTGCAAAAATCATCATTGCAACCTCGTCGACCCGTTGTCTCACCATCCAACACCGCTGCTACAACCATACGCCGCCACCAGCTTCAACAAAAGAAAAACCCCAAGTAACATCACAGCAGCCCGTCGCAACTTCAATATCAATCAACAACCTTATCACCTACTACTACATCACGCCATCACTGCTTCCTCACAACAACCATAAAGAATAAAAAAATATGGAACATGCAGGGTGAGGAAGAGGAAAATGGGGGGTTTTATGAAAGATTACCTTCGAAAACATGCAAATGAGAAGGAGAGTAAGCCATTGATATATGTCTTGACCAGAGAAGATGGAGGGTCGCTGGAGCACGACGTCTTTGAGACTTGATCTACGCAAATTGGATGGGATATTGAGATAACGGATTTCGAATATAGAAAGAGGATTTCAATGCGTCTTTAGACCTATAAAATTTATGGCGGAAGGTGGAGGTCCATGGCAGCTCTGGTCGCCGCCGGCGGGTGTTACCGGTGAAGGTAAAAAAAAAAATTGGGCAGCATCTCTTATGTTTTTGTGACTTTGTGTGTAATGGGAAAATATGAGGGAAATGGAAATATAATGGGTTGGTGGCGCCGTTACCGGGGAGGTACGGTAGTTCTATTAGATTAAATATCTCATGTTCTAGTTTTGTTTGTTATTCTTACCATTTTACCTCTTACTTTGATTTTACTATGTGTAGGTGAATATTATCAATGAGACAGAATTCGGATCGAGCTATGAGAAACCCCATCTATAATCGTGCACATGAGTATAATGAAGTCCTTCCTTTCCCGGATGCTCCAAATGCTTATGATGGAGAGTCCGAAGAAGAGTACGATGATGTTTCTTTTAGTGAAGGAGGCTTAGACGATGAACAAGAACTTGAGGAGAATGTTGAACCTCAAGTTGAGACTGTGGAACCAAATAATGGCAATCCCATTAATGGTGTCCAAGCTAATGACGAAATAAATGTTGATGGCAGTGTTGATGTTGGAGGCAATGTAAATCGAGGAGGTAACAGTGCAACCCATGGTGGCCGATGTGTGAATTGAGGTGGTCGTGGTAATCATAACAAACGAGGAGGCAATGCTAATCGAGTGAAAATTCGCCATGTCAATCGAAACCCAAGAAATATAAGGGGTGTTCGTAATGTCAGCCAACAAGTGCAAGATATAGAGGAATCCGATGAATAAGTGGACATAGAAAGCTTTGCTGGTGCTATTGTTCATCCACCCATTCGTGGTAATGTTATTTTTAACACTCCACAAGTTATCTTATATGGGCTTGAACAAAATGGATTCTTTGGTGGAGGCAAGCATGAGGATGCTAATGAATACTTGAGGAACTTTGTCCAAACATGTCATCTACACAAGACAGCACATTGCTCGAAAAAATCTTTGTGCCTAAGGGTCTTTCCATATTCTCTACAAGGAAAGGCCAAGGCATGGTTAAACAAGTTTCCCAAGAACTCAATCTATACATGGGAATAGCTTGTGAAACAATTCTTGGCAAAAGGCAAACAAGCTTCAATGAGAGACAAGGAAATCCTCAAAAAAGTTGCCAAACAATCTCAAGATTGGAAATCAAGAGCTCAAAATCCTGGTAATGGTGGAATAAGCACAATGATGATGAAAAGATTTGAAGATCAAGAGGAGAAAATGGCTAGAATAATCACCAACATAGAAGTCATTAGCCACAACTCAAAGATTGACAAAGCCACAAAGGAGAAGGAAGTGAGCAAGGTGGAGAATCTTCAAGTTACAGATGTCAGTCACCAAGTGGCTCCTATGGGTACACCATCCAGGGAGGTGCTCTTCTTTCTCTATTGCAACACGAACAAGAAAGATATTATCCGCAATAATGCTTTAATGTCCAAGAGGAGGATGAAGCCAATTATATTGCCAATTACCAAGGTCAACAGAGCTATGATCAAGGAAGATACCAAAGACCATATCAACAAGGTCAATGGAGGCAAGATAGAGGAAGACAAAATTGGGATAACAATCAAGAAGGGAGATGAGTTGGTGCCTCTCAACAATACGTACCAAGAGCCCCATACAAGCAAAATGAACATGAAGAGAAGAGCCCATCCAAGTTGGGCAAAATTATGAATGAAGTTCTCAAGAAGCAAAAAGGTTATACCGAAGACATCAAGGATATTAAGCAAACGATCACATCTCACAACACCTCCATCAAGGCTCTTGAATCCCAAATGAGTGAATTATCTCATCAACTAAATCAAAGACCTCAAGGAGCACTACCAAGTGACACGGTAGTGAACCCTAAGAGGAATGGCAAAGATCAAGTCATGGCAATTACCACACGGAATGAAAAAATATGGGATGATCCCAAAGCTAAGGGAGTTGACAATGCAGTAGATGTTGGTGTGCATGATGAGAATATTAGTGATGAGTTAAATGAAGGTGGAGCTAGTGATGTGGGCATTGATGCTCTAAACCAAGAGAAACTTGATGAGGCAATCCCTCAAGATCCTAATCTCGAAGTCACTAATACCTAAAAAGCCAAACCAAAGAAAACTCCACCACCTAAACAAAACCCTCCTAGTCCAAGCTTCATTCCCAAAATTTCATTTCCTTTCCCACAAAAGAGTGCCAAGCAAAGACAAGCATCTCATGCCAAGAAAATTTGGGAGAAAATAGCAACAGCTTCCATCAACATTCCATTAGTTGATGCCTTGGGCCAAATATCAAATGTTGCTAAATTAATGAAGGACCTTGTGAAAAAGAAGACCTATGGAGATTTATATACAATCAAGGTGACCCATCAATGTAGTTCTCTTTTGTCTAAGCATATGGCTCGGAAGATGGAGGACCCAGGAGCCTTCACCATTCCATGCACAATTAGAGGAAGGCATTTTTCTAAAGCCTTATGTGATCTTGGAGCAAGTATTAACTTGATGACATATGCGGTCTATAAGACTTTGACCACAAATGAAGTTTCAAAGGCAACACATATGAACTTGCAAATGACCGACCGTTTCATGAAACAACCAATTATGACCATTGATGATGTTTTGGTGAAAGTTGACAAATTTGTGTTCCCGACGAATTTTGTGATACTTGATTGCCCAGTGGACTTTAATGTTCCCATTATCCTTGGGCGACCATTCTTAGCAACTAGAAGAGCATTATGTGATGTTGAAAGAGGTGAACTTACTTTTCAATTCAATGGAGAAAAATTAGTCTTCCATGTGTGCAAGTCCTTGAAGCAACCTATGGATGAAGGGGCTACTTGTTCCTATGTTGACATAGTGGTTGAGGTATTAGTGGAAAAGGAGAGTGTTCTTGTGAGTCAAGCAGATAAGTTAGCCGCAGTGATTTGGAACATAGATATAGATAATGAAGAGAGTGTAGCGGAGTGTGTGAAAACATTAGAAGGATTTGGCCCAAGCCTTATGTACCTAAAAAGCTTTCCGTAGATCTTGAAAACCGCACCACTCCACCCACAAAGCCATACATTGAAGAACTACCCACTCTTGAACTGAAAGTCCTTCCATCTCACCTAAGATACACCTACCTAGGCCCAAAATCCACTCTTCCTATTATCATATCTTCTCACTTAACCCAAGATCAACTTGTTGAAGTAGTGAATCGGAGGATTAAGGCAATTGGTTGGACTCTTGCAGATATAAGGAAAATTGATTTGGGAAAGTGTATTCACGGGATCTTACTTGAAGAAGGTTTCAAACCATCTATGGAATATCAAAGAAAGTTATATCCTTCTATGCAAGAAGTGGTGAAGAAGGAGATCATTAAATGGTTGGAATGCGAGAGAGATTGTTCCACTCTTTGATAAAGAATGGGTCTCACCGGTTCAATGTGTACCCAAGAAAGGGGGGATGACGGTAAGTCATAATGACAAAGGAGAAGCTATATCAACTCGGACTGTGACCAGTTGGCGAGTATGCATAGACTACCGTAAGCTCAACAATGCAACAAGGAAAGATCAATTTTCTCTACTTTTCATTAATCAAATGCTATATCATTTGGCGGGCCATGCTTATTATTGCTTCCTTGATGGATACTCGGGGTATAATCAAATATCCATTGAGGCAAAAGATCAAGACAATACCACTTTTACATATCCTTATGGTAGTTTTGTATTCTGCAAAATGCCCTTTGGTCTTTATAATGCCCCGGCCACTTTCCAAAGATATATGATTGCACTTTTCCATGATATGGTGGAGAAATTTTTAGAAGTCGTCATGGATGATTTCTCAGTGGTTGGAGATTCTTTTGAAGATTGTCTTTCCAACTTGGAGAGAGTCTTAGAGAGGTGTGAAGAAACAAAACTTGTACTTAATTAGGAGAAATGCCACTTTCTTGTTCAAGAGGGAATAGTCGGTGTCCCAGAATAGAATTGAAGTGGACCATGCCAAGATTGATGTGATCTAAACTTCCACCTCCTACAACCGTCAAAGGAGTGAGAAGCTTCTTGGGACATGCGGGATTCTATCGTCGTTTTATCAAAGACTTCTCCAAGATTGTGAATCTATTATGCAAGCTCTTGGAAAAAGATGCTAAGTTTGAGTTCAATGAAGCATGTTTGAAAGTCTTTGAAGAGGTAAATAAGAGATTGACTACCGCACCAGTGATAGTGAGTCCAAGATGAGATCTCATATTTGAGCTAATGTATGATGCTAGAGATGTTTCTCTGGGAGTCGTGCTAGGCCAAATGGTTGAAAATATGTTTCACCCAATCAATTATGCTATCAAGATGATGAATGGCTCAATTGAACTATACGGTGATGGAGAAAGAGCTACTAGCCATTGTATTTTTTTTTGAGAAATTTTGATCTTGTTTGGTGGGGTCCAAAGTAATTGTGCATACCGACAACTCCGTCATCCGGTATTTGATGGCAAAGAAGGATTCAAAAGCAAGGTTGATACGATGGGTACTCTTATTGCAAGAGTTTGATCTTTAGGTGCTTGATAGAAAGGGAACTGAGAATCAAGTGGCGGACCACTTATCTCGTTTGGAAGAGGAGGGTCACCCAAAAGAAACCCTCGAGATTAATGGCTCTTTTCCCGATGAAAGAATATTGACAGTATCTTAGGAAACAATCCCTTGGTATGCGGACTTGGCCAATTTTTTGCATGTGGAGAGGTCTCGGAGGACTTCTCATATAATCAAATGAAGAAGTTGATGAAGGATGTCCGAAAATACTTTTGGGATGAGCCATTTCTTTTTAAAGTATGTGTCGATGGAGTGATAAGGTGATAACGAGATGCGTTGTTGAATCCGAACAAAGGAATATTTTTTAAGGTTGTCACTCCGCTCCTTATGAAGGGCATCATGATCGAATAAGAACGGTGGTTAAGGTGCTTGAATGCAGTTTCTTTTGGCCTACTTTGTATAAGGATGCTCATTACTACATAAAGAGTTGTGATCAATGTCAAAGAACGGGAGAATCTCAAGAAGGCATGATATACCTCAAAACCCCATTGTAGAAGTGGAACTCTTTGATGTATGGGAGATTGATTTCATGGCCCCTTTCCAAGCTCCTGTGGTATAAAGTACATCCTTGTAGTGGTGGACTATGTCTCCAAATGGGTCGAGGCAATTGCCTTGCCAAACAATGAAACCACCTTCCTCAAGAAGAGCATATTCACAAGATTTGGCAACTCTCACACAATCATAAGTGATGGGGGAACCCACTTTTGCAATCAGACCTTTGGTTCTTTGTTGCAGAAATATGGGGTGAGACACAAGGTTGCTACAACTTATCATCCCCAAACGAGCGGCCAAGTGGAAATGTTAAATTGTGAGAGCAAGCAAATCAAGGCCAAGACGGTAAATGTGAATCAGAAGGATTGGACTAAAAAGTTGGATGATGCCTTGTGGCATATCGTACGCCATATAAGACTCCAATTGGGATGTCGCCCTTCCGATTAGTGTTTGGTAAAGCTTGTCACCTCCCCGTTGAATTGGAGCACAAAGCCTTATGGCCAGTGAAAAAGCTCAATATGAATTGGGAGGAAGCTTCCAAGTTGCGGATTGAGAAGATGAATGAGCTTGACGAGATGAGATTTCTTGCTTATGAAAATGTCAAGCTTTATAAAGAAAGAATAAAAGTGATACATGACTCGAAGATTTGGAATCGGAACTTCAAGCCGGGAGACCTAGTGTTGTTGTTCAACTTGAGGTTGCACTTGTTCCCTAGGAAGTTGAAATCTAAAGGGAGTGGACCCTACAAAGTGGTGAACTCATCACCATATGGTTGGGTCGAGTTGCACGAGAAGGAAAGTTCCAAAACCATCCGGGTGAATGGTCAAAGGGTGAAGTATTACTTGGGATGTGAAGCATTACTTGCGGTCCATTACTTGGGTGAAGCACTTCTTTGGAGGCAACCCAAGTTTTACTTTTAGCATTTTTAATTTTATCATTTTAGTTAGTGTAAAAATCTCACATGAATTACTTTAATAGTTGCATTTGATCTTAGTTGAGTGGTGTTAGTGCAGAAACAATGTAAGGGAGTGTGTAAGAAATTAGGGACTTAGCCCAAAGGAAAACGGAAAGGCAGTTGAAGGAGGGGATGGAACCGCCGAATGAAGGGCGGAATGCTTTCGGCAGACTGCCGAAACATAGGCGGGACCGCCAGTATTCACAGTGAAGAAAGTTTTTTGGCGGGATTGGAAGGTGTCCGCTGGTAAATCAGCGAGTCGCCAATCCAACTCGGCGGTCCAAATAATTGATTCGGCGGAATGCCGAATGTTTTGCGGTCCATCCACTCGTGCACTTGAAATACGTGCAACTAGTGACGCATATGTGGGAGTGTCAGCCTATCTCCCAAAATAAATTGTGGCCCTGCATACATGAGATCTGGCAACGCGCACGGGGAGTGTCATTTCTCTCTCCCCAACAACTAATGTGATCACAATACTAACTGAGTCTGAACAATGAACTTCAATCAAAATATATCATAAGAACAAGCCACATATTTATAGGCTGAATTGCAAAAATATGACACCGGAAGTAATGGTTTGCCAAAATGCCCTCAATAATAGTGGTTTAGCAAAATTTCCCCTCCATTAGTTTAATAAAAGTTATTCCGAATGAAAATACCCCTCACAACTAATAAAAAGACTCACACTATCCTCCACTTTCTTTTCTCCATTCAAACAATCTCTAAACCCTAAAAACCTACAACTTTTACAGATTCTTCCATTAAAACGAAGATTCAAGGTTAGATTCCTTCAAATTCCTACTCTCTTACATTCATTTGGATAACCTTGTAGAAAATCTATGAAAATGGGTATCTTACACAGGCTTCTTGGCAATGGGTACCTTGTACAGACTTCTTGGCAATTACGAAAACTTTAAGCCCTATTGCAATGGGCAACTTGTCTCTGCAAGTCTGACTATGCAAAGAGTTTAAGCTCTGGTACAATGGCACCTTACACATACTTCCCTGGCAATTGTCAAGACTTCAAGCTTTATTGTAGTGGCCAACTTGCAAAAGAAAATCTCTGCAAATCTTGGCTATTGCTAAGAGTTTAAGCTCTGGTGCAATGGGCACCTTACAAAGACTTCCTGGCAATTGCCAAGACTTCAAGCCCTGTTGTAGTGGCCAATTTGCAGATAAAGTCTCTGCAAGTCTTGGCTATTGCAAAGAGTTCAAACTTTGGTGCAATAGGCACCTTGCACCGACTTCTTGGCAATTGCCAAGACTTCAAGTTCTGTTGCAGTGGGTAATTTGCAGAGAAAGTCTCTTCAAGTCTTGGCTATTGCCAAGAGTTCAAGCTCTGGTGCAATGGGCACCTTGCATAGACTTCTTGGCAATTGCCAAGACTTCAAGCCTTGT
Source organism: Petunia x hybrida (assembly GCA_037355625.1). Classification (NCBI taxonomy): domain Eukaryota; kingdom Viridiplantae; phylum Streptophyta; class Magnoliopsida; order Solanales; family Solanaceae; genus Petunia; species Petunia x hybrida. Next base: position 27,240,136 of record JBBBVM010000041.1, read on the forward strand.
TGCATTGGGTAATTTGCGAGAAAGTCTCCACAAGTCTTGGTTATTGCCAAGAGTTCAAACTCTGGTGCAATGGGCGCCTTAACTAGGAAATCAAAGTGGAATCTAATACAAGAAAAATAAAAACAAGATTAAATGAAAGTTACGAACATCATCATTCAAGGTCAACTTATCACTGGACAAATCAAGAAACCAACTTCTTTTTATCAATGGTAACACCACCCAAGTAATGTTACCAAATTTTCTGCAACTTTTGGCAATAGCCAACACTTTAAGGTCGGGTGGAAGGAGGCAACTTGTAGGGAAGCCTCTGAAAGTATTGGCACTTGCCAATACTTTACGATCTGGTGCAATAGACAACCTGCAGACAAAGTCTCTGCAAGTATTGGCAATAGCCAAGACTTTAAGATCTATGCAATAGGCAACTTGCAGAGAAAGTCTCTTCAAGTCTTGGCAATAGCCAAGACTTTAATCTCTATGCAATAGAGGCTACTTGCAGAGAAAGTCTCTGCATTAATGGCAATAGCCAAGACTTTAAAATCTGTGCAATAAGCAACAACAATATCTAATTGCTATTGTCAATAAGAACCTTCAAATCATCATAATTAAGCATAAGAAGTAAAAAAATTTACAAGAACGTCAAATTTAATTCAATGATCATCAATCAAAGTAGAAAAAACTTACAGATAAATGTATAAATAATAATTACCAAAAAAATACAGAAAAAAATAAATACAAATAAAGGATTAGACAAAATAAAAATTACATTATAACACAAATTAAAGAAAAATAATAAAATAAATTTTTTTTTACAGATTTCCTAAATCTCTCTAGGACACAAAGAAGAAATAAGGAAATGAAGGAGGAATGAGAGAAGGAAAGGAAAGAGGAAAGAGAGAAGGAGACTGTTCCATGTAAATTGGGTTTAGGCAGGGGCAAAATAGTCTTTTCGCATAGTGAGGAATGATGTGGAGGACATTTACTTAAAATATTTGAAAGTGAGGGCAAATTGGTAAGACCAGTGCTTATGGAGGGCATTGCGTGAAATTTTTTGCATATTTATATAAGCAAGACTAAAATCAACCAAATTTTATATAATTCTAAAACTGAGTCAAGCATCAATAATTTATACAAAGTTATATCGAAGGTTGTACTACCTAATAATTTATATAAAGTTATATCTAAGGTTATACTACCTATCAAAGGCTCAATTAAAAAGTTGTCTCAACTTACCTCGATCAAAGCTTTATCTCAACCTTGCCCGATCAACGTCCACGTGTGTTTAATATAATTCACAATCTACATATAGATAGTCAAACTTATCAATACATGCTTGCTTGTTAAATTCTTAGCAATTGAACTTAGACCATAGGCCCTGAATAATCCAATTTGCAATCTAGATTTATTTTAGGATTTGGCGGGTTGTGTTCATTCTAATTCATAAGTATCCTTTAAAATTAATTAAAATAATTAAACTCATGAATCTACATTTCTAAATTTCAATATAAGTTCGTTAATAGCTAGCTTCAATAATCCAATAAATATATCCAGAGTTTAGGAGCATATCATAAAATAATTCAATAATAATAGTGTAATAACTCAAGGTATTGGAAATTACCTCTAGAAGCAATTGCTTAAACCCTAGCCTTTTAGGGTTCTTGATTAATTAATCTTTGAAATCTTACAAGAACTAATGATGATTTGTAAATTTGGCGTGTGATATTCTTGAATCGGAAAACTTTGCTGGATTAGAGCATCATCAATGAATGAAGACGCATTGACGATGTCTATGTTTAGTTCGAGAACACAGTGACACCAAGAAAGCCTTGACATTCTTTATATGCTTAAAACCTTAAATATAACCATTTCAAAAATGACCACTCATAATGATTTACGTTCCATTCAACTTCCGCTCCTCTATACTTTACCAACCAACATGACCTTCCTACTCACTCACTTCATCAATCCATCTTGGCTTTTTATAATGTTTTGAACCATTGAAAGTCCACTTACTTTAATGACATTTTGGTATATTCTCTTAATTATACAATTAAAAGTGATCACACTTTTTATTTCCATTCCAACAATTCAATCTCACTAGCACCTTGAGTATACTGAAACATATTCTTTCGATTATTACTAGCTCCAGTTAAATATTAGAAATATTGGGGCTTTACAATGGGTCGGTACGGTTCGAATTTTAACTTATTGGTAGCGGTATATCAATTAATAGTATGTAATTATACAAAACCAATATTGTACTGATAAGCTACTGGTATATCAGTATTGGTTCTTAATGATTCAGAATTTAACGGTTCTGTAACTGGTATTACTGGTACCACCGAAGTAATGCGTGAATTCTCGATGATCGTATTGGTGTACCGCTTTATAGGAGGCTTCCAAACAACCACCAACTAGTATGTAACAATAAGAAATACAAGCCGATACTAAAGCACAAAGATCCATTTATCCACTTGGACAAATCTTAACATTAAAGTATAGAGAACTAAAACCAAAGACTTATGTCAAAATAATTTTTTTTTTTTTTTTTAAAAAAAAAAAAGACTAAAGAGTCTAATGACCCGAAAGTGGAAGCCTAAAAGTAGAATCAAACATATAAATGGGTCAAGCCTCAAAGAGTAATGACTACCAATAGCAATAATAGTTGAAGTTTAACATATAAACTACAGTTGTACTAAATTAAAATTTAAAAGAGTTAATATATTAATAATAAATAAAAAAATATGTATGGGCCTAAATCATCTTTAGAACACAAATCGAATTTGGATTGTGGATATAAGCAAATCAATGTATCAAAGCTGTAATGGATGTAAAAGCAGACGAGATTATAAATAAAAGGCAAGCAACATGCGTAAATAAATGGTATTTCAATATATGGGTGAATGTACAATTTGGAAGAACTTTTCCAAGTATTCGTGTGTCCCCATTACAACATAAATATGAAGCTATTTATAGGAGAAATGAGCTATGGCCACGTTTTGCACAGTCTGCCACCTTCAGGCCTACGTTCAGCATGTTTGATGGTGGAGTTAGTGGGCTGAAGTAGTGGGCGGTTGCATTGCTGAAACTGGGGCATCCAACTGAGGTATAATTATGTGACCTCGGTGATGTAATCTTGCTGATCGGCTGAGGTGAAACCGGGCGGTTCAACCGAGGTATAAGTATGTGACATCGGTGATGCAATCTTGCTGCTCGGGCTGAGGTGAAACCGGGGCGTTCAACCGAGGTATAAGTATGTGACCTCGGTGATGCAATCTTGCTGCTCGACTGAGATGAAACCGGGGCATTCAACCGAGGTATAAGTATGTGACCTCGGTGATGCAATCTTGCTGCTCAGCTAAGGTGAAACCGAGGCGTTCAACCGAGGTATAAGTATGTGACCTCGGTGATACAATCTAACTGTTCGGCCGGGGTGAATCTCCACCGAGATATAACTTGAGATTCATCTTCGGTGATGGATTTCGATGACTGACTTCCCCCACTCCCATCTTCAATCTTCGAGATATCAGTTCGATCGACCTCGGTTTATTTCACCGAAGTACTATCCAAGCACGTCGATTTTTACCCAATACAGATAGTCCCCCCACTACTCGGATGAGTGTCAGGGTCACTGAGGAGTGGAATAAATTTACGCGAGAAGACGACGTGGCTCAACCTTCTCCAAGAATTTCAAAACGTTGCAAGTCTTTTCAAATTACTCTTGCGCGTTACGTGGTGACCGTTCATTGGCCACCGAGGAGGAAGAGATGGACCTTGTATCGAGGAGGCAGTTTCTCCTGCTTCCGAGGCGGTGGCGAAAAAGCGCCGATGCCTTGTTAATGAGTTCGGTGAAGGGATGCCCGAGGCTGCTTCCGAGGCGGTGGCAGGAAGGCGCCGAGGTGAAAGCCGCTTCGGGGCGAAAATAAGGGCGCTTCGAGGCGAAAGCCGCTTCAGGGCGAAAATTGCCTTGAGGCAAAAACGAGGGCGCTTTGAGGCGAAAGCTGCTTCGGGACGAAAATTGCCTTGAGGCAAAAATGAGGGCGCTTCAAGGCGAAAGCCGCTTTGGGGCGAAAATTGCCTTGAGGAAAAAATGAGGGCGCTTCGAGACGAAAGCCGCTTCGGGGTGAAAATTGCCTTGAGGTAAAAACGAGGGCGCTTCGAGGCGAAACCTGCTTTGGGGCGAAAATTTCCTTGGAAGAAGTTAAGGCAGGGAAGATCGTCCTCGAGGAGGAGATCACTAAGGCGTGGGGGGATGCCGCCGAAGCTCAAAAGATTGTGGATGAGCTTCTATCAAGTGAGGGCTCGAATGATAGTGAATCCGAGGATGATGAGGATGGCGAAGGGAGCGCCGAAGAGGGGAACCCCATGGGGGAGCAATCCCCGGTCTTAGCTTGTTCTTCGTGTTTTTCATCCTTGTTAAATTTTTTGTTTAGGCCATCGGGCCCTTTTGATGTACAAATTTGTGGCCTTCGGGCCTTTTATAAATGGATTTGTCTTTAAGTGTTAGCTTTCATTTTGCCTTGTGAAACTTTGAGCCGAACACTTTAGAGTAATTTGCTTGCAAGGCTTTATCATATGAAATCGATGCTAGCTTGGAACGACATCTCATTCCTGAGCCGATGCATATTAGTAGTACTTCGGTAATAATCATAAAAACAAAGAGATATTGGATCAAATTTATTTCATTGATGATATCTGAGCCTCGAGTGGCTTATCCATAGGGCCTAGCTTAAGCAAGACTTAGGCACAAAAACGAACTTAGAAAATTCCACTACTGGGCGAAAACACAAAGTGCTAATCTACTCTTTGGGTGTCAGTCCCAGGGTGTCGGATAGATAGACTTCGGCGGGAGAGGTTTAAAGCTGACCTCGGTAGGGTTCCCATCTCAAGTGCTAATCTACTCCCTGGGTATCAGTCCCCGGTTGTTGAATAGATAGACTTCGATAGGAGAGGTTTAAGGCTGACCTCGGTAGGGTTCCCATCCCAAGTGCTAATCTACTCCCTGGGTATCAGTCCCTGGTTGTTGAATAGATAGACTTTGGTGGGAGAGGTTTAAAGCTGACCTCGATAGGGTTCCCATCCCAAGTGATAATCTACTCCCCTGGGTATCAGTCTCCGGTTGTTGAATAGATAGACTTCGGTGCTTTGACCCCGGCGGTCCCCTTTACAACGTTGACCAAATCCGAGGTGGATATGTTGAAGTTGTAATCGGGGATCCGAGTAACTCTTTGTCCCTTGAGACAAGAGCTGGGCCCGAAGTGCTCCTTTGGTTGGTGTTGGATTACATCTTTCCACCGAGCCGTTTGCTTACGTGTTGGTTACCATGCCTTCGGATGTGGCCCCGGTGGGAAGTCCCCATGTTTTCACGCCCGTAGGAACGAAGATCAAGGTGCTTCCATTCGGAGCCATGGGTGGAGTTTCATTTGTTGTTCGGTTGTCTCTTGTTTCTAACCGAGCACGAAACTCAGAGTTGATAATTAGCTGTTCGACCTACTGTGCTTGCATGGCCTTCAAAGTAGTAATAAAAGATGCTTGGAAAGCATCATTCCACCCCGAAGATGAGGGGATCGCTGCTGGTGGCACAATCGGTGCGTCGGAGTTGGGGTTCGGTTGACCGCCAGTTTGTCTGTCCGGAATGAACTGGGGTGCAACAGAGTTATCATAGCTGCTATTCATTTTTCGAGTTTATGTTGGAATTCGAACAAACAAGACGTGCGACTTTGGAACAAAGCGTTTCTGCTTATATCCCCACAGACTGCGCCAATTATTATGGGCCTAAATCGTCTTTAGGACACAAATCGAATTTGGATTACGGATATAACCAAATCAATGTATCAAAGCCGTAATGGATGTAAAAATAGACGAGAATATAAGTAAAAGACAAGCAATATGCGTAAATAAATGGTATCTCAATATATGGGTGAATGTACAATTTGGCAGAGCTTTTCCAAGTATTTGTGTGTCCCCATTACAACATAAAAATGAAGCTATTTATAGGAGAAATGAGCTATGGCTACGTTTTGCACAGTCTGCCACCTTTACCGCCACGTTCAGCATGTTTGATAGTGGAGTTAGTGGGCTGAAGTAGTGGGCGGTTGCATTGCTGAAACCGGGGCATCCAACCGAGGTATAAGTATGTGACCTCGGTGATATAATCTTGTTGATCGGCTGAGGTAAAACCGGGGCGTTCAACCGATGTATAAGTATGTGACCTCGGTGATGCAATCTTGCTGCTCGGCTAAGGTAAAATCGGGGCGTTCAACCGAGGTATAAGTATGTGACCTCGGTGATGCAATCTTGCTGCTCGGCTGAGGTAAAATCGGGGCGTTCAACCGAGGTGTAAGTATGTGACCTCGGTGATGCAATCTTGCTGCTCGACTGAGGTGAACCGGGGCATTCAACCGAGGTATAAGTATGTGACCTCGGTGATGCAATCTTGCTGCTCGGCTGAGGTGAAACCGGGGCATTCAACCGAGGTATAAGTATGTGACCTCGGTGATACAATCTAGCTATTCGGCCGGGGTAAATCTCCACCGAACTATAACTTGAGATTCATCTTCGGTGATGGATTTTGATGACTGACTTCGACCACTCTCATCTTCAATCTTCGAGATATCAGTTCGATCGACCTCGGTTTACTTCACCGAAGTGCTATCCGAGCACGTCGATTTTTATCCAATACAAAATATATAAAAATTATAAAATATACCTTATCGGTCATCGGTACAGTAACGGTAAAGATATATAGATACCGTACCGATATCTTATCGGTATTAGAAATCAATACCACCGAACCGATATACAGTTATACCGATACCGTTATACTTACCGGTAGTGGTAGCGGTTTGATTATCGGTACCAGTTCGATTTTGCACACCCCTACTTTGTGATTTGCTAGTTATTTTACCACGAAGAAAACATACTTCCAATTACCTCAAATTTAACAGGCTTTGAAATCAAGTACAACAAGGTGAAAAAGAAAAATCCTCTTTTATAATACCTAATATAAGAATTAACATTTTATGAAAAATTATCCCACTATCTTTTCTCCTCAATTATAAACAAAAAGCGAAGAATATAATACATTACTCGTCAATCAAAAATATCCATCACCAACCAAACATAGGAAAAATAGGTAAAATGATCACACATATTTAGCTAAAAGCTGAAAAACTGCTTCCATCATACCAAACACCCTCCAAGTGTTTTTTATTTTATTTTTTTCCTTTTCACTTAAGGAGAAATCGGCTACAGTTTCCTACGTCATTGGAAGTTAGAACACAGAAGAAGAATGGCAGTTCGGCAGACAACATTGCAGAAAGTATGCTTTTTTAACTTCATGCCATATCATATGATAATGAGAAAAACTGCCCAAGAAAGAGCCACTTTGATGACATCCCACTAACCAAGTAAGGTCTTAGCGAAAGACCTGAAAACCCTAAGGTGAAATCCTTCAATGTTGTTAATTTTGTACCTTACAAGTTACAACAAGAGTTCCCTTCCACCCTCCAATTGATCTTTATTACTATATAATTTTGGATTGTAAAATCACAAGCTTGAAAATAGTTGAAAGATTATGCTCATGATGGAATTTCCGCTTAGTTTGATACTCTGCATGATGACCAAAATGTAAAATTTCTTCTTTCTTTTTTCAAGCAATATGCGGATTACATTCTTGATGAACTTCACATTTTGGTAATGTGAACTCTAGTTACTAAAATCATGCACCTATGGTAAGGGCACCAATTAGTCCTAATTAATTTATTTCACAATCTAAAAAGATAATTGTCATCCAATAAGAATCTCTGATGGAAATACTTTTAATTCTCCCATGGCCTCTAAAATGATGTCCTACGCCTGAACCAAGTGAGCCAAGGCTGTCATGGCATGAGACTGGCCCGTGATAATTCCAGCAGTTGACGGATTTTGTTGCAATACAATACTATAACCATCATCATAATTCTCCATCCCTTGTGCCATGAGTTGCCATATTAAGCTTCCTGCCATGGTTCCTCCATCTTTAGCAAAACTATAGATGTTTCTGTATATAGTGCTTATGAAGGTATCTCGTGTATTTAGACTGTATCCTGGATCTCTGCTTGACTTTCCAAATTCAGCTAGAACCAATGGTTTCTTCAATATGTTTTTTGCATCTTGCCAATGGCTAGTCATCCATCTTTGCATGAATGCCATTTGAGCATCATCACTTTGACCAGATAACCTATATGCGTAACAGTTCTCTTGTTAAACACAATAAAGATCACTAGCTATGGTACACTTACTAACAATGCTAAATTTACTTCTTTGTGTATGGCTTCAATTGAATCCAATATTTTGACATGAAAAGTGGATATACATGCATGTGAAATGCTATTAAATCTTTAATGTATCTCATTATTTTCTGAATATATAATTGAATACGCACACTGTTAAAAATCTTAAACTATCCATTAAATTTAAATCTTGGATTATCATTAATCTATTTTTAGACATAATAACTAGTAATTAGTTAGTTGGTCTCGTCAATAAGAACACGTGAGCTATATATATGGAGAAAAGTCATGTAATATACCATTGGTCAGTATATGCATGGATAGTGGCAAAATCAATCACTTTGATTAAATGGTTATTGATAAAGTCTGTCCCAACTTGGTAACCGGGATTAAATGCCTTCCTGTCCGGCATTGAATCACCATAAAATCCCTCCATTCCTACTTCCAGCAAGTGTTTGTTGTCTAGTGATTTTACAAAACTTGCCATTTCTTGAACCCATGCCTGTGGTGATATAAGCAAGAAACAACAACATAAACAGTTAAATGTCGGTTATCATCTGATTTTTGAACTTGAATCAATTCTTTGGACATAGAAATGATCTCTTTCAATCTTACGTTAACAGTATTTCCAGAATAATCAGCTTGGTTGCGGGGCTCATTCATGAGTTCCCATGCCATGATAGTTGGATCATCTTTGTAAATTGTTCCAGTAATGGTATTGAACCTTGTAACAACTTTCTGCAGAAATTGACAAAACCAAGCATATACTTGAGAATCATGAATCAGTTAATTGCCAACTAATTGTAATAAATAAAGAAAATCATTACCATCCTAAAATTAGATGTTTTAATGAATGCTATTTGTTGTTACCTTAATGTGGCTCTTGTAATAATCTTTAAGCACAGAATGAGTGTAGAAATCATCATCTCCATTTATCTGAGCTCCAACATTTCGTGCCCATTGAGCATATTGAGCCTTCCCTCCAAAGTCATTGTAGTTGTTTACAAAGCTCAAGATTAAGCGAACCCCATACTTCCTTGCCTCCGATATCACAAAATCCAAACCCTATTTCCATAAAATTACACTTATTAACAACAATCTTAAGTTTAGCTAAAGTGACATGCATAAGAAAAAATTTGACATGTTTAATAATAATGGCATATTTCATGTTGTAAAATGCAGAAACCTATCACCTTCTTAGAACAAATTAAAAGGAAATAAGGTCATAATAGAAGAAATACCTGAAAAACACGTTCATCATATATACCAGGTGAAATTTGCAGTGCCCTATCACCTCCATCACTAAAAGCCCAAGTCCGGCATACAGAGAGCCCGGAAGCAGATGCTTCTTGGAGGACCTCGGTAACCTTGTATCTCTCACTAGGCTCAGCAGCAACATGCATTAGCCAGTAAGAGTTGAAACCACTGAATAGAAAAGGTGATCCATTAAGTGCAAAATGGGCACCATTAACTCTAACAAATCCGTCGTTAGCATTCATTAGAACTCTAGCTTCACATGCAAGAGCTACGGACAAGAGGAAAAACAAAGACAGACAACTCATTCGTTGAAAATAAGCCATCGTAACTTTGAAAGAGAAACGCATATATGTGGTTTGTCTAGTGAAATAGAAGCCGTGATAGGTTGCTGATCACTTGATGGGGCGAATATTTATAGTGACTCGAGTATAAGGGAACTTACTAAAAATAGTAATACTTGATGGGAAATGTAAAGACTTTCCAGTTGGGAATTAAGTAAAGAAAGTGGTGGTTTACTAAATTTGGCTGGACTAGAGTTTCAGAAGCTAAAGATATTATTGGAAGTTGATACAAGATGAGGTATGTAGTTGTATAAAGTATAAAATTCAGTTGAGATAATTAGAAAGAGAATAACACAAGAAAAAAGAAGTGAAAAGATGGATATACTATAGGTGATGCCTTGCATGAAAAGAAACATATTGCATCATATTGTTGGTTTTTAAGTTTTAGACGAGAACTAAAACTTGATGGTGATCAAACTACTCAAACATTTGCAGTTAGACAAAGTTAGTTGGTAACTAATTCGAGCAGATAGATTTAGTTATTCTATTGATGGTAAAGAGAACTTCCTCTTGCAGGTTCTTGTTAAAGTTAAGAGAATTGTTTGCGTAGAATTCTCAGATGCTCTCTCTGGTGCTCAGGGTACTGGAATTGAGAATTAATATGACTAACCAAACGGGAATTAACTTAAATTACAAGCTGGTGCAGCTAAATTTCGCTTCTGGCTGAAATTGTTTATTGTATACGGAGGTTAAAGTTTTACAGGAAGTTGAGTAGAGGATATTCAGTTTGATAAAGCAGAAAGTGTAGTGGAAATTGAAGAATTAAGTGAGGAAAAAAAAAAGGAACAATAAAATTAAAGGAGGAGGAAAGATGGAACAACTATGGGTGATAACTTGCATGAAGAAAAATGTCCTGCACTTGCCTGGTCATTAATTTTTGATGAGCATTGAGCATCAATATCACGAGCAATATTTAGCGAAATAGCATGTATATGGTAATAAACTTCCATAGATGTAAATTCGTTCATATTATCACTCTTAAATGTCTTAAATCACTTGCTGCTTTTTCGATCAAGCATATCTAAGAAATATTTCCGAGTTTGAGACACTTATCAAAAAGAAAATTCACAGATCACAAGAAAATTCACAGATCACAAGAATAAGCATCGATAATAGTCAAAATAATATGAAGCACCATAAGAAGAGGAGTTTCATGGACCCCACATATCACAATGAATCAATTTATAAAATCAAAAGCTCTATTATTATCACCTAAAGTTAAGAAAAAAATTATATTAGTATCACTTAAAGAAGCATGTCTCTTATTTGTTTTCTCCATTGACGAACATTACAATTTTTACTGTCGTTCTTTTCCAAAAATCTATGGTAGGAATAGTTTGATCCCTTACGTTTATGGCCTTTATGAGAGGTATGCTTCGAAGTACATTCCGTTCTCCCGCTTCAATAAGCATAATGCAATCCGAATGATCAATCAATGGACACATAAATTAAATTTCAAGTTATGTCGGGCACATAAGTGTATCCTTCAGATCTAAACAACGTCTCATCAAATTAATTGATTGAACCCTCTTTAGTTGCAACAGGACTGCTTCCATTAGATAGACCAACATGGCACTCTAGAATTTCTCCCAGATCATACGACGTCTTCAAATCACATATCATATGATTGGATGCCCCTATGTTGATAATCCAATGGGTATTTTCAAGACCCTTTGCCGTCTCCGGCCATGTCTATGGTATGTTAGGGTTATTTGGAAGGGGTTTATTATTGCTCTATTATTATATCATTTTTTTTAAAGGCCAAAGTATGGGAGAAAGTTCTCACATTTTCTTTTTACTAATCATTCTATTTATAGGAAAAATTGCGCTAGTAGACATTAGGAGCTTTATGAATTGTTTAAATATATATCCGTCTATAAATAAATATTTAGTTTTTAATGTCCACAACTTTCCCTAACCACAATACAAATACAAATAAAAGAAATTATTAATATTAATATTTGGTAATTATTAACTTCCTAAATAAAGGTAAACTTTAAATATTAATACTAATATTTATGAAAATTTAATGCCTTAAATAAAGGAAATCAGTCAATCCTTAAATTGATTTGCACGAAAGATGGAATATGCATAATTTTAGCCTAAAAAATAAGTCCTATAAACTTAAAAATTCTATTCTACCCCAATTAACAATCATAAACATATATTTGACTAATCTCTATACATAAATAATTTAATCTCAACTATATTAATATTTTGAAAATATATATTTGGATATATGTGAAGTATATATGTGAAAATTACGTAAATATATATATATTAAATAATGAAAATCAAAAAAGTATTTAAATGCACTAATATATACAAATTATGATATCTGTATATGCATAATTTATATCTCAAATAAATTTTACAATATTGAATGAGATTATATAAACACACATTAAATATTAATAATATTTTAGTTTACTAGTAATATTAAAGTACATTTAGATATACGTTAAGTACATATAAGTAAATTATGTAAATTTATATTAAATATAATTGTGTAAATATTAAAATTTTATTTTGGGAAATATGCTTTATTCCTAATTTTATGTAGATATGTTAAGATCCAATTGTGTGTATTAAAAGTTAAACAAGGAAAAAAGTATAATTACTGCATTAATTGCCATTAAACAAAGAAAGTTTATACTCCTAAAATGTAGGTTCAAATTAGTGATCAAAATCGAATCCTTTTAATGAATAAATACATAATATTAAATATATATCCAAACTATTTAAAATATATTTTAAAAAGAAAAATGGTTATGGAAAGAAAGAAACAACAAAAGCTGGACAAAAACAGTAATTATTATTTCCCAACGATTATGTGGCGTAATTTTCCCGAGTTTTATTGCGCATTATACCGATATTTTTAAACAAATTAATAAGCATAATGATGTTTCTCCTTTTATTATCCTAGATATACCATTTTAGATTTTTTCTTTTTTCTCTAACATGAAATCCTAATTTCTTCTTCTCTCTTTCTCTCCCCACCTCCACCACCCACCCATCAACCGGATTCTTCTCCAGCGACCTCCGATGAACATATCTATCGGCAACCTCTACTACTCCAGCGACCTCTGCTTTAGTCCTTCTCCGGCGACCTCTGTGTTCATCGACCTACTGCTACTGCATCGCTTCCACTGTTGCTGGTTGTGCTCCTGGGGCAGCTGGAGCTACTGCCTCCGGTCTGCTTCTCCCCCCTTCTTCATTTTTGTATTTTATATGTGTATATTAATGTATAATTTTGATAATTTTTGTATATGTGCATGTCTTGGTGCATAAATACATTTAAAATATTTTGAATGTCTAATTGTATTTCTTTGTATATTTATTGTATGTTTGTGCATGTATATTTAAGTTTATGTTTGCCCAAACCTTTTTGTATGTCTATTTTGTACGTTTTTGTATATACTAGTAGTATTTATGTGTATGTGTGTGTCAAATGTATGTCCAGAAATCCTTTATATATCTTGTGTGTGTGGTGTATATGTATGTGTATATATAATTATACATTCTAGTTTTATGTTTGTTTATGTACTTTCTATGATCAAATTCACGCTTTTCAAACATGAAAATGTGTTCTTTGTATGTTTTTGCATCTTTAGTTTTTTTAACCAAAAAAAAAAAAGGTTCCTGCGACTTACTGCTGCCCGACAAAGCACTGGAGTAGTGGAAGTGGGAGTGGGAGTGGGAGGGGGTAAAATCTTAATTTGTATGGTTTTAATGGAATTTATTATTTAGGGTAAAAAAGTATTTATATGTTTTGTGAAGTAACATAACATTGGTATTATATGTAATTTGGAGGTTAGATTTGTATATTTATGTAAATGCCTCCTATTTGTACAAGCTAAAGGAAAGCCCTGATTTGCTCACTAAGTCGAAAAAGAGAAAATTTCGCGCACATGCCACTTTTGCCAATAATTTTTGGTTTGATGCTACTTCTTTTATTGGTTTTGCAATGAGACGCCACTTTTGGAACTTCAATTCTTGTGGGCTGAACTTCATACCACAAGGGTTGAAGTTCAACTTCAGCCCACAAGGGTTGAAGTTTACGCATCTATGCCTAAAAGTTCTTCATACCTTAGGCATGAAGTTCAGCGCACAAGGTTTGAACTTCAGCTCACAAGGATTGAAATTCCAAAAAGTGGCGTCTCATGCAAAACCAAACCACAGACCACTGGCAAAAGTAGCGATTCGTGCACTTTGCTCTAAAAAGATTTACATAGGCCTACAGAGAAAAAGAAAAGGGAGGTTTATGAAAATACCATCAAAATTAAAATATTTACCCACCTCTATCCATAAGTTTCATTTTTACAAGCCCTACCCATAAACTATTTACATGCCCTACCCATCTAAATTTGTATACTATTCTTTAGGCGGTATACCTTAAATGTATACACCCATGTCTGAACCTGTATACTATTATTTATGCAGTATACCTTAAAGGTATACACTCATAAGGTATAACAAAGGTATACAGTAATAAATTGGTAGGTTGGGTAAATACTTTTAATTTCATGGGTAGTGTAAACTTTAATGGGTATGACTTGTAAATACTTTAAAATTTTATAGGTATATAGTGTAAAAAGCTATTTACCATAATTATATTTTTCATATTTATTTAATAGGAGTACTGTTTTACCATATTTTCTATTACTACCATATAAAGCTAATTTTACATTATTTGCTAATGCGTACCCGTTTGTCCATGAAATTTTTTTCAACTTTTTTTGAAAAACAGTTTTTGAAAAATCAAAAAGTGGTTTAGAGCACTTTTTCAAGTTTTTTTTAAAAAAAAAAATTTCTCCTCTCACAAAACTTTACCTTTTTTCAAGTGAAATGTATGTCCAAACACAACTTCAACTTTCAAATATCATTTTTCAACCCAACTTCAAAAACTCTTTTTCCAAATATTTTTTCAAATCTATGGTCAAACGGCCACTAGTAATTTGACATATCTATACGTGGACCCAAGCATCTGTAACAATTGGACGACGCTAGTTAAATCTTAATCTTGAAATTCTTGATAGTGTAAAATTGAGAGTCAAATATATTAGTAATTATAATGTATGGGCCTAAATCAGTTTTAGGATTACAAATCGAATTTGGATTCGAATATAAGCAAATCTTCGTATCAAAGTTGAATAAATACACGAAATAGATGTAAATGCGGAAAAATAACTGAATTTCAATATATGATTGTGAGTACAAATTCGGGCAGAGTTTCAGTATCAATTTCTGGATGCCTATGATACAAAATGAACTACTATTTATAGGCCTAAGAGCCTTGCCCAGGTTCTCCACCATCAGTTAGTGCCTTATCCCACGATCTTGACATTAAATGGAGAAGTTAGTGGGGTGAAGTAGTGGGCTGCAAAGCCGCTGGAACCGAGGTGATCACCGAAGCTTGGTCACAAGGCTTCGGTGGTATGACCTTGTTGTTCGGTTAGGAGGACATGTCACCGAAGCTCAACCCTCAACTCGCCTTCGGTAATGGCATTGGAGTTCGACTTTGGTGACTTAATCGTGGGTTCAACCATCTCTCTTCGGAGCGTCGGCTCGCTTTCACTTTGGTCCATCATTCCGAGGTGCTGACCGAGCACGTCAATTTTTACCCAATACAGATAGTCCCCCCACTCCTCGGATGAACGCCGAGGTCGCCGAGGAGTGGAATGAATTTGAGCGGGAAGTCGACGTGGCGAAACCCTATCCAAGGATTTCAAAAAAGCTGCACGTCTTTCGGGCTACCGTTACGCATTACGTGGCGGCCGTTGATTGGTCACCGAACGGTCGCGCCGACTTTTTGTTTTCTCCAACGTTACAGTCATCATTACTTCTCCAACTTACACGTGTAAGTCTCCTATAAATACCTCACTTCACCTTCTTCCATTCCACTTGAAAACTTTTCGACACTCAGCAGAATTTGCAAAGAAAGAATTCTTAACCTTCCAAACTTGTTTCCCCGATCTTGATTCTTTTACCCATTTGATCATTATCATGTCTGCTACGAATTCCGGTCATGGTTCAAGTGATTCTGGCGAAAGGGCGGAGCGCTTTGCCGCCATGGCCATGAACGACGATATGGTCGCCACTGTACCTCCGTTGCAGGTGGTTGAAGCAGGAGGTGGTGGCGAGGCCACGTCTGCGGCTCCTGCCCCTAAGAGGCGTAAGGCTAGGGCTGGTCGCGATACGGCGGAGGTCAATTATGACGTGGAACTTGACTTGGGTGGTGACGACCACGACAGGGACAGGGGTGACGTCGAGGGTGATGACGTTACCAGTGCCAAAGAGGCGGGTGGTTCGGTAGGCGGAGCCGAGGTGAGTGGAGGGACCAGTGGCCAAAAGGGGGAAACCGAAGTTGGCCCGTCAAAGAAATCGAAGAGGAAGATTCCTCTTCAGGTAGAAATTGATCCTCGGTTGGTCATCCCTTCAAGTTTCAACAATGATAAGGATCTGAAGGTCCATGCTCAGTCCGATGCTCAAAAAGGGAAGAAGAGGAATATTCCAGTCCATGTTACCCCGAGCATCTTAACCAAGGACAGGCTTGAAGCTGTTCGGGCTGACTGCCGTTGGGGGCCCGAAGTGGAGGTTAGGATCCCGGTTCCGGACTCAGCTGTTTCTACACACGTCGAGGGATACTCTTTGGTTTTCACCTACCCCTTCACTATAGGGTTTAACTTGCCAGTACACCCCATCATCGACGTGTTTTGTAGGTCTTACAATCTGTGTTTAGCCCAACTAGGGCCCGGGGTTTGGAGGTTTGTTCAGGCCCTTGAATATTTGAGCGACATAGCTGGGTTGCCTTTCACCTTTCAACATGATCTCTCTCTATTACCCCTACTTTCACAAAGCCGGGGTGGTTGCCCTCCTGCCTCGGGGATCTTACGCGATTCTGAGCAAGAGCGAGGACCATGGGGACCGAGGTTGGAATGACCGGTACGTGCTCATCCCTACGAGGCTGTTGTCAGCCGAACCTGGTTTTCCCGAAGTGTGGAATGCTCAACGTAAGTGTCTACTTTTGTTTTTCCTCCGGCTTTGGACTATCATAGTTGGCACTTATCTTTTTATCCATGACTTGCAGCTGAAAATGTTCTAATTAATCCACCAAAGAATTTGCTCGAGTGGGTTACCGAGGTTATGCAGTCAAAGACGCGCCCAAACCGGCAGTGGATGATATTAGCCGGTTTGAAAGAAAACTGATGGGTGTGCAAGAGGCATGGTGAGTTGTGCGTCGAGTGTGCGATTTCTATTTTTTATTTGCTTCGAGCCGTCATAGTCTAATATTTTCCCTATTTATGCAGGTCTCCCTAACAGAGCTGTGAAAGATGCCGAGGAGGAAGAAGAAGCCGAGGTGGAGGGTAAGGGGGAAGGAGAGGAGAGAAGAGGTAAGAAAGAAAAGAAGAAGAGAGAAAGGACGGTGCTTGACATCACCGAGGGCGTTGCCAAGATGGCGAACTTGGCAAAGCGGATTATTAAAGAGAAGAAAGCCAAAGGTTCGTCAAGCCAAGGGACATCACAAGGTGATGAAAGTTTCTTAGGTCGGTTTTCATGCATCTCCACCTCTACCCTTTCTCATGTTAAACAGATTGCTCCCCTTTCTTCCCCAAGTTCAAAAAGAAAGAGGGTTGTGTCAAAACGAGCGGCAAAGGCGAAGGGACCTTGGGTCGAGGAAGCTGCTGCTCCTGTTGCCGAGGCAATAATTACAAAACGCCGAGGACTTATCGATGAGCCCAGCGATGAAGAGCTTCCTCCCTTGGCTCCCGAGGTAAGGCCAGAGCCGGCCTCTGAGGCGATTCCAGAGCCGAGACCCGAGGTTGTTGGGACAACCGAGGTGATAAACGTGGAAGAGCTTGATCAGGAAGCTGCAAAGCGAAAAGGTAAGGCTAGAGTGGGCGAAGTCTTGATTAAGAGTAAGGTTAAAGCCTCTCGAGCTTCACCGAAGCCTTCCTGCACCGCACCTCGGGTATTGGAAATATATCCTGATGCAAATTTGCTGGATGCCACAAAAGAGGATGTTGCGCCCTTGATGGCATGCTTGGCCCTACCGAAGCTCATGCCCTTCGGAATCTTAGCCCGATGAGTTTGATGGGTGTCTCTGCCGCTTCTGCCCTTCGGGTAAGTCTTAGCGTATGTTTTGCATAGTTTGTTTCGCCTCTTTTCTGGTATTGACACTTTGTTTTGAACGCAGAGTTTGGTTCTTGCATTGCAAGCTATTCATCTTAAGCGTGAGCGAGCCAAAGAGATCCAGGCAGCTGCTGCTTGGAATGAACAAAAGAAAGGTCTTAAAGGGAAAGTTACCGAGCTGGAGGCACGGTTTGCAATCTTGAATGAAGAGCTGGAGCGTGCCAATGAGCCTCAGCCAAGGCCGAAGCTGATCTTCGTGGGGTTGCGGAATCCGCCGAAGCACGAGTCCAAGCCGCGACGAACGAGTTTACTGCAGAGCGTTCGAGGTTGAGCCTTGAAAATGCTCGCCTTGAGGCTGAGCTCTTCAGGGCCAAGACCGAAGTGCTTGAAGCAGGTGAGAAATATCGCAGTAAACTTGAAGAATACAACACCAAGCTCGTTGGGTTGCAGAGCCAAGTAGACCAAGTACCATCCCTTCGGGGCCAGATCTCCAAGCTCGAGGGCAGGATTGCGTACCTCAATGAGCGGGCCGAAGTCAGAGCAACGAGGGCGAAGTTTAAAGAAACATGGGCCGTTGTCAAGACTAGGCTTAGCACACTTGAGCAAGTCCAGGCTGGCAGATTGTACTTGAAGAGGAGATTGCCAAGGCAAGGGAGGCTGCTGCCGAGGCCCAAAGGATTGTGGATGAACTCCCTTCGAGTGAGGGCTCAGACGATGGCAGGCCCGAAGGTGAGGACGAAGGCGAAAGTGCCGAAGAGGGCAGTGAAGATGCCGATGGGGCGCAGCCTTAGTGGGGGAGGGGGTTTGATAAATCTTTTGATGTATTATTTTGTTTCAGTCCTTCGTACCTTTTTTGGACACTAGCCTTTGGGCTTTCATGTATGCATGACTTTTGACCCTCGGGTCGTTTTTGTCTAATGAATGAAGCCAGCCTTCGGGCCATTTGATGTGATATTGCAATTTTTATTTTCGTGTTGGTTTTGCATATACCGAACACCTTGTTAAAAATAAATAACTTGCTTGCAAGACTTGACTGAATTTAATCGATGCAAACTTAGAACGACGTCTAGTCCTTGAGTCGATGCATTGTGTAGCTTCGGAGTGCAAGATTTACACAGATAAAATAGATATGAGATCAAAGTCATTTCATTAATATCAATGAGCCAGAAATCGGCTATTTACATAGAACCAAGTCGAAGCGGGTCTTGGGTAAAAAATAAATTGACAAAAATTGACAATATGCCGCTACCGGGCAAAATTACAATGTACTAAATCTATTCCTCGGGCGTAAGTCCCCGGTTATCGGATAGATAAGCTTCGGTTGGGAGGCTCGATGTCGACTTCGGTATCAACCCTTCTCACTCCCCCTCCCCAGTATTCGGTTGTGAATCTTGATGAAGATCCGAGCACTGGAAATCGTTCGGTTCGCTTCCTGAAAAGGTCAAGCAAAAAATGGAACGAGGAGCAAGTTAGTACATTTCGATCGAGGCCATAGGAGCGTTGTTCGGCTCGGGGCTGTGGATGAATTTAAAAAGATTGAAAAGCATTTACCTCGACTAGAAGTAGTACCGCTTCAGATTGAAAATATTCCAATTCAAAGGTTCGGGTTCACCTTGCAAATTCTCAATTTGATAAGACCCCTTTCCAACGATTGCCTTGACTTTGTAGGGTCTTTCCAATTTGCAACAAGCTTTCCCCCGTTGTCTTCCTTTGTTGTTTGGTTTGTAGGTTTTAGCACATAGTCTCCAACTTTGAAGTCTCTGAGTTTGGCTTTCCTATTGAGGTATGCTTCGATCTGTCTTTTTTGGGCGACTAGCCGAACCAGAGCTAATTCCCTTTTTTCCTCGAGCAGGTCCAATTCTATGCGCATTGCCTGTTGATTTACATCCTCGGCAGTGTGGGCATACCGAAGGCTCGGTTCGCCCACTTCTACGGGGATGAGGGAATCCATGCCATAAGCAAGTGAGAAAGGAGTCTCACCAGTGTTGTTCTTCTCCATTGTTCGCATGGCCCATAGCACCCCGGGCAGCTCCTCGGGCCAAGGACCTTTTTTCTCATCGAGTCTTTTCTTGAGGTTTTCAATTATGATTCTATTTGAAGACTCAGCTTGGCCATTGGCACTTGGGTGATAAGGAGTCGAAGCAATTCTTTTGATCCCCCACTGCTTGAAGAAATCAGTGATGGCTGCCCCCATGAATTGTTTACCGTTGTCACAAGCAATCTCCCTTGGGACGCCGAACCTGTAGATGATGGTCTTCTTGATGAAGTCGATTACTTTCTTTTGCTTTACCTCGGTGAGAGCTCCTGCTTCCACCTATTTTGTGAAGTAATCGGTTAGTACTAAAATGAAACGAACACCACCTTTTTCCTTGGGCAATGGTCCAACAATGTCCATCCCCCACTTCATGAAGGGCCATGGTGATACCACCGAGTGTAGAGGCTCGGCCTGTTGGTGGATCATCCGCCCATGGCGTTGGTATTTATCATATTTCTGCACGAAGGCTTTTACATCGGCACTGATTGTGGGCCAATAATACCCAGCTCTTAATAAATTACGCACCAAGGACTTTCCCCCCGAGTGGTTGCCGCACTCGCCTTCGTGCACTTCGGCCATCACGTACCTTGCCTCATCGGGACCCAAACACTTGGCCATCGGGCCGCAATATAACCTTTTATATAGATTACCCTCGATCAGGTGATACGAGGCTGCTTAGGTCCTTAACTTCTTTGCTTCTTTTTTGTCTTGGGGCACAGTCCCCGAATCGAAGTAAGAGATGAACTTACTCAGCCAATCCCATCTGTTGTCCACTGAATTGACCTGCAACTTCATCTCTCTCATTTGTGCGGACAACAACCGAACCACTGAGTCAGTCCCCGAGTGAGCTTCGTCAATCGCCGAACCCAGGTTTGCTAAAGCGCCAGCCTCGGTGTTTTAATTTCCTCCCGAGGTACTTGTTTAATCTGCCATTCTTGGAATTGGGCCAAAATCCTTTGTGCTCGATCCAAGTATAGCTGCATTCTGGACTCCCGAGCCGTATAATCACCGAGGACTTGGTTTACCACCAACTATGAGTCACACCTCAGTTCGATTCTTTCCACCCATCAAATAAGATGTTTGATTCCTAAATCCGTACTATGCCGCATAAATGAAAATAATAGGAGTACTAATACACTGATTTTTTTCAACATGAATTTCAGATGATCATAACACGAAAGTAACAATTAGGAAGAAAAAGTAGGTAGCGCAGCATTATTGTATTTCCACTTACCCGTTCTCATACTGAGCAGATGAACTAACCAAAACACCAAAACTATACATTCTAGAAGAAGAAAAAAAGACTTATATATCATGGCTTGACAGCATGCAGAACCTCGCCTTGCATTACTAAGTAGCCTTAATATTCAAGAGTAAAAAGGAGATTAGAAATATATACCTCCTAATTAACTAGACATGGAAATGAAACGCCTGACACTAATGCTAACAATGATGGCTGTAATAGCCATATTTGAAGGGGATTTGGTTATGGCCAATCTCACGGAGGTGAGATGTATAAAACATTGCATGGACGAATGCAAGATAACCGGTACAGCCACGGCTGCCTGTCTGAAATTCTGCCCACTTCACTGCATTCCACCTATGCCTTCACCTCAGGTCCACTATTGCAATCTTCTTTGCATTCTTGAACAATGTGTTGATTACAAGAATGGTAAGCACTATATATCCTACCTACTCTATTTATTTATCTATTTTCAAACTGTACGTAGTACTATAAATCTATATATTTACACTTTACATGAGATATACTCCGTATACACTTACAGTATATAAAGATATATAGCAGTATTAGTGCACTTATTAGTGAAGATTATGTGATGAAGCCGAATTAGTGAAGATTCTCTAGCTTTTTCTAAAGTAAATATTTTAATTTTTTTTTCTTTTAGTTTCTAGACAAGTTTGTTGGACATGAAAGAGGAATTCTGCACAATGATTTATACAGAAACTTAATGATCAGTAGTATCTTAGTATCTGAACAATGGTTTAATTTTTCTTAAGAATTGTTATAAAAACCCATATTCTATACTTCTTTTCTACGAATGCATTATCTTACATTTAATTTGGTGCTCTTTCTTTATTGAGTAATTATCATTGATATGGTACTCTGGTCTATCATTGCAGATGAAGAGACCCTGAAAGGCTGCGTGTCCGATTGCAGGAATAAACACTGCTAAATGTCAACTGTGTTTTCCCGATCCGAGGAGTTACTGGCCTGTCTGTTTATCTTTGGATTAACTATAGTAATTTTCAGTTTTCATTTCTGTCTAAAGAATTTACATGCATCAGATGATGCCTTATAAGTTATCTAACTGCAATTTCTTTTGGGGTTCCAGCTAAATTTCTTATCAAGTTTTTTCGACTTTGTTAAAATTTAGATGGATCGATAGAAAATTACTTTTCCTAAACCTAGCTACCGCAATTATATTTGTGATATTAAACTATTGGTACATTATTAAACCTGCAAGTCTCCATAAAATATCAAATGGATCTTATTCCTCGATATCCATGTAAATGTAAATTCAGGGAGAAAAGAAGAACTACTATAATAAATATTGGCGAATCGTTTAACATATGAGTATATAACATGTAGGGGCGGAACCACATTAAGCTTGGTGGGTGCTTGGCATTACTTTCAACTTGAATTTTGATTGTTTAAACAGTCAATTAGGAATAAATAAATTTTGAGTTACCATCAGCTACTTACTATAAAATTTGTGCACTAATAATATGGAAGGCACTTGCAAAGTACTGTAGGTTTCATACAGCGTTTTTCGTCCGAGGCTTTCAGCTGGTTTTTCTTTCCCACTCAACCCCCATCCTTAACTAAACCTCTTCTTTTGGAACTCTTCATATAGTAAGCACCCATAACCTTAAAACCCGAATTCATTCTTGACTATCCGTACTTACTTCACTGAGGAAAATATTGACTAGAGAGACTTAATTCTGTAAATGAGGGGGCAAATGCTATCTTGTTATACAGAGTATGATATTTCCATTGATGAAATCCAACACGGTGAATGTTAAATAGAGCACTATTGTGGTGAAAAACTTTAGTATGTATTGAGCACACTGCATAACACTGGACACTGGATCTTAGTTGAGTCTTAGCTCAGCTGAAGTCTTAGTTGGATCAGGTGGAGGAGCTGGAAGAAGTCTTAGCTGGAAGAGAAGCGTGGATCACAGCTGGAGAAGAACTTACCAGAAGCTTCTAGACGCTTCTAGAAGCTGAGTAAGTTAAGTTAGTTAGAAGTTAGTTAAGAGATATTGTAGCTAGTTAGTTATTTGTCTATAAATAGATATCTTAGCTTAGCTTTGTAAACTTGAGTTTCTCTTTACATTTCAATGAAGTTGAAAGCTCCCAGAGCAATCTGTTTTCTCTCCCCAAAATTCATCCCCATAGCTGGAAACTTCACATGGTATCAGAGCCCACGATCGGGACCTATGCAAGGCAGATTCGTGAGTTTTTACTTCTGTATTAATTGTTAATTCTTCGGTGCAATCAGTTTAGAAATCTTTTTTTCCCCCAATTTGCTGTAAACTTTCGATTAGGGTTTCAAAATCTAGTTGAAATGGCAAATCCAAATGGTATTGCTTCATCGAGTGACAGTGTGATTGATCACAATCACCCACTCTTTTTACACCCATCTAATACCCCAGGTGCACATTTGACCTCAATTCAGTTGCGAGGTACTGAGAATTACACATTATGGAGTCGTGCTATGCGCATAGCCCTAAGGACTAAAAGTAAACTAGGCTTCAATGATGGGAATTGTAAGAAGGATAGTTATGATGAGACTTTACATGAACAGTGGGAGAGGTGCAATGCCTTTGTTCTAAGCTGGATCATGAATACAGTAACTAAGGATCTGTATAGTACAGTAGTGTATGCATCAAATGCTTATCGTGTCTGGATGAATCTGAAGGAAAGATTTGATAAGATTAATGGTTCAAGAAACCATCCGATACCCCAGGTGCACATTTGACCTCAATTCAGTTGCGAGGTACTGAGAATTACACATTATGGAGTCGTGCTATGCGCATAGCCCTAAGGACTAAAAGTAAACTAGGCTTCATTGATGGGAATTGTAAGAAGGATAGTTATGATGAGACTTTACATGAACAGTGGGAGAGGTGCAATGCCTTTGTTCTAAGTTGGATCATGAATACAGTAACTAAGGATCTGTATAGTACAGTAGTGTATGCATCAGATGCTTATCATGTCTGGATGAATCTGAAGGAAAGATTTGATAAGATCAATGGTTCAAGAATTTATAACTTGCATCAGGAAATTGTGACTCTAAGACAGGGCCTAACTTCAGTTACTAGCTATTACTCCAGACTCAGAGACCTATGGGATGAGTATGATGCCATGGTGCCATTGCCATCCTGTGGTTGTAATGAATCAAAGGTGTATTTCACTCATATGGAGCAGCAGAGGTCGTATCAGTTTTTGATGGGTCTGAATGACTCATTTGCACAAGCAAGGGGCCAGATTCTTATGATGACTGTTGTTCCATCAGTTGATCAAGCTTATGGGATGATTATTCAAGATGAGAGTCAAAGAGCTAAACCTAATGAGCCTGGTACAATAGAACTGGGAGGAAATGCAACAATGTATAAGAACAGGAATGATTCAGGCTATAATGCCAAAATTCAGGATTTTAGGAGGCTGGAAATAATGCAACAAGTTATAGGGAAAAAATGGAACAAGCTATAACAATGGATATAACAATAACAATAGGAGTTCAAACAGCAGTTATAAGCAGAACAAGATGGCCAAATGGTGTGACTTCTGCAGAATTAAGGGGCACACTAGAGAAGAATGTTATAAAAGAAAGAGAATAATGGGATCCAACAATATGACAGCAAATAATGCTCAAGCTTGTGATTTTGACAGTAATGCAGAACACAAGGAAAACATAAATCCAAATGCTGCAGTGCCTTTCTTTACTCAGGAACATGTGCAACAAATTCTGCAGATCCTGAATGGTGGAATGAATTCCCAAAATGAGAATGCAGCAGCAGCAAATGTGACAGGTACAGTTTTGTCACTCATGAGTACAGTCACAGGAAATAGGTGGATTGTTGACACTGGTGCCTCTAATCACATGGTCTCATGTCTAGATATGTTTCACACCCCTAAAAGATTGCACACAATGAAACAAGTACACTTGCCCAATTGTGCACTGAGTACAATTACACACACTGGCTCATGCTACTTATTTGAAGATAAAATGATTCATGATGTGTTGTATGTTCCTGACTTCAAATACAACCTATTTCCATTTTCTAGACTCACCAAGGATACAGGCTATACCATCACCTTCTTTCCTGATCACTGTGTGTTTCAGGACACTTGGAATGGGATGGTGAAGGGGATTGGTAGAGTGGAGCATGGGCTATACATACTGGACACTCAAGTAACTCTGCAAAAGGAGCCTGCCCAGTCAAGATTTAACTCATCTCTAGTTGTAAATAAAATAAATGGCCAGCTATGGCATAGAAGGTTAGGGCATGTGCCATTTGATGTTCTTAGACACTTTCCTGCTTTCAAGAACACTAGAGTTGATGATTGCACTGAGCACTGTGATATATGCCCTGTAGCCAAGCAGGCAAGATTGCCCTTTGAACTGAGTATCAATAAAAGTGCAGCAATTTGTGACTTGATTCATGCAGATGTATGGGGTCCTTTTAAAGTTCCCACTTATGATCATAAACGTTATTTCCTCACATTAGTAGATGATTATAGTAGATATACCTGGGTATGCCTGATGAATACTAAAGATGAATCAGTAGTGGTATTGAGAAATTTTCTTAATCTGATTAAGAACAAGTTTTCCACTACTGTAAAGACATTGAGAACAGATAATGGTGGAGAGTTTTTCAATGCTCAAGTTAGGGAACTGTTGGCCTTGGAAGGCATCACTCATCAAAGCTCTTGCCCCTACACTCCACAGCAAAATGGAGTGGTTGAAAGGAGACACAGATACATTTTGGACACTGCTAGAAGCCTGAAGTTTCAGGCAGCTATCCCTATAAGGTTTTGGGGTGACTGTGTGACTACAGCAGTGTATATTATCAATAGAATCCCTTCAAGAAATTTGCAAGGGATTTCACTTTTTGAATTACTCTTTGGCAGAGTTCCTACTATTGATCACATGAGAATCTTTGGATGCTTGGGTTATGGGACCAATCTGAAAAGGAATGACAAGTTCTCTCCTAGAGCAACTCCCTAAGTGTTCATGGGATATTCTATGCTCCAAAAGGGCTATAGAATGTATGATCTCCAAAACAAATGTTTCTATGCCAGTCGAGATGTCATCTTCAATGAAGATGTGTTCCCTTTCAAACAAACACAGCAGCCTAGTCCTGCTATTCTCCTTGACATACCACAGTTTCTAGATGCTGAGGTTGAGCTGCCCATATCACCTCCTGTGCCTTCTCCTTCAGCTGATAATTCAGGTGACATTGCACCTGCACCTGAGCATATTCAACCTATACCTGATGTACCAGACTCTACCCCACTACTACCACCCAGGCCTCACAGACAACCTATACCACCTATCTGGATGAATGACTATGTAGTCCCACAGAAACCTCACAGCAATTGTGCTTATCCTATTTTAGCAAATCTGACTTATACTAATTTCAAAGAGGGGTTTCAGCGGTGCCTGACAGCTTATAATGCTGAAGTGGAACCTAGAAGTTATACAGAGGCTTCCAAACATCCCAAATGGATTGAGGCAATGAAGCAAGAGATTCAGGCTCTCGAGGACAACAAGACTTGGAGCTTAGTCCACCTTCCTTATGGTAAAGTTCCAATTGGCTACAGATGGGTCTACAAAATCAAGTACAAAGCCAATTGGGAGGTGGAAAGGTACAAGGCAAGACTAGTTGCCAAAGGGTACACACAACAGGAAGGCATTGACTACAAAGATACTTTTTCTCATGTGGCCAAGATGGTCACTGTTAGAACAGTTGTGGCTATTGCAGCTCAACTTGGTTGGCCTTTATTTCATATGGATGTGCACAATGCATTCCTTCAGGGTGATTTGTTTGAGGAAGTCTACATCACTGTGCCTCAAGGCTTCTCAAAACAGGCTGCAAAGCAGGGGGAGTATTTGGTGTGTAGGTTGCACAAGTCCCTTTATGGCTTGAAGCAAGCTTCAAGGCAGTGGAACCTCAAATTGACTGAGGCTTTGCAGCAAATGCATTTTAGCCAGAGTCCTTTTGATTATTCTCTTTTTATCAAGAAGCAGGGTGCAGAGATGGTCATAGTCCTGATTTATGTTGATGATTTCATTATCACAGGAAACAATCTCCAACTCATTCAGCACACCAGAACAGATCTGCAGAAGCATTTTAAGATGAAGGACTTAGGAGAATTGAAATTTTTCCTTGGGATAGAGTTTGCCAGGTCCAACAAAGGAATATACATGTGTCAAAGGAAGTATGCACTAGAGTTGGTGTCAGAAATGGGGTTGGCTGGTGCTAAACCTGCAAGTACACCTTTGGAGGTCAACCAGAAGCTCACCTCATTAGAATTTGATAAGGTGATCAAGAAGAACACTTCTGATGATCCACTCCTGACTGATGTCAGTATATATCAAAGGCTAGTTGGTCGACTGCTTTATCTCACCATGACTAGGCCTGACATAGCTTTTTCTGTTCAGTGCCTGAGTAAATTTATGCACAGTCCAAAGAAGTCTCATATGGAGGCTGCACTAAGGGTGGTCAGATACATTAAAGGGACTCCCAGACAGGGATTATTAATGCCTTCCTCAGGCTCAGGAAGGCTCAAGGCCTATTGTGATGTAGATTGGGGTGCTTGTCTTCAAACCAGGAGGTCTGTCACAGGCTATTTGGTATTCTATGGTGGAGCACTGATCTCCTGGAAATCAAAAAAACAAGACACAGTGGCAAGGAGTTCAGCTGAGGCTGAATTCAGGAGCATGGCTAACACTGCTGCAGAGCTCATCTGGCTCACTGGTGTGTTCAAAGAATTAGGCATTGATATCTTGAAGCCCATTGAGATGGTGTGTGACAGTAAAGCTGCCCTGCAGATAGCTGCTAATCCCATTTTCCATGAACGCACAAAGCACATTGACTTTGATTGTCATTTTATCAAGGATTGGATAAGGAGGGGCTTAATCAGAACTACACATGTGCCTACCCTAGAGCAAACTGCAGATATCTTGACCAAGGGTCTAGGGAAGGCTCAGCATGATCATTTACTCTGCAAGCTATGAGTGAAGACCTATTTCTTCCCTCTAGCTTGAGGGGGAGTATTGAGCACACTGCATAACACTGGACACTGGATCTTAGCTGAGTCTTAGCTCAGCTGAAGTCTTAGCTGGATCAGGTGGAGGAGCTGGAAGAAGTCTTAGCTGGAAGAGAAGCGTGGATCACAGCTGGAGAAGAACTTACCAGAAGCTTCTAGAAGCTGAGTAAGTTAAGTTAGTTAGAAGTTAGTTGGAGTTAGTTAGGAGATATTTTAGCTAGTTAGTTATTTGTCTATAAATAGATATCTTAGCTTAGCTTTGTAAACTTGAGTTTCTCTTTTCATTTCAATGAAGTTGAAAGCTCCCAGAGCAATCTGTTTTCTCTCCCCAAAATTCATCCCCATAGCTGGAAACTTCACAGTATGGTCAATAAGAATATGATTAACAAAAAAGTTGGCCCATTTTATAAACTATAGTACTAGGAGTATTTATTAAGTTAATGTCAAAGTCCAAAATTCAATATGAATTCCACCAATCAGCACTGCACTGCGAAGCAACAACGATATCATAAGCACCAAGAGAGAGAGAGAGAGAGAGAGAGAGAGTAGAATAGAGATTTCATGGTACTCAAAAGGTTGCAGATATTTTGGTCGTGGGGACTTGGTGGAGTAACGGCTATGGATAGGTTTTTTAGAGGAGATGAAGGTATCAAAACGACTATAAATTAGTCCATACAAAAGGCATAAGATCACAGGTTAGGTGGGTATTACCAAAAGTGACATAATCTCAAAGGAGAAAACATTGGTAAAATTCCTAGCAGTGATAATGGGAGTTATCATATTTCTCGCTGGACAGTCGGTGGTAGCTAAATTATCACGCGACGAGGAGGTGTGCCTTGAAATATGCCACGACACATGTAAAGGTCAAATTTTTTCACCCATCGATCTCAATTAATGTAATTTTAAGAAAAATTCACTATTTCTCAAATCAAACATAATAATCATCACTTTTCCTCTTATATCAAATTCATAAAAGAGTTACTCACTGTAATCACCTAATTTTGCCACGAATTCCAAAAATTGCTCAAAATAGCTGTATTAGATTCTTAGAATTTTTGCCGAAGTTTTCCAAAATTTAATCTTAACTAAATTTGTCTTTAATTAGGATAGAAAATGTGAAAAACATTACCGAAAATTGCTTGTTATGCGTTTAATTGTAATTCTATGTTTAATTGTGATGTTTAGTGTAGACTATGTGATTTTATGTTGATTAATTTAGTATGTAATGCCTTTTAGATGGTCATTTGTAAAAAAAACTGTAGCCCAAAACACAAGCCCGTCAGCCCATTTCTTACATTTGGCCCGCCCAAGTCCTATGGAATCCTAGCCATTAGATCAATTTTGATCTAATGGCCCCTATCCCTTCACTCCATCACTATATAATGCCTAAAAACAAGTCATTTCCCTCATTCCACCCCTTAGTCTCAATGACTAGGGGAAACTCTAGCAAAATTTCCCCCTCCCCCGCCGTGAAGCTCCTCCGCCACTGCTCCACCGGAGCTCCGCCGCAGCTCCGCCGCCGGCCATCACCTCCGGTAGCCGAAAAAATACAAAAAAATATACCATTGGAAAGATCTCGAACCCCCCATTCCATTTCACAACTTAGTTTTTTCAAAATCCAAACCGTTTGGCGTAGATCGGGAGTCAAAGTTTCGGTCAACTCAACTCCGACGTACCTTGGACTTTTTCCCGGTAAGTTTTAGCTTTTCCCTCTTCCTTTCATTCTCCTCTTTCACCTCCCATAACCCCATTGCCAAAAGAACTCGTCCCTAGTCCTGTTCTTTTTCTTTTAGTCCGTTTTCTATTTTTCTTTTCTTCCTTTGTTCTTCTTATTTTTTCCGTTTCTTTTTCTTTGTTATGGTGTTGCCGTTGCTATGTTTTATGTTTGGAAATGATGGTGGCTGTTGTGAGAACGATGTGGAGGGGATGTGGTGCGAGACTGTTTGGTGTTTGTTTTCGAGGTTGTGATGTTTGATGTCGAGGGGCTGTTTCAGTCTTGGGGGAGGCAGTGATGGAGTTGGCATAGGGAGGTAGTGATGAGCAGTTTCGGGGCAGCCATGGTGGAGTTTGAACAGTGGCAATGATGGCTCGGATTTGAGGCTTGTTTGTTTGCTTACGGGTTAGAGGACAACCTTCGTTTCTTTGCTTTCTTCTTTCGTTTTAATTTGCTTAGTTTTTAGTAAGTAAAAATGTTGAAAATATTTTGCATAGTATAGTCATGAAAAAAAAAATTGTTCAAAGTTGATTATAGTGTGTAGGAATTGACATATGTATGTTTAATGTGAAGTTTTAAACAAATATGCTTCTTGGTTTGTTTGTTCAAGTATGATTGCCCTTGTTTGTTTATTTTTGATTAAGTGTTAAAGCCATTAGTTTCACAAGTTTCTAGTCACTGGCTAAGCATTGAATTTAGGTTGATTTTTACTTAATTTGCAAGTCTTAATCTAGTTTTGTCTAGTTAATTTTAAAAAGTATAATTTATGTTAGTATAATCAGTTTAGTTTTAGTTTTAGTTTTAGTTTAGTTTTCTTCATAGAATTGCTGAAAGCTATTTGTTAGGGGTGAGGCTTTAACATTGGATTCTTTTTACTTTTTGAAAGGTAGAAACAAAATCATGTGATTGTCCTTTGTTCTGAAAAGTCAAAAGTATTAGGTACTATTTCACATGGATTTTGTACTATTTACTGAAAGGTGAGTCTTGGTCACATGGGCTTTGTCCTTTTACCCATGATTTTACTCCAACTTTGAGTCTATTAATAGAACTATTTTACTCTCTTTGAGGGGGGACCTTTTTTTGTAACAACTTGAGAAAGACACTTCTCATTCTCATAACAAAAAAAATTCAGATCTGAAAGGGCAATCCATCAGTTCTATAGAACAAAAGGCACAAAAAATAGATCTAAAACATCAAGGGTTTGAGTTAGAAATAGAGGGGAAAAGAGAGAAAGGTTCTTGAGGAAATCTATTATTTGTTGTTGTTTGTAATGTTGCTGGACGTTGCTGATGTTGCTGCTTTATGTCCTTGATATTTGCTAAGGATCTTTGACTCATTAGGTACTCACTTTTAAGCTCTTTTTATGTATTGTTTTTTTTTTCAGCCTATTCATATATGAGTTGGCTCTCTCTTTCTTAGATTCTAAAAGAGAACAAATGACTCACTTTGTGTTGACTAGTGATGTAATGTATCAGCCCAAAAAATAAGTATCAGCTCATCATTTGGTTTCTTCGCTTTCAGTTATGAGCAGTACTAACTTAAACATTTTGTGAATGTTTGACCAATAATAAAAGTTCTTATATTGGATAGTCGAACATGGTATAAATTTATGAATAGTTTAGTGATAAAAAGAAACATCTCGTAACTTTTTTTTGTAGATATATAAAATAAAATAAAAAAACTTGAGCTTGAAGTTTAGTCTCATTATTTCGAAATTATGTTGAAATAATCAGTAAATTAATTAACATAATCAGTAAATTACTAGCAGTTCAAATAATAGAAATATTTCTGTACATTCTTCCTTCAACAATTGGGACACATGCAGTGCATTATTTTCAGACACAGAGACAATTATTTGGTCCGATATGAAATGAGTTAGTAACTGAATCAAATGATTAATTATCCTAATAGTCACATCAAAGCACTAAAACAACACACATAAGACAATGTATTCACACTTTCCAATCACTACAAAACGTAAGCTTACTAATCATGCATTTCTACCCTTCACCAGACACATTCACCACCATTATATGTTGTTACTTGTACAATTTTGGATCATAGTGTTATTAAGATTATGTCAAGATAATTACTACAAGATAAAACTTATTTTACTCCTCAATAAAAAAGATTGATCTATCATAATAGGATCGAGATTTTAAACATGTTCCCTTTTTCATATTAAAATATATATTTAAATAATATAGATTGAAAACAATTGTGGTGACAAAAAGATAATTGACCCACCATTATGATTTATAAGAATCAAGCGAAGCAGCTAGAATGTAATCAGTTCATGCCTCAAAACTATTATGCCTCCAAATTATTATATATGGACAAAAGGTAGGAGAAAAGATTTGCATATACGATTAGGCATTGATAAGTATGATTTGTAATCTACTTTCAGGCAAGAAATTATGTTGAGAAAAATTGAGCAATATTATAAGTATGATTTGTGATCTACTTGCTAAGCTAAATGAAAACTAAATTGAGGTAAACCAATTCTAAATCAATTATTTTTTTGAGTTAATAAATTTCTTTTAAAGAAAGACCAGTCCTTTGTGAGATTGGAAATGCGCAGTACGTTTTATTTATTTATTTTGAATCAAAGTGTAAATTCGTCCAGTCCTCTGTGAGGTTGGAAAAGATCAATACGCTTTTTTAATTTTTCTTAAATCAAAGTACAAATTCAAATTAACGGCATTAATATAACAACCATATTTTAATAAATTAAAACTGCGACAATAAAGCAACTGTGCTCGGCACAGGACTCGAGGGTGCCTAATACCTTCCCGAGAGTCAACTGAGAACCTTACCCGAATCTCTAACGCAGACCATTAGACGAGTCAGAGGTGTTCCAAGGTACCTTTTTGGTGACTTGGCACACCTTAAACTATGTCAAGTGGCGACTCCGAGTTTCTCTAAATAATTTTGTACCTTTTTAACACCAGTCACGAGTCTTTAAATAATAAACGAACCCGCGCAGTTAATATAAATTTTAGGGCGTGACAGCTTGGCGACTCCGCTGGGGAAATTAGTGAAAACTAGAATCTCCGGCTTTGATAAAATTGTCGCATGTTTTGATTTATTAAATATTTGGTTGTTATATTTTTATTGCCGTTATCACATGAAAAGTTGAATGTTACTGCTTTGTTATTGTTGAACTGTATATAAACTGTCTTCCTCCGCAACCCTCTGAGTCTCTGAAACACACGCACACGTGCACTTACCAGATTTCTTGTGGCATCTGGGACTTTCTTACTAAATTGCCCATGATTTAGGAGGAAGGCGTTACGGGGTTTTAGGCCGGACACACTGTCTCCGGATGGCCCTGATGCGCTTTCCGCCCGGTATGTCCACCGGGTTCTTCAGCCAGTCTAGACACTGAGTCAGTTGTGTCACCTAGAGTTAAACCTTTAGGCCCAATTATCTGCATCATATTTGACTTAATGAGGTGCGGTACACCAGTATTGCACTTGTCTAGGCTGACCCCTTTATGTCAAGATGGGCCCGTGTCCCGAAAAGACACATTATTGGCATCTTATGTGTTGCATTTGCTGTAGAAAGAGGGTTGTTATGCTGACCGATCACCGGGGATGGGTGTTAAATTTTGAAAAAAAAAAAGATAAATGAAAAATGGGTTTAGTCCCGTGTCTTAAAATATCTTTAGTTGTCATTTTACGCCGTTATAGTTTTGCGCCGGTATAATGACAAAATTTTGGGACCCTTTTTGCCTTTGAGTTTGTGTCCAAGTCAAGTCCGGTAGTATTAGAAAATAATTTGTCATAGTTTTGCGCCGTTATAGTTTTGCGCCGGTATAATGACAAAATTTTGGGACCCTTTTTGCCTTTGAGTCTGTGTCCAAGTCAAGTCCGTATTTTTGAAAAGTAATTTATCGGGGTTTTATGTCGTCATAATGGCCAACTTTTGTAAACCAATTTTGCATCTAATTCATGTAATATTTTGTGTCTTTATGTCGTCATAATGGCCAGATTTTGTAAATACTCTAAGATTTATTTCCAAATCAAATCGAAGAGTTTGTTTCAAAAATCAAGTTTTTATGCTCATCTTTGCATCGTCGTAATGTCCGATTTTGGAGACACTTTTCGGATAAAAAAATGGTTTGATTCATAATCCGTTCTTAAGTTATGTTCGTGTCTTCGGTTAAGTCTTGGTTTTTCATTAAAAAAAAAAATAAAACAAAAGAGAGAAAAATTGTGGTTGTTTAGGGTCTGCTTTCTTTTGTTTTGTCTAAGGTCAAGTGAGGGTGCAGACGATAAATTGCAATTAGCTAAGTTGTATTTGCGTCGATCCTCGTGGAATAATCTGACTCCACTCAAATGTCGAGTCTTATTATTTTCACCGTCCGGGTGGACCCACCCATTATCATGTCAGTTTGTATATATCTTTTGACTCGTGCATCATGTCAAGCAATTTATTTTGAGTATGTCTCGTGTCGTTTGTCTAAATTAAGTTTGTTGAGTCAAAAAAAAAAAGGTAAAAAAAAAACAAAAAAAAATTCAAGTTTATCCTTGTTCGGAATTACGTGTCGCTTTGATTTGCGTCATGATTTTGTCTAACGCGACATACCGTGAACCTTTTTGGGATGACGCATAACAACCTTAGGTTTGCCAGTGTGCATTTTTGTGCTAACCCGATCTGTTTGTCATTAGTGTTTGGGGTTCTGCGGTAACTTGAGAAGAAATTCTTGCATCATATCACACGTACAGAACAAGATCAATGGTACCCATGATCATGATGTCTGAAGGTGGGAATTCTGAGTTCGAAGATCACGAGCATTTGATTGAACTGAATGAGAGGTTGACTGAAGAAGTCAAAAATCTGAAAAAGTTGGTGTTTAAGCAGAATGAGAGGTTTACAGAAGAGGCCAAAAATATGAAAGAGTTGGTGGTTGAACTGTATCGTGCTATTACCATGCACCTCCTCCCGTGCCATCTAATCTATCAGGAGTTGCACCGACCATCGTGCATCAAGCACATGGTCGGCCTACTACAGTTGAGGACCCTCAATACTCTCCCGACTTTCCTCACTACAACGGTGCCGCAAAAGTGGCGGGATCCTCCACAATGTGTCCTCTGGCACCACCACCTCCATTTGCTCCACCATCGGCCTCCGCTCCACAATTCACTGTCCGAGCTAGGTCAGAGAGTCTTTGCAATGAAATAGAAAAGAAGCGAGATCCCAGAAAGTGGAACAAGAGAGAATTCAAACAACCTCTGTCATACTCCCAAACTCCACAAAAGCATCATCAGCAACATTACTCCCCAGATAATCCAAATTACTCTGCTCCTCCACTCCATAGAGCGCAGCTATATGCTCCGATATTTTCCTATCCACAATGGTGCGCACCAACCCCACAAGCCACATATAACACCCCACACAACCATTTCCAAGCTTCGCCTGACTTTCCCAACCAAAAGCGAAAGAATCCGTGTTCCTGTCCAAGCACAAGTCACAAAAAGTTGCGACGGAGGGGAGAGACTAAGTTTACCCCATTGGGGGAAACTTACACTAATTTGTTTGAAAAGTTGCAACAAGCCAATCTGTTGAAACCAATCCCGGGAAAAATGAACCCTAATGGAAGAGTTGATCATTCACGCCATTGTGCGTTTCATTCTAGAGCACCTGGACATGACACGGAATCCTGCTGGGAACTCAAAAGGGCAATCCAGGCAATGATAGACAACAATCAGATAAAAGTCGTGGGGGATGAAACACAGAATGCGAATCAGAATCCTTTACCAGCTCATGATGTTAAAAACAACGTACACATGGTAGGGATGGTATGCATAGAAGAAGACATGAAAAGGAATGGCGCCTAGCAGATTGTGGCAGTTGGTCCTTCCAAAAACATCAGACGCCATGACTCATCTATTGTTGCATCAATCGATAGGCCAAATAAATCAACTGTCCATGCAACAATGCAAGATGTAGTCGTTGAGCCAATTCACTGTCTTACACAGTCATTCATTTTTTCCAAAGAAAACATGTCTACCGTGATGGTATTTCAAGAAAATGAAGCAAAGAAGAAGATGTTGTCAAGTTTGAAGCACGCCAGTGGAAACAACATGGTACAATCTGATGACGGCTTCGACAGGGCATGAGAGCAGTGCATTGGACATGATATGAAAATGAACAATTGAGAAGCACTTGTCAACTTATTTTGTCAAACTTTCTGTGCACTTGGTCATTTCAGGGTTGTAATCCAAGTGCATTATTTTGCTTATTTTGATGTTCAAACCCTCATGTCTTTAATTCAATAAAAAGCGAGATCCACTCCTTGTCTTAAATATTTTGTCTTTTCTATTCCTTGTTTTTATCCTTTTATTTTTTTGAAGTTTTATTCTTGTCAGCTTTAGTAACATGACATATGTGCGGAATTTGCGTCTTGATCTAAACACATGGTCTAATATCAAGCCTAAGAACTAACTGGATGTCGAGGATGACTGTGATAAAGGAATTATGCAAAGAGTTGAAAATGGTGCATGACCATTTTGGTCGGAAGTTTCAAGTGTAATTTTCAAGATCACTTGTTGGAGCGAAAACCAAGGATATGGAGTGATTAAGTCCCGTCTCTACTTGTGACTTTAGGCCGACTTATTTTGTTGTATATCTATGCGAGGCATTCTCGGATCGGGATGACGAACGGCTTTCGTTTCTACTACCCAAATATTTTACCAAATTTACTAGTCTTTGAGCTTTGTGTATTTTTTCCTTTCGGCTACCCTCCTTTGAAATAAATGTTATTATACCAGTGGAAAAAAAAAAGAGAATATTAGAAAAACAACAACACAAAAGCTAGCATTAAGTTGCTAGAGCTACGTCTGACCTGATTCCTCTCAAAAGGATACGTAGGCAACCATTCGGGTGCGGTCGCAACAGGAGAAAATTCCTCTTTCCCTGTTTTCTTTTATTGACGCAAAACTTGCCTCCAAGTTTGCGGCCAACATCAAAAGAAATTTAGATCCCCATTTTATGCTAAACTGGGGCAGAAGCTTGTTTTTATTTTATTTCATAAATAAAATAAAATAAAACAAACTTCTATTTTCGTACCATTCATTCATATGTTTCATGGGATGTTTCGCGTACCAGTTTTGAAGTCGGGGAAGAAACTCAAAGCGCTCCAGTTTATCCTAAACTAGGGCAGATGTCTTTTTTTTTCCTTCTAAAGAAAATGGAGAAAGCTAATACTCCTTTT
Source organism: Petunia x hybrida (assembly GCA_037355625.1). Lineage (NCBI taxonomy): Eukaryota > Viridiplantae > Streptophyta > Magnoliopsida > Solanales > Solanaceae > Petunia > Petunia x hybrida. The sequence continues at coordinate 27,277,407 of JBBBVM010000041.1, forward strand.
GCTTTCTTTGTGTTAGTATCGGGGAAAAGTCTCAATATCCCATATGTTTGCATATCAGAAAATTCAAAAGATAATTCCTCAGTTTTTCAATGAATTGGGGCCTCAGTCATTTATTATTTTAAAAGAAATGACTCCAAGGGTTGTAATAATTTACCAAGTCGTTTCATGAGATGCTTTCGTACCGCTCTTCAAACCAAAGGAAAAATTTAAAAAAAAAAAAAAGGAAAAAAAAAAAGGAATCCCCAATTTGCCTAGCTGGGGAAAAAGTTTGGTTTATTTTTCAAAAGCGGTGATTTCAAAATTTGTAATGTTCATCTAGTCATCTCATGAGATGTTTTTTTGAGCTTTGATGCTAAATACTTTTCTTCCTAGCCTAACCAATCCCATACTATGGTCCAAATAAAGACCTTTTTGACCGATCTTTGAGAATGTAGCGCATTGATGTACAATCAAAATATGAGTCTGCTCGGGGAAGTCGAAGTTTATTTTGATCATCGCAATCAAGATATGGGAGTACAATTGCCATTAGGACAGAAACTTCTGTGAGAAGTCAAAATAAGGGATGACAGATTGACTCAAAAAGAAAGAGGAGAAAGACGAGGTCGACCGAAAAAGAGGATAAGAGGTTGAATGGAAATTAAAAAAAAAAAACAAACAAATAAACAAAAAAAAAAAAAAGAAAAAAAAAGAGAGAAGAAAATGAATCCTGTTGGTCAAAACCTGAAAGGGCGCCACAGACCATTGTGAGGAAAAAGAACAAAGAGAGAGGCTAGTTGGTGAAAACCCGAAAGGGCGCCACTAGTCGAATGAGGGATGTCCGGTTTCTCATCATGATCGGACCAAGCAAGCAATTGCCTCTATATTGTCGAACTGGGGTAAAATCAAGGATAGATCGTGTTGAAAAGGTCAAGACTTTATTCAAAGATGCATGTCATGTTCATTGAGCTCGTCATTTCACCCCTAAATAATTTTTTCTTTCTATCTTTCAGAGACATCTTTCGTTCGATGTCTCCTCTTTGAATTTCTTTAATTTTTCTTTACTTTTTTTTTTCTGTCACTCCTCTCCTTTGATATCATTGAAACGAGCAAAGAAAGTTTCGCAAAGCTTGTTTACAGGTTTCTCAGTTATACCAGAACATTGTTCGGGAACCAATGAGCAATGGAAGCTCGTGCCGCACCTCGTATGAGGATGACACACCAAGATTGTACCAGGAAAGTCACCATGGAATGACATGCCGTTTCTACCAAGGAGTGACTAAAGATTGGGAGAAACTATTTGGCATTGGTGGACTTTGGGGTGGATCAAAAACACATCAACAATATCAAGATACCGTTTGAACAAGAACCCCAAGTTTATTTTGCGAGGACATGATTCAGGGTCTGTATAGTCATGATGAAGAAAGCCATTGTGATATTTGCTACATTGTCAGCAAGATCAAGGATCGCATGAGTCGGGAGCATTTGTTCTGAGTTCAGACAAAATCCCATTTTTGAGAAATGGCTAAGGTTTTCAAATCTCCAGACAAGACCCCATTAAGATAATGAGTTAGAGTTTGCAGCTTTCAAGTCAAAGCCACATGTGAAAAATGTGTGGACTGTACAGCTTCCAGACATGGGCTAATCATGAGCGGGCGAACAGAGAGGACATAACTCACCAGGAAGATGTCAACCATAATAACATACTCCCCCAAGATAATGCAGGAAGTTTCCCTTCCAAGTCATTTTTGCTCAAAGATAGTGTCAGTTTCCTTTTCGAGTCAGTTCCGCTCAAAAATAGCATCAGTTTTCTTTTCGAGTCAGTTTCGCTCAAAGATAGCGTCATTTCCTTTCCATGTCAAGATCTGCTAAAAGATAGCGGTCGTTTCCTTTCCGAGTCAATTTCTGCTAAAAGATAGCACCCATTTCCTTTTCGAGTCAGTTTCGCTAAAAGATAGCGCCCATTTCCTTTCCGAGTCAATTTCTGCTAAAAGATAGCAACCATTTTCCTTTTGAGTCAGTTTCGCTAAAAGATAGCGCCCATTTCCTTTCCGAGTCAATTTCTGCTAAAAGATAGCAACCATTTCCCTTTTGAGTCAGTTTCGCTAAAAGATAGCACCCATTTCCTTTCGAGTCAGTTTCGCTCAAAGATAGTGTCATTTCCTTTCCATGTCAAGATCTGCTAAAAGATAGCGGTCATTTCCCTTTTGAGTCAGTTCTGCTAAAAGATAGCACCCATTTCCTTTTCGAGTCAGTTTCGCTAAAAGATAGCGCCCATTTCCTTTCCGAGTCAATTTCTGCTAAAAGATAGCAACCATTTCCCTTTTGAGTCAGTTTCGCTAAAAGATAGCACCCATTTCCTTTCCGAGTCAATTTCTGCTAAAAGATAGCAACCATTTCCCTTTTGAGTCAGTTTCGCTAAAAGATAGCACCCATTTCCTTTTGAGCCAGTTTCGCTAAAAGATAGCAACCATTTCCTTTTTGAGTCAGTCCCGCTAAAAGATAGCAACCATTTCCTTTTCGAGTCAGTTTCGCTAAAAGATAGCACCCATTTCCTTTTAGAGTCTGTTTCGCTAAAAGATAGCGCTCACTTCCTTTTCGAGTCAGCTTCGCTAAAAGATAGCACCCATTTCCTTTTCGTGTCAGTCCCGCAAAAAGATAGCACCCATTTCTTTTTCGAGTCAGTTTCGCTAAAAGATAGCGCCCACTTCCTTTTCGAGTCAGTTCCGCTAGAAGATAGCAACAACTTCATTTTCAAGTTAGTCCCGCTCAAAGATAGCAACCATCCCCAACTTCAAGTCAAAATCCATCAAAACGGCATTTTCAGCATTTCAGTCAAAGCCCGTCAAAGCGGCATTTCAACATTCAAGTCAAGCCCGTCGAAGCGGCAATTTCAACATTCAAGTTAAAGCCCGCCCGAGCGGCAATTTCAAGTTTCAAGTTAAAGCCCGTCCGAGCGGCAATTTCAAGTTTTCAAAACCCACTTGATTAGTGGGAGCTTCAGACCAGTTAATCAGCTTGGAAAGCATGAAGAGTAGTCTAGGAATTGTAACTTTTACATTTTTCAATGTTGTAATTCCATTTTTTTCTTCTTTGTAAAAGGCATGACCACCAGCAAGCGATCAGTAATCAGCAACGACAGTCTTTGTGTGCCTAAGAGTGTCTAGTATCAGCCCCAAGTGTGTCTAGAAGAGTCTCTAGTTTGTCTTAATTAGTCTGGAGTGTCTAGGGTTGTCTTAGTGAGTTTAGAAGAGTCTAGCGTTTGTTTGAATGCGGTTGTCCCAGCTGTCGCACGTGAGGAACTACACTGACTTGATTCCTTAGTCCGGGGATATGTAGGTAACCTTGTTCTTGGTTGGAACCGAACAATCAGGGTACGGTCACCATTTTGAAAAGCATGCTCTCGGCTAGAACCGAAAAGCCAAAATTAGTTGTCGATTACTTTCTTTGTCCGAAAACTCTTCGTGTTCCCGAACAAAGAGGGGCAGCTGTAATCACCTAATTTTGGCACGAATTCAAAAAATTACTTAAATGAGTTGTATTAGATTCTTAGAATTTTTGCCGAAGTTTTCCAAAATTTAATCTCAACTAAATTTGTCTTTAATTAGGATAGAAAATGTGAAAAACATTACCGAAAATTGCTTGTTATGCGTTTAATTGTAATTCTATGTTTAATTGTGATGTTTAGTGTAGACTATGTGATTTTATGTTGATTAATTTAGTATGTAATGCCTTTTAGATGGTCATTTGTAAAAAAAATGTAGCCCAAAACACAAGCCCGTCAGCCCATTTCTTACATTTGGCCCGCCCAAGTCCTATGGAATCCTAGCCATTAGATCAATTTTGATCTAATGGCCCCTATCCCTTCACTCCATCACTATGTAATGCCTAAAAACAAGTCATTTCCCTCATTCCACCCCTTAGTCTCAATGACTAGGGGAAACTCTAGCAAAATTTCTCCCTCCCCTGCCGTGAAGCTCCTCCGCCACTGCTCCACCGGAGCTCCGCCGCACGCCGCCGCTGCTCCGCCGCCGGCCATCACCTCCGGTAGCCGGAAAAATACAAAAAAAATATACCATTGGAAAGATCTCGAACCCCCCATTCCATTTCTCAACTTAGTTTCTTCAAAATCCAAACCGTTTGGCGTAGATCGGGAGTCAAAGTTTCGGTCAACTCAACTCCGGCGTACCATGGACTTTTTTCCGGTAAGTTTTAGCTTTTCCCTCTTCCTTTCATTCTCCTCTTTCACCTCCCATACCCCCATTGCCAAAAGAACTCGTCCCTAGTCCCGTTCTTTTTCTTTTAGTCCGTTCTCTATTTTTCTTTTCTTCCTTTGTTCTTCTTATTTTTTCCGTTTTTTTTCTTTATTATGGTGTTACGTTGCTATGTTTTATGTTTGGAAATGATGGTGGCTGTTGTGAGAACGATGTGGAGGGGATGTGGTTCGAGACTGTTTGGTGTTTGTTTTCGAGGTTGTGATGTTTGATGTGGAGGGGCTGTTTCAATCTTGGGGGAGGCAGTGATGGAGTTGGCATAGGGAGGCAGTGATGAGCAGTTTCGGGGCAGCCATGGTGGCGTTTGAACAGTAGCAATGATGGCTTGGATTTGAGGCTTGTTTGTTTGCTTACGGGTTAGAGGACAACCTTCGTTTCTTTGCTTTCTTCTTTCGTTTTAATTTGCTTAGTTTTTAGTAAGTAAAAATGTTGAAAATATTTTGCATAGTATAGTCATGAAAAAAAAAAATTGTTCAAAGTTGATTATAGTGTGTAGGAATTGACATATGTATGTTTAATGTGAAGTTTTAAACAAATATGCTTCTTGGTTTGTTTGTTCAAGTATGATTGCCCTTGTTTGTTTATTTTTGATTAAGTGTTAAAGCCATTAGTTTCACAAGTTTCTAGTCACTGGCTAAGCATTGAATTTAGGTTGATTTTTACTTAATTTGCAAGTCTTAATCTAGTTTTGTCTAGTTAATTTTAAGAAGTATAATTTATGTTAGTATAATCAGTTTAGTTTTAGTTTTAGTTTTAGTTTAGTTTTCTTCGTAGAATTGCTGAAAGCTATTTGTTAGGGGTGAGGCTTTAACATTGGATTCTTTTTACTTTTTGAAAGGTAGAAACAAAATCATGTGATTGTCCTTTGTTCTGAAAAGTCAAAAGTATTAGGTACTATTTCACATGGATTTTGTACTATTTACTGAAAAGGTGAGTCTTGGTCACATGGGCTTTGTCCTTTTACCCATGATTTTACTCCAACTTTGAGTCTATTAATAGAACTATTTTACTCTCTTTGAGGGGGGACCTTTTTTTGTAACAACTTGAGAAAGACACTTCTCATTCTCATAACAAAAAAAATTCAGATCTGAAAGGGCAATCCATCAGTTCTATAGAACAAAAGGCACAAAAAATAGATCTAAAACATCAAGGGTTTGAGTTAGAAATAGAGGGGAAAAGAGAGAAAGGGTCTTGAGGAAATATATTATTTGTTGTTGTTTGTAATGTTGCTGGACGTTGCTGATGTTGCTGCTTTATGTCCTTGATATTTGCTAAGGATCTTTGACTCATTAGGTACTCACTTTTAAGCTCTTTTTATGTATTGTTTTTTTTTTCAGCCTATTCATATATGAGTTGGCTCTCTCTTTCTTAGATTCTAAAAGAGAACAAATGACTCACTTTGTGTTGACTAGTGATGTAATGTATCAGCCCAAAAAATAAGTATCAGCTCATCATTTGGTTTCTTCGCTTTCAGTCATGAGCAGTACTAACTTAAACATTTTGTGAATGTTTGACCAATAATAAAAGTTCTTATATTGGATAGTCGAACATGGTATAATTTTATGAATAGTTTAGTGATAAAAAGAAACATCTCGTAACTTTTTTTTGTAGATATATAAAATAAAATAAAAAAACTTGAGCTTGAAGTTTAGTCTCATTATTTCGAAATTATATTGAAATAATCAGTAAATTAATTAACATAATCAGTAAATTACTAGCAGTTCAAATAACAGAAATATTTCTGTACATTCTTCCTTCAACAATTGGGACACATGCAGTGCATTATTTTCAGACACAGAGACAATTATTTGGTACGATATGAAATGAGTTAGTAACTGAATCAAATGATTAATTATCCTAATAGTCACATCAAGGCACTAAAACAACACACATAAGACAATGTATTCACACTTTCCAATCACTACAAAACGTAAGCTTACTAATCATGCATTTCTACCCTTCACCAGACACATTCACCACCATTATATGTTGTTACTTGTACAATTTTGGATCATAGTGTTACTATGATTATGTCAAGATAATTACTACAAGATAAAACTTATTTTACTCCTCAATAAAAAAGATTGATCTAGCATAATAGGATCGAGATTTTAAACATGTTCCCTTTTTTATATTAAAATATATATTTAAATAATATAGATTGAAAACAATTGTGGTGACAAAAAGATAATTGACCCACCATTATGATTTATAAGAATCAAGCGAAGCAGCTAGAATGTAATCAGTTCATGCCTCAAAACTATTATGCCTCCAAATTATTATATATGGACAAAAGGTAGGAGAAAAGATTTGCATATACGATTAGGCATTGATAAGTATGATTTGTAATCTACTTTCAGGCAAGAAATTATGTTGAGAAAGATTGAGCAATATTATAAGTATGATTTGTGATCTACTTGTTAAGCTAAATGAAAACTAAATTGAGGTAAATCAATTCTAAATCAATTATTTTTTGGAGTTAATAAATTTCTTTTAAAGAAAGACCAGTCCTTTGTGAGGTTGGAAATGCGCAGTACGTTTTATTTATTTATTTTGAATCAAAGTGTAAATTCGTCCAGTCCTCTGTGAGGTTGGAAAAGATCAATACGCTTTTTTAATTTTTCTTAAATCAAAGTACAAATTCAAATTAACGGCATTAATATAACAACCATATTTTAATAAATTAAAACTGCGACAATAAAGCAACTGTGCTCGGCACAGGACTCGAGGGTGCCTAATACCTTCCCGAGAGTCAACTGAGAACCTTACCCGAATCTCTAACGCAGACCATTAGACGAGTCAGAGGTGTTCCAAGGTACCTTTTTGGTGACTTGGCACACCTTAAACTATGTCAAGTGGCGACTCCGAGTTTCTCTAAATAATTTTGTACCTTTTTAACACCAGTCACGAGTCTTTAAATAATAAACGCACCCGCACCGTTAATATAAATTTTAGGGCGTGACACTCACTTCATACTTTTGAATTTTAAATGAACTTAAATCAGTAACTCAGACTAAGATGTAACATAACTTAAATTATAGGTAGAACATTCATATTATATATATAAATTAAAATTGTTGTGGAAATGATCTCAAACCTACTTAATTACAATTTGAATGAAGATGACTCTGCAAAGTACACGTTTATTGAACAAAAACGACATATCATTTTCTCATTATTTTAACATATCCACTGTTTCAAAATGTTTTTGTAGTTGAACGTTACTCCGAATGATGCTTTGATGACTGCGCTGACTACTGCAATGTTGGACATCATCACTAGAACTCTCTATGGAAGATTATCTAGTTGTTATTTACATTTCGAAAAAGGCAAAATACTTAAAGTCACACACAAACTTGTCCCGAAAACCCCCTAAAATATCTTAACTTTACGGGTGTCCCTTGACCCCCTTTAAGTCGTTCGAAGTGGTATTAATACACAACTGAGACATATAAGACCAGTTGCACTAAAGGAGGTGTTCTACACTCGCCCTATGGCTTCGCCACGTGGTCATATTGTCAGATTTGATTAACTTTTACTTTTCTTATATTATTTTTATTTTTTTATATCACTTTTTCTTTTCTTTAGTAATTATCAAAATAAAATAAAAAGAAAACAAAAGAGAAAAAAGGTCCCCCTATCCTTCTTCCTCCTTCGTTGAGTGTTGGCATTGTTGAGCTTCAAAATTTCACATCTACACCTCCATTTTTTAGCTTCAAAAGTTCAGATCTAAACAAAGAAAAAATTGTTAGAGGCTCTTGTTTGAAATCGTTAATGGGTGGTTGATTGAGCTTAAATCTAAACTTTCCTTTGTTGTTTCATTCACTCATTGTTGAAAACTTCCATTGAAATCTATTGTTGAGATTGGTCACCGAACTTTTCCCATACTCCATGGTTGCCAACTTCTTCCACCATTTCGTCAAATTAAGATTATTTTTATCAAGAAATTGGCCAACTATTAGGACACCCATTGTGGATTAAACAAACAACTCTTTTAATTATACAGACATAAACAAAAAAATGAATTTACAATTAAGAAGTTCTGTTGCATCTGCTCATACTTGTGTTCAAGAATCAAAGCAACTTTATACTGCACCGGTAAAATAGAAGTTTACCAAAAAATTTTCCGACCACCATCAATACTATCCCTTTTGCAAAAAATTTAGATTACATGGATTACGGGGGGAAGCTATTGGCTAAAAGAAAACTAAATTTGATGGAAGTGGGAAGATTGGAAAGACATGGAGAAGAGGGAGAAGTTTGATGGCAGCAGTCATGGAAATATGGTAATGGAGATAAAAAGTGAGATAGAAAAAGTTAGAGAAAGAAAGACAAAAAGAAAAGAAGGAAAGGATAAAAGAAAAACTAAAAAATAAAATAGACCCACAAAATTCTTAGTTATGTAATGTCAAATTAAAAACTGACACATGGACAAGTTTTTACATGTTTTATGCTCTTCACTTGCGTTTAACAAGATAATTTTTTTTCCTCTGCCACATCAGCCTTTAAGTTGGTATTAATACCACTTCAAACGACTTAAAAGGGGTCAAGGGACACCCGTAAAGTTAAGGTGTTTTAGGGGGTTTTCGGGACAAGTTTGAATGTGACTTTAAGTATTTTGCCTTTGGAAAAATTATGTCTGCTCAATTATTCTAGTTGTTATTTGTAGCATATAACCGTTATAGTCAGTTGTACTTAACCAATATTTAGACAAACAATATCTTCCATTCTGTGGTAAAGAAAACCAAAAAGGCATGTTTGCCTAATACAGTAATATCATCTACTTTCAATCTGCATGGAATTTCTTGCCTTCATTAACTTCCACTATCACTAAGGAAGTATCACATACAATAAGTTAATTTTGCCTATCCAAGAAGGAAGCATTTTTTAGGTTCGGGACAAAATTTTCTCCCTAGCAAGTTGTAACGCCACAGCAACTTTTCATCAAGGTGTAATTCGAATTTATGCTCCAGGTCGCTCAAATTAATTATGGTATTTTCATAATAAACTAGAAATGGGTCGGAATTTTATATATAGCCACCGTAACAAACTACAACATGATAGTCCAGGGCTGTGCCTTTAGAACACAAAAAAGGCATAGGTCCAAAGATATACCTTTGTTACAAACTATAACTTATATACACATGAAGATACCCAAAAAAAAAAAAAAAAATTGCTTTTTGACATATAATCCTAACAATTGATAGCTGCCACTTGTTAATTATCTAGCTGAAATGGTCCTTTCACATTCGTATGTAGCTGCTGAAAGTTCCTGAAATTACCGAGGCTTCTTCAATATATCAATGGCATGTCTAGCTAGACCATTAGCTACTCGATTGGCCTCTCTAAAGTAGTGATCAACCTTACAATTTACTTGGAGTAACATCTGAAATTTATCATCATTACGTAATAAGTTTAGCTTAAGATTACTATCCTTCAACATATTTGAAATAATAATCAAGGAATTCAACTTCAAAAGGATGTCAAAAAAACCATTTCACTATAAAAGGAGATATTTATAAAAATAGGACGTATAAGGCAGCTGTCTGGAATTTTAGCCCCGCTTAAAAGATAGTCTCATGTGCATAAATTTTAATTAGTTTACATATCAAGTGTTAACCCACAAATGAGAAAATTTTAATTAATTTTATTGTCCATAAATTTTAATTAGTTAAAACCATATCAAATAGGTAACAGATTATGTTGTATTTACTGCCCGTAACTTATAAAATGTCTAGAGTTCCCATATAAATACAAAACTACAATTTTTGCACGATCAATAACAAATTACTGCTTTATGGGTGAGACCGTGAGAGTGTCATTTTTTGGGAAATTTATAGATATAGAACATTTTGGCGCCACTCTTACATTTTAGGTCCCACAAGAAAACTCTTTAATTTTTGGCCTTCGTTGCTAGAGATTTGACGCAGTTCCAGGTGGGTCGTAATAACTTGATGAGCCTTATAGCAAGCTATCGTCAAGAAAAAACACATAGCAGAGTTTGACCAAGACTCTCACTTACAATACTCACGCTTTAAGAGTTTTACTCTTTACCAATGGTACCTATTGTCACGGCCTAACTTTCAAAGTAGCACTCCGTGCGGCACTTGACGGTTTGTCTACAAAGTAGCAAACTCAAGTAAGCCTTCAACTCAACAAGATCGCTAAGAGAATGAAACAAAGAAAGACTTAGAGAGATTTGCCAAAGGAAGTATTGTATTCACTCAAACTTTTCTTGATGCCTTTACAAATGAATGCCTCTCCTATTTATACTTCTCATCGGGGGGCTAACGTGTAAATAAAAATTGTATACAAGTCCCTACTATTTACACTTAAGGACCTACTCTAGAAAATTCTATGGACCTAGAATCTTCCATGCCTTTCTTTACACATTCAAGAGGTTCTAGGTTATTCCATAGGAACTACCCACATAATTCTAGAGTATTCCATATTCCATAGGAACTACCCACATAATTCTAGAGTATTCCACTCCCTTTGGCTATGTTGGCGCCATTCGTGCGCCATGTCGCGCCCATGTGGCGTGATGACTTGGCGAGGGTGTCACACTCTCCCCCACCTGATGTTGCGACGACCGCGGCGCAATGCTGCTGCATATACTCGTGGCACTTATCCTTGAATTGCCACAAGTCTTGGTATCGTTCCCACGTAGCCTCCTCCGGAGATTGTCCCTTCCAATGCACAAGGAACATGGCTGTCGGCTTCTGACCCTTCTTGCCTCTGGCCTCATAGTCAATGATGGCTTCAATGTCACGATCTTGCGAGGCAGTGACGGTGATAGGTGCGCGAGTCGTCTGGCCCCGACTCGGGTCTTCCTTGTCTTCATGGTACGACTTCAACACGCTAGCATGGAAGACTGGATGAATCTTCAAGTGGGCAGGCAAGTCCAACTTGTAAGAAACTTTGCCCACCTTAGCGATGATCTCGAACGGCCCTTCATACTTGCGCACTAAATTCGGGTGCATGCCTCGTAGTGCCTTGAACTGTCTCGGGTTGAACTTGACTAAGACCATGTCCCCAACTTGGTACTCCATGGGACGCCTCTTACGGTCGGCAAATTTTTTCATCTTCCGGGACGCCTTGTCCAAGTAAGACTTAGCGGTGTCAAGCTGCTCTCCAAAGCCCTTAGCCATGTGATATGCTCCCAAACTCTTGCCCTCGAACGCGGCCGGTAAAGAATGAGGAGTTTGAGGTTGTTGGCCGGTGGCTAGCTCGAACGGTGTCTTCCCTGTGGACTCGCTCCGCTGCAAGTTATATGAGAATTGGGCTACATCCAAGAGCCTCGCCCAATCCTTTTGATGTGCGCTCACGAAGTGTCTCAAGTAGCACTCAAGTAGCGCATTGACTCGTTCCGTCTGGCCGTCCGTCTGTGGGTGGAAACTGGTAGAGAAATGCAACTCCGTGCCAAGCATCTCGAACAACTCCTTCCAAAAGTTCCCACTGAAGCGAGGGTCTCGGTCACTGATGATATGCCTCGGCAAGCCCCAATACTTCACAACATTCTTAAAGAACAACTTGGCGGCTTCCTTAGCAGTGCAACTAGCTGAGGCGGGCATGAAGGTAGCATACTTAGAAAATCTGTCCACTACGACCATGATAGTACCATATCCGTCAGACTTCGGCAAGCAAGTGATGAAGTCCATGGTGACGCTCTCCCACGGACGCTCCGCAACAGGTAGTGGCTCCAATAGTCCTCCGGGTGACCGCTGCTCCACCTTGTCTTGTTGGCACACAAGACAAGTCTGCACGTATGCCTCAATATCGTCTCTCATGCGCGGCCAATAATATACCGATTCAACCAAGGCCCTGGTGCGGCGTTGGCCTGGATGACCGGCCCATAATGTGTCATGGCTCTCCTTCACAATGCGCCGCCTAAGGTTCTCATACTTAGGCACATAGACCCTCCGTCCTGTGGTGAGCAATAAGCTATCTTCGACCCAAAAGCGCCTCGTCTTGCCCTGAGTGGCTAGCTCCAAAAGCTGCTTAGCGACTGGATCATGCTGCATACCCTCCTTTATGGCATCTCGGATGGCAAAACTTGCTGAAGTGATGGCAGCAAGTTCGGCTTTACGACTTAAGGCATCGGCCACAACATTGCCTTTGCCGGGCTTGTACTCAAGCACATAATCAAACTCAGCCAGGAAATCTTGCCATCTAGCTTGCTTTGGTGTGAGCTTCTTCTGTGACTGGAAGTAGCTAGTAGCCACATTATCGGTCTTGACCACGAACTTTGATCCAAGCAAGTAGTGGCGCCAAATGCGTAGGCAATGCACAATGGCCGTCATCTCTTTCTCCTGTACAGTGTAGCGCCGCTCTGTCTCATTCAGCTTGCGGCTCTCGAAGGATATGGGGTGTTTGTCTTGCATCAACACACCTCCAATAGCAAAGTCGGACGCATCCGTGTGCACCTCGAACGTCTTGGTGAAGTCGGGCAATGCTAGAACCGGCTCCTCCGTCACGGCTCTCTTAAGACCCTCAAACGCCTTTTGACATAGCTCCGACCAAACCCACTGCTTGTTCTTCTTTAGTAACTCCGTCAAGGGTGCGGCCTTAGCGGAGTATCCACCTATGAAGCGTCGATAGTAGTTAACAAGACCAAGGAAAGATCTCAACTCCGTTACCTTGGTCGGCGGCTCCCATTCTTGTATGGCACGGACCTTGGCCTCGTCCATCCGCAACTCTCCATTGCTAATGACATGCCCCAAGAAGTGCACCTTTGATTGAGCAAACTCGCACTTCTCCCTCTTGATGAATAGCTCGTTCTCCCGCAAGACTTGGAAAACTATCTTCAAATGTTCCACATGCTCCTCCAAAGTGTGGCTATATATGACTATATCGTCCAAGTAGACTACCACGAATTGATCAAGGTAGGGGTGGAAAATCTTGTTCATAAGTGTGCAAAAGGTAGCGGGTGCGTTGGTTAAGCCGAAGGGCATCACCAACCACTCGAAAGCTCCATACCTTGTCACACACGCGGTCTTCGGCTCATCCCCTTCCGCAATGCGAACTTGGTAGTAGCCCTTCCGTAGATCCACTTTGGTGAAGTACTTTGCTTGTCCAAGCCTATCGAACAAATCGGCAATGAGAGGGATGGGGTACTTGTTCTTGACGGTTACCTTGTTGAGCGCGCGGTAGTCAATGCATAGCCTCAACGAACCATCCTTCTCCTTTTGGAATAGGACCGGCGCGCCATAGGGTGCCTTTGACGGACGAATGTGGCCGGCATCGAGCAACTCCTTCAACTGCTTACGTAGCTCCTCTAACTCGGGTGGTGCCATACGGTATGGGGCATAGGCAGGTGGCTTAGCTCCAGGCTCCAACTCGATCTTATGATCTACCTCCCGCCTAGGTGGTAAGTGCTTCGGCAACTCTTCGGGCATCACGTCCTTATTCTCCTCGAGCACCTTCTCTATGCATGGTGGCAAGGTCTCTACGGCAACATTGTCTTCACTCAAGCTTGCAATGGTTGCCATGAACGTCGGCTCGCCCTTCTTCAATCCCTTGACAAGCTGCATGGCTGACAAGTGTGCATGACTCTGTCCTTGGGGCATCGTAGTCATAGGCACCATGCATGACCCTTCTCGTTCCACAACCAAGAGACGCTGCAAGTAAGGATCGATCATGGTGTGGCACTGTCTGAAGAACTCTTGCCCAAGGATGATGTCGAATATGTCCAGGGGCGCCACAGTGAAGTTAGTCTTGCCCTTCCAACTGCCCAAGGCAACACTAACCCCGTTGGCTATGCCTCGTACTGGTATTGCTGGGGCATTGACGGTCTTGAGGCAGGTATCGGTTGGGCTCAGCTTCAATCCAAGTCTCTTTGATGCGGCCTCAGTCATGAAATTGGCTTGAGCTCCAGTGTCAACCATGGCGCGGGTAGGCTTGTTGTTAATGGTGATGTCCACGTACTGCGTGCCGTTCTCCTCTGGTTTGCTGGCTTTCTCAGTGACAGCAGCACATAGTCCAATCATGCCTAGCTGCGTCGTGCCCGTGCTAGTCTCTGGATCCTGTGCCTCCCGTTCTTTCTTCTCACGTATCATGGCACCAAGGGTCTTCAACTCAGGACACTTTGCGAAACCATGAGGTCCCCCGCACACGTAGCATCCACTTCCTTTCTTCTCGGCCTGCGCCTTCTTCTCGGCATAATCTTGACGCCCAGATTTCTTGCCATCGGACTTGTGAGCATCGTTTGTCTTGGAATGTTGCTGCTTCTCTTTGCCTTTGCCACGATCTCCCCCACCTTTGGCCTGATTACCCTTCGAATCTTTGCCCTTGTTCTTGTCATACTTGTCATCCGTCAAAGCGTCGGCCTCGACGATAGCTTCATCAATGGTAGTGACTTGCCGACGTTGCAGCTCCTTCCTAGCCCAGCCTTGCAATCCGTCCATGAAGTGGAATAGCAAGTCTTCATCGGTAAGGTTTGGGATTTGAAGCATGAGCGTCTGGAACTTCTCTATATAGGCACTGATGCTTCCCGTCTGCTTCAGCTCCCTCAGCTTGCACCTTGCCTCATATATGACATTGTTAGGGAAGAAGGCCCTCTTGAACTCGGTCTTGAACTGCTCCCATGTGTCAATGGTGCATGAGCCTTTCTTCATGTCGGCCTCCTTCCTTCTCCACCAAAGCATGGCTTTCTCCGAGAGGTATGGGATAGCGGCAGCAATCTTCTTCTCCTCGGTCCTCACGTTTCCATGCTTGAAGTAGTTCTCCATGTGCCATAGGAAGTTGTCAACCTCTTGCGCGTCACGAACTCCCTTGAACACAGGTGGCTTAGGAATCTCGATCTTCCCCTCCTTGTTAGCGCCGGATGACACGGCCGCTCCAGCGTTAACTTCCTCCTCGAGTGCTTCGATCTTGGCCTTCATCGCCTCAATGGTGCTCAATGCCTCCATGAGCCTGCACTCCAAGGTGTTAACGGTTTCCTTCATCTCCAACTCGGCTTGCTCGCGTTCCCCAAACTTGTCCTGGATGGCGTCGAACTCGGACAAGGAATGGTTCTCAAGGGTCTCCAGCTTGCCTTCGATCCTCGACATGCGTTGGCCATGGGCTTCCACAATCAATGTCGCCTCTTCCACCTTCTTAACCCACTCACAGCCAGGGGTGAGGTCTTCCTCATCGTCGCTCACCTCCGTAGCCGATGGTTGGGTGGTATGACCTTCACTTCGAGGGGCTTCGGGCAGCACCTCGTCACCCTTCCTAGCATTCCTCTTCTTCTTGTTCTTCTTCCCGGCAGCATCCTGGACGTTGGTAAGGGTGCTAGCAGTGATGTCTTCTCCGTTGTGTGCCATTCCCTTAGAAGTAACCTCGCTCTGATACCACGTTGTCACGGCCTAACTTTCAAAGTAGCACTCCGTGCGGCACTTGACGGTTTGTCTACAAAGTAGCAAACTCAAGTAAGCCTTCAACTCAACAAGATCGCTAAGAGAATGAAACAAAGAAAGACTTAGAGAGATTTGCCAAAGGAAGTATTGTATTCACTCAAACTTTTCTTGATGCCTTTACAAATGAATGCCTCCCCTATTTATACTTCTCATCGGGGGGCTAACGTGTAAATAAAAATTGTATACAAGTCCCTACTATTTACACTTAAGGACCTACTCTAGAAAATTCTATGGACCTAGAATCTTCCATGCCTTTCTTTACACATTCAAGAGGTTCTAGGTTATTCCATAGGAACTACCCACATAATTCTAGAGTATTCCATATTCCATAGGAACTACCCACATAATTCTAGAGTATTCCACTCCCTTTGGCTATGTTGGCGCCATTCGTGCGCCATGTCGCGCCCATGTGGCGTGATGACTTGGCGAGGGTGTCACACTATGCTATAAGGGCTACCCCTAATTTAGTCCAATTCTGAGGACTTTCACCCATGATACACACGATTTAAGGCTTTTACTTTTCACCATTAGTATCTGAAGAATAATACATAAACACATAGTTCACACGACAACCGTATTCGTTTCTCTAATCTATATAATACAATCACATGTAAGATTAACACGAATTATATCAAAATATTCACCGTCTAAAATCGTACCTTTCACATGCGTTTGTTCCTGCTAATTTCGGTGAAGAATCTTTAATATAATTCTATCAAAAAACTTTGAAATTTTTTGGAGAAATAGAAGGAGAATTATCAATTTGATAAGGAGAGAAGGAAACGTTAGTTTTTTTATCTATAAAGAGCTCTCCCTTTTATCCTGAAAACTGATACAACGTTTGGGAGAATCCACAACGTTATGATGGTTCTTTATTTCATTCTTATTTAGATAATAATAAAAAAATATATATATAACTAATTATTTATTTAATATTATTATTTTGGTATAGATCTGAGTTGGTCCACATGGGTGACCCGATCCAATTTTCTTCATGTCCCACTCATACATAGTGGGTCAACTCTCATTTCAAGTCTATAATTTTCATACATAACGACTAGACCGTGCGACCAGTGCATACTATAAGTGCGCATTGTTATACATCTATTAGGAATATATAGCATCTCGATCAACGAAGTTTTGAAGTATATTAAAATATGCAATACCCTAGATCATTTATCACATACATCTCTCTCACAATCTCTTTGTATTAATTTGAGTTCATCATATGATCTTGTCGGAAAAAATACATAAAGGATCGGTCAATGAACACAATTATATGATAATACTCAATGATCTTCCTCATCTGTTGTAGTTTGGAGAATGACTTCATTAAAAGATAAGGAGTATGCGACCACAAACTTTTTGTAATTAAAAAACACATAAAGTTTCAATCATTCCAATTAGAGTACGTGACATTGTTAAAACAAAACTTTTGTCTTGCAACTTCAAACAAATTCTTTTCAAAATATGACTAATATGTTTTGGAATTCAACACTTGTAAAAAATAATATGTACAGCAAGGCACCAAATGGACAGGGATAAAAAAAATAACTAAAGGAACATATAAAAAAGTTACATGTGTTCCCTATGAATTTTTTCCGATACAAGGATGAACACTAGAAAACAACTGGCTCTGATATCAATGAAGAATAATACATGAATACATAATTCACAGGACAACCGTATTCGTTTCACTTGTCTATAATACAATTATATGTAATGTTAACACAAATTGTATCAAAATATTCACAATCTAAAATCGTACATTTTACATACATTTGTTCCTACTAATTTCGGTGAAGAATCTTTAAGAAAATTCTATTAGGAACCTTTGAAATTTTGGAGAAGGAAAAGGAGAATTATCAATGTGATAAGAAGAGGAGGAAACATTAGTTTTTTTATCTGTAAAGGGCACTCTCTTTTATCCTGGAAAACTGATAACATTTGGGAGAATCCTAAACGTTGTGTTGATTCCTTATTTTCTTTCTTATTTAAATAATAATAAAATATATATGAGTAATTATATATTTAATAACTTATATTTTGGTTTGGATTCGAGTTAACCCACATGGGTGACTCGATCCAATATCCTTCAGTATCCACAATTTAGAGGATGTTTGGATTGGTTTATTTTAAGTGTTTTTTTGCCAAAAGCTTAACCTCTTTTTTTAATTACCTTTTTTTTTTTTGTGTGTGTTTGAGAAATGTAAAATGTGCTTTTGAACACTTATTTTTAAGCTAAAAAAGTAAAAGAATAAATTAAAACCTAAACATCGGTTTTCCGAACTTATGGATTTTAACTTTTAGCTTATAAGCTGCTTTTAAAAAAGTCAATCCAAACGCTCTCTTAAGGATTGTACTCCTGGCAGCGGCCATAATTTAGTCCCATTCTGAGGACTTTCACCAATGGTACTAGTGGATTCTGTCGAAATCATGCCAACAAGTTGCTCATATCTTAGAGGGTGCTTGGATTGACTTATTTTAAGTATTTTTTCTAGCCAAAATGGCTTATAAGATCTTTTTTAATTTTATAGAGTGTGTCTGAAAAGTAAAATGTGTTTTTAAGCCAAAAAAAAAAAAACTAAAAGCTGAAAGTTAGTTCCAACTTTCATCTTTTAGCTATAAATATTTTTAGAAAAGTCAATTCAAGCACTCTTTTAGTGTTTCTTCAAGTTCAGTCGATGGATCTAAAATTTAAAATGATATTTTAATGAGGGCAAAAAATATGAGAGTGGCGTCCGCGGGGCTATTGAGAGTCAATTCCTGTCCTTTTGATGCAATTTTCAAATAAAAAGGCCCAAAGTAACAAGTTTCCCACAGGCCCAGTTGAGGAACGAGTATAAACATCTTGTACCCTAAACACAAGTTGGTATATAACTGAGACTCTATTTCATTCAGCTGGTTTTGTTCTTCCGGTCGCCGTCGCAATAAGAAAAAATGGTAAGCTTTAACCATGTAGTAGTTGCAGTCTTTTTTATTTTGATCACAATGGTGTCCGGGCCAGCTTACACGCGTTGCATAACTTTGTTTTATTGTTACTCGTGTATAGGCACCAAAGAAGGGAGTAGCAGTAGCAGCAAAGAAGAAATCGGAGAAAGCAACAAAGGTGGTGAATCCACTTTTGGAGAAGCGACCCAAGCAGTTCGGGATCGGAGGAGCACTTCCACCAAAGAAGGATCTGACAAGGTTCGTGAAATGGCCTAAAGTGGTTGCGATTCAAAGGAAGAGGAGGATTCTTAAACAGCGTTTGAAGGTTCCTCCTGCTCTTAACCAGTTTTCCAAGACCCTCGACAAGAACCTCGGTTAGTCTATATTTCTTGTTCCTAATGTATTGTATTGTACTTATTGTTTTTCTGAATACAATGTCTGGATAGACTGTATTGTTTGCTATCGTTTTACAATGAGCTTACAATATTATGAAGAAATGTAGGTTACATGGTGGAGTTATAATTATAAAAAGTAAATATGTGACCTATTAATTGCTGTTTTTTTGTGAACCATTAGTCATTTGATATTCAATTATTGAAAGAAATATCACCTTTTGCCTATTCATTTCACTTGATTTTAGTAATTGTGTTTTTTATGTAGCTATTTTTGAACATAAAAAGTAACTATGTTTTCAAAACTGTTTTTCTTGAGCTGAGGGTCTATTGGAAATAGCCTCGCTACATTATTTGAGGTTGTTGGCCTTACTGTGTTTTTAGTGGTATTAAATTGTCAGTTTTCACCGGAAATGCTTGCATAAGCAGCAAGGAAAGAACTATGACAAATACAGAGTAAAAGGCAATTAACAGTTATAGTAAAATCATGTATTTCTATATAATAAATTACTTGATAGATTTTCTATATAATCTTCATATTCCATATCCTTTAATTTGTCTGGTAGGAGTCGCTTCTATTATAATGTATCATGGAGAATTTTTCTGCACTATAATGTGTTTCTTTGATAGATTATATAACTATACCTCACTTTGTACCTGAAAATAGTAGAATTGTGGGTGTTTTTACTTGGTTATTAGAGTCGTATGATTCCAGTATCCTCACTCCTTCCAGTTAGAATTTGCAAACACCTTAGATTTTGCTGGGTGAGCAATATGGAGAATTTTGGCCCACACCTCTGACAACTAGTGGTTTATATATTGTTTGGTAATCAAGTGATTGTATGAGCTATTATTGCCTCGTCCAGGATCTGCTTAGAATTTTTTAGGAGAACCAGTTTATAAGCCATCATACCATTTTGTTTGAATTGGTGATGGAACAATATATGCTAGTTGATTATTGTAGTACTTCTGTCCATGTTAAGTGTCACTTTAGGTCAAAATTTGTCCCGAAATAAGTGTCACTTTAGAAAATCAAATGCAAAGTTTATTTATCTTCCCAATCACACCCTTGCAATTAAAGAGGTCAAGAGTGATTAGTAAAACTCAATGTCCAATAGTATCATTTAATGGTCAATAAATAATAAGGATAATATAGCAAAATATACTCTGTATTTAATAATTTTTTAATCGATGTGAAAAATACTTCACAATGACACTTAAATTGGACATGGGATGTACCATATAATCTAAATGAGTACTTCTTCCATCCCATTTTAAGTGTCCATTTAGCTCATTTTCACGTCCATTAAAAAACATTAATTATAAGGTACAATTTACTTTATTACCCTTAGTAATTATTACAAACTACCTTTGGAAAATGAGTAAACTAATCACAATTGCCATTAAGTGGGAGGGTTAGATTGGGAAAAAATGATTAGTGTTGCATTGGTTTTCTAAATTGACACTTATTTTGGGACACATTTTTTTAGCTAAATGGACACTTAAAATGGTATGGAGTTGGTGGTTATTGTTAAGGACTGTTACCTTTTGTTTTCAGCACTCTGAACTTCGTTGTCTCTTTGTCAATGGGGTCATGTCAAGAGATTTCTCTGTATTCTCTTGATCCAAGGGAAAATGAATAAAGCTGTGCTCATCCTGTTCTCTTTCTCCTCATTTTCCTTTCTGTATTTGGTGTTGGAAAATAAATCTTTTGGGTGGTGTTGTTTTCTTCAAGGAAAACATTTCCCACCAAAAAAAAAATGACTTCCCTCATTTCTGGAGGGAAGTCTTTTTCCCTTGCTATCTCAACTTTTAGTTCATTGTGGCACTCATCACTTGTACATTATTATCAATATTTAATACTCAGAAGTTTCATCAAAACTCCATCCAATTTGATAATATAATTTTCATCCTTTAGTAATTTTTGTTTGAAAAAAGATGCTCTACTTGCTAACTGAACAAACTTAAAACACTTTCCGAAAAAATATATCCCAGAAAATGACTTGTTTTTGGGAAGACGGGTAATGAGTTCTGTCACACTAGACGTACCTTTTTGTAACCATTCTGAGAAGGCTAAGGTGCAATGTAATGCTTTGCCATACCTTTCAGGAAAAAAAAATGTAATGCTTTGCCATTGTATGTTTTGTCAATTCTCGAGTAAGCTACAATTGAGCGTATTGTTCATTAGTTCACTACTCAACTTTTGGTTTGATTTTTTCATTGAGACTCTATTGAATTTTTATGGTGTTTGTCCTTTAAATATGCAGCTACAAACCTTTTCAAGATGCTTCTCAAGTACAGGCCTGAGGACAAAGCTGCAAAGAAGGAGCGTCTTGTGAAAAGGGCTCAAGCTGAATCAGAAGGAAAAACTCCTGAAACAAAGAAACCTATTATCGTGAAGTACGGTCTTAAGCACATCACATACCTTATCGAGCAGGTCTGTTTTGTCTTGCAAAGATTCTTGTCCTTTCTCTAGCTCATATTGTCCTTTCAAATAACTGTTTTTCATTGATGTCCTTGCAGAACAAAGCACAGTTGGTAGTGATCGCTCATGATGTAGACCCAATAGAGTTGGTTGTCTGGCTTCCAGCACTATGCAGAAAGATGGAAATTCCTTACTGCATTGTGAAAGGGAAAGCACGATTAGGATCCGTAAGCTACACTAAGCTTGTAGTCTTAATATTTCTTCCGAACATATGAGATACTAATACCAATGCATTGTATACAGATCGTGCATAAGAAAACTGCTTCAGCTCTATGCTTGACAACAGTGAAGAATGAAGATAAAATGGAGTTCAGCAGAATTTTGGAAGCAATTAAGGTATCTTTTATGATGTCTAACTAGTTTGGTGTGCTTTTGCCCTCAAGCTCTTCTAGGGTTCTTCTTGATGTTCATTTACTTTTTCAGGCTAACTTTAATGATAAGTATGAGGAGAACAGGAAGAAGTGGGGTGGTGGTATCATGGGTTCCAAATCACAAGCCAGGACAAAAGCCAAAGAGAGGGTTCTAGCCAAGGAAGCTGCCCAGCGAGCCTAAGAGCTTATTCTCATTTACCCGGCAATTGGATTAGAGAGTTACTCGGCCAATTTTTAGTTTTGTTCACATGCTTGAATCAATGTCAAGATTTTAGTTTGATTAGTCTTTTCATATTTGCCTTCTTTTGTGGGAGGTGAAAAACATAAACTGTAACAGAAGTATTTGTTAGATATTTTGTTGAGTTGGTTTTGTATGGCAGTGGAATGGAAAGTTATTTGATTACCTATACTTTATCTGCTTAGTCTAAGCTAATTTTGGGTATTTAGTGCTTATTATTCTTGTTTGTGCCTTTGTGGGCTTTTGATTGCCCTGCGAATCCTGGATTGGCAAATGACCACTGATCGATCTATTCTATATTACATCTGAGGCAGTTCCAGTTGTGTCAGCTCTGGATAGCATCCAGCCTTGGGTTATAGCTCGGCTTATTATAAAATTGATGGTGCTGTTGGGCTTCTCTTTTCTTTTTGATTCATTCCAGTCTCCTTTAGTGAAACCACTGATCAGTTAGTCCATAACTACTCATAATATACTTGGCATGTCTGTTAGCTCATTATAGTTGCTTACTGTGATTTTTTTTTTTTTTTTTTAATTTCATGGTCGCCCTACCTTTCTTTTTTTCTTTGTGAAGTATACAACTGCTTTTATGTGTTTGAAATTAAAAGGATGCGACTGCTTTTCTAGGAAAATAGGATGCTCCCTCTTTACATAAAAATTCTTTGTTAATGTTAGCACTAAGCTGGAAGTTTTGAATCTTTTAAGCAGTACGCTATCATGCTGAGTGCTACAGATAAAGAGATCTAAGCTATTATTCTCTTTAATAAGGATTTTAAGAACAGATTTTCAATGCTGTCCTTTTTTTTTTTTTTTGAAGACCGAGTTAATGGAAAAACAAGCAAACTTCTGAGGGTTAGGAAGTTTCCTACTTGGACACAAAGCAGCAATGGTTGTACATGTATTACTATACTCAGTTTGATTGGAAACGGAAAGAAAACATTTGAAACTATAGTTTAAAATAAATTATAGAAATTTGTATGATTAAATTGTTAATAAATAATAAAAAATATTTTTTCTCTTTTTAAAAATGGATTAGAAAAATGATGACATAAATTGGGAGGGGAAATGAGATATTTTTGTTACAGGTGTCGTCCCTTTTGCTCAGAATCAAGAAGCCCAGATTCAAATCCCCACAACTGAAGTAAACAGTTTTGTGACGCTATTGATGGCGTGCAGCTCTAATTAATTCTCTTCGAAACGCTCAATATCCTATATTATTATTTAAATCCAGGCCGACTTGTGATTTAAATTCAAAACCTGCATGATCCACCACCCACTGCCTGGATCCATAGACTTGTTAAATAAACAAGATGCTAAAACAGATTGCACTAAAAATGGCTTCTTGGACTCGCACCAAGATTGTTGATCCTCTTCTCCAAATCCTTCAAAGGTACCTAATTTTACCCTTTTGCCCCTGCTCTTTCCTGAAGCCTCATAAGGTTGCAAAAGTAACAAGCTTTACTGATATGCACTATGAATTAAGTGGTTTTCTTGATGAGTTTAAGTTCAAGTTCTATGCACGGTGTAAAAAATATTTGCACAATCAGATCGCTTAGTAGGTAATTACGGGTAAATTTATTAATAGGCATTGATTGGTAATCTTAATGATGTAAAAAAAGAATCTTTATGCTGTCAGTGTATATAACTTAAATCCTTGCTTGATTTGCTTCATCAAGGGGTGCAGAGCCGAAGCAATTGGCATTCTCTGCTGCTCTCGGAATTAGCTTGGGGGTATTTCCCATTTGTGGTATGTTCTGTTAATCTGGAATTACTTCTTGAATTCCCTGTTTATGTAAATTTCTGTGTCTATTGTTTAATGGTTTAGACTAGTGCTGTACTCTCCGGCTAGGCAGTCCAAATTTATGTAGACTTCTAGGAGGTAATTTCATGGTAAAAAAGAGAGTTATCTCAACTGTAAGTTTTTTTTTCCTTAATCTGCTGACAAAAGTAGGATTATTGAACTGCGAGGGGGTGACGATTGTAAAACGACTAATAAGATTGATTCGGTTGAACCTTGGAGTATCAAATAAAATACTATGGTAATTTGAAAACCTGATCATGGGAAGTTAGGTGTTTCCCCGCTCTTGTGGGAGCTCATGTCTACCGGTTTGAACATGATTTAAGAAGGAACTTTGGGATGTAGAAGTATCTGTCGATTGAAAAAAAAAAAATAAAAAAAAATTGATGTGCTTGTACATATCACAACTTACGGAACTTTTACACGGAGATATGGAATTAATGGTCCTGTGAGTTGGTCAGCAAGCGATTGCCATTTGATGTCAGCTTTACAGCTTCAGTCCATACGGTTAAGTTTAACTTCTTTCCTTCAAAGATTTCTTATTTTTACATGCTGCGGAACAATCATTGCTTGCCAGAGTATGCAAAGCCAATTATGGTATCTTGTGGTTTCGTTATATATAATCATGTAGAAATATTTATAATTTCATACCTGTGAACAACTTTGACTTCCAGCAGGGTGTGTGGACATTTGTTGTCTTCCTCCTGCCCCAAGTTTGTCTCTAGTTTTGGAATGTTGACAATTGACTGTCTCCTCCCTTGACTTGCTTCAATTCTATGTTTTCACCCTGTACTACCAATACATATTTTCCACCTTCCATTTTCAGAAAATCTGCTGTGCGCCCTCCACCTTTGATAGTCATACAAGTTTGCAGAACCATCTTAAGTTGTGATCATTAATTCTGATGTTGCTCACAATCTTTCCTTTGTTCAATGACCCCGTAGCTTACCCTGCTTGTGTTGCGCTGTTTGATCACCTCAAAAGGCTTTTCCCTTGAGATGAAGAAGTGCATTATGAAACTGGATCACATAATGTCAAAAATTTTGTCGCACTTTACAATGCCATTGACTAGCCTTAAGTAACAGTGCAACTAAATGTTGATTTAGACTGGGGACCATTATGTTGCTGAAATTTTAAGACAGATCTGTGTGAGTATGATGATGAATGTCTCAGGAAATTGTTAACAGACTACAGGTGAGTTGGTATTATCTTTGGAACACAGACTTCTTTAAGTTTCTTCGTCGCTGCCTAGATATTATAGAGCAAACTGACTTCTGCTATTATTATTATTATTATTATTATTATTATTATTATTATTATTTTATTATTTTTTTAAAAAGCTGATTTCTGCAATGATTAATGCCTGATCATCAATCTACTTTCTCAACAGGTGTCACTGTATTCTTATGTGCAATGGCTATTGCAATATTTCGATCCTTTTGTCATGCTCCAACTGTGATGTTGGCCAACTTCATTGCTACTCCAATTGAGCTGAGGTGCTTAACAGTGGTTCTTTATTAGCTCAATTATTTGATTCTCTTGCTGTCACGACAAGAGTGCTGTTACTTTATCCCAGAGGCCATCCTCCCCGATCCCTACAGGGTCCAAGATTAGGCATCTAAGTTATCAAATAGGGATTCTTGTTATCATTCTAATATCTAATTTTGCCATAGTTGTTAGTGTTGCCGGTGCTTCTTGTTACCAATTTTTACATACAAAATTCTTCAGGTTGTAAGAAATTGGGGAAAAAAATGAGATATGGCATCATGTGATGCGATGGTTCTATCAGTTTCCTGTTTGTGATTAAACTGTGTCAGAAAGAAGCCATTTCTTTGTTTCTATTTTGGGATGGGGTTCTTATATTCAAATTGCATTTTAAAATAAGCTTCAATAAGTTGCTATCTTTTTTCATTCACTGTCACATAATTTACTTTTTTCTTTAGTACTGAACCTCTTAGGTCCTCATTTAATGCTCTACCTTTCGCTTTTGCAGTCTGATAATTCCATTTTTACGGATAGGTGAGTCTGTCACTGGTGGAACTCATTTTCCTTTGACCTCTGATGCGCTAAAGAAGGTCTTGACAGGTGAAGCTTCATGGGAAGTCTTGCTCAGTATTTTCCATGCGGTAGGTCAGGAAGTTTCTGCATTCGAGCATCTCTTCTTTCCTTTGTTCGTTACCAGTATCATCTTCTTGATTATTCGACCAATGGATCTATTTGATATGGTCTTCTTAAATGATTAGATAAATTTCTGTTTTCTTCTATCAATGGGAGCATAGGATTTTGGTTTTGATTATGTTGGATGCTTGATTCAATGAGGTAGACTTTGTTAAATAGAAACAAGGTCAAAGTGGAGTTTGACACTTTTCTGGAACAATGGCTTCTTCATCATATTTATACTATTGGCTGCATTATAAGTACCAAAAGAAGAAGAAAGGGCATTTTCAGTTATCTATATTTTTTTTGGTTGGATAACCATGCATTCTTTGAATTGTAAAGCATAACTGTCCATTAAGATGTACATACTCATCAAAGGGTCACTAATACTTCCAGTGCTTGGATGTGCAAAATATGTGTTTTTTGATTTTAATGTTATGCAGTTTCTATATATCTCTCTGCATCAATAGTTACTTTTCTGTCAATTTCTAAAACCTGGTGCTAATGTGAGTTTGTTGCACTTATGTTCCTTTTATTTGCATTCCCGTTTCTTGATCTTATTCCTTAACCATTGGGGATGAGGGAGAGAGGAGGCTATTCTTAAACTAACTTTTAGCATTGGACTTTGGACATCTTTTACAGCTGTTGGGTTGGCTTGTTGCTGTACCGTTCATCCTAGCAGGACTCTATGTAGTGTTTTTGCCATGTTTTACTTTCTTGGTTCGTAAGTTCAGTGCTGTCCCTACAAGCCCGAAGAGACCTTTCCTACCCTTACAGAAGTCAGGGTTAAAGCAAGGGATATATGATTGACAGTGTATTAAATGTAAAAGTTTCTGCTAATACTACTTGTAAATTGAACATAAGGGAGTTTGGTGGTTCTGTACATGTATGAAGTTCCAGAACTAACAAGCCAAATTCACCTCCAGTGTCATCTCCGGTGCTCTGTACAAGTATAAAGTTCCAGAACTCACAAGCCAATTCACCTTCGGTGCCATCTCTCTTCTTACAGGTACGTGCGCTCGTGGTGTTTGTCATGTAAATAGCTTTAAGCTTCATCATATTCTTATGAAGCAGAAACTAAATATCTGGAATGGAATTTAGTGTTTCTCTTTGTACTTGTACATTTCCTTCTAGTGATAAATGCACTTTGGTCCTCCATCTTTGACAAATACTGCCTTTTGTAATATCCAACCACATATCTTACAGTCAAAAGAAATATCCAACCACTAATTGGTTAGTTAAATTTTGCTCGTCTAGTCCCTTCACTTCCAGATTGTTACCAAATTTAACGGGTCGTTGACTTCTAATACATATGACTTGTTCATATTTTATGCTTGAAGTGTCATTTGTTATGAAAGAATCCGTTCAGTTTGGGGGAATCATAAGGGACCATAAATTTAGTTGATTGTTTAATATGTCTAGTTAGAAATCATGAGTATCAGAAGTAAAAGTTGCCAGTAACCAAGGAAATTGAAATACAGTTTCTCGTCCTGCTAAAAAAAAAAATTAAAAAAAATAAAAATAAAAATCTTGGCAATCATGGAAAATGATGAGCAACTTGGCATAAAAAAGAGTAGAGAATAGAAGGAGTCGGTTCAGTTTGGTTACGAAGAAAAAAGTTCAGCTTGGGGGAATCATATGTGGGGGGACAAAAAAATGCTTATTTTAATCAGTTGGGTGTCAGATATGTTTGATTAAAAATTTCACTTTACCGGGAAGTAGAAATCCAATTTCTCTTCCTATTGTGAAAAAATGTTGATCGTCGTATCATTCCACTAACTCATATTATGAAATAATTTAAAGAACATTGTGATTTGGCCCCACAAAAAAAAAATACTTCATGTGTTTCAATTTATGTGGCACATTTTGTTTTACTAATTACTAAAAAAAAATATGTGGCACATTTAGTTTGTGTTATACTTATTTTTTGTGCAACCGAAACCCCAAAAGACAAACTTATAATTTGGCTTGTGCTGGGATAAGTTTTATTCTTGACATCTTTTTTGTTCACATGGATCATGTAAAATCTTGATAAAGTCAACTAATTAATGCTATGATTTATTTACAATTTATAACCACGTTTATCTGCTTTCTTGCCATTATAAATAAGTCATCCAAATGCAACGTGGTGTACTGGACTCAAAATGGTCACTTTCTACACAATAACAGCATGTTGACTTCCAACGTACGAGAAAACAAATTGAGATTCATTTAATTATTTCCTATCAAGTTATGGTGCAATAGAAAATTTGAAGAGTGATAATGATCGGAAGAAATCCTGGTTCCTCTCTTGAAGAAACAAACCAAACGTAACGAAAAGGATCAATTACCAATATCGTAGATTCATATATAGCTTCACCTAGTCAATGCTTCCTTTGACTTTTCGTAAAGCTCAAAATTAATAGTAATATCGATGTATGATACTAGTTAATTCATTTATTATTGAATTAAAAGGAGTAGAAAGGTTAAAAATTAAATAAACAGGAAAGAGGCACTTCTATGATCTTATGAATAGCTCATGTAAAGTTATTATAACTCTCAGTATAGCTAATGAAGATCTGTTATAATTTTGGTTCTTGCAATATAAAAATCACTAGATATTTTGAAGAAGAAACACGAGTTTGATATTTTGTTAAAGAAACAATCGTTTATTAATTAGAGATATTTAATTTTATAATAATGTAAACTCTATCTCGTGAACCAACAATTAGAGATAACTACGGTCAATTTCCCACCTACCTTTCATGTTTGTCAAGATTTCATGTATTAATTAGTTTATTTCAAGTATGTCGTAATTGAAGATTTGTAACCAATAAGTGACCCTTAACCTACATTATATTGTACTCCCAAACACACAATAGAGGGGAAAAAAAGACAAGATACTGAAGGATAAATCTAACAACCCTTTAGGAATAAACACATGAAGTGGAAACATACGCATGAACTAGACCCTAACTAAACATGCTCATTGCTGATTGTTTTTGCATAATTAGCACATTTTCCCCGTTAGATATATAGGTAAGTAATCATTTCAAAAAGTCATACTCAAAGACAGTAATTAATTCATAGAGCCAAGGTATTCTAAGGTGATGCTTGATACATCTATTGCATGATAACCTATGCAGATAACATAATAGCCGTTTTAAGAAAATCATCACACTTTTGCTAGATCTCAGACTCAATAGCAGGAAAAGAGAGACTAGATGAAGAAGAGATATTTAACTTGGTTTGACGCTATTGAATAGAACTTCCAAACTATGCTTATTTTTATAAGCATATGTAATTAGCCTTTCTAAACAATGAAAATATCCAAGTGAAAAATAAAAAAGAACCACGTCTATGTAAATGATCTAAGAGTAAAAACGGTGTTAAGAAGGATTAATTATGTCAATCTCATATAAGTCAAACATCTCTGTAGTGACAACATTTGTCTGAAACTTTTATAGCCGCTATAGTGTGGTGCTGCTATACATATATACTGTCATAAGAAGTTTAGATTTTATTTAGTTGTTATAGTCAAAATGTTCGCAAAAAAATATATGTTAACTTTAAAATCTCAATAGATTTTCATATTTCATTAATTAAAAATTGAAACGGTTAATATATTATTAATAAATTTATAACTAGTTGTACCGTATCAGTAAAAAATTAGAATCTAGAGAACATATGCATT
Source organism: Petunia x hybrida (assembly GCA_037355625.1). Lineage (NCBI taxonomy): Eukaryota > Viridiplantae > Streptophyta > Magnoliopsida > Solanales > Solanaceae > Petunia > Petunia x hybrida. The sequence continues at coordinate 27,307,098 of JBBBVM010000041.1, forward strand.
TATAGTTAATTGAAACTGTAAGAAAAACCAAGTTTTACATAAGAATTTTGATGGTACGAATGTATAAAAAAATATGTTTATGTTGTAAATGATTATCATAAATATATTGTATTTTATTTTACACATAATAAATTATTATATAATATTTGACTATGGCAGCTATAGAGAGGTAATTTTATAAAGAGTGTAACGTTATAATGAATGATATTGGACCTGAACCATCCAAAACTGAAAAATATACCGAGCAAAGGAAAAACGAATCTTATTCTTGTCATGTTATTCATATATATGACCTCTATTAGAGGTGGATCAAAGACTTTTAAGCTAATAATGGGTACTAGCTTATATTTCTTTTTACTTATTCGATTATAAATAAAATATTTATTCATTTTAGATGAATTTCTAATTACACAAATATGGGGTGGCCGAACTCGCTCCCAAACCTCTCTTACCCCTACCCTCACATGGCATAAAAGAGTAAGAGAGTTACCTAATGAAAAAAAAACTCCATTATGGTGAAAACAAAAACAAAAAAGCAAGTTAGCCCGATGGAAGAGGCGGATTTGAACTTTCAATAGGATGGGTTCACCATCGTCATGAGCGAGGTTATAGTGTCACGGCGACGGTCGACAAACAATCTTCGTCCAAAAATTATAGAGCAATTTGCTTGTTTTTTAAAGTAAAAAAACAAACAAGTTGGACCAAGGTAGATAATAGAAAACAAGGACATTAACAGCTTGTTTGGATAGTTGTAACCCATGGTATGGTATGGTATTGTATTGTTACCATGGGCACGACGTTTGTTTTGGTTGTTTCTTTAATTAACATTGTATGGTATCGTTAAATCCATGGTTATGTAACCATAAAAACTGTCACTTTATGTAATGATCGATTTGGTGGGATCGCGTCGTTACCTATTTTTCCTACCCATCATGCATTCACTTATTATTTAATATTCTCATTTTACCCTTTACCTTATTTTTAATTATTAAACCACGGTAAACAATACACTCTATCCAAACGTTATACAACACAATACGATACAGTACCATACGATACAGTACAGTACAACACATTATGAAACGATGGGTAATAACCATCCAAACAGAAAAGGTTCCTAAGTGGGAGACGGTAAAAACTTATTCGCACCGGGTGTTTACATCTGGTCAATAAATAAATGACACATGTACATTGATTTAACCACAATTATGAGTTTTTAACCACAGTTAATAATTTGCACTTGACATAAATAATAATTAAAATACTTAATAATCTTAGCTAGTTTTTACCGTAGGAGACGATCCATGCTCGTAAGAGTAAGTGAACCACTGTCCAACTAGGTGAACCATTTCATTTAATCACAACATGAGTTCCTAAACATCATAATAGACATATTTTAAAATATGTATGCATAATATATCAAATTTGGCAATACATCATGGGTTCACGTGAACTAGTTTTTCATATACAACTTTTTCCTCTCTCACACACACTCTCCTATTTTTCATTTTAACTTGTTTTTAAAAATAAAAAAAGGAAAAATTCTTTCTTTGCATTTACCCCCTCCTGTTTAACTGCTAAAATCTTTGTATCAAATTGTCGAAGCCATCACTATGTCCCTCCATTTTATATATAGCCAAGTACTACACATATGCCTGGCAGATATAGTACTAATCCAAATATTTGCTTTGCCATTTATTCTTACCTTCCATCTGACTCTAATATTAGCAGTTTCTTGGTTCTACTGAAACTGAATTCAGATTTCACTTTTTCCCATTAATTAAGTTGAGTGACATTGTTGTTTTAGTATTCAGAAACATTGTGAGTCATGTCTGTTGCTGGAAAAGGCTATCCAGATCCACAAGAAACAACCACTAATAGTAATTGTTGTTCCGAAGCTTTAGCACAGTTAAAGCTTTACCAAGCTTTTATCTTTTCTGTTCCTATTTTCTTTGCATTCTTACTATTACTATTATTCTACTTATTTTATCTTCGTCGTCAGAGAGTTGATTGGTCCTCTGTTCGTATGAGGACTTCCACATTGCAACTTGCTGCTACCCTCCCTCATGACCTTTCAAGGGTATGTAAAAAACATACATTTTTTAGGAATTTTTTATTTTTTATAATTTAAGATTAAATCTTGTTATTGATTGATTATCAGTGTGAATTGGGATTGGACAAGGAGGTGAGGGAGATGCTACCTATTATTGTGTTTAAGGAGAGCTTCTCTGTCAAAGATACACAGTAAGTCTCTCTTTTCCTTCATTTTTATGTGTAATTGACCAGATTGTGCCTTTCTATTTATGTAACCATTTGCTAGTGGAGTAGTTTATATTATTAGCAGCCTTTCAGTTAGAATTCCTCGAACAAGCGGATTCAAAATTTAATTAGAACAAGTGTGCCGATTGGTTCAGCCTTTTCAATTACAACTCCTCACAACAAGCAGATCCAGAACTTAAAGTTTGGATTGGTCCGGTTTATTATTATATATATTTTCAATGAATACTTGTACATGGTCTCAGTTGAGAATAGTAGTAGGTTCAGTTGAACATTATGTGATGAGCTACATCGGTCTCTGCCCCTCCCCGCAAAAAAATGTGATCTCTCTCTGTGTCTCGACATTTCTCAGCTTCTCGAGGTATGTGAGGATAAAGATTTGCGATGCTGCGGTGTTTGATTCTTCAATATAGCCCATATCAGTTAGATATTGAGCCAGCCAGCCATTGTCGCTAACCTGGAATATAGAATTTCCTCTTCCAGAGTATTATGGGAGGTAGTTAGCGTGGGGTTCATTGATGTGACGATTCATGGGAGGCTGGTAGCTTATATGTTATTGGTGAGTCATTGTTTGGTGCAATTTGGAACTTGGTTTGGTGCAGTAGAGGAGTTAAATATAAGCGATGGTACAAATGAGTCGATGATTTCTTTTGCATTTGTTTGGGTATGATATTATAGAAAAAATAACAGTATGATATTATGGAGAAATAAATAGCTGGTTGAGAATCAAAAATTACAACATATGGTACAAGCTTAATAGTGTAACAAAAGGTAAGGTAAAGGCAGATGATGATCGGAGTCTCAGATTCTAGTAGATGCCAGCTAATATCAGTAGATCTTACATCTCCCGAATCAATGAGCCCATTACATATATGCTCTTTTGAGAGAAGTGAGCTATGACAAGTTCATGGCCCTCATGGCATCTCCAAGTATTATCTTGTCGGAGTGAAAACAATGATTCTAACTTTGTCAAAGAATTGAGCCACCGTGTCTCTGTACACTATTTTCTCAACCAACATCTACAGTTATTTAGCCTTGAAATTTTTTCCAAGTCCAGTCAGTCTGCGAGAGCAATGATAGATACATCTGCAGATGTAAATATGAATGAAACCCCACACTTCTGGATAGGTGATTACATACCTCTCAGACTTGAGCCGTTGTTGTTCTTATGCTGACTCAAAGGACCAGCTGCACCCTTGCCTACTTTGAAGGTGTATTAGGAAAAAAAATACTATGAAATATTCTGCTAGCATAAATATTCCCCATCAATGATTAATGATGGTTTCAGTAGGTTTTGCAGTACTGGCAGCAAATGTGTCACATTCTAAAATGGTGCCTTTTAATGTTACAAACCACAAACAGTGAGTGGATCTTCAGATGGCTGAAAACTTGTGAAAATCCTGAAGTGGTCCTCAGAGACAAATCATATCTGGATCTAAAATAATTGCATAAAAGATAAAGTCAATCTTTCCTCATGAAAATGGGACCACATCCCTTAAAATTCACTATCATGAATAGCCTCTGAAATTGCTGAGATTTGGTTCTAGACATTTGCTGCTTCAACCTTCATTTTCTTGTACGTGGAGTTTATATCATGTCTGGTTTTAAAACCAAGATATCCCCACAACTTCAGTAATGGTGGTTTTTGTGGCAAGTGTTGCTGAGAATACAACTGCTTTTGTACTATGAACGTTCAAACTCAAAAAGCTATATATTTTTTTGAACATTAAGAATTCTCAGTTTGAAATTCTTCTCATTGACCAACTATTTCAATGATTGGTCTATTGCACATCAATTTGCGAAGTCTCTTAATTGAACTTCTTTTTGCTAGTTTAGTTAGTTTGTTCACAAGCGAAGACAAAGGAAATAGTTGTTTTATCTGGATTGTGCATTAACTGTCAGATTTACATACTGTCAAGAAAAGAATAGTTTAGCAGACGATGCTTCCCAAAGACATAACTCAATATATGAACATTGTTTACTGATGAGTTTGACTTTTCCTGGGACAGATGTTCAGTGTGTTTAGGGGATTACCGAGCAGATGACAAACTTCAACAGATACCTGCTTGTGGGCATACATTTCACATGGATTGCATTGACCTCTGGCTAGCCACTCATAACACCTGCCCCCTCTGCCGCCAATCCATCCTTGCTCCAACTAAAGCTTACCCTCCTGAAACACCTGATAGGAGAGCAGAAAGTACTGATAGAACTTCTAGGGAACAAGATGCTGATGAAACATCTCATCAGAGCAGCTTTGAACATTGTGAGGGTCCTCAAGTAAGTCAATCAAATTCAGAGCCAGAAACTAAAGAAGAGACAGAACAAAGATCGTCCAACAAAGAAGAACGTGAAGGTCATAGCGTTGACAACGACAGAGACTCGAGAAACAATATTTAAGACACTTGGCAGGAAAGATGTGATTCAGTTAATGTTTGTAAGTTGGGGAAAGCACGATATCGGCCATATGCTGGATAGATATGCTGCATGTTAGGGGACAAGAGGGACGAGACAGTCCAGGATGAATATGCATGATTAGGATTCCAAAGCTAGTGTAGTAGTGTTGAGATCTCAGAATTCATTAGAGTGCTCCTGAAGTTTAGACTTTTCTCAGGAAATGAGAGGAAAGAGCTCGTATATATCTCCATAAGATGTTTGCATCATTTTAATGGCTGGGACAGGAAGCTGAAGCAAGCCAAGGCAGTTTTTTTGTTTATGAATGATGTAACATCCTGATAGTTGTACCTCTTTTTTCTTTTTCTTGGGTGGTGGTTTGGGTGAGTCGGGGGTAGGGATGGCAATTGGGGCGGGCCGGGGCAGGGCGGGACAAAACATTAAATGGGGAGGGGCGGGCAGGGCAAAATTTTGTTTTAACATTGTTGGGGCGGGGCAGGGCGGGGCAACATAGAGGCCCAATATTTTTATTTGCTCTTTTTCCACTGTTTTCTTATTTCACAATTAAGTTGAGGAAATAATTGAAATTTTGTTCCGCTATTGGCTACTTAAGCTATTAATTAGTATAGTTAATACTTAATACTTTTGAAAGACTATTTTTTTTTAAAAAAAAAACTCCATTTTCTTGAGTAAACTACAAAATCATCAAATTTAAAAATTCAATAGAAAAGAAGTTAGAGATATGTTAAATGGATTAAAAGTTGAAGAAATATTCAATTTTGATAATAAAAAAAATATAATGACTTAAAGGGTGATTTAAGTGGGGCGGGGCGGGCGGGGTTGAAACCGGACAGAGACCAAAATGGAGCAGGGCGCGGGGGGGGGGGGGGGGGGGAGGGCAAAACTTTGGCATGGGAAGGGCTCAACCCGCCCCGCCCCATTGCCACTCCTACTGGGGGTTTGGGGGGGGGGGGGCAGTATGTATTGTTAGGAAGGAATTGTGCACTGCTACCAGATAATGTATCCTTACAATACATGTTGTGAGTTTTGGCATTGTTGTATCAACTTATCATGATTAATAATCTTTGCAATCTATGCGTAATCAGTTCCAAGTTAGACGAAAGGATGAGATTTGCCAGCTCAATTTTTAAACTATCGAAAACATATTTCATGTTGGTGATATTGTAATTACAATTAATGTGTTAATTTTTAGGAATTTTCTTTATTCTTTGGAGACAAACTTATTCATTGTAATAAAAAAATATATAGTTTTGTAATGTGTCTAGCTAGTTGTTATGCTTAAGGAGTAGTACATAAGCTTAGATAAGTAGGAGCTGTTTGTCCATAGCATTTTTTCAAAATTTTTTTGGAACAAACTGTTTGGACATAAAATTGTGGAAAATTTTCAAAAAAAGTTCGAAATGTTTTTTTTCAAAAAGCAAAAGCTCAATAAACCCACTTTTTGGTTGAAAAAGGTACGTTGGTAATAACCTTTTCTGCCTAGAGAATCCACAATTTATATTTTAACCCCTCATTAATATTCCTCACCAAACCCATCTCCTTTCATACAAAAAACCTTATTCTTATCACATGCAAGAGGTTAAGTTCTTGTCACTTTGAAATTTTTGTTCTTCTGGAATTTAAGAAATAATTCTTGGCTTCCCATCTTTGTATCATGATATATTTGAATGGTCACCAAGAACAAGATAGTATGATATGCAGTCATGGGACTGTCACACGGGACTGTCACAGCTCCTATTTTCTTCTTTCTTGGTTAAGAATGGTCCACATTATTGACCCTAAGCCATCGTTATTGTTTTTTTTCAGTGGTTTTTCTATTTAGATAAGAATGGAAGTTGCTAGAACTATCAAGTTTTGTATTGCTTGTTACTGCTAGTTGTTTTGTGTCTTGAAATAGGGGGCAATTTGTTACTTAGTTTTTAAGAAGATGTGGGGTGTAAAGTCAATGCATCAGCTTTTTGAAAAAAAAGTGAAATCTATTTTCAAAAAATGATGAACAAACACTTTTTTAACCTTATTTCAATTTCAACCAAAAATGATTTTCCAAAAAAATTTCACTTTTTATGGCCAAACGGCCACGTAGTATACTTAGCCGTTGGGGCAGTTGGTCTAGAATTAATCTTGCGGTCGAGTCCTTCAGTTTTAAGTATTACAGTTTAGACATATTAGTTTTATCATTTCAAGACATTTTAGTCCCGAGTTTGTTAAATTTAGGTGATGTCATTTTGGACACTTGTCCAGGCGCCGATCCAAGGTAACTAACAAGATTCTTTCTTGTTAGCTATATATCCAGCAAATGTAATCACAAGAATATTATGAATAAATGTTAACTTTTTTTCTCTCCCTAAATTTTTCTTTTCTTGTTCTCCAAGTTTCCCCTTATCCCTTTTCTAGTTCTTGTGCTTAACAAATTGGTATCACTAGCCAGCGAGCTCCGGCCATGGCTGATAACCAGCAATAGAAAGGCATCGAAGACAATATTAAAAAATTGGATTCTCAATTACAAAACTTAAACATCAATATTCGAGCAGTATCCACTCGCGTTGATAAGATGGATGATACTCAAGCTCAAACAGGTGAAACTTAATGCAAAATGAATCTAATTTATCCACCAGTTCATGCTGGAACGTGGTCAAGGTATGGAATCACCTTTAACATACTCCTCTGCTGCTCAGAAATCTCCAGCTACAACCGAAGGTCCTTCTGGTGCACTTAAACAAATTGAAGGATCTCCAAGTGGGGTTAAATATGCTAAGGATGATGACCCAGTGCCTTGAAGGTATCTGCTTCTCCATTTACTCCACGAATTTCAGTTTCCTCTTCTGATGCTAGAGGTATTACTTTCCCTCCACCACCCTCATTTCGTCTGAATTAACCCCTATTTTGCCTAGCCCTGGTACTGTGGATCAGCCTGTCGGTATGTGGATTCTCGAGGGCACGAGCTCCCCGTCCCAGCTAATCTCCTTCTGGATTAAGGCCAGACATGACCTGAAAAGCACTAGCAACTTGTGTGGTGTCACATTATACCATGCAGACAACAACATTGCCATGTAGAGGCGCATCTAGATTTTGAAGTTTGGGTCCATGGTTCAAGTCCTTTTACTTTAGGGGCTCTAAATTAATTTTCTACACACATTAAATAAACTTTTAAGACAAATATAAGGTTTTGATCAATTCTATGGGTTCAGCCGACTCCCGATCTCTTATACTAGCTCCGCCCCATAACAAGAGTAATGTAGTAAAATAAGAGTTATTACATGAAGAGAGTGATAACATTAAGAGAGAAGTAATATCAGGCCTATTTTAGGTTGAAAGATATTTTTCGTCCAAATATTTTCTATGATACTTAATAAATTTCTTTCACATAAGTTTGCTAAGTGAAGACAAAAGCTAAATATCCATAATATTTTTGCTCATCTGCACCAAAATTTCGGATAATTAAGAGTTTGTTTGCTTTAGCTGAAAAACATTTTTAATCGCTGACATTGATTTTATAAATAAATGCGCGTTTAAAAATAAGGATTGAAATTGATTATAAGTAGTTTATGCATTTGTTAAAATATTATTGTTAAGTATTTTTTTATAGTGAAATGACAAAAAGTTCCTCAAAATTAATTAAAAAAGATATATTTTACAGAAGAAAAGATAAATGATTTAAAAATAATATTTCATGTATTATAATATAATTTAAAGATAAAATAATAAATACTTGGCTAAACTAGAATTAGTTGCAAGGTTGGTTATGATAGATTTTGACTTATAAACATATTTTTTTAATGGCAAGACCAGAAGTACTTGTAACCTTAGACAAACATCTCTAAAGAAAAAAGTTTGTTTGGTTAAGGTGCCGCCAAATAACGTCTAAGTTTAGGGTATCAACGTCTTATTATGCCTAAATAAAACCAAGTAGTTGCTTAAAAATTGTTTGAGTCAACTCAACAGTAACAAGAAGCGATGGAAGGAGAAAACGTAACAACAGATGATACTACGGCTGCTGAGTTTGATGCATTGGAACACCCCATGGAATTGGAATTGGAATTGCAAGCAGAAGGAGAAGATAATGAAGATGAGGAAGAAGAAGAAGAAGAAGATGATGATGGAAGTGGGGAGTATAAATTCCAATTCAGAGCTGAAATGGACCCTTTGGCATTCACCCAAGACGACGCTTTCGGGCTCCAGCCATATCAACAATTTGAGCGCCTGGAGCATCAATATGAAGCTTTGGCTGCCAAAAAACGCAAAGCTCTTCCACCTCACAGGTACTTTTTATAATAATTTCCGAGATTTCAAGGCAATTTAGTTTCAGACTGGAGAAGGGGTCGAGTGCAAGTACTGCCATGCCAAAACTTCAAAGGCAATTTAGCTGAGAATGCGTTTTAGGCATATTAGTACTCCCTCCGGTCCATTTTATTTGATTTTTTAGCTTATTTTTTTTGGTCCACAATATTTGATCTTTTCGGAAATTAAGACACAATTTTACAATGTCACCCCATGCTAATAAATGATTTTAAACACGAGTAATAAGTAATAATAGCTTGAATAAGGGCTAATACTGCTAATTAATTCTAAAAAGGTGATTTTCTTAATATGCGTGAAAACACCCAAAAAATCAAATAATATGAACCGGAGGGAGTACTACTTACTGTAGGTGGTATGCTTCCTTGGTATAGTATATACTGGTAAAAACTTTAAAGAACTTCTCTATACTTCTATTTCTGTTTTTATTTTGTGTAATATTAGTCCGAGGCGAGCTTAAATGTATTGATATGGTCAGTAAGAACTCATACAGCTGGCCCAACTTGAGTTTGAGATTGAGGCGCAGTAATAGTAGCTTGTATTTGAGTGGGACGTAGTCAATTTTTTTCCTTAATACAATAATGATGAGAAACCAACGTCCCCTTATAGAGGACAAAATTCTTGACCTTCTTTAGTATTCAATTCTTGTACCTTGATTTTGAGGATGGGTGGTTGAGTGCAGTGAGGTCCCAGCAAAGAAATTTAGGCAAGAAGACAATCAAGTGGATGGTCTTGGAGCAAGCTTTGAAGAAATATTGGAAGCTATGAATTTTGGGACGAGGAAAAGATCAAGGAAGGTATGACATCCACTCGTATTTTGCTTTATAATCTGTTGGCATTAGCAGTCTGGACAAACTTTGAACTCCATCTACAAATTCTAGATATAGGCAGATCATCGGCCCAAAGCCCAACCTTGGAAATTCAGTTTTTTTTCCAGTTCTTTTGCTTTTTATTGAATTCTTAACCGGATGATTAAAGAGCTGCTATGGTTAACCTTAAAATTCTTCAGATTATTAAATATCATTTAAAACGGATAATGAATATGTTGAACATCATGTAGCATTAACATTTACAAAAAAAGAAAGATTAAAGAATACAGTCAGTGTTGAGGATAAGCAACAAGAAGTTTCTTACCTAAGCTAGCTTTGAGCATAGGATTGTTGATCTCCACTGCCCAGGTTATGTCACACTCACACCAAGACACACTCCCAGCTATAAGCTTAACTAAGCAAAGCTCCATGATCTCACCTGTTAGTGTTTACGTGCTCTCCCGACGAACTTTTGGCCTTCACAATGTTTTCAGTAATGTATAAGCAATTCATGGATGTAATGAATGGTTTAATGAGTTACTGAACTTCCTGATTCTAGAAGAATCTCTGCAAATTGTCTAACAAAATTATTGTCTATGTTCAGTACTCCTATCTCAACTGTTTATGCTCCTTGTGGAGCTTCTTCATGAGTCCTTGATATATCTTGGCTCTATTTTTACTGTTCAGAACAGTATCTTCTGAGGTTGTAGCTTTTTCTATTGCAATTAGTTTATTAATTAGTCTTCTTGCAACCAGTTATCTTTTCCGTTCTTTATTCTGGATGCAAGTTTTTGTTTTTGCATATATTATAAATAATGTGCAGCCATTGTTTGTAATCTTCTCCATACCATGTTATGTTGTACCATATGTAGTCCAAGAAGAGAGGTCGGCGAAAGGGATCAAGGAAAAATATTAGTCCAGAAGTGAAAAGAAAACTTGGTGATGCCAATCTTCACTACGCACATGGCCATTATGAGGAGGTATGCAGCTTACACATCCTTGTTTCTATAGCCTGATCTTGCTTTAAGTGTACTATAGTTCTTTGCTTTTGCTTGTATACATGATGTCAAGATGCCATGAATAACATAAATTGATGAAGATTTCAGTTTTTCTACACACTAAAAACAGATATGAAATGACACATAAGTTTGATATTTTCTCTTTGTTATTGTGGAAGACAAGACGACGAGTGTGAGATGTTGCTCCCCTAGCACTCATATGGAGTGTTTGCGGAGAAAGAAACAGGAGGGCTTATGAGGGTGTAGAAAAGGATTTTGTACATACGAGGAATAGCATTTAAACTCTTATTTCTTTTTGGTGCACCACGAAATTCATGTTAGCATAGAAGATTGGATGGTGTTCATAGAAAACCATATTTTGTTGAGAGGTTTTCTACTTTTTTGGTATAGTCCTTGTATACGGGCATTCTTTTGCCCTTCTATTAATAAAATTTGATTACTTCGTAAAAGAAATGGTCTTTTTGTAAATATTCTCATTCTGAACATTGTTCTCAATTGTATTGATTGACACGTTATGCCTGTTATTTGTAAAATTTGTGCACGCTTGTTTAAGAAGCTCTTTTACATTCTTGTCAATGATGGATTTGCTTCAGGAAGGGCTCTGTATCAGCTATTGTACTTCAATTTCTTATTTTCTCATTGTTTTGTTCTCTGTTGCAGGCAATACGTTTGTTGAATGAAGTCATTCGTCTTTCGCCAAACCTTCCTGACCCATACCATACACTTGGCCTGATTTACAATGCTATGGGCAACAAGAAGAGAGCTATGGACTTCTACATGCTTGCAGCACATCTTACACCGAAAGATGCATCTCTTTGGAAGCTCCTGGTCACTTGGTCCATGTGAGAATTCTTGGATTTGCTTGTTTCATCTTTTCTTATCTGTCTTTTTGTGATATATGTAGGTTTCAAGAAAATTGCAGCTAACCAGTTTAGTCATATATGGTGTAAAAATATGTCATCCTTCTCTTATTTTATTGTGTTATATCATCATTCCTATGCGAGTAGATTCTCGTCAGCATATATTTAGATATTCAATGTTCGAGGAAAAAAGTTATCCCTAGTCATAAAATGTTTGTCTCCGTTTCCTTCACTGATATCCCAAAATACTGTTCCTTTTCTGAAAATGAACTGTGTTTCCTTTATTATAACTTTGAAGGGCATCCATTGAAAATTATCACCAGACTTGCAATATCATCTATTGTTTTCTTAAACTATCTGAGGAAGTAATGGAGACAGATATGTTGGGATGGACTAGTTTAAGGGTTCTTTGTGTCACATTTGTTTCTTAAAAACATTGAGAGAGATGAACCAAAATATAAAATTAGTAGATATACTCCTTCCATGACGCTAAAGGAGCTCAAAGTGATATAGTTCTGAAGTGAATTTGCTATCGTTCTGCGTTAAGAATTAAGAATCAGGTTTGTGCATATTGTGATACGGATGCACAGGAAAAACACTGAGAGAGATGAACCAAAAATATAAAATTAGATGTACTCCTTCCATGATGCTAAAGGAGCTCAAAGTGATATAATTCTGGAATGAATTGCTATCATTCTGCATCAACATCCTTTAGAGCTATTGTGCCAAAAAAGGAGGGAGCGACAAGCATTAGGGACTATAGACCCATTAGTCCAGTGGGTAGTATCTATAAGATGATATCTAAGGTGCTATTCAATAGACTAAAGAGGGTCCCGGAAATGCATTTGGGGCAGGGAGACAGATTTTGGAGGCATTGGTGGCAAATGAAGTAGTGGATTCTAGAATGAAGAAAGGAGAGCCAGATATTCTATGTAAATTGGATCTTGAAAAGGCATTTGATCACGTTAATTGGGATTTCCTAGACTTACTTATGTTGAAGATGGGGTTTGCGAGAGGGGGAGGAGATGGATTAGGGCTTGGATATCCACTATTCGATTCTCTATCCTTGTGGTTTCCTTGGTTCTTCTAGGGGTTTAAGGCAATGGGATCCTTTATCCCCCATGTTGTTTATTCTAGTGATGAAGCGTTGAGCAAAATGATGGATAGAACGGTAGGTAGAGGATATTTGAGGGGTTTCTCGGCTTCATTTGGGGATCAAAGTATTTCAAGGGCCTCACACTTGCTTTTCGTGGATGATACATTGGTCTTCTGTGACACAGATGTAGATCAATTGGAATACATGAAGCATGTTCTCATGTGGTTTTAGATGGTGTCGGGGCTCAAGAGTAACCTTAGTAAATGCGAGATTTTTCCTCTGGGAGAGGTAGATAACATTGATTGCCTTGCAAGGTGGGTGCTTTGCCTGCAACGTACTTGGGTTTGCCTTTGAGTGCTTCACATAGAGATATTTCTATTTGGAATTCTGTTATTGAAAGGGTTGAGATTGGCTTGCAGGATGGAAAAAGCGATGCTTATCAAAGGGAGGAAAGGAGGTGCTCATCAAGTGTACGCTATCAAGCATTCCTACATACTTCTTATCTTTGTTGCAGGCACCGACTAAAGTTACAGAAAAGTTGGAACTTGGAAAGGCTTCAAAGGAAGTTTCTATAGGATGCTTCTGATGGTTCTAAAAAGATCTTAGGGTGTTCAATAGAGCACTGCTAGGAAAATGGATATGGAGATTTGGAGTTGAGGAGCACGCTTTATGGAGGGAGGTAGTGGCAGAAAAATATGGCACTGTGGGGGGGGGGGGGGGGGTGGAGAACTAGTAATATCAATACTTCATTTGAGTGCAGTTTGTGGAGAAGTATTATGAAGGGGTGGGAAGGCTTCACTGGCAATATTTCTTTCAAAGGTAAGGGATGAGAGAAGAGTTTGTTTTTGGAACCATAATTGATGCGGGGAGGACACATTAAGGGTCTTCCCTAATGTGTTCTTCCTTTTGAGTCAGAAATAGTCAACCAAACAGATTCGAAGGGTGCATGATGGGAAGGTTTTATGGGATCTTAGGTTCAGGAATCTGGAGACATCTTCAAGATTGGAGATTGGAGATAGAAGAGTTCCAAACTATGTTGGAGTTACTTAATAAGCATATCACATCAGCTTATAATCCCGACTCATGGAGGTGGGGTTAAATAGTGATGGAATATTCACAGTCAAATCATTTTATCAAAAATTGGTGAGAGAGAAGATATGATTTCACACTTGTCAGTTTGAATTCCCAGGGCGCCAAGGAAAGTGTGCTTTTTCGCTTGATTGGCTGCAAGAGGAGCGATCCTAACAGATGAGGATTTGAGGAAGAGAAATTTGTGTTGTCAAAGGTGAGCTTAAGCCTGAAGCGAGGCGCAAAACATGTTGAGCGCTTCGCCTCGCTTAATGGGCGCTTTAGTGCAGTGTTCTGAAAGGCGAGAGAGGCGACGCCAAAGTGAGAGGCAAGGCGAGGCGAGCCTCTCTCGCCATTTGAGTTTGAGGCGCTGTAGGTTTAAAAAGGCGGGAGAGGCGACGCTTAAGGCGACAGAGGCGAGGCGAAAAGGCGCTGGAAAATCTTTTTTTTTTTAAGGGCTGCTGATATAAGACATAAAACCCAAAATTAGGGTTTTGTTAAAAAAAAAAAAAAAAAAAGCTGCGCTGCTCTTCTTCTTTCTCCAAACCAGAGAACAGGTACGTTTCTTTCTTTCTTATTTCTTTCTGCTTCTTTCTTCTTTCTTCTTTCTTCTTTCTTCTTTCTTCCTTCTTCTTAATCTTCTTTCTTTCTTTCTTCCTCTTCTTTCTTCTTCTTCTCCAGAGTCTCAGTTCTGATTTTTTCTTCTTTTTTCTTTTTCATTCTTCCTCTTCTCAAGTCTTAACAGCCTGCTCAGTCACAGCCTCACAATGTCAATTTTTTTTTTTTTTAAAACAGTACGAGGAGGAGGAAGCAGATGAGGGACAATATAATTTCTGTAGTCTTGGGATTCTAGAAATTGGAGATCTTGAAGAAGAATAGATTTTAGCATTGCTTGTCTAATGAATTATGGAGTCATTCAAGTTTTAAACTATCTATTTTTAGTTTTTTGAATTGAAATATTTACTATTATTATGCTATTTCTATTGAGATTTTGGTTATTTCTATATGCATTACAATATTTTTATTTTTTGGCATTATTTGGCGCCTCACTTTAAAAAGGCGAGCGCCTCGCCTCTCGCCTCGGTGAAATTTGCCCTTGTCGCCTTACGCCGTCCAAAACACTGCTTTAGTGTCTTCATCGAGACTCTAAGGTATACTTCTCCTTGCCAATGAGCGTTAACGTGCAGAGGTGACCCTAAACAATTAATATTTTACTTTATCTTAATTTCTTTTCAAGTTCTTTGTTCATATATTTATTATTCATGCTTATGCTTGTTAGCCTTTGGGTACAAGTATAATTTTTGTATATTTTCTTCTGTTGTTCCTTTCTCCATTAAAGCCCACGCTTTATTTGCGCTTTGCGCTTAAGGCCTTGTACAGATATTGGCGCTTTTTTGCGGTTCTCTCTTTTCATAACACTGAGAGAAATATTACTTATTTCAATTGGTGTTGTGCAAATGCTGAAGAAGTTGATTATCTTTTGGTGCATTGTAAGGTGGCGTCGGATCTATGGAGGGTGGTATTGAATTACTTCGGGTTGCAATGGTTCATGCCACGTAGTGTTAAAGATGTCCTACATAGTTGGGCATGTAGAAGCAAGAGAAGAAAATGTAGGGGCATGGGAGGTTGCACCACTAGCTCTTATATGGATAGTTTGGAGAGCAAGAAATAGAGAGCGTTTGATGGTGTTGAAAATGATTTTGTACATTTGAGAAATAGTCTTATGTCTTTGATAGCTTTTTGGTGCACCCTTAAGATTCCAATATGTATAGATGCTTGAGTGTCTTTTGTAGAGAATCATATTTTGATGTAGATTCTCTACCTTTTGGTATACCTCTTGTACGAGCTTTTCCCAATTTCAATAAAATTGTTTACCATATAAAAAAAAAACATTCTGCATTAAGAATTAAGAATCAGGTACATATTGTGATACTGATGCACAGGAAGACATAAAAAAGTTAAATTGTTCTACATTTTGAGTGACATCCTTACTACAAAACCTTGAACCAAATTTCTCTGTCTCACATCTGTTGGTCATTTAATTTAGTATTGTGTTATGTGTGTGGCGATAGGCATTTGACCTGTTCCCTTTTAAACCCATGACAAAAGTGTATGTTCCCTAGACCCCACTTGTGGGATAACACTGGGTATGTTGTTGTTGACAAAATAGTGTATGTAATATTAACCGTGTTATTATTGTTATTATTATTTATGAAACGAAAAAAAAAATGGTATATAGGCTTGCTCCCTGCTTCCTGTTTATTTTGCAACATTTGGTGGTGCTTCTTGAGTATTAATGATGGTTTACAGAATACTTGTCTTGTAACTACACAGAGAGCAGGGAGATAGGGGACAGGCTAGGTATTGCCTTTCTAAAGCAATAACAGCAGATCCTGATGACATAAGTCTTAGGTATCACCGCGCTTCAATATACATTGAGCTTGGAGATTATCTGAAAGCTGCCGAGTCGTATGAGCAAATTGCTCGTCTATGTCCTAATGATGTTGACGTGCTTAGGACAGCTACTCAGGTTTCTATATCTATCATTTCTTTAGTATCTGTTATATAGTGTTTCTCATTGATTTGCATAAAGTTCTTTTTTTGGGCCCTACACACCATATGATTATATGAATGTCCCTTCTTCTGCTATTTTTTATCCATTTCACTTTTATAATCCTTCTTAATGTTACAGCAGCATAATAATAATATGATAATGACATGGCGATAATAATTATAGTAATAATACAATACTGGGATTTGAAAGTTCTAATCAGACTCTGGATTGCAAGGTAAAAAATAGGAAAGGAAAAAACTAATCATAAAGGTCATTTCTCCGGTTAATTGAAGGCACACCAAGGAAAAATACATCTGATAGCTTAATCGATCAATCAATCTACTATGTCCCTGTTCCAAATTAGTTTAAGGTCGACCATTTGAATCCTCTATATGACTATATCCATTTTGCTGTATTTGGGCTTATTGTGTTCCAAAATTTTTTTTGGTAAATGAGAAGTTCTCTTAAACTAGAGGTTTTCTAAATCTCACTTTACCTAGATTTACATATACAACTCTTAATATGGTTTCTTTGAGTTTGCTTGGACTTGAATCTTTGCTATGGATTATCCTCTATATATTATTTATACCAGCTTCACCCATGCAGTTGGAAAAGTTCCTTGGTGCTTGACACATTTTTACTTTTGAAAACACAAATTGTGTACTGTTGGACAATTTCACTAACATCGTGCACAAGGGATTGTACTGAGTGTCATTATGTAAAAACCTGTTGCTTTGGTCCGCTAACTACATGATTTTCATTCTTTATCTATATCTAAATAATGCTGTATCTAATAGTACTTACTCTCGTATTTCACTGTTCAGCATGGAATTAACTTGTCTTCTTTTCCAGTTGTACAGAAAATGTGGCGAACATGAGCGCTCTGTTGGTATCCTGGAAGACTACCTTAGAAATCATCCAGATGAAGCTGATTTAAGTGTGATACATCTGTTAGCTGTGATACACATGGAAAACAGTGCACATTTAAAAGCTCTTGAGCTAATTGAGTGTGCAAAGCAGAGATATTTTACTGGGAAACAGATGCCTCTTAATTTAAGTATGAAAGCTGGAATATGTCATTTACATCTTGGCCATATGGAGGAGGCAGAGGTTTGTGCGAGCTTGATCTTAGAGTTTCTTGTAGTTTGTAGAAGTGCCATCACTCATAGTAAGTTAGTAACTTTTGCATGAGTTCTCTATGCAATTACTGTGGTGGTTCTCGATCAACAAGTGAAACACAGTATTCTGATGGGTAAAACAGTGGAACTGTGAATTGATTTTTCTCGTTTCTACGTGTTGTTGGAATCACGGAAACTGAACTGAGTTACCAGATTTTTTCTCTTCTCCTCTTATTATTAACTTCTATCTATTGATTAGATGTGTTGTTGAGGAAAATATTTGTCAGAGTTACCATTCAAGGCTCCTGCATATTTTCTATCACTGACAAAGGAAACACGTTTTGCTCTTTTTGAGATGTAGACTTACCATGTGTAATGATTACCGTTTCTACCGATCAACAGTTGACACTCCATGTGTAAATGCTTGAAGTCCTGCTACATGTTGGTATATGTTGAAGATTTTGGTCACTTGTTGTTTAAGAACATGATTGTAGATTGGATGGTCGCTTTTGGTGTCAGATTTCATGCCTTGGTAGTTCCTGATAAAAAATGTAGGGTAGTTTTCGGAGGTGGCGATTGAGGAACATGAGGCCTGTGATGAAATGAGGTGTATAAAAGTACTTATACATCTGAATATCGGCTAAATATTTCTTAACTATGACATTGGACCATAGTTGGAACCCCGTGTTGTTATAGGTTCTTGACTTCTTTAGTTCTTTAAAGCCCGAAACTCAAGTTAACCCTGCAGTGATTTGTGTTATCTCTGAAAACTTTGTATACTGTTTTTGTATGAAATTGAACTGAAGTTATATGCTATTCTTACTTTCCAAGCAATGTGCAGATTGTTTTCACTGCTCTACAACATGAAAATGCATCAGAACATCCTGACATAGTCACTGAGGTTGCGGACTCACTTATGAGGCTTGAACACTATGAATCTGCTTTGAAGTACTATATGATGATTGAAGGAGATGACAATGAGAATAAAGTAAATATATGAAGCTCCCCATTTTTACTGGTTCTATGTACATTGCTGTTATCCTTTCACTTGAAACTACGTGTCTAGGCATGCTCTCTTTCTGTACTATCATGCAGCTGCCGACCACACACACTGATCTTTTATCTAGAGGAACTCTTCTTGAAACTATTAACTAGTAAATTTACAGGAAATTTCATCAACACACGAAGTTCCCATTGCAAGTGTAACCTGAATGATTGTATATCTATAAAAATAGATTTAAAGCTGGTTTGTCTCTCTTTATTCTTCTCAAGATAACATACTCTTTATTGTTCTTTTTTCTTTATTCTATTTCAATATAACATACTTTTTTGTGGTTGAAATATATACATTACATTAACTTTTTGGTTTATTTCTGGATCATCTAAACCTGAGTTCTTTAAGGAAGCCACGAAGGGTCTTTCACTCGAAATGAGATTCTTCTATGCAATTTGTGACTTGGCTAAATGTTCACTCTTGTTAGTGCAAATAGAGTTTTTCTTGTTTAAGATCTTCAGTGGCGTGGTATAGTAACTTTCGCAAGCCCAATTGTTACTCGTGTTATCATCTTAGTTTGTTCAAGAATGTCTGATGTATCTTTGCGAAGTTCTCATCCTATTCTTATCATGTACTTTTAGTGCAGAAACCTATCGTTATGATCAAAATGTCTCCTTAATTAATAGGTTTCATTATTTCCCATTTCCTCCATGCCTCTGTGCTATGAAAATGAACCCATAGCTCTTTTTCTTTAAAATAATAATAATAATAATAATAATAATAATAATAATAATAATAATAATAATAATAATAATAATAATAATAATAAATGCATGTATATCCATCTTTGAAACATTTTTATTATCCTTTGGTGGTTAATCCATTTCAATCCTTTTCAGGGCTATTTACACTTAAAAATTGCTCAGTGTTACACATTTTTGAGCGAAAGAGCACAAGCAATTGAGTACTTCCATAAAGGTATCCACAGAGCACATGATAATATACAGTGTACCTCCTCATTTTATATACACCCCTGCAGAATGGAATTATTATTTGTTGGTTACTTGCTTAGTCTCTGTTGATGCTTCAAATCTATGCTATGTCTTGAGCTGATTGATTTTTTTCTTCAGCTGTAAATGAGCTTGAGGATAGTGTTGATGCTCGATTAACTTTGTCATCGATCCTCCTTGAAGAGGGCAAAGATGATGAAGCAGTTTCTGTGCTTTCCCCTCCAAAAGCTTCAGGTATACAATCATTCACTTGGGCTACTTTTAGCATTTCTATTACGTGGATGATTTACTAACTTCTTTTAAGAGCTCTGGTTCATTTTCAGAATCATCGGTTGACTCAAGTTCTGGTAAACCAAATTCCTGGTGGCTTAATAGCAAGATAAAGCTGAAGCTTTGTCAAATTTTTAGGGCTAAAGGGTCACTAGAGGCTTGTGTGGATGTAATTTTTCCTTTGATTCGTGAGACATTGTTTCTTGAGTCTGTCCAACAAAAGGTAAGTTTACAATTTTCATCTATGACCCCAGAATGTGCTAGGGTGTTACGGATGGTTCTTTTAAGTACTGATATTTATATTATTGCATGAAAAGAAAAAGGGGGGGGGGGGGGGGGAGGGGGATGACACGAGAGCTTCTTCATGCAACTCACAAACATATGCTTATAACATAAAATATTTTTCTAGAGTTTAAACTTGGACTGTAGTCATTCATTGTCAATGAATGAATGACACGAGTGCTTCTTCATGCAACTCAAAAAGATATGCATATAACATAAAATATATTCCTAGAGTTGAAACTTGGACTGTTGTCACTAGTCATTCATTGTACATACTAGCTTCCTAGAGTCAACTTGCTTGTGAAGCTGCAATCACAACTCCCTGGATGGGCTTTAACTGGTATACTGCTAGAATGTAACACATTAAAATGTTTACTAGGAAAGCATATAGTAGCTGAAGATACATTCTAGTGACCATGTAGAGGTCTTGTTTGCCTAGGGAGAAACCTTAGGTGTCTTGAGGGTAAGTAAGAGAACTGTGTTATATATAGATGTATCCAGAATCTGAAAACTTGGGGGTAATGCTTTTGTAAATGATATAGAGGTAATGTTGGATTCTATGGAATCCTTACTGTCATAAAGGATTCAAATTCAGCATATTTATGTACTTTCTCACTACCAAGTATGAGAAATGATCTTTCACTTATAAAAGAGGTCGGCAAGGGTACTTAAAAGCTGTATTGCATTAGTTCAGTGACCTAACTTGGTTAACCTTTGTGCAACATATTAAACCCAGTGGGATTGGGAAGTCCTGATTCCAAAATTTGAGAAACAGCTAACATTATTGAAGAGGCAATGTTTTTTTTTTTTTGAGAAGGTAAGATATTTATATATTAATAATTAGACTGCACAAAAACTGTGGCGTCCCCCATATGGAAGAGGCAATACTTATCAAGTGGAGGTATATTAACACTTATAAACTCTATTAAATGCCATACGTGAACTATTTTTAATCATTGTTCCATCTACCAAACCATTGAATTGGACGTATATTGAGGAATTTCTCCTTTGAAGTTAGCAAATCAATGCATGCAAGAGCAAAGTCGTCTTCGACATTGGTACCCTAGCAAATGAGATGTCCATTATTAGTACCCAAATGGGCTCGAGCACAAGTGATAATCCTACTGGAAAAATGTATGCATTTACTTTTAGTTTTGGTTATTTAGTCATCTCTAATGAATGTCCATTAAATTATTGATGGCATCATTTCGACTCGAGAGATTACCTTGTTTCTAAGTTGGTTCTTTTAATTGGTGGATCTACTTTTTAGGTTAAAGTGCGGAGAAGGCTTTCTAAAAGTGTCCTATTTCAAAGAATCAAGGTTGTGGACGATCGCCAAACTGATACCGTCTTTCATGGCTTTAAGCCTGTCGCTTTGGCATCTGATCTGTGAGTTTTTACTTTTACCATGTTGTGTTTTTTCTTGCACTCCTTATCTGAAGATTCTACAGGCAAAATGGCCAACCGAGCGGTTTCAGGATTCGAGCTTATATGGCCAAGTCAAGTCTTGTTCATGACGTGTTTTGAAAGAAAAAAAGTTCTGTTTGGAATGGTTTGTTTCAATGTAGTTATATCCTTTTCTTTAATATCAACTTGGATGCCCTTTTTTAAAGATTTATTACTATTTCAAAATTTGAATTTCTCATCAAAAGGAAAGTCATATCCTAAGAAAAGCTCGACAAACATGGAGGTCGTAATTTCAATTTTTCAAGCAGTGATCTTGAGAACAGTCTAAGTAGTGAGGTACGTGTTTGTCTGCTCAGACCTAGTTGCCTCTTAGTGATGTCTCGGTTCAATAGGTAAAGCATTTTAAAAGAGGAAGAGAAGTTCTTAAATTTATTAAAAGATAAATGAAGAAAAATAAAGAAGAGAAGTGGAGGAGATCGGGGAAAACTTACGATAGTTTTGTGGCGAAGACAAATTGCAGGGCTGTTGAGCCTGTGATGGTGAGCACTTCACAAACAACCTGCCTTAAGAAGGTGATGAATTAAATTTCTGCCTTAAGATCAGCGTCTTCAACCTTTTTGATGCTTAGGAAATTAGACGTTTCTTATTAAGAAACGATATCACTAAATCTACTTTTCTATTGCTTGTTGTGGAACTGTCTCCCATTTCTGAATTATCACATAAAGAGTCCTGCTCCACTTTCTAGATCATGCCAGCTGATTCTGTGGCTGCTTCGCCTATGCAAAAAGTGGAATGTTTTCTGGACATGACAGATATTACAAGTTTTGCTGTATTTTAATATGGAGCAAGTGTGAGCACAAGTCCCTTCTAGTATGCCTGATGGTAGAGGTATCAAATTGGTGGGTTGCCTCAACGGTCATAACCCAACCTGTCCGAGGGTCAAGATGGGTTAGGTCAATAATACCACAACTTAAGACCACTTTGAAAACATTTTGTTTCAATCTCGTCAAAGAAAAGATTTTGTTTTAATCTTAACTAGAGAATCAAGTAGATATGGGGTAATATCTTTAGGCATTTAAATAGTGGGTCGAGAATCTATTTGTGGATTCTCACTTTTAGCCATTTCAACCCAAAACTTTAGAGGGGTCAGTTTTGGAATCAACCTGTTGTGCCTTTGTGACCTATTTCTTTTAATTATTTCCAACAAATGTCAATGAAATTTGGACTGATTGGGCAGGTTGCATAAACTTGGTCTTTTGACACCTCTAGTTGATACAGAGTGTAGTTATATTAAAGGTTCAGTTAGTTAATAGCATGGGAATAGTCCACATTAGTGCTTGACGTGTCAATTATGAAAATATAAATAACTACAGTGCTGGCATACATTTAGGGACATCACAAAATAGAGTGAGTGTCATGTTAGTTGGCTGTTTTGGAAATCTTAATTTACTAATCTCTTGTGGGGATTTTCCTTTAGTCTTTTCCGAGCCCCTTTTTTTCACATACCGTGAGTTACCTTTGAATAACTCTTTTAAGCATGACTTTGCCAGTGTAATCTTGTTGATCACATCTGTAATGTTTATACTAATCTGCAACAGTTATTGCTGGCCGGTAATGTCTGTTTAAATAACTAATATTTTTTCTTTTTTGATAGGTCAAAAGCTGCAAGAGCAAGAAAAGTGCTTCGGAAGAAAGAAATGTTAAAGGAAGCAAAAAAAGCTGCAGCTTTGGCTGCTGGAGCTGACTGGAAAAGTGATGATTCGGACATCGAGTCTCCTGTGAGAAACTTATGGCACTTGTCTTCTGTAATTGTATATATTACTTACTATTGAGACCCTTGAATTTGACCTAATACTTCATTCTTTTTCTTGTGTATGCTACCTTATTTCTTAAGGGTAAGGGGCAGACATACCGAGAGCCTCCGCTACCAGATCTTCTAAAAAACGAGGAACAGCTATGTCTGATTGTAGATGTAAGTATTTCTTGCTTGCCTTTAGTTTCATGTGATTATTCCCCTTTTTCTGCTTACAGACATTACTGCACTTATTTTGTTTATTCCTTTTTTTTAAAAAAAATAACATTATTACAATTTTTTACCAGTACGAGACGTGGTTGCTTGAACTAAATAGAGATCTGAGATGTCTTGCGTTTTTTATTTGGATATGTGAACGTACTTTTCCTTAGGGAAATTGGATGCTAAATTGGTCTCCAATTCCCTTCTGATTCTTTGATGGCCCTTAGTAAGTACTTGTTATTCTGCCAGACTGGAAACTCACTTCAAAGTTCTTCTTTGTAGCTGTGTAAGGTGTTAATATCCTTGCAACGGTACTGGGATGCTCTGGAGATCATTAACCTCTGTCTCAAGCTGGCATCCAGCACATTGTCTGTTAAAACAAAGGAGGAGCTGCAAACTCTAGGAGCTCGTAAGTTTCAGCTTGTAGTGTTATAAATCTCTCCTTTTGCTTCTGTTCTGTATAAACTACACTGAGACTTGTATTGACATGCTGAGATATACTTGTCTGAGTAATGTCGTAAAGTGAAAACTAAGATGCATATTGCATAATTGTTATAACATGTCTTCTCTTATCTTGTAGAAGTAGGATATAACATTGCTGATCCTACCCGTGGGTTTGATTGTGCACGTTACATTGTCAGTCAGCATCCTTATAGCTTTGCAGCATGGAATTGCTACTACAAAGTAATATCAAGGTATCAGCAAGATTTCTATCAGTATTTTGAACACTGCTCCATTTCGAATTTGGTAATGTTCAAATGAGTCATGCTAGTGGCATCTATCTTATGGTTCTCGAATTTGAACTTACCACAATTAATTGTTAATTATTGTAACTTCAGTTTGTTTAATGATTGTCAACCTAGCAGGTTACTAGTCTTTAAATTGTTTTCTTGTACACCACAAATTTGAAACTAAACCATCTCTGCTATCTTGCTATACTTTCTTGAATGTTTTAATTCTGTTAGGTTAGTAATGTATATACTGTGGGATAATGGTTGACTTTGTTTAAGTTTTGAATATTCTTGCATTCAATTTTTTTGTATTTTATGCTGTGATACCCAAAAAAAGTAGTTTCAGTAGAGCATCAGCGTAATATAGTGACTCGAGATTTAATAGCACAGTGAATCTTATCTTTAATTTGAAGCCAATTTAGATATAAAAGTTAACCCTTCTTTTTTTAACCCTTTATTAATGAATAAATCAAAAAGAGACCTTTACTAATTCATGATTGCTTCATCTTATCTTTGATTTATATTATAACTTGTTTATTTGATTACGGATGATCATGTGCAGACTAGATAATCGATATTCAAAACATAACAAGTTCTTGCACAACATGCGTATCAAACACAAAGATTGCGTACCACCAATTATTATTGCTGGACATCAATTTACCATGATCAGCCAGCATCAAGCAGCGGCTAGAGATTATTTAGAAGCCTATAAGCTGATGGCAGATAATCAACTGATAAATCTCTGTGTTGGTATGGGTTTGTTTTAGCAATCAAATAAAAGAATGCAGAGGTGAAATAGTAGTTGGCTTTCGTGATATCAAATTCAAAGTTTCTATTGCCTTTGTTTCCAGGATCTGCCCTAATAAACGTAGCTCTGGGATTCAGACTTCAAAACAAGCATCAGTGTATACTACAAGGAATGGCTTTCCTGTATAACAACTTGAGGCTTTCAAGAAACGGACAGGTCCCACTTTGAACTTGCCTAGCCTTCTTTTCTTGATGTGTGGTCTCTGCCTTTATAAGTCGAATTTGAAATACTGACTTTTTTCGTAGTGGCCTTATTCTCGTTTGTTACATCAACGTAGTAAGAAGTGTTGGAGCATCTAAAGGAACTCCTCGAATTTCTTTTGCAGGAAGCACTGTATAATATCGGTCGGGCATATCATCATGTTGGTCTAGTTTCTCAAGCTGCCATATATTATCAAAGGGTACTTGACACTCACGAAAATGATTATCCCATCCCAAAGCTTCCTAATGAGAACCCAGATCTCATGGAAAATAAAAAACCAGGTTACTGTGATCTTCGCAGAGAAGCAGCATACAATTTGCACTTGATTTACAAAAAGAGTGGAGCATTTGACCTGGCAAGACAGATATTGAAAGATCATTGTGCCCTGTAACAATGACAATATGTGCCATAATGAAACTTTGTTTCTTGCAGATTTGTGTTATTTGTAGCTTAGTAACTGCTGAATTCATTTTCTCACGCACCACCAACTCTTTCAATAATATGCCGGTGTTTTAGTTATGTCAATTATGCTTCGTCTTTGTACAGTATATGTTGCTATAGGATTGGAGTGTTTATGTAGCTACTGAAATTGGACGAATGCCTGGTGTCATGACGAAAGCAAATTGGAATCAGCAGTGAAAAAACAAACAAAATCCACTTGGGATGATGAGTGTTAGCATCATAAGCGACTCAAAGTCCTACTCAACATGAGCAGTAGGGTTTCTCAAGGAGGAGGCATCAGCTAAGATATTTTTTCGAGATTTGTTGTACTAAATTCTTCCTTCTTTTAATAAATTCTCTCCAACCTGTTTGATAACATCCACGTTGTATCGAGGAATAACCTCCCATAGTCTTCCTGATTTTCTTGCAAGTGCCATTATATCTTTTGTGCCAACTGAACCCCCCCCCCCCCCCCCCCCCCACAAACTCACCTCTGCTTTTCTTTCCCAAAAGGTGGTGGAAACACACCTTGGAAGAAGAATAAAAAGTCATCCTGAAGTATACTCTGTTAACTCTTTCACAATTATGATACAAACGAGGATCTTTGAGAGCAAAAGACGGCCAAGAAAGTCTTCATTTTGATCGTGACAAAAACAATTAAGGGAGGGAACTTGGAGTTGGCGCGTGCACCTATTACGTGCAAATCCATCTAGAGCTGGTGTTTTCATCCCTTCGGGTATCTCTGTCTGATGAGATTTGGGTCCAGTTAATTCCTCATATGGTCACTCAATCTAATAAGAAAACTGTGGCGAAAGTCACTTTGTTCTGCTTGATAACAATAAAATCACTATCCTTTGTGGGTTGTCTATGAAAAGTCACTCTAATTGGATTTTACATTTTCCGACACCGGTAATCCTACGTGGCAAGTTTTATTCTAATTCACATTCTATGTGAGAATCATTTTGTAGCACAATTTTCTTCCTTAAAAATGATCTTTCATGCGGAAAACGCCTAAATGACCTCGGAATTTTGTAGGTCACGAATAATATTATGCAACAACATACCCAATGTGATCTCATAAGTGGGGTCTAAGGAGAGTGCGGTGTACGTAGACCTTACCCTACCTTATCTGAGGTGGAGAGGAGGTTCCGATAAGACCCTCGGCTCAAGAAAATCTTTTTCGCAACATGCTAGTAATATACAAGAGTAAACAATTCAAATGAAAATACTGAAGAAACAAAAGTATTGACAACAAAAATAGTAAAATAAAGTGTTACCCAAAATACCGTGATAAGTCTATATTTTGGTAGCTAATGAATTCGAAAGTGGAACTTCGTTCCAAACCACTCAAACAATGTCCGATTGGTCTCACGTTTGCACGCAAACATCTTTGGTATGAGGTAGCTATCGAGACTGTTGGTTTGCTAATTGGAGATCTAACTTCTAAAATGACTGATCAAGTCGTTCCAGATAAGATGTCATATGAACTCTTTTCATGATTGCAATATAATTATACTATAAGGTCCTTGGAACTTTTCTATAATGTAGCCATCACGAGAGGCTTACATATACTCTTGTGCTTACAATACAATTGTGCACTGAGGATTAGGGGTTTCCATATTCTGCCGAGTTCAGGATCTTTTTACTATCATTACGGCAGTATAATGTCTTTACCCTAATGACCTTCTCACGTAGTTCTGTGATCGCAAAGTCATTCCTCTGACCGGTACTACTACACTTGGGTGCAACAATAATGCAAATTCTACTAACGGGACTGGTGCAACAATAATGCAAATTTGTTTCGAACTTTGCCAAACATTGTCCAAATTGTCCTAACACACCAACAATAGTTATATCGACTAATGTGTGTCAAATGCATAGTTAAAGTGAAAAGAAAAAAAAATCAAAATATGGAGTTGTGATTGTTATAACTGTATTACTGAGAAATATTTTTGTATTGGGTAAAAATTGACGTGCTCGGTAAGCACCTCGGAATGGTGGACCGAAGTGAAAGCGAGCCGACGCTCCGAAGAGAAATGATTAAACTCGCGACAAAGTCACCGAAGTCAAGTTCTAACGCCACTACCGAAGGCGAGTTGAACGCCGAGCTTCGGTGACACGTCCTCCTATCCGAACAGCAAGGTCAAATCACCGAAGCCTTGTGACCAGGCTTCGGTAACCACCTCGGTTCCAGCGGCTTGCAGCCCACTTCTTTACCCCACTAACTCCTCCATTTAATGTCCAGATTGTGGGAGATGCATTAGCTGATGGTGGAGAACGTGGGCAAGGCCTTCATGCCTATAAATAGTAGATCATTTTGTATCATAGGCATCTAGAAATTGATACTGAAACTCTGCCCAAATTTGTACTTGCAATCATATATAAAAATACAGTTATTTTTCCGCATTTATATCTTTTTCGTGTATTTGCTTAACTTTGATACGAAGAATTGCTTATATTCGAATCCAAATTCGATTTGTACTCCTAAACTGATTTAGGCCCACACAAATTGGCGCCGTCTGTGGGGATATAAGCAGTAACGCTTTGTTCCAAAGTTTTACGTCCGTTTTTTCACCAAAGATTGCGATTCAACAAAGTTATGGCTGACAATGGCGGTAACAATAGTGAACGGGCTGACGTTCCGTTGAACCAACAGCCCATCTCACCAATGACGACTGAACGGGCGTAAATTTCGCCGCGGCCAAGAAATTTGCCAAGCTCTCCATCACCATGGAGAAAAGAACCCGAGTTGGAGGCTCGGGCAAAGACATTGTGTTTGACGATGATGACTGTGATGGGATGATGTTCCCCCATCACGACGCTTTAGTTATCATGCTGAGAATCAACGACTCTGACATCAAAAGAGTCTTGATCGACCCCAGTAGCTCAGTTAATATAATCAGCTACGGGGCTGTTAAGAAAATGTGGCTGAAAGGGGAAGTTGTCCCCAAATCAACAGTGTTAGCTGGCTTCAACAACTCCACGGAGAAAACGTTGGGTGAGATCATACTCAAGACATTCGCTGAGGGGGTTACCAAAGAAACACTGTTCCAAGTCATGGCCGAGGATCTAGCCTACAATGTGATCCTCGGAAGGCCATGGATCCACTCCATGGAAGCTGTCCCCTCCACCTTACATCAAGTGATTAAATTCGCTACACCTTGGGGAGTTCGATCAATCAAAGGGGAGCAACGAGTAGCAAGGGAGTGATATTCGATTGCATTAAAGAGTGGAGTCGCCCCGGTCGGGCCAAAGCAATAGCAACGACAATAACCGGGGTCAAGCGGGGAGGACGCCCGAGGAGAAGTCGAAAAGATTCCAGCCTGTATTCAAGAGCCTCGGAAGCAAAAAGCCGAGGACTCAACTGTTGAAGAATTGGAATCTTTCACTCTATTGAAAGGTTTCCCCGATAGGAAAGTGTTCATCGGCTCAGAGTTGGACCCGGAGTCGAAAAAGGCGATTATAGAAGTTTTGAAGTCCAACCATGATTGTTTTGCTTGGTCCCATTCAGACATGACGGGTATCGATCCGGAGATCATGACCCATAAACTGAATGTGGACCCAAAATTCACCCCGGTGAAGCAGAAGAAAAGACCTCATGCCGGGGTAAAAAAGAAGGCGATCGAGGATGAAACCGCCAAGCTACAAGAAAATGGTTTCATAAGAGAGGTGAAATACCCCGAATGGCTGACCAATGTTGTGGTTGTACTAAAGAAGAATGGCAAGTGGAGAATGTGTGTAGATTACACTGACTTAAACAAAGCTTGCCCCAAAGATTCATATCCATTGCCACAAATTGACAGGTTAATAGACTCCACGGCTGGACACAAACTATTGACCTTCTTGGATGCATCGGGCTATAATCAGATCCTCATGGACCCGAAGGACGAAGAGAAGACATCGTTCATCACTGACCGAAGTACCTTCTGTTACAAGGTGATGCCCTTCGGTTTGAAGAACGCCGGGGCGACCTACCAAAGGTTGGTATGTCGCGTGTTTAAAGAATACATTGGAAAGTCTATGGAGGTCTACATAGACGATATGCTCATCAAATCGATCCAAATGGAGGATCATTTGAACCATCTGAGGGACGCCTTTGCCGTGTTGAGGCAATATGACATGAAGTTAAACCCTGAGAAGTGCGCCTTCGGCGTTGGATCAGGCAAATTCTTGGGATTTATTGTCTCTGAACGAGGAATCGAGGCCAACCCAGATAAAATCAAAGCCATTGAAGAAATCCCCGAGGAGCTAACCGGGGTGAAAGAAGTTCAACGCTTGACTGGCCGAGTCGCCGCCTTGAGTCGATTCATCTCAAGGTCCTCGGAGCGATGCCACAAGTTCTTCTCCGTTTTGAGAAAGAACAATCACTTCGAATGGACACCGGAGTGTAAACAAGCATTGAAAGATTTGAAACAATATTTGGCTAATGCACCATTGCTTGCCAAGCCAAAAGAAGGTGAAACATTGCTGGTCTACTTGGCGGTGTCCGAGGTGTCAGTCAGTGCTGTGCTTGTTCGGGAAGAAGATGGCAAACAGCAGCCCATCTATTATGTTAGCAAGACGCTCCTCGACGCTGAAACCAGGTATCCACATTTGGAAAAATTAGCACTTGCTTTACTTGTTACTGCTCGGAAACTACGACCCTATTTTCAATGTCACCCAATAGCGGTAGTTTCAACCTTCTCTTTAAGGAATATACTGCATAAACCGGAGTTATCAGGGAGGTTATCAAAGTGGGCGGTAGAGTTAAGCGAATATGATATCACCTACCAACCTCGAACTGCCATTAAATCTCAAGTCTTGGCAGACTTCGTGGCTGATTTTAGTATCGGAATTTTGTCCGAGGCGGAAAAGGAAAACTCCATGGCAAAAGGAACCTCTTCGGGGCTGTGGGTACTTTACACCGATGGAGCAACAAACTCCAAAGGCTCAGGGTTAGGCATAGTCTTGAGAGCACCCACCGGGGAGAAAGTTAGGCATTCGGTTCGGTTCAAGAAAGTAACCAACAACGAGGCAGAATATGAGGCAGCTTTAGCAGGTTTGGAGCTGGCTAAGGAAATAGGGGTTGAAAGAATCGAACTGAGGTGTGATTCTCAATTGGTAGTGAACCAGGTCCTCGGTGATTATACGGTTCGGGAGCCCAGAATGCAATTATACCTGGATCGAGCACAAAGGATCTTGGCACAATTCCAAGAATGGCGAGTTAAACAAGTGCCTCGGGAGGAAAATACCGAGGCTGATGCTTTGGCAAACCTTGGTTCGGCGATCGACGAAGCTCACTCGGGGACTGATTCAGTGGTTCGGCTGCTGTCCGCACAAATGAGATAGATGAAGTTGCAAGTTAACTCAGTGGACAACCGATGGGATTGGCGAAGTAAATTCATCTCCTACTTCGACTCGGGGACTGTCCCCCAAGACAAAAAAGAAGCGAAGAATTTAAGGACCCAAGTAGCCTCGTATCACCTGATTGAGGTTAACCTATACAAGAGGTTATATTGCGGCCCGATGGCCAAGTGTTTGGGTCCCGATGAGGCAAGATACGTGATGGCTGAAGTGCACGAAGGCGAGTGCGGCAACCACTCAGGGGGAAAGTCCTTGGTGTGTAAATTATTAAGAGCCGGGTATTACTGGCCCACAATCAGTGCCGATGTGAAAGCCTTCGTGCAGAAATGTGATAAGTGCCAATGCCATGGGCGGATGATCCACCAACAGGTCGAGCCTTTACATTCAGTGGTATCACCATGACCCTTCATGAAATGGGGAATGGACGTCGTTGGACAATTGCCCAAAGGAAAGGGTGGTATTCGTTTCATCTTAGTTTTGACCGATTAATTCACAAAATGGGTGGAAGCGGCGGCTCTCACCGAGGTGAAGCAAAAGCAAGTGATCGACTTCATCAAAAAGAACATCATCTGCAGGTTCGGCGTCCCAAAAGAAATTGCTTGTGACAACGGTACACAATTCATGGGGGCAGCTATCACTGATTTCTTCAAGCAGTGGGGGGTCAAAAGAATTGCCTCGACTCCTTACCACCCAAGTGCCAATGGCCAAGCTGAGTCTTCGAATAGAATCATAATTGAAAATCTCAAGAAGAGACTCGATGAGAAAAAAAGGTCCCTGGCCCGAGGAGCTGTCCGGGGTGTTATGGGCCATGCGAACAACGGAGAAGAACAGCACCGGTGAGACCCCTTTCTCACTAGCTTTTGGCATGGACTCCCTCATCCCCGTAGAAGTAGGCGAACCAAGTCTTCGGTATGCTCACACCGCCGAAGACGCCAACAAAGAAGCAATGCGCATAGAATTAGATCTGCTTGAGGAAAAAAGGGAATTAGCTTTGGTTCGGCTAGTCGCCCAAAAAAGGCAGATCAAAGCTTACCTCAATAGGAAAGCCAAACTCAGGGACTTCAAAGTTGGAGACTATGTGCTGAAAACTGTGAATCAGTCAACAAAGGAAGATAACAGGGGGAAGCTTATTGCAAATTGGGAAGGACCCTATAAAGTCAAGGCAATCGTTGGAAAGGGCTCTTATCAAATCGAGAATCTGCAAGGAGAACCCGAACCTCTGAATTGGAATATCTCCAACTTGAAGCGATACTACTTCTAACCGAGGTAAACACTTTTCAATCTCATTAAATTCATCTACGGCCCCGAGCCGAACAACGCTCCCATGGCCTCGATCGAAATGTACTAACTTGCTCCCCGTTCCAATTTTTGCTTGACCTTTTCAGGAAGCGAAGCAAACGATTTTCAGTGCTCGGATCTTCATCAAGATTCACAACCAAACACTGGGGGGGAGTGAGAAAGGTTGATATCGAGGTCGACGTCGAGCCTCCCAACCGAAGCTTATCTTTCCAGCAACCGGGGACTCACGCCCGGGGAATAGATTTAGTACATTGTAAATTAGCCCAGTAGCGGCATATTGTCAATTCGCTTTTATTGAAAATTCATTTTTCACCCAAGGTCCGCTTCGACTTGGTTTTATGTAATTAGCCGATTTCTGGCTCGTTGATATCAATGAATGACTTTGACATTATACCCATTTTTATCTGTTTAAAACTTGCACTTCGAAGTTGCACAATGCATCGACTCGAGGGCGAGACGTCGTTCTAAGTTTGCATCGATTAAATTCAATTAAGTTTTGCAAGCAATCTATTTATTCTTAGCCAAGTGTTCGGTATTTGCAAAGGCCAACATTCAAGACAAAAATACGAACGATCAATTTCCATTAAAAAGCCCGAAGGCTGAAAGATATTTACATCAAAAAGGACCCGAAGGTCCAAAGCTATGCATACATAAAAGCCCGAAGGCTGATGTCCAAAAAGGCCCGAAGGCCTAAAAAAAAAAAAAAAACATCAAAATGTTCATCAAACACTAAGGTTGCGCCCCATCGGCATCTTCACTGCCCTCTTCGGCACTATCGCCTTCATCTTCGCCTTCGGGCCCGCCATCAGAGCCTTCACTCGAAGGGAGCTCGTCCACAATCCTTTGAGCCTCGGCAGCAGCCTCCCTTGCCTTGGCAATCTCATCTTCAAGTACAATCTGCCCAGACTGGACTTGTTCAAGTGCGCTAAGCCTGGTCTTGACAACGGCCCACGTTTTCTCAAACTTCGCCCTTGTTGCCCTGACCTCGGCCCGCTCATTAAGGTACGCAATCCTGCCCTCGAGCCTGGATATCTTGCCCCGAAGGGCTGGCACTTGGTGCACTTGGCTCTGCAACTCGATGAGTTTTGCGTTGTACTCCCCAAGCTTACTGCGATATTTTTACCCTGCTTCAAGCACTTCGGTTTTGGCCCTAAAAAGCTCAGCCTCAAGGCGAGCATTTTCAAGGCTCAACCTCGAACGCTCTGCAGTAAATTCATTCGTCGTGGCTTGGACTCGAGCTTCGGCAGATTCCACAGCCACACGAAGATCAGCTTCGGCCTTCGCCGAGGCTTCATTGGCACGTTCCAGCTCATCGTTCAGAATTGCAAATTGGGACTCTAGCTCAGTAACCTACCCCCTAAGAATCTTCTTCTGATCATCCCAAGCGGCGGCAACTGCTTGGATCTCTTTGGCTCGATCGCGCTCGAGGTGAACAGCTTGCAATGCAAGGACCAAACTCTGCGTTTGAAACACTGTCAGTACCCGAAAAATAGTGAGATCAACTATGTAGAATGCACACTAAGACTTACCCGAAGGGCTGAAGCGGCAGAGACACCCATCAAGCTCATTGGGCTAAGATTCCGAAGGGCATGGGCTTCGGCAGGGCCAAGTATGCCATCAAGGGCCACGATATCCTCTTTTGTGGCATCCAGCAAATTCGCATCGGGATATATTTCCAAAGCCCGGGGTACAGTGCTGGTAGGCTTCGACGAGGCTCTTGAAGCTTTAACCGTACTCTTAATCAGGCCTTCACCCACTCTAGCCTTGCCCTTTCGCTTTGCAGCCTCTTGATCAGACTCCTCCACGTTTATAACCTTGGTCGTCCTACCAACCTCGGGCCTCGGCTCTTGAACTGCCTCAGAGGCCGGTTCTGGCCTTACCTCGGGAACCAAGGGGGGAAGCTCTTCATCGCTGGGCTCATCAATGAGTCCCCGGCGTTTTGTGATCGATGCTTCGGCAGCAGGAGCAACAGCTTCCTCGACCCGAGGTCCCTTCGCCTTGGCCGCTCGCTTCGGCACAACCCTCTTTCTTTTGGAACCTGAGGAAGGAATGGAAGCAATTCGTTTAACATGAGAGAGTGTAGAGGTGGAAACGCAAGAAAACCGACCCAAGAAAATTTCATCACCTTGTGAGGTCCCCGGGCTAGACGAACCCTTGGCTTTCTTCTCATCAATAAGCCGCGTTGCCAAGGTCGCCATTTGGGCAACGCCCTCGGCGATGTCGAGCACCGTCCTCTCTTTTTTCTTCTTTTCTTTCTTATCTTTCTTCTCTTCTCCTCCCCCCTCAACATCAACTTCGGCTCCTTCCTCCTCTTCGGTTTCTCTCACAGTCCTGTTAGGGAGACCTATACAAATGAAAAACGTTAGACCATGCCGGTTTAAAATCAATAAAAGGCAGATCACCAATACGAACGCACGACTCACCATGCCTCTTACACGTCCATCGGTTCCCCTCCAAGCCAGCTAATATCATCCACTGTCGCTCTGGGCGCGTCTTCGCCTGCATAACTTCGGTAACCCACTCAAGCAAGTTCCTTGGTGGGTTAATTGGGACCTTCTCAGCTGCAAGTCGTGGGTAAAAGGTCAGATACTAATTATGACAATCTAAGGCCGAAGGGAAAACAGAAGTAGACACTTACGTTGAGCATTCCATACTTTGGGAAAGCCAGGTTCGGCTGACAGCAACCTTGTAGGGATGAGCACATACCGATCATTCCAACCTCGGTCTCCATGGTCCTCACTTTTACTCAGAATTGTGTAAGAACCCCGAGGCAGGAGGGCCACCACCCCGGCTTTATGGAAGTAAGGATAATAGAGGGAGATCAAATGCTAGAAGGTAAAAGGCAGCCCAGCTATGTCACTCAAATACTCGAGGGCTTGGACGACCCTCCAAACCCTGGGCCCAAGTTGAGCTACACAAAGGTTGTAAGATCGGAAAAACATATCAATGATGGGGTGCACATGCAAGTTAAATCCTATGGTGAATGGGTAGGTGAAAACCAAAAAGTACCCCCTCGACGTGCGTAGAGACAGCCGAGTCCGGCGCCGGGATCCTATTCTCCACTTCGGGTCCCCACGGGCAGTCAGCTCGAACAGCCTCAAGCTTGTCCTCGGTTATGATGCTCAGGGTGACATGAACTGGAATATTTATTTTCTTCCCCTTCTGAGCATCGAACTGAGCATGAACCTTCAAGTCCTTGTCATTGTTGAAACTTGAAGGAATGACCAACCGAGGATCAATCTCAACCTCGAGAGGAATCTTCCTCTTTGATTTTTTCGATGGGCCAGCTTCGGTCTCCCCTTTTGGGCCACTTGTCCCACTCACTTCGGCCCCGCCTACCGAACCGCCCGCCTCCTTGGCACTGGTGACGTCATCACTCTCGACGTCACCCCTGTCCATGTCGCGATCGTCATCGCCCACGTCAAGCTCAACATCGAAGCTGACCTCCGCCACGTCGCGACTAGCCCTGGCCTTGCGCCTTTTAGGGGCAGGAGCCGCAGACGCGGCCTCGCCGCCAGCCCCCGCTTCAACCACCTGCAATGGCAGCATAGAGGTGATCGCCTCATCATTCATGGCCATGGCGGCAAAACGCTCCGCCCTCTCACCAGAGTCACTTGAGCCGTGACCAGAATTTGTAGCAGACATAGTGATAATCAGATGGAAGAAGGAATCAAGATCAGAGAAGTAAGTTTAGAGAGTGAATGAGCTATTTCTTCAAAGATTCTGGTTAAAGTTTCAAGTGAAGTGGAAGGAAGTGAAGTGAGGTATTTATAGGAGACTTACACGTGCAAGTGGAGAAGCAATGATGACTGTAACGTTGGAGAAAATGAAAAGACGGTGCGACCGTTTGGTGACCTATCAACAGCCGCCACGTAATGCGGAACGGCAACCTGACAGACGTGCAGCTTTTGAAATCCTTGGATAGGGTTTCGCCACGTCGGCTTCCCGCTCAAATTCATTCCACTCCTCGGCAACCTCGGCATTCATCCGAGGAGTGGGAGGACTATCTGTATTGGGTAAAAATTGACGTGCTCGGTCAGCACCTCAGAATGGTGGACCGAAGTGAAAGCGAGCCGACGCTCCGAAGAGAAATGATTAAACTCGCGACAAAGTCACCGAAGTCAAGTTCTAACG
Organism: Petunia x hybrida; assembly: GCA_037355625.1. Taxonomy (NCBI): domain Eukaryota; kingdom Viridiplantae; phylum Streptophyta; class Magnoliopsida; order Solanales; family Solanaceae; genus Petunia; species Petunia x hybrida. The sequence continues at coordinate 27,343,547 of JBBBVM010000041.1, forward strand.
CTACTACCGAAGGCGAGTTGAACGCCGAGCTTTGATGACACGTCATCCTATCCGAACAGCAAGGTCAAATCACCGAAGCCTTGTGACCAGGCTTCGGTAACCACCTCGGTTCCAGCGGTTTTGCAGCCCACTTCTTTACCCCCACTAACTCCTCCATTTAATGTCCAGATTGTGGGAGATGCATTAGCTGATGGTGGATAACGTGGGCAAGGCCTTCATGCCTATAAATAGTAGATCATTTTGTATCATAGGCATCCAGAAATTGATACTGAAACTCTGCCCAAATTTGTACTTGCAATCATATATAAAAATACAGTTATTTTTCTGCATTTATATCTTTTTTGTGTATTTGCTTAACTTTGATACGAAGAATTGCTTATATTCGAATCCAAATTCGATTTGTACTCCTAAACTGATTTAAGCCCATATAGTTTTATATTTAGGGATAGTTTGGTTCAAAGACAGATTATGCATGGGCTGTTAATGTAAAAATTATAATATATGAATTATTTCATGTTGGGTGTCTTGTTTGTTGTGAATATACCATGCATAATTTAATGTGTTTACTTTTTTAAATAAACTACAAGATTGTTTTAGAGATGAAAGAATATATAAACAGGGACGACGTTGTCGTCAATCCAATTGTTTAAGGGATTTTTACGATGTATGTCCAGTGACTTTTAATTTGAACTTAAAACAACCTATTTTTAAAAATATTATTCGAGCTGGCCATTCACCTAAAAGTATTTCAGTCTATAATTGCGCCCCAATTCCACACCCTGATCCTATCAGGCCCAAGCCCATACACTGATCCACTCAGAAAAAACCCATATCCATTGATTCCCAATCACATTCTCTCAACGTGACTACTGCTATTCACTGTCTTTATTCTCTCAACCTCTTTATCTTCATCTTGCCCTTGTTTCAGCTCGAAATTGTGCCCCTTATTTAGTTTCTCTTTGTTTGATTATTGTGCCTTAGCTACTAACTCCAAATTGTGCCCCTTATGTTTTTCAAGTATCCGAACCCCCGGTATTTCAATAAATACTTCGGTTTTCAAGACCGACTCTTTTAACCGCTCAGACATCCATCTCCTTCGCGAACGGCCTAATGTCCGCCGCCTCTAGCCAATGCGCACTATAATGAGCAAAAATGGTTCTGATTCTGCCTCATCTAATAATAGAAGTACCTCCGTAAGGACTCCATCTCAACATCAATTCGCATTTGATGGCTATTTTACTTGAACGTGCCCAAACTACGGAATCGTCTATTTTATGGGTTGGAAATGCAATGCAAGAAAACCTAAAAGAAGAGTTCATTTGTAGTTCTACATCTTCAAAGATTCTAAGAAAGAGATGGGTACTCCCAATTTTTGTTTATTATCAGATTCCGATGACTTGCCCAAATTTGAAGTTATGCTTAAAGGAAAAGAGAAAATACATGACTTTCTATTGTATACCTTTCTAGTATACGATGTACCTAAATGGTATACGATTTCACTTTTGTTCCACCTGATTTAGTTTTAGGTGACAAAAAATTTCTTTCTATTGTATACCTTTCTAGTATATGCTATACCCCAGTGGTACACAAGTTTGATTTGTCACAATATATTTGCCTATTAACCAAAACAAAACTACTTTTTCTATTGTATACCAATCTAGTAAACGGTATATCCTAATGGTATACTAACTTTGATTTTTCACAATTGAAAACCATTCTATTGTATACTTTTCTAGTATATTTTATATCCTAAATGGTATACAACTTTATTTTGTCACAACATATATATTTCCTATTAACTAAAAGATTTGCTTTTAGGCAATAGAAAAATTCTTTCTATTGTTTGCGTGTAGATATACCCCAATGGTATACAACTTTGATTTTTCACAACATATATGCATATAAGTTATAGAAAATCATACTTTTACTGTATAACTTTCTGGTATATGGTATACCCTAAATGGTATAGCAACTTAACATTGTAGGTCCTGTCTTGAAAATTTAAGAAAAGGCTATTTTCCTACCATATAATATTGTAGTACTCTGTATACCATAAAAGTATATTAGTTTATCTGTTTTGCACCATATTGCCAACAAGGTGACAAACTATTTCTCTACTGTATACACTTTACTATACAGTATAATTCATTGGTATACCACTTTAACTATGTTGTAGAAGTATTCAGACAAATGTAACGTCACCTTTGAACGAAAAATAGATCCATTTCTAGTAAATCGACCGAAATGAACATTTACACTCTCAAACTAACTCGTTGCTAATCACTCGTCTCTATCATAACCATGTGTTAATTGTATACATTTTAAGTATATTGGATACACTATTGGTATACTAGTTATTTGTGTTTATAAGTTTATAGGAGCCATGTTTTAATTGTATACTTTTTTAGTAGTAGTCTTTATACACCATTGGTATACCAGTTATTTGTGTTTATAAGTTTATATGAGTGTATACCTTTTTAGTATACTGTATACGCCATTGGTATGCCAATTAATCGTGTATATAAGTTACTAGGAGCAACTAAATGAAAAGAGTCTTTCTATTGTATACCTTTTCTAATATATAGTATACTCCAATGGTATATGTTGTCCGACCACGATATATCGCAATGGTATAAGACTTTACTTTGTCCCATACTTTATAATTGATGTACTGTTATTCTTCTAATATAATGAAAGAGAGAAAGTGTAGCAACTGTCTAGTAAATGAAATTCAACATTTCAGTTCAATATACATTAAATCTCAACAATTAAAGAGAACTAAACAATAATGTTTGCTAAATGAAATTCAACATCTCAATGCATGACATCAGAAAATGTAAACAATGAAATAGAACTAAACAATTGAAGGATTATGACATGTCTTCCGATTATAACCTTTATGTCCACAGTGTCTACAAATAACTTTGGTTCTGTTAAGCATTAACCCAGTTAGACTTGTGTCTTGTCTTCTTTGGTCACCCTGGTCTTAGTGTCACCTGATACGGGTCAAATCACGGAAGCGAATAACAAGTAACGGAAGCAACAAAGTAAACACGATAGAAGGAAAATAGGGATGTGGGAGAATAGAAATAGAAGAAAGAAACGAATCAAACTAAACAATTAGATTGATTCAAAAGGGAAGAGAGACTTGAACCATTAAACGGGAGTCACACTAGCGGTGATCCACCATGGATTCAACGTAAGAGATACATGAAGTCCATGCTTCAACAAGAATGGCCAAGCCTATTCTATCTTCTCAATTCTATCTTCCAAAACTAGCTAACTAATGAATGAAATGGCTAAGGGGTGTATTTATAGTGTTCCCTAACCCCTTGCAAAATGACTAAAAGGCCCCCAAAGTGGGCTAAGACATAAAAGACCACGTAGGGTCAAAATAGGAAACACAAAATCCCGTCAAACATAACAGGGGGAGGCGCCCGCCTCATGCTGATCCAGCCTCTGGACTTTTGTTAGGCGGTCCGCCTCTTTGTGTAGGCGCTCCGCCTCTTCCTGAAGCTCCTTGAAATGCCTCAAAATGTGTCCCCTGAGCCTCTCCTTTGGTGCCTATGTGCTCCTCCTTCCTTGGGGCTCCATTCCATGATCTTCAAGTTGCTTCCGGAGGCCTTGACGGTACTCCTTGTGCTCTCAAGCTTGGCTCTTGATGGTTGGCGCTTTGCCTCCAATTTGCCCCGCATCATCCTCCCTTTCTTGAAAGGATTTCGTCCTCGAAATCAAACCATCAAGCCTACATTCAAAACAAGCACAAACAAAGCTTCCCACTACAAGAGTAGGTTAGTGCCAAAAGTGTGGGAAAACAAACTCTTGTGATAGAGCCAAGCATCAATACCAATAAAAAAGCTCATGTCTCCCAAGAAAACGACAAGTACTTGACTCACAAAGAAAGTGCACTCAACACAAGAACAAGCAAGGAGATCAATAGGACATGGAACATGCAAGATATAGCAATCCCTATGACCCCTAAGCTTTTGAGCAACACACAAGCCTTCAAATCAATATTATCACTATCAACTCGAAGCTTCCTCAATTCTCCTCCCCTAGAGACACCACTAGGATAACTTCCACTTCCCGTCACTCTTCTAACATTAGAAGTGTTATTGAGAGTCGGGGAAGGAATACCACTATGGAACCCATGATTGCCTCTCGCCTTGGTTCCATAGCCCATAGCACCACTCCTACCACCACTACTAGAGCAATGCACTCCAACCACGGTAAGAGCAACATTTCTCATTCCACCCTTCACATGGGAACTAGAAGATGCAAACCTCCCATTTCCCATGGAACAACCACCACCTCCTCCCATACTAATGGAAGGTCCTCTACTACTCCCTTGCACACCAAAAGCAACACCAAGAGAAGATGCATATGCACAATCCGTATAATCAACCTCATCATCAATTCTCTCTACGTTACTATCATCATGTTCAAATTCATCACAAGAAGAGTAAGTAGGATCAGCATACCTTGAAGCGTCACTATCTTCATATTCTTGACTTGGAGCATAAGATTCTTCACACTCATCTTCGCAAGCCCCATAGTCTTCTTCATTTTCATAATCAACATAGTGACCCGCTTCATCATCATAGGAGTCTTGGTTCCCCGAATCGTCATAGCAATACCCATCATCACCATCATAGGAACCATAATCTCCATCATTTCCGCATGAGTCATACCCTCTACAATCGTCATCTGATGCCATAGTTGTAACAAAAGAGTAAAGGACCTCACAAATTCACTCCCTCACGTGTATCACTCAAAAGATGACACTCAATTTTCTTTCCACTCGTGTATACACTCAAGGTCGTTGGCTTTTGTGACCACACTCTATTGTTCTCACCACTCAAGCCTTTTTCCACTCAAGACCTTCTTGTCTCTTAGTAATCACAATGGCAAGATCAATCAACTAATGCACCCAAGTAATGGTTCGGAATGGAGTTTATGTGACTCGATGTACGGAAGCTAATTTAAATGCGCACTTGAAGCAAGCAAGTTCTACGACTTTAAGTAAAGACTTCAAGACACACAACACCCTAAAGGATCAAAGATTAGTGTTAATAAAGTAGGACAAATACCTTAGGAACACTAACCAAGAACTTCGGAAGCAAGGAACAAGCAAAAACCTACAAGGAAACTACCCGAAAAAGGCTTCAGGTGTGAGGCCCTCCGCCCTGAAATTGAGGCCCTCCGCCTAGAAATTGAGGCCCTCCGCCTCTTTCAGAGTAGGCGGCCGCCCTGCACAAAGTAGCAGGGGGTAGGCGGTCCGCCTCTTGAGCTAGGCGCTCCGCCTCCCAAAAATCCAGAGAGCTCACCAAGTTGAGGCGCTCCGCCTCTATGCTTAGGCGCTCCGCCTACTGCAATTTTCAGCACAGTTTCACTTCGTGTTTTCTTAGTTTTACGCCAAAAAATCCAACGATTCTCACGTTGTTTTAGCAATTCAAAGGTACCCAATGTTGTTTCTATCACAAAGAACAAACCCCAACAACTTTTATCAAACCCCAATAAAAAACAAGCAATCCACCATGTTCATCATCTTTCAAGCTAGGGTTTCAACTTTTCAAATTTTCAAAGGGTTTCAAATTTTCAAGTTTTGTGATTCAACTTCAAATCAAGTGTTTAGGGTACCAAAAGAACGGGTTTCCAACAAGGAACAAACCCCAATAATTTTCAATGAATGGGTGTTCCAATCCAACAAGTTCCACCAATTTTTTTGTGAAGTTTTTCAATTTTTCAATTTTTTTGTTTTTCTTCTTTTCTCAAGAACATAAACACAATAACAATAAAATAAAGATAGGATGAACAAGGATCGAGGGTTTGTAGGAACAAAACCCGATCCGTGCTCTGATACCAAGATGATACGGGTCAAATCACGGAAGCGAATAAAAAGTAACGGAAGCAACAAAGTAAACACGATAGAAGGAAAATAGGGATGAGGGAGAATAGAAATAGAAGAAAGAAACGAATCAAACTAAACAATTAGATTGATTCAAAAGGGAGGAGAGACTTGAACCATTAAACGGGAGTCACACTAGCGGTGATCCACCATGGATTCAACGTAAGAGATACATGAAGTCCACGCTTCAACAAGAATGACCAAGCCTATTCTATCTTCCAAAACTAGCTAACTAATGAATGAAATGGCTAAGGGGTGTATTTATAGTGTTCCCTAACCCCTTGCAAAATGACTAAAAGGCCCCCAAAGTGGGCTAAGACATAAAAGACCACGTAGGGTCAAAATAGAAAGTTTACGCAAAATCCCGTCAAACATAACAGGGGGAGGCGCCCGCCTCATGCTGATCCAGCCTCTGGACTTTTGTTAGGCGGTCCGCCTCTTTGTGTAGGCACTCCGCCTCTTCCTGAAGCTCCTTGAAATGGCTCAAAATGTGTCCCCCGAGCCTCTCCTTTGGTGCCTATGTGCTCCTCCTTCCTTGGGGCTCCATTCCATGATCTTCAAGTTGCTTCCGGAGGCCTTGACGGTACTCCTTGTGCTCTCAAGCTTGGCTCTTGATGGTTGGCGCTTTGACTCCAATTTTCCCCGCATCATCACCCTAGGTAGAAGGACAACGTCCTCTGAAACCTCTTTAGGAACATCCTAGGCGCTTTCATCTTGCATAGGATACACATGCTCTTCATAGATTTTCAGCAAATTCTATTTGTTGTAGTAGTTTGAGAAGAACGGGGCATATGTCATGATGTTTAGTGATCTAACGCAGCTAGTGCGTGTTCGCATGGCATTTCATCCATTTGGAGCTTCAAACAACTGCATGTTCTGCTACGAAGGCTCACCACATGGCGTATCATTCCATCAGTTACATCAAACATATGTGGACGGGGTTACCTATAGTTTCAGAAAAAAGTGAAAAGTTAAATAGGGGATTGATTATATATTAAACTATTATAAACCATACAAACAAGTGAAGCTTCAGGTCTCCATTTAGAATATCCATTTATTTGCTACCAAGTTCTTTAAAAGGGAATACTAATAGACCTTATATGTATATAGTATACAGTTGAAACACAGATCCTACTAACCTATACATCTATTTCCATTCGTATACCACTTTACTAGACAGAGACATGTTTCTACTGTATACCTTTTATAATGGCCGGTATACTCTTTGGGTATACTACGTTATTGTGTTGAAACAGATTTTACTAGAAATTAAGACAAAATTTGAACATTAATATATATGGTTCCCACGCCTCACTTCATTGCTCCACAAAAGGTAATAACCTCACCTCGACCTTGTTTTTTTTTTCAATATATGATTAGTTTATGCATCGTTATTGAATCTGATTTGATATACATTCTGGTGCTGCTGTCTTTGAAGCTGTAGGAGTATCTTTCTCCATTATTGCCTTAAAGCATTTAATCTTCCTGTTATTAATCCAATCTTAGTTGAATATTGGGATGAATGATATAAAATGTCATCTTCATGATATCCTATTTTTGAAAGCATGTTAAGAGCTCCATCTAGGTAAAAATTGAATCTTCAAATTGGTATAGGAACAGGTTAGTGAAAATCATATCTTTAATTTTTTCATGATAACTTTTATGCAAAGAAAAGATAGTTCATGTCCATTCTTCATAAAAGGGGCCAGTTTGAGTGGTTTCTATCTATTTGTTGGCTTAGTGTGTCCAGTTTCCTTGTTGTGTTGTTTTGATGAGTTCTGATGGAGAGTTAGCCGGATATTTGGAGGCAGTCTGGTCCAGGAGTATGCATGGAGTTCAGGAGTTTGTTTCTGGGCTCTGGTTTGGTTTCCAGGTAGAATAGGTGTCTGTGTGTGTGTATTCTATTTTAGCTGGAATAAATGTGAAGTATGTGAGTTTAGGTGCAGGGAGGATCTAGGAAGAATGCAGGGTTAGTTTTGGATCCCTGTGAAGGTGGTAGCAGGCAGGATGATGATAAGTGGCTTTAGAGAGGTGTGTGTGATGCTGCAGTTCTAAGGTGTGGAATTGCATAAGTGTTGGTATCTAGTTTGTTTCAGGTTTGGATGGGTTCAGGGTGGAGGCGTTTGTGTTTGTTTGCAGAGGTGTATGCAGGTTCAGGTGTGGATGCTAGGAGTTTAGGTTTGCAAGATAGTTTAGAGTAGAGAAGGTCGGGGCTAAAGCTTTTCTAAAGGGGTGTTGCAGATTAGAGGTGATAGGAAGTTGGTTGCAGATGTCTTTGGTGATGAGAGAGCTGATAGATGAGATGAAAGAGCTGATAGCTGAGATAAGAGAGCTGATAGCTGAGGAAAGGGTTTGGTGATCTGTTAAGTGGGTTCAAGGTGTATGTGTGTGTCTGTGGTATGTGTGTTTGCTTGCTTCAGAGTGTGTGCACCTGTTTGCTTCAGTGTAAGTATGTGTCTACCTGCATGTATATGTGCGTGTGAGTTTAGGTGACTTGTGAATGTGGTGGTGTATGCAGGGAGAGTGATATGATAGAGTGGTGCACTTGTCTGCTATTTGCTATTTTATATTAATGGAATTTGGAAAGAAAATTTAAAAATCCTAGAGGTTCCCATAACCAGTAATGCAAGAAATATTTTGTGCTAGTTAGCAATGATTCTTAGTTTTATGTGCAACCAAATAATCTTCATGCTTCTTATAGTAATTTTGTTGATACACTTGTCAAAGTTACTTGCTAATCCTTATCATTATTTGTTTTGACATGAATTCCCCGGGATTGAGTTGGGTAAAATTCACAAACTGGGATGGCTATTTACATTAGAGTTGTTTGATCCCCGCTGCATTTTCGGGCTTAAGTTCCCCGAAAAGTGAAACTATTAAAATTCAAGGCTTAATGATTGAGTTTGCTAAAAACCGGACTAGGACTTTGCATGCTAGAAGCCTGGTAGGATAGACGCTTTATATTATGGAATTGTTATATTATCGCATGATTAGAAATTGCTTTATGTAATTATTTATTCCCGTTTCTTCGGAATTCGTCATTCAGTTTAAGGTACTAAGAATCGTTTGTCAATTAATGAATGCAAATTAAAATTCAATTAACTTTGTAACTTTATTTTATCATTATTTATATTTAAATTATTTATTTATCAATTTACTTATTTTATTAAATATTCAGTTATTTATTTATTGTTTATTATTTATTTATTATCTATCTACTTATTTATTTATTTACTTATTATTTAATTATTTATTTATCCTATATTTTTTTTAAAATTCTAAATTATTTTATCTTTATTAAAAGTCGTGATAACCGCCGGATTAACCACTTTTAGCAGATTTTCGAAAGTGCTCTTTTAATAAAAAAAACTTTCTTTCGGAAATAAAAGAACCACTTACCTAAGAATCTCTGAAACTTATTTTTCTTTTAAAATAAGGAAGAAATGCACTCATTAATTAACATTTGGTTCCTAATAATCTTAAATTAGGTGGCGACCCCAAAGAAGCCTTTTGGAGTCCCACTTTGTTGAAAATACATCCAAAACATATTTATATGTATTTTGGGGGGTTCAACAGGGGGTTAATGGGGGAAATGAAGCTAAGACATATTGAATGCTTAGCTTGTGTTTTTAGTGTTTGTTTGCATATTCTAAGCTTATTATGTGAAGGCAGCAACTCAAGGCAATTGGCTTAGGGAATTTGGTGACGGTGGAGGTCAAGTGCTGCCTAGGTAGCATTTTAAGGGAATTGGTGATTGGGGGAATTTGGTGAGTTGTGGGGGGTCAAGTGCTGCCTGTGACAACATTTCCAGGATATTGACTTGGGGAATTTGGTGAGAGGGTAGAGGCTAAGGATTGCCTAGTCAACAACTTAATGGAATTGGTTAGGGAAATTTGGTGATGGGGGGAGGCCAAGTGCTGTCTGGGCAGCTACTCAAGGCAATTGTCTGTCAGGATTTAGTAAGGATTGGTAGACAACCGTTGCCTATTACCAATACTTGCAGGCAAACACAATGATAGAAGGGTTAACAGAGAAATAAAACGAAGATATATTAAATCAAAATACAATAAAACAAAAGCAAATATTGTTCTTTAAAATGCCCTTCAAAATATATAATAAAACATAATATTAAAAAATATAATGACATGACAAAATAAACTAATTTGCTGAAGTTGGTGGAGTAGATTCATCGATGATATTTGGTTCGTCATCGTCGTTTATGTGTCCTGTAAGCATCATCTCTCTGATTTGTTTGAGTACTTTTATGGACATTGTGATTCAAACTCCAAAATTCTGCATCTAATTTTTTCATTTCATCATTTAGACTTGCTACGTCGCTCTTTAAAATAGTACTTTGTGTTCCATTGCAAGCAATGTATATGCATTTTGTTGCCATCTAAATTCTGCACACAATGAATTGGTTACACAAATTTAGAGTTTGTTGAATAGATTAACAAGATAGACATAAACATTCAATTTTTGCTTTGTTTAGTGTTGTGCGTAGGCGATAGAGGTCGACTGGCAACAAGTTGTAGAAACTTGTCTACACTATTTTTACTTAAAGTGTTGGCCTTCAGCCACAACTTGTAGGAAAATTCAGTACACAAGTTATAGCAAGTACATGCAAAGATTTTATAGAACAATTAAAGTGCTGCCTATTGGGCATCACATGTAGAGATTTCTCTACATATTATTTTGCCTCAAACCTTCAAGTGTTGCCCACAAGGCACCACTTACAAGGCACCAGTTCATGCGATCAAAACTGTTGCCTATTATGCAGTAATATAGAGCTACTCTACATGCTATTTTGAACTAGACTTCCAAGTGTTGCTGATGCGATCCGGATTAGTACTCGAAGCCATGGAGGGTTCGCACTCAACATCCGGATCTTGGAATGCTTCAAAAGGGCTTGGAAGCCAAGAATCAAGCCAAAGGATTGACCAAACAAGCAAATGGGAGCTTACTGGAAATTGGGTCCATGCGATCGCGAGGCAACATGCGCGATAGCACAGAAGCAGTCAAATCCATTGCGCGATCGCGATGAAGCCTCGTGAACCTATGGCGCGATTGCGAAATCCAAGATGCGGTCGCGATGAAGGACGGCCATGCAAAATTTCTAGAATCAACATTAGGGGCTTTTAAGTCCATCCTACCTTGCATTTAGTAGCTACTATAAATACCTGAATTGAGGGGTTTAGTCATTAGCTAGATTTTGGATGATTGAGAATACTCTTGTGAGAGTGTGTGTGGGTTTAATCCATTTTCCTCTTCTTGGATTCTCTTGTGCGAGAGATCCATTGTTTGAGTTCAAGTCTCTTTCCCTCCTCAGATATTGGTCTTTGATTGTATTCGTCTAGATTAGGATATTACAATGTATTGTAGTGTCCTAATTTACTTACAATTTTGGGATTGATTCCTTTCTTTTTCCTATCCATCCCCTTTCCCGTTTATCCTTTACTTTATATCGTTGATTTTATCGTTTTGTTGATCGTTTCCTATTCTTAGCGTTTAGGATCATATCAGCTGCCCACTGGGTAACACTTATAAGGCACAAGTTCATACGATAAAAAGTACTACCTATTAGTCAGCGCATGCAGAGTTTATCTACAAGCAATTGTTTGAACCACATTTGCTAGTGCTGCCCACAAGGCAGTGAGTGCATTGCAAACAAATGTCCATGGAACAGAGCGTAAAAAGTATTGCATGTTAGTGACAATTTACATAGATTATCTACTAGTTATTTCAAATTAATTTAGGAAAAATCAATGCCATTGCAACTAGATAAGAGTAATCGCAAATCCGTAAATTCTACATCAAATCCAAATTGAAAGTAATATATTTTTTTTAGTAAAATATAATCAATGTACCGTTAATTATTGGATATACAACAATAGTTTTCAATTGGTATCAAAAAAATGTACATCTTGTTTTAGCTAATATATAATTGTACTGAATTTAAACAATTATTCGAATTTAAAACATAATTATACGGAATTTAATTCAAAAATTACGTATAATCAATATGATATTGAAGGTATTTACCTTTGAATCTTTTTTTCCCCTGGAAATTTGAAGTTCTTAGGGTTTGAATCAGTTGCAAAAGCTTCTTGTTTCTTGGAAATAAGTTGCAGAGGGTAAAGGAAGGGAAAGGGATGTGTCGGATCCTTTTGTATTTTGTTTAAGGGCATTTTCGTCCAGAAAACTTTCAATTAAGTTAGGCGAGGTCATTCTTGCAAACCATTTTAAACAAGGCCATTTAGGCAAACCATTGCCTAAGGTGTCATAGTTCCGTAATTTACCCCTTAATCTGGATGGGACAGATCTCAGCCCATTAAGTGTATTTGTTTTTTTTTTTTTTTTTTTTAATTTTTTAAACCTCTTGATGTAACTGAATATATCTGCCCGGATCAGATTTATGCGCAAATCTTTCTGCCATACAGATCTATTAAAGGAAGAGGCACTATTTACAGAACGAATATTTCACGCTTCAGAAAATCGGAGCAAAATATTTCTCGCTTCCTTGTTTTTAACTTCTTATTTTCTACAAACTTCACGGCTCTTTGACTATTGTCTTGATACATCAGAAAATGTAATCAGTACAAAAATAACAAATGTGAATATAGCTACTAGAGAAAAAAATTCTTCATCTTGGCTGGAGTGAATATATATGCTAAAAATGTGATTATAGCTGCTTGATTATTTTGTAGTTGATTATTCATAATTTTCTTATACTTGTGCATTTTCGCATGAACAAGATATGAATTTATTGTTTAGTTAGATAATGTTTTATTAAAAGATTAACTAAAGTTGTATATAAATGTCTTTTGTTACAACAATTATGTTGATATATAATTTTATTTCTATTTCAGATAATTCAACATTTTTACCAAATATAAATGATTTTAATTTATATTAAAAATCTAATTTTCTATTAAGAATTAATTATATTTTGTTTAACGATATATTTTTAATATAATGTTTGCTTACTATTTTATTTTAATTATATATTATTATATAAATATTGATAAATTACATCCATTTAGATGTTGAAAAAATAAACAGCCGTAATATTTCAGTGTTCATATCCAGAAACAAAATTTTAGCATTCAAATCTGCATTCAGATTCAGATGTCTTAATCAAAACAAACGGCCCCTTAGGCACCCACATTGTGAAGTGGATGAACTATGCACCTAAACATTGACACAATAACCATGACCATCTCACATTCTCAATTAACCACCTTTTATCATGAATAAAATGAAATAGTTAATATTATAAATTTCTCGATATATAAGTGCAGTTTTATTGGAACGAACAAATAGAAAGATAACATATAAAAAAAGTAAAATGTAGAAATTATTTTAGGACTTTCTTTATATAGAACTTGTTTGACTTTTTTATTTTAACACACATCATGCATCCACAATTAGTTTTATATATATAATAATAATTACAAGACAGTTTAAAGTAATTAATAGTACTCTAGTAAGTAAGTTAAAAAAACAAATTGAGATGGTGGAACCAACATCAACAGCGGGAGTTCACAGAGGTTGCATCGGGGAGTGGGTGAAAAATGAGAAATGAACGCAGTCAAAACTCAATTTTTGTCCATTCCCTTCACAATTTTTCTGGTACCACTTCAAACTTAACTACTTACTATGTTTTTTTTGGTAATTCCTAAATATACTCTTACCTTTATCTTCTTTCTTCATTTCTAGTACTTCTACTATATCGCAAAAACAGTACATACATCTTCAGTTATACTCTTTTCACTTATATTATACTATTCCTGTTTACAGATCCCAATCTCACATCATTCTTATTTTTATGATAATAATTGTTACTTATATTGTTCAGATTGAAGACAAATATCATATACGTATATGATGTCAGGATTATGGAGATGGAGAAGAACTATAACAGCGACAATAACGAGGATAACAGAATATCAACAGCACCAGAATTGGGTACATGTGAAACGGAGAGAATCTTTAATTGGAGTTCAACAAAGGTATAAATGGGGTTCATCTGATGAGTATAGAACTAGCCCCAGGAGGATTCGGGCTGAAGCTTATTGTCCTCGTTGTTCTAAACATATGGATCTTCTTTTTACTAATCGTAGTAATACTAATAATAATCAACAACTGATTCCTCCATCGACCGATGATATTGACGAAAAACAAAATGGGGATAATGGTTCAACAGGTCCTTATCAGGCTGTGAATCTTTGTCCTAATTGTAAAACTGCTTACTACTTTAGGCCTTATAAGATGCAACCACTTCAAGGTAGTTTTTTCGAAATTGGGAGGGTGAAAGGCAATGGCAATGGTAATGGTAAGAGAATGAATAGTAATAGTAGTAGTGGTAATGATGATGATGGTGGAAAGAAGCTGAGTAGGCCGTCGTTTTGGGAGTCGTTGAAGTCGTATGGTGGTGAGCCTCCGGAAAATTGGCCACCTCCTCCTCCTGGATCACCACCACCACCACCTGGTAATGGGCTTGCAGTGCATACACCTCCAGGCCCACCTTTTGCACCTGGACTTAATCTGATTCGATCTTCTGGACCTGATGGAAAACATGGTGGTACGGATGAGGGTGGTGGTGGAGAGAAGAGTGGGTGGGGTGGGTCTAATTTGGGGAAGAATCTGCCTACGCCAAAGGAGATCTGTAAAGGACTTGATAAATTTGTCATTGGTCAAGAGCGTGCCAAGAAGGTCCTTTTTTTATTCAATTTCTTGTTCGATTCCCTTAGTCATTGCTATTCTTCACTGTACTGCACTATACTGAAACTTTATAACTGTAATCAAGCAACTGAATTGAGTCAACTATCTGCTAGTACGCAATCCAATTGAACTTTAATCACCAGCATGTTCATAATATTAATCTCTTTGTAACAGTCTTTGCTGGGAAGCTTGCACAATTTTATTGAGGATGGACATTGATCCGTCCCTTCTCCTTTGGCAAGTCTGTTACTCTGAGAGTTCTGAGCTTAACAGATTTCTCTTACAAATTTTATGCCTAAGGAGATGCATATCTAGAATTCTTGTTCATGTAAATCAGACAGTAAATTGGATTTTGATGTTTATGAGCTTCAGGCATAATCCTTTGTTTGTCACTCTATCCTACTTTAGAGACGGAGAATAGGGTAGACTCCATTTTAGTCATTGTTTGGACAATACGTCCTACATGATAAATGCTTCGTTTTTATTCACGAGTCGTTTTGCAGGTGCTTTCGGTAGCTGTTTATAATCACTACAAAAGGATTTACCATGCTTCATTACAAAAGGGGTTAGCAATCTGTTGATTCATGATTTGCTGAAGGCTTGATGTTGACTCATCAAGTTTCTCTTCCTTTCTTTGTTTTTTTCTTTAAAAACTTTACTTTCTCTATATGAACCATATCAATATCCCTCTGTCTTAGGTCTGGAGCAGAATCAACGGGGAATGATAGTGAAGAAACTGTCGAATTGGAAAAAAGCAATGTTCTTTTGATGGGTCCTACTGGATCAGGTAGAAATTAACTTATCATTTTTGCAATTAAATTCAGTTACTTGTGCAAATCTTTTACCTCAGAAATCATCAGCTAACAAAAGTTTTGATAAAGCAGTCTGACTTTAGTCTTCTGAAACAGGGAGAAACTACTTGCAAATCCTTAATTCGTTCTGTGAATGATCCCTTTTCCGTTGTGGTTGTTGGGCTGTTGTTTTCTTCAACTTATGTTTCGCCTTGGAGACGAACTATTTGTCAGTTGATATTGTTATGTGTATGTTCCAAAATTGAGAACGTTTCTCCAATAGATATTGCTCGTTAACAGCCAACTTATGATGTTCGGAAAGTGGAGACTGAATGCGGAAACTTTTGTTTCTTCTGTGTTTAATAAGAAATGATATGAAAGGCATGAGAAAATGTTTCCCCCCCTGTAACCACTGAATCTTTATCCATCGGAAAAACCTTGTTCACTGTTTCTTGTTTTGTCTGAATTGGACCTTCTTCTCATATTCTTTTTCACCTTCTTCTCATATTCTTTTTCATTGCCCATTCTTATTCTCATATTTTCAGTTGACATTAGCTTATTTCTGTGAAAGTAAGTTGGGAAACTTAGAACTTTCAACTCTGCTTTTGGAACAGGGAAAACACTACTTGCAAAAACCCTTGCACGGTTTGTGAATGTGCCTTTCGTTATTGCAGATGCGACAACCTTAACACAGGCAAGTTAGTAAAATGTTATTTGATTTGAACTTTTCCCACTTCGATCGTTTCTCTTCTTATTTAGTGAAGAATAAACGGGTGTAGAGTCTGTTCTTGTACTGGCAATGTGCGTCCTTTCGTTTTTACCCTTTTCTGATGTTTATCTTCTTGTGCGACTGATCAGTGATCATTGCTCCTTTCCAGCTGAGTTGTATGTCTAATTTATCTGTTGCTTAGTTTCGTTCTCAATGCATAAGTGTTCTTCTCGAGAAGGTCAAAGAGAATAGAACCTGAGTGGTTGTTTGGGAACTTTGAGATCGGAGAGCAGATATAATCATACCTTTTTGGAACTCAAGTTGGAGTTGATTTGGTCAAATATTACCCTTTTAATGTTTGATCCTTGTTTTGCTAGATCTGAGTGTGCTTGTGATTTTATCAGTTTGGCAAATCTTCTAATCCAAAAGTATTATAATACCTCTATATCAATGTGTTAAATAGTATATGGGCAATGCCATATCGTGACAGATAAAATATCTCAGGAACTTTAGATAAGAAAAAAATATATGACAGTGATACCCTGTTACTCAGTACAGATTTAAACAAATACTTAGATATGATGATAAACATTTTACAGAAAAGGGGAAAAAAGGCATCATCTTAGTGATGCTTAAGTATGAGCATCTCGAGAAGATGACTTTTGAACTCACATTTATTTAAAACTTACGATAAAGTATAACCAGTAAAATCATCTCACATGTTGTTACATTGGAAGCTCACAGGAAAGGGGACAACTTTAGTTATCACTAGCATGAACAAATCAAAAAAGCTAAAGCTCCCAAAAATAAGTCTGACGGTTGGTGTTCTTTTTTGTCTAACAAGCATTACCTTGTTAGGGCTCAATGATCATTTATACTCATTAAACGTGCACATGGAGAATCTGGCGGCCAATGGCTATTTTTGCAGTGTGAATTCTAGTGCTTGAATGTGATAGAGGGAACAGGTCGGCACAGGGGGTAGAGTCCTCAGTCCTTAACTTAATCTTGTAAAGCCTTAGTTGGTTGCAGCTGCAACTCTATGCAGATCTTCTCTCTGTGGTCCATATTCTAGGGCTGTCCATACTTGCTTTCGTGCTAGACTTCATTAATTTTTTGCAGGAACCCCTCAAGTTAGGAGTAACTGCTAAGAAGCAAGGTTAGAATTTTGATAACAAGAAGCCATAACATCAGAACATAATAAACTTCCAGACCAAACCGCGAAGAACAAACAGTTTCAGAGATCACAGAACTATTTCTACCATCACATCTAGATTATTTAGCTTGCATCAAGCTACCCTGTGGAGAAGAAGAATTATACTTTTCCCTTGCCAAACAATGATTAGAAAATAAGATCATGTTTCTTCTACCTTATCTGGATTTAAGTTGTTCCCAAGCGGTACTTGCATCTTTGATTGTAATGCTAGCACATCCTTGGTGGGTGGTCTACATACCACCTAGGTGGTAAGAGGCACTTATATCTAGAAATTTGAATTTCTGCAGTCTTGTTAGTTTAATGGTCTAAGAGTATAAGCACGTAATGGAAATGCTTTTTAGTTGATCTCTCACACGGTGCTGGTTATTTCTTCATTTACTTTTTAGCATCCAACTGAGAAGCACACTTTGCTATCTTACAGGCTGGATACGTTGGGGAAGATGTCGAATCCATATTGTACAAATTGCTTACGGTACAGTTCCTACTGCAGAGATTCTTAATCATGCATTACTGGCTGAGTTAAGCATGTCCTGTACTACATATTCTTGGTTCTCGAAAAGTTGGATGTGCAATTATGATCAGTATGTTTCTTTTTTTACATTTTACTTTTAACATGCCATGCTTATATCGTTTCCCTCATTTGTTATGTGATATAGCTAGAGATAGTGTTGACTTTTATGTAGGTTTTAGTGGTGTTAGGAATGTGATTTTCTGCAATTTTTTGAATCTCCATATTTCAACTAATTTAAACTCATTGCATTTTCTCTTTTATCGGAAAACTGAGTGATCTTTGCATGGTGTATTGTTGGTTTATTGATATTTCTGTGAACAAGTAATGTGTTGAATGGTGGGGTATTCTATGTGTTGACGCAAGTGGTAGCCTCTTACTAAATTTTACATAGTTTTGTATTGGTTACTCTCCCAAAAGCATGATAGAATAGAAATACATCTCTGTAGTCTCAGTATGAACTTGCTACCAATTGGTATATTTTTGCAGAGAAATGTATTTGTGTCAGCAGTCCTTTGTAGTCCCACTTTATAGAGCCTCAGTATGAACTTGCTCTTGATTGGGGATGTTTGCTGAGAAATTTGTTTCTTTGTGAATTGTGATCTATCTTTTTTGTTTCATACGAGCTTATGGAATTCTCAGCAAAAAATCAATTGACATGCAGGTTGCTGAATTTAATGTGCAAGCAGCACAACAGGGGATGATATACATTGATGAAGTCGATAAGATTACAAAGAAGGTGCTTTCTTTAGCCTCTTTTTTGTTTATTACTTTTCTTTGTAGCCAATTTGAAGAAAAACTCTATGCCTTTTGTTGAATAATTTGATCACCATGTAATCCTTTTTTCATGTGAGTATGTGACATTACAAGAATATCACAACTGACACACCTATCTTATTTCTCTGCTTTCTTTTTTTGAAAGGCTGAAAGCATGAACATTAGCAGAGATGTTTCTGGGGAAGGAGTTCAGCAGGCACTGCTAAAAATGCTAGAAGGAACTGTGAGTGCACTTGATCGTGGTTTTCATTTAAAAAAGATGTCTATCCAATTTTTTGTTCTTTATTTATGTTTTCACAATTATATTTCCCACGTTGCGTAGTAAGTGATTATTTGATCCCCACAAAATTAAGGTGCAGACTAAGGTTGACTTGGTAATTGTTTGTCCTTAACTTTCTTGGCAAATTTCAATGTGCTTGATAATGGATAGTCTTGCTTCTTCTCACTATCCTAGGCACACTTGCGTGGTGCTCATCTTGAAAGTATCAAGTGCTAAAATTATTCAAAGACTATCTGTCTTTTCAATTCCTAGAGTTGATTCTATAAGAGCTTAAGTCGAAATCTTTGATTATTATTATGTTAAGTTTCACTGTCAATTTCATTGCCTTTATTTATATTTATAGTTCTGTACTCATGATGCTTATCATCTGCGACTAAAAGTTTGGCAGCTTACAAATTTGCTCTTATATACTTAAAACTTCTCTTGAAAACGATATTTTGTTTCGATTATGATGTGGGCTGCTGCCTTTATTAACCAGCAGTAACACAAAACATCTCTTTCATCCAGATTGTGAATGTACCTGAGAAAGGGGCAAGGAAGCATCCTCGTGGTGATCATATTCAGGTAAAGTAGATGAGAATGTGTTCAGTTCTCCTTTTCCCTTGTTATTAATCTCAAAGTTTTGCAACCTTTTGTTTTTTGATAGTGTTATAAATTTACCCCTGTAATTTTTTTTTAAAGAAGGAACCCTGAAAATGAAAACTCCAGTATACAATGGTTATAAAAAAGATAAGCGAATCTCACAGTAAAATAAACATAGAAATCTCCTAACTGGTAAGATGATTTATAGAGTCTGAACCTGCTGTAGTGTTAAAGATATGTTACATAGTTGTGCTGGTAGAAGTAGAAGAAGGAAACCTAAGGCATTGGAGGTTTCACCGCTAGTTCTTATGTTGGTAGTGTGGAGAGAGAGAAATAGGAGAGCGTTTGATGGGGTTGAAAATGGTGAAAGGCAAATTAGGAAGCATTTAGGATAGCAATATATCCAGGATCAAGAAGACTTGTCTACTAAATTTGTATCTATGCTTTAAATGGAGTATTATGGAAAATATGGGACAATATATGGAATTTCTAGAAGAGATGGGAGAAATATATTTGCCTTGTTGATAGTGATAGATGTTGGACTGATGTAATTTACCAACATTGTAGTTTGTAGCATCATGATACCTTTTCTCAAATAGAATCTTACCTTATCAAAAAGTAAAGAGGGCAGTTTTGAAGCGTACAGAAGAAAATATAAAAATGCAAACATAGTAAGTATCAAAGAGAAGTGAACGAAACATTTAATGTAGATGCAATCAGCCAAGCAAAATGTATGATTCTTTTGTTAACTAAGGAGGTAGTAAGGTACGGAATTAATAGATTAATTAGAATGGCTAAGTCGAAGATTCTTCCATCGGAGATGTTAAACAATGGATCTCATGCTCTGACTCAGAAGTAGTGAGACATCTTGTTTATGGCTTTGTCAATGGTCGGCATCCTTAGATCCAGTTCTAGATGTCAAGGGGCGTGGACAAATAAAGTTAGGTGCTACATAGAGATACTTTCTTTCCCCTGAATTGGAACTAAATACATCAATGGTTTCTAGTGATTCTCTTTAGCAAAACTGAATGTCTTATGCTTCATTTATTGAATTATTTTTATTACTTCACCTTTGAATTTTCAAAAAGTATTGCTACATTTATACAGATAGATACGAAAGACATCCTTTTCATCTGCGGTGGCGCATTTATTGATTTGGAGAAAACTATTTCGGAGAGGTAGCTTTTATTTTCCTGCATTCCTTTCTCTAAGATACATCAGGAACTATGACCTTTGTGAACAATGATGGTTTACGAGGTGGTTCACCTTATTACCAGACGACAGGATTCTTCTATTGGTTTTGGAGCTCCAGTTCGTGCCAACATGAGAACTGGTGGAGTAACTAATGCAACGGTGACATCATCCTTGCTAGAATCTGTAAGAATGATGATCTGATTTTAAGTTATCTTTTATATGCCTGAGACTGTGAGTTGTGTGTAATAGAATTTAATACTTAGCCAGCTGCTATTCCTGAAAGATATCACTTCATGTTTCCAGGCAGAAAGTAGTGACTTTATCACATATGGCCTCATACCAGAGTTTATTGGACGCTTTCCAATTTTAGTTAGTTTATCTGCACTGACTGAGGACCAGCTTGTTCAGGTACTCTTTATTTTTTGTTTTGCCTTTATGTTTTATTTTGCTACTGTAATCGCGAACTGTGTAATATTTGGAAATCAAGCTGCAACTCATTCAGAAGTGGAGGATGTCTCTCATGCTGATGGGTTGTGGCAAGTGGTTTACCATCATTAGTGTACGCACTAGAGCAATTGCATTTTCCTTTTATGAGAAATTATCTCGAATAGCTCTTTTATGATTTAAGCAGAACAAATATTGATAATGTCCAGTTGGCTCTGTCATCATCAGTTACCATGAATGGCCCAAGAGATATAAATGTTTAGAATTGATTGGATTACTTAATACATATTAATGTATCCATTGATCAAGTTTCTTAAAATATGTTCCAATATCAAGTGTTAGTGTTAGAATTTTAAGTCTTTAAGTTCTGTACTTTGATGTTTCCCTAGTTTGGATAAACATCAGATATGTGTTCTGTTTGACACCTATTAATAGGTTTCTCTTCTATCCACAAATTACCAAGTCATCAGTGTACTTTCTACTCTTATTTTCTCGCATAATCACCAGATCTATATTCTTATGTTAGATACTGTCTCCTGTAGATTTAATTTTCTTGTCTTTTTTGGGTAACCAGTTGCACCACTCGTATGTCTTGTGAGTGTTTCGGTGGCGCCTTGCATTTTTCTGATAATTATTCCCAGGGTGCTGTGCCTTTTTTCCTGTGGATATTCTGGCAGCACCACTCACCTTCCATGCCCATTTCAATGACACCACTCTTCTTCCCAGTGAACATTTCAGTGCACCACACCTCCTTCCAATGACTGTTCTAGTATTATCAAGTCTTTCTGGCTGGTATTATTGCCATTATTCGGAATATTATTTCAATCACTTTCTTAATAACCCCCCTAGAAAATCTGGTGATTAGAATTTTTCTGGGACTATCCTGCAAGTTTCATCAAAATATTCCAGCGACTTTTGGGTAATTGTTCATCATTTTTGTCAGATTTTGCGCAAGCTCATTTAAGCCTATTAGACTGCTGAGTAACCTATTCGAGGTTCTAGATGCATTATGTGCACGTTGGTATATGTAAGCTGTGTGAAGTTTCTTTCGTCATTACATTTTATTAGAAAAGCCATTCACTTAACTGAACCTTTTGACTCCAAAACCTCTTCTTTTGTTCTTAAATCATCCCAACACACATTTCCATTTGGTTTGCTACTGTAGATTGAAGCGATTGTATAATGAGCTAGGTCCTACTGAGCTATGTCAAGTCAATATGCATAAACATCATAGGCCTTGGAGGATGATAGTCAGAAACACTTATTCAAGTTGTTGAATCTAGTATGCTGAGGATCCTTTAAGTAACAAGATCTCTGACTCATTTTGTTCAGAGGTAAAGGTACTGAGTGCCTTAAAGGAGCCTTCAGGTTTTTCATAAGTTAGATGTCTTTTGCTGTAAATTCAAAGCAAGATCCTTATTTGGCTCTATTCCATCAGTTGATTCTTACTTCGGTTCTCTGATCGACGAACTTGTTCCTTGCTGAAGTGAAGAATGTCATTTTAAACACTTCAGTTTCTGAAATAGTCCAAGTCCCTGCCTAATTCCTTTTGTTCTATATTCTCCTCGCTTTGGTTGTTCTTCTCTTTCATTATCGTTCTTTTCTTTTGGCTTTTGGTCTTGAAGTGCTTGTTTAGTTCCAGATTATTGAGTTGGTGAATTTAATGTTCTCTTTCTTTTTTTCCCTCACAGGTCCTCACTGAACCCAAAAATGCTCTTTGCAAGCAATATAAAAAACTCTTAAGCATGAATAATGTAAGTTTGAACTAATTGTCATTCCTCTCTTTCCCCATTCACACCCACCTTGACAACTCCCATAGGGCCAAAGACAAAAGGATGCAAGCATGTACATAGGCATCCTAAACCCAGACGAGAGAAATTAATTGAATATTTGATTCAACTGATTTGGACTTTCACATACTTGTTTAGGCTAAGCTACATTTTACTGAGGGAGCATTAAGGTTGATTGCCAAGAAGGCAATGGCTAAAAATACTGGTGCTAGAGGATTGAGAGCCATACTTGAAAGCATCTTAACTGATGCTATGTATGAGGTAAAGTATGTTTAAATCTGTTTCCGGTTGGAGCTTCCTGAATCTATAAGATCATGAGCAAGTGTCTTTGTGCAGATTCCTGATGTCAAAGCTGGAGATGATACAGTAGATGCCATTGTGGTGGATGAAGAGTCAGTTGGTGCTGTAAATGCACCTGGATGTGGTGGAAAAGTACTTCGGGGAGATGGTGCTCTGCAACGGTATCTTGCTCAGACACACTTGGTAGATCAAAGAGTATGATCTGAACTCTCACTTTTTGGATGTGCTTCACCTTATTTTTTTCTTTTCTATTGCCCATTTCTTTTCATTACAGTGATTCTTCTCATAAAGTAAGCTTAGAATGTCTAAAGACACATACCTATGCAAAAAAGGGCATTTCCTGCCTAAACTTGTTTGAGAAAGCCCCATGAACACTACTGACCTCTGGATAAATTTGATTGCCAGGAAAACCATGGTGTGGCCGAAACTGAGCTGCAAGAGGGTGAGTCTGAGGTCTCATCCAGAGCAATAAGCATGTAAGATTATTAGAACCACACTTTTAGGAATGAATACGAGGTTTTTTTCTTCTTTTAACATATTTGTTGTAAAATGTAAATTCATAATACAGGGTGTTGATCCCCTTGTAAAAGTACATAGCAATCTGCTTCCAGGAAAGTCATAGAAAATAGAAAATGTAACCATTCTAATTAATAGGCAGCAGTTTACGATTCTTTTGGCAATGAGAAAAGAATTTGATTCTTCATATTTATCAGTGATTTTGTGAATCTAATGGTCTTTTTCCGAGGATTAGGATTAAACCCAATATGAGTACATTCTGATGAATAGATATAACAAATAATCTCTTCAACACTACAGGAATAACTTTCACAATTAGAAAGTTGTCAAAATTTTTGCAACTACAGGGACTACTTTTCACGGGTTTGAAAGTTGTCAAAATCAATAAAGCAGACTAAACTCTGCCCATATTTGAGTACTTGCCATATTTCTTTTTGCTGGTAGTTATACTTCATATACCATTAATAAACTCACTAATCACCTTGTTAAATGACGTTGTCTCCTTAATCCTTTCCCCCTCCAATTTCGTATTTTGGACCCAGGTCATTACAATTACAAACCTTCTCGATCTGATCCCTTGTCCAAAGGATGTTCATTGAGTTGCTGCAAAGATTATACTCTGCCCGTATTTGAGCGCTCTCTCGCCTTGGACACTGTAATGAACTTAATAATTGAGAATTCCCAACTTAAGCAGCTTCTCTAATAGTATTGCTGAATTGAAAAACAAGAAGAGTAATTAAAACACCCCCACAATGTCTCAACTTCTGAAATAGAATCCAAGTAGGGATTACAACTGAAATTAAAATTTGTATAGCAATTGACCCACCAATAGAGATAATATAAGATTCGGAAGAAAACACCAGCAAACAAATTACAAACAGGGACTAATACATAAACCCAAAGTGATGGCAAACCTAAACCATGCATAGCAACAATACAGGAACCCAGATTTGCCACACCTCAGAAATTTTATCTACATCAATAGCAAGTAATATCATCACGGACCCCATTTGAAATGATCAAGAAAATGTCTGCACCAACCTACAAATGATGACCCAGCAGAGCACCTTGCAAATTCTTTACAGCACTGTCGTAGTTAACAAAACCCATAAACCAAAACTCGTGATTGTCAACTGAGATAATTTGGATGTACTTTTCAGCTGGATTTATCTTGCTAGTTGATGGATTCACGGCTTTAAGTTGTTGTACTGGCAGAACCACCTTGTAGTAGCTATATTCTGTCTGATCACCCACTTTGTAAGAAAGAGGATTATCACTAGAAAATGCTAGTTTAGCAGTGGACAAATACAGAACTCCCATAACTGGACCAGCAGAAGTAGATAAGTAGCATGCATATGACTTCAAAAGTTTTTCCTCGGGGACAGTCTCGAAAGTTTGTTGGAAGACTTTCTCATAACCACCCTCTGCTAAGACCTTCGTTCCTTGAGCAATTCTTCCCATAGCGGCATCAGCCAAACTGGGACTTGTTTTCAGGTGCTGCCACATATTCCCGGCAAGATCCTCGGCCTTCTTAGTAGCCTCTGCAGCCTTCTTTCCCCACTTTCCAAGGACATCCTTAACTGAATCCACTTTATCTGCAAAGTCACAAAGGAATAGATGTACACAACATACATCTTTAATAGCATGCTCCATCCACAATAGGAAAAAGAAACACATCCAATTTATTAGCATTAATAGTGGCGTATGTGCCAATAAAGGCACCAACTGTGGTGCACAACCACTGCATTGGCTCAATTTGCATATGTAGAACACTTAACACACACACACACACACACACACACACACACACACACACACACACACAGAATATATATATATATATATATATATATGCATGTATTGTCTGTAAAGTTTAAACATGAATTTATGCAAGCATACTCATAATTTATAAACTGACTTTGCGTCCATAGTTACAAAGAATGAAGATATGCAGTAGTACTCCTAGTCCGTTCACATAAAATCCTCAATCTGCCAAAGCGTGACTAGATACTCCTGAACTTTTTTTATGATATGTTGGCTTATTTTAATTTTATTTATAACCTAGCTTTCATTTAACATCATTTGTCCCATCCTTAGCATAGTCACCTTTGTTCTTGTTGATTTGTCCCCTTTAATCACACAACAAAACCATCCCAACAAAAGCACGAACATTAGAAAGCTAAATATTGAGAGACAAAAAATATCCCCGAAATGTTGATCGAGTTTTTGCCCTTTTAAGTTAAATAAATATTTTTTGCATAAAAGCAATACAACATATGATAATATTGGATACTAATATTGGATATTGTTTGTTTAATACACAAGTTATCAAGTTAACTGGTACTCTAAATAGGATTTTAAATAGAAGTGACATTGTAGGTGTGTACAGCTTTATAAGAGTAGTCTAATGAGACATTTCTATATTTAGTAGGTAACAATTAAACTTTTCACGAATTTGGTATGATTTGTTTTAAACCACAAGTTATATCTAAAAAGGAAGTGGAATAAAAAGAATTACTCTTGACAGAAGAGGCAGGAGCAGGGTCGGGGGTAACATAAGGATTAGACTCAGCAGGCATAGTAGTTGCTGCGCTGCTAGAAATAGGGGCTGGTCCTGCTCCTGCAGTAGGTGACCTCGGTTGTTGCTGCTGAGGTGGCAGATTCGACCCCACCGGAACCGAAGTCCAGGTATTACATTCCGGGGCAGGAGGAGCCACGTCGTTTGGATCAAGCTTCGGGTATGGAGCGTAATCCGACGAATGTGAATGATCCGAGGGAGGATTAGGATTAGGATTAGGATTAGGGCTTGGGTTTGGATTTGGGTTCATGGTGCAAATTGAGAAATCAAAAGAGATATCAGACAACAAGGGGTTCTATTGATTTTTGAGAATTTACAATGAAATGAAGATACTACCAGATTTCACGCGTTTCTCCAGAACCATGATTAAGAGTTTATTTATATATCTACTGCTTTGATCTCATCCGTCCTTTGCTTTTAATCTGGGCCGTCCACCTCATTCATTTAGCCGGTAAATTATTACTATTTTAATACACTCACCTGGCACTTGTTAAACGTCTAATTTCAATTACTAAACTTATCAGTTAATCAACTTCTTGGACGACATTGTCTCTTTAATCATTTCCCCTCCAATTTCTTATTTCGAACCCAGGTTATAGCAACTACTTCGAATCCCCCGCCCCCTATTTGTTAATACAAATGTTGGCTTACTGATGAAGAAACAGAATTCTTAATTCAATTCTCCACCTTAATAGGATCAAATTATATTGAGTCTAACTTATTATGATCATTTATCAAAGTACGACTTTGGTTATCAAATGATTAAACAATCGAGACTAATTTACTTATGGTTTATAGCTGGATTTCCGATGCCATATTCGGTTGAACTAATAATATTGGTGTTACCCTTGTATTTGTTGTAAAAAAATTATTTAATATACACCAACTCATCATAAGCTCTTAAGCTTAGCTTCGACTTTGTGCAAAGCTGGCCGAACCGGGCTGTAATAGTTGAGAATAGGGGTTAGAGACAAATATTTGTAACGAAAACCGTATTGATCCTATATTTTGGAACGGATCATTTTGAGATATTTCTGTTGAGATAACAAATTGTGCTTGTCAATAAAAGGATCTTGTGTCTAACTTAAACCCAAAAACTAGCTCAAATGGTGAGGATCGCACAAGTCCATATATAAAAATAATCATCTCGTTCTCCAACCAATAAGAGACTAACCCACTCTAACACCCCATATTTGCCAACTAGAGCGTGAATAAACAACGTGAGGGGCCAAACGCGGACGAGTCTGACTGTGATACCATTTCAAGAAATTAACCTTTGTTTAACTCTACCCAAAAGCAAGCTCAAAAGGTGAGAATTGTCCAAATACATATAAGCAAACACCTATCTTGTTCTCCTACTAATGCAGGAGTCTAACCCACGTGAGATTGGCAGCAGAGGTCCTGGTGACGCGTGGCTTCAGTGGTTGGTTTTTCGGTGGTAGGTCGCTTGAGGTCGGGAAGGCGGTTTATTTGGATGGTGAGATTGAAGATTGAAGATTGCTTGATTTGGTCGATCAGAACAACTAGTTGGCTGGAGCTTTAAATCTGGCAGAGAACTTCACTAAAGACACAGTTTTAGTTTAAGAATCATGTGTCTCTAATACCCTGAAATAAGTTCATTTGAAAATAGTGTGTACTATAAAGTTTTTATTTATGTACAATTTTTCAGAACATATGTGGTCCATTAGATTGTTAGAAAACTTTATTTAGTGGACTCATGTATTTATTTAATATAATTGTACATAAATTGTTATTCATTCAAGAGCTCAAAGTTATAAAGTGTTTAATTATGTGGACCTAAAAATTACTCCGTAAGTTTTTTATTCATTTTCTTTTATATTTGATGAAAATACAAGCCTTAAAAAGGTACAAACTAGTTTATAAAAGGATTGTTTTTCTTTTTTTTTTTAACTCCATACCTCCCATCACTCGAAAACAAATAATGATCATCCCATTTTTAGCTTCTACTGTGACTCGAACCCACAACATCTTAGTGGTAGATGGAGAGTGCTTACAATCTGAGCAACCTCACTTGTTTTTATTGAAGGATTGTGGTCGTATGAATTTCTTTCTTCTCTCCCCATCTCAGAAAAGAACCGTCCAAGATGCTATCAAAACTTAAAACAGTTCAACTCATTCAAGTTTCATGAGTTCTTCAATGATCTTTTTCCTCAGTGGATTAATGCTAGTCTCTATGTGTCTTTTGATTCAATTAAAATCCTTCGTAGATTATCATCCTACAAATCAAGTTTTTACTCATGAACTTGGAAAAAAGTTTAGTATATAGGCTTTATTGCCAACACGCCTTTCATCCTAACATTGAGAGATTAACCGAAAGAAAATTGTGTAACAGAATAAAAATTAAAATTTTCGTTCTTACGGTGGGTATGTCGTAATATCGATGTAATTGTAACTCTTGTATTTGTTGGGTCTCCAATTATTCCTCATTTTTCAGCGTATTAGTTCTAATAATTCTATAAAGAATCAAACATGTTTCAAATAATGTTGGAGAATCATAACTTTGCCTACTGAGAATATAAATATATATATATTTATATATCCCGGGAGCTGAACAATCAAATTCACTTACACTACTACTTTTCCTTGTTCAAACAAGATAATTAAAAACATTGATGGAATTCTTCATATTGGGTACCTGTCATGTTATAGTAAGTTGTAACCTTCTCATTTGCTAGGCGTGCAAAGCTTACGATAATTTAAATTCATTCACCTGTAGGGAAAGGAAAGACATTGAAAGTTGGAGATTTACAGTTTGTACACCCTAACCTCTTACCAATGATCTGATATGCTAATGACATGGTAAATGAGTACTCAATTACAAAACTCAGTATAAGATGACAAAGTCATTGGAATATTGAAGTTAATTTTCCAGGGCCCGAGAAGAACATTTATTTTGTTGGAAGCAACAAAAGAAAAAGAAAAAGAAAAGACCTTTAAAAGTTGTACAGCTGCTCCTCTGCATTATCAACAATATCAGCAATAGTTAGCTTGTTTTTACTAAAGAAGAGGTCTTGAAGAGTGTGCGGTCCAACAGAGGAGGATGGTCCATCCCAGAGAGCTTTTGCAAATTGTTCATGAATACCCTCTGTTGGATGGAAAGAATCAAACCATATGTAATCCTTGGCATTGTCACAAAGCTCATAATCAGTGACCTTTTTGGTTCCACCACATGAATTTATACCTCCATAAGGCCCTGTTCCACAGCAAGCCTTCGCTCCTTCCTTGAAACCTAATAACCAGCACAGCTAAGTGAAACAACACTTCTATAGAAAAGGACCTAATGAAGACAAATCGTAAGAGTATATAATGGATACTCCGCTATAAAGATGGATACATACCATACTTTGTGGGACTGTTAATTCTATCAAGAAGCCAATCGTAGAAGTTGGAGTTGCAATACTTAAAGCCTTCCAGTATATGTTCAAGGGTGGTGAGGACCATTCCTAGAGCATTGTTATGAGCCAATGCAAGATCAGAAGCTGCTTCAAAACAATCTCCTCCTTCATTATTAACTGATCTTATTGGATTCAGTGCTCTAAGAGCTGGCAAGCATCCCAATGGTGACAAGCTTAGGAAACCAAATTTTCTGGCCCCTTTCTCATACAATTCCTTGTCATTGAAAATGTACATAAGTTATACAATCTTAACTAACAACTTATAATTCAAAAAACATAAAAAGTACTAGTACTTAAAAGCATTTTGTTCAAGTTGTCCAAATATTTTAAAATTCAGTATTTCGGCATCCAAATTAATAGAGTCGTACTTTTATACCAAGATTCAGATTAAATGGTACGTTTAATCTAACCTTTCCATTAGGGATTTAAGCCTGATCTTCAACTTATGCTCTCGAAAATTTTACAAGCACTTATTAATAGTTGAAACCATAGTATAAAACTAGTGGTTGTCCTAGTTGACAATCCAAGTTTTAAGAAAAAAGCGATACGAACAAACGTAAACGCAGACATATATGCAATATTTTGGAGTGAAACGGAGAAGAATAAGCTATTGCTTATAGTTTAATTGGAGTCATTACCTGAATTGCCTGAGTCAAGTTGCCAACGACCATCCCTAAATATTCTTCAGGACTATGCAGTTGCTGCATCGTTTCATTCCCAAAGTAACCCCCCATGTAATCGTTACTACCGATACTGATGAAGTAAACTGCTTCTGATATGAGTTCCTCTGCTTTGGCCGCTCCCAATTTTCCTGTTAGTGATTTTCGCACTTCGTCGAAGTACTCCAATTGTTTCCCAAGATCAATAACCTGATAAGTTATCACGTGTAAAACTAACATGGAAATTAATCAAGTATAATCAACATGCTGGATCTACCCTGCATGACTGCATTCAATCCCAATGTGTGCTCTCTTGCACTACTTTACATATATATGTAACATACAAAAAAGATTTTAGACAATATGTATACATAACTATAGTGAGGGAGTAGTATCGTTGATGGTCATAAATAAATGGAGTGAATAGCTTATAAATATACTCATACCAAACCAGAATGAGTGGTAGAGAGAACTCCAGCTCCACCAGAAGCAAAGTTAACTCCATTGCTAAAATCAGCATGTGGTTGCAGGTAAGGAGGAATTAGGGGCAACTTGGCGTATTCAGCTGCGTCACCACCATGTTTTTTCAAATTATACAAAACAATTGATTGATGTCATGCAATTGCAAAACCAAAAGAGAAAGTCTTTTTTGCTTAAACATATGAAAACAATGAATAGAACTCTTTCTAGCATTAATATTTTGACAATTAAATAAGAATAGTAGAATGGAGAATTATGGTTAATCACCTATGAAATCAACGATAGTACGACCATCGGAGAAGCGACCAGTTGGTTCCTGGAAGAAACCATTTTGAGCATATGGTTTATAATTTGCTGTGTTATCAGGGGTGGTCTGAATATAGTTGTTGTTTCCCGCATCCACGGTGGAGTCTCCAAAGATAAACAAAGCTGTTGCTGAAGGAGAAGCTGTTGCCTCACTGCAAACAAATAGAAGAAGAAAAAGAAGGGTCCTCATGATCACCAAGAAAGGTGAACAACTAAAGTCAACTTTCCTCATAGTTATTGTACAAAATTAAGGACTCATGAAAAAAGGTAACCTATTGATGATGGATCATTTTTCGGTTTATATACTAATTATAACAGCGTTAAAATTTGATGATCCCCCAACTTTGAAATTATCAATGGTCGATACAAACCAGTGACAGAGAAAGCTACCATATTTTAAGAAGCTCTATGCACTGCTTTTTCTTTGGTTGTAGTTACTAACAGCCGTAAGGAGGTGATACTCATTCAACTGTATATTTTTATTGGGTCTTGGTCACCTACTAAATAGAAATATTCCACTATATTTTCCACCAAATGCCTCTCTAACTAATTAAAAGTTGGAGACTTCTAGGTAATTTGATACGTTCCTCTCTTGCTCTCACATTTGAGCTGTTCCGTGGTACTCTAGGAAGGCAAAGAACCGATATGTTAGATGTGATAATATCAAACAAAGACCTTTTTTTCTTTTTTATTTTATTTTGGGAAAAAGCATATCAAAACTTCAACTTATAAGTTATTATTCCACAAAGAATATATTATACCTTCTCTGTCTCAATTTGAGTATCTACTTTTCCTTTTTAGTTTGCTCCAAAAAGAGTATTTCTTTCTATATTTGATAACTCTTTAATTTCAAAATTTATTTTAGACCACAAAATTTAAAGACACTGGTCCACATTACACTCAACTTTGACCCAAGTTTTTCTTTAGTATTTTGAATTTTTAACTTTTTTGGCTTATAATACTTTTTTACGTAACTTTCACATATGCAAGGCTTAGTTTAAGATTTATGAAGAATCTATATCCAAATTTGCGGTATTCACTGGCTAGTCTAATATCGCTAGTACTATTTTAGCTTCGATAATTCCTTCAGCTCCTTCATGTTCTTGTTTCCTTTGTCATGTGCATAGACTTACTAGTTACTTGCGTGCAAAGTAAATAAAGTCTTCAAGATTTTCCATTCGTAGTGTCAATTTCTCTTTATAAAATTTAATCAATTAATGTTATTTCTTGCTTATTCTTGATCTTACTGAATCTCTTTTACACAAATTTTTAGTTACTTGGGCACAAAGTATCTTATATCATAGAGTTCTTTTCCCTTGTTTCTATGCAACTAAATAATATCCACACGTAAAATTTTCCCCTTGCATCTATGCAACTAAATAATATCCACCCATAAACTGCTACATCTACAATCCATCCCAGAGTGAAATATTCAAGCTAACAACCCTGAATCTTTCCCCAAGAACGCCTTCTTATGAACTTGCAAATTTCTGATTCATGGTTACTTGGACACAAAGTATACTTTCATGTCTTTCTCTCTCTGCAAGAGAGCCGTTTTCCTCTCTCCACGTGAGAGCCATTTTTTTCTCTCTTTATGAGAGCTAGATCTCTTGTTTTAATACAAGCCTTATTTTTTGCCTCCTTTTTTTCACAAAGTTCCATCTTTTTTCACTTAGAATTTTTAATACCAAAATGGCTTCTTCCTCACAATCAAATATTGACAGTACACCACTAGAGGAAAAATGTGCGGAGTTGAATATAAATGTTTCTCCAGTTGAGTTGGATTACGTTGATGATGAAGATATTGCCGAGTATGACAAACAGGAAAATAAACCACAATTCTATATCATCAGTCGGGTGCTTACTGATAGAAATGTTGCACTCCGATCATTTCAAGACACGATGGGAAATGTTATACGGCCAATAGAAGGTATGATAATGAAAGAACTTGGGAATAATATTTTTGCCTTTCAATTTTTCGATGAGTTGGATTATGAGAGAGTCTTGGCCGACTCTCCCTGGAACCATGCAGAACCCCATTATCATGAGGCCACTCTTTCCGGGCCAGAACCCTAGACATGTCGAATTGACACAATTGAATATTTGGGTACAAATACACGGTTTAGTTAGCGGACTGAGATCTGATAAGGTTATTCGAGACATTAGGAATACCATCGGAGTCTTTATCTCAGCGGATTCAAAAAATCATTACTCTATTTGGAGGGAATATATGCGAGTTAGGATTGACATCGATATACGCAGTCCGTTACGAAAGAACATAAAGATTCGGCGACCAGGGGGAACATGTATCGAGGTTACCTTTAAATATGAGCGGCTGGGAACTTTTTACTTTTATTATGGTGTTCTAGGCCACACTGATAAGTTTTGCCGAAAGCTATTTCAAGCCCGAGAAGCTGATAAATCACAATTTTAATATGATATATCTTTACGAGCAGAATGCTGATCCTCGGATATTAGGAGTTCCAGATGGATACGGACGGAGGACTGGATGGAAAAGAATGAAACGACAAATATAGAAGGCAGGTATGGAAAGGCTAAGGAAGAAAGTCAGGGAAACTTCAGACAAGAGCATACTGGGAAAGAAAAAGTGAGGTATGAGGGAGTAGAAAGAGGAAAATCTCCAGAAAATTAGGGTGGAGAGACTACTTGTAAAGAGGATAGGGAAAATGAATATGGTAAGGGAGAGAAGTAGGTGATGGTAAATAGAAGAGGGAATGACGGGGGTAAATGGATAGAGAGCACTAGTGTGGAGACCAATGCGAATATGAAAGTAATTTTGAGAAATTCTGCATTAGCTCCCTTAGATTAAAAAAAAAAAACTTGACGAGGTGGAGGCCTTGAGTGTTGAAGATGGTCCAAAAAACTTGCTAGTGGCAGGTCCTGTTTCACAGGCCCGCCAGACTCAATGAGTTCATTATGTTGGAATTGTCGTGGGCTTGGGAACCCACAAACAATTCAAGTACTGAAGGACATGGTCTCTTCAAAGCAGCCCACTATCATTTTTCTCCAAGTGACGAAGACTGGTTGGGCCACTTTAGATCAAATTTGAGCTCAACTAAATTATGAAGGATTTTTTGTTGTGGATCCAATAGGATCTAGTTGGGGACTGGCACTCTTGTGGAAGGAAAAAAAATTCTTGCTTACCACAAGCAACTCATTGATGTAGAAGTTCATGTTCCTGGTATTCCCCCATTTCGTTTTACTGGATTTTATGGTTACCCAGGGTCACATCAAAGACGTGCATCATGGAATTTGTTGAAGTCTCTGAAAGACAAATACACTCTCCCATGGTGTATCCCTGGTTATTTTAATGATATACTTGACTACGGGGACAAACTTGGCCGGATACAACAACCAGAATGAAGGATAAATGGGTTTAGAGCGGAGATAAGCTTTTGTAAACTTTTTGACCTTCGCAACGTTGGTAATCGCTTTACGTGGGAAAGATGTAAAAACACTCGAAACTAGGAAAGAGAGAGGCTAGATCGCGCTATGGCAACAAGATATTGGCAAAAAACCTTTCCAAATGCCAAAGTGTTCCATATTGAATCAGCAACAAGTGATCACGCATGTATCTTTTTAACATTAGGCATAAATGTTATCTGCTATGCTGCAAAACCTTTCTGTTTTGAAAACTCATGGATGAGAGAGATTGATGTTAAGCAAGCAGTCCAAAGAGCATGGGAACATGGGAAAGGTCTACCCATTGACGAAATAATAAAAAGTTGTGGTGACTATCTTCTTGAATGGGGAAAGAACAAAAAACAACAGTTTAAGGTCAAGTTAAAGCAATCCAAATCACAGATGACAAGATATAGAAACAGCTCACAGCCATACCATATGCATCTATTTAATTCAGCTAAGGAGGCTTACATACAGGCACTTGAACAACAAAATATCTACTGGAAGCAGTGAGCTAAACAACATTGGTTGAGAGAAGGTGATACCAACACAAGATTCTTCCATATTATGGCCTCAAATAGGCGAAAGAAAAACACATTCACACAATTGAAAGATGGGTTGGGACAGTGGTGTGGGTGAGATAATAGATTACAAGATGTGATTACGGATTTTTATGACACTTTGTTCACTTCTGAACAAGGGGCTACGGACGCAGTTCTTGACTTGATCGAGAGTAAGGTGACAACAGAGCATAATTTATCTTTCAGTAGAAATTTTACAGCTGATGAAGTGAAGAAAGAAGTTTTCTCTATGCACTCAGACAAGGCCCCAGGACCTGATAGCCTAAATCCAGGCCTTTTATCGCAATTTTTGGTCGGCGGTGGTTAAAGATCTTTCAGACACAATTTTACAGTGTGTAAATGGCAGTGGCAACATACCTGACCAAAACAACACCAAAATTGTTTTAATCCCAAAAAAGAAGCAACTTAAAGCTGTGTCTGATCTTAGGCCTATATCTCTGTGCAATGTGATTGACCGTATTGTTTGTAAAATGATGGCAAAGCTGATGAAGTATTGTCTAAACGATATTATCTCTGAGGCTTAAAGTGCATTTATTCTAGGTCGATTTATTATTGATAATGTCATGATTTCATTTGAGATAAATCACTACTTGAAGCAGAAAACACAAGGAAAATTAGGATTTGCGGCTTTGAAAACTGACATGAGCAAGGCTTATGATAGAGTAGAGTTGGATTACTTAAAGAACATTATGCTCAAGCTTGGTTTTCCTATGGAGTGGGTCTTGAAAGTCATGAGAATCTACGGTTTCATACAGAATATCAGGTAGGGAATTTGGAAACATTATTCCATCAAGAGGTTTATGCCAAGGTGACCCATTATCACTATATTTGTTCATCATTGTGGCAAAAGATCTCTCGAAACTCTTGAGATTTCATACACAACGTGGTAGCTTACATGGTGTCAAGATTACACCGGATGCTCCCCCTATCTCACATTTCTTCTTTGCAGATGATGCACTTTTTTTCTTCAAGGCCAATGATTGTGAAGCAAGTACCATTAAAAATTGCCTTATGATCTATCAGCAAGCGTCAGGCTAACAGGTAAATTTTCATAAATCGAAGATCTTTTTAGCAAAAACACTAATGAAGAAATAAGAGATTCAATTGCAGCTATTTTAAATCATCCAGGACAATATCTTGGGCTGCCAGCTATTGTGGGTCGTAGCAAGAAGAAGGTCTTCAGTATGATCAAAGCTTCAGAGTTGGAAAAGAGCAGTCCTATCAAGAGCAGGAAAGGAGATTCTGTTGAAGACGGTGGTACATGCAATACCAAATTATCTTATGTCCTTTTTTGCATTGCCTATAGACATATGCGTTGTTATTAAACGAGCTATGAATGATTTTTGGTGGCGCAATGGAGGTGGTAAGGAATCAAGAATTAAATGAATTTCATGGGAGCGGTTTAGCAAACATAAAAGTGACGGTGGTATGGGCTTCCGAAGACTCCAACATACAAACACATCACTATTAGCCAAGACAGGCTGGACTATATTGACTCGGCCAAATGCTCTTGTAAATTGACTTCTTGGTGCTAAATACTATCGCAACTTCGACTTCCTTAGTGCAGGTGAGGGATCAAATCCTAGCTTTATTTGGCGATCACTTTGTGCGGCGAAATACCTTCTCCAAAAGGGTTGTGTTAAGAGAATTGGGAATGGACTAAGTACACGGATATACAGCGACCCATGGTTACCAACGGGCCAATCCATGTTTGTCAAAAGTGCTCCAAATAATGAGTCTCTGAATCTTTATGTGGCGGGCTTGATAAATAGTGATATAAAAATATGAAAACTACATCTCTTGGAAACTCTCTTTACTATAGAGGAAGTAAATTGTGTTAAATCTATTCCCTTTAGATTTACATTCCAGGATGATCGTTGGATGTGGAGATTAGATATACAAGGAAAGTACACGGTTAAGAGTGGGTATTTGATGCTACAAAGGGATGAGGTTCCTAATCAGGACGGCAATATTTGGAAGAAAATTTAGAAGTTAAAAATGCCACTAAAATTCCTAAATTTTGCTTGGCGAGCGTTGAAAGGAGTACTACCCACAGGGGATAATTTTCTTACTCGAAAGATCATTCAAAAAAATGTGTATCCTACGTGCCTCCAAGAAACCGAAACCACATTTCATTGCCTAGTACAATTTGATGCAGCAAAATAGGTATGGCTGAAATCTTCTTTGGGGTGGCGGACGGTGGGGAGCTCGTTACTAGAGTGGTTAATATCATTGGTATAGACTGTGACGCGTGATCAACTTCATGAGACTATTATGCTCCTTTGGGAGATATGGAATGCTCGCAACAACTTGATCTGGAATTGGAAAAAACACGACCAAATACTGTTATACATAGAGCCGTCAATTCTGGAAAGAATGGAAAGCAACACGTATTAATGGTGATTCTTGTTTGATACCTGAACAAGATTTTTAAGTTAAATGGTTTCCTCCAGATCCGGGTACTCTGAAATGCAACATTGATGCATCTTATGATATTCACACTGGAAGAGCAGGGGCTGGTATGCTAATCCGGGACACTCATGAAAATTTTATTAGGGATTTTGCTCGCCATTAGAGGCTACATCTGAAGCGCTAATGACAGTAATTCTTACAGTATGGGAAGCATTAAGTTGATTAAAGAACTACTATCACACATCCCCAATTGTTATTGAAATGGATTGTTTGATAGCCAAGAAAGCATTGGATAAATCTGAGAGCGACAATTCATACTTTGACATTATTGTGCAAGATTGTAAAGCACTCATATGTGACTTTACATCTATATCCTTGTCTTTTGTTAAACGGTCAGCGAATCAGTGTGCCCACGTGTTAGCTAGGGCTGCAGGTTCTATGTCCGATGCTATGGAGTAGATCGCGCATCCCCCATCTTTAATTCATGATGTACTCAGTTACGATATAAATTTTAATTAAGTTGATTGCTTCTTTATATATATCTAAATTTTCGGTCAAAATGAAGAACTTTGACCGTTGTACTTGAACTACTCCTATAACATCTATGAGGGACGGAGGAAGTACTATTTTTAGTGTTATGGACTGTTGTCCCTAGGGTAAACTCTTGTTCTCAAATGTGAAGTAATTAAGTGTCGACTTGAACCACTTAAAAAAAACAACCAACAATTATAAATTTCAGGAAAAGTAATCATATTTTAAAAAACGTATTTTCTTAAGACTAGTCACATGAAAAAATTTTGAGAATTTAAACTATACTCAAGAAAAATTTCATTATTTTAGTTTAAAGTTTCAGAAAATTTTCCTGTAGCTTCATATTTGAAGTCCTAAGATATTTTCCTTGGACTTTTGAAAAAGAAAATTTCCTAAGACTTCATATTTAACCTTCCTCAAAAAAAAATTCTGGAAATTTAAAATTTAGTTCAAAATTCCATGAAAATTTTCTATATTTTTTCATATTTCTTAAAAGAAAATTTACACCACATGACTATCCTAATAGCTAAATTACAAAAAATAACAATAGTTTTACAGTATTCACAATACATAAAAATAGTTTCACATAATTACCCTATATACCACTTTCTCATTTCCCCCCTCCCCAAACATAAAACCCTAATTTCGTCCCCTCTCTATCCTTCTCTCCCCTTCTCCACCATCCACCCATCCGCCGTCGTCTCCCCTTCCCCTCTCTAGCGACCAGCAGCGACGTTGTCGCCGTTCCTTGCAGTCACGTTTCTTCCCCTTTGCTGCGGTGCTGCTGCCGCCGCAGTGCAGCGGCGTTGCTGTACTACAGTGGCATGCTGCTCCGATCTGTGTGTTTTCGGTGGAACTAATCCGATTTGCTCTCTTTTTCTTTTTTCTTTTGTATGTGTATAGTATGTATATATTTGTATTTTTTAATAAAATACGTATATTCTTGTATTTTTTAAATACGAATATTTATTTCTCGACTTTTGTATGTGTATGTTGGTGTATATATATGTATGTTGTTATATGTTTGTGTATGTGTATGTATGAAGTGATAAAATAATTTGGATGTTTTTTTTTGTATATCCTTGTATGTTTGTGTAATTTTTGTATATTGTGTATGTTTGACTATATGTAAATTCGAAATAATAATTTATATAAAGTTTCATGTGTATATATGTATATATTTTGTATATTTCATTTTGTAGATAAAAAAATAAAGCCGGTGGCTGACCGGCAGCGACCGGCACCCGGTGACTGGCAACGTGCTATAGTATAGCAGTGGGCAAGGGAGAGGGGTAAAATCCGAATTTATATGATTTAAATGGGTTTTGTATATAATATGTAAAAAAAGTATTGTTATTTTTTGTAAAGTGGTATAGTGTTGGTATGTTTTGTAATTTTAGTATTAGGATTATATATATTTTTAAGTCTCCCTTTCTTAAATGTGTATTATTTTAAAAGAATAAAATATTGACTAATTCTCATTTAGCGCGGTGCAAACAAACTGCATTGTCAACTTTTTACTTTGGGCAAGTGCACGAATAGCCACTTTTAACATTGCTATTTAAAGAACAACCTAAAAATTTGAAAGCCAAATACATATACATACCTTCAAATTTGGCATTAAATTTCATTCTAACAAATCATCTTTGTCTTGTGCCTACATATTCTTTAAACAATCCAAAGAACGTGTAGTTAATCGTCCATGACGGGGCAAGCGACCAATAAATGAGAGACAATATGTCAATATCCTTAGCCTTCTTTCTAATTTTTTCGTTTTCTTTCTTTTCTCTTTTTTCCTTTGTCATTCTCTCTTATGAAGACAACTCTTCTGAAATTTTGCTCGCCGGAACTTAATGCTGCACTGGAGTATTGAATTTATTGCTTAGTGAAAATGATTAATTAAAAAAAATGATCAATTGCTGTTTTTTTTTTTTTTTTTTTTTTTTTTTTTTTTTTTTTTTGCTTTGATAATCGGAAGTAGCATGCAACATGGTAAGCGATCGAAGGGGTGGACTTGGATAATATAAAACGAAATTTTCCTGTTTTCAAATGATTTGAGCCCTCGCTTTCAGGGTTCAATTGGTCCACAGTTCTTTGTGTATTCATCAGCTTCAAATTCCATAGCAAATGTGGCCAGTCCAATATTTGCATAAATTGACATGCATAAGACAACTATACTTTCTCTATTACTACATGGCCAGCTAGCAAATTGATGCAATTTAGAAAAGGAAAATTTACATCTTATGTTATACCTATACGGCCCCAGAAAATTCGATCAAAATGGTCATTTTTTAAAAAAATATCTTCAATACCTAGTCAGGGAAGAATATCTATACAAATATCCGGTAGGTATGTATATTGTATACCTTTTGGGGTAAACAATTACTCCTACCATTTTGTGTATCTGTATTTTCTAAAATATAATTTTAGGTTTTATAATAAAATTTGTATTTATTCGAGCCACAGACAATCGTTTATATCGAAATTTGATTGATTAATCTTTGCTTATATTACATACTAGATTAGCTAAGTGATCGAAATCAGAACGGACAATTGATGAATTATGTGTTTGTTCGATTGAAGTTAAGATAAGTGAACGAAGCAAGTTCTCAAGACAATAAGCAAACGAACAGTAGAAAATACGGGAGATAAATACGATGTTCAATCAAAGAAACGACGAGACCGTTTTACGATTATTAGTTATATGAATTATCTACCGCATTTTGTAGTTAATGACAATGAATCCCTTTGAGATTACAGAATAGAAATTAATAACCTAACTCGAGTCGATTAAAGAAGATGATGACAACCAAGAATGAGCAAGCAAAACGGCAACAATGACTAAGGGAACAAATACTAAATGAAAGCAATAAAATAAATAAATAGGTAAATCTTATTGATTGATTGGGTGTTTGTGCTCCAGTATGGAAGATGAACTTCGTCCGCTCCGAAGCAAAGCAAGACCAAGTTTCAACAAGGCAATAGAACCGTCGCACCCGATTTTGGATCCAGATTTGACTGGGTGAACTCGTTGGAGTTTAGCTTTTTGGAGTCGCCACCTAATATAGTTTCTAAGAAGTATTAGGTCACCTATTTTGTTTCTAGCCAATTTTAAGAATTATCTCCTAAACTTAATATACGAACCAGAAATTCTAGGTAAGAGGTTCAAATAAACTCGAGAGGAAGGGGTTATGCACCTCTCGAGCCCCACCAAATGTGGTTACCGGCCGGACTTTAAAATTGGAATTCGAAGCAAATTAATTAAACTAACTAAGCAATAAAACGCTTGAATATTTAGACTATTATACAAACACTAAATATTTATTTCTTCTAAAAGTCAAGCCTTGTACCTTGCAAAACAAACAAACGAGTTAGTAGGAATTGCAAATAAAATTAATAGAATGAAATTTAAATCAATCTAATGAGTTTGAATATATATTTTTTTTTGAAAGGTTGTCTTTTGGTAATTTCACCATGATGTACCTCGCAAAAAAAAATTGTAAAAGAAATAAGTTAATAAATAATAATATTAATAATAATGCAAGTAATAAAAATGCAATAATATTAGTAGATAATGTGAATAATGATAATATTAATAAAAGGATTTTTCTTCTCGTTGTTCTCTTTCAAAAAAACAAGACATCATCTCTTGTCCAATTTTCCT
Organism: Petunia x hybrida; assembly: GCA_037355625.1. NCBI lineage: Eukaryota > Viridiplantae > Streptophyta > Magnoliopsida > Solanales > Solanaceae > Petunia > Petunia x hybrida. The sequence continues at coordinate 27,385,333 of JBBBVM010000041.1, forward strand.
CGTAAAATACAAAGAAAATAAGTTAGCAGAAATAGTAATAATAATAATAATAATAATAATAATAATAATAATAATAATAGTTTTAAAATAAAGGGGAAAGGGATTTTTGAAAGTGTCGGCTCAGGTGTGTATTGGGTGGAAGTTAGGAACGTCGATACGGCTGCAAACACGCCGGCCGGTCGTGTTGCCATGCCAAGTACCGGTCTCGTCACTCCATCACCGGCTCGTTTGTAGTAACGACTTATACACGTCATCATAGCTTTTTGTTTTAGGGGGACGTGAGAATGGGACTGTAGCATCTTGTTCAAATCAGTAGGCCTCAAATAAATAGTTATTTTCCTTGGCTTGAGCTATGTTCATATCAGCCACCAGAAATGCCAAAGAAGACTGTAGTTTCTCCAAAAGAGGAAAGAGCACATCTGCAATACTCAATTTAAATCAGTAGCTCGATAACAAACTCATTGTAAAAATAGGTTCAGAAATAATGGACATAATAATCAACTAAACATATACCCAGGACCAAGTATAGCACATGTTCCAAGCTGGTCAACGAGAAAAAGAAAACCATCTGTTACTATAACAAACAAAAAGATCAAACATCTCCTTTATCAATTTCGACCACCAGCAGCAAGCAAAGGGCTTATAGAAGACCTGCAAAACTCATAAGAAACAATGATATGTACTTCCCAAATGAATGAAACAAGGGCAGAAAAATAGAAGTCAAAGAGCAGATTAGCCGGGAAACCCCTGTTCCGGTGAGAAACAAATAAATGAAAGCGAGTCAAATCACGGCCAAAATGGGGGAGGAGCGACTGCTACGATATTCTCCGGCAAGGAGACACCACAGCATCGCTGCTACTCAGACCCATTTCCGTTGGATTTTCGATCGACGATGCCGTATTTCTCTGATTTTCTAGTAATTCAAACCATGGTGGTGGTGGTGGTGGCTTTACAGCCGCTGATTCGAATTACGAATTCCCCTCCCCGATCTCCTTCCCCTCTTTCCCGATCTGCGACTCTCCCACTCCCCTGTTTCCCTTTTGGTTTTTAATTTATGCGTGTGTGTGAACTGATTTTGATTTGGGTTTCGTCGAGGTGTATGGGTCGCGTGGATGATCGGAGAAGAAAAGAATTGGAGGGTGTGTGGTTTGATGATGTCTGTCGTTGTTAGAAGGAAGGAAGGTGAGGGAGTATTCTGATGTTTTTGTGGGGAAGAAGACAATCCAAAAAGAGTGGGGTCTGTCCGTGTATATACTGTGAAAAGGAGACTGAAGGGCGGTGGTGCAATGGGTGAGGAGAAGACGAGGGGAAGGGGAAGGATGTACTGAAGAAGGAGATGGGGGTCCTGCTGAGAAGAAGACTCAAAAATCTCTGTGGGTCTGCCCCCTATCGTGTACTGTATTGTAGAGTCAATTTTACAAGGAAGGGTTAGAAAAATAGCTGTTGGGGTGGGAGCAGTTTTGGAAAATTATAGTTAATTTTTTGGGAATTAGGAGGAGAAGATTAGGAAGCGATTTGTAAAAGATTTGAGGATGATTTTGAGCTGATTTGGGGAAGTTTGAAAAGATATTTTTCAAAATTTAAATGCATATGATGTATTTGGTTATGAGTTTGGTCCAGGTTCAAAATGAAGGATTTGAAATAATGAAAAGGAAATTGTTTTGAAATGTAAATAATGAGAATATCCGAATTCAAAATAATTCTAACCAAATAATCGGTGATGAATAAAATTTGGGACGAATATTTAATTGGACTGATAATTAACAGGTGCAATATGAAATAAATAAAATAAAAATACAAATACGTACGTATATTATATAGAATAAAACAAACAAACAAAAGTAAAATGCACACACAAAGCAAATTTAGGATACAAATTAAATTGATTAAACATAAATAACTGCAAATATTCATTAAATGCATTAAATTGCACAAAAAGCAACAATTATCTATTAAATTATATAATTGCACTAAAATTGCAGAAACATCCACATTTCGACAAGTAGCCTAAATAATGTAAAATTAAGTAATATAGCCACATTTACGTATGTAATATATAAGTAGGGGATAACGCACGTAAATGCATGCTTTCTAGTGCACATTTTGCACAAATAGTCGAATTGCACCTTTAAGTTAAATTATAGCCAATTTTAAAAAAAGGAGGGACAAAATTGGGTATCAACAAGAACAATGGTAGAGAGTGGAATAACAGCAAAAGTAATCTGTGATAGCTAGTAAAAAGTATTTAAGTGCTTAATAAGATTGAATTTCTCAGAAGAACATATATAAAAATACAAAGGGGAGGGGGTAAGCTCTATTTATAGTTGTGATGTCCTAGTCCTAGTGAGACTCCCTTGTTTGCACGTCCCTCCATCACCTATCAGCATGTTTATCCACCTTTAACGGCCTCCCAAAAAAAAGGGGAATAGTTAGAGATAAGACTTATCTCCTATTACCGATCGGGTACTTATCCGTAACAGTTGCGACCAAATCTTCGATCGGTTGATCCTCTCAAGCCTCCATTGTTATTCAGCTATTCTTGGGGAAGTTGTTGCGTACTTGACTATGATATTTATACTATGTTCGTCATGCCACCGGTCACGTGCGACAATTGTGCGTCTGGATTTTGACCAATACAAATAGTCCCCCCGATTGCTGAGTGAGTGTCCGCGTAAGCTTGGCAAGTGGTCTGAAATTTTGGCGGGAAAATATGTGGTGCACCTTTGACCGAGTATTTCAAACACCGATTGTCACTTCAACTTCCCATCAAAGCCACATGTATTAGTTCATGCGGCGGTTACTCTTCGTCGATTGCCGAGGTAATCATTACCTACTTCTCTATATAAAGCCATCATTTGTCTCTCTTTGAACTTTACAACCTTTTCAAGCTTTGCATCTCTTTTTTTTGTTCAACCCATTTATCTTCGTTGTTGCTTCGCCTGAAAACCGCCACCCATAACCATCATCTTTCACAGAACACCTAAAAACTTTGCTATTATCAAATGGCTCCTTTAGATATCACCTTATCGCATCGTTCTGATGCCGGGGACACTGTTCTAGAGGCAACTAGAGATCACACCATACCACCGACGTGGCGGAGCCATTGCAAGTCGATAATAAGAAGAAGAAATTGAAAATAAAAAAGCCTACCCCACTGGCGAGACCTCATGAGATTATTCCAAAGGATTTAAAAATGAACAATGATTGCAGCATCTCAGTCCAGACACCTCACCAAGTGACCACTAAATTCAGTGTTCCGGTTTAGTGAAGTAACTTGTGTTGTTAGGCCTAAAAATATGGATAAAGTTAAAGAAGACTGCGGATGGAGGGACATAGAGGCTGTTTGCTCTGATATCGGAGCCAAGCTTCTGTATTACCAAGCTGGTTATTCGACCGTGCTGACCTATCTATTCATGGGTTTTCACTTCCGGTTCACCCGGTCATAGGATCCCTATGCTGATTGTACAACGTTTGCTTAAGGTAACTCGCACTGTCCGTTTTGAGGGCGGTAGCTATGATAGATTATTTTTGTACAGAGACCAATCAAGGTTTCTATGTTAACCATGTTTTGAACCTTTACATCCTTAAGATATACAAGGGCGAATCATGTATTTTGACAAAAAAAGGCGCCCGTGGACTGATTTCGAACAATGACGACAATATTCGTCATTGAAATCGTCGTTTTATGTATATCCCAACACGCTTGTTAGTTGCGACCGGAAGTCCACCATTGCTGGAGCGATGGAATCCTACTCGTAAGTTTTTTTTTTCCATTTTTGTTTGACACTTCCCATTTGCCATTTCTGATTTTTTGTGTTCATTATTTTGCTGAATCGGGTGAGAAAGTTGCTGTCGAATGGGTCACCGATTTCATAGGTTGGGTGACAAAAATTACTCAAAAATTCACCGATGAAGAGAGAATATGGAAAAAAGTTGCTTCAAAGAAGAAATATGTCGCATCCACCCACCTTAAGCGTCCGAATTTTTCTTTAACAAATATTTTGTGAAGCCATCTTAAAAAACAAAATCTTTTCCATTGCAGTTATCAAATGGGATGACGAAGAGCTGGTGGTGGCTGCGGAAGCTGACGAGCCTTCGGCCATTAGAGGAGGAGGGTAGATGAGGCGAGCAAACCAATGTTGACACCCAATTTTGTTCCTCCTATTTTTCAATTTATCATACAAACTTCGGAAAATGCAATATTAATTTTTCAGACAAAATTGCGTCAATTATCATGCATTTATCTATATTGTTCTTATCGCCAATGCCTTATCTATATACATATATATTTCAATGTGATTACATTACATAATTACATCATTTAGGTCGTTTTCAAAATACTTGCACGATTTTGTAACTATCTATGCGATTTATACACTTGAATATCCATTTTACAATTATTTACACTTAATTAATACTATCTAAATTCATTCATAATTATTTTGAATCAGTTATTATTTTCTCCTAAATCCTCAATATTATTCCCCATATTTTATTAATTATTCTCTCATTTATTAGTATTTTTAAGCTAATTATTGGCCAATTATACCTACATATACACTAGAGATACACTAATATACAATCTATACGCATGATACATATACACCTCACATTATTTAGGGTCCACACATACACACATTAGCCACGAAAGCACCTGTGGCACCTTCCCAGCCAATCACATGTCCACGTCAACCCCCACTACATCTCTTCTCATTTTCCTTTAACCAAACCAACCCTAAAAACATTTCTCCTACTCCTTCCAAAAACACAGCCATCGCCCAAACCCCCTTCCCTCTCTCCCACTTTGCCCAAAAAATGTCCAGATACACCACAAATCCACCACTGCGATTCCACCATTCACGCCGGTGTTGACACCCAATTTTGTCCCTCCTATTTTCAAAATCAATAGTTCTTGAATTTTGTACACAATTGCGTATTCACTCTTGCCTTGTCCATTTCTTTCAAATTACCTTCTTGTAATAGCCCGGCAATTGAGGCCATTTCAAAAGTGTCCGTCTCAACTCATAGCTATTTCTACAACTATTGCAATTACTCCTGTTTTTGACAAAATTATCCAAAGTTATTTTAAGCCTCAAAATTACAATTTTAATGCATTTTAGCCTTCCCAACATTTTGAAATTAATTCCCTAATTTTTTTATATTTTTTAAATCCATTTTATACTATTTTTATACCTATTTATACACCAAATATACAATATATATATACATAAATACATATATATACATATATTACACGTCAGATACACACATCAGCCATTTTTTGCACGTCACCTGCCTACATGGCTTGATCCTGGCCGTCCACGACATTAATCCAATGGCCAGAAATCAAGTTTCCATTTTTATTACACAAACACCCCCAAACCCTATTTCCCCTTCTCCCTCAGCCGCCACTCTCCTCTCTCTCTCTTTCTCTCCTTGGTGATTCAGATTGCCACCCTCTTCGATCATCTTTCTGGCCATTTTAACCGGAGAAAATTGGGAAAAATGATATTTCCATGATCCTCGCAATGTCCGCTGCAAAACCTTGGTACTATTTGGGTGTTTCGACGGAGGCCAAATTTGACCTCTCGTCGATGGGGGTTACTGTCACCGGAAAAGGTACGTCGTGGTCGATTTGCTAAAATTACATGACACCATCGTAGGAAAAAGGAAAACCCCCTACGCATGACCGGAGTTGGGTCAATTCGAACCCGATTCAAAACCTAAATGGGTAATCTTCCATCTTCTTTTTGACATTTTAGATTTATGTGAATTCATGCCAGTACTTGCCTATATTTTCTATGTACCAGCGTGATTATGTGTTATTTGCTAATTAACTAGTTAAAATCCATGTGATCATTATTCTTGTTAATTCAATGGTTCAAGTTAAATATTTCCTTGCATTCTCACATGTCTGAGTGACATATACTCATCGTTCATGCCTTAAGCCATCTCTGTTAGTTTTTGAGTGTAAATCAAGGGCAATTCATGATTCGTCTATGTTCATTCTTGCTTGTTGCAATGAATTCAGTCTCATACTCTGTCAAAGTGCGTAATTCTCATGGTTATGTTCAAAATCTGGGTGATAACCTATTAGAAGAATCTAGACTTGTTTGAAATTGAATCTGTGATTGAAATTGTTAATGGAAATCTGTTTAGCAAATTGAATAGTCTCAATTAGAATTTTTGATGGAAATCTGTTGGGGGTAATTAGGAGATTTTCAGGCCTAAACGAGTCTATAACAATCTTACACAATTATGCTCGAACCTGGATGTATTACTGACCAAAGGGAGGAATTATATTTGTTAAAAGGTTTGATTTGCCTTAGGTTTAGGGTCTGATTGAGCTATACTTGGAAAGTCCACTTAAGTGGATCCCTTTAATTATGGGAAGAAATAATCCTTTGCCTTTTGTGTCCTGCGTTTGAATTTGAACCCCTACTTCCCCTCACCTATATAAACAGGCTCTATTAGCCAAGACAGACACAAAGTTTTCTGGTATCAACACCCAGCATACTCATTACACTCACACATTGAGCTCTGCAATATTATTCATACACAGAAACATCTAGGATACATTCTCCTCTTTCCTTTTTGCTTTTCAAAAATCATTAGAAGACTCTTGCTATTATTTGCTTTCTGGTCTGGATATCTGCAAGTGTTAAACATCACTCATGGCTCTGTTCACTTGTTCTAAACACCACTGAAGGTATCCCTTTCTCTCCATTCTTGACTGCATGTTGCCTTTAGTCTAAAAACTTGTCTTTCATTCTTGACTGTCTTTGTTTGAAACTGCTTATGTAATGATCTTTCATACTCTGTTTGCACTTGTTTAAGAGGTGACATACTTGCCCTCCCCTCATTCTACCTTTATAAGTGTCTGTTCAGGGCTTCCCTTTTGCCCTTTGTGGTAACCCTTTCACACAGAAACTGTGAGGATATCCTGAAGGGTATACCAAGGTTTTATTACAGGTTTTGGCCATTACTCTGACCCCAGTGAGGGGTTCTACTCGTCTGTTGGTTTCAGGCCCTGTCAACCTGGCTTTGAGTCCTAAACTTGAACTGTTAATCTATCTTGTTAGCTGTATTATGCAATGCTTACTTAGGTGCAAGTCTGGGAGTCTTGACTATGTCTAGAATAGCCTACTCTTTGCCTGATAAACCATACCCCTTAGAAACTGTCCCCTTTATGTATATTCATTAGGTTTCCTTTCTGTATTTGCTTAAAACTGGGCACACAGTTGCTAGACTGTTTGAATGGCTACCCAGGAGCCTTTCCTTCTCCCTTACCTCCTTATGTGCTGCATCATCCATATCTACAGCTCTTCTTTCTTGAAAATTGAGTGTTATGACAAATTATGTCACACCTTTGGAACCTGCATGCTTCTTAAACTATAATGCTACTGCCTATAATACGTCTCACAGGTTTTGATTATTTGAAAACATGTTTTATGATGATCAAACTGGAACTTTAATTTAAAAGGAGGCTATTTGTGTTATTTAAGCCTAAATTGAATTATTTCTGAAAAATAGAATCCGCCTCTATTTTGTATGAATAATCTGGGCCTAGTAACGTTTTCAAAATAGGCCCTTTTTGTGCCTAAATCAATTTTTGACAATTACTTATGCTAGTGTATAGGGGTGTATAAAGCTTTGGGGTCGTTTATACACATTAAACATATTTTCTTAAAGCTATAACTATGATTTGGACCATATATTTGCGTGTATAATACTTATATGTATACTATTAAGTGTGACAGCCCTTTATCTGCATTTATGTGCTCTTCGTAGATCCGTTTTCCAAAAACACCCTTCTCTTTCTATATATATATATTTTCAAAATCTGACCCCACACAAAAAAGGCCATTAAGATTAGGGCTCGACAATTAATGACGAGTCACACCGACCCTAAATAGCCAATATTTTATTTTTCAAAACAAATCCCTTTGGTTACTTGCTAAAATCTGAATTTATTTACAAACATATACTATTTGTGCAAATCTTTTCTTGTGTAAGTTGCATATATAAATTGAAGATTGAACACCCTTTGGTATGTTGATAATTGTTAGCGATTAGGCGTCCAATGTTAGAAGTCATAATTACGATTGGGCTTAAATATAGGCCGAACATGAAAACTATTTGTGTGTGTGTCTAGATATGCTACATCTTTAGTTAAAATGTTAGACTAAATCTCCAAGTTAGTACACCTGATGATATATATATTTTTTTTCTCAAAATTAAGACTCGGACGGTAACCACTTTTCGTGGGGACTCGGGGAAGTGTCTAACACCTTCTTCCCCGAGTCATTTAGACTTCTTACCCACATAAAATCTCTGGAATAGAATAGTAGACCTTTTGAACTTTACTTTAGACATTAGGTGACCTAATAAGCCTTAGAAATTATATTAGGTAGCGACTCCAACATCTAAACTCAAACGAGTTCACCCAGTCAAATCCGAAACCCGAGTCGCCTCGAGTTGAATCCAAAATCGGGTATGACAGAATAGCGACTCCGGTGGGGATACTCAAAGTCCTAACCACAACGAGTCTTTATTTTTGGGATTTATTTAATTATTATCTTATTATTCATTATTATTATTGTTGTACTAACTTGGTTTCCTTTTTTTTGTTTTTTCTTTCACTTTATTTATTTGTTGTATTATGTGACATCTTGCATACTTCACTGATACTCCCCCACTCCTGGGAAACGATACTTCACACACACACGACGATTACGTGGATCCCACGGTCGCTTCACCATCAAAATACTTTTTAAGAGGGACATGTTGGAATATAGTTTGTCCGTGGTACAACTAGTAATTTCAAATAATCCCACTCCTTGGCCGTCCGCCTTAGGGAACCGTGTCTAGAATTACCCCACTCTTCTATTATAATGAGCATTCAAGCCGGCTTGTTTTCAACTTGTCTAAACTTTCTAAACAGGTTTTCCCACCCCAAAGGGACGTATGGACATGATTATGTGCATTTGAGAGAAAAGAAAAGAAAATAGAGAAAAAAAAGTGAGACAAGAATGAAAACGCATTTTGATTTGTTCAATTATTCTCAAAGGGAACGGGGTTTTAAATTCTATTTTTTCTTTATTTTTAGGTCACAATGAGTCAAAAATTTCATCGTTTTGGAATGACTACGGACGCACCTCCTTTGTTAACTAGTTGGTGGAGCAACTTGTCACTGGGAGATCAAACCGAAGTACGACAACACTTGGGTCATTTGGTCTCACTATTAGAAATGGAACCATGTAGGGAGATGATCGAAGCCTCAGTGTCATCTTGGGATGAAGAATTGAACGTGTTTATGCTTGGGGATCTTGAGTTAACGCCTTTGTTAGAAGAAATAGGGGGGTTTGTGTCACACTCGGGGTTAGACAAACATCGTTGGCAAGGGGGTCGCATACTAGCACCTAGCGTCCCCACAGCTGAGGAGTTTCACAAGAAGTTAGGGATGGTAGCAAGTGTGGACGTGAGATTTTTACAACAAAAGAAGATCCCTTTTTCTATTTTCACACTCGGTTTGGGCATTTGAAGGCATATGATAGTCATAAGAAGGAGTTCGAGTCCTATGGTGATTGGAGGAAGGCTAGACCACTTGCATTTGCTATTTGTTTCTTAGGAGTGATGGTTTTCCCCGAGAGTTCAATCACGACATATGTTCAAGACTTGTCATGGTTGCCGATGCAGAGTTCGATGGAATTGATGGTTACCGTTATACAATAGTTCCTATGATCGTAGCAGACATTTATCGAGCTTTAGGTTGTTGCAAGAAGGGAGCAAAATATTTCCAAGGGTGTAATTTTCTACTATAAGCATGGTTCAAAGAACATTTAAGGAAAGCGAGAGGTGTGCAAGCATTGTCCAAGCCGACCGGTTACAACTACTTGATTGGAGAACGGTACGGGGTTTCAAAACTCAAGAAGCCAAGCAGCACAGAGAAATGGGTAAAATTGTTCGAAAACATAACGGAGGACTCAATTCAGTGGATGTTCACTTGGTTTCCATCATCAGATTTCATCATTAGTTCTGAGAAGGCATCCTATGTGATACTTATGGGACTATTAGGTCTCCAACCTTACCAACCATTAAGAGTAATGAGGCAAGCAGGGAGGAAGCAAATCATACCATCGATACCAGACACAAAAGATTACCAGTTTGACTACACTGAAGATGTTGTTCCAAGGGTCAAGGGCATTAGGAAGTCATGGGTAGGGAGACAAGTCATGGAAGAAGCATCGCTAGCACCTGATGGATACAACACTGGATGCGAACCAAACTACAAAAACTGGTTACGCTCTAGTATAAAGGGAAATGTGGTAGTGGGGCCAAGTTGCGGAAATAACATAAGAGATCGTGAGGCAGAGGCTCAAATTCGGTACCGAGAGTTCATGTTGAAAGCCGTCAAGATGGATAAGGAAAACAAAAAAGAGATCCAAGTGTGGAAGAAGCGAACATTAGAACTAGAGGAAAAGATAGAGGCATTGGAAACAAAACTTGAACATCGGAGTGTGCAGAGGTAGACATCCTACACTTGGTAGCAGCCAAAGGACACTTAACCAAAGCTATGGAAGAAGTCAAGGAGATTACGCGAGAAGCAAAGAGGGCCAAGAAGGAAAAGGAGTGTGCTGCCTAGTCAAAGCGTCATTTTCATTTTTTTCTCTTGTCCTTTATTTTTTTCAAAAAGTTATCATGTACTGATTTTCAAAAGTTGGGGAATTTATGAGAATAATTGGCTACAAAAAGCGTATTCATTTTCTTTGCATAATGACAAACCTAGGAAGGCTATACGTCCTTGGCATGTAATAGTCCATTAGTAAACCTATGCCAAATGTCAAAATGGTTTTTAACCCGAAAAATGACAAATTGTATCACTGCATTGATTCGAAGAAACGTTTGCACAAAACATTGATTGTCTGTTTAAACATGATCAAAACTGTAAGGATGTTTTGATCTTTACCTTTTCTTGTTTTGTTTTCAGACTATGTCTGCAAAGGATGCTCTACAATTTGAGATCGTTTCCCGACCTCTTCACCTGATCAGACTTTGGTGAGAAGACTTGGCCGTTGTCAGCAAATCTCATGTTCAAAAGATGTTGGGAGAGTTGGTAGCTCTCAAAAACTACACTGCCATGACTGGTTTGGTTGAAGCTGCTACGCATTTCTTGGACTACAAAAGGGCTTTATTTCATTTCAATGGTTTCGAGCTGGCACCAATGTTAGAAGAATTTAGAGGGCTAGCAGGGTTAGAGCCTGGACCCGAGACTATGATTTATCCCCGAGACATGGAACCTAAGGAGTTCGTTGACTTGCTAAGAGCCCCTTATGATTCATATGTCGAGGGAGTGATTGATGGAAAAGTCACGTTGGAATACTTGCATTCTAGGTTTGGAGATCCAACACTTAGACACGAATGGAATGGGGCATGGGAAGTTCAAGATTGGGAGTAGACCGAATCCAATGCTTTCATCATTGCCTTTCTAGGAAGCATGGTTTTCCCCGAGAAGGGAGGAAAGATCGACATAAGGTTGGGAAGAGTAGTAGAGGGTTTGCGCAGAGGTACTTTCAAACGCCAAGTAAGTTTGGTTCCGATGATTTTAGGGGAAGTTTATAGGGACTTAACCAAATGTAGGAGAAGAGGAGACTTCTTCGAGGGATGTAATTTGTTGCTGGAAATATGGTTGATAGAACACTTGCATAGCATCCCTGTCAGCCCTATAGCACCAAAACCATCTTGGAACGGAGGGATCCGTTCACATAGCACTCGTATGGCCGGAACAGTGGCATGGAAATACCCCACAAGTATGGAAGGTTGGTACACCAAGCTCGAGGAACTGCAAGAGGTGCAATGGGTGATTGAAGATTATGTTGGCTTCGTTGTCTCCATACAAGGTCAAGACATTACTTTCTTGACATTGATTGGATTCCGAGAAACTTATCACTATGTTCCTCTAAGGATCCTTCGACAAGTAGGAATGACACAGCAAACCCCGCAGTTGACCAAGGGAAGAAGTTTCAACATTGACGTAAAAGACATCGAGCATCCGATGGTTCTCACCATATTGACAATGAGGGAGATAAAGCTTACTATGCAGTTTTGTCGTTGTCTTGACAGTAAGGTGAACCCCACAGCTACCCTGGCTTACCCTCAATGGCTCAGCGAAGATAAGACAAAGTATCGATCAAAGACTACACTGAAAAGGAAAGCTAAAGCTCCAAATGCTGCTGAAAAATACAAGAAGCTGAAACACGAGTTTGACCAAAGAAAGAAGGAGTTAAGGGTGACACAAGAGAGGGAGATGAGGCGACAATACAAAGATAATATTAAGGGGACGAGCTCAAATATTGGACTGGCAAGGTCATGACCGCAAGGCAAACTGCTGGGAATTTACAAGATTTGCTCAAAGGATGGGGAGAGTATTTGAAGACAGTACCACTGGAAGAGAAGGAAGCAAGAGGATTAGAAATCTACGAGTTCCTCGTAAAAGCTTTGAGTGACATGGAGGCTGGGAAAGACCTGCTGGAAACATTTGCTGATCCTCCGCTCATTAGCCTGGCTCACAAACCCAAGGAGGAAGCTAAAGAGGAGAAGGAAAAGGAAGACGTTGGAGCTGATATTTGAACTTGGAGTCTCTTTGCCTGGCACCTAGTCTAGTCGTATCGAGTCGAGTTGTCTTATCCTTTCTTTATTGTCGTTTTCATCTTAATCAAGTCATTAGCGGTTGTAATAAAGCTAAGCAAATTAAATAAAATTTCGTTATTTTTGGATTTTTAGACTGGTGATGATCATGTTTTTCCAAACGAAATGATGTGTTTGGTACAAACGTTACTTCGAATCCGCGATAGGCCTACCTCTGGCACAAAAGAGGTCCCATGCATGATAGGACGCGATTTTATTTAAACTAACGTATACTCACATTTTTTGTCTTCTTGTTTTTGATGTGTCAGTTCCCAAGTCCCTGATAGTTTGGTTTGTGCATTCTGGCCGCGCCGCAATACCGGTTGAGGTCTAAAGGATCGATCCCAACACCTCCCCAATTACCTACATGGACAAGGACGAGACGAAATATCATGGATGAGTTCGACCAAGTTGAAAATTGAACTCCTGAGAAGCAAGGCGTGGTCGCCTATGAAAACTACGGTAGGTTGGAACATAGGCTGCTTGAGTTGGAGAATAGGATCCTTTTGGCTCGTACTGATGAAATCACTGAACCAAACCAAACTGCTTGCCCACGACAAAGATCTACTTTACCCCGAAAGAGACATTCCTTATCCTACCCACACTTCACCACCAAAAGCACCACAAAACAACTTACCCGCCTTCACAATTGAAGCCAAAACCATCGCATCACCCACCAAGGACCATGAAATGTACGCATGGACTAAGGAAGACCAGACAGCACCAAAGAAAAAATCCAATGGCTGGTCGAGAAATTGAAATAACTCCAAGACACTAAGGGAACCCGAGGGCTAGCCTATGAGGACCTCTGCTTGTATCCTGACATGAAACTACCCGAAGGCTACAAGACACCCAAGTTCAACATGTTCGATAGCAGTGGAGACCTAATGGCTCATTTAAGATCTTACTGTGAAAGTTGATTGGGGTTGGACATGACGAAAAGATTCGCATGCAGCTGTTCAACCACAGTCTGACTGGAGATGCGCTAGTATGGTACTCTAAGCAACAAATAAAGAAGTGGATGAGCTGGGAAGCAATGGCTGGGGACTTTGTCGACAGTTTTGGATATAACACTGACGCTATGCCCGATCGGTTCTACTTAGAGAAGCTGAAGAAAAATCCCACTCAGACTTTTAGAGAGTTCGCAACTAGATGGAGGGCTGAAGCCGCCAAAGTCCAACTTCCCATAAAGGACACCGAGATAGTAGCGACTTTCATCCGCATACAAGAAGATGTTTGTTTCGACAAAATGCTGAATCTGCAAGACAAGAAGTTTGGAGAGTTGATAAAGATTGGTGACATGGTCGAAGATGGACTCAAAACTGGAAGGATTGTTAGCATGGCCGCATTACAAGCCGCTAACAAGGCACTTCAATCCGGCAGTACTACTACCTCAAGAAAGAAGAAGGACGACGTGTCCTTCCTGGCCGCATCATTTGACCACTCCCGTACTCACAACCATTACTACCAAACACCTCTTCCCTCCTACCCATACATACCACCCACACCCACTTTACCAGTCTATAACACACAGCCCATGTACCAAAACCCACCACCACAAAGACCAACATACCCACAAAGTCCTAACTACCGAAATACCAACACCTATTCACCAAGGCCTCACGCCAATAACAACCCAAGACCCAAAAGGAACTACACTCCATTGGCTGAATCTCGCACTCAGTTGTTCGAGAGACTCAAAGCAGCCGGTCACATACAACCCGTGCCATTCAAAATGCCTGATAGAATGACACCTTACTTTGATCAAACCAAAACCTGTGCCTACCACTCTGGAGGACCTGGTCACGATACCGAGAAGTGCTATGCCTTGAGGGACAAAATACAAGACTTGATCGATCAAAAGGTGATATCCGAATGTGCACAACAATCCTTTGCCTAATAATGGAGACAGTAGGGTGAACCTGATCGAGTTGGATGAGGAATGCAACTTAGAATGGACTATCGTTAAAGCAAAATAAAAGGCACCAGCAATCGCTTCAAGCGCTCAAGCCGCTACAGCACCCGAGCCCATTGAGGTAGAAGTGGCTCCTAAATTCTATGTCGATGTGGTTCCACCATACAGCGACAAAGAGGTACCTTGGGACTATGAAAGGGAGAAGAAGAACAAGTCTGTAGTTGAGACTGTTGCCGTGCAAGGGATGACTAGGAGTGGGAGGATTTACACTTCCGAGCATCTTGTTCAAGAAAGACGAGGCATTAGCGAGGAGGAGTCTGTAGGACTGTGGAAGAAAGTACAAGCAAAAGAGTACTATGTAGTTGAGCATTTGGCAAAACTCCAGCACAAATCTCTGTTCTGGCCTTGCTCCTCAAGTCGGAGAGTCACCGAAGTGCTTTGATGAAGGTGTTGGACGAAGCACATGTTCCTGCGGACACTTCAGTTAAAAACCTGGCTAGCATGGTTGGACAAGTCATGGAGGCCAACCGAATTACTTTTCACGGAGATGAGCTACCACCTGAAGGGTCGAATCACAACAAAGCTTTGCACGTCACTGTCAAGTGCAAAGACTAGTTCGTAGGAAGAGTTCTGATCGACGGAGGTTCTGGTCTGAACATATGCCCGTTCATCACTTTGAAAAGAATGGGAATTGACCAAAGCAAGATAAGGGAGAGCGACATGAAGGTGAAGGCATTCGATGGGTCACAAAAAAGCACCATTGGAGAGATTGACCTAACTATCATGGTTGGTCCCGTGGAGTTTACTGCTGAGTTCCATGTCATGGACATCTCTGCTTCCTACAATCTGCTACTAGGGAGGCCTTGGATTCATATGGTCGGTGCTGTGCCTTCTACATTGCACCAAATCGTGAACTTTGAATGGGATCACAAAGAAGTGGTAGTGTTCGGTGGGAGGGAACAACTCTGTCTACAACGAGCAAACCATACCAGCAATTGAAGGGAATACTCCTGATGGGCGGACATTCTATACTGTAGAACTTGTAGGAGCAATACAAGGCACTCGAGGAGGACGTCATAAGAACTACAATTCAAGTTGGAATCCCACAAACACGGTCCAAGGAGGTTACACTGCACACTTTGCTCCCAAGTTGGTCAACACACTGCCTGGGGTTGAAGAAAGAAAGAGGAACTTTTGCAGTGCTTATTGGGAAGCTGAGGCAAAGGCTACGAAGGAAGGAACTTGGTCTGGGAGCCAGTCATGTCTGACTGGGGAGTACCATCATGAGAATTTTGTGACACCCTACCAGCTAAGACCAAGAAGCGGCCAATATACTCACCCAATGCTCGTCCCAATTGGAAACGCATCTCTGAAGAAACAAAAGGAAAGCAAATGTGGATACCCAAAGCACCTGAACCTATGGAGGAGGTGATCGAGGAGCCATATGTACTCCCACAGCCTGCAAAATGGCCCAGAGACTGGGTTATAGGCATCATGATAAAGCAAGGCTATGAACCGGGCAAAGGTTTGGGTAAGAACTTGGATGGTATGGTCGAGCCAATCAGAATTGTGATGAGGCCCGACAACAAAAAGGCTGGCATAAGGTACATTGTGATCTATGAAAAGAGCATGGAAGAAGCATCACTGGACTTCAAGTTCTATAAGAAAAGCACCAAGACTCTCTTACATATTTTCATCTCGTCTGGATACTTGGATGGCCGAAAAGGGGAGGTGTCTGCAGCGCAAGGGATGGAGCCAAAGATAGCTGATGCTGAAGAGGATCTGCTGGTGGGAGTGCAAGAACTGTTCATATTCGACGAAGATTGTTGTGTGATCTGGAAGAACATGTTGAAACTCCTAGACTGACAAAGGCTTGATCTGGAGCCGCATTGAACAACTGAATCAGCAACCGGGCCCGAGCTTACTGCGGACCTTAGCAGAGCTGGGGGGACGAAACTTATTTTTATGCTTTCTAAAATAAAAACCGACTCTAAGTCGCGGAGTTTGCATTTTTCCTTTTCTGTTGCACATGTTTCTATACAAACTTTGTTTTGCAAGGATTCATAAATAAAATATCGCATTATTTCCTGTTTAACTCTTTGCTTTAATCTTTTAATTTTGCAATATCTTACTTTTTCAGCATTCATACTAATAATCCCATTGAGTCTACAATCGCAACATGTAATGAAACAATGGAGCTTGGAGAAGCTAGAGCTGATTATGATGATTTTGATGAAACTACACAAGAAGAATATGAAAGATTTGAAAACAAACCTAAGCCGAACCTTGAGGAGACTGAGTGATAAACTTAGGAGATGAGGAAGTTGTGAAAGAGACAAGGATCAGTGTGCATCTCAATGCCGAGAAGACATCTTTCACTACATCTTGGGGGACTTATTGCTACAAAGTCATGCCATTTGGGTTGAAGAATGCTGGGGCAACTTACATGAGAGCGATGACAACCATGTTCCATGATCTGATGCACAAAGAGATCGAAGTCTATGTGGATGATGTGATCATCAAATCAAAGAAAAGTTCAGAGCATCTTGACAACTTGCGCAAGTTCTTCAACCGCTTGCGAAACTACAATCTGAAGCTAAATCCGGCAAAGTGTGCTTTTAATGTTCCAGCAGGGAAGCTCCTGGGTTTCATCGTCAGTAGAGGGGGTATCGAGCGGATCTGTCCAAGATCAAAGCCATCAAAGAATTGCCACCGCCAAAAAGCAACAAAGAAGTCATGAGTTTCTTGGGAAGGCTCAATTACATCAGCCGTTTTATAGCACAATCCACCGTCATCTGTGAGCCAATCATCAAGTTACTAAAGAAAGACGCGTTGATCGAGTGGACAGAGGATTACGAAAAAGAATACTTGTCTTGCCCGCCCGTGCTAGTACTGCCCGAGCCTGGGCGACCTTTGATTTAGTATATGTCCGTGGTAGACTCGGCCTTTGGTTGTGTATTGGGACAACATGATTCAACTGGAGGAAGGAGCAAGCCATATATTCTCTAAGCAAGAAGTTCGCTCCTTATGAAGCTAAGTACACATTGTTGGAGCGCATGTGTTGTACGCTGACATGGATAGCACAAAAGTTGACGCACTACTTGACATCCTACTAAACATTGCTGATATCAAGGATGGACCCTCTCATGTACATTTTCCAAAAACCAATGCCTACTGGAAAGCTGGCTAAATGGCAGATGCTGCTCAGCAAATTCGACAATCACTTTTGTCACTCAAAAGGAGGTGAAAGCGCCGACCTTGGCTGATCATATGGTCGAGAACTCGGTGGGAGACGACTATGACCCTTTGCACGCCTACTTCCCTAATGAAGAAGTCATGTTCGTAGGAGAAGAGATCACTGAAGAATATGATGGTTGGAGGTTATTCTTTAATGGAGCGGTCAATTTTAAAGGAGTCGGCATTGGAGCAGTATTAGTTTCCGAGACTGGACAACATTATCCTGCCACGGCCAAACTGAGGTTCCCTTGCACCAACAACATGGCGGAGTATGAGGCCTGCATCTTGGGTCTTAGATTGGCAGTCGATAAGAACAAGATGACAGGTTCTTCAAAGCAATGGCATGAGAATCTACCCTATGCCCTGTTAGGGTATCACACCACAATGAGAACATCAACAGGGGCTACTCCTTATTTGTTTGTGTATGGCACTGAAGCAGTGATACCCGCGGAGGTCGAGATACCATCTTTGAGAATCATCCAAGAGACACAAGTGAAAGATGCTGAATGAATCAAAGGAAGAATAGAACAATTGGGCCTCATTGATGGCAAGAGATTGAATGCGATATATTATGGGCAATTATATCAGATGAGGATGGCCAAAGCATTCAGCAAAAAGGTTCGAGAGAGATTCTTTGAACCTGGGCAATTAGTTCTGAAGAAGATATTTCCGAATCAAGAAGAAGCAAAAGGCAAGTTTGCACCAAATTGGCAAGGACCGTACATGGTTCATTGAGTTTTGAATGGATGAGCATTGATATTGGCAGAAATTGATGGAGAAGTATGGCCGAAACCAATCAACTCAGACGCTGTCAAGAGATACTATGTATATGAGTTCGTACTAATTAAAGATTTCTACATTCTACAACACATTATGTAATCTGAACTACGTCACGACCTGATTCCACAAGCGGGATACGTAGGCAACCTATTCAAGGTTCGGCCGCATAAATACAAAAACTTCATTTTCCCTGCGAAGCAAACATTGAGGCAGAATTTTTTAGGAACTCTCAAGAATTCCCAAATGACAAACATAGTTGACACTGGGCAGAAATTTTTTAGGACCAAACTGGGGCAGAATTTTGAGGGCGCCCTCAAAATTCGTTTGGAACAGCATGAAGGACCCCAACTGTGACTTTACACAACGCGATTTGTGACTCAATGGGATAAAATATTTTATTTTTCATTTCTTTTCTTATAATTTTTTTTTTCAAAATCATTTGCATTATATACTATTTTATGCATATCTTTATCAGCTCGGCCAAGATCCCGGCACTTAGGGACAGCGAACACGAAACAAGCCAAGAATGCACAAACCAAACCACCCCGTACAACTCACCAATCTTTCTTTGGATGCAGGCACGAAAGATACCCAATTCAGCAACGCACGACAAAGATAATCTTCAGAAAAGGTTTGCATTTTAAATTAGCTGAGGGCACACAACTCGAAGCGTCGATTGAGAGTACACAGTCCGATATCGATTTGTCATTTAAATTAGCTGAGGGCATACAACCCGGATTGAGGGTACACAGTCCGATATCGATTTGTCATTTAAATTAGCTGAGGGCATACAACCCGAGGCGTCGATTGAGGGTACACAGCCTTATATCTATTTGTCATTTAAATTAACTGAAGGCATACAACCCGAGACGTTGATTGAGGGTATATAGCCCGATATTGATTTCCATTTTACATTAGCTGAGGGCATACAACCCGAAGCGTCAGATGAGGGTACACAGCCCGATATCGATTTGCATTTTATATTAGCTGAGGGCACACAACCCGAAGCGTTGATTGAGGGTACACATCCCAATATCGATTTGTCATTTACATTAGCTGAGGGTACACAGCCCGATATTAATTTTTCATTTACATTAGCTGAGGGTACACAGCCCGAAGCGTCGGTTGAGGGTACACAGCCCGATGTCGATTTGTATTTAAATTAGCTAAGGGTACGCAGCCCGAAGCGTCGATTGAGGGTACACAACCCGATATCGATTTGCACTTTACATTAGCTGAGGGCACACAACCCGAAGGGTCGATTGAGGGTACACAGTCTGATATCGATTTGTCATTTAAATTAGCTGAGGGCATACAACCCGAATCGTCGATGGAGGGTACAAAGCCCGATATTGATTTTCCATTTAAATTAGTTGAGCGCACATAACCCGAAGCGCCGATTGAGGGTACACAGCCCGATATCGATTTGTCATTTAAATTAGCTGAGGGCACACAACCCAAAGCGTCGATTGTGGATACACAGCCCGATATCGATTTGCATTTTAAATTAGCTGAGGGCACACAACCCGAAGCGTCGATTGAGGGTACACAACCCGATGTCGATTTGTCATTTTATTTCTTTGCGGAGGGTACACAGCCCAATGCACCGACGGAGCGCATACAACCCAATGTCGAATCTAACACTTGACAGCAAAAGACACGCGATCATGGCATGACAGAAATAATTTCATACTGCAAGAATCCTGGAACGACAATCCAGCACGGCGGGAAGGTGCGTTTACATATATGCATTATGTAAACAGATTATCATTACAGGAAACACACCCCGAGCCAAGAAAGCATTTCAGCCTGACGCCCTACATTCTCTTGAGTCATAGGCTCTTCTATAGTCATGACAAAATTGGCCGCACTGTCAACGTCTTTTTCCGAAGATTCTTTCATCATCCCCGGGCAAAGAGGGGCAGCTGTTGACACCCAATTTTGTCCCTCCTATTTTCAAAATCAACAGTTCTTGAATTTTGTACACAATTGCGTATTCACTCTTGCCTTGTCCATTCTTTCAAATTACCTTCTTGTAATAGCCCGGCCATTGAAGCTATTTTTAAAAGTGTCGTCTCAACTCATAGCTATTTCTACAACCATTGCAATTACTCCTATTTTTGACAAAATTATCTAAAATTGTTTTATATATATTACACGTCACATACACACATCAACGATTTTTACATGTCACCTGCCTATGTGGCTTGATCCTGGCCGTCCACGACATTAATCCAACGGCTAGGAATCAAGTTTCCATTTTTATTACACAAATACCCCCAAACCCTATTTCCCCTTCTCATTTTCTTCTTCTCCCTCAGCCGCAACTCTCTCTCTCTCTCTCTCTCTCTCTCTCTCTCTCTCTCTCTCTCTCTCTCTCTCTCTCTCTCCTTGGCGATTCAAATCGCCACCCTCTTCGATCATCTTTCCGGCCATTTTAACTGGAGAAAATTGGGGAAAATGACATTGCCATGATCCTCGGAATGTCCGCTGCAAAACCTTGGTACTATTTGGGAATTTCGACGGAGGCCAAATTTGACCTCTCGTCGATGGGGGTTACTGTCACCGGAAAAGGTACGTCGGTGGTCGATTTGCTAAAATTACATGACACCATCGTAGGGAAAAGGAAAACCCCCTACGCATGACCGGAGTTGGGTCAATTCGAACCCGATTCAAAACCTAAATTGATAATCTTCCTTCTTCTTTTTGACGTTTTTGATTATGTGAATTCATGCATGTACTTGCCTATATTTTCTGTGTACCAACGTGATTATGTGTTATTTGCTAATTAACTAGTTAAAATCAATATGATCATTATTCTTGTTAATTCAATGGTTTAAGTTAAATATTTCCTTGAATTTTCACATGTCTGAGTGACATATACTCATCGTTCATGCCTTAAGCCATCTCTATTAGATTCTGAGTATAAAATCAAGGGCAATTCATGAGTCGTCTATGTTCATTCTTGGTTGTTGCAATGAATTCAGTCTCCTACTCTGTCAAAGTGCATAATTCTCATAGTTATGTTCAAAATCTGGGTGATAACCTATTAGAAGAATCTAGACTTATTTGAAATTGAATCTGTGATTGAAATTGTTAATGAAAATCTGTTTAGCAAATTGAATAGTGTCAATTAGAATTTTGATGGAAATCTGTTAGGGTAATTAGGAGATTTTCAGGCCTAAACGAGTTTAGAACAATCTTACATAATTATGCTCGAACCTGGATGTATTACTGACCAAAGGGAGGATTATATTTGTTAAAAGGTTTGATTTGCCTTAGGTTTAGGGTCTGATTGAGCTATACTTGGAAAGTCCACCTAAGTGGATCTCTTTGATTATGGGAAGACATAATCCTTTGCCTTTTGTGTCCTGCGTTCGAATTTGAACCCCTACTTCCCCTCACCTATATAAACAGGCTCTATTAGCCAAGACAGACACAAAGTTTTCTGGTATCAACACCCAGCATACTCATTACACTCACACATTGAGCTCTGCAATATTATTCATACAGAGAAACATCTAGGATACATTCTCCTCTTTCTTTTTTGCTTTTCAAAAATCATTAGAAGACTCTTGCTATTATTTGCTTTCTGGTCTGGATATCTGCAAGTGTTAAACATCACTCATAGCTCTGTTCACTTGTTCTAAACACCACTGAAGGTATCCCTTTCTCTCCATTCTTGACTGCATGTTGCCTTTAGTGTAAAAACTTGTCTTTCATTCTTGTTTGTCTTTTTTTGAAACTGCTTATGTAATGATCTTTCATACTCTGTGTGCACTTGTTTAAGAGGTGGCATACTTGCCCCCCCCCCCCTTCTACCTTTATCAGTGTCTGTTCAGGGCTTCCCCTTTTTCCTTTGTGCTAACCCTTTCACGCAGAAACTGTGAGGATATCCTCAAGGGTATACCAAGGTTTTATTACAGGTTTTGGCCATTACTCAGACCCCAGTGAGGGGGCCTCTTAGAACTGTCCCCTTATGTATATTCATTAGGTTTCCTGTCTGTATTTGCTTAAAACAGGGCACACAGTTGCTAGACTGTGTGAATGGCTACCCAGGAGCCTTTCCTTCTCCCTTACCTCCTTATGTGCTGCATCATGCATGTCTACAGCTCTTCTTTCTCGAAAATTGAGTGTTATGACAAATTATATCACACCTTTGGAACCTGCATGCTTTCTAAATTATAATGTTACTGCCTATAATACGTCTCACAGGTTTTGATTACTTGAAAACATGTTTTATGATGATCAGAATGAAATTTTAATTTAAAACGAGGCTATTTGTTTTATTTAAGCCTAAATTGAACTATTTTTGAAAAATAGAATCTGCCTCTATTTTGTATGAAAATCTGAGCCCAGTAACATTTTCAAAATAGGCCCTTTATGTGCCTAAATTAATTTTTGACCATTACTTATACTCCTATACACTAATCTAATAGTGTATAGGGGTGTATAAAGCTTTGGGGTCGTTTATACATTAAACATATTTTCTTAAAGCTATAACTATGATTTGGACCATATATTTGCATGTATAATACTTATATGTATACTATTAAGTGTGACAGCCCTTTATCTGCATTTATGTGCTCTTCGTAGATCCATTTTTCAAAAACAACCTTCTCTTTATATATATATATATATTCGACCCCCACACAAAAAAGGCCATTAAGGTTAGGGCTCGACAATTAATGACGAGTCACACCGATCCTAAATGGCCAACATTTTATTTTTCAAAACAAATCCCTTTTGGTTACTTGCTAAAATCTGAATTTATTTACAAACATATACTATTTGTGCAAATCTTTTCTTGTGTAAGTTGCATATATAAATTGAAGATTGAACACCCTTTGGTATGTTGATAATTGTTTGCGATTAGGCGTCGAATGTTAGAAGTCATAATTACGATTGGGCTTAAATATAGGTCAAACATGAAAACTATTTGTGTGTGTGTCTAGATATGCTACATCTTTAGTTAAAATGTTAGACTAAATCTCCAAGTTAGTACACCTGATGATATATACTTTTTTTTTCCTCAAAATTAAGACTCGGACGGTAACCACTTTTCGTGGGGACTCGGGGAAGTGTCTAACACCTTCTTCCCCGAGTCAATTGGACTTCTTACCCACATAAAATATCTGGAATAGACTAGTAGACCTTTTGAACTTGACTTTAGACATTAGGTGACGTAATGCGCCTTATAAATTATATTAGGTGGCGACTCCAATATCTAAACTCAAACGAGTTCACCCAGTCAAATCCGAAACCCGACTCTCCTCGAGTTGAGTCCAAAATCGGGTATGACAGCCGGCGATTCCTCTTCTCTCTCTTCTGTCTCCACTCACACAAAATCAGAGAAAATCAACCTCTCTCCTTCCTCATCTTATGAACTCGAAAAGGAAAAACAAGATTTAAACAAGAATCTTGCAAATCTTCACCATACGAGGAATTGAGGAAAATCCAGCATGCACAAGGCGTGAGTTTTAGCATCAGGATCAAATCTTTGCAAAATCGGGTCAAGAAAAGCAAGAAACGGGCAAGAACGAAGTGACCCGACCCGACCCGGCTATTACACGGGTAATACCTTCCCTTTTACGTTTTTTTTTTACTTGATAAAATCATGAAAATCAGGCTATTCATTTGTTTTGATCTATTAAAAATATTATTGCAAAAATTTTAGGTTATAATCGACTTGCAATTCTTTACTAATTGTAAGAGATAGCTATGAATATATTTACTTATTTGTATGCGAGTAGAGTCTTAGTGACTGTCTGGATTGATTATGCCTTTTGCACTTGATATCATGCCTTGTTATTAAATTTTAAATTACGAGTCTAGAGACATCTGATCATTTGAGATTTGTTTGTTGACGACCCTCGCTATAGCTATTCCTGCTGGAGAATTGTCAGTAACTAAGACTAATCGCTTTCTGTCGAAACTGTTAACAGTGTTATACTCTTCTGTATCCCCACGCTTTTGTACTCTTACTCTTTTAGCTGTGAAAAGCTGCTCCTAAGCAAGTGTTGAAAAGGTTCTAGAGTCTATTTTTGTGAGGAAATATCGTCTGATAACTTTGGAGCTGATTTAAATGACCTGTTTGAATTGATACTCACCAGTTTGAATGATTGGTATGGATATATCTGCTCAACTTTTGTAAAAAGAAAGGGTCTTCTCCTATTTCAAATTTCAAATGGTTGGCTTATTTATGGAAGTATAGGAGCTGTGATATCCCTTTAATTTTCCTAACTGGGCTGCACAATTTCCTCTTCCCTTATTTCGTCATAGAAGGAAACTGTCTTCCTTTATTTGTCAAGTTTCAAATGAATAGTTATTTTTGGAAGTATAATATCTCCCTGATTTTGCCTAAATTGATGGCATGACTACTGCTTTGCTTCGTATTTTTTTTTACTGATTCTCTTCCTTGCCTGGTGGTGATTTGAAATTCAAAAGACCTCTCCTTTTATACTATATAAACCAGCCTCTCCCCACAATTTTAGGGGACAGAATACTACTCTTCTTATCTTCTCTGAAACACAACTTAGACCCTCTCTTCATACACTTTCTCTCTTCTTCAGACTACTGCTTCCTCTTCTCTTTTACAAACTCACATACACACACTATACTTTTCCAAAAAACTAAGCCTGAAGTTCTGTTATAGCTTTCTTGTTGGCTTTGCTAGTCGAAACCAAAGCAAAATATTGGTCTGTGATTATCTTGCTAGTAATACATACTTGTTGTTTCTGCATTCTTCTGCACGATTTCCATTTAACTAAAGTAAAGTCCCTTTACTGAATGAATAGCATATGATACTGATCCGACTTTATTTATTTGGTTAAAACATGGCTTGGAAACTCTTTCTTCTGTGTGCAATTACTTTATTTGTGCAGGCCTCTATTTGGCCAAGAACTAACCTTTTTTTGCAGTTTGTATTGAAATCCCAATAAGTCCGGATAGCACAACCGCAATACCATTGTTAAGTTTGACTTGCAGGTTCAGGCAAGTTGTTCGTCAAAGGATCAAGTGTTGTTATTGAAGTTGGCAGTTTACCCAAGTGCAAACAGGGCACTTTCACTCCCTTTTACCTCCCTTAGATCCCTTTACTTTGTTGTATTGAATAGGATCCCCTATGTATGTTAAGCACCATAAGGTGCAAAACATTCACAGTAAAATAGGGCAGCAGTTGTCTGAAAGAAGCAGTAGAACTAGAAAGTACTAAAATGGCTATACAAGAGCCAATTCTTACCTTTTTCTTCTTCTTTGTACATATGTGAAAGTTAAACATGACACAGGTCTGTTTTGTGCAAAGCTAGAATCTGAAATGCTGAGTTAAACAGAGTAGTGCTAAGTCAGATTATAGAAGGGCTATTTTTCTTGCTAAAATCGGAAGAAAGGCTAAAAATGCAATCTAGATTATTTCTGCAAAATGTTAAAGCTGAAAATCTAACTTGATTACTAGACTGAGTGCATGTTTAAATCTGAATTTTAAAGTGGGTATACAATGTGATTGAAACTGATTTTGAAAATGGCAGTGTTTCTGCAAAAGGCTAAAATCTGCAAGTTGGATTATTTCTGCAAAGAATGCAAAGCGGGCAAGATTTCTAAAACTCACTGGTTATTTTTATAAGTGTCAAACAATCAATTTTTAAACTCTTCTTTCCTTACAAACTAATTAATAGTTTGAAAAGGGAGTGATGGCTTTGGAGGTCAAGCCTATGATTTACAAAAAATACGATATATATATCTATACTATATTTTCAGAAAGTGTCAAAATGATTTATCTTGCATTTGGCCCTATTGGATTAGTATATATATTAACTATTATGCTTATCTATATACATATTTATATATTATTTTGTTTACTTCCAAATCAATTGTCTTATATATTCTTATACATATTTATATATTATCATTTTAAAAGCCATCGTAGTTACATCTTCAACTCATAAATATGTCTTCTCTATGAAAGTATTTATAAATTATTTCCTAACCAAGTATTTTCTCTGAACGCGACCTCACAACAATAGCACACGAGCAACGATACTTGACAATTAATGTCATACTACCGCTTAAAGTGGCTAACATTTCTAAAATAGCTAAAATTCTCCTTGTCCCTACATATAGAGAATTTAGTATATTTTGGGAATATCTAAACTTTTTCAAACTAACTTTGAGGTCTGTACAGTTTTTATTTTTTAGAAATGTCCTTTAGTTGGAACATAATTGGAATTTAGCTTTACTTTGATATATTTTCTCTTAAATTAAAATTGCATCCTTGACTTTTTGATTTTGTCAATGGTTTTTTAAGCCTTAATCTCAAATTTTAAATCCGGTCGGGAACCACTTTTCGTGGGACTCAGAAAGTGCCTAACACCTTCTTCTCGAGTCACAAGGGCTTCTTACCTTAGAATCTCTACTACACATGACTTTCCGGAGTTTAATTTAGATACTTAGACCTCATAGGTGACCTAATGCACCTTAAATAAATTTATTAGGTGGCGACTCCAAACTCGTTCCAAACGAGTAATCGTAGTCAAGCCCGACCTTTGAACTCGATCTGAGCTCGAAAAGCGGGGTGCGATAGAATGGCGACTCCACTGGGGATAACTTGAAAAGTCCAAACTACAACAGGTTTAAATTTTGGGATTTTATTATTATTATTATTATTATTATTATTATTATTATTATTATTATTATTATTATTATTATTATTATTATTCTTGATATTATTTTGGACTAACTCTCTTTCTTTTGTCTTCGTTCTTGCCTTTTATTATTATTATTATTATTATTATTATTATTATTATTATTATTATTATTATTATTATTATTATTATTATTATTATTATCATCATTATTATTATTATTATTGTTGTTGTTGTTGTTGTTGTTGTTGTTGTTGTTGTTGTTGTTGTTGTTGTTGTTATATGTGACAAGTATTTTATATGATTTTTAAAATGGCATTCAACTCATAATCCTCCACTCCTGGAATATTTATACTGACACACACCACGAACGATTGCGTGGACCCCACGGTCGTTCCACTTTTAAAGCACCCTTTAGGGAAAGTACACAAAATGCCAACTAGAGAAGCTGTTGGCAATTTGCGTGCTTTCAACTTTCAAGTCATCCGCTTGGGAGAAACCTTGTCTAGAAACCTACTTCTAGAAAACTCCATTAGGAGCATTCATCGCATTCCCTCGTCTAAATTGTTTTTCATATCA
This sequence comes from Petunia x hybrida, assembly GCA_037355625.1. NCBI lineage: Eukaryota > Viridiplantae > Streptophyta > Magnoliopsida > Solanales > Solanaceae > Petunia > Petunia x hybrida. Next base: position 27,413,170 of record JBBBVM010000041.1, read on the forward strand.
TCATTTTAAATTATCTTGCCTGATTATCTTATTTTCGCAACTAACTTGTTTCTTTTTGCTTTTTCCTTCCCTTTTATTAATTTTTTTTTTTAAACTGATTTTATTTCAACTTGTGCATACGCCTGCCCCCCTTGGCAACTTCAAAATCGTGCGTTGAAAATACGGTGGTTACAATCGTTTCTTTCCTCACAAAATTTCCTTTTAGGGGGAACGACTTGGAACCTAGTTGGTCCGAGACGTTCCCACCCCCGAGTTTTCCGCACGGAGGATAATAAAATTCGGTCTAAGTCAACACATGTTTTAGTGGTGACTCTAGGACCATGAATTATAACATATCATTCGTCGACTTGTTCTCAGGTCTGATAGGCCAACATGTTCAAACAATCTGAACGGGTTTTTAACCCCCAAAGAGTGTTGAACATGATCTATTTACATATACTTAAAGGATGGAACGTGCAAATGTGGACCGTTTATTGAAATTATTTTGCATTCAATTCAAAGATACGAAAGGTAACCGAACCTGCATCAAAGCCCAAATTGAATCGGAAACGATTGTTTATTCCTAAGCGGTTGTAATCATTCAGTATTCAACGCTATTCAAACACGCCAAAGGTAACCGAAAAGGCATTAAAGGCCCAATTTAAAGCAGAATAACCGCTTGATAGACGGGATGACACATAATGCACATTTATCCTTTATGCATTATATAAAGACTTGCCATCCGTGGTTGGTCAAACGTCCGTTAGCAACTTTCGTCTAAAGTGTCTAAAGGGTTCTCAACCCACAACGACACATCTCTTTATATTCTCTGTTGCATTGTTTTCAAAAGCTTGTGCCATACTTTGATTATTTTTCTCGCAATAGAGCAAATTTTATGCATTTTTCTCCTCTCTTTCCCTATCGTCCTTCACCTTGTTCAAAAGATCATGGCCAATATAACACTTGACATGGTTGTTGAAACCCCTCAGTTACTCAAAGATTGGTGGGGAAACCTAAGTATAGATCAACAAGACCAAGTTAAAGTAGTGTTGGGGAACCTGATTTCACTAATGAAGCATACGACAATGAAAGGGATAATAGAAGCAGCAGTACACTATTGGAATGCAGACCGAGCAGTTTTTCACTTTGGGAATGTAGAATTGACACCATTACTAGAAGAAATAGGCGGGTTAACTCAATTACCATTTGAAAGTGAAGAAGTTTTGATGCCTAAGAACATTACATCCGAGGAGTTCTTCGAAATGGTAGGGTTTTAAGCCCGAATTATTCACAGACAGTATAAGGTAGTCAGGAATTTCTCTGACTTCCCTCTACATCAAATTTAGGTATGGAGAAGCATTTCAAGAATCTGAAGACTGTTTCAGCATTAATCAGGCAGATTGGCAAGAGCGGAGAGTGCTCGCTTTTGTTACCAGCTTTTTAGGGACTGTCGTGTTTCCACAACATAAAGGACGAGTCGACAATTGCATGGTATCAATTGTTGTTGTCCTACTCAAGCACTTTGACAAAAAGTACACTTTGGTACCCATGCTTGTTATAGAAACATACCGAGCTTTAGAAAGATGCAAGAGGGGTGTTAGTTTTTTTGAGGGTTGCAATTTATTTCTACAAATTTGGTTAATAGAGCACTTGCACAGAATGAACAGCACAGACCAAGCCTTCCATTCCACACCAAGAGAGAACTACATCTTGACTTACACCGCCCTCATAGACAATGCTATTGGGAAGTGGGACACACCAACAACTGCCAACGGTTGGTACCACATGTTCTGTCAGCTGACATCTAAAAACATACAATGGATGTTTGATTACGTTCCCAACACAACAGTAATCACACGATCCGAAAAAGACTCATTTCTCATCTTAGTGGGCTTTAGAGGAGTCTATCCATACACTCCTTTAAGGACACTTAGACAAGCAGGGAGAAAGCATATTGCACCCCAAATTGCAGACATCAGAAGTTTCAAAACAGATATTTTTGGAGGAGTGATACCATTCAAAGACAAGATATTAGAACTTTGGAAAGAAAGGCAACAAATGGGATTTGAGACTATTGGACGAGACAGGTTTGATGCAGGCTATGATGAAGATTATCCAGACTGGCTAAGGAAAGACATAGCAAGGGCAGTTCAACCAAGAGCAACAATAAAAAGGAAAAGAAATGCTGACGAGTTAGAATCTGAGTACAAAAGCTTACGCAAACAACTGGCAAGGGCATAAGGGAAAATAGCAAAGAATCAAAGTTTGATCGAAGCAAAGAACAAAGAAAAAGGTAAATGGTGCATTAAGGCAGAACTATTGACCAAACACATAGAGTCTATAGGTGTATGGGCTAGCGAAGGAATCGACTCTATGGCAAACAAAGGAATAGAGGAGAAAGGAAGAAAGGCTTGGGAAATGTTGAAGAACTTCACATTTGACATATCCCGGCTCATAACTGATGCAGACAATATCATCTTCCAAGGAGAATCATCAGGGGCAAGTTCGGCCGAGGAAGACTCATCTTAAGAAGAAGAATCTTCTGGAGATGGATCGGCATGAAAGATGTTTACTAGGCTATGGTCTAATTTCCTAGCGATATTTAGTCTTTTCCCTTTTTTATACTATTTCAATGTCAGCCAATGTAATAAAATCCAATAAATGCATTATTATCTCTTAGGCTCCCCATTTTGTTAGCAAGTGAAATGATACATGTGGCACAAAGCACTTTTCAAAATTATCGTGCGTAAAATGGTCTTTCGTATTACAGGATGCATTCCTTACTTGATATGTGTGCATTGCATGAATTCGTCTGTCGCTCTTTCTCCCCACCTAAGTGAATCCTTTCCTCCAATGCACATAACCTTACTTTTCTTTCCAAGCTAATATTCAAATCCTAATATTTGAAATCTTTTGCACATTATGATTATTTACTATTGCTAACTCAAAGACTTCCTCTCCAAAAACTCTGCTCAAGTTGACCACCAAAATAGAAGACATGGCTAAGCAGAGTACACTTATTAGTGATTTGTCAAAGCAAGATGGAGTTGTTGCAGCAAGTTGATGTTTTGCAATATTTGCCTATTTTACCTTAATATATTCTCACATTTTAGTACTTTATGCGCTCATTATATGTGATAAATGTGTTTCTTGTGCTCACTTATCGTATTTGTGATTTTAGGAATAGTGAGGATGAATTCGAGGCAAGAACAAGCAAATTAGAGTTAATGGACGCGTTGGAAGCTATACTGGAGCAAGGCTTCAAGAAAGCCCTGAAGCGTTGGAAGCTATACTAGAGCAAGGCTTCAAGAAAGCCCTGAAAAGTTGGAGGCTATGGTGGAGGCGTGGCTCTACGAAAGCCTTAAGGCTGACGAGACAAAAGTTCTCCCAACTAGATTAGGCTTTGGTTTAACTTATCCTAGCACTTTGTAAACAATATAAAACCTCTTTTATTTCGTTTGAGAGGGGGAGTTCGGATTTTGGAGCAAGTTTTGGAGGAGAGGGGAGGAGCCCTAGATGTCTTCTAAACAAGTTCTTTCTCTCTTTCTCTTATTCTTCTCCTTAATTCTATAGTTTGTTTGTTCTAGGGTTAGAGTAAATACATGAAGGTTGATGTTTGAAAGTTGATTTCTATCTATTAATTTACCATTACAAATTGTTTATTCTTTGTTGATCCTAATTGTTTGGTTCTTGAGGCCTGATAATTGAACACTATCTACGGTTTACAAGTTGAACTCGACAGAGGGAACTTGTGAATGCAAATAAGAAAAAGTAGGGCTAGATTGTGAACCTAGGCATCGGGGAACCAATTTGTGAGTAGGATAGACATATACTTGCTCGCCTAGCTTAACTAATCACAGAATTCGTTAATGCGTGCACGTGATTCAACCCATAGACATATAGGGATTGGAGTAGCCTGCATAGACCGTGAAGAATCGAAAGGTTTTCACGGGTACAATTAACCTGTTAGTTAGCAATCTAGAAAATCAAGAAGCAGAATCAACTGGAAAACTCAACTGGATTGTTCGTAACTCTGACCCTGGACCGTTTCTCTTTGATTGACAACTACCTAGAATTTGCTCTATTACTTGATCTCAATTACTTGATTTAATTATTGTATTTAATTAGTAAAAATCTCAACCATTGGAAAAAGATCCCTGAATAGTTTTTAAGAAATTGTTTGCTAGAATTCAGTCGTAACAATTGTCCTCGTGGGAACGATACTCTACTTATCACTTTATTACTTGTCGACCACGTATACTTGTGTGCGCGTATGGGAGCAACAAGTTTTTAGCGCCGTTGCCGGGGACTAAATAATTGACTGTTTCTTTATGAATGATTTATTATTCTCTATTCAGGTTTAATTTTTGTTTAGTTTAGTATTGTGTTACTTGTCTTATCATGGCATATTTTAATGAAAATTGGTCGAGTGGTGGTAATTCTAATTTTGATGATCTTTGTCTGCTTTGCGGAGGAACCCACTTGTGGGAAAACTATCCAACTCTTTCAACCCTACGAGACTGGTTATGTGAATTTTCTACCACATTTGATTGGATCTTTTGTAAATTGTGTGGTGGTCGGTGGAATGATTGTCCTAAGTGTCATGCTCCTTCCCCCAATAATTTTTGTGATGATTCTAATGATGTTTGTGAGTTTGACAGGAGCGATGAAGTGCAGGTTGTTAGCCAAACTTGGCTAGTGGAGCAAGCCAAACTCTTAGAAGCTTATGGGGATTTCAAGAGCGACCTTACAAATACGACGAGACAATTTATGGAAGAAAGAGTGGAGCTCACACAAGAAATTGATCAATTTGGCTTAGCTATTCACGATCTAGAGGCAAATTTGAGTGATATGATTGAGGTGTTTGAAGCCCAATTATCAGTTGTCGTGAATAGTAGATTTGAGATAGAAGAGCTTAGGAACCAATTTGAGGAGAAAAAAATGGAATTCCTACCATTCGACCTAATATTAGTTGATGATGCCGAAGTTGAGAAAATCACATTAGAGTCAAGTGAGGAAATAGAAAACATCATATTTGAGGACTCTAGTGTTTGTGCAAGTGAGGGTGTCAAAAGTAATGCAATTTTAGAATTGAAGCGCATTGGACCTCATTCCAATCATTTTTCAACATTGTGTTTGGATGGTGACATGAAAATTGAGCCACCCGAGCCTATGAAGAAACCAAAGGAGGAGGAACAAGATGCCTATATTTTAAAGTTTGTGATGTTGAGGAGACAAAACGACATCCCTCATTTAAAAGCCAAGAAGTGTAAAATGCGACAATGGTTACTTGGTCCGTTTGTATCTTTGCCACCACCCCAATACCATAGTCGTAAGCTTGAGGCAAAGTTGGGGATTCAATTCATAAGTTCAAGGTGGAGGCAAAAAATGGTGAAGTTGTCTTCGTCGTGCCGCGACGTTAAATCAAGCGCTAGTTGGGAGGCAACCCAATTTTTATTGTTTTCGGCATTTTATTTCTTTAGTGTTACGTAGTTCTTATTGTGTTTGCAGGGCTCATTTTCGAGGAGTGGGGAATGACTGAGAGGCAATGAAAATTCTTGTGGGAACAGTTTCCAAAAGCTACAACACTTAGAAAATTTGTGGGAGAAAACTGGACTGAGCAATGGCAAGGGCGTCGCCCCCACCATCGCTCTGAGCACATCAGTGAGCTCCAGCAGGTCCAAGCTTTCTCAAGGCGTCGCCCCCTCAAAGCCTCCAAAAGCTCGAAGCTTTCACCAGGCGTCGCCCCTACGATCGCATGGCGTACAACAGTGAGCCACACAACTGTGAAGCTATCGTGAGGCGTCGCCCCCTCAAAGCCTCCAAAAGCTCGAAGCTTTCTCAAAGCGTCGCCTCACCAAAGCTTCCAACTACACACGAGGCTTAGGTATCTCGAGCTCAAGTGTGGGGTGTTGCACCTCTTAATTCCTTAAAATGACGACATATCGGGGGAAGTCTGAGTACCCCTTGCTCTACGGACGCTTGGTGGGTTCGTAATGGAGATGGTGCCACTGCTAGCGCCAAAGGCTAGGTCGTTTGGCCTTCAGGGAAGCTCTTTTCACTCTTGCACTTTATTTTTGTTCGCACTGAGGACACTGCTTGCTTTTAAGTGTGGGGTGGGGGAACTTCCGTTCTTTTTGAGGTTATGGATGATTGTACCCTTAGGAATTTAATTTTAGCAATTTTAATTTTGTCACTTGACTTTATTTTTATTTTTTTTCTTGCTTTAATATATAAAAAAATTAGAAAACTAATGAAAAATTCCAAAAAGATTTTATTTTTAGTTTTAGTTAGTGGTACAGTCATCCGCCCCGTGGTTTTTCTTATGGCCTCGGTTCTTTTCCACGGGTAGACCTTTGAACCGGGTAAATTTTTATTTGTAGGAGTAGTTTAGTAGTAGTAATTAGTAGAGTTCTTTAGGAAAATTGATAGAATGCTAGGTGCCTTTGGTTTGTTTGATACCGGTGGATTTAGACTTGAGCATTTACTCTTTGTGAATCCCTTTTCGTCTAAAATTTGTGATGCATGCCTAGAAAAATGTGAATGACCTTTTTGAGACGCTTAGGTTCAACTACTTGACTTTTTGTGAACTATTGTGCCTTAGTGCATAAATTTCACGAATTGCATCTTGTTTGCTTTAACCGAGAGTTGGAATGAAACCGTCTTTAGTGAACCATGTGCAATGTGTGATGTGAGTATCTTTTCTTATGTTCCATGCCGCATATTGATGTCTAGAACTTGCCCCGTGTGTGTTTAAAGCGAAATCCTAGGTTTGCTCTAGTCGGGAGATGATACAGGCGTTTCTTTGATAAGCCTTTCTAGCCTTGATTAGCCTGCCCTTGAATACTATCCTTCTTAAGTCCGTTTGAGCCTATTGACCTTTTTGTTGGCACCCACATTTCGAGCCTTACCCTTTTTGTTCTTAATTATCTTCCTTGTGTACCCGTACTCCTTAGAGCACTTTAATTGAAATATTTGATTGTTTGTGGAGTTGTGGTTGGAGTAATTGGGTAGCTTTTGAGTGGAACCGATAAAAGAAAATAATATGGTGCATTTTGAGAAAAAAAGAGAATCATTGGCAAGGTTGAGAAAAATATTGAAAAGGAAAAAATGAAATGAAAAGAAAAAAAAGAGAAAACAAAAGAAAGAAAATCTTAATCCTTGCTAGTGAGTGTGCAAAAGTAAAGTTGCAAATTGCTTAAATTTGAGAGGAAATTTCTTGTGTATTTTTTGGTGGTTGCTTGGTTGGTTTTGAAAAGGATGGTGAAAAAAATTAAAGTGATGTATTAAAGTGCTTAGGGAGGTAGTCACTATTTATCCATATATATCCTACCCGTCCTTTAGCCTACATTACAACCCGTAAAGTCCTAGTTAATCCCGATTGGAGCGAGCTTACATTAGTGGAGTCCTACACTACGGGCAAGCCTATGGTACGTTGTGAGTGGCACGCGAATTTCTTTTGAGAGCGACTGAATTCTTCCTATATTATGTCCCTCATTTATTCTTGAAATATATTCTTTGTGTGATATTTGGGACGCTCTCTTGATTTGGTGAGGGCACATGGTTTGCACGAGATAGGTAAAATTTTGACTTCTTGGTTGAGTGAATGGGTGTGATTTTGTGAAAGCTTGATTTGATTGAGTCGGTTTTTGAAGTTGAGATGTTTTGAGTGGGTTGTTCTAGTGTTTTAAAACGTGGTGACTCTTTGGCATGTGTTGAGGGTCACATGGTATGTATATGCACTTGTCTAATGGTCGGTATCAACCATAATCATAGGTAGACCTATTCTATTAAGTGTTAGGATTTAGTTGGGAAATTAGTCTTTGATGGTTGCTCGAGGGCGAGCAAAGGTCTAAGTGTGGGGTGGTGATGTTTGGCAATATTTGCCTATTTTACCTTAATATATTCTCACATTTTAGTACTTTATGCGCTCATTATATGTGATAAATGTGTTTCTTGTGCTCACTTATCGTATTTGTGATTTTAGGAATAGTGAGGATGAATTTGAGCCAAGAACAATCAAATAAGAGTTAATGGACGCGTTGGAAGCTATACTGGAGCAAGGCTTCAAGAAAGCCCTGAAGCGTTGGAAGCTATACTGGAGCAAGGCTTCAAGAAAGCCCTGAAAAGTTGGAGGCTATGGTGGAGGCGTGGCTCCACGAAAGACTTGAGGCTGACGAGACAAAAGTTCTCCCAACTAGATTAGGCTTTGGTTTAACTTATCGTAGCACTTTGTAAACAATATAAAACCTCTTTTATTTCGTTTGAGAGGGGGAGTACGGATTTTGGAGCAATTTTTGGAGGAGAGGGGAGGAGCCCTAGATGTCTTCTAAACAAGTTCTTTCTCTCTTTCTCTTATTCTTCTCCTTAATTCTATAGTTTGTTTGTTCTAGGGTTAGAGTAAATACATGAAGGTTGATGTTTGAAAGTTGATTTCTATCTATTAATTTACCATTACAGATTGTTTATTCTTTCTTGATCCTAATTGTTTGGTTATTGAGGCCTGATAATTGAACACTATCTACGGTTTACAAGTTGAACTCGACAGAGGGAACTTGTGAATGCAAATAAGAAAGAGTAGGGCTAGATTGTGAACCTGGGCAATGGGGAACCAATTTGTGAGTAGGATAGACATATACTTGCTCGCCTAGCTTAATTAATCACAGAATTCGTTAATGCGTGCACATGATTCAACCCATAGACATATAGGGATTGGAGTAGCCTGCATAGACCGTGAAGAATCGAAAGGTTTTCACGGGTACAATTAACCTGTTAGTTAGCAATCTAGGAAATCAAGAAGCAGAATCAACTGGAAAACTCAACTGGATTGTTCGTAACTCTGACCCTGGACCGTTTCTCTTTGATTGACAACAACCTAGAATTTGCTCTGTTACTTGATCTCAATTACTTGATTTAATTATTGCATTTAATTAGTAAAAATCTCAACCATTGGAAAAAGATCCCTGAATAGTTTTTAAGAAATAGTTTGCTAGAATTCAGCCGTAACAATAGTCCTCGTGGGAACGATACTATACTTATCACTTTATTACTTGTCGACCACGTATACTTGCGTGTGCGTTTGGGAGCAACACAAGTATTATGCGTATGGAGCAGAAAATTGACAGGGTAAGAGGTGTGATGGTCAGCCTCAAGGGCACCTCTGACATGCCACAAGAATTTCGGAAACCAATGTTCGAGGATCACTTTAGTGCTCCGATCTACACTATTGCACCACCCACAATACATGAGTGTGATCCAAAGCATTTTCCAAATTTACATTCGTTCATGGTTGAAAGAGCATTTAAAGGTTAGCAAGAGGCAGTCAGGAGGTGGGAAGTGACGAGAATCCACCAAATGTTGCAAAGGTTTACGCACAACAATCGGATATCAGCATGGTGACGAAACTTCTATTGTATGATGGAACTAAAAATCCTTATGTACATTTGGGAGCATATCTGCACCAACTAGAAAGTATGGAACACGAAGATGAACTCAAGAGAAAGCTATTTGGCAAGACAGTTGCAGGGTCAGCATTGATTTGGTACATAGGGCAAGACACAAGAAAATGGACTTCTTGGAGTGACCTGGTCAAAGCATTTATTAATCGATATAAATCCCATGGTGACCACCGTACATGCAATAGCTTGTTGAAAAGGAAAAATGTTATAGAACCAATTTCTGAAAAAGTCTTAGGCAACAATTTGATTGAAGCATAACCCAACGATATGAACGTTACAAAGAAAGGAAAAGCTACTGTTACCAAAACCCCAAGCCCTATCCCAATATCTCTTAATAACACGGCCACCATCCCTTTGCATGAATCACTGGCTATTCTATTTGAGAAACTTAAGTCTATCGGGATGTTGCAGCCACAACGTTGAGAAGTCTTTACCCCACTACCACCTCACTTTGATTCAAGCAAACATTATGCATTTCACTCCAACATACCAGGTCATGACACCAATGAATGCACCGCTCTAAGAAAGGAGATTCAGAGTTTAGTGGAAAAAGGCAAGATAGTCGAAGTGCCAAAGGGAAAACCTCAACTTATATGGTGCCAACCTCTGACCTTCACGCCAACAGTTGAAGTTCACTCACAGTCAGTCCCAATTTTATCAGAATCCAACAAATAGCACTAAGAGTTCCTCTCCTGATGCTCCTTGCAAGTTCACTCCCATTGAAGGATCATATGCAAGTTTGTACGAAAGGTTGAAAGATGCAAGGATAGTGCACCCTATTGAATGGAAAATCTACAAGCAACCCTAGAAAGCAGATATGAAAAAATCATGTGTTTACCATTCAGGCATGCTGGGGCACAATATTGAGAAGTGTTTTGCTTTTAAAGATAAGATTGAAGAGTTGGTCAAGTCTGGGCAAATGAGAATTGAAAATGCTGATGACAAAGCAATTGCAGAAGACCAGGTCGAAGAGGCAGCAATTTAATAACACACATCCGAGTACAAGAAGAGAGCTTTCAAGTTGCATCATCTTTGGAGACATTTCTTTCACTTCCTAGCAAGCCTTGTGGCACATATTTTTAAGATTTCCCCTTTATGAATTTTGAACTACGCCTGACCTGATTCCTGTCAGTAGCAGGATACGTAGGCAGCCCACACCAGGTTCGGTCCCTTTATAATTAAAAAAATTATTTTGCCCAATAAGAAAAGTTGGTGCAAAGTTCGAAATACAGCAGTTGGCTGACAAGTGTGAAAAGACATGGATGAATATCTTTTCAAGAGTACACAGGCATCACGACAGTCAAATTTGTAAAGAAAACGATTATCGCACCCAAGTCTTTGGTGTTTAACGAAGAGCCGACCTCTCTTTGGTCACCTAAAAGTCCAACCTTTTCCTTGACCTCGCACAACTTATCGCGATATCCTTATCAATGTTTCATCAACCAAAATCTTTGCCTTGACTGCTACATAAAGCACTCAACCAATCCTTTATAATCTCTATACCGTTTGTCATAATGTCTAATTCAAGCATTAGTCTATCATATGCCTTCTAAGCATCCTCTTAGCTGCCTATCTGACTTTAATGTTCTATTTTGCTTCAAAGTTTACAATGTACTAACTCTGTTTTGTATATTTTGTCATTTTGTTAAAGGTTGCCTAGCATTTGAACACCTAAATTGGCAAAGAATCTGCATTAAGAAGAAGCTGAGATGACAAGCCAAGATGAAACATTTACTTTTGGAACAAAATCTTCAGAACCGCAGACATATGACATCGAGAGAAATAAGACTCAACAGGATATTTCAGACAATCCTGATTCTACTACTATGCAAGTTCTGGTAAAGGACAAGCATAATCAGCTAGCAGCGTACCCACATAAGAGGCACAAAAAGGGAATGCAACCAAATGAACATGAAGGTTTAAATGAAAAGCTCCATAATTTGGAAATGGTCATAAAGAAGAGATGAGTTTAAGGAATATTCAAAGTTTGAAGTATAAGGATTTGTGTCTACATCCATATGTTGAGCTACTGCATGGATACAAAATTCCAAAATTCAGCACTTTCGACGGAAAAGGAAATCCCTTCTACCATTTGAAAGATTACTGCAGTAGAATCGAACACAACGAGGCTATAAGAATGCAATTGTTCATCCAAAGTTTATCTGGGTTGGCACTCACTTGGTATACCAAATAAGATTTTAGCAAATGAGATACTTGGGAAGATATGACCCAAGATTTTGTGGAGCAGTACAAGTTCAACATCTGAAAGGATGTGCACCTATATGAGATGTACAAAGTTAAAAGAATGAAACACGAGTCTTTTGAAGAATATGCTACCCGATGGAGAATCGAAGCTTCAAAGATACACCCTCCTTTACCTGAGGAAGAGTTAGTTTCAACATTTATCCAGATCCAAGAAGGGATTTACTATGAGAAATTGCTTGGCGTTCAGACACGCGGCTTTCCCAATCTGATTCGAATAATAAGGGAATTAGAAATTGACATTCAAAAAGGGAAGATCATTGGAAGTTCAACAGTGCACTATGTTAATCAACATTTTCAACCCGAGGCACTTGAGAATTTGTAAAGTAATGAAGAGGACAACACATTAGTCGCCATGACTGGGCACCAACCACCGTACAACCAGAATCAACGGAATCTACAATGTCAAGATACTCCTAACTTACACACTAGACAACCTCCCCACTATCAGTGTTTTCAACAACAATCTTATGAGGCTCAATGCAATCAGTACCAGATAAAAAGATTAACCCTCACACATTTACTCCTCTTGCTGAATCTCTGATAAACATATTTTAAAGACTGAGGGATCAAGGGATATTGCAGTCGAGAAATGGATGGGTTCCTCGTTCGAATTTTTATCCATCAAAGACTTGCACATATCATTCGAACATTCAAGGTCATGACACTAAAGAATGTCCAGCACTGAAGTACAAAATTCAGAACTTGATTGAAAAAGGCAAGATAATGGTATAACAAGAACCACCAAATGACAATTCCAACTCTCAAGCTTCATATACAGTCTATGTTCAAGGCAATCCATCGAAAATAGCTTCGAGGTATTTGAAGAGAAAGCGAAACACATGAAGGCAACCTATCACCATGCAAACTCTACCATCTCTACATTTGACTACACTTTTGCTTCATCCCTATTTTGCACCTGAACTACGTATGACTTGATTATTGTATTGGTAAGATATGTAAGCAGCCTGCTTGGGCAGGGTTTCATTATAATAAAATTTTCATTTTCTCCTAGCCAAGATAAGCACAATTTTTGGGACATTCTCCTAATCCAATACACTCACACAAAAGTTTTCAACCTAAAATGGAAGAAGTATCCGCATGACCGATTGGGTAACAAAGATTTTCAAAGATATCACATCAAAGGACAAATGCAGATTCGAGCTGACACTCGGGTGTTCAATGCAAGGCAACCGCTTTGTTTTAAATTAACAATTTTTTCTTTGAGAGCAGATCTTTTCTTACAAATAGAAGACTCGCAGGCAATATAATAATCTGAGAATGAATAACTCCAGTTCCAATACCTGACATGCACTAGAGGAACGCACTTACAAGTTTTGGACATGGCACCTCAAATATGAAGACTAGCCTCGTCAGGCTTAAAATATGACGACTAGCTTCGTCATTAAAATATGACGACTAGCCACGTCAGGCTTAAAATATGGCGATTAGTCACATCAGGCTTAAAATATAACGACTAGCCTCGTCAGGCTTAAAATATGACGACTAGCCTCGTCAGGCTTAAAATATGACGATTAGCCACGTCAGGATTAAAATATGGCGACTAGGCACGTCAGGCTTAAAATATGGCGACTAGCCACGTAAGGCTTAAAATATGATGACTAGCCTCGACAGGCTTAAAATATGACCATTAGCCCCGTCAAGCTTAGAATATGACTATTAGCCTCGACAGGCTTAAAATATGACCATTAGTCCCGTCAGGCTTAGAATATGACTATTAGGCATGTCTGCCTTAGAATAGGACATCACATATATTTTATTTAGCAGATACTACTATAATAGGCTCATCCGCCTTAGAATTGGATATATACATATATTTTATTTTATTTTGCAGGCACTACTATTTAGGCTAGTCCGTCTTAGAATTTGACATACACGTATATTTTGTTTTGCAGGCATTATTACAATAAGGCGATCTATCAAAGGCAATAAACTGGGACAAAATTTTTGAGGAAATTCCAAAAAGATGCAAGTCAAATCTGGGGCAAAATTTTGAGGTTCCCTCAAAATTCATTACTCAAAGGCCCGAGAAGAAGCAATGAGAGGATTGCACTGCAGCAAAGAACGACAGTAGTTTCAAAGAGGATGCACAAATCAACCCTCCCCTCTCCCTACAACTCATAAATATTTCTTTGAGTGCAGACACAGAATATTAATTACAACAAAAAACACGACAACATATGGGGCAACGTTATAAGACACTCTTCGACTTTCCAACCCAATCCTTTGAGCCACTCCTCACTCTCTCATACTCGCTTTCAAAATCAGTTTCCTATACGAAAATCGTGCAATTACAAAATTTCAAATACATATTATGCACCATTTAGAAACCCCATTAAAAAGCTCTGCCCCTTAAATTATGCTTTTGTTCTTTCATCAAATCATTTATCCCGCTCAAATCAAAACCTCCCTTACGCGAATAAGTAATCTACCTAATCCTTCTATAATGAAGGCAATTTGCATTCTTTTGGATTGATGCTTACCTTGTGTGAATCTTACCTGTTTGTCAATCGTGCGTGTCTTCGTGCCTAATCGTGTTCATCTATTTGAATCGTGTGAATTCATCATGTTTTACTCCTCAATACGTCGTCAAATTTCAAAGCACACACCAAATCTGAACTTTTAATACTTGGACAAACTAACTCTTGACACCTAAATTATGTGTCGTATACATCTCACACAAGCAATATGTCATTTTAGAACTTCACACGGTCTTATTATCGTACAACGTGAGACATGTAGACAACTCAGAGACCAGAGTTCGGCCAAAACTCCCTAAAAACTCTCATTTTCCTTTTCAGCATTTTGCCCGCCCGTCATGACAAAATTGGCTACTCCGTCAACATTCTTTGCCCGAAGACTCTTTCATCATCCCCGGGCAAAGAGAGGCAGATGTTGACACCCAATTTTGTCCCTCATATTTTTCAATTTATCATACAAACTTCGGAAAATACAATATTATTTTTTCAGAAAAAATTGCATCAATTATCATGCATTTATCTATATTATTCTTATCACCAATGCCCTTTATATATATATATATATTTTAATGTGATTATATTACATAATTACATCATTTAGGCCGTTTTCAAAATACTTGCACGATTTTGTAACTATCTATGCGATTTATACACTTGAATATCCATTTTACAATTATTTACACTTAATTAAAACTATCTAAATTCATTCATAATTATTTTGAATCAGTAATTATTTTCCCCTAAGTCCTCAATATTATTCCCTATATTTTATTAATTATTCTCTCATTTATTAGTATTTTAAACTAATTATTGGCCAATTATACCTACATATACACTAGACATACACTAATATACACTCTATACACATGTTCCATATACACCTCACATTATTTAGGGTCCACACATACACGCATCAGCCACGCACGCAAGTGTGGCACCTTCCCAGCTAATCACACGTCCACGTCAGCCCCCACTACATCTCTTCTCATTTTCCTTTAACCAAACACACCCCTCACCAAACCAACCCTAAAAACATTCCCCTTACTCCTTCCTAAAACTCAGCCGCTGCCCTAACCCCCTTCCCTCTCTCCCCCTTCGCCCAAAAAACGTCCAGATACACCACAACTCCACCACCATGACTCCACCATTCACGCCGGCGATTCCTCTTCTCTATCTCTCCTATATCCACTCAGGAAAAATCAGAGCAAATCAACCCCTCTCTCTCTCCTCATCTCATGAACCCGAAAAGCAAAAAGAAGATTTAAACAAGAATCTTGCAAATCTTCACCATACAAGGAAGAATCGTGGAAAATCCAGCATGTACAAGGCATGAGTTTGAGAATCAACATCATATCTTTGCAAACCAAGTCAAGAAAAGCAAGAAACAGGCAGGCACGAAGTGACCCGGCCCGGCTATTACACGGGTAATACATTCCCCTTTACATTTTTTTTTTTACTTGAAAAATCATGAAAATCATGCTATTCATCTGTTTTGATCTATTAAAAATATTATTGCAAAAATTTTAGATTATAATCAACTTGCAATTTTTTACTAATTGTAAGAGATAGTTGTGAATATATTTACTTATTTGTATGCGAGTAGAGTCTTAGTGGCTGTCTGGATTGATTTTGCCTTTTGCACTTGATATCATGCCTTGTTATTTAATTTTAAATTACGAGTCTAGAGACATCTGATCGTTTGAGATTTGTTTGTTGACGACCCTCGCTATAGCTATTCCTGCTGGAGAATTGTCAGTAACTAAGACTAATCACTTTCTGTCGAAACTGTTAACAGTGTTATACTCTTCTGTATCCCCACACTTTTGTACTCTTACTCTTTTAGTTGTGAAAAGATGCTCCTAAGCAAGTGTTGAAAAGGTTCTAGAGTCTATTTTTGCGAGGAAATATCGTATGATAACTTTGGAGCTGATTGGGATGACCGGTTTGAATTGATACTCGCCAGTTTGAATGATTGGTATGGATATATCTGCTGAACTTTTGTAAAAGGAAAGGGTCTTCTCCTATTTCAAGTTTCAAATGGTTGGCTTATTTATGGAAGTATAGGAGCTGTGATATCCCTTTAATTTTCCTAATTGGGCTGCACAATTTCCTCTTCCCTTCTATTGAAAATTATTGATTTCGTCATAGAAGGAAATTGTCTTCCTTTATTTGTCAAGTTTCAAATGAATAGTTATTTTTGGAAGTATAATATGTCCCTGATTTTGCCCAAATTGATGGCATGACTACTGCTTTGCTTAGTATTTTTTCTTTTTTTTACTGATTCTCTTCCTTACCTGGTGATGATTTGAAATTCAAAAGACCTCCCCTTTTACATAATATAAACCAGCCTCTCTCCACAATTTTAGGGGACATAATACTACTCTTCTTATCTTCTCTGAAACACAACTTAGACTCCCTCTTCACACACTTCCTCTCATCATCTTCTTCTTCTTCAGACTACTGCACCCTCTTCTCTTTTACAAACTCACATACACATACTATAAATTTCCAACAAACTAAGCCTGAAGTTCTGTTATAGCTTTCTTGTTGGCTTTGCTAGTCGAAACCAAAGCAAAATATTGGTCTGTGATTATCTTGCTAGTAATACATACCTATTGTTTCTGCATTCTTCTGCACGATTTCTAGTTCACTAAGGTAAAGACCCTTTACTGAATGAATAGCATATGATACTGATCCGACTTTGTTTATTTGGTTGAAACATGGCTTGGAAACTGTTTCTTCTGTGTGCAATTACTTTATTTGTGCAGGCCTCTATTTGGCCAAGAACTAACCTTTTTTTGCAGTTTGTATTGAAATCCCAATAAGTCCGGATAGCCAAACGGATATACCATTGTTAAGTTTGACTTGCAGGTTCAGGCAAGTTGTTCTTCAAAGGATCAAGTGTTGTTATTGAAGTTGGCAGTTTACCCAAGTGCAAACAAGGTACTTTCACTCCTTTTTACCTCCCTTAGATCCCCTTACTTTGTTGTATTGAATAAGATCCCCTATGTATGTTAAGCACCATAAGGTGCAAAATATTCACTGTAAAATAGGGCAGCAGTTGTCTGAAAGAAGCAGTGGCAAGTACTAAAATGGCTATACAAGAGCCAATTCTTACCTTTCTCTTCTTCTTTGTGCATATGTGAAAGTTAAACATGACACAGGTCTGTTTTGTGCAAAGCTAGAATCTGAAATGCCGAGTTAAACAGGCAGTGCTAAGTCAGATTATAGAGGGGCTATTTTTCTGCTAAAATCGGATAAAAGGCTAAAAATACAATCTGGACTATTTCTGCAAAATGTTAAAAGCTTAAAATCTAACTTGGTTACTAGACTGTGTGCAGGTTTAAATCTGAATTTTAAAGTGGGTATACAATGTGATTGAAACTGATTTTGAAAATGGGGGTGTTTCTGCAAAAGGCTAAAATCTGCGAGTTGAATTATATCTCTAAAGAATGCAAAGCGGGCCAGATTTCTAAAACACACTGGTTATTTTTATAAGTGTCAAACAATCAATTTTTAAACTCTTCTTTCCTTACAAACTAATTAATAGTTTGAAAAGGGGAGTGATGGCTTTGGAGGTCAAGCCTAAGATTTACAAAAAATACGATATATATGTCTATACTATATTTTCAAAAAGTGTCAAAATGATTTATCTTGCATTTGGCCCTATTGGATTAGTATATATATTAACTATTATGCTTATATATATACATATTTATGTATTATTTTTTTTACTGCCAAATTAATTGTCTTATATATGCTTATACATATTTATAATATTATCATTTTAAAAGCCGTCTTAGTTACATCTTCAACTCATAAATATGTCTTCTCTATGCAAGTATTTATAAATTATTTCCTAACCAAGTATTTTCTCTGAACGCGACCTCACAACAATAGCCACACGAGCAACGGTACTTGACAATTAATGTCATACTACTGCCTAAAGTGGCTAACATTTCTAAAATCGCTAAAATTCTCCTTGTCCCTATATTTAGAGAATTTAGTGTATTTTGGGAATATCTAAACTTTTTCAAACTAACTTTGAGATCTGCCCAGTTTGTATATTTTAGAAATATCCTTTAATTGGAACATAATTGGAATTTAGCTTTACTTTGATATATTTTTCTCTTAAATTAAAATTTCATCCTTGACTTTTTGATTTTGTCAATACTTTATATTTTAGCCTTAATCCCAAATTTTAAATCCGATCGGGAACCACTTTTCGTGGGATTCGGAAAGTGCCAAACACATTCTTCTCGAGTCACAAGGGCTTCTTACCTTAGAATCTCTACTAGACATGACTTTCGAGAGTTTAATTTAAATACTTAGACATCGTAGGTGACCTAATATACCTTAAATAAATTTATTAGGTGGCGACTCCAAACTTGTTCCAAACGAGTCACCTTAGTCAAGCCCGACCTTTGAACTCGATCTGAGCTCGAAAAGCGGGGTGCGACAGCCAAACCCTCACTCTTTAAAAAAATAAGGATAACCGACCCTTTTAAGGCGATTAGCAAGAATACCCAAATTCTGAGCGCTGGAAAAGTGGGGGCAGAAATGAGCCTTGAAGCTGGAGCCAGTAAAAATGCGGTTGTCGGGAACGTGGCAGCGATCGATGCTGCTCAAACGATCGGTGAGAAAGGTATGTTGGTGGTTTTCCATTCCTTTGAACAAGACGCCGCTGAATAATCAGCCTCTCACCAGCCACTGAAACGTGTTAAGCGGCCGAGAAGGGAGAGAGACCAAGGAGAGGTGGAGCAACTAACTTAAATTAATGGGGATCACTCTGCCCCCGTCATGAAGTTTATTTCGGAGGCATTCCCTCAAGCTCAATTGCCTCTGTTCCCTCAAACTCAACTGCCCCTCGTCATTGAAGTTTCGTCGAGTGCTGAAAAAGAGATATAAACTTCCTTTAGATTGGGAAGTTGAGCCATCCTGATCTAAGCTTATTGAAAGTTCAGGTTCTTCATTCGGATCATATAAAGATCCCATCGCTCCATATCCCGCAAGGGAAGATGCGGCTGCTTATGCTGCTTACAAAAGATCCATGGAAACCGGTGGAGTAGGTGAGCGGTCAATCACAATAATAGTCCCTTCCAACACTGACTTACTCAAGGAGGTCATCTCTATGATTTAACCGGGACCATGGAATGGGCTCGGATGAATTGTCGCAGTGACTTAAATCTTGCTTCCTATGTTGCCTATGACGCCCTCCGGGTAAGTTCCGCTTCTTTTGCATACCTCTTTTTTCAAATGACTTAGTCTCCTTATTGAATTAGAAACTCTCTTCCATTTCAAACTAACATTTTAGTGATTGAATCGCTCGATTGGATTCGGCAGCTTTAGGCTACCATTCAAATGCGGAGAGATCAATTTGATGTGGCAATGACAGCCGGAGGCGCCCTTTACTCCAACCTTAGGAAAGTGAAAGTTAAAGATCCTTTGTTGGCGGAGCAGTTCGATAAGCTCAAAGCCATCACCGAGTCTAAAGTTCTGCGTGAATCAAATTTGGAGGCTCAGATTGCAATTATGGAGCAGATCGAGGCTGATGATAAGGCGCAACTGAAAACTGCTGAAGCCGAAATGGAGGTTAAGGAGGCAAAGATTCGATCCCTAGAGAAGGATCTTGAATCTGCAAAAAGGAACCTTGAGGCAGCAAAGAACGAGAAAGATGATGTCGTAGCCAATGCCAAGGAGCTACTCACCAAGAATCGGACCCTTGTCTTGGAGAACAGCGACTTGGACAAAAAGTTGACCGACCTGAAGATTGAGCTTGACGGTTGCCAAAATCTTATGGTCGCGGAGGCTAGGCGATATGCTCTTGTGGAGCTCTTGGAAAAGGGATACAATTTGAAAACGGAGCTGCTAGAAGCTCAAGAGACGGTGAAGATTTATCGTAAGATCTTGGTCTTTCCCCTGAAATGGTCGTGTATGAGACCGAAAATGATAAAGAAGCCGGAGGAGAAAAAGCGATGAGTAGGTTGGTGACGAGGCCAAACTGTATAGAAATTTTCTGCTCGTGCCTTGTCAAATTATAGTATAGTTTAAGATATCGTCCCATAGAGAAGAAAAGGGAGCAAGAGCAAGTCTCTACTCTTAGAAAACCTGCGTAGATAGAAAGAGAAAGAAAAAGTTCTTCCCCATTTCCCTTTACAACATGTGCTATTTATAGAAGATTTCCTACGGAAAAATTGGTGAAAGTTTATAAGATCTTTGGCAAATATCATGGTGGGGTCATCAAAAATTTGGAGAAGATCTTTCATATGTATCCTTAGTGAGGTCATCAATGGCATGACAAATTTATGGTTGATTTGGTCTCTTTTAGTTTATGTATGTGCAATTGTTACATATGCATCTTTCTTCTTAGGCTTTTGCTTAGTTTCTTCTCTTTTACCATGTATTCTTTTTCCGGCAAGATTTGTTAGAAAAGTGCGGAAAAAGGATATTATTATTCATGTTTTATTTGAAAATCTTATCTTTTTATATAGTAAACTTACATGAACAATTATATCCATCAGTTGCCATCACCCGTTGTATTTTACTTTGGTTTTTGTGGCAGTGTTTCGGTCGTTTTCTAAATACTATAAGGCCATTGGCCGTTTTTAAATGAATTTCTTCCTTTCCGTTAAGTGTTGATTTCCGAAGGTAGAGTTTACGTTTTATCGTTTTGAAATTTCAATAGCTTTACTTGAGCATTGGTTTTTCAAAGATAAGTTATGTTTCCACCGGTCGAAGTTTCAACGACTTCGTTAGTTCTTGGAAAGAGCTAAAGATAATCGAGCCCAATATAATAATGCATAATGAAGAAATATGTCTTGCTTTCATGTATATGCATTTTCTTCAAACACTAAGTTCGGAACCAATGAATGGTATTTTACACTTAGACTATTTGATTAGAATAAAGAAAGATGCCGAATCATATTAGACATGAAGTGTGTTTTATTGATAGCGAAATCGGCCGTTATTGGGCACTTAATACAAGATGTTTTCGGCCTCTAATGTCGGTCGAGTTCTAAACCTAGCCGTTTGAGGAGTCTTAAGTGATACAACTTATATTCGATCACTAATGGACCATTTACATAAAAGCTACTTCTAGACGCGAGCAGTCCCCAGTTTGAGCGTTTAACTTTCATCGCGACAATTTCCCATTTTTAAACGATCTCTCAAATTGCAGACAGTCCCCGGTATCTGGGCAGTCCTCAATATTCAGGCGATCAACTATTTGAGCAGTCCCAGTCTTAGCGCGATCGACTATTATCCTATCTTTCCCATCCCCCTAGTGTGCGGGCGCGAAGTAGGAGGGGTCGAACACTGGATTATAAGCTTCGTTTTGTGTTTCTTCGACTTGCTTTCCTGAAATAAGGATGCAAAGAAGAAAAACTCGGTTAACTTAAAGATGAAGACCGCATTTGAGTGTTCGTCAGACTTATCGATCCAAAGTTTGGAGCATCTAAAATCTCACTTTTTCGTGGGTGATGTGTGTCAGCACTCGATTCCAACTATGCCTATCATCGAAAATTGTTAGTACCAAAAACAATAATACAATCGTCCGAACGAGAATAAGAAAAAATAGAGTTAAGAGTTATACGATACTGAGCGTTTTTAGAAGTACTACTTCTTCAATTGGGTGATGTTCCAATTGAACTTGACTGGTTTCGAGTCCAATATTTCCAACTGATAGGACCATTTACCGACTGCTCTCTTGACTCGGTAAGGTTCTTCCCAGTTGGCTCCCAATTTTCCTTCGTTGGCTCGTCCAGTTTTGGCTGCTTTTTTTTTCATGACATAATCACCTGCATTAAAACTTCGATACCTGACTTTTTGGTTGAGGTAGTTTTCTACCCTCTAATTTGTGTCTGCATTCGGATCAAAGCCATCTCTCTTTTGCCTTCGAGCAAATCCAAATATACCAGCATAACTTCTTTATTTGATTAATCAGTGGATTGAGCTAATCGAAGGCTTAGCTCACCAACCTCTACCGGAATCAATGCTTCAGATCTATAGACAAGTGAAAATAGAATTTCTCCGATACTGTTCTTCACCGTTGTTCGGTGAGCCCACAATGCTGCCGGGAGTTCATTCGGCTATTTGCCCTTCGACTAGCCCATCTTTTTCTTCAAATATTCAATTATTGTATGGTTGGAAGACTCAGCCTATCCATTTTCACTTGGGTGATAGGGAGTTGATGCAATCCGTTTGATCCCCATTTTGCAGAGAAAGTTGTTATCTGCCTTCCGATGAATTATTTACCGTATCACAACTCCATTGGGATCCAGAACGGTACATAATATTCTTCCAAATAAATTTGATAATCTCTCTTTCTCGTATCTTTTCCAGATCAACTGCCTCTACCCATTTAGAAGAAAGACAACCAGTTAAAATAAAAATAACTTTTACCTTATCGGGAGTTGTAGGAAGCGTCCCGATCACATCCATTCTCCATTTCAAAAACGGCCACAGTGATGTATCGAATAAGGGGTTGCGCTTGGTGATGGAGGAGATTGTCATATTGTTGACATTTGTCACACTTTCGAACAAAGGTTTTGGCATCCTCCCCCATTTTCGGCCAATAGTAGCCGACTCTGATCAATCTTCGTACCAAATATTTGCTTCTGAGTGGTTACCGCACTCGCTTTCGTGAGCTTCCCTCATTACGTAGTTTGTCTACCCCCGGCCCACGTATTTTTCTAAAGGACCATTGTACATTCGCCTATAGAGAATATTGTCCATGAGCCAATAACGGGCCGCTTTAGCTTTGAGTGCCCGGGCAATTTTCTTGTCTTCGAAGAGGGTACTTGCCTGCAAATGAGAAAAAAATTTGCTTCTCCAATCCCTAGTTGTGTCAACAGTGTTTACCTCATTCCGAGTCCGATTGAGAGGTGATTCAAAAAGATGTATGATCGATCCGTTGAGGCTATTTTAATTTTTGGCCGCCGAACGAAGATTGGCTAGGGCATCGACCTAAATGTTTTCTTCCCTTGGGATTTGCATCATTTTTCATTCCTGAAAAGAGATTAGAAGATTGTGTACCTTTGCTAGCAATTGTTGCATTCTTGTGTCTCGGGTGTTGAAGTACCCTTGGACTTGGTTTACCACTAGTTGAGAATCACTTTTGATTTCAAATTGTTGGATTTTCAATTACTTCGCTATTTCAAGACCTGCGACAAGGGCTTCATATTCCCTCGTTATTAGTTGAAGCATGTAATTTAATTGAATACCTTAACTTTTTGCCGGTTGGTGCCATGAGCAAAACACCAATGTCAGCCCTTTTTACGTTTAAAGCTCCGTCGGTGTAGAGGGTCTAAACTCTGGGGTCAGGATCTTTCATCATCATTTTTTCTTTCTTCGCCTCTAGAAATATATTTTCCCTAAAATATGCTACAAAATCAGCCAACACTTGTGATTTGATGGCGTTGCGAGGCTGGTAAGTGATGTCGTATTTACTCAGCTCGACCGCCCATTTCATTAATCTTTTTGGATAAATCTAGTCGATGTAAGATACTTCGTAAATGGAAAGTAGTAAAGACCGAGATAACATGGCATTGAAAGTATGGCCTCAGTTTTCGTGCAGCTATAATAAGTACTAGTGCTAATTTCTCTAAGTGTGTGTATCTTCTTTCTGCATCAAGTAGAGTTGTACTAACATAATAGATCAGAAATTGTTTACCTTCATCCTCCAGACTACACTTACATCTACTTCTGAAACAGCGAGGTAGACACGCAATACCTCCCCATCCACCGATTTTGAAAGTAGCAGAGGGTTTGACAAGTATTGCTTCAACTCCTTTAAGCCCTGTTTACATTTCGGCGTTCAATCAAAGCTTGTGTTCTACCTTATAATGGAGAAGAACTTATAGCACTGTTCGGATGACCTTGAGATGAAACTGTTGAGATAGGCTACTCGATCGGTCAACTGTTGGACTTCCTTCACCTTCCTCAGTACATTGGGAATGTCGTCAATTGCCTTGATCTTGTCTCAATTTACTTTAATTCCTGATTGTGACACAATGAATCCCAAGAACTTGCCGGATCCAACTCCAAATGCACATTTCTCCAGGTTCTACTTCATGTTGAATTGCCTAAGTACTGCAAACGTTTTTTTCAAATGATCCCTCGCCTTCAACGATTTCACCAACATATCATCAATATATACTTCCATTGTTTACCCGATCATGTCTTTGAACATTCTTGTGACCAACCGTTGATAGGTAGCCCCAGCATTTTTTAGACCGAAAGGCATGACCGTATAACAATAAGTCCCCTTGTCCATTATGAACGAGGTCTTTTCTTGATCATTTTGCTCCATCAAAATCTGATTATACCCCCGAATAGGCATCTAGAAAACTCAACATTTTGTGTCCCGATATCGAATCGATCAACCGATCGATGTGAGGAAGCGGGAACGAATCTTTTGGGCAAGCTTTGTTTAGGTCAGTGTTACACCCTCCATTTTCTATTTTTCTTTGGGACTACGACCGTGTTAGCCAACCACTCTGGATACTTTACTTCCCTAATTAACCAGTTCTTCAACAATTTGTTAACTTTATCATCGATCATTTTCTTTCTAAATCCCCTGTTCGGCCATTTTGTCTGCTTCACCGGTCGATGCGTTGGGTCAACATTTAACTTATGAGCAGCAACCTTTAGGTCTATTCCCACCATATTCACGTGGGACCAAGAAAAACAATCAGAGTTGTCTCTAAGAAATGAAATGATCTTTCTTTTCATTTCGGGAGCTAACTCGGACCCTACATATACTTTGCGATCGGGTAGGTGTCTAAATAAAATCACTTTCTCCAGGTCTTGTATGGTCGAATCCTTAGCCTTTTTCTTACTGGGTTCTCTAATGCAAGCCGGAATCTGGGCGAAGTCTTTGTCCGTGGGACGGGGTCCCTCTTCGCTCTGATCACCCAAGGATTTCGGTTGCTGTAATTTCTATTGTTGGGCATCCGAAATGACACCGCTCTTTACTGCTATGGAATAACACTCACGAACAATTTCTGCTCCCCTCTAACTTCGCGAAACCCCCATGGAGTTGGAAACTTAACATTTTGATGCAAAGTAGATGACAATGCTCCCCATGGCATGGGTCCATGGCCGACCCAAAAATAACGTTGTAGGCCATTTTTCCACCCATCACCATAAAAATGGTCTCATTCTCAACACCTTATGTGTACGTGTTTATAACAATCTCTCCCAAAGTCGTCTCACTTGAATTATTGAATCCCGACAGCACAGTAGACTTTGGTATGATCTTATTGGTCAATTGCAACTGCTCTACCACCTTAGACTGGATGATGTTAACCGAACTGGCAGCATCTATCAAGACTCACTTCACATCTCCATCATCCACTCTCATTATAACTATCAATGCATCATGACGGGGATGTATCCTCTCCGAACACGATGTCATCATTCATGCTTTCTCGTATCCATTTATCTCGTGTGAATGAAACTTTAGCATCTCCAAAAATGACATTCACCATTTTCCTTGGAGTCGAGGGATTTGGTGGCAGGGGTCCACCTCTATCTCTATTTTAGAAAAAATTTCCTTTCCTCTTTTAGTTAGATATTATGTCAGCTCACCCTTTCCGAGCAAATGCGCCACCTCGTAACAGAATGCTTTGCAATTTTCAGTAGTGTCCATGATCGTGATGGAACACACACCACAAATTTTTATCTCTGCTGCCCGGATTGGATTTCATTCGTCAGGGGAATTTAACCACCTTCTCACCCTTTTCTCTCAATACATTCACCAACCCGACAGCTGAAATGAAAAAGTTGTACTATGAAATCTTAGGAGGCAATGGGTCTTTCGAAAACAGGGATGCACCCGGCTGCTCCCTCTTCGGCTGATTTCTTGAACTGCTAGCATCGTATCTATTTCTGCTTTGACGAGAGAAACTATAGGGCTCTAACCTTTGAGCCATAGAGTTTCTCCTGTCATGTTTCACCCTCCATGGAGGAGCCGGCCGATCATAGCATCTGTTATAGAAAGCTAACTGCAATTCTTCCTCCTCTGCTCTGATCTTTGGATCACACTCACGATGGACATCATCAAAAATTGTTGGGGTGATCTCCCTCAATCTTTCTCTCAACTTCTTGCATGTCTTCGATATATGCATATTCAAATTATTTATAAAAGCCAAACAAGCCCATCTCTCCTCGACTTGACGGATGGCCATCTTCTCTTGATTAAACTGCTCCATAAATTCTTTAATTATTTCATTCGGTCACTGTTTGATATTCAATATGTCCTCTACTCTTCTTTCCACTTTCTTAGCTCCCGTATATGCTCGGATGAATTTCACCGCCATCTCATCAAAGCTCGTAATCTCGTTTCGGGTGACTGTATGTACCACTTCAAAGCTCCACTGCTAAGTGTTTCACATAACTTTTTTCGACTCACTGAATTGATCTCTTCAGCTGTTAGATCGTTCGCCTACACTGCTATTGCAAATAAGTCCACGTGATCCCTTAGATTAGTAGTTCCATCATAGCGTAAGTTCTTCGATAACTTAAACTTCTTTGGAATTGCTAACGGAGCGACGCTCACTAAGAACGACTACTTTGAAATTGATTTTGTGGCAGCATCTTCCGTCAACTTTGGAACCCTCGATAACTTTTCCATAAATGATTTCATCTCTCTAAACCTCTTATCCACTGAATCATTCAACATTTTCTACATCGTAGCCATCATCCTTGCTTCTGTCATGATGGAGGTCGGAGCTCCCTCAGCCACGGCGGATGTACCCGACCCTCCGGATCTGATTCCCACTTCAGGTTCCCCTATTACTGCGCCCTTAGGAACAGAGATCGAAGTGCCTGGGGGTGCCACCAGGAAGGCAGGCGCTTTATGACTTGTAGAGCCAGACAGAAGTACCAACTGCTCACTTATCTTCTCCATATGCTTGTGTTGTCTCTTAAAAAATTCCAACAACAGTGTGTTCGTACCAACCGACGTAGCCTCGACCACAGTTTCCTTACGGGGTCTTTGTACATGGGGAAAATTCAACTGTGAACCGCCCGCAGTGCGGTCTCGAGACGGATCCTGTTCATGGTGGGATGATTCATCGGTCGCCTCTTCAGCACCTGGAACCTGGACCCCATCAGCGGGGTTAGATTGTAGCACGCCATCACGACCAATGGTGTTGGCTGGTACCACGGTGTTGGCATTTTTGTCTTGATCATCTGCCATTGCACAAAAAAAGAAGTAAGTAAAATTAACAACGAATCTCGGAACAAATTGATTGTCTGGGCCCCATGGTGGGCGCCAAATTGTAATTTCTAAAATATAATTTCAGGATTTACAATTAAATTTATATTTAGTCGAGCCACAGGCGATCATTTTTTATCGAAATTCGATTGATTAATCTTTGCTTATGTTACGAGCTAGATTAGCTAAGTGATCGAAATCAGAACGGACGATTAATGACTTGTGTGTTTGTCCGATTGAAGTTAAGATAAGTGAACGGAGCAAGTTGTCAAGATAATAAATAAAAGAACGATGGGAAATATGGGAGATAAATACGATGTTCAATCAAAGAAACGACAAGACCATTTTAAGGTTATCAATTATATAAATAAACGAACGAATTTTGCAGTTAATAAATCCGTTTAAGATTACTGATATAGCAATTAATAACCTAAGCCGAGTCAATTAAAGAAGATGATGACAACCAAGAAGGAGCAAGCAAAACGGCAGCAATGATTAAGGGAACAAATAATAAATGAAAGCAATAAAGTAATAAAGCAGTAAATCTTATTGATTGATTGGGCGTTTGTGCTCCAATAAGGAAGATGAACTTCGTCCCCTCCGAAGCAAAGCAAGACCAAGTTTCAACAAGGCAATAATACAATGGTGGAGAATGGAATGACAACAAAAGTAATTTGTGATAGCTAGTAAGAAGTATTTAAGTGCTTAATAAGATTGAATTGCTCAGAAGAAC
This sequence comes from Petunia x hybrida, assembly GCA_037355625.1. Taxonomy (NCBI): domain Eukaryota; kingdom Viridiplantae; phylum Streptophyta; class Magnoliopsida; order Solanales; family Solanaceae; genus Petunia; species Petunia x hybrida. Next base: position 27,441,322 of record JBBBVM010000041.1, read on the forward strand.
GTAAAAATACAAAGGGAAGGGGCAAGCTCTATTTATAGCTGGAGTCCTAGCCCTAGTGAATTTCCATTCTTTTCACGTCCCTCCATCACTTGTCAGCATGTTTATCCACGTTTAATGGCCTCCCGAAAATAGTGGGAACAGTTGGAGGTAAGACTTGCTATTGATCGAGTGCTCGTCTCTATAATAGTTGCGACCGAATCTTCGACCGGTTGATCCTCTCAAGGCTCCGTTGTTATTCAACTCTTCGTGGGGATGTTGTTGCTGACTTGACTCCGATATTTATGTTATGATCGCCATGTCACCGGTAAGGTACCGCAAAGTGTGTGTTCGGATTTTATCCAATACAGTACCATTATGGTATACAATAATGTGAAATGAGATCACAAGTATTGTAAACATTAAGATATAGAATCCGTGAATGTATATCCCGAAGGTATAGCAATGTGTACTGCTGCTAGAGTTTAATTTTTTAAGAGGCAAATTTACAATTGTTTATAGGTGGAAATATTTTACTCTGCCTTAGTAATGATGAAAACACTTCCCACTTGCCCTATGAATTTTGAATGGTATGCTTTGTTATTGTTACAATAACGCCCACCTAAATCTAACGTAGCCCCCCAAACTCCTCTTTTAATAGTGTCAATTATTTGGTGATAGAAGTGAGTTCTTTCAAATGATTGTACAACTAGAGAATCTGAGGGAGGTGAGTATATTTTTAAAACTAGAAGGTAGGTCTTGTAAATTCTGATTATCTAGAGGGCTCTACCAACAAACAAAATCAATAGTAGTGATAATGACAATAGCTATACTGATGATAATCATTGATTAATAAAATCAAACAATGTGTTATGTATACATGTTTATGCTAAATACCTCCTACTGATGCTGTGATTCATAGCCTTCTAATTAGTTTGTTTTATTCTTTTTCTGGTCGGCTTTTCCTTGGACCCATAGTTTCACATGTCCAGGAAGTGCCAAATCACATAAATACAAAAGGGGGTAGGGAACCTTTTAGCCAAGGGTATTGTGCTAAACGATTACCCATTTGACAAGGGAATTCCTCTATTTTCTTTCTGTATATGATACCTATAGCATTATTGACTTCCAGCCTTCCAGGCCTTATCCCTACTCACAGACGAAGCTCTACAAGTTCTTTCTACAATCTTTGCCAACTTGTCCCCCCCCCCCCCCCCCCCCCCCAGGGCTCTGTCTATCTTTTCCTTCTAAAATAAAATTAAAAGAACTACTGTAACACATAATGAATATATTTAATTTGGGAAGCAAAGTCAGTAATCGTGCTCCTGTCAATCTAAAACAATTTCCATCTGTCAATGCATAACTGAATCCACACATATTCTTGCAGACACAAAGTTATGCAAACAAGTACTTGAAGTTATATATTACCATAACTTGTTTTTTTCTTCATGAAAATGATCGCGTCACTGTTACTCTATGCAAGATATATTTTCCTAGTCCCAACTAATAAATATTTTTAGAGTGTGAAGATCTAGAGCAAAAAACAGACAAGGGGGAGAATTTGGTGAGAACCTACACTTTTTTGGATGCCATATACTCAATTCCGTCCATAATGAAGTAGTTCAAGTGTGCATCCGAGCCTCGAACTCCTTTTGTAGAATTTGTAAAATCTTTAGTCCCCCTTTCGAATTTGGATTCAATCATGTAAGAGTATATAAATAGGTTTATAGGAATATAAGTAACTTTTAAACATATCCACATACATATGCAAAATAACAAAAATTTGAGTAGGGACAGTTGGAATCAATGTAGGTGGGATTTTTTTAATACTCCAATCAATATGTTACTCGTACATTTGGTGCTACTATAAAATACAGAGAACTTAACTCGTGATGCTGCTAAGAATCATAAAACGTAGCCCCCCAAACTCCCCTTTTATCTGTTGTCAATTTGTCATGCAACGCCCCCCCCCCCCCCCCCCCCCCCCCCACCCCCAAACAAAAAAAAGAAATAAAGCCTGCCCAAAACTCCAAAGACACATACTACTAAATACACGTCTATAGGAGTATATAATTCTTTCACATGTAAGCAGGTGGTTCTGAGACACTGAGAAAGCACTTGTCATTTGCCAATTTATAAATTTAAAGAACTGTTTCTTGGTTTTCATTCAATGCAAAGCAGCCATGCCAGACTTATGTGATCTGCAAATCCATGTCAATGGACAACAAACATTCTTTCTACACGAGGTAAATTCTCAACTCCAGAAACTAACCAATCTTGAATTCACATTTTTCTTTCATTCATTGTTAACATGGAAGCTCGATGCACAAAGCATCACGTGTTCACGCAAGGCCCGGAGAAGGACTGCACGCCAAGGGGTGTGACATGCACATTCATTCATTCATTGATGTAGTATCTTTTTCTTTCCTATTGTGCAGAAAATAATTGCAAGATTCTGTGGGAAGTTGAAGAAGATAATCAAAGAAGAGAAAAGGAGAAGTCAGATAAGGAAATCAAGAATAGAGATTGATGATTTCCCAGGTGGAGCAGAAGGTTTTGAATTGGTTTCAAGATTCTGTTACAACAGTGGCAACATCACAATCACTGTTTCAAATGTGTCACTCCTCCATTGCTGTGCAGTGTTTCTTGGAATGTCTGAAAAAGTGTCTTCTTGCAATCTCTTGCATCAAACTGAGACCTTTCTTGAAGGATTGTTTTATTGGTCATGGCATGATATTCTCACATCTCTCAAGACTTGTGAATCTTTCTTCTCATTTGCAGATTCTTGTGGCCTAATTCATAAGCTCATGAATTCACTTCTTGCAAAGATTGCTCAGAATTCTGATATTAGTGTCCTCTTTGGTTCGTCCTCTTCGTCTTCATCTTCTCCAGATACTACTGCTATCAGGATTCCTTCTTCATGTTCATCATCAAATAAAGCAGCAGCTTGGTGGTTTGAGGACATGACCATTTTATCTCCAAAGATAATAGAACAGTTTCTCAAGACTTTAGGTTCTTTTGGGAGTGACAACAACAACTTAGTCCTCACAAGATTTCTGCTTCATTATTTGAAAACCGCGGCGCATTGCAAAGGTAACAACAACAATAACAATAGTACTATTAGCAACTATCATGGTCTGATTTCAAGATCAGAGTACACTGGTTTAGCCGAAACCGCAGTTCATGGTGTTGTTTTGATGGGAAAGACAGCATTTTCTTACAGAAGCCTGTTTTGGGTATTGAGAATTGTTTCTGGATTCGGACTAAGCAGAGAATGCAGGGCTGGATTGGAGAAATTAATGGGGGGATTGCTCGATCAAGCGACGTTAGATGATCTACTAATTTGTGGACATAATGGAGGTGCTTATGATGTTAATATTGTGCTAAGATTAATAAGATTGTTTGTTAATCATGATAAAGTAGTTCCTGTACCAAAAATGATGAAAGTTGGAAGGTTGATAGATAAGTACTTGAGAGAGATATCCCCTGACCAAAGCCTAAAAATCTCAAAGTTCCTTGGCATAGCAGAAAGTCTACCAGATTATGCAAGGGATAGCTTTGATGGGGTCTACAGAGCCATTGATATCTATCTTGAGGTGATTATTCTCTTTCTTTCCACATGTTCATATATGCTAGTTAGTCTCTGGTCACTTTTCTTTTAGTTTGGATGCCTTTTTAGATAACATGTTTCAAGGGTTGGCCAAGAGCTAGACAATATGAGATAAGACAAAAATGAGGTTTTCCCAACAAGGCAATTGTTTTCAGCTTTGGTTTTTCATTTGGGTGAAATGTTTTCTCTTGGTGGAAATTGTTTAAAAGGTAGTACAATTTAAAACCTTCTTGTGGTACTGGGGTATAGTTGCACTTCATAAATTCTACAAGTAGAAGACAAGCAAGCTTTGCATTATTGAACCGAGTCCCAACAAGTATTGGTAGAATCTTGAACTCTTGTTAAATGAGAGTACATTTTCTCTGTATTGCTGAATAGATACTGCTGCATTTCCTTGTCGATTTAGCTGTCTTCTGGAAAAAGATTTTCTTTTTGAAAATCAAACTAATAGTACTAATGTACAATTGTCATTTTCTGAAGATGGTAAAACATAACTGCAGGGTACACTAATTGACATAGTTCTAAAAAGAAAACACTGTTTCGAAGTTATTGGTACTCTTTCAGCATACTTAATAGAAGTAGTTTTCATTTTTGCACCTGTATGTTTGTTAGAATTATGCTTCATCATGAAAAATCAATAGAAGACATATCTAAGGAAGCTTGCATAAATTATTGTTATTATTATTATTTTGAATTTCAGAAGACAAATAGAAGTACTTGAATAATTGTTTAAGATCGTAAATGTTTCCATAGGAACTTGTGAATTCATTTCATTAGAACTTTACCAAGCCAATGAGTTTGAATTGTGGGCCTATTTCTCTTGGTAGGACCAAGAAGGACTGATACTAGTTGCTCTAACAACAATGTCACTCTTGGACAGTTCTAAAGTGAACCATTGGGAACTCTGTACCAGAAATTTTCCCTTGTTACTTTGCTATTTCTACTACTCTTCCTTTGTCTTCATGATCTTGATTTCCTCTAATATGAGCATTCCCTCACTAAAAGAAAATTTTCTAATCCAGCTATACTTTTTAATATGGCATAGTCCGAGTGTATTTACTATCAGTACACGACTTGCACTTAATCAAAAAAACAATATGAGCACCACTTGTATTTGCTTTTTCTCATAATTGCCCCATCTAATGAATATAACTTACCCGTGACTATCCAAATATAGTCAAACATGGGCTACATGACAAGACTAATACTACAAGTCATTCATGCACTCTTACTTTACAGTATTATTATTATGGCTGTTCTTAAAATAACATGGTGTCACATTTTAATTTATTGCAGTCTCATCCCGCCCTTTCAGTAGAGGAAAGATCAAGACTATGCAGATGTCTCAATTATGATAAGCTAAGCCTTGAAGCATGCAAAGACCTAGCAAAAAATCCTAGAATTCCACCAAGAATTGCAGTTCAAGCACTAGCTTCTCAAGGTTCTAGTCTCCCTACGACGGAACATTTTGTGAAGGAAAAAGATGCAAAAACTAAGACTAGTAGCAGCAGCAGCAATAATAGTAGTCAAATGGTTTTGTACAAGAAAAATAAGAGTGAAAGCTCTAGTGCAAGTGATCACCAGAGCTTCCCAGAAGAAGATAATGAGAGTGAGCATCTGAGACTAAACCTGCAAAGGATGCAATGGAAAGTTGTGGAATTGGAGAAGGTTTGTAGGGAGATGAAAGGCCAAATGTCAAAAATGGTGAAGACAGGGGTAATGGTTCCCCCTGCTCATACTAGAGCTTTACCTAGGCTTTGTTGAATTGCCAACTCAAAAATAAAAAATAAAAAATAAAAGAAAAGAAAAGAGAAGAAGCAAAATGAGAGTGACATATATTGATGAGTAATTCGTATGTGGTTATTCTTTTTTCCCATTTCTATGCTGTAAAAGCACCGTATTGTCAATTTTATATTCAAGATTTTGTACCTGTAAAGTTCTCCAGGCATGCAATTCCAAATCCTTTATTTGACTTATCAATCCATTCTCTTAGAATGTAGCTTTAACATGGTATCGAGTAGGCAAAATATCACTGATTTCAACTCTCTTCCATCAATTATTAAAAGAATTCAATTCATTTGACTCATACAAAACAATATTAAGAGCGCGTGTTGAAAACATAACTAATTAAGTAAATACAAATTTCTCTACCAGTTTAAATTTTAAAATGATAAAGGTCATGCATTTTAATGACATTTACAGGGAGGTGCACAAATAACATAGTTCTATAATATTTGTAACCAATTAGCTTAATAATTTACTTAACTATAAGGTTCTATGGAATTGATTTCAGCTGGGATAACTGAAGCTGATTCAATGTCCAAATGAGACAAAACCAAATGGATGCTTCCAATCACTTGTGACTTGACAACTTGTGGCAAAAAGTTATTTAAAATACAAAAATAAAATGCCCTCGTAATCATGTGAATAATGATGCCAAATTTTGGCAAAAGAAAAATCAAATAGTGAAGCCAACGCCATTTTGGTCCATGATTGCTGCGAGCAACTAATTACATGTTCAAGAAAGCAACTGATACACTTGAGAATTGAGATGATTATCTTTTTTCATTGGCAATTAAATGACTAAATGATGCGTATCAAAAAATACGATTAATTGAAACAAGAAATGAGAATAAAGATTATTAAGGTCAATCAAAATTGGGGTTAATTTCATATATGGTCATTAAACTTTATTCTTTATAACATTAAAGTCACTAAACTATTTTTTTTGTAACAAGAAGTCACTAAATCTTACTTTAAATAACGCTAAAGTTACAAAACTATTTGTTGTAGTAAGGATGTCACTAAAGTTTACTTTGTGTAACGGTAAAGTCACAAACTCAATTTTGTAACAACAAAGTCACTAAACCATGCATTAATTACAGAAAAATACAAGCCATGAAAAAGTCAAAGCTTCGATTCTAAAAACTGACATCTCCTCGCCGTATCATCAATTTGCTATCACGTAATTTTGTTTAGACCCGCATTATCGTCATATATTTTTCAATCACAAGAATTTGAAAAGAGAAGTAAATTCATAATTTTTTTATATAAACTTTAACTCAAAATCATCGATGATAGAAATTTTGGATATAGACATTTAAGCAGGGGCGAAGCCATCTTGCTCCAATTGAACCCCCTTTGTTGAAAAATTATACTGTAATTAAAGTAAAAAATCAATATTTTTATTGTACATATAAGTTATTGAACCCCTTGAAATGATGAAAAATTCTAGTAAAGTGGCAAAAAATAGCTTTATGTCACAGGTTCAAATTTAAGGTGTAATATTTTTGAACCCCCTTACATAAAATCTCAGCTCCGCCCCTGTATTTAAATATAAACATTAACACAAAATGTTTATCATTTTAAATTTCTTTATAAAATTGTATTATTTAAAAATATATAAACAAGGTGGATTTTAAAAAAATGTGTGGCATGTGCACGCTGAGAAAATGATAATATAATATGGAGATGAGGCCTCATATTACAGTACCGAAGATTTGTATTTCTAGGGATTTGTATTCTCTATGCAACTAATGCATTACTTGGTGACTTTCATGTTTACAAAAAATAGTTTCGTAACTTTAACGTTATATAGGGTGAAGTTTAATGATATTTTTGTTATAAATGATAGTTTTGTGACTTTCACGTTACATAGAATAACTTTTTTGTTATAAAAAATAATTTTGTAACTTTATTGTTACAAAGAGTATAATTTAATAACCATACATGAAATTAACTCATCAAAAATGATTAAAAGTCAAAACATGAGCTCTATACTGAAAGTGATAAAATCTGGAAAATTTATAGAAATAAGACTCTCTCCATAGTCTCACATTGTTGGCCTCAATAAGAAAACTTTTGTAAGAATTTCGTGCAGGGGCCTGTTTGGCGCGCGTTAATTGATTTGTAGCCGTCAAAAATAAATTTGCTGAGAAATAGCCACCTCCGGACAAATCCCAATATAAATACTGGGGCCTTGAACAAAACTTGTTCAAAGCTCCAGTATTTATGCTGTGAAGCTTCAGTAAACTAACCCCAGTATAAAATACTGGGGCTTTGAACAAATTTTGTTCAAGACCCCAGCATTTTGTTATGGGACTGAAGCTTTATATATAAAGTCCCATAACCCATAACAAAATGTTGGGGCTGTGAACAAAACTTGTTCAAAGCCCAGCATGTTGTTATGGGACTTAAACTTTATATATAAAGTCCCATAACAAAATACTGTTATTCAAAGCCCCAGTATTTTGTTATGGGACTAGTCTGGGGTGTTTTTCCAACGCTAATGGAACTTAAGTGTACGCGCAAATTTTTGGCTATTCTTCAATGAATTTGGAAACGGTGGATAGTCCCCAATGAGCGCGTCCAAAAATGGCTAGTGATCAAAATTCCCCAAAACTTTTTAATTTTTCAATCACAAAAGCTAGATTTTAGTGCAAAAGGCACTCGCCCGCCAGGCCACTAAAGTAGTAAAAATTTCGTGCAGGGGCCTGTTTGGCACACGTTAATTGATTTGTAGCCGTCAAAAATAAATTCGCTGAGAAATAGCCACCTCCGGACAAATCCCAGTATAAATACTGGGGCCTTGAACAAAACTTGTTCAAAGTCCCAGTATTTATACTGGGAAGCTTCAGTAAACTAACCCCAGTATAAAATACTGGGGCTTTGAACAAGTTTTGTTCAAGGCCCCAGCATTTTGTTATGGGACCGAAGCTTTATATATAAAGTCTCATAACCCATAACAAAATGCTGGGGTCCGGCATTTTGTTATGGGACTGAAGCTTTATATATAAAGTCCCATAACAAAATACTTGGGCTTTGAACAAATACCCCAGTATTTTGTTATGGGACTAGTCTGGGGTGTTTTTCTAACGCTAATGGAGCTTAAATGTGCGCGCGAATTTTTGGCTATTCTTCAATGAATTTGAAAACGGTGAATAGTCCCCAATGAGCGCGTCCAAAAATGGCTAGTGATCAAAATTTCCCAGTATGGCGCATAACTCCAATCCTGATAGTTAGAAAATGGGTGACTATGCTTGCAAATAATTTTTAAAAAATAGCAAAAATTTTCTATGGAAATGGACTGTCTAGCGAATTTTACGGTTTTGCTTGCACTTAATTTCTTTAGAAAATTACACTTGAAGATAATCTAAATAGCTTAATTCCACATTTTACTGATACTTTCAAGCAAATTACAATACGCAACAATACTTTTCACTTTATTACCCTATATATACCATTTTTCATTTCCTTTTCTCTCTAACACAAAACCCTAATTTCTTCCTCTCTCTTTCTCTTCCCTTCTCCACCCACCCACCGCCGCCCAGAATATTCTCCGGCGACCAAATCTGACTCCGGCTCTCCACCGCCGATGACCTGTTGCTACTACTGCTCCTTTCTCCGTCTGCTGCTTCGTCGCCGGAGCAACGACGCCGCTGGTGCTTCTTACGGTGCGCTGCTACTCCCAATCTGCTTCCACTGGCCCCACCGCTGCTGTTCTCCAGTGGCTGGCGGTGATCTGCTTCCTTCTTTTTCTTTTCTTTTTTTCTTTTTATTGTTTTATATGTGTATTTATGTGTATATACATGTATAACTTTGTATTTATGTGTATTTATATGTCCTGGTGCACAAATACATATAAATTCTTTTGAATGTGTAGTTGTATTTCTTTTTTATATTTATTGTATGTTTATATATTTATAGTTCAAGTGTATATTTTCCAAAATATTTTTTGTATGTTTATTTGTATATTTTTGTATATATTAATATTTATGTGTATGTGTATGTCACATGCATGTCCATAAATATTTATGTATGTTCATCAATTTTATGTATATCTTGTATGTGTGTTGTATATAAGTGTATATTCTATGTTATGTCTGTTTATGTATTTTTAAAGATTAAATCTACTCTTTTCTAAGTATGAATGAATGAAATGGACAACAACTAGCCTGAGACAGATGTCGAATAATCCAAAAGATATACTGATATATACAGATATACAGAAAAGTTGTTCAGAAAGAGGTACAGTTGTCTGCCCAATATACTAGGTTTAGGGCTATCCAGACCAGACATCTAAGAATACAAGAAAAAATATATATCTCCCGAAGGAACCAAAAATACAACTGATATTATAGAACCTAAACTAGCGGCCATCCTGAATGGATGACTGATAGCTATTATTATAAGAAAACTCTGCTAAGGCCAAATGATCATTCTAGTAGCCTCCGAAGTCTAATGCACAAGCTCTTAGCATATCCTCCAGAACTTGAATAACCTGCTCGGACTGTATTTTGTATGTTTATGCTTCTTTATCTTATTTCAGATTAACAAAAATATAAAAAAATTCGGCCACCGGCGGCAACACAATTAGTGCAACAGTTGGGGGGGAGGGGGGGGTAAAACCCTTATTTGTATGTTTTAATGGAGTCTGTACATGGTATGTAAAAATATATTGGTATGTTTTGTAAAGTGGCATAATATTATAATTTTTTTGTAATTTTGATGTTATGGTTGTATATTTATGTAATTTCTCCTAATTCTTTTAACGAATTTAAGCCTCTTTTTTTTTTTAAAGAATATACTCGATACAGAAAACTTTCCCCCAGTGTCTCAAAAATTGACTGGTTCCGAGAGTTTGTTCCCGTTTAAGATGATTTTAGCAAAATGACATCCACTTCCTCCATAGGTAACACTTCAAGTTATCATTCGGCAAGTGCTACCCAGGAAATACTTCAAGTTATCTGGGAGAATGTGGGAAGAGATTCAAGGGTCAAGGGCAAGTATTCCCTAAGAAAGAGGAGTCAAGGACAAATATTGCCTTAGGTAGTACTTATGGAGAAGGGGGGGGGGGGGGGGCAAGGGTACAGTCATCATTATATGATGGTTTTTTTTTTTTACACATATATACAAATTTGTACCCTTAATTACAAAAAAATAGCAAGATTTTGTTGGGTTTTTGGAATATGAAGAGTGTGAATGGAAAATTGGTGGAAAGGTGAAAAGGTTCCTTTTACTAGGGAAATGCACTTTCTCCCACATTGGTAGAGAAAAAAGGCTTTTGTTGGGTTTAAATAGAGAAGTGCTTCTTTCAACTCCTAAAAGGGTTGAGAAGAAGGGAAGTCTCCCGTCGTCGTCGTCGTCGCTCGTCTCGGCTTCGGATTCGGTCAATTGATATGATTGATTGACTTAATTTTTGGACCACTAAAAACTAAAAATATTAATTAATTAATAATTTATTATTAATACTTAATATTAATCCGTTTTTGTAAGGGGAAGCTGAAGTGAATTCAGATTCATTCCTCCACGTTTTTCTATTATTAAAATAGCCATTAGTGGTCGTTTTTGTAACAGCCACATCTGAATGGTTGTGTCTCTTCAGGTTCTGCTTTCCCATGGCTATATTAACTTGTCTTTTGTCAGTATTTACACACACTGAATACACAGAACACACAATATCTTACTGCATCCCCTCTCTTTCTGCATACTAAAGTAAGTCGTGTGATTTGCTCCGTTCCTTTGTGTTCGCAGAGTTCTACGGTTTGAAGTGCCGCTACCGTAGAACTGATATCCCGTTCCATCCTGGGAGAAATTAACCCGTGAACCTTGGGCAACTGTGAGGGGGTTAGATTTCTTAAGGAGACACAAGTAACTTGTGGGCTCGGGATCATCCCATACGCATTTATTATAAATATCTGTTTTGTATTTTCTGATTTATTTGAACGCAGGAACAACAGATTTTTCAAATTACAAGGCATAGCAATATTTTTTTAGCACATTTTACAATAAACAAGACAAATCACATTTTCCAAATAAACCCTAACTTTCCCTACCCCCAAATCCTTCCCAACTCTCCTATCACCCATACCAAAAACACTACTGATGCCACCCAATCCACCCCACCCCAATCCCCACCACCCCAGCCATCACCCCCACCCCAGATCCGGCGAACATATGACGACAACACGGAGGAGATCTGTGACAGATCTGTGCCACGCCGCGCCATGAGCAGCAGCCGCTGGCGAAGGCTCCATTTCCTCCGTCTCCGCATCCATTTCCGCTTTTTCCCACCGGCGGCGTTGGATCGGAGACGTTTCGTTCATCTATTAGATCTTTCTCATCAACGTTTACACTTAAATCGCCGCTGTCGATGCAGGTTCCAGACTGTAACAGCGGGTCCTGCAGTAATGGGAAAGTCGCCGGTAATGTTAAAGGAATCTGGATAGTTTGATACAGTGGAGGAACTTGACAATTTTCTATATTCCACCATACTGATATCTTAGTCATTGAATACTGTGAATGTGACGATTGTTGCGTCGTTCCCATTGTTTCAGCTGGCGCCGTCCATGTGTAACTACGAGTAGTAGTTGATAGAATTAAGAGAAAATGTACAGTTCTTTCACTAGGTGCATATGGTTAGCTGAGGAGTGTGTGGGATTAGAAAGAAGAGGAGGTAGCAGGTTGATTTACTTTTAAAATGAATAAAAAATTTCTTAGTATGAGGATTTATTTGTGTCTGGCATTGAACCAATCTGAAACATCATTGAAACAATTTGAAACAGCTATTGAAACAGTGTGATATAGTCTGAAACGGTATTGAAACAATATGATACAGCCTGAAACGATATTGAAACAGTATAATACAGTCTGAAACGGTATTAAAACAATATGATACAATCTAAAACGGTATTGAAACAGTATGATATAGTCTGAAACGGCTTGAACTATGTTGAAACAGTCTTGAAACGGTGCAGAAACAGTTAGATACAGTTCTGAAACAATTAGATACAGCATTGAACACAACCTGAAACGGTGCAGAAACAGTTAGATACAGTGCTGAACACAACCTGAAACGGTGTAGAAACAGTTAGATACGGTTCGATACAGAGCAAAAATAGTGCAGATACAGCGCTGAAACAGTCTGAAACCGCTAGTGAAAAAGTCCGATACAAAATATAAAAAATAACGTAAAACAATGCAAAAAATGTGAAATAGTTTAGAAACAATAAGAAACAACACACAAACGGGATGAACAAATACTAAAACAGTCTAGAAACAACTAGATACATTTTAGAAATAGTTAGATACGGTACAAAATCACCTGAAACGATGCTGAAACAATCAGAAACAGTGTAGATAGAGTAAGATACAGTTTGATACGGAGCAAAAATAGTGCCGATACAATGAGATACATCGCTGAAATAGTCCGAAACAACTAGTGAAAAAGTCCGAAATAAAATGTAAAAAATATTGTGAAACAACGTAAAAAGGGTGAAATATTTTAGAAAAAGTGATAAACAACGCACAAACGGGACGAAATAAATGCTAAAACAGTCTAGAAACAACTAGATATAGTCTAGAAATAATTAGATACGGTGCAGAACAATGCAGATACAGTGAGATATGGAAAGATACAACGAGATACGAGGTAGTTGGTAGTTGAGAAATATCGAGATACAGTGAGATACAATGAGATACAGTGAGGATGATCTGAGGAAAAGTGAAATTAGGGGAAATGGGAGGAGCAAAAGTGAAATTGGGGGAAATGGTGGGAGGAAAAGTGAAATAGAGGGAAATGGGAGGAGGAAAAGTGAAATAGAAGGAAATGGGAGGAGGAAAAGTGAAAGTGAATGAAATATGAGGAAGAATGTAAGGGTTTGGTATGTTATGGGAAAATAACAATACTTCTACAATTCCCCCCTCTAGAGATGAGTTGGTGTTAAAATTTTGTCCCCATTTTAAGAAAGTTCGCAAATTTAGACATACATTGTTCTTCTCCTTCTTCCTCCGCAATGATGTCATATTTGAAGATCGCTTGAGTCAGTAGTCAGTAGTATTCACTACCATATTTTATCCCTTGAGTAATAAATTATACTTGACTACGGCTTATTTCGTCCGCCGGTGTGATGTTGTTAGCTAAAAAGCTAAAGTATATCTCTACCATCAAATTTTATGAATAATTTAGCAAGATATATCAAGCAAAGATACTATTAAAGTTTTGTCATGCTGTCAAAACTTGTAAATAAAGCAACATTTGCCTATCACACTTGTGAACAGTTTAATAAAATAGGTATAATAAAGGCAGTCCCAATGTTATGTGTTTTGTTAAAACTTGAACAAGCACGGTTTTTTTTTCCCGATTACGTTGCGTTGAGTCAATTATTGCTAAATTTCCTTAAAGAGGACAAAATATAAACAGTGGCCGAACATGTGTACATGGAAAATTAGGAAGCTGAATTTAATTTTCTTGTTGTTGTTCGTCATCTTCTTGAATAGGCGGTAATCTTCTATAATTCCATTCGTGTGCTTTCCATTCAGGAAGTTGCTGAATGACCATCTGTACAAAAGAGATTATTAATTTCACCACATACTAGAATTAGCTCATATATATTAGCAAGCATGGAAAGATAATTAATTGTATGCATAATCCGTACCATGCCTCTAGAATCAGGTTTACCAACTGTTGCCTGACAAGCAAGTCTCCAATTCTTTGGATGCTACAAATTAATTATGACAGATAAATTATGATCGAATATATGCCATGGCTTTCTGTAAATGTCGCTAAATTAGAGCAATTAATTGTGGATAAAAGCAAAACTATATTTAGTCACTTGCTCAATAAATTACCCGTTTTAATACGTCATCCTCCTTGGCAGTACGAGGGTTCAGTAGCTCCTTTCCTTCAACGACCTAGTTTGGTTATATAAAACATCAGGATGTAAGATACTAATTGTAAACAGCCAAGTTTAAGACAATAAAGCAAATGGCTTACCTCAACCATACAGGTCCCACAAGTTCCTCCTCCCCCACAATTAAGCAAAGGTCTCGCCTTAAATCAAAATGACAGAGAAAATAAACATAATAAGAACATCAATTGCAAAAGAGCGCAAGCAACATATCATACATTTGGAAGGAAACAATAATTTGTGAAAAAAGAATGAAGAAGATTAGTTTAGATCTATGTTGCTCTTACTCTTTATAAATGCTATCAAAAACCTCCAAAAGTAGTGTATTTTATCGGATCCGAGAAGAGTTCAAGCAACATACATAAATTTAAATACATGTACATATTAGGAATAGTTATTACGTACATAGGGTCCGTACAACTCCACATTGGCATCGAGCATTATATCTCTAAGTTTTTGGCCACCGCAAGCTTTCCGTAGTTGCACGTCTGGTGTCCCATCTGGTAGCAAAACTGACTGAACAAACAACACACATTACTGTAGCTATTAATTACTATTCATTACACATTCTTTCATTCATGCATTACCAACAGCAACACAAACTCTAGTACTCACGCTGAAAAATGCAAATTTCACGGAAGCCTCTTCATCTTGTGGTGCTTTAGTCTCAGTCTTCTCTGGAACAGTTCCAACAGCTCTGATTTTTGTTCGACGCAAACTCAGCCTATGAGGAGCTGCTATCTTCTTGTTTTTGGTAACAGATGAGTGTGATATGGAAGATAAGGCGCCATAGGAGTTGATTTCAATTGCTCTCATTTTCTGATACTCTAATATTATACTTTAAAATAAAAGTAGGAGTTGCACTTTTCCAGATACTCTGTTATTGGTAGACCATAAATTCCAATAGATAGAGAACACATAAATATTTTCCACATTTTTTTTAATGTAAAATCTTACGGGTGACTCTCCTTATCTTATCCTTTGGTGAACTAAGGGTCTGAAGGACCGGTGACAGGAAATTAAGTAGCGACGCTCAAGAATCCTATTTCTGTAAATAAGTCAAATTTACACGGGACTGTCACTTTAAGCACTGATATTTAATCATTAGCCACTTTTCAAAATATTGTGCAACTAAAGCAGAAGCGGAGTTAGAGTGTCGTCATACGGTTCGGCTGAACCCAGTAATTTTGTCCAAATCCTATATTTGTCATCAAATATAAAAAAGGGGTTTTTTTTTGTTTTGTAAAAGGTTCAAAATGTCATTCTTAAGACGACAAAAATGTCCGAAGAATGGAGGTGGAGTACCATGACACCGTCGTACAAGAACAAGGAAGATGTGAAAAATTGTAACAACTATAGGGTATCAAGCTGCTAAGCTATACTATGAAAGTTTGGGAGAGGGTGGTAGGAAGAGGTTGAGAACGAATGTTGAGATATCTGAGAACTAATTCGGTTTAATGCCTGGGCGATCAACTACTGAAGCCATCCATCTTCTCAGGAGGCCGGTAGAGCAGTATAGGGACAAGAAAAGGGACATACATATAGTGTTCATGGATCAGGAAAAGGATTACGACAAAGTTCCAAGGGAGGTCCTGTGGAGATGCTTGGAGTTTAAAGGTGTTCCTACTGCATACATCAGTGCAATTAAAGACATGTACGATGGAGACAAGACTCGAGTGAGGGCGGTAGGAGGAGAATCTGATCACTTTCCGGTCGAGATGGGGTTGCATCATGGCTCAGCGCTAAGCCCATTTTTATTTGCTGTAGTGATGGATGTATTAATATGGGGATACCCAAGGGGAAGTGCCATGTTATATGTTATTTGCGGATGACATAGTCTTGGTTGACGAGACACGCAGAGGAGTTAATAAGAAGTTGGATATTTGGAGACAGAATGATATGATCTGAGATGCACAAAGTAGCGGAATATGAAAAATAAAATACTTGACAATTAAAAAAAGACAGCTTCGATTGAGAAATCAAGAATAGTCTGACTATATCAAACTATAAGAAGAAAATCTAGAACCCTAAGTGAACATCTCAAGCAACAATTGGAATTAACAATCATCTCCCAAGAACGGAAAAATAGAAACCCTAGACATAAAGAAAAAGGAAGAAGATTACCTTCAAGAATTGAGATTCTTGAAAACATGCAATTCAAAGTTGAACCCGAACCAAGAGGTCCAATTTTCTCTCAAAAGGTCCAAAGGATAAATCTCTTAATCATCAAAAACCTTCCCTAACTAATGAGATACTTTAGGTTTAAGTAGGAACGAAAATAACAATAGAAGTCTTAAAAATATCTCAAAAATAAAGTTTGGTACGTTTTGGGGCGGAACTCTATGCACTCTAATTTTGCGCAAGAGCGCAAATCTGCACAGCATTAGGCAGAATCTTCATCAATGTGTGCAACAATTTTGCACTTGAGCGCATAAATATTGCTTGGATCAAACATGAAAATCTTGACTCTGAACTTGTTCCAAGCAATCTTTAAGCTTCAAAATTTGGTACTCTTTACATGGATCAATGACATGGCTTTCCAAACATCTTCTAACCAACTCTTAATGATCATATAACTCTTTAATGTGCAATCCTTTAAAGCTCTAATCCTGGAACGAGTCAATGGTCCTCTAAACATCCCCATGATCCTCACAATATGCTCCACGACATCTGGGCTTTCCAGGATCATATCATTCTCCGCCTTTTAAAAAGATTTGTCCTCGAATCTTGGCCTACAATGCAAAAGAACCATAGTAAGATGCAAAACCAACATGAATCACAAGACATATTTGGTATAAACAACACAAGATAGTGCATATGCATCCACTTAACCCAATTGCACTTAGAAGGCATAGACACTCCTCTAAATAGCATATGAACATCATCATCCCAATAAAATTTAATCATACTCAATTTAATCCTACTCGCCATAACTCTTCTTTGGCCTATCTCTACCTCTCCGTAGACTCAATACTGCCAACTCCTCACACCTTCTCACCGGAGCATCTGCACTCCTTCTCTTCACATGGCCAAACCAGCTTAGCCTCGGTTCTCGTAGCTTGTCCGTCATAACAGCCACTCCCACCTTGTCACGAATGGTCTCGTTCCTTATATTATCCATCATAGTATGCCCACACATCCATCTAAACATTCTCACATTTGCTACACTCATCCTCTGAACGTGAGCAATCTTAATTGGCCAACATTCCACCCCATACTGCAAAGCTAAAGCTGGTCTAATTACTACTTTGTAGAGCTTACATTTAAGCCTAGGTGGCACTCTCTTATCGCATAAGACACCGAAAAGCGAGCCTCCATTTCATCCACCCAACTCCTATCCTATGTGAAAATTTATTCAAACAACCATAATAATACACAAATCTGAAATTTTTATAATTTTATTAATTTACATACACGTATATACAAAGTTATACATTTTATAAGTGTTTACACCATGTATAACTTATATCAACATGTATAAAAGTGTATAAACATGTACAACGGTGTGTATAAAATATTTTTTAGCAGATTATGCAGAATCTTATAAAATAAAAGCATATTTATACTTATTTTAGCAGAAACCGCTATGTCTATACAAATATCTAAAAGAGAATACTAGATCTGTACGAATTCTCAAAAAAAAAAAAATATATATATATATATATCTACGAATGAATAAATATATCTCAATATAACAATCATGGATCCAACTACATAAAAAGAAAAAGAAGAGATCTATGTCGGAGTTTTTGAAAGAAAAGAAAACAAAACAGAAGTAGTGGCGAGAGGCGGCAGCGACGACATCAGAGCAATAGCGTCGGAGAAGCAGCGGTGATGGTGGTTGGGGGCTAGATTTTTTTCACTGTGTAGGAGGAATTAGCGGGTTGCTAGGATTGTTTTTTTTTTTTTAAAGAAATATCGCACATTTGGGCCATTTCAGAAAAGGTACTAAAATATGGACCTATATTGATAAGTTCGGTGGGTTTCTTAACTCTTATTGTTAAAATCCCTATCAACAAATTATTAATTTATAATTGAGTAACTTAAAATGATTAAATTCATTAACCGACAAGCTTCAAATTCTGCTCCGCCTCCAATTAATAGAACAGTTTTCCTTATCTTTGTTATTAAGAAATCATGACAATAAAGAATGACCAAATGGGTCTATTGCAGGTAATAGATTTTCTTTTGTGGTTCTCTTCATCTACTTTTGAAATTGGCATCACAAAATGTGTCTTGGAGTTCGGACTTCATAACTCAAAACTTCAGGATATTGTGTTATGAAAGTCGAACTCCACAATTCAATTTCAGCACACTGGGCCTTTAAGTTCAATTCTTTTCAGTTCAAACATCTGTGATATTGTGTAAAGTTCAGCTTTTCAGCTTAAACTTTGGACTCTGTGATCGTAATTTCAATTTTTTCATTTCATAGCATTGTATGTCCTGAAATGAGCCTTTTTCATGAACTTAGGGCACAAAGTATTCATAATAATCGGTGCACTTTATCCTAAATTTTTTAAATGCTACTCATGATATTTTTGTGCAGTGAAATTCATAACGAACTACAATTTACTTAATTACTTGTACTAAAGTTTCTCTTTTTCGTTTGGCAACAAGTCATTGTTATCAATTACACATTCTTGGGGTGCAGTTCTGACAATTTGAAGATAGCAAATCCAGCAAGGACATATTGGAGGCATCTACTCACAAAACTTAAACTTATTTTTCAAGCTAAATTCATGTCCAACGCCATTGTGTTTGGAAGGTGTATTGGGTAAAAATCGACCCACGGCGATTTACCCCGGTCATGCAAGTCTCAACGACCGAAAACGTCGCGACTAAACAATCGCAGAGGCGGCTAAGCGAATCGCCGAAGCCTTGGAACCGAAGATGCGTTACCGAAGGCGGGCCATGAGCTGAGCTTCGGTAACCATCACCTCGGTCAAGCAACAGGGCCAAGTCACCGAGGTCGTAAACTCTCACCTCGGTGGATCCCCCTCGGTTCATCCGGCTTTGCAGCCCACTACTTCACCCCACTAACTCAGCCACTACACCTCAAGGTCGTGGGATAACATGGCGATAGGTAGTGGAGATCATGGGCAGAGGCTTACATCTATAAATATCAGTTCATTTCATGTAATAGGGATCCAGAAAATTTATACCGAAACTCTGCCCAAATTTGTACTGAACATCCATATATTGAAACCAAGTTATTTTACGTATTTTTCATCTGTTTCGTGCATTATTTACCGCTTTGATACAAAGATTTGCTTATATTCGAATCCAAATTCGATTTGTGTACCTAAAAACGATTTAGGCCCATACAAATTGGCGCCGTCTGTGGGGATATAAGCAATAACGCTTTGTTCCAAAGTTCGAAATCTGTTCTTCGTCAAGAAATTTGTGATCTAACGCTATGGCTGATAACAACAATGGTGGTAATGGTGATCGGGTTGACGTTCCGACGAACCAACAACCCTTCACCCCAATGACAACCGAAGAATTTCAAATGTACGTTGTCACCACGCTAAGAGCTCTCCAAAATAAGCAGGATGAGCAGGCTAGTATCAATGCCGAGTTTCGCGCCTCGCTAGAAGGGCGAAACAGCGCCGCCCCAAACGGCACCCAGCCCTCGGCTCCCGGTGGAGGCACCCCGCCTTTCGTTCCTCAGGGCGCGACAACAGGGGGACCTCACAACGGAGCCGCGTCTGGGGGGTCGGGGAGTAATCCATCTTCCATGCCACACTTCGGGATGGTTCCCTCCGTGGCAGAAACAACGTCATCGGTTGACGTTGAAAAAATGAGTCGAGAAATCGAGGCTCGCATCGAGGCGCGCGTCGAAAAACGCCTCGAACGCGTACCGGGGATAAGCAAGGAGGAAGATGACCTCGACATCGAGCAATATAGGGAACAGCCTTATAAGCCCGAAGCAGCACCAGCTCCAACTCCTGTGGGTTTCAAACTCACATTCCTCAAAAAGTACGATGGGACAACTGATCCCAAGGAGCATGTTAGGGAGTACATGTCCATGGTGAAGAGCAACGACTTGACGTCCACGCAGCTTGAATCCATGTTTTTAAAGAAGTTTGGTAGTTCGTTGGAAAAGGGTGCACTTCGGTGGTATTTATGCTTACCGCCGGGGTCAATCTCCTCGTTCAAAGAACTATCCCGCGCCTTTGTCAAAGCTCACACCGGCGCGCAAAAGATCCTCCAGAGGAAGGAGGATGTATGTGAAGTGAAACAGTGGCCCGGTGAGCCACTTAAAGAGTTCCTCGAGCGATTCCACGCTGAACGAATGGAGTTGCCTCGAATGGATGATACCTTGGCTATCATGCCCTTCGAAAAAGGTATCAACGGTCGCAATTCAAGTGCTGCTGCCGAATTGCGGAAAGAGTTGCAACAATATCAGGTCCTGACGTGGGAGGACCTGCATAGAAGAGCTTACTCCAAAATCAGATTGGAGGAGGCGGAGTTCAAAAACCGAGGTTATCAAAACCGAGGTGATATGTCAAATCGCGCCGAGGCGCCACGAAATAATTTTAAAGGGAGGTATGAACCTTATACTTCGCCGAGGCAACATGTTACTCAAAGGTTGGGAAACAACCCCAGTAACTCATACCCGGCGTCTCACGTAAGCCAAAGGCTTGGAGGGAAGGTTCAAACCAATATGAACCAAAGGAATCCCTCGAGCTCCGCTTCGGTCCCAAGAAAGGATCTTCCCCGGATCCAAGATTATAATTTCAACATATCGACCTCCGAGCTGGTCGACGTCGTTAAGGGGACAGCCGGGGTTAGAATTCCCAAAGACATGAGAACCCCGGCAGACAAAAGGGATCAGAATCTGCATTGCGAGTTTCATGCAGATTATGGTCACAGAACCGAGGACTGCAAAGCTTTGCGCCTCGAGGTAGCTCACCTACTGAAGAAAGGAGTCTTGGCTCAATTCCTCACTGACAAGGGGAAAGACAATTTTTCAAAGAACCGGGGGGATGGGCAACCACCTCGGCCTCCACCCCCGGAGAGAGTAGTTAACGTCATCACCGGGGGGTCAGAAGTAAACGGCGTGAACTTCGCCGCAGCTACAAAATTTGCTAAGCTCTCCATCACCATGGAGAAAAGGACCCGAGTTGGAGGCTCGGGCAAGGACATCGTGTTCGATGAGGATGACTGTGATGGGATGATGTTCCCCCATCACGATGCTCTAGTCATCATGCTAAGAATTAACAACGCCGACATCAAGAGAGTATTGATTGACCCCGGTAGTTCGGTAAACATCATCAGCTACGGGGCAGTGAAGCAGATGTGGCTAAAAGGGGAAATCGTTCCCAAATCAACAGTGTTGGCTGGTTTTAACAACTCAACAGAGAAGACGTTGGGCGAAATCACGCTGAAGACATTCGCTGAGGGTGTCACCAAGGAGACACTGTTTCAAGTGATGCCCGAGGATCTGGCCTATAATGTAATCCTCGGGCGGCCATGGATCCACTCCATGGAAGCTGTTCCTTCCACCTTACACCAAGTGATCAAATTCCCAACGCCTTGGGGGGTTCGATCAATTAAGGGGGAGCAGCGAGTAGCGAGGGAATGCTACTCGGTTGCACTGAAAAGTGGAGTCGCCCCGAGCGGGCCCAAAAAATAGCAACCAACGCAACCGGGATCGAGCGAGGCGAGCCTCCAAAATGAAATTGAAAAGATCCCGGCATGCGTGCAAGAGCCTCGGAAGCAAAAAGCCGAGGATTCTACCGTTGAAGAGCTGAACTCTTTCACTCTACTGAAAGAGTTCCCAGAAAGGAAAGTGCACATCGGCTCGGAGTTGGACCCGAAGTCGAAAGACGCAATTATGGAAGTTTTAAGGTCCAACCATGACTGTTTCGCTTGGGCTCATTCAGACATGACGGGTATCGATCCGGAGATCATGACTCACAAGCTGAATCTAGATCCAAGATTCACCCCGGTGAAACAAAAGAAGAGACCTCACACCGGGGTGAAAAAGAAGGCGATTGAAGATGAGACCACGAAGCTGCAAGAAAATGGTTTCATCAGGGAGGTGAAATATCCCGAATGGCTGGCAAATGTGGTAGTTGTGCCGAAGAAGAATGGCAAGTGGAGAATGTGTGTAGACTACACCGACCTGAATAAAGCTTGCCCCAAAGATTCTTACCCGTTGCCACAAATCGACAGGTTAATAGACTCCACGGCTGGACACAAACTATTAACTTTCTTGGATGCGTATTCGGGCTACAATCAAATCCTCATGGACCCTGAGGACGAAGAAAAAACCTCGTTCATCACTGACCGAGGTACATTCTGTTACAAGGTCATGCCCTTCGGTCTCAAAAACGTCGGGGCGACTTACCAAAGGCTAGTATGTCGCATGTTCAAGGATTATATTGGAAAATCTATGGAAGTTTACATAGACGACATGCTCATCAAGTCGATCCAAATGCAGGATCACCTGAATCATCTGAGGGAGGCCTTCGCCGTGTTGAGACAATATGGCATGAAATTGAATCCTGAAAAGTGCGCCTTCGGCGTTGGGTCTGGCAAATTCTTGGGATTCATTGTCTCTGAACGGGGCATCGAAGCTAATCCTGACAAAATCAGAGCTATCGATGAAATCCCCGAGAAGCTTACCGGGGTGAAAGAAGTCCAACGCTTGACTGGCCGAGTCGCTGCCTTGAGTCGTTTCATCTCAAGGTCCTCGGAGCGATGCCACAAATTCTTCTCCGTTTTGAGAAAAAACACTCACTTCGAATGGACACCGGAGTGTGAACAGGCGTTGAAAGACTTGAAACAATATTTGGCTAACGCACCGTTGCTTGCCAAGCCAAAAGAAGGTGAAACATTGCTAGTCTACTTAGCAGTGTCCGAGGTATCAGTAAGTGTTGTGCTGGTTCGAGAAGAAGATGGCAAGCAGCAGCCTATTTACTATGTGAGCAAGACACTCCTCGACGCTGAGACCAGGTATCCACATCTGGAAAAACTAGCTCTTGCTTTACTTGTTACCGCTCGGAAATTGCGGCCCTATTTTCAATGCCATCCAATAGCCGTAGTTTCAACCTTCCCCTTGAGAAATATTTTGCATAAGCCAGAGTTGTCGGGAAGATTATCAAAATGGGCGGTAGAGTTAAGTGAATACGACATCACCTATCAGCCTCGGAACGCCATTAAGTCCCAAGTCTTGGCGGACTTCGTGGCAGATTTTAGCGTTGGAATCTTACCCGAGGCTGAAAGAGAAAACGCCGAAGCTAAAGGAACAACTCCGGGCTTATGGGTACTCTATACTGATGGAGCAACTAACTCCAAAGGTTCGGGGCTGGGCATAGTCTTGAGAGCACCCACCGGGGAGAAAATCAGACACTCGGTTCGATTCAAAAAAGTAACCAACAACGAGGCAGAATATGAGGCGGCTTTAGCGGGTTTAGAGTTGGCCAAAGAAATGGGGGTTGAAAGAATCGAATTGAGATGTGACTCTCAGTTAGTGGTGAACCAAATCCTCGGTGATTACACGGCTCGTAAGCCCAGAATGCAGTTATACCTAGATCGGGCACAAAGGATCTTGAACCAATTCCAAGAATGGCAAGTTAAACAAGTGCCTCGGGAGGAGAACACCGAGGCTGATGCCTTGGCGAATCTGGGTTCGGCTATTGATGAAGATCACTCGGGGACTGACTCGATGGTTCGGCTACTATCTGCATAGATGAGAGAGATGAAGCTGCAAGTCAACTCGGTGGACAACCGATGGGATTGGCGAAGTAAGTTCATCTCCTATTTCGACTCGGGGACTGTCCCCCAAGATAAGAAAGAAGCGAAGAAGCTGAGGACCCAAGCTGCCTCGTATCACATGATCGAAGGCAATCTATACAAGAGGTTGTATTGCGGCCCGATGGCCAAATGTTTGGGTCCCGATGAGGCAAGATACGTGATGGCAGAAGTGCATGAAGGCGAGTGTGGCAACCACTCGGGGGCAAAATCCTTGGTACGAAAGCTA
The DNA here is from genome assembly GCA_037355625.1 of Petunia x hybrida. Taxonomy (NCBI): domain Eukaryota; kingdom Viridiplantae; phylum Streptophyta; class Magnoliopsida; order Solanales; family Solanaceae; genus Petunia; species Petunia x hybrida. The sequence continues at coordinate 27,465,587 of JBBBVM010000041.1, forward strand.
TTAAGAGCTGGGTATTACTGGCCCACTATCAGTACCGATGTGAGGGATTTTGTACAAAAATGTGACAAGTGCCAACGCCATGGGCGGCTAATCCACCAACAGGCCGAGCCTCTTCATTCGGTGGTGTCACCGTGGCCCTTCATGAAATGGGGAATGGACGTTGTTGGACCATTGCCCAAGGGAAAGGGTGGTGTTCGTTTCATCCTGGTATTGACTGATTACTTCACCAAATGGGTGGAAGCAGCGGCTCTCACCGAAGTTAAGCAAAAGCAAGTAATCGACTTCATCAGAAAGAACATCATCTACAGGTTCGGGGTCCCAAGAGAAATCGCTTGCGACAATGGCAAACAATTCATGGGGACTGCTATCACCAACTTCTTCAAGCAGTGGGGTATCAAGAGAATAGCTTCGACTCCTTATCATCCAAGCGCCAATGGCCAAGCCGAGTCTTCAAACAGGATTATAATTGAGAATCTCAAGAAAAGGCTCGATGAGAAAAAAGGTCTTTGGCCCGAGGAGTTGCACGGGGTTCTGTGGGCCATGCGAACGACTGAAAAGAGCAGCACCGGGGAGACTCCTTTCTCTTTGGCGTATGGCATGGACTCTCTTGTTCCCGTAGAGGTGGGCGAACCAAGCCTTCGATATGCCCATACGGCCGAGGACGCAAACCAGGAAGCAATGCGCATTGAGTTGGATCTGCTCGAGGAGAAGAGGGAGTTGGCTTTGGTTCGGTTGGTTGCTCAAAAGAGACAGATTGAAGCATATCTCAACAGAAAGGCTAAATTCAGGGACTTCAAGGTCGGGGATTATGTGCTGAAAACCGTGAAGCAGTCAACCAAAGAAGAAAACGGGGGAAAGCTCATCGCAAATTGGGAAGGACCCTACAGAGTCAAGGCAATTGTTGGAAAAGGCTCTTATCAAATCGAGAGTTTGCAAGGAGAGCCCGAACCGTTGAATTGGAATATCTCCAACTTGAAGCGGTACTACTTCTAGTCGAGGTAAATACCTTCAAACTTTTTAAATCAAACAGCCCCGAGCCGAACTCCGCTCCCATGGCATTAACTAAAATGTACTAACTTACCCCTCGTTCCGTCTTTTTGCTTGACCTTTTCAGAAAGCGAACCGAACCGATTCCAGTGCTCGGATCTTCATCAAGATTCACAACCGACCACTGGGGGGGAGTAAGAAGGGGTTGATATCGAGGTCGGCATCGAGCCTCCCAACCGAAGCTAATCTATCCGACAACCGGGGACTAACGCCCGGGGACTAGATTTAGTACATTGTAAATTAGCCCGGTAGCGGCGTATTTGGCAGTTTGCTCTTATTTAGAAATTTTACCCAAGGTCCGTTTCGGCTTGGTTTTATGTACATAGCCTTTTGGCTCGTCAATATCAATAAGAACGACTTCGATTACACTCATTTTATCTATATAAATCTTACATTTTGAAGCCGCGTAATGCATCGACCCGAGGACGAGACGTCGCCCTAGGTTCGCATCGGTCAAATTCTGTTTAAGTCTTGCAAGATTAAAGTAAAGTCTGCATCAAAGTGCTCGATATGCTTGAAAGGCCATTACACAAAATAAGGATGCAAATATTTTTTATTAAAAGCCCGAAGGCTGAATATATACATTCTCAAAAAGACCCGAAGGTCGAAAGTACAAACTCAAAAGCCCGAAGGCTTGCAAAAGAAGTGCTAAAAGTAATTCAGGCCTCAGGAGAACCACCTCCATCCCCGGAGCTCTCTTCGGCCTCTTCATCTTCCTCATCTTCATCATCGCCGCTCGAGGCCTCACTTGAAGGAAGATCCTCGATGATAGCTTGAGCTTCGGCTGCTTTAGCTTCGGCTTTCTCAATCTCCTCATCAAGGTTAAGCTCCCCGGCGCGACACCGCTTAAGCAACCTTAACCGAGACTTGATGATGGCCCACCGCTTGCCGAGCTCGGCCCTTTTCACCTTGAGAGCAGCTTTATCCTTTCGGGCCGCAATTTCATCTTTCAGGGCAACGATCTGATCATCCTTGGCTGAAAGCTTGGAAGTTTCGCCCTCTAGCTTCTTAATGTGAAGCAGATGGTCTCTCAGCTGCTCTTGGTGCTTTTTGGCCATGTTAACCGCCTCGGTTTTGGTTTGTGACAGCTCATCGCTCAGCCTCGCGACTTCCTCTCCCAGCCTCGAGCGTTCAGCTTCAAAATCATCACCGAGGATCTTAATCTTGGCTTCGGAGTTCGCCTCAGCTTCGCGTAAATCGGCCTGGGACTTGGCTAAATCAGCTTTCAGCAAAGCTATCTAAGCATTGAATTTATCTTTTTGCTGATCCCATAGGCGAGACACACGCCGAACCTCAGCGGTCCTCGAAGACTCAACCTCGACGGCTTTCAAAGAAAGGATGAAGTTCTGAGCAAAGGCCAAAGAAACCGAAGTCAGATATAACCCGAAGGTAAAGACGCAAATCAAATTCGTTTGGTCTCTTAAAAGTTTTCAATATGGCGAAACTTACCCTTACTGCGTTGGAGGCCAGGGTACTGTATAGCTGACCCGGGGTAAACTCTTGCATGAGCCTATCCTCGGTTGGCCCTAGCAAGGGCGTAAGTCTAAGGAGATCCTCGGGGTTGCACCCAAGAAGATTTGAAGACATCGGCACCTCAAGTTTCCGATAAGACCCCACCGAGGAAGAAATCCTCGCGGGTTCGGAATGCGCTCTCATTGACCCGAGGCCAGCCTCTCCGATGAATGCAGCAGCTCCAGCTTCGGTAACTTTAGCCTTACCTTTGGCTTTTTCCGCAGCTGCATCAGGCTCGGGCTCTTGACCTTCGAGATCTACAACGGCGACATCTCCTCGAGACCAAGCCTCGTCGGCTGCCTTATCCTCGGGCTCATCCACCAGTCCTCGGCGTTTTTCAACCACCGCTTCGGGCTGGCGAAGTGTCTCCGCCTCGGTACGAGGAGCTACCGAGCGGGACAACTTCTTCGACGTAGCCCTCTTCCGCTTCACGCCTAAGAACGAAGGAGAAATTTTAACATCGGAACAGAAAGAAAACGATGCTTAACAACGCGTGCCGAGGACAAGAATTACCTTTGGAAGTCCCTTGATCGGGGGCTCCCTTAGAGATTTTTGGAGACTTGGAAGCCTTCAATCCTTTATACTCCCCGGCTACCGCAGCCAGATCATCGTCGGACTCAGTCTCTTCATCATTTTTCTTCTTCTCTTCCTTCTTCTTCTTACTCTTCTTGGTGTTAGCGGCACGATTTGGAAAACCTGACACCGAGGGAAGGGAAGTCAGAAAAATCCCAAAGTTAACCATTATTAAAACACTATCAAGACTCACCGTGCCTCTTGCACTGCCAACCAAATTCGGCAGCCATATTCATCCACGTCCTCTCGGGGCGCGTGCGAGCGTTAGTCATCGCTTTCACCCACTCAGTCAAGCCTGCCGGGGGCACGATGTCAACCTTGTTGGCTGAAGAAATAGCAAAGGAAGGAAATCAGTTAACACTGGCAAACTACCGAGGAGTAAAAATGATAAAAGCGATGTGCTTACGTGTGTTGTTCCATCGTTCGGGGAAATCAGGCTCGGTGGATAAGACCTTGGTCTCCAGCAAGATGTATCTGTCACACCAACCCGATCCCCGTGGTCTTCACTTTTATGGAGAAGGGCAAACTTACCTCGGTTGTTCAGCGCCACAACCCCGGCCTTATGAAAATAGGGGTAGTAGAGCGAAATGAGATGTTGGAAGGTGAAGTCCACTTTAGCCTTTTTGCTTAACCAATCCATGCATTGGACCACCCTCCAAACGCCGGGGCCAAGTTGAGCCAGGCATAAGTTGTAGGCCCGGCAGAAGTCGTCGATCACCCTGTGCACCGGGAGAGAAAAGCCGAGGGTGAAGGGATAGGTGTAAGCGAAGGACATCCCCTCCATATTGTGGCACACCCTACTTGTGGGATCGGGGATGATAACCGTTACCTCGGGCCCGAAGCCACACTCCCTCCGAACCCGCTCAATGTGAGCTTGAGTTATGCGGGTCGGCGTGGTGTTAACTGGAATATTTCTATTCTTCCCCTCTTGATCGGCCGTTTGGGCTTGCAGCTTTAAATCCTTGGAGTTGTCGAAGTGAGAGGGGATTATTTGGTGGGGCTCGAGTTCCTGCTCGAGGGGAATAGATGGTCCCGTGGATCCCCCCTCGGCAATATCTCCGACCTCGGTACCTCTGCCCTCGGTTTCGCCGCCCTCGGCGTCAACACCCTCACCATCCCCTCCATCGTCGTCATCTCTAAGGAGGGCATCACTGAAACTGCGTAGCGCGGCGTCGTCCAGCACGGCGTCGTCATCACCTGAGGCGAGCTCCTCCTCCACCGCCAGCTGGCGCATTGCTCTCATTTTACGGCGCTTCACGCCCCCAACACCAGACGACACCTCACCTCCTTCAACCACAGCTGCAGCACTCACTGGCGCTGCGGCGGCGGCGTCGCCGCTAGCAACGGCTGCGACTAAAGGTGGAATTCGCACCCTCTCACCCGAATCACTGGAATCTTGCCTAGAGATTGTGGTAGACATGATAACAATATCGAAAAGGGAAGCTTTTTATGAAATCAGAAAGATGAAAGAGTTTGAAAGAGTTCTCAAGCTTTTGGCACTGTTGATCGCTAAAAGGTAAATGGGAAAGAGTTTGATGGAATGCTCCTTTTATAGGTATGGAATACGAAGTGATGATGACGTCAGCATCATCATTATAACGTTGGAGAAAACAAAATTTTCGGCGCGACGGTTCGGTCGACCCACGGATGAGCGCCACGTGTCATTGAGAAGAGACCTGATGGGACGCGAACTGTTGACAAAATTTTGAAACGCTTGGATAGGGTTGAGCCACGTCGCTTTCCCGCTGAAACTTCATTCCACTCCTCGGTCTCCTCGGTAGGCAACCGAGGAGTGGGGGGACTATCTGTATTGGGTAAAAATCGACCCACGGCGATTTGCCCCGGTCACGCAAGTCTCAACGACCGAAAACGTCGCGACTAAACAATCGCCGAGGCGGCTAAGCGAATCGCCGAAGCCTTGGAACCGAAGATGCGTTACCGAAGGCGGGCCATGAGCTGAGCTTCGGTAACCATCACCTCGGTCAAGCAACAGGGCCAAGTCACCGAGGTCGTAAACTCTCACCTCGGTGGATCCCCCTCGGTTCATCCGGCTTTGCAGCCCACTACTTCACCCCACTAACTCAGCCACTACACCTCAAGGTCGTGGGACAACATGGCGATAGGTAGTGGAGATCATGGGCAGAGGCTTACATCTATAAATATCAGTTCATTTCATGTAATAGGGATCCAGAAAATTTATACCGAAACTCTGCCCAAATTTGTACTGAACATCCATATATTGAAACCAAGTTATTTTACGTATTTTTCATCTGTTTCGTGCATTATTTACCGCTTTGATACAAAGATTTGCTTATATTCGAATCCAAATTCGATTTGTGTACCTAAAAACGATTTAGGCCCATACAGAAGGGAACTAGACAAATTATTATTCAATTTGAGGCAGCACAAATAATGCAATGGAAACATAAATAGGCTAAATACAAATTACTAATGTCTACTAGTAGAGAAACATATTCCCCAATCCATTACCGCAATCACACTAATTTTATAGTAGTTATGTAAATACATCCTTACACAATAGTATATTTATTTAACAAGGATCATCTAATATCCAGCGACGGTAACAACCATCCAATCTGTTTTTAAAATATTTTGTTTGTTTTCAAAATGTGTTTAAAAATATTTTTTCTAGTCGAGGTTCTATTGAAAACCGCCGCTCAATCTTAGTGGGGCGTATATCTCACTTTCTCTAGACTCCACTTGTGGGATTGTAGTGGGTTTGTTGTTGTTGGCTAAGAGAAAATTCTACAACTACATTGCATGGCAAAGGGAAAATGCTACAGCGCTCATTGAACTCACCACCTTTGAGAGAACAATTGAAGTCGTTATTCTTCTTGAAATCCCAAAAAGAATGGAACTTGAACCATCTCAAACAAATTAACACTGTTATTATCACATATGGCCTCTCACATCACACTGTCTTTTTCAACAAACTACTTCGCCTTTGCTTATTTCTTCCGTCATTCCCATCTACTTATGCTTCTTCACTGTTCAATCAAATTAAGAACCCCTCTATACATACATGGAACATCATGTTCAAAGGGTATTCTATCACTTCACACCCTCAAAAAACCATTCATTTCTATAAACAAATGTGCCAAGATGGGATTTTCCCAAATAAACATACCTTTCCTTTGGTTCTAAAAGCCTTTTCAAGAACCAAGAATGAAAACCAATTTTTAGTTTTAGGTCATATTGTTAAGTTTGGATTCATTTATGACCAGTTTGTGCAGAATTCTTTGGTTTCTAGCTTTGCAAGTGTCGGGTACGTTAACGTTGCACGCCAAGTGTTTGATGAAATTACGCGCAAGGACGTGCTTTCTTACACTGCTTTAATTGATGGGTATGCTAGAAATGGTCTGCTAGTTAAGGCATTGGAGATTTTTGTGGAAATGAGACAAGAAGGAGTTAAGGTTGATGAGGTGGCTGTTGTAGCAGCTCTTTCTACTGCTGGAAGTTTGAAATGTGTTTGGTTTGGGAGGTGTCTTCATGGTTTTTACGTCGAGACAGGGAGGGTTGTAAGGGATGTTTATATTGGTAGTGCTCTTGTCGATATGTATGCTAAATGTGGATTTTGTGATGATGCTTTTAGAGTTTTTGAAGACATGCCTTACAAGAATCTTGTTTCTTGGAGTGCTATGATTGCTGGCTTTGTACACTGCAATAGATTTAGGGAGGCACTGTCGGTGTTCCAAGAGATGCTGGTTGGAAAGGTTGCGCCCAATCAGACAACATTGACAAGTGTTCTCAGTGCATCGACTAGGCTCGGGGCACTGGAGCACGGCAGATGGGTTGTTAATTATATAAAAAAACAAAAAATAGAAATTAGTACAGCACTCGGCACTGCTTTGATAGATATGTATGCAAAGTGTGGGTGCATCGAAGAGGCATTGTTGGTTTTCGAGAAGTTACCAAATAAAAATGTTTATGCATGGACTGCTATGATCAATGGCTTGGCATCACACGGTGATGCTGAAAAGTCCTTGGACTTCTTCTTGAAAATGTTAAGCAATGGTTTAAGGCCCAATGAAGTAACCTTCATAGGTGTTCTTAGTGCTTGTTCTCATGGAGGACTCGTGGATGAAGGACAACAGTTGTTCTCATTGATGGACCAAGTTTATGGTGTAAAACCTAATCTCGATCATTATGGCTGTATGGTCGATCTCCTAGGCCGGTCAGGGCATCTGGAAGAAGCTTGTACATTGATTCAAGACATGCCAATGGAACCTACTCCTAGCATATGGGGTGCTCTCTTTGGTTCCTGCATGATTCACAAGGCTTATGAATTAGGTGAACGGATAGGAAGGCATCTAATCGATATACAACCTTATCACAGTGGCAGATATACACTCTTGGCGAATTTGTATTCTACTTGTCAAAATTGGGAAGGAGTAGCTCAAGTTAGGAAAATGATGAAAGAGATGGGTGTGGGAAAGACCAGGGGGTCTAGTTGGATTGAATTGAACGGGAAGGTGCATGAGTTTATTGCCTTTGATGGATCACATGCTGAGTCTGAATATGTATACACCATTTTGGATAACCTAGTTAGTCAACTACAACACACTGCTATTTTTCGAGATGCTGAATTTTTAGTTCTTGAGAATAGCTAAAAGTCACCAGAGTATAATTTTTCTGAAGTTTTAATACAACCTCGGTTAATCTGAATGTTATTATCAGAGATTTTCTTCACAGGGTAAAGGAGTAAAGTGCCTCTTTGTCTTCTGCTTCTCTTGTATCATAACCTCACGCAGCACAACATTGCCATTTGATCAATGACTAATTCCCTCTACTTGGCGAGACTTGAATACAATCAAAGTGCTCTTGATCCAATATGATGATTTGCATTCTCTACATTGTGGAAATGTCAAGGGCAGCAAGAAAAAGAATGTACATAGAAAAACCTTGTATTCAGTTTATCAAGTTATACAGGTGGAGGCGGCAAGTCTAATAGAAGCCAGAATCCAACACAATCATCAGAGTTCAGGTCACTTTGAATAGCGAGGAAGTGCAGACCTCCACATGCTTTCTTTGCTGCTTCCCAAGCTTCAGCTTCACTTGTAGTTACAGGATTTTTCTTGTAAGTGGCATAAATGTAGCGGGTAGAGATACCCACAGACAAAACTAAGGAAGCCCGGGCAGCATCAGCTTCAATCGAACAGACTTCCAACCCATTCATCCAAGCTGCGGTAGTCCACAACCAAAAGAAGATGAAGTATCTTAACATACAACAGAAATTCAATATGATTGCATATAAAAACATTTTTAGAGAACACATTATTTAGCCTTAAGGTAATAGAGGGACATGTTATAAAGATTATGACCATAAATTGATCTCTCATTCAAAGTTTAGCAATAAAAAAGTCTAGAATCATCCAAAGGTTGCTACAAGAGCAAGGGTGTACTGATGAGTTGATCAAGGTCTACCATAAACCAACATTCCACAATGAATGTACTTGGTCTATGACCTAACCATCCCCCTTGACCTCCGGAACCAGGGGATTTGCATTTTCAGATGCTATAATTTGTTGTTGTGGGTTTTTAACAATTTACTGTGATCATCACACTGTTTGTTCAATCTACCTATTCTAATTTCGACAAACTTATCTGAGAGAGAGGAGATTAAGAAATGAAAGAGTTTGAATGGACTGGTCCATAGAAATTAAATATTATTCATTAGACCAGCCTAGACTGTGAAAGCGACAGCAAATTGTGGCTGGTGGAGATTGAAGGGTCAATAGACACTGTTTATTTCCTTGTTTTATCAAGTAAATCCGAACTGGATCAATGTCTCTTTGGGAACATCAGATTACACATTTTCCAAGACCATATAAGGAAATCACAACCCATTTCCTCAACCAATATGGGCCACACTCTTAAAACTCTATTGAAGAGTGAATTTGAGAAACACAACATCAGGAATCAATGTGTATGGCTCTGATACCATGTCAAGATATGTCTCTTCGGCCTAACTCAACTGCAAAAGTTAGTCGACGATGGGAGGATTGTCCATAACTATATAAGGAGACCACAACTTATTCCCTCAACCAATGTGGGGCTAAAGACCAGGAATAGATGTAGGCTTTCAGGTATGGGTCAATAACTTTTACCCAAACCCTGTATATGTATTAATAAATCCACTAAGCATATAACAAAACTAAATTCAGAACTTAGCTACTAGCACTTGAGGTCCCTTCTTAAAATTTAGAACCCATAAAGGTGTAATATTAGCCAGCCTCTGCTTAACACCAAGCTTAAGCACTATTTTGCTCGTTCTCGGCCGAGAGACTTAATAGGGTCTTTGCAAGGTAAGTCATGTGCCCAAGTGTTCTTAGAGTGCCTAAGACGAGGTAGCGTTGTGACACTTGTCCATATAAATTTGCAAGTTGCTTTTTACTTTTTGGTGGGGCAATCAGAGTACAATTACCTAATATTTCCAGAATTACATCATCAAACTGTTACTAAGTAGGTAATGAAATCCATAACAAACTAACCTAGGGAAAAGTTATAAATATTCCAACTAATCATGCTTAAAGGAGGGGTTCAACTCAAGACCTTAGGGTCTTGGTTTGGGGACACAACCTGCTATCTCTGCAAATCTAGTCGGTTATAATGCTTTTTGATTGTGGTGATCACAGTTAAACCTTAGCCAACCAGCCCCTAATAGTAGGTGACTCGGTCCAGGACAAGTCGCTGCATGCTAAAATAAGTCATCGCCAATATCAGCTAACAACAAATAGTTCTGCTGTAGTACAATAAGTAGATGGGAACAATAATTCAGAAAAAAGGAAGAAAGGAATCTACAAAATATACTGATAAAACCTACTAGAGTAATAAATAGAACTATTTTGGAAGCTTGTCAATATAGGAATAACACCTGCACTCGCATGGACACAGAGTCACCCCCACACAAAGAGTAACAACAATAGAAGATAGTTTGGCTATCATACCTGCTAATGGTTGTGCACGTGAAGTTGCAACAGCTAGTCCAGGAATCAATGTCTTGTCGTCGACTTCAATCCCCATGAGATCCAAGTCTAAACTTGCGCCAAACACGAACTTAGTCTCCAGAGTAGATACTTCCTCGCGAACAGCTATTAAACATGTACTGTAAGTCCATAATTCTAAAGGAACAGTATAAATTATCATTTAAGAAATTTATTTCCAACTTGATATTGGTTCTAATCCAAGTACTTATACTCAGAGTAAAATTCTGGTGAATGCATTGGCAGATCACAGTACAAACGAGGTGAGACAAATACTGTAACTGCTATTCTCTAATTGTAAGTCATCAAAAGCTTCAAAAGGAGGATGGAGATCCTCCATTAGTAATAATCTTCTAGAGTCTGACACTAAACATACCTGAAAAAGGTAACTGGACAAAGGCCCACTTTTCTCCATATAGATTCTCAGGAAGCTCCATTGGAAAAGGATTATCAAGTGCAAGAAGGGGCTTGGCTCCTTTTTGAAAACCAGGATGGCGAGTATAAACAGTTTCATAGCGGTCTTCAAGCCAAAGAACAAGTGACAGGCACTGAAATACGTAGCGCACGTTAAAATGTATTTCTGCAGAAGAAATGTCACTGAGTACTGCATTAGAGCCCGCTTCAACACATGTACTAATGTAATTTTGCATTTAAAGTTCTGCATCTAAAATTGACTATAAAATGTTATCATAGCTCTGCTATATTCCAAGGGAAAACCCCGTCTGTGCCATACAAAACTCCCCACTACGGATTTCACTTGTGATGACCAAAAACCCATACTTATTAAATCGTTACTACTTCGAACTTTAAGTACATTAGTAGTCTTATAACCTTATTCAAATCACCAAATTAGCTCTATCGGGTTTTGAGAAAAAGTTAGTTATATGGATTTCTTTAATAATGAAGTTGATAAATTACAGTTATTTGCAATGATGAAAAGTCTTAAAGAAACAGGGACATCCATATTTCTTGAACTGCATGGAGATGGCCAGTAAGTGGTCAAGGTTTCCAGGTATACAACCCCGACTAGCTTCAGATTGCGGTCTTATATAAGGAATTAAGACACGTTACATCCTATTTGTTGAAATAAAGGAAGGCTTTTCACTAACAATACAATCTTTGCCATGATAGGACTTGTGATAGCTAAAAATGTTAGACCATGCAACAGTTGATACAAGTTTCTTCAGAACAATGGAGTTCGTGAACTGAAAGAAAGAAGAAGACGCTCTGTCATGACCAGGCTTAATTGTAAGCACGTGACTTGGCACGTGAGTAGTGAGCAGTTAAAAAAAAGCAATGGCTGAGATCACATCTTGAAACCAACGGTGCAGATGAGCTCAGATTAGCTCTTTTGTTAGTTAAGTAGATATTTTTGAGAGTTAGTTAGTTAGTTACCATTTTGGAGAATATTCCTTAGCTAATTCTTCTGCTTCTCCAATCCCCTCTCTCCCTTTCCAGTTCATTCTTTTCTTCTTGTAACTGAATTTCATTCTCATTTCATGTATCTTTAGTGAATTCATAACAGTAATAAAATTCTCAATTTTGTTTTCAATTGTTCAAGAGCCAAGTTCATTACACGCTCTACAAAGTAGTATAGTTTGTCCAATAATTGATATTTCTTAGCTGTCAACACTAAGTACCATGGGCAGGAACAGGGTGGGATTTGTTTAATATAAGCCTTTGTTCTCGTGTTATCAGGAATGAAGACTGAAGTTGCATTACTTATGGTTCAAAAACATTTTTCCTTAAATTTGGTAGTATTTGTTAGTGGTACAAATCAAGGATACAGAAAGGAGTCAACCTGGTACTCATTTTGGGATGACATGTATGGTAATGAAGTTTTCCTTTATATATTCACACTGAATCATGAATGTGGAAACTTCCGATGGAGAGACTCAAAATACTGATGAGGTATCTCTGTTGTGCTGATTAGGTGACTTGTTTGTAATATGGTCGTCTCAGAGCAAAATATTATTAGAAATCAGGTAAATTTTGTAAAGATTTGCTGAATTGAAGCATCAATGCACTGCAATGAACTCCGGAGAGAGAACTCGATTGGATCAATTTCTGTATATTGAAAACTGAGCTAAGATAATATCCTAGCTGGGATATTTATACACTTGTAACTAACTAACTACCACTAACTAACTTAACTTAACTCCTAAGCTAACTAACTAGTGAGGTGGCCTGACCAATCAGTGAATGCCACATGGACAGCTGTGCCACGCAGGCTGCCATGTCAACCAACTAACTAACTAACTAACACTTCCAAGCTAACTGACTAACTGTGAGAACTTGTGCTCTCCTCAACACCCCCCTTCAAGCTAGGAGGTATGAAGATGTTCTTCATCCCTAGCTTGGACATCAAATGATAGTGCTGCTGCCTGTGTAAGCCTTTAGTTAAAATATCTGCTGGCTGCTCCTTGGTATTTAGATGAATAGTGTTGATCAACCCAAGCTGAAGCTTCTCCCTGATGAAATGACAGTCAATGTCAATGTGTTTGGTCCTCTCATGGAAGACAGGGTTAGCTGCAATCTGAATGGCTGCTTTGCTGTCACAGTAAAGAGACACAGGCAAGCTAACTCTCTCTCCCAGCTCATTGAACAGTCCAGCAAGCCAGACAATTTCTGCAACAGTAGATGCTAGACTCCTGTACTCAGCCTCTGCTGAGCTTCTAGAGACAGTAACCTGCTTCTTGGACCTCCAGGAAATAAGAGAATCACCATATTTAACCAGGTAACCAGTGATGGACCTCCTGGTGTTTGGGCATGATGCCCAATCTGCATCACAATAGGCTCTCAGTTGTCCATCTGTGTTTGCTCTCATCATAACTCCCATCCCTGGTGCCTGCTTCAGATATCTTACCACTCTCAGGGCAGCATCCAGGTGTGATTGCTTAGGTGTATGCATGAACTGACTCAGACATTGGACAGAGAAGGCTATGTTTGGCCTGGTAATAGTCAAGTACAACAGCTTTCCCACCAGCTTCTGATAGCCACCTGGATCCTTGAGGATTGCATCTCCTCTTATTCCAAAATGAGCATCAAAAGCTGCAGTAGTCAACATCTGATTTGGCTCTATGGGAAAAGGTGCTGTCTTACCACCTGATAGACCAACTTCTGATATAAGCTCCAGTGTATATTTTCTCTGGTGCATGAAAATGCCATCTGTACTTCTGGCAAACTCAATGCCAAGGAAGTATTTAAGTGGTCCAAGATCTTTGATCTTAAAATGTGTATGTAAGATAGTCTTGGCCTCCTGAATCAGACTTTCATCACTTCCAGTGATCAGTAGATCATCAACATAGATAAGAATGATGACAATGTGCCCTTCTGACCTTTTGGTGAACAATGAATAATCCAAATGACTCTGTCTGAATCCTGATGCTATCAGTGCTGGAGTTAACTTGATGTTCCATTGCCTAGATGCCTGCTTCAGGCCATAAAGTGACTTGATCAACTTACAGACCTGTGCTTTCCCCCTCTTACAGGTAAAACCCTGAGGTAGCTCCATGTACACCTCCTCATGCAAATCTCCCTGCAAGAATGCATTAAACACATCCATCTGATGAATGCCCCAATTCTTAGCTGCAGCTATTGACAAAACAGATCTCACTGTCACCATCTTGACCACTGGGGAGAATGTCTTCTGGTAGTCAAGTCCTTCCTTTTGACTGGAGCCTTTGGCTACAAGCCTTGCCTTGAATCTTTCTACTTCTCCATTGGCTTTGTACTTTATCTTATATACCCACTTGCATCCTATGGCTCTTTTCCCTTTGGGCAATGGAACTACCTGCCATGTTCCATTCTCCTCTAGTGCCTTAATTTCTGCTTGCATTGCTTCTATCCACCTACTGTCCTGGGCTGCTTCCATGTAGCTTGTTGGTTCTGTTTCTTCTGAGACATGAGCTATGTAGCTCTGATATGCAGCAGACAAACCAGTGTAATCCATCACATCAGCAATGGAGAACATGCAGGTATTTGATTTCTTTGTAGATAGCACATAATCTTTCTGCCAAATTGGTGGCTTCTGAGTTCTACTAGGCCTTCTGTGATCTGCTGGAGGCTGGCTTAGGACCTGTTCTCCAGCATTGTCAGCTGGTTCTGCTTCAGCATTGTCAGTTCCTTCTCTATGTGTCCTACTTGAGGACACATCAACTGCAGGTACTGAAGGTGCAGGGTAAGATAGTGGGATGTCATCAGCTGTGTCAGTGTCAAGCCAGATTCCCTCAGTATTGTATGAAATATCTGAAACTTCTTCTTGTTGGAACTGATCCATGTGTTCTGATATAAGTGCATCAAGTCTGTTTTTCTGTCTGAAAGGGAAAATCTTCTCATGGAACACTACATCTCTGGTCACTATTATCTTCCTACTCTCTAAGTCAAAAATCCTGTAACCCTTCTGGTGTGTTCCATATCCCAATAGTATTGCTTTGATTGCCTTGGAAGCAAATTTGTCAGTCCTAATTAGGTTGGTCCCATAACACAAGCATCCTATGGTCCTTAGATGGTCCAACTGAGCTGCCTTCCCATGCATCAGCTCATAAGGTGTTTTGTTCCCCAATACAGTAGAAGGAACTCTATTGATAATATAAACTGCTGCTTCCACACAATCACCCGAGAAATAACTTGGTAGTGATCCTTGGAACCTGATTGCTCTTGCAGTCTCTAATATATGTCTATGCCTTCTCTCTACCACCCAATTCTGTTGGGGTGTGTAAGGGCATGAACTCTGATGAATAATACCATACTGATTGAAAAGTTCCCTGCAGCTTGCATTAAAGAATTCTGAACCATTGTCTGTTCTTATAACCTTCACAGTTTTTCCATACTGTGTGTGTGCTAATCTGATAAAATCCTTAAGAATAACAATCACATCAGATTTGAGTTTCATTAGAAATATCCAGGTCCACCTAGAATAGTCATCAACCAAGGTAAGATAGTATCTCATTCCTTTATGTGTTGCCACTTTGTAAGGCCCCCATACATCCATATAAACTAGTTGCAGCAAAGCATTAGACCTACTAGTACTATGACCAAATGGTAGTCTACATTGTCTAGCCATTGGACATACATGACAGTGTTCAATAGTAAACTTCCTTCCTTTATTCTTGAACTGATCAAGTCTTCTTAGTACTCCCATGGGTACATGTCCCATCCTTTGATGCCAAATTTCTGCACTCACTTCTTGCTGGACAGCTGCACAAGAGCTGAGTGTGCTTCTGTGTCCATCATTCTGACCATTCCTGTCTACTTCTACTAGATACAAACCACCAAGCTCCTTACCAATCTGCCTCACTTTCCCAGTAGAGAGATCCTGAAATACACACATTTTGGGGTAAAATGTGACACAACAGTTCAGATCCTTTGTCATTTTAGAGACTGACAAGAGATTGAATTTGAAACTTGGCACACATAAAACATCCTGCAGTACATCACCTCCTGTCACACTAGAACTTCCAATGTGAGAGACTTCTGCTGAATCACCTGTTGGTAGTTGAACCCTGCCTGCATTTTCTATCATAGTGTTGTTCAACAATGAAGCAGTCCCAGTCATATGATTAGTTGCCCCTGTGTCAACTATCCATCTCACTCTATTGTCTGCATTAGTATAGAGATTACCTGCCATATGAGCCTGTGCAGCTGCAGATCCTGTGATGGTGGAGTTATTTAGCATAGCCATGATCTGATCATATTGGTTCTGAGTTAAGACTGGAGACTGATGTTGTACTTGTCCTGCTTGCTCCTCTGATTTCTGAGTGGTTACCTCTTGATTAAGCACTACATTTGCCCTGTTCTGAGGTCTGTAACCTTGTGAATTATTCTGTGATTTGTATGCCTGTGAATTTCCTTGATGACTGCTCTGATAATGTTCTTGCTGCATCTTCAGCTGGTGGCAATCTCTCCTGATATGCCCAGTCTTCCCACAGTGATCACACTTTCTTAACCTGAAACACTCCTCTATGGTATGCCCTTTTCTATCACAGTGCTCACAGTACTTATAAGCATTTCTCTTTTGCTTGTATGTAGGATTTCTTGATGTATTCTGACTATATAGGGTTGTGGGATCCATCCTATTATCTCCAATACAAGAGTTCCCACCACTAATCTGTTTCTGATCTTCATCCTGGACTAGCATAGCATAAGCATGGTTGATACTAGGCATTGGGATCATCAGCAGGAGTTGGCTTCTTGCCTGATTGTAACTATCATTCAGTCCCATCAGAAACTGGAACAACTTCTGTTTCTCTAAGTGTTCTAAGAAGTCCTTAGAGGTCTCACAGTTGCAAGATGGTGGGGAACAATGGAATCATACTCATCCCACAAATCTCTTAATTTTGAGTAGTAGACAGCTATGGAGGATACTCCCTGAGTCAGTGTTGCTATCTCCCTATGTAAATGAAAAATCCTAGTTCCATTTATCTTATCAAAACGCTCCTTCAGATCCTTCCACACCAGAAATACATCAGACCTAAATAGGATTCCACTGAGCAATTCATTACTGACATTGCACATTAGCCAGGACATTACAATTGCATTGCACCTCTCCCACTGGTTGTGCAGGTCAGTTCCATATGTATTCTTCTTAATCGTTCCATCTACAAAACCTAATTTGTTCTTCCCCAACAGAGCTACTCTCATTGCACGACTCCAGATCGCGTAATTCTCCATTCCTTTCAATTTTATCCCAATAGTCAGAGATCCAGGTGCATCAGAAGCATGCAAATAGAGTGGATGATTGTGATCTACTATTATTCCCTCAAATCCATTAGATGATGTTGTCATTGTACACTAACTAGAGTTCAATTTCGACAATCGCAGGGTAAGTGCTACCAGAAAATCACAATGAAATACGAGAATCTTAAGCGAGGCAAAAGCAGAAAAGCAAATGAAGAACTCAGCTGTCACAAGTGAATCGCAGTAAAATTCCTCAGATCTCTTGTCTTAAGGAAGCCATGGATTCATCCTACAGCTCTGATACCATGTAAAGATTTGCTGAATTGAAGCATCAATGCACTGCAATGAACTCCGGAGAGAGAACTCGATTGGATCAATTTCTGTATATTGAAAACTGAGCTAAGATAATATCCTAGCTGGGATATTTATACACTTGTAACTAACTAACTACCACTAACTAACTTAACTTAACTCCTAAGCTAACTAACTAGTGAGGTGGTCTGACCAATCAGTGAATGCCACATGGACAGTTGTGCCACGCAGGCTGCCATGTCAACCAACCAACTAACTAACTAACACTTCCAAGCTAACTGACTAACTGTGAGAACTTGTGCTCTCCTCAACATAAGTTTAGACGCATCAATTAGGATAAATTTCTTGGACTGGACTTCTTGAGATGAACTCACAGAACTGTTTAAAGGAACTGCTCTAGCAAATTGATCCAGAAGGCAGAAATTTATCCAATCATTTTACAGTCTGTGTAGCTAAATTGTAACAGCCAACTAAAATAGAGAAACTCAATCTAAACAATTGGGATGAAACAAATACAGAAAATCTGCTAGAGCTCAATAATTATGTCTTTGCATCAACAGTCACTAGAAAAGGAAATTATCATAAACATTTTACAGACGGAAAGCATCCTTGTGGATTCACCAAAAGAAAAAGACGGTATCATGAACTTCATTTTTGACATACTTCATCTACCAGTCTTTAGATTATTTTGGACTGTGAAAAAATGGACCTTGGACCTAACTCAACACCAAAATTTAGCTCAAGGGAGGAGGATTGCCCATGACAATATAAGGAGATCACAACCCATTCCCTCAACCAATGTGGGACTCTAACATGGACTGTCGTTATCCATTGTATGTCAGAAATGTGACCACTTAACAGTTTTATATTATTGGTTATGCTGAAAAATGTCAACAACTACATATATTTTACAAGCAAAATGATTTAATTCTGATGCAGTCAAATTCCCAAATTTCATTCTAAACCTGTAATAGAATCAAGAAAATACCCGTTTGCTAGGAACAGCTTTGATGCCAAGCTCATTACAAGCTCTACCAATAATTGTCTGCATTTGTGACCTGAAAATCCAAAACACCATCTCAACTAAGCAACACAAATACAAAAACATAAGCAAACAAACAAAAAAAAAATGGCTGAACAAACCTGAAGAACCGGATTTTATCCGGTAACGGGACGCCTAGTTCGTCACATATAGAAACTAAAGCATCTTTCAAAGTGATACTATTAATAACATTATTTGGAAAATATTTAGTATACTGAAGAGACAAAGAACTATCACAAACAACAAGTTCCCATAACTTTTTCCCTCTAATATCAAGAATAGGCCTAGAGCAAAAATCCAACTCCCATTCAGTAATGCTTTGTGGATCAATCTCAGGATCAAGATAGATTAGTTCAGCAGTAGGATCATCATCTTCTTCGTCTTCGCCTTCAGGTTGTTGTAATGTTGATGAAATGGAAGTAGTTTCAGAAACTGAACATGATAAGGGAAAATGAAGTGACTTAAGCTTGTTTCTTGGTGATTTTGTAAGTGATGGAATGAACTGAAATGGAAATTCAGTTAAAGAAGTTAAATGGGAAATTGGTTTATGAGTTTGAAGTAAAGGGTGACTGATTCTTGAAACATTGAAGCTTAGTGTAGCCATGAAAGCTAAATTTTTAAGTAGCAAAGAAAGTGGTTTAACAGTAACTGTTAGTAGTAATAGTAAGGAAATGGAATTTTACGATCAAATTCAAAGGAATTAAACATAGACACTTTACAGTGTGTTGATGGATTGGGCAGGGACAGGGAGGGAAAGGAGTAGAAGAAAGGTGAATGAAATCTAATCTCTTCCACTTATATTTTGGGATCAGATAGCCGTATGAACGGCCTAGATTTGCTGAAGCTTGTTGAGGTAATTACAGTTTATAACTGTCCTTGTAGTTTAAAGATTTGGAAGGGCTGGGGAGTACTTTTTTTAATTTTAAATAAAGGGTAAGGGGATGGGATTTTAGGAAGGGGAAAGTACATTAATTGGGAATTTGTTCATATTTTTCCTTTTCACTCTGTTCTACTATTTTCATCCTAAATTAGATTGGCAAAATGCATGTCTACCCCAAAATTTATTCTGGATTATAAGTTACGGAGGTCCTATAACCCCATTTAGACTATTTTATAGTGAAATATACTTCATCCTAGCAGTTGATGTGTTCAAGAAAGTGAATACATGTCTTTCTTTCCTATTGTTTCAATCATTTTCGAAGAGCCGTGACCTCCAAATCAAAGACAGCGTTAAAATTTTTTCTAGGTTTGAAGAGGCAAGATTAATTCAGAGTATGTTCCTGCTCTTTATTCATTTACTTTTATTCCACGTAAGTTTTAAGATTTTTTCTTCCCCAAATATGAGTAGCAAACACTAAGGTTATGAATAACATCAATAAACTTGAATATACATTGTATATATGGACAAGACAGACCCAATATTAAATGTTGGTATGTAATAGAATTTCGTAGGTGTTTGCCCACGGTTCAATCAGAGTACTGAATTAATTATATAAATGAGTTGATTAGTCGATTTATTAGCGAACAAGGAAACTTTTTATCAAGACGAGTGAATAGATGAAAATAATAATGGTTAATTATTCTTACTATAAAACAAGTTGTGCTATATATTTGCAACATTTTCTCAATAATGAAAACAATTTGAAAGAACTGTGTTGATCACAACCCCAAATTAATAGACATTTACTTTCTCTTCACTTGAATTATAATAATAATAATCTAGCAACAATTATTTAGCAGCATCTTATCATCAAAAGAACAAAATAAATATTAGAACAACGAGACTTTATCATCAAAACAACAAAAAATGTGCTAAAACAACACCTTATCATAAAAATAAAACACTAAAAAGTCCCAACATCCAACAATAACAGAACAGTATGTAATATTTGCCCCTAAACTTTGCAAAATGGTCCAAATTTTATTTGCTTCAGCCACCATTCCTCATCTATCTAGAATCTTTACTCTTAAAAGCACTACCTGAACATCATAGTTACTCCACCACCCTGTCCCAACACTCATAGTTTTACACACAAATACTACCTCATTACGATGGTCTCTCACACACTTTTATCTTTATCTCTTTTCCCAACCATTATTTCACTTGATCACCGACCCTCAACTTACTAACCCATCTTGATCACCACAATAGGGAACTTTGACATTGTTATTGGTGATTTTGAAAAGGATTGGTGATTGATTTTTGTCCATATAAGTTCTGCCTAAGGCGAGAATTCAATGTGGTAATGCAATTGATCATTTTCTAGTTCTATTTGGGTTAATTTGAGGCTTCACTCAGAGGTGGGTTAGAGACCTTCCAGGTGGGGTTCTTTTACCCCCACCCCTTTCCCTATCAAAAAGAGCTAATAATGACCCTTCCACTTTTTACTTTCATTGTGATTCGAATATACAATCTCTTTGATCGTAGGTGGAGGGTGCTTACTATACGAGCAACTGTCACTTGCCCAGATTCTTTGCATGGTTTAAGAACAAATTTGATCATTTTTCTTGTAAAAGAGGCCAAACGCATTAGGAAAACTTCTATAGTTAGTAAATAAAGACACAATTAGCATAATGTTATAACAATATAATTATGTGACTCCAATTATTAACCGATGACAAATCTAAACCCAAATTTGGCGATGAAGCTAACTCCATACACTGAATGAGACAACAAATTAAAAAGAAAAAAGATAAGAAAAGTATGTCGAATGTAGAAGGAGAAAAGACAATTGAACACTTGAGACACCATTTTTATAATGCCACGACGACAGACTCGTGCTGAGCAGAGTGCTTACCTCATCAGCGAGAAAAAAGAGAGATTACTACAAGGCTGCTTCCTAGTATTTCATTGCCAGTCTTCACATACTATTCAGTAGTCACGAATAGATAGCCGCATTGTCTGACCAACTTGTACGCAACTCGACGGTTCACCGCGTACCATGGCTGCTGCAACAGGACCGACTAGCTTTAATATTCGCCGGAGATTCCACTACAAAGGCAACATGTTCCTACGCCAAAACTTGTTTTCAGTTTCACAACCATTTAAAGCTTCTCAAAATCCGTCAAACATAATCAAAGCTTCTTCTTCCGTAAGAGCTCCACGTCCTCACAACGTCCCTGGAGAGTTCTTTGTCGGTAAATCTTATAACATTCCAATACTTACATATAAAATGCCAACTAGTACTACTTTATTTGCACCGAGTACAAATATTGTTGCGTGCCGTACAATATATGTGAAGCTCCTGCACAGATTTTCTTTACTACATGTAGTTTCACTATTGGTTAGTCGCTATTGAGTACTACTCCCTCCGGTCCATTTTATATGATGTTTTGGTTGTTTTCACACATATTAAGGAAATCATCTTTTTGGCATTAAGTAGCAATATAATTGACCATATTAACCCTTATCCAAGCTATTATTACCTAAAGTTTTATTTTACGTCATTTATTAGCAAGGGTGATATGAGAAAAATCCTTCTTGATTTGTGTAAAGATCAAATATTGTGGACCAAGAAAAGTAGGTCAAAACATCATATATCGTGGACCGGAGGGAGTAATTAATAAATAAATGACATGTAAGTCGAAAATTAACTATGCATTTTTGTCATTACCAGAGTTAAAAGAGCTATAATCACGACACTTGCTTGTGGCGAAAGATGTGGTTCCTATAACAGAGCCGGCGCCAGGATTTTGAGTTTATTGATTCTGCTTGTAGAAAATACAACTTGTTGGGTTCTGCATAGATTATTTATATATATTAAGTATATCTGTCAACACAAATAAACGTTTTGAGCTAAAAGCTACTGACTTATGCCGAACCCGTAATTAGAGCCCCTGTTCCAGTAATATATATGATTTATGCTTTTAGATGTGATGTTGAATTTGTAGTGATTCGATTGAATCTTTACGCAATTATGTTTACTTTGCAGATCATACGTGCATAGACTGTGATACCTGTCGATGGATGGCTCCGGTAACTATGAATACTTCATTTACAATATAATAGCATTTCATATTCGAATTCCCAAATCTTTTTTCAAGTTAATATGTATGAACAGACCATGATACTTGTGAATGATTGCTCCTATGTGATCCATGTTCTCGTGGGACTAGAAGAGATGATATAAAGCTGGACAATACTACTCAAAGTTAATTAATTTCGGCCATCCTACAACCAGGTGAAAGCTCTCTATTAGAGTAGCATTTTAATTTGGAGTGGAGGAGAGGGAAGTTGTTCTCTATGGCGAGAAACCGGAGTTACCGGGATCTGTTTTAAGCATTGTTGTCTACACTTAGCAGTGAAATTGGGGGGTGGGGTGGGTGCTTTTGTCTTAACAATGTTACGACAGGAAGGAGTTCTACACTTGGGTTATACTTAGTAAGATGGATATTTAGTTCTGGTGGTATAAAGCTTTAGATTAGCTATGATGCTTAAATTCTAAATTGAGGATCAGAGAACCAGTTGCAAGTCCTTTCGCGAGTGAGGTCATAAATTCTAGATTGAGGATCCGAGAACCAGTTGTTAAGCTACATATAAAAAGGTTAACGATCGTCGATCATGTGAAAAAAACTTTTTTGTTTTGACATATGTGCTCTGATAATACTTTAGAGAATGTTTTACCTACTTTTTCGCATTGGCTAAGGACAAGACACAACCGTTGCAGAGGTCCCAAAGAAAGAAGTTTTCTATTGTCATGTGATAAATTTTGATAGATATTTGAAGGATGGAAAGCCTTCTGAGGTGGAATGTTTCATGCTGAGATTATATAATAGTAAGCAGTTCAGTAGGCAAATAGTAGTATGTTATGGAGAGTGTCATTCTCCAAAAACTTTTTAGTCAGGTCTTACTCAAGGTGCCTACGCATTGATGGAGAACCTAGACCTTTGTGAATAACTAACTGTATGGAGATCTAGGGGTCCAAAGAAGGTAGCATTCTCAACGTGCAGTGTGACATTGGGAGCTCTCTTGACAGTTGACAGCAGATATTTTGAGGAGAGGATGCATATTTAGTTGTTGGTGTCTGTGCAGATAGCATGGGGAAAATGTGAACCATCTATTATTGCAGTGTTATTGCACTTCAGAGTTATGGTTGTTGATCTATTATATTCGACTTTTTATGGGTGCTCTTGAGCTCAGAGATGCTGGCAAGTTGCAGGTTTAAGTAACTTGGAAGTTAAGAAAAAGAAGTTGTGGAAACCTTTTTTTTTTTTTTTTTTTTTTGGATATTCAGGAGAGAAAAAAATAGGAGAGGTTTGATTGGTAAGAGAGTCCAACAACGAGGGTCAATAGCTCTACAACAACATACCCGGTATTATCCCACAAGTGGGGTTTGGGGAGGGTGAGATGTACGGTGACCTTACCCCCACCAAAGTGGAGTTTGTTTCAAAATGCAAGTACCAATATCTGTAGATTGTTGGTAAATCTGGAAGTCTGAAGTATCTTTCTGTGTGTGTGTGTGTGTGTGTGTGTGTGTGTGTATGAACCTATTTCTCGGAGTGATAATTGCTTTATCTTTTTCTTCTTTTAGGAGAACTTTTTACGAGTTGATGACATGTCAGCAGTCTTTAAACAGCCCAGCTGTGAAGAAGAACGACTTAAAGCTCTTCAGGTGCTCTATTTAGTATTTTCACTATCATCTGGCTTGGAAATACTGCTACTGATTACATCTATGGCAAAAGCAGTGGAATATACTCTTAGTGATAGTCATTGTGGTGAAAAAACCTTAGGACAGAAAGACACTATTTTAAAAGTATGCATAAGAGTTCTAAATTCTATGGTAATATGCTTCAAGCTTGGAGAAACTTTTTCTGATAAATATATCTAATCAATAGTTCCAGATACTACTTTATTATGGCTCTAACTTTCTATTTGGATTGATGATACTTCAAGGCCTTAATATCATGCCCAACAAGTTCAATCCATACGGAGAAGCCTGCTCGTGATATTTTAGAAGTTCAGAAGACTTTTCCAATTCCAATAGATGAGCATACAATGCCGGTAGATTCATTCTCCTTTTATAGTATTCTCTTTCTCACTAAAGCAGTTGATATGATTGAAGGAATCTGTCCATATAGACTAATTTGATCGGGACTGTAAATTTATGAACAGATATTGCTGTGCTCATCCTCATCTTCATATTTACATACAGATGTAAATGAGATCCAGTTATAGTGTGGATTTGCTTTGATGCATGCTCTCATTGTACTAGTCCATAACTCCCTGAATTTGCAGATTAAGTTGTTTAGGTGGCATCATGTGACAAGCAGTACGTGAAAACTCGCTTTTCGCGATCATCATAAAGAGGTCGTTATTTCTTTAAAGGCCATAGGAACTTGCAGCTAGTATATCAGCACCTCTTCGGAATAAACTCGGGGATCTTTTTATTCATTTCTACAAGGAAAAGGAAAAAAAAAAATTGGTGGTTTTTCTTTTTGAATGATAACCTAATAAATTGCAGACATTGATGCTTAACCATGCTCATTATAGAGTAAGAATTAGTAGCTCTTTATGTGGAGATGACTGTACATGTGGTGTAGTTTCATTGTTACAGTATTCTCTATTAGTTTCCTTTTAATCATATCATTATTCGAGTCTCCTGATATTTTTTTGAAACATTTAGTGTCGTTAACTGATGCTATGTATAAGTAGTTCTTATCAGGAAAACAAACTTAGTTCCTAATGTCATTTCTCTTTTCCTATCTGGCAACCTCACCAATTTATTGAATTTGATCTCTGCTTGCTTTAAAGTGTTTTCTACTACTTTCAGGGTGTTTACCACTGTGGTTATCATTCTGACAAGTCATTTGGAGCAGCTTCTTATCTGATTGTTCATGCTGAAGGAAATATTCTTGTTGACAGGTATTTCAGTATTCATACTTCATGACAGCTTGTTGACTTCATAACAAACAATACGCATGGGGTGGCTGAAGAGAACTTTAGTGAATAGGGGAATGTTAACGTTTCTGGGGGAAAACATAAATTAAGTTTGAATTGGGGAAGTGCTAGATATCTAGAATTTTTGAACTTTGATGCGTATCAATTTAGTACTGACAGGTGCACAATTAACTCTTTGCAGTCCAAGGTACACGGAAAGATTGGCAAATAATATTAAAATGCTAGGTGGAGCTCGTTACATGTTCCTCACCCACATGTATGGTGATATAATTTGACATTATCTTATTCAGTCCAAACATGCACTAACTTTTTTTTTTTTTAATAAGGACCCATGCACTAATTCTTATTTGATTACCAGAGATGATGTTGCAGATCATGAGAAATGGTCAAATCACTTAGGCTGTGAGCGGATTCTTCATTCACTGGAGGTAATATACTCAAACTGTTGATTTTTTAGTGAGACTGATCGTTTTAAAGATCAAAGTAGAACTCAATGTACTCAAACTGATGTCTTCTTTGCTTTAGTTGAATGTTTCGCATCATTAGATGCATACAGGAAGTTGTTTCTATTTGCTCTATCTAGGCGTTTCTCTTCAATGACACTCTTAGACAATGATTTTGTATCTGCTGATAAGATGGATTTAAAATACTAGACAATAATGTTGACATCAAACTGATTTCAGGTAGATCATTCAACTACTTCCGTAGAAGTAAAGCTGGAGGGGAGTGGACCGTGGAGGCTTGGTGACGGTGTCACACTTGTACATACACCTGGACATACAGAAGTGTGTAAATTTTTCTTGAACTTAGTCGCTTAATCGAATTAGAGTTCACTTTTTATCTGATTTTTTTTGTTGGATCATAATTGTGATTTCAAAATTTTATTAGTAACTTAATGATTCTTTCTAGTTATCTTTGCAAATTCATGGCTCAAACTTTTAGCTTACCAGTTCTTAATCGACATGGGATTTTTTTTTTAATCAATGTAGTTTGGGATCAATATGATTGTTGTTTCAACATTATATTAGTGGCTTAATTATTCTACTTATCTTTGTAAATTCATGGTTCAGACTTTTGGATTACAAATTCTAACCTCATTTTGTGTATCCGTTATAACGGTAGGGCTCAGTATGCTTGCTTTACAAACCACTTAAAGTGCTTTTTACTGGAGACCACTTTGCAATGGGAGAATCTGGCTGGACCATTTCTGAGAGATACAACAAGTTTTCAGGTGCACGTTCGTGGCATTTTTATTATCTTATTGTTGCTATGGTGACAATTCTAATGGCTAGTGGATTTAGGGTGAAGATGGCCCCTTAGTAGAGTTAATGTTGACTAATTGGGGGGTAAGAATAATGTGATTGCAACAGAAGTAACGGGAGTAGACACGTGGCTCCTTCGTGGTTCCCGCAACTGATGCGCATCAGTTGCGCATCTTTGGGGGTGAGATGGGGCCTCTCTTTAGGGGGTTCGGTACAACCCAGTGTTTTATTAATGAGAGCTAGCTGGAAATTTTTTTTCTTCTATGAGAGATTTTGCCCAATGTTTGCAGGGTATTTGTGAAATTTGTTTGGAGGTAAAGGTTTGGTCATGTCTATGCTTGTTTTTGCTTTAGGTTTGTTGCAACCTAGTAAAGCTTTCTTTTGTGAGAGATCTGATACCTTATCTAACCTAATGTTTGCAGTGCCCAAGCAATTGAACAGTGTGAAGTTGATGCTCGAGTTGGATTTTGAATGGATATTGCCAGGTGAGTAGCATATTAACAACTAATGGTAATCAGCACATGTGCAGGTCCATAGCTTGGTATAACATTTCTCATCTATGGTTTGGGCTTGGAGAAGTCTATACACGTGTAGTGTTTGACGGATGCTATTTTCCCTAGGCTTCTGCTAACAGACCACATATCTTTCACCACCTTTGTTATCTTAATAACTCACCTTGTATTTAGGATTAGACCAAGGGGGGTTCAACTTGAAACATGCAGCCAAATCCTTTCTCTCTCCCCCCAAAAAAAAATCCATAGCAAAAATTCTTAAAAATTTGATGTTCTCTGTGGCAGCATCACATCCCTCTTGTCATCGCAAATTATATTTCTGCTTATCATTTTGTTCTTAAAACCATCTGAACCTTCACTATATGTCGTGCTGCTGGCACAGAGGTGCGTTTGCTTAAAATGGATGAGGTCTATATCGGTAGATAACAGTCTATATAACAATCCATCCAACTTATGTTTGGACCAGTAACAGGTGTAGGGGTTAGAATTTACACTCGGAGTGTCATTAGACGGTTGGGTTAAATTGAGTTGAGGTTATGATCTGATCCATGAAATTTACTCATGTATAGATGGTTGGGTCAGCATACATTGAGCAATTTGTCATAACCTGACATACCAACTCATATTTTGGACAGGTCAGATCTGATAAAAAATAAATTTCTGATCCCAATTTTGGAAATCACACTTTTTTTTTGGGAGTAAGAGATGAATTACACTTTCATGGATCAAATTTGACGCCCCTAATTGTAGTTATTCTTTTCAAATAATTTTCAACTTTGTTAATATTCAAGTTGCTTTTAACATTTTTGAGTTTAATTCCCCCCTTGGAAGTCGGGATGATGTTTATCCAATGTGGATAATCGTTGTTTCATATTTTATTTAAGGTCCTTTGGCTTTCAAGTGCACGCACATTCTTGTAACAGTATATGGATACTGCTGATACATCTACCCTATTAGTGCCTTTTATCCCTACAGATGGCCTTTTGTCTACTCATGTATGAATCAAGCTTAAGAAATTCATGCATAGGTGGCTGCAATTGTCGAACTTCTTAACTGGTATTACTCAAGTCTAAAACTTGATAATCGGAGAGGTGCAGGAAACCAGTAGGTTTGAGAAAGCTATTCTCTTAAACCAAGGAAGGAAAGCATAACACAGGAGAACTATTGTAGCTTTTCGGGATGGATCAGAGTCCTTGTTGATAAAATGCTTTTGAATAGCTTTACCGATCAAAGCACTTGCTTATTTGAAAACACTTCAAAGTATCCACATAAACAGCATCTGTTTCAGTTTTAAGTGTTCTAAGTTATTCTCTCAAACTGCACCAAGACGTTACAAATTCTTTTATTCCCTCATCATTGCATTTGTTTTATATGGGAATGGGATGGCTTCTTCTCGTCTTCTTTCAATCAATAAAATAGGATAATGAATTTATACAATGTTCTCCTGTTCTTCAGGCCATGGTAGGAGGACTAAATTTAGAGATGTTGAAGACAAGAATTCAAGCTTAAGAGCTTTCCTAGAGACAAAAATGCAGCTGTTATGAGTCGCCTGGCCGATTCCTATTGATAGGAGTATGTGCAGTAACTGCTGATTTGTGTATCCAGTTCTTGTAATAATGAAAGTTCAGGTTTGAATGATCTTGGAATTCCGTGGACCACACAGGTTTCTGGCATAGCCAGCTTGGTGTATATCATGCAAGTGTTGATACTCTTTGAGGAAATTGACTCAAGAACTTGCTCAGAATTCCTTCTTTAAATGGTTCGAGTGTGCAGTTTATGTACCCTAGTAAATGGCATATTACATTACATACTCCAATCCCCTCACATGTTCTTCCAATGGTTTATCGCAAGCTAAGCCCAGTTTGTGTGTGTGAAAAACAAATGTTCCTAATAGAGTCCTTTGGTAATGGTTCTATCTCAATTAAGCTTTAACAAGCTAATTGTAGCGCTAATTCCTGACCCTGTATTGACTGCAAGGATCGAAAGGCATATTCACAAGTTCAAAGCTCAAATTAAGACAAAGTAACTTTTGTTAATACCCAACCTTAATTTCCTTATCTGAGTTCAATTTAAGGTAAATATCCATTTGAGGGACGATTCAATAGAAAGAAATTAGGCACGTACTGATGTAATACTCACTGTCAATTAAGAAACACTCGATATATTAAATTCATCTAAAAAGAAATAGAAATTCGCAATCAATTGGGAGAAAGTTTAGAGAAAACTCCAGGTAGCCTTCTAATTTTCAAGTAGCAGATAGTTCCAAGTTGAATGAGGGTTCCTTAGAGATTGTTCCTAGGCCGAAAATGTGTAGCAGAAAAGTTACTTACTGGCTGATGGTTCTGCCATCCAACCAACCTTATACCTTGTTTGGTTGGATATCAATAAGAATCTGCATTTCTATCATGCTATGTGAAGGGGTCCATTTTAGATCTAGTATTTGAAATACTTGTTTAGTTAGCAACTAAGAAGCACTAGGGGGCTTCAGTTCCTAAGGATATACAGGTCAAATTTTATGATAGTTGCTGACTTATGGCAGTGCTAATCTCATAAAGCAAGAAACTGTTGACACCTTTAAGACCACTCCTGGAGAAGAGCATAGCTCGTCTGTTTTGCTGTCAAGGAACTGTAAAGAGAGTGACATGAAAAATAAACTCCATGTATTTTGCACCTTGAGGGCCACAATACAATACCAGTAACATGCTCCTCGAAAACAGCTGTAGTGGTTTCTTTTGTAAGAAATTAGCTTTAGCTGTTTTTTCCATTTTGGAAGTGCATGGCATATCAAATGCTTAATACAGGTCCATCAAACTCCTGTGGAACAATGAGAAGGTTATAAAGCAAAGACCATTCCAAATGGAGAATCAATTTTCTCTCATATCAATACCTATCAGCATCACACCTTTAATATATTGTAACAAAATAAAATAAGCGATGCAAAGTATATGAATTAACATCTACATTTATAGATTGGGACATCAGGCATGAATAATTAAGATCAGCCGAAAGGTACAAGATTAGGGCAATATAATCAGATATCTTATATCAAAGATCAGACCAGAGTACGAGATTAAAGCAATTTAATCAGATATATTGTATCAAAGGGAGGAAATCAGGGAGATCCAGACCTAGCTGTTGTTTTTCACCTTCTTCACTTCCTCTCTAGATTTCTTTCTCTTCTTTTTTGTGAGAGCTGGAGATGGTAACACTTCATAAGAAGCTTCAGATGTGAGTTTACCATCAATTCTGATTTGGGAAATATGAGAAATCTTGGACCATTCAGAATTGGAATCAGTCAAAGAAGTGCATCTTTCTCGCAACAAGGGACAATTGTAAATCTCCATTTCTTTTAGTTTAGTAAGGCATTTTGTGGCTTCATGGGAAGGAAGAAAGCTTAGTTTTTCACACCAGTAGAGGCCCAGTCGTTCGAGGGAAGAAAGACATTTTATCCATTCAGGCACAGATTCAAATCCAAAATCATAAAGATGCAGTTCTGCTAAAGAAGTGAGATTTTGAAGCCATGCAGGCAGCGAGTCCCAGTGAGGGCGCCCAAAAAGGGTTAAGCATCTTAGAGAGCACAGTTGTAAGTTGACCTCATGTATCTCACTGTTAGTAGTGTCATCATAATCAAGAATTGGGAATGAAGTGAGATCCTCTGAAAATGGACCAATCCTTAAGTAGTTTAAACAAGAAAGAGAATGAAGCCCCTTAGGGAGACAAGTCAGCTGGGGACAATCAACAAGTCTCAAGGATAACAGGGAACTCAACTGTTGCAAGGTAGGAAAAGAAGTCAAATTAGCACAGTTTTCCACACTCAAAGACTTCAGAGACTTGCAGGACAGTAGCATTTCATTTGGCAGAGAAGCCAACTCGTCACAGTAGCTGATACGCAGTTCTTCAAGGGTCTTCAGGCCTGCCAAGCTTGGAATTGATATAACTTTTGGACATTTAGATATCCACAACATTGCAAGAGACTTGAGAGTTTGCAAATCATCAGGTAATGTGCTCAGGTTTATGCACTCCTTGATATCCAACACACGAAGAAAAGCGCCAAAACCCCTCACATGAGGAACGACGTGCTTTAAATTAGGACAATTATGTATAGCCAGATAGACGAGATTCTTAACATTGTAAAGAAGATTGTCTGGAAGGCAAGCAAGCTCCAGCAAGCCATCGATGTGTAGGAATGTAAGACTTGATGAGTTACTACCACTGCATACATTTTGCAATGGCTGGTAGCTGCTAACATTTGAAATTCTCAATTCCTCCAGGTTGGGGAAAGAACAAGGAGTGGTAGTTAATTGTGAACAGTTCTGTATTTCTATTTCCTCCAGCTGGGGGAACACCTTCACATGTTCATGTTCTATTGTCACCTCTTCAGGTCCAATCCACTCAACCAAGTTGGCCATGTCGCAGAGAATGAGCCTTTGTAGCACTCTGAATGAAGCTATATTTGTGTTATCACCTTGAAACACTCTTGATCTGAGAAAATTGCCACCATAAAAGGAATGACTTATTTTTTTCAAATTATCCATTCCACTGAGGTCTAGATATTTGAGATGCAGTAGGTGCCCAAGCATCGGTAGTTCTTCACACTTTGTACAGCCTTTTAATTTGATCTCCACCAGATTATCCAACCCCAATGAGTGTCCCTCAACAGTACTGACCATCATTGTCATAATCCATGTTGGTAAATTGTCACCCATGAAGTTCTCGACTGTCAAGCTTTTCAAATTTGGATGAGGTTCAAGGCCTGCCAAGACAAAATCATCATTGATTGGGCCTTGCCTCCCACTTCTCCATTGAAATATTAACTTATAAACATCTTCCTTTCTGTACAGATCTGCTCTTTGAGCTTCTTGCTGATTATTTACTTTCTCAAGATTTCTTATTTCTAGCTCCCCTCCAAGTTCCTTCAAGAATCCAATCTCTGAAATTTGACGACCATCAGCACATTCCACATTGAAGAACTGAAGCGTTTGCAAACAAGTTAATTGTCCCATCTTGGATGGCATTGGGCAAGTTGTGTCAAACGAATAATAGTGAAGGTGTCTCAAGTGATTCAACTTGCTCAAGTGATTTGGAAGCCTTTCAAGAAAGTCACATCCATTTAGTCTCAAGGTCTGTAGACTAAGAAGCATGCAAATTGAATCTGGCAAAGCTCGAACTTTGGTCCCTGATAGATCAAGATATCTTAAATGTATTAGTTTGCAGATTGATGCTGGTACTTCAACAATATCGACAGCACGCAAACTTAATACACGCAAATATTTAAAGTTTGACAACATGCTCGAGGAAATATTATCTGCGAAAAACAAGGTACGCAAAGATCTTGCTTTATCCTTGACAACCGAAAGTATTGATTCCTTAAACGAGTCCATAGAAAGGTACCGAACATGTGGATGGCCATCTCCTGCACTAACCCCTGCAGTAAATCCTTCATATCTCGAAATAGATTGTGCAAGAGCATGAACAAGGTTGTGCATCTTACAATGCGTGATGTTACCATACTCATCTCTTTTGACATCCTGCAATAGGGAATTTTGCAACAAAATGTTGAAAAACTCATATCCCAAGCTTTCCATTTTCAAATTATCTCCTTGGCTCGGTTGGAGAAGTCCTTCGGCCATCCATAATTGTACCAGTATATCCTTTTCAATGTCATGATCCCGGCTGAAAATTGAACAATAGGCAAAACACTTTTTAACAGATGTTGGCAAATGATCAAAACTCAGCTTCAGCACTTGCAAGACCGCATTTTCATCCCCGTTTAAGTTCCAGAGGCCATTTTTCAAAATAGATGACCACTCACTAGCTTCTTTTGTGAGACGCAGCATTCCACCAAGCAAGCTAGCAGCTAAAGGCAAACCACTACACTTGTGCACAATTTCTTTACCAATTGGCACCAATTCCATTGGCACATCTCCTTCAGGAAATGCTCTTTCCTTGAACACAGACCAGCAGTCATCTTCTGATAATTTCTCCAAGAAATGAAGATGATGTGTTGCTACTATGGATGCCACTCGTTCACTTCGAGTAGTCACAATAACACCATTTCCCTTCGTTGCGTTGATGCCAACTAAGGACCTTTTAAAATCATCCCACTCCTCAAGCTTTTCGTTCCAAACATCATCGAGAACGAGTAAGTATTTTCTCCCTCCTAGTTCCTTGTGAAGAATTTGAAGTAAGGCATTCCTACTTTGCACATCAATACTTCTTTGTGTTAATGATTCTATAATCAGTCTAAAAATTTTGTTTGCATCAAAAGTATCAGATACACAGACCCATATCCTTTCATCAAAATGTCTAACTATTTGTCCATTGTTGTATATCAAGCGAGCCAATGTAGTTTTACCTAGCCCACCCATTCCCACAACAGGAAAAACAGAAACTACTAATTCATTGGTCTCACAGATTAGCCATTCAACCATTCTTGAAACATCCTCCTCCCTTCCAACAATGCTAGAATCGCCATGGAAACAATCAGTCTCCTGATGGTTGAAACATTGAACTCCATCCCCTACTCCCTTTGGGATAGCAAAGTCATTGGCTTCCTCATTAACCATTTTCAGGTTTACAATGATCTCCTTTATTTTGCTCCTCATTTTACAAGAGATTACTGGAATTGGTAGTGATAAACCAGAACATACCTTTCTCTCACTTTGACTTGTCGTTTTCTTGAGAGTTGTGTAGTTAAGCTCATCCAACAAATTATCAGCATCATAAGCCAAGTCTTCAAGCTTCTTGAGCCAAAGCTTCACAGCTTGGTCCTTTCTTTGTTGCCTCTCAGCATCATGTAACACTGCTCTAGACATGGCTAAGGAGCTCCTCAGCTTTTCCAATTCTTTCTTGGAACCCCACAAATGGCTGTTAGCACTTGAAGCAATCAAAAGTAACTTTTGAAGCAAGACTTCAACTGAAGCACTTAGCAGCACTTCTGCCATTTTTCAATAGAGGGTACTTCTCTTAAAGATAGTAAATGGTCATTGGCAGCAAAGCAACCAATAATTGTTTTGTGGATGGATATGGCATAACACAATACTATCAGCAAAGACTCAATTGTCTGAGTCAACGGATGTATCATCTACTTGCATGACCTCATCTATTGAAACACCAACCAAAAGTTGAATTGTACAAACTTCTTTATTTTCTTTCAATAATAAAATATAGAAAATTTTACTTATGTAATAAAAGTAATATACTCCATCTGCAGTAAAAGGAATCTTATAAATTTTAGTCTGACATGTCATAATATGTCCATAACTATAAAAGCATGTCACTAAGTAAACTAAGAAGTTCAAAGTTAAAAGCTTTCAAGTACAGAAACTTGTCGTCTTCTTCTTTTTTTATTTTTTTTTTTAAATGGACTAAAACGAAAAGAGGGTCATATAAAGTAAACTAATCTTAAAAGCTTTAAATTTAATTCTTGCTGGGAACGTCTTCGATGGTCAATTGCATCAACCAAACATGCTTCGAGTAGGCGTCACTGAAGAATCAAAAACCAACTCAAATCAACCTTAACATATTTTGTTCTTCAATTTAAAACGAATTTGGAATGAGTTTTTAGACAAGATCGGTAATATTTAATTTAATTTGGTGTTGAATAATAGATTGAAGAAATAGATGTTTTAAAGCCACAGAATTTCTTTTCCAATTTATATTGAGTTCATGCAAAATTAGTTGATACATACATGACAAAATGGGCAACTGGTATGAGGAAATTGAGGGGCTTGGACATGAATATACATTAAATACACTGATATCTTTACAACTTTAACTCAAATATGGACCAAAAGCCTAAAAGTGATCACAGCTTTCTTTTTTGAAGTGATGGATCTAATGAATGAATCAATTGGTCCAATTGATTTCCATGCATACTGAAAACAAAAGGTCTCTCTTAAGTGCAAAACATATATTGACAGTCGAATGCACCCTTATGTTTCACATCATCAACCTCTGTGATACACCCAACATACAGCCATACTGTTATACCATTGAAAGAGAACAATATCCATAAGAATAACAGAGCCTGTTCATGTCAAGATGGTGTTGCTACATTACATTACAATGAGAACAACAGAATTACAACAATAGCACACTATACAGGGTTGCAACTAAAATAAAGATATCACAAAAATCTGGATCTGCACAAATGAGGATGATCAAACAAATGTAAAAAGGTCCATGGAAATAACTTCTTCAGCTTTCTAATGCAACTGTGTATCGCCAACAATCAGCTCACTGTATGTGAGAGTGTAATGGGTAACTAAATTCCAGTAGCAAATATGTCGTTCTCTTTTTCTTTTTCAGCAGAGAGGAAGTGGGCTTCCAGTACAACAATCTGGCCTACTTGTAAATCCGCTCATTTGCACAACCTCCAGACTCATCCATATATATGGAAATGCTCACTGCCTGTGACATCAAAAAGAGAACAGAATTGAACAAGGAAAAATACATTCTGCGTTGGTTGAGCTTTTCATATTGATGACCAATATATCTTCCATATATTTGGTGACTCTATTAATAATATAGGCAAGTTCTTCGGAGCGGTTGTAAGACCATAAAAGTTATATGGGAGTGAATGTTGGACCCTTTAGAGCCAATATATCACCGGTGCTAACGAAATTTAGTTGTGTTAATGTATAGAAGTTCAACTTATATAGCTGACTTCAAAGGTCAGATATTATGAAGAAAAAGAGTTTAAAAACTATAAAAGTTTTGAAGTAAAACAAACAAACCTGCATCAGAATTCTTTGGATTAGGAGGTGAAGCGTCTGTAGTGTCACTCTGCATATTTCTTCCCATATTAGTACCACGTCTATCATCCTGGAAGGAACAATACCATGTTAGTCAAATGCCTATGTAATAAACTTTTGAGTGTTAGGGAAATGTAAACATTAACATACTCAGGCCACTTCGAGAATTGCTTAAGATTTGTTGAGTTGGAAGTCTGTACAACAACAATATGCATCAAAGATGTTAGAATCTCCTCATTCACAATTACTTTTGGACAAATTGTTCTGAAAAACTAGTCAATATAAGAAGTGCAGAGCTCATGAAATTTGCTACATGGGAAGGAACATCAAAAAAGCTTACACAGATTGATTAGAAAGTGAAGACCGCCACTTGGTTGCATCTTGTTACACTTTATGCACCTCCTTAAGACACTAAAAGGAGGGGGAAGGGTTGAATAGTGTCCTCCGATTCTCGTTAAAAGAACCTTATTCTCCTAGCGAAGAACCTAGTTCTCAGATTGTCTCTTCTACTGTCTGGAACACTATAACATACACCACCATACACACAAGAACGCAAGGATTTTTACGTGGAAAACTCCTTGCTCAAGGGAGAAAAACCACGACCCACACTCTGGGATTTTAGCACTGAATCCACTAACACAACAGCAAAGTTTCTGATTACAAACTCTGTAACCAAGGGGCTACACTCTAGACCCTAATTACTACTCAAAGCTAAACTCTAGCTTCTCAGTAATTACACAAAAGTTCACCTAATACATATGCTTCTGAATAAGCCAATAGGTAAAACTATGAATGCTTGAATTAAAGACAACTTGCAACTTGACGAACCTAGACAGAATATCTAGACTCAATACACTACACGCACTCAAGTTGTCTTCTCCAGTTTACTCACGTAGAAAGATGCTAGATCGCCTTTGTATGCTCTCAACTCTCCGTTTGTGAATAACTGCTTTTCGGCTGCCTCTACTACTTGCATATATATGGGTCTTGAAACCCTAGTTGAGTTCTACACGGAATCCTTCTAATTATGGCAAGTCAGGATTCCCAGTAACACCTTTCCTTGTTAAAGTCCAACTCCTTTTTATACTTCGAAGACACAGCCTGGACACCGCCTCTTTTAGTCTGACTAGGATGCATATTCAAACACGCGCCACTACTCCTAGTTCCGCAGGGATTTGCAACCCGTAATCTTTTTCGATCACACGTGCCCTTCATTCCAAGGACTAGGTCCTTCGTGGGAACCTCTGAGTCATTCTCGTTTGTCATACTTCAAAATCAGCTCTCAACAAATTCCCCCTTTTTGATGATGACAAACAAATATTGCCCAAGAACCTGAGTAGACATAAATACCAACAAACAATAAAAGATAACAAAGATAACAAGTTCAAAAAAAAACAGATGATGAATTAGGTCACAAACACTCCAACATTTCCTTCTTCCCCCTTTTGGCATCATCGAAAAGATTCGAATCCCTGCACGAACTTGTCAGTGAAACCCAGTCTAAACCACAGGGCAACAAGTCAGTAATAATAGCAAACACAAGCAAGAATAAGGGCCCAATCAAAACCAATGACTGAAGCATGAAACATTCATAAGCATAAGAAATTTAAAATCATCATCCAGGTTGTGTTATCAGCACAACCCCAGTATTAAGTACACAACAGAATAAATTGTCTTAAACATCCAACCACATGTGATCAGGAGAGAATAGGAGGGGGTAGACAACAAGTAGGAAGAAGAGGATAGAACAGGATAGGATAAGATAGGAGGACTCAAAGCTGAACGTTGAAGTGTTTGACAAGCGCCTCAAGTTGCTTCGTATTCTTGGCCCTTTCCATCAACAACTCGGCCTCATACTTGTGGCAGTCTATTTTCAAACGATCAATTTCTTGATCCTTCAACTTCAGCTGTCTGTGGAGCTCTGTGTTTTTTTCATTTACCTCAAGGACATGCGTCTCCAGCTCCTTCACAGCATCAATGGCCTCTTCAGGTCCATAGTCCTCACTCTCCTCCTCTTGCTCTTGCTTGGCCTGCATTGGTCTCTTTGAAGCTCTGCTTTCTTTGAAGAAGTCACAATTTTTCAGCACATTAATCCCAAACATTTGGTGAATGGTTGGCTTCTTCCCAGCTTCTAAAGGGACCCCAAAGTGCTCAAGTACCTGCTGAAGGATGTAGGAATGCACAAGGGAATGTGACTTCTGCTCTGTGTCAGCAATCCTTTTGATGTGTCTAATTATCAACCCAGGAAAATTAATTTTCACCCCCCTGTCCAGCAGATCCATGTATGTTAGGTCCAAAGCACTAGCCTCGCAGTTCCTCTCTCCTCTTGGTAGAAGAAACCTGTGCACAAATTCAAATAGCAATTGATGTGCAGGTTCCATTTCCTTCTTGTCTACCTTCCTCTCCTTTCTCAGCTTGGGTTTCCCTGAGAACTTCTTGACAACATCTAGAGGAGTGACTCCATCAGTCCTCTTTGGCCATTTGAGCTTTATATACCTGCAATAACCTTCAGCAGGTATGTCAAGAATCACCCCAAGCTCAGGTCTCCCAAACTCTATCTCTATTCCTCTCACAGTGGTGAACACCCTCCTAGCATTAACTCTGCAATTTGTATAGAATTCTTTGATCTCATCAGCATACAGCTTTCTATCCTTGTTGCCAAACAACCCCAACCAGCCCTGGTGACCAATCATTCTGAGCAGCGGCTTCATATGAAACTCCTTCTCATCATGCAGGATGCTACCAGGCAACACCTGATGTTTAGAGAAGAAGGCCACCCTGTCAGCTTCATCCTCACTGCCTCTTCTCCTCTTTCTGGTCTCAGCTTCACTGTCTGTATCAGAG
The DNA here is from genome assembly GCA_037355625.1 of Petunia x hybrida. NCBI lineage: Eukaryota > Viridiplantae > Streptophyta > Magnoliopsida > Solanales > Solanaceae > Petunia > Petunia x hybrida. The sequence continues at coordinate 27,504,027 of JBBBVM010000041.1, forward strand.
TCACTTGGCTCTGCATAACTCCCAGCATCATCATCACTTTCCTCCTAGGTTTTCTCAACTCTTCTTTCTTCTTCCTTCTTCCTTGCTTCTCTATCTCTTACATTTGTCACTATTTTCTCCAGCCTCCCAACTTTCTCCAGTTGTTGTTTTAAAACAGACCTGGTTCAACCCTCCTGGCCACAGGTTCATATCCAACCTTGTCATCACTTTCATCACAAGCTTCATCAACCAGTCTTGTCTTCAGCACTGGTTTTCCCCCTTTCACTAATCTCCTTCTTTTCTCAGGCTCCACTATATTTTCTTTCAGAAACACAACTTCCTCTTCCTCTTCCTCTTCCTCCCCTGCTAATTTTTCATCTTCTTCACCAAACTTCCTTTTTCTTTTTGGTTCTTCAGCCACCTTGGGAGTTTCTCTTGATTCAGTCTTTTCCAACACTGTCTCCTTCTTTCCTTCTTCCTCAGAATCTGTCCAATCTATATCTGCATCATCAGCCTCAGTGGAATTTGGGCAAGCAATAGGCTCTTGCACCAAATTCTCTAGGACTTCAACAGATCCAAGTCCTCCAACAGCTAGACTTTCTGGCACAGATTCTTCCCTATTTTTCCAACCCTATTATCCTCTTTAAATTTTTCTATTACCGTTTCTGCAACCTTCAATTTTCCACCAGACTCAACAATCACAGGCACCTGTAAGCCTTTCCTAAGTTCATCTTCTACACAGTCACGCTCTACCTCAGGTGGGTTCCCCCTATCTATTTGTTCATCATGCTCAACACCTATTATTTTGTCTAGCCCTGTCACTAGGGTTTCAGTTTCTGCAATTCCAGGGCTGTTCATATCTACTGAAACAACGGGCATAGATAAGATAGGAGTGGAGATTACCTCATGTAGTGGTTGTGATGAACTTTGTGCAATGGGTGTAATGGGAGTCGTCCTTAATCTCAACTTCTTTACCAGCTTCTTGTCCCCTTTTTGAAGAAATTTTGCGCGAGCCTTTGCAATTCTTTGGGCAAGAGTAGATGGTGGTGGTTTTTCAGAGATTTTGACACGGTTTTTATGTGTTGCCACTGAGATAGAAGAGTTTTTCTGGTTTTAGGGCTTGGGAGAGAATTTTGATTTTTGAGAAGAAGGAGTGGGTGAATTGTAAAGGATTGGGAAAATATTGTTAAGAGGGAAGGGGTTTCGGTGCAAAGGAGTAATGATAAAAAGGAGAAAAACAGCTTTTTGAATTTTTTGAAAACCGGGAAGAGTTAGAGTTTTGACGGTTATGGACTTAATTGATATATCCCCTTTTTAAGTAGTGGGGTTCAATACATCAATTAGAATTCTACCCAAAAAAGGAATGTGTTCCTATAATTTAGGACAGTTATAAGAACATGGAGGATCTCCCTTGACACACGTGTGATAGACAATTCAATTCAGTTATGACTTTTATCATGCAGGGTAGTGTGAGTATACCTGGACATGATTCCTCATGCTTTGACTGGTTCCTTCTTAGTACATAGTAGGTTCTTCATGGGATCACATTATTCTTACCTGGTGCAATAAAACTGAATAAGTGTACTAATAAAAGTACCATGTTAGATTGAATATTAATGACAAAATTCAGACATGGACAATCGAATACTTAACTAACCAATCATCGAGGATTTTCTTGCTGGATCATCCGTGTATTTTTGTCATCCCTAATTCCAACCTGTTCCTCTCAAACTGTACCTTGTTTAATGCTTTAGTAAATATGTCAGCAATTTGATCTTCAGTCCTGCATGAATTCATAGTAATTAGACCTTTTTCCACATTATCTCTCAAGAAATGGTGTCTAATATCAATGTGCTTAGTTCTTTTATGTTGGACTGGGTTCTTGGCAATGTTCCCTGCACTAGTATTGTCACAGAAAATTGGCACTGCACCACACTTGATGCCGAAGTCCTCCAGTTGTTGTTTGATCCACAGCAATTGTGAACAGCATAATGCAGCTGCCACATACTCGGCTTCAGCAGTTGATAAGGCAACTGAGTTTTGCTTCTTTGTGGCCCAAGAGATCAAACAAGGACCCAGAAAGTGTGCCATTCCTGAAGTGTTTTTCCTGTCCACCAAGTAACCTGCATAGTCTGCATCAGCAAAACCAATTAGTTCAAAAGTACCTCCTTTTGGGTACCAGAGACAAAGGTCCCGAGTTCCTTTCAAGTATCTCAGGATCCTCTTCACAACTGTCAAATGTGACTCCTTGGGTTTGGACTGAAATCTAGCACACAGTCCTACACTGTATACAATGTCAGGTCGACTGGCTGTGAGATAAAGAAGTGATCCTATGATTCCTCTATATTTTGTCTCGTCTGTTGAAGGACCGAGTTCATCCATATCCAGCTTTGTCCCAGGTGCAATGGGAGTAGTCATTTCTTTTGCTCCTTCCATATCAAACTTCTTCAGTAGTTCCTTGACATACTTCTGCTGGTGAATCATAGTTCCTTCAGGCATTTGCTTTATTTGCAATCCAAGGAAGAAATTTAGTTCTCCCATCATGCTCATTTCAAATTCACTTCCCATCAGATCAGCAAAGCCTTTGCATAGCCCCTCATCAGTGACTCCAAAAATAATATCATCGACATACACTTGAACCACCAATAGGTCCTTTCCTTTCTTTTTGAGAAACAGTGTGTTGTCAATCTTTCCTCTTGAGAACCCATTCTTCAATAGAAATCCTGAGAGTCTTTCATACCAGGCTCTAGGGGCTTGCTTCAGTCCATAACGGGCCTTGTCCAGTTTGTAAACATGATCAGGAAATTCATCATTCACAAAACCTGGTGGCTGTATAACATAAACTTCTTCATTCAGGTATCCGTTCAAAAAGGCACTCTTCACATCCATCTGATATAGTGTGCACTCCATGTATGTAGCAAAAGCAATTAGCATTCTGATAGCCTCCATCCTTGCCACAGGTGCAAAGGTCTCATCGTAGTCAATTCCTTCTTCCTGACTATAGCCTTGCACTACTAATCTTGTTTTGTTTCTCGTCACTATACCATGTTCATCTAGTTTGTTCCTGAATACCCATTTGGTTCCAATTATTGATCTGTCCTTCGGCTTAGGAACTAGATGTCACACTTTGCTTCTTTCAAATTGATGCAATTCCTCCTGCATAGCTAGAATCCAATCTGGGTCTTCTAGAGCCTCTTTTATGTTCTTTGGTTCCAGAGATGAGAGGAACGCAAAGAAAGCACAGAAATTCTTCAAGGCTGACCTGGTCATGATTCCTGTATCCAGTTCTGATAAGACATTCTCCAAGGGATGAGATCTTTGGTGTTTCCATGGCCTGAGTTTGATATAACTGGAAGAACTTGCGTTGTCATCCTGGTGAGTTTCTTCTTGACTTGCTGGATCATCAGCTTCATCAGCAGTTCCCCCTGTCAGATTTACTCCTTGTTCCAATGCACTTGGTCCTTCTCCTGATGTCTCCTTGTCTTCAGAGTCTTCCAGTTCATTTACACCTTCTTCCCTGCTAAGGCCAATTTCTTGATCATCTGTCTCACGTTCCTCCAGTGCTCTGTCTGATTCATCAAAGACAACATGCATACTTTCTTCCACTGTCTGTGTCCTTTTATTGAACACTTTATATGCCTTGCTTTGGGTCGAATAACCAAGAAATATTGACTCGTCACTCCTAGCATCGAACTTTCCCAGGGGTTCTTTTCCATTGTTGTGAACAAAGCATTTGCACCCAAAAGGTCTTAGATGAGAAATGTTTGGCCTTCTACCCCTGAGTAGCTCATATGGGGTTTTGTCAAGAATTGCTCTGATTGAACATCTGTTCAGCAAGTAGCATGCAGTATTTATAGCCTCAGCCCAAAAATTTCTTGCGAGACCACTTGACAACAGCATAGTTCTGGCCATATCTTCCAGAGATCTGTTCTTCCTCTCTACCACTCCATTTTGTTGGGGAGTTCTTGGAGCGGAAAAGTTATGATCTATGCTGTTCCTTGCACAATACTCAGAGAATTTTGAGTTTTCAAACTCAGTTCCATGATCAGATCTGATGCTAATGAGTTCAAGATTTAGCCTCTTCTCAACTACACCAGCCCAGTCTTTAAAGCTGTCAAAGGCTTCATCTTTAGTTGCCAAGAACAAGGTCCATGTGTATCTAGAGTAGTCATCAACAATCACGAACACGAATCTCTTTCCTCCTCTACTTCTGACTCTCATAGGTCCACATAGATCCATATGCAACAGTTCCAGTGGTTTTGATGTACTTACCACCTTCTTGGACTTAATGGATGATTTCACATGTTTTCCCTTTACACACGCATCACACATCTTAATGTTTTCAAATCTCTTACTTGGCATTCCATGAACCAGCTCCTTTGATACGAGCTTGTTCAGCTGTGAGAGACTTGCATGTCCCATTCTTTTGTGCCACAGCTGAGAGTCACTTTCTTGTACATTCAGACAAGTAAGGTTGTTTTCAGGTAATGACTTCAGCGATGCTTTATATACATTGTTCACCCTTTTTCCTTCCATTACAATTTCTCCACTCTGCAGGTTCTTCACAACGCATCCTACAGATGAAAACTTCACTTCGTTTCCTCTGTCATATAGTTGGGAGATGCTCAGCAGATTGTGTCTAAGGCCGTCAACACAATAAACATTCTCAATGGCATAATCTAGAGTTCTCCCAATCTTTCCAATTCCAACTATTTGACCGCTTTTTCCTCCTCCGAAGGCCACACTGCCTCCTTGAAATGCTGCGAGTGAGAGAAAGTTTCTTTTATCTCCTGTCATGTGCCTCGAACAACCACTGTCAAGAATCCAGCTTGGGTTGTTCTCCCTCACTCCAGCCTGCAAAACAAATTAGGGGTTAGCCTTAGGAACCCAGACAAGCTTGGGTCCCTTCTTACTAGAAAATGGGTAAATCAAGTCATGTCTAGCCCATTTAGGTAAAATACTTCTTTTGTTCTTAGCCTTTGCCTTGCTTACATGCATGCACTTTTGTTTGATATGACCTGTTTCACCACAAAAAGTGCATAGCATGTTGCACGGTAACCCCACGTACTTGCTTTTGGGGTTATATGGAGGCAGTGGTTTCTTAAATCCTAGTCCTTGTTTTCCTCTGTGTTGATTCTCAAAAACCCAGTTCATTGCCTCTGATGATTTTTTCCACTTAGTTAATTTTGTAAGCTCAAATTTTGATTTTTCAACCTTTTGACTTAGGACCTTGTTCTTCTCAGTTTCCTGATACAGAATTTCATTTGCTCTTTTCAATTCATTTTCCAAAAAGGTTTGAACTTCACTTATTATTTGCTTACCATTTGCACTTTCTTTTAATTGATTGCATTCCAGTTCTAGCTCAGTGATTTTAGAGTTTCACACTAGAGTCTGTCCTTTCAAGGTGGCATTGACTTCTTCTAGTTCAATGTTCTGTTCTACAAGACTCTTGTGCTTAGTTCTAAGACTACTTAATTCTTCAGCTAGTTTATCTTTTTCAAGCTTCTCCTTTTCATAACCCTCAATCAAGGTAGCAGTGATTAAGATTAGATTTTCAGAAGAGTATGTGTGCAAAGTTTCTTTTAGTTCAGATATACATACCTTTGCAGAGTGAGCATCTTCAGTTCCATCTGTTGCCACAAGAGCTGAGTCCTTCTTTCGAACATCATCTGAGTACACCTCTTTCAGCCTTTCCCAGACTTCCTTGGCTGACTTACATTCAGAAATTTTAGTAAGCACATCATAGGTAAGTCCTCTTTTCAGGTACCATTAAGCTTTGGAGTTTGCCTGTAGCCAGTCTAGGTCTTGGGGATCCAGTTCTTCCACCTTCTTTGGCACTAAGACACCATTTGCAGCCCTCTTTACAGGGACATGAGGTCCTCTCTTCACAATTAGCCATAGACTATAGTCTGCAGCTTGCAAGAAGGTCTTCATCTGTTTCTTCCAGTTCCTGTAGTAAGTTCCATTGAACACAGGAGGCTTAGATGGATCTCTTCCTCCTCCCAACTCTCGAAGATCTTCTTCATCGGAACTATTGTCTGACATACGCATTAGTGCCAGTGGCGAATCATCTCCAGAATCCTTTTCATGGTCGGATTCACTGTCAGTAGGTCCCCATGTGGCATAGAATGCTTCCTTCTTCTTTCTTCTTTCTGCTCTGAAGTTTGGAGGCCGTCTCGACTTCTTTTTATCTTTATCAGCTTCATTTGGTGTCTTTCTCCTTTTCCTTGGATGCTCTATTTTTCATCCATTCTATTTCCCACATAGGACAATCTACTACAACATGATCCTTTTTGAAACATTTGAAGCACCCTGAGTAGTCAGGACTGTCAACTATGTTCTTCCTGCTTAGGCCCTCCTTTCCACCTCTCTTGAAACCCTTGAACCTTCCTAGATTTAGCTTCTGTCTTAAGGCACTCACCATTGCCGCTTCAACTGATTGAAGATCAACATACTCATCAGTTTCTTCAGTTGCTTCAAGGGCAAGGGTCTTGTCCTTCTTCACAGATGGTTTAGCCTTTGAGTCCTTCATCATCTCATGAGTTTTCAAGCTTCCAACTAGTTCTTCGAGTTTAATGGATCTCAGAGGTTTGGATTCAATGATGGCAGTCATCTTTGGTTCCCATGCTTCAGGCAGCACATTCAGAACTTTATCGACCATCTCTATTTCAGGCAATTCCATATCCAGAGATCTCATTTCATTCGTGATGATAATCAACCGTGTCATCATGTCCTGAATCGATTCTTTCTCACCCATGGTGAAAAGTTCAAATTGCCTTTTCAGCATTCTTCGTTTGGAATCCTTCACTTCTGTGGTTCCTTCATGCGCAACCTGCAAAGCATCCCATATTTCCTTGGCCGTCTTATAGGATGATACACGATTGAACTCTTCAGGACCAAGACCACAAATAACCAATCGTTTGGCTTTGTGATTCTTTTCAATCATCTTATAGTCCGCCTCATTGAATTCTTCTTTAGGTTTAGGTTCTTGCTTAGCAGTAGCTCCTTCACCTACTACTTTAGTGGGGATCAGATTTCCTTCAGAGACTATCAGCCAGAGTTGATAGTCTTCAGCATATATGTAGTTCTCCATCCTGTTTTTCCACCAAGCATAGTATTGCCCGTTGAACTGTGGGGGCCTCTGAACCGACTGACCTTCAGTGATGGTAGGTGGTGCACTCATTTTGATCCTTCTTAAGGTGTTAAACTCTTACAAGAAGACCCGCTCTGATACCACTTGTTACACTTTATGCACCTCCTTAAGACACTAGAAGGGGGGGTGAATAGTGTCCTCCGATTCTCGTTACAAGAACCTTGTTCTCCTAGCGAAGAACCTAGTTCTCAGATTGTCTCTTCTACTGCCTGGAACACTATAACATACACCACCATACACACAAGAACGCAAGGATTTTTACGTGGAAAACTCCTTGCTCAAGGGAGAAAAACCACGACCCACACTCTGGGATTTTAGCACTGAATCCACTAACACAACAGCAAAGTTTCTGATTACAAACTCTGTAACCAAGGGGCTACACTCTAGACCCTAATTACTACTCAAAGCTAAACTCTAGCTTCTCAGTAATTACACAAAAGTTCACCTAATACATATGCTTCTGAATAAGCCAATAGGTAAAACTATGAATGCTTGAATTAAAGACAACTTGCAACTTGACGAACCTAGACAGAATATCTAGACTCAATACACTGCACGCACTCAAGTTGTCTTCTCCAGTTTACTCACGTAGAAAGATGCTAGATCGCCTTTGTATGCTCTCAACTCTCCGTTTGTGAATAACTGCTTTTTGGCTGCCTCTACTACTTGCATATATATGGGTCTTGAAACCCTAGTTGAGTTCTACAAGGAATCCTTCTAATTATGGCAAGTCAGGATTCCCAGTAACACCTTTCCTTGTTGAAGTCCAACTCCTTTTTATACTTCGAAGACACAACCTGGACACCGCCTCTTTTAGTCTGACTAGGATGCATATTCAAACACGCGCCACTACTCCTAGTTCCGCAGGGATTTGCAACCCGTAATCTTTTTCGATCACACGTGCCCTTCATTCCAAGGACTAGGTCCTTCGTGGGAACCTCTGAGTCCTTCTCGTTTGTCATACTTCAAAACCAGCTCTCAACACATCTGCATATTTCCTCCCAAGTTAATGTATAATCCTGGAAGGAACAAAACCATGTTAGTTATGACACAATTTTTTAATAAAAAGCTCACTATTGTTCAGCGATGTAAACATAACATACCCTAGTAACTAGCGGCTGAGGCACATTGTAGTTTTGTTGCATTAGAGGTCTGTTGAATATCAGAGTTGTTAAAACCTCTGGTTCAGAAATTTCAATAACCAAAGCGATGCTTCTACATACACAACAACTTTGGAACAACTATTCAATGCAAAAAGAAATCTCATGTTCCTTCCAAGCCTATGAAGCTTGATAGTACACAACATATTTGCAAGAAACTCATGAACTTTTCTACACAGGAACATAAAAAAGTCATTGCAAAAATTGTTAACATGGTAGCCGTTTTGGATGATATTTTGACATTAATTGTCAAATACCAATGTCTGTATGGCTATTGATGTAGGGTCGCGTTAAAATACTTAATAATATATGAAAATACCAATGTCTGTATGGCTATGGCTATATGAAAATAGTTTATAAAAGAAGGAAGAGGGAAAAACATTGTATATCAATAATAATATTAGAAGTAAAAAAATATTTATGGTAAGTAAGAATGCATGCAAGCACATATAGTTGAAAAATAATAGTAGAATTTATATAAAAAAAATAACATGCAGTAATGATGCGACAGAAACCGAAAAACTAGATTTTGGAAAATAGGTATATATAAGTGTAAGGCTTGACCCCCAAAGCCACTACTCGTCTCGAAACAATGAATTAGTTTGGAGAAGAATGATAATTTTGAAAACAAATTTTGTGTGTGCGCGCGTAAGTGTAAGAGGTTCATGCAGGTGTATGTGAAGAGGAAGAAGAGAGTATTGTGATGTTTGGTGTGGGTGACATAAAAAACAAGTAGGGTTATGTTACGTTGTAAAAGAGCAGAGGAAGTATTTGTGGTGTTTCAAGTTGTAAAATCTGGTGCTGCTATAGAGAAGAGCAAGAGGAGAAAGGTGTGGATAGAGAGTATCATGGTGTTTGGTGGGTGTATGTGAAGAGCAAAAAGAAAGAGAAGAAGAGAGTATTTGTGGTGTTTGCTGCCTGTGTGTAATAAATACTCCCTCCGTTCCACTTTAGATGAACTCATTTGACTTTGCACGGAGTTTAATAAAGAGAGAAGACTTTTGAAACTTCTGGTCTAAAATAAGTTATAGATATTTGTGTGGCTGCAAATCATCTAGGGATAGGTAAAAGTGAATATTTCTTTCCAAATTTAGAAAGTGGTCATTCTTTTTGAAACAGACTAAAAAGAAATAGGTTCATCTTTTTTGAACGGAGGGAGTAGGACATAAAAAAAAGAGCTTACAAGGAAAATAGAATCACCAAACATGTTAGATGGCAATCAAAACTTCCATAAAGAGCTTTTCCCCTTTGACTTTGGAATATAGGGAACTACACAATAGGCAATGACACTCAAATACATTAAAAAAGGGAACTAACTATTTATGTATACTTAATTCAAAGTTGTAACACCCACATATAATCAATCTACAAACGCTTCGCCACTCTAATACATTCAATATTCACTTATAAAACTTTTAATTCTGAGCAAACCCACATAAATTATGAACAAAATAAATATACATACATGTAGATTCACGAATTAAGCAGAAACTGTGACGTTCCTCAAAATTTCCTAAGTTTTAGGACACTTATTGGTGTGAGAAATATTTGCGTAATATCGTTTCATATATAATGACGAGGTTCGAATATGAAGTATATGGTGAAAATAAGTTACAGTATTTATCATGGATGAAGTACAAATATTTAATTATATTTAAAGTGAAAGAAGACATTACAAAGAGGACAAAAACTAAAGCCAGTTTTAAATTTAGCCAAGTGTGCAAGGCAGTATAATGCCAAAATCCTATACATAAAATGTAGCATTAAAAAGTGCAGAACTTTGGACCTTTTTCCTTTTCCTAGTGCTAAACTAATAAGTTATTAAGGAAAAGTTACTAATAATATAATAACAAAGAAAAAGGGGAGCAAGTGAGCAAATAAAAATTCTTTGGACTCAAAGTGACCCTATCAGGGACGAAAACTCTCCAAACATCACTTGAATTCTCTTTTCTCGTAAAACCAAAGCAGAGCAGTCTTACGAAGGCAAAATTCTTGGTTCTTAAGAACTACTTGGCGAACAAATCTCTGAAGACAACGTAGAGGTAAGTTTTCTTTGGAAAATCTGTGAAGATTATATTGGGATTATACACAAGAACCTCTTATTTTAGCATATTGTATCAATAGAAAGTTTACCCCCAAAACCTAGAAAGTTAATGGTTGAACCTAAATTCTTGAATTGGGGAAAAGATTGAAACTTTGGTATTGATTACTCGAATTGGTGGTTATCGTAGTTGTTGGGTGACGTGAAGTGCGTGAATTGGAGCTTACGTTTAGGCTCGAGGAATAATCGAGGTGAGTTGAGATATACCCTTTCTAAGGTGCTTTTCTCACAAAGTGCATGTATTTAAGGTGTTTGATAAATTGCTTTAGAGAAGTTAATGTACGTTTGATTGGAGTGGGGAAACGTTCATTATCCATTAATGTTTCCAAGTCGTTCTTTAGTATCAAGTATCTAGAAATATGTTTCATAGCTTCCTTTACATCCCGATCATATATCTTTACTTGAGTACAATTTCATGAGATTATTTATGTTATTCTATGATTATTATTAAATGATTCAAGATTTAATTGTGGTTGAAAGCTAATGAAGCTATGATGAGATTTTAAATGAAAGCTTAAGTTCAAATTGAGGCCTTTGGTGCCAAGCAATATTTTAAATATTTTCGGGAGCTACCTTAAATTCTGAGAAGGGTAAACTTGTTCGTAGCCATAGTCGGGCTGCGGAGCGCGACCATAGTCGGGTTGCATTTTACCCCGGAACTACCATGGCAGGGTAGGTATGTGTCATAGTCGGGCACTATGTTATATTGCCGTAGTCAGGCTATAAATGCTAGCGTGTCAGACTTTGAACTCTGGGACGCCACAGGGATTAGAAAGAGAAAGAAAGAAAAGATGTCAGATTTGAGTGGTACTCCCTAGAAAGAAAGTATAAGCTATTTTCAAGGTTTAAGAGTTTATTATGAATTAATGTCTAAGCGGTTTTAAAGTATAGTTCATGCACTCATGTTTTAGTAATTCTCGTTCCGGCCTTAGTAAGGGAGTCGATGATAGTCACTGGGTGGCGAGCGATTCGTTACTCAAGTTCCCTTTTCTTGGAACCTACGTTGGCTTCGTCAACATAGACGCATGTCACAGAGGCGATCAGACTACAGGCTAGTACTCTCCCTCACATCCTCAGTTGTTGGTGAGCTCCGCTTTGCTTTCAGTGGAGACATATCAGTTTTCCTTACCAGTTCCTTCATTTATTTTATTTATTCAATTGAGTATTGTCGAGGGTTTCATGTCTCGTGCAATATGACTGTCTTCCAGTTTTAGAGGCTTCATAGACAATGAGTTAGAAGGGTTATGATGCACATTTTAAGATTTAACGCTTAAAGTATTTTAAAGTTATATTGACTATTTATTATAAGATGCAGAGTTATTATTTATTTAAATTATTATGAGTTTTTGAAAGTTGTACGAAAAGTTTAGCAGGTCTGGTTCACCTGGCCCCCAGGTGCCGTGTCATAACTCGTTCAGAAAACGGGTCGTGACAAACTTGGTATCAGAGCCACAAGTTTAGAGAGTCCTAGGGGTCTATGAAGCCGTGTCAGTAGAGTCTTGTTTATGGGTATGAAGCGCGCCATACTTATGAACAGAAGGCTGCAGACATTTAGGAAAAGTCTCGCTTTCTTTCATACTCTAGATCGTGCAATAGAGCTTCACTTTAAGAATCCTTCTAATCTATTCATTCTTTTGAATTCACAGAAATGGTTGGTACTCGAAATTCTAACACCAGAGCTCAAGCAGCTGATCAAGAAACGCTTGCGGCTATGGTGGCTCAGTGTAAATCTAAGAAAAGTAAGAAGGGAAAGCCAACTAAGAAGACTCCAGCGCCCCAGGTTGAACCAGAGGAGCGGGTTGATCAGGTTGAGATAGATGAGCAAGCTAACCAGAACCAAGTGCCACCCTCACCTGTTGTTCCAGCTCAAGTTTTCTTGCCACCAGAGATGGGTGAGGCTTTTAATGCAATGAGAAGGGCTATGGAGATGTTTACTACAGTCATGGCTACTCAGGGTCCTAGGGAGAATGAGGCACCACCTCAAGGCAACAGACATGAAAGTTCTATAACCTCCAGGGCACACGATTTTCTCAAGTTGAGACCACCAGAGTTCTACAGTACCAAGGTTGGTGAAGATGCAATGTTATGGCTTGAGGAAGTTAAAAGGGCACTCCGGTTGATGAAAGCAATTAATAATGAGGCTGTTGAATTAGCTGCCTACCAGCTGAAGGGTACGGCAGGCACTTGGTTCGAGATATGGGAAAGAGAGAGAGATGAGGATTATGGTCCACCTACTTGGGAGGAATTTGAGGAGGCATTCACAACGAACTTTATACCAGAAGAAGATAAGGCAGCCAAGGCTACCCAGTTTGAGCAACTTAAGTAGGGATCAATGAGTGTAGAAGAATACCAGATGGAGTTTATCAAGTTGGCTAAGTACGCTCCCCATATGATTCCAACAGAAAGGGCAAAGATTGATAGATTCGTTAATGGATTGGGTATTCACATTCAGGACACTACAGCGGCAGCAGCAGCAGGTATGTCAGTTTTATCCTCTGTTGTGGGATTTGCTAAGCACATGGAAAGGAAGAACATCAAAGAAGAGATGAAAAGGAAAGCTACAATAACAAGAGGGTCCGATCATCCAGCGGTTACAATGGTTCAATGGGAGGAGGAAAGAGCTCATTTAACAAGGCTACATCTGCACCAGCTCAGTCCTCTTACCAGTAAGGTGGTGGGTCATACTTCAAGAAGAACCAGAACTATGGGAATCAGTCTCGTCAGAATCAGAACCTTGGTGGCAGGTCTAATCAAAATCAGAGTTTTCAATCTCCAGCTATTCAGAGTCAAGGCAGTGTCAACCAGCAGCTACAGTATGGTGATGTTTGTGGTAATTGTAAAAAGAACCATTCAGGGTCGTGCAAGTTGGGCTTTCGAGGTTGTTACAATTGTCTTGAAGAGGGACACTATAAATTTAATTGCCCAAAGTTGCAGCGAGCCTATGATAGGGGAGCAGCACATCCAGCAGGTTCTTCAGCTACTGCAGTTGCACCACCCCAAGCTCATGGCCCTCAGAACCAGGCTGCACGTGGGGCGGGTAGAGGTTCAGGCTCAGTCCACCAGGGAGGGGGACAACCCCGCTTATATGCTACACTTGATCGTCAGAGTGCAGAGGCATCTCCAGCAGTTGTTACAGGTATACTTCAAGTTTACTCACAGAATGCATATGTCTTGATTGATCCAGGTTCTACATATTCTTATGTCACTCCGTATTTTGCTACGAGTCTCGGGTTAGAACCTGAACATCTAAGTGAGTCCTTCTTAGTATCTACTCCAGTTGGAGAGCCAGTGAAAGCAATGAGAGTTTATAGGGGTTGTACAATCTCTGTGCAAGGCCGCAATACTATAGCTGATCTTATAGAGTTAGAAATGGTGGACTTTGATGCAATCATGGGTATGGATTGGCTTTCTTCTTGCCATGCCACATTAGATTGTCGTGCTAAGATAGTCAGGTTCCAATTCCCAAATGAAGAGGTCCTTGAATGGAAGGGTAGTTCAGCGTCACCAGTGGGCAAATTTATTTCCTATCTTAAGGCACAGAAGATGATAAGTAAAGGTTGTGTTGCCTACTTGGCTCATATCATTAATGCAGAATCAGATGCGCCTACTCTTTAGTCTGTGCCAGTTGTTATAGATTTTCCAGAAGTTTTTCCAGATGACCTTCCCAGTCTTCCTCCAGAAATAATCATAGACTTCGGTATTGACCTCGTACCAGGCACTCAGCCCATATCCATTCCTCCCTATAGAATGGCCCTAGCAGAACTTAAAGAATTGAAAGAGCAATTGAAAGATCTTCTTGACAATGGCTTCATCAGGCCGAGTGTGTCACCGTGGGGTGATCCGGTCCTGTTTGTCAAGAAGAAAGATGGGTCTCTCAGAATGTGTATTGATTATCAGCAGTTGAAAAAAAGTCACGGTTAAAAACAAGTATCCATTGCCTAGAATTGATGACTTATTTGACCAACTTCAGGGAGAAAAGTACTTCTCTAAGATAGACTTGAGATCGGGGTATCACCAGTTGAGAATTAGAGAAGAAGATATCCCAAAGACAGCCTTCCGGACTCGCTACGGCCACTATGAATTTCTAGTGATGTCCTTTGGGTTGACAGATGTACCAGATGCTTTCATGGACCTGATGAATAGAGTCTTCAAGCCGTACTTGGATACCTTTATTATCGTGTTCATAGATGATATTTTGGTATATTCCAAGAGCAAGGAGGAACATGAAGAGCACCTCATGATAACACTGCAGACTCTGAAAGAGAATGAACTATATGCTAAGTTTTCCAAATATGAGTTTTGGCTCCAGTCAGTGGCATTCTTAGGCCACGTGGTATCTAGTGAAGCCATTAAAGTAGATCCTCAAAAGATAGAAGCGGTTAAAGGACTGGCCAAGGCCAACAACGCCGACCGAAATTAGAAGTTTCTTGGGTTTGGCAGGTTACTACAGGAGGTTCGTTGAGGGTTTTTCTTCTCTTGCAGCACCATTGACCAAGCTGACTCAGAAAGCAATTATTTTCAGTGGTCAGACGCATGCGAGCAGAGCTTTCAAGAATTGAAAAAGAGGTTGACTACCGCACCTGTGTTAACCTTGCCGACAGGTTTGGGTGGATTCACAGTCTATTGCGATGCCTCCAGAGTAGGGCTTGGTTGCGTTCTCATACAAGAAGGAAAGGTTGTTGCCTATGCTTCCAGGCAGTTGAAAAACCACGAAAAGAACTACCTTACACATGACTTAGAGCTTGCAGTAGTAGTATTTGCTTTAAAAATATGGAGGCACTACTTGTATGGTGAGCATTCTAATATATATACAGACCATAAGAGTCTCCAGTACATTTTCAAGCAAAAGGAGTTAAATTTGAGGCATAGAAGGTGGCTCGAGCTGTTGAAGGATTATGACATCAATATCTTTTACCATCCGGGCAAAGCTAATGTGGTAGTAGAGGCACTCAGCAGAAAGTCAATGGGTGTCTTAGCTCATTTATTAGTTCAGAGGAGACCGTTAGGCCGAAGTGCAAAGCTGGCAAATGACGGGATTAGACTGGATGAGGCGGAAGGAGGAGATATGGTTGCTTATGCCTTAGCACGTTCATCATTTATTACACATGTTAAGGCTAAGCAAGATGAGGATCCGTATTTGGTGAAAATAAAAGATGGAGTCAGAAATAAAGAAATCACTGCTTTCACTCTTGGAAGCGATGGAGCTTTGAAGCTAAATGACAGGTTATGTGTACCAGATGTAGATGACCTCTGAAAAGCCATCATGGAAGAAGCTCACAACTCGAGATATTCTATTCACCCAGGTGCTACTAAAATGTATCAAGATTTGAAGGATTTGTATTGGTGGAAAGGTATGAAGAAGCAAGTAGCAGAGTATGTGGCTAAATGTTTGAATTGTCAGCAAGTCAAGGCAGAGCATCAACGACCGGGTGGTCTACTTCAGGATATAGATATCACGCAGTGGAAATGGGAAGCGATAAATATGGATTTCGTGGTAGGCTTGCCTCGCACATATCGTAAACATGATTCAATTTGGGTCATTGTAGATAGACTCACAAAGTCAGCTCATTTTCTACCAGTGAAGACGACAGACTCTGCCGAACAATATGCGCAGTTGTACATCAAGGAAATTGTTAGGTTGCATGGCACCCCAGTCTCGATTATCTCTGACAGAGGTCCGCAGTTCACCGCTCATTTTTGGCAAGCTTTCTAGAAAAGGTTGGGAACCAAGGTCAACTTGAGTACCGCTTTCCATCCGCAGTCTGATGGTCAGGCAGAAAGGACCATTCAGACCCTCGAGGATCTGTTGCGAGCTTGTGTTATAGATTTCGGTGGTAGTTGGGATGACCACCTACCACTCATTGAGTTTGCTTACAATAATAGCTATCAGGCTAGTATTGGGATGGCTCCGTAAGAGGCGCTATATGGGCCTAGATGTAGATCTCCAGTGGGCTGGTTCGAACCAGTAGAGGTGCCGTTACTTGGCCCAGAGTTTGTTTATGAGGCTTTAGAGAAAGTCCAGCTAATTAGAGAAAGGCTTAAAGCGGCTCAGAGTCGTCAAAAGTCTTATTCTGACAAGAGGCACCGAGACTTAGAGTTTAATGTAGGTGATATGGTATTTCTAAAAGTGTCACCGATGAAGGGGGTTATGAGGTTCGGTAAGAAGGGAAAGCTTAGTCCTAGATTTATTGGATCTTATGAGATTTTAAGCAAGAAAGGTAATGTGGCTTATGAGTTAGCCTTGCCAGTTGAGTTATCTTCGGTCCATCCTGTTTTCCATATGTCTATGTTAAGAAAGTACATCCATGATGAGTCACATGTTATTCCTTCCAACACCATAGAAATTAATACGGACTTGAGTTACGAAGAGGTACCAATCCAGATTCTTGATAGGCAAGTTAGAAAGTTAACAACAAAAGATATAGCTTCGGTGAAAGTATTGTGGCGTGGTCAAAATTCAAAAGAGGCTACCTAGGAGGTTGAGGAAGACATGAAGAAAAGGCATCCCTATCTATTTGAAAAACAAGGTATGTGAACTATAAAGGTTTAATTTGTATTTAAATTTTTTCAGTTAATTATGGGATATCATGTGGTTTAGCTCCTTGCCGGAATATATTTAATTCGTTAGTGTTATTTAGCTCCTTGCCGGAGTTTGTTTGAGTTATTATTGAGATTTAGCTCCTTGCCGAAGCATTTTTCATTTATTGTTGAGATTTACCTCCTTGCCGGAGTAGTAGTGGTTATTTTGAGCTATTGTTGGTGCCTATTGATGGCCTGTTAAAGTGTATTGGTTGTTGTTGTGGTATTTCTGACAGAGATATTTTTTCGGATAGTCCAGTTACAGGGGAGACTCTGCCGAATTTTTTTAGAAATATAATACTTAGCCAAATTTCGGAACATTTGGCAAGTTGGTGGAATGAAAAAGTGGCCTAGGAGTGAGGAATAAAATCATTCGAGGACGAATGATCTTAAGGGGGAAAGAATGTCACGTTCCTCAAAATTTTCTAAGTTTTAGGACACTTATTGGTGTGAGAAATATTTACGTAATATCGTTTCATATATAATGACGAGGTTCGAATATGAAGTATATGGTGAAAATAAATTACAGTATTTATCATGGATGAAGTACAAATATTTAATTATATTTAAAGTGGAAGAAGACATTACAAAGAGGACAAAAACTAAAGCCAGTTTTAAATTTAGCCAAGTGTGCAAGGCAGTATAATGCTAAAATCCTATACATAAAATGTAGCATTAAAAAGTGCAGAACTTTGGACCTTTTTCCTTTTCCTAGTGCTAAACTAATAAGTTATTAAGGAAAAGTTACTAATAATATAATAACAAAGAAAAAGGGGAGCAAGTGAGCAAATAAAAATTCTTTGGACTCAAAGTGAGCCTGTCCCTGACGAAAAATCTCCAAACTTCACTTGAATTCTCTTTTCTCGTAAATCCAAAGCAGAGCAGTCTTACGAAGGCAAAATTCTTGGTTCTTAAGAACTATTTGGCGACCAAATCTCAGAAGACAACGTAGAGGTAAGTTTTCTTTGGAAAATTTGTGAAGATTATATTGGGATTATACACAAAAACCTCTTATTTTAGCATATTGTATCAATAGAAAGTTTACCCCAAAACCTAGAAAGTTAATGGTTGAACCTAAATTCTTGAATTGGGGAAAAGATTGAAACTTTGGTATTGATTACTCGAATTGGTGGTTATCGTAGTTGTTGGGTGACGTGAAGTGCGTGAATTTGAGCTTACGTTTAGGGTAGAGGAATAATCGAGGTGAGTTGAGATATACCCTTTCTAAGGTGCTTTTCTCACAAAGTGCATGTATTTAAGGTGTTTGATAAATTGCTTTAGAGAAGTTAATGTACGTTTGATTGGAGCGGGCAAACGTTCATTATCCATTAATGTTTCCAAGTCGTTCTTTAGTATCAAGTATATAGAAATATGTTTCATAGCTTCCTTTACATCCCGATCATATATCTTTACTTGAGTACAATTTCATGAGATTATTTATGTTATTCTATTATTATTATTAAATGATTCAAGATTTAATTGTGGTTGAAAGCTAATGAAGCTATGATGAGATTTTAAATGAAAGCCTAAGTTCAAATTGAGGTCTTTGGTGCCAAGCAATATTTTAAATATTTTTGGGAGCTACCTTAAATTCTGAGAAGGGTAAACTTATTCGTAGCCATAGTCGGGCTGCGGAGCGCGACCATAGTCGGGTTGCGTTTTACCCCGGAACTACCATGATAGGGTAGGTATGTGCCATAGTCGGGCACTATGTTATACTGCCATAGTCGGGCAATGAATGCTAACGTGTCAGACTTTGAACTGTGGGACGCCACAGGGATTAGAAAGAGAAAGAAAAAAAAGATGTCAGATTTGAGTGGTACTCCCTAGAAAGAAAGTATAAGCTATTTTCAAGGTTTAAGAGTTATTATGAATTAATGTCTAAACGGTTTTAAAGTATAGTTCATGCACTCATGTTTTATTAATTCTCGTTCCGGCCTTAGTGAGGGATTCGATGATACTCACTGGGTGACGAGCGATTCGTTACTCACGTTCCCTTTTCTTGAAACCTACGTTGGCTTCGTCAACGTAGACGCAGGTCACAGAGGCGATCAGACTACAGGCTAGGACTCTCCCTCACATCCTCAGTTGTTGATGAGCTCCGCTTTGCTTTCAGTGGAGACATATCAGTTTTCCTTACCAGTTTCTTCATTTATTTTATTTATTCAGTTGAGTATTGCCGAGGGTTTCATGTCTCGTGCAATATTACTGTCTTCTAGTTTTAGAGGCTTCATAGACAATGAGTTAGAAGGGTTATGGTGCACATTTTAAGATTTAACACTTAAAATATTTTAAAGTTATATTGACTATTTACTATAAGATTTAGAGTTATTATTTATTTAAATTATTATGAGTTTTTGAAAGATGTATGAAAAGTTTAGCAGGTCTGGTTCACCTGGCCCTCAGGTGCCGTGTCATAACTAGTTCAGAAAACGGGTCGTGACAGAAACAATAAAGGAAAAGAGGAAAGTGTGACCCCTTTAACTGCCGACCGGGTCGGGTCGGGCCTTGACCCATTTAAATGGCGGTGGTGGTGTGTGTATTTGGACGGCTTTTGGGAGAGGGTGGGTGGCTGCTAAGGAAATTGAGAAAGGGAAAAATGAGAGGGGGGCTGTTTGGATGATTAATTACTGAGAGTGTATGTGCGCCGTTGGATTCGGGATTTCAACGTCTCTTATGGAGCCACATGGCGCATATACATTGAGTTTATTGAGCTTGAGTAAATATATTTATATATGAAATTGAATTCATATCGTGGACGGGTGAAAATTATTTTAATCTCTTCCAATTTTGGTTTAAGAATCAAATACATCCCTCAAATTTGAACAATAGACATATTCATCTCAATTTAATATTTTGAATACATATTTTATCCTCTAATTTATCAACATGTATATCTTTTTTTAATATATTATGTATTTTTTCTCTTTTTTTTAATTTATATTATGGACTTAGAGATAAAACAAATAAAATCAAGTTACAATATAATAATTAAAATAAAAAATTCTGATATGCATATAAAATGTTGGAATAAATTGAACAAATGAATAAATTTAATTAGAATTATTTGTTCATATCAGTATTCAGTAATTTTGATTATAACAACCATCAATAATTCATTTACACAATTGAAAGTAAAGAGAATAATAAATATTTACCTATGTTCAATTCATGTAATACAAAAATTATTTTTTATGAATACATATATATTTTGTAAAAATCACTAAGTGATTCTATGTTATATTTTCTAGATGACTTTCAAATTGTGATATAATTTAAAAAATTACGTTGATGACAATTAAAACTCCAAAATCCATATGTACACTAAGAAATAGAACAGGATGTGTTATAACTTAATTATAATTATAGCCAATGGAGATAAGTGAAAACAATAAATATTACATATACCGTAATACAAACATACTCCATATGACATGGTCAATATAGTTTAAATTTTACAAAAATGTAAAATAGTAAATGAGCTTGAAAGTGGCAAGGACATAATAGATATTGCATAATATAGGAGGATGAATTTGTCAATTGTTCAAAGTTGAGGGATGTGTTTGATTTTTAAAACAAAGTTAAACAACAACAACAACAACAACAACAACAACAACATACCCAGTTTATCCCACAAATGGGGTCTGGGGAGGGTGAGATGTACGCAGACCTTACCCCCACCAAAGTGGAGGGGTTGTTTCCGATACACCCTTGGCTAGGAAAATAAAAGATATTTTAGACAATTCTGAATATCAGGACAATAATATAATAATAGACTTTAAAAAAAAGTTGAAGGATGAAAATAATTTTCACCCTATCATGGACAAGTTGAAGTATTTAATTGAGGATTTGAACACCGAAATGGACTCACATTGAAAAATTTAGGGTTGATTATAGTATATAATTATACAACAATCTACCTTACATAAAATAGATAATAGTCAAAAACGCTCCATAAACGACCATCCATTTTGTGTTTCCTACTTAAACGATAGGGTGGTCATGTTGCCCCTCCCTCCTCCCCTGTACTATTATTTTTCATATCTAAAGCCCCGTGCAGTGCCAAGGGTATGCAGAGTGAATTCTCTCTCTTTGAAAAGTATTATGTGGCATTTTTACATCTACTCGTTAAAAATGTATACACAATATATTTTAACTATATAGCAATGTATACATTGTTTAACCTAGATCCGATTTTAGGCCAATTAACAATTAAATTTGTATTTGCGGAGTCACGATCAATAGTTGAGATTAAGAGTTTATACGGTGAGCTAAGATGATGATAATACGAGAACGAGATGCAAGTATTAATTAATAAATACAATGCATAAACGGAAACAAGGAGAAGTAATTGTATCGTATCGCTCGTCTTCAGAGAGAGTTCTTCAATACCAATCGCACTTCAGACGATCAAAAAACTAAAGTAGTAATCAAAATATGAGCACAGAGAGTATCCGAGTAAGAGTGAGAGAGTATTCTTATTGATATTGTCGACAGGAAGTAAAAGTTGTTCTACAATCGATTAAGGAGAATGTTATTTATAAGCCTGGTAGGCACCCGTTGGGGTTTTGTAACCGCTGGGCGTGGATCCGTTTGGATAAGTAACTGCTGGTCACATATCTGTTGGAGTCATAACTGCTGGGTTGTAATGATTGCCTTAATGACCATTAGTAGATTGATCGTGGATGATCATGTTAATAACTGCTCATTTAGACCGTGTTGACTGTTGAAGTGTTTCATAACTCCTTTAGGTCTGCTCGTGATGAATGTCTGTCCGTTGGATGTCTGTCCGTTGAAATGTCTGCTCGTGCCACGTGGAAGACACGTGTCACCTTTCCAAGTCCAGTCAGCTTTTATCCAATACAGATAGTCCCCGCACATCTCGAGCAGATGATCTGTTCGAGGAGTGGATATGAATTTTGGCGGGAATTTCTTGCAAATTTTTGTCTCCGGGTGATGTATCTTGATGACGTACGAGCCTTATCAGCTAAGTGACAAGCCCTTATGACGTGCGCATTAAATGCTCCGTATAAAAAAGTAACTGCAGCTGGCACGTCTGCGGAACTGCAGGCCATTCTGAAGTGACTATTGCGTGCCCCAAGGGTAAAAGTAATGATTTTAACCGCTTCAGTCACGTGCACACGTCGTCTGTTGATTGCGAGGTGACCGCTACTCTTCAGAATAATGATGATGCTATAAAGTTTTGATGACCTCTACTCTTTCCTTCGACGACCAAATCTGATCGTGGTTTTTGATGACCTCTACGTGTCTCGAAGGAAGTTGTGGGGCTGATTCTTCACTCCTATAAATAGGGGTTTGCTTGATGAGAAACTTTTTACTTGCCTTTATTTCTTCTGCGCTCACATAATTGATCTGATTAGGTCCAAGGCATTTTGCGAGAGGTCCTGCGAACATCCTCCGGTAAAGCTCGCCGTTGAGAATTGTATATCGGGCAGCTTTTACTCGGAGTTTGCGAGCAGCTTTTGTATCTGCGGGTAGAGTTCCATGGATAAGATAATTTGTTATCTCATTCCGCCAGTCCCAAGTAGCGTTGATGGTGTTGACTTCGAACTTTGCTCTATCCATGGTCATGTAGAGAAGTTGAACAACAGCTGAAGAGCTGGTTGCCCCTATATCTACCACTGATCCCATGTTTGCAAGAGCATCAGCTTCATGGTTCTCTTCCCGTGGAATCTGGACTGCTTCCCATTCGCCAAATTGTGCTAGGAGCTCTTTCACTCGGGCGAGGTATACTTGCATCCTGGATTCTCGTGCAATGAAACCTCCATTGATTTGATTGACCACGAGCTGAGAGTCGCTTTTTAGTTTGACGATGGTTGCTCCATAACTTCGGGCTAGTTCTAATCCTGCAATAACGGCCTCATATTCGGCCTCATTGTTAGTAATGAATGGGCACTTGATAGCCTGCCTTACCGTCTCACCGGATGGAGCAACCAGAACCAGTCCAAGGCCGGACCCTTTGACGCTCAAGGAGCCGTCTGTGTGAAGGGTCCATGTGCCAGGAGCCTGCCCTGCATAAAGAATAGATTCTCTTTCTGCTTCAGGGTATATGTTAGTGCTGAAGTCTGCCACGAAGTCTGCTAGAACTTGTGACTTTATTGCTACTCTAGGCTTATAGGTGATATCAAATTCAGATAATTCTATAGCCCATTTTACCAGTCTTCCTGAGAATTCAGGTTTGTGCAGAACATTTCGCAAAGGAAAAGGTTGTAACCACAGCTATCGAATGACTTTGAAAATAAGGGCGTAACTTACGAGCAGCAGTTACTAGTGCCAATGCCAATTTTTCTAAAGGTTGATAGCGTGTTTCTTCATCAATTAGAGCTTTGCTAATGTAATAGATAGGAAGTTGTTTACCTTTTTCTTCCCGAACTAGTACAGCGCTTACCGATGATTCTGAGAGTGCCAAATAAATCAGCAGTTGCTCACCTTCCTGAGGCGTGGAGAGCAGTGGTGGATTTGATAGATACTTCTTCAGATCCTTCAATGCTTGCTGGCATTCAGGAGTCCATTTGAACTCCTTGTTCTGCTTTAAGACATCGAATAAACTCTTGCAACGGTCAGATGATCTGGAAATGAATCTGCGTAGAGTTGCCACTCTCCCCGTCAGTTTCATGACATCTTTCCTGTTGTGAAGTACATCAGGGATTGATTCAATGGCTTTAATCTGAGCGGGATTGACTTCAATGCCACACTAAGAAACAATGAATCCCAGAAACTTTCCCGATCCGACTCCGAAAGCGCATTTCTCTGGATTCAGCTTCATGTTATACTGATCCAAGATTCGGAAAGCTTCTTTCAGATATGCCAGATGGCCTTCTGCTCGTTTGGATTTGATCAGCATTTCATCGATGTACACTTCCATAGTCTTTCCGATATGGTCATAGAACATTCGATTGACTAAACGCTGATAGGTTGCACCTGCATTTTTCAATCCAAATGGCATAACTTTATAACAATACGTACCTCGACAGGTTATGAACGCCGTTTTCTCCTGGTCTTCAGGATCCATCAATATCTGGTTATATCCGGAGTACGCGTCGAGGAAGGTTAGCACCTCGTGTCCGGCCGTTGCATCGATCAGTTGATCTATCATGGGAAGAGGATATGAATCCTTCGGGTAGGCTTTGTTTAGATCTGTGAAGTCAATACAGACTCGCCATTTGCCGTTCTTTTTAGGTACGACAACCACGTTGGCTAGCCAGTCTGGATACTTGACTTCACATACTGAACCAATTTTCAGCAACCGATCGACCTCGTCATTGATGACCTGGTTCCGAAAGGCTCTTTGCTGGCGCGTCTTTTGTTTCACTGGGCGGTGATACGGATCAACGTTCAACCTGTGAGTAATGATGTCAGGAGAAATACCTGTCATATCTGTATGAGACTAGGCGAATGTTGTATGCCGTTCCTTGAGGAACTGGAGGATATCTCCTCGTAGGCGCTCGTTCAGTTCGGTCCCCAGATACACCTTCCGCTCTGGCTTGTCGGCGAACAGTTCTTCGGGTTCCAAAGCTTCCACGGTTGTCATGTGGTTTTCTCTTTCATCCATCTTCGTAATGAATTCCGGGACCTCGTACTTAGCCTCTTCAGGTGGTATGTCTGGCCCCGGTCGCTGTAATAGCTATTTGTTCTCTTCGGGCAGTTTGAGAGCCACAGAGTAGCAGTCTCGGGCAGAGCATTGCTCTCCTCGGACCTCACGTACTCCCCATTCAGATGGGAACTTCAATGCTTGATGATAAGTCGAGGGAACAGCTTGCATGTCGTGGATCCAAGGTCTGCCCAAAATGATGTTGTAGGCTAGATCCGCATCGACAACATGGAAAGTTGTTTCCTTCGCTACCCCTTCGGCAAGAGTCGTCAGGGTAATCTCCCCGACAGTCTTCTCGCTTGAGTTATTGAAGCCGGATAGAACTCGAGATATGGGCACGATCTTGTCTGATAGCTGCATCTCTTTGACAACCCGTGACTGGATAATGTTCGCGGAACTGCCCGCGTCAATGAGTACTCTCTTGACGTCGAACTCTGCCACGCGTAGCCGTTATGACTAACGCATCAGCATATGGGATTGCGAGCCATTTGCATCAGAGTCCTCAAATGTGATTACTTCTTCTGATCGTGGGCGCTTGTTGTTTGTGATGGAGACCTTTGCATACTTCTTTGCTGTGAAAGTAATGGAGTCCACCTCGATCCCACCTGAAATAACATTAACTGTCCTCCTCGGAAAGGATGCTCGTGGAGGGCCAGGTTTGTTCTGCTGTGCCTTCGCATGAGTCTGATTTCCCTTCTCGGTCAGGAACTCCTTCAAGAATCCCAGTTTCAACAAATGAGCAATTTCATACCTGAGGGCTTTGCAGTCTTCGGTGGTATGACCATGGTCACGATGGAAATCGCACCACAGGTCCTGGTTTCGCTTGCTTGGGTCGGTCTTCATGTCTTTTGGCCATTTGACCTTCTCTCCCATGTCTTTGTGTCCTGCCACTACTTTAGACGTCTCCACGTTGAAACTCGGCAGGCTTGGGGCTCCACGGAGGCTTGATTCTGAATCATCTCTCCGGGACAACCCTTTGTTGTTGCGATTGCGTCCTTTGGAATGGCTGCGTGACTAATCAGGGTACGGTTCATAACGTACGTCTGTTCTCTCAGTCTCTGCCTTTCCGCCGGATCCACCGCTACGTGCCTGAGCTCTTCCTCGAGTACCTGTTCCAATCAATTTATCTTCATCGATACATACCTTAGAATTATAACGGTTGTAGACGTCTGACCAACTGGCTGCTGGGAACTCGCGAAGAGACTCGTAAAGTCTACGTGTAGCCTCTGAGCTCCTGATATCCAGGCTGTTGGTAAACGCGATCGCTGCCCATCTGTCCGGTACTTTAGGGAGCAACATACGTTCTCTCTGGAAGCGATCCACGTACTTGCGGAGAGATTCGTCGGGTCTTTGCTTGATTTCAAAGATGTCCTCTACGCGGGTCTCCGTCTTCTGAGCACCTGTGTGTGCCTTCATGAACAATTCGGCCATTTCTGCAAAAGATCCAATGGAGTTGGGTGGCAACATTGAATACCATCGCAGAGCTCCATCTGCTATGGTTTCCACGAACTTCTTCAATTGGACAGATTCGATCTCCTCGTCGGTGAGATCGCTAGCCTTGATAAAGTTGCTGAACATTATGAGATGGTCGTTGGGATCAGATGTTCCGCGATACCTAGGGATGTTTGGCATTTTAAACGTCTTAGGTATCGCTTTGGGGCTGCCTCCTTCTTCCAGGGTCACTGTGAATAACGCTGGACGTCGACTTTCTTCAGTGTAGGTGGAGCGCCTGGTATCTGATCAATTCTCTCGTGGAGAGACTTCTGAAGTGCTTCCTGGCTTTCTTTGAATTGTTTGGTGAGAGCTTCCACAACAAGGCTCACATCTGTAGGCGCCATAGACCCTCCGTTCTAATTCTGATTGACTTGGGTCGTAGGGTCTGCAGTACCACCGTTGTTCCGATCTCCACCTTGCCTCGAGGTATGTGAAGATGGTGCGTCACGACCAGGTGCCGCAGCGTCAACCCTTGCAGTTGAAGGGTTACTCCTTCGGAGAGAGGTGAGTGCCTCGTTTATTCCTCGGTTTACTTCTGCCTGTTCCTGCGTGAAAGCAAAGAGTGTTTCTTGGAGGTTCCGTCCGCCATGAGAGAGACTCCTATGGCGTTGTCTCCTGGGTGGGGTAGTGCTCTGAGAGCGCATACGCCTGTATCGCTGCCTGACCGGTCCTTGGGAAGATTGTTGCTGCCCATCGGACGAGTAATCGGGAGAATAATCAGGAGAGTAATTAGGACTAAGTGAAGGAGTATTTACCTGTTCTCTGCCTATGATAGTTCGTTGAGAGTTGCTTTCTGCCATGTTAGTTATAGAGCAAAAAGATAGACGAAAATAGGTATAATATCAAAGATAAACTATTAACCTACGAAGGCTATTGACCGGCTCCCACTGTGGTCGCCAAATTGTTTAACCTAGATCCGATTTTAGGCCAATTAACAATTAAATTTGTATTTGCGGAGTCACGATCAATAGTTGAGATTAAGAGTTTATACGGTGAGCTAAGATGATGATAATAAGAAAATGAGATGCAAGTATTAACTAATAAAAACAAAGCATAAACGGAAACAAGGAGCAGTAACCGTATCGTATCGCTCGTCTTCGGAGAGTGTTCTTCGATACCAATCGCACTTCAGACGATCAAAGAACTAAAGTAGTAATCAAAATATGAGCAAAGAGAGTATCTGAGCAAGAGTGAGAGAGTATTCTTATTGATATTGTCGATAGGAAGTAAAAGTTGTTCTACAATCGATTAAGGTGAATGCTATTTATAAGCCTGGTAGGCACCCATTGGGGTTTTGTAACCGCCGGGCGTGGATCCGTTTGGATAAGTAACTGCTGGTCACATATCCGTTGGAGTCATAACCGCTGGGTTGTAATGATTGCCTTAATGACCATTAATAGATTGATCGTGGATGATCATGTTAATAACTGCTCATTTAGACCGTGTTGACTGTTGAAGTGTTTCATAACTCCTTTAGATCTGCTCGTGATGAATGTCTGTCCGTTGGATGTCTGTCCATTGAAATGTCTGCTCGTGCCACGTGGAAGACACGTGTCACCTTTCCAAGTCCAGTCAGCTTTTATCCAATACATACGTAATTTTTTATATCTAATAACAATGTATTGTAATGAAAATTGAGTGTGTATACACTAAATATAACTGAAAAAGTAAGTGTATGCACTGTGTACAACTAAAAAAAATTGACTGTATATATATCGTAAAATTGAATGTATACATTATGTATAAGTGAGGAGACCATTGGTATATAATATATAATTGTTTATACACACCATATATTAGTTTCATATATACTATATACTAACTATAATAAATAAGAGCCATTAAAAAATAAGGGGAGAGAGTGACGGGTTGTTTTAGTAATTAATTAATTATCCCGAACTAAAAAGAGAAGTTGAATTAGCGCTATAAGTATAGTTGGAAACGGGGAAGTGATAACTCTACTAACGAACTTTACAAACGGTCTCGTCTCCGCACATTTGTGGTGTTTCAATCACTGCCACCAAAATGGCAGCAGCAAAGCTTCTCCTCTCTCCTCCCTCTCTTCCTTCCACTTTCCCCACTTCCCACTCTCACCACAACCACCATTATCATCATTTATGTCTCCCAACTACTAGACCCAGAACTCGTTTCACAGTTCAAGCATGTAACGATGTCCTCTTCACAGCCACTACTTCAGCTCCTTTACTTATTCAAGAAAACCCATCTTCTCTTTTATACTCACTTGCTACTGCAACAGATGCTGGTGGTTATTCATTGGCTAGTTACTACACTTCTCT
This sequence comes from Petunia x hybrida, assembly GCA_037355625.1. Taxonomy (NCBI): domain Eukaryota; kingdom Viridiplantae; phylum Streptophyta; class Magnoliopsida; order Solanales; family Solanaceae; genus Petunia; species Petunia x hybrida. The sequence continues at coordinate 27,532,402 of JBBBVM010000041.1, forward strand.
TGGTCTCTTTGTTATCTCTGTTCCTGGTCTTTGGTCACTTATTAAACGTTCTGTCAAATCCAAGGTTGCTCATTCATTTTTTTCTTTTTTCTGGTTCCAAGATTCTTGCTCTTCTATTCTTTTTTACTTTTTCTTGATGGGTTTAAGTTGTATTTGGATGCAGGTTGTGAAGAAGACATTTGTTAAGGATGGAATAGAGGAAGGGAAGAAGGCAGCTAATCAAGTTGCTGGCGAAATTCTTTCATTCTTCACTCGAAATAACTTTGCTGTCTCGGATAGAGGAGAGACTATTACGTGAGTAATCCCTTCCAACCACTTGTTTTCTTTTTCTTGGACTTTAAGGCTGCTTGAACAGTGGCTAGGCCGCTTAAACAAAAAATAATCCAATTGTTTGTAATTTCTATATATAATCCATGTATAACATGTGTATAATAAGTATATAATCTATATATCTCAGCTAGAGCCGGCTAATTCTGTAAAGTTCCCTTTTTCCTAGGATTGCGTCTTCTCTGTACCCTATCCTTTGAGGGTCATAGTCCTAGTAGTCACAGTACCTTTATTCTCTGCCTTTTAATTAGCAGAAATGGGTTAAGTTCTGAAAAAACAAAAGATTGAAGAATTACCTATAAAATAGTCGATTTCAGTGTTACAATTACATGCTCCATTAGTAGGACTGTTTTAATATGTGGTTTTTACATTGTTCTTTTGGTTGTTCTTTATTTTTTTCTGATTCAAGTTTGTTATTAAGCTTTTCCCATCTCAATTCAGCTTTAACTGATGTGAATAGCTAGTGTGTCTGTAGCCTGAAATGGCTGCAACCTCTTCTATTGGCTGCATAAATGTATCCGTATTACTAGTATATTTGTCATACCTAAAAGGATCATTATAGCCTTCTCTCTATATCTCGTGCGGGCTCCTATCTCTCATCCATACTAACACAAAAGAGCCTTTGAATCCTGAAGGTTTGAGGGGATGATGGTTCCAAGCCGAGGACAAGCAGCATTGTTAACTTTCTGCACCTGCATAAGCTTGGCAAGTGTTGGCCTTGTTCTTACTATAACGTTCCCAGATGTTGGCAATAATTGGTTCTGGATCACTGCCTTAAGTCCGTTAGCGTAAGTACTGCTAATAAAAAAAGGTCATTTCTCAACTCTGATTGTAAATTTGTGTTAATTGGAAACTATTTTCAATATGGGAGCAGGGGTGCATATTACTGGACTCGGGCATCCAGAAAGGAGCAGATCAAGGTGAAAATGTTGATGGCAGAGGATGGAAGCTTGTCGGAAATCATTGTTCAGGGCGATGACCAAGAAGTAGAGAAAATGCGGAAGGAGCTACAGCTGAGTGAAAAAGGAATGGTTTATGTTAAAGGCTTACTTGAGAGATAATACTACTTGGTTTTCTTGTAAGATTTGTATACCTGCAACATACTATGCTTGGTTAATAACATACTGATATTCCTTATTCATTATTGTAAGCAATAGATTTCTAAGAAGCAATAGTTAATCACACATGCATACATTAATCAGATTTTTTTGAACTATAGGGATGGATGTGTCTAGTATATACAATGGGTGCTTTATGACTTTCTTCCATAACTGTCTCTGAGTTGAGCTGCTTTTAACTTAAAGAAGCCTAATCATGAAACCTTTTCATATAAAAAGATACATAATCTTAAGGAGAAAAGGCTGCAAAGAAGGGGAAAGAATGAAGTGCACTTTCTCAAATAAGTTTAAAAGAAATAGCACCCAAGGGTGTGGTCTAGTGGTTAATGAAGTGGGATAGAATCCTGAGGTCTCAGATTCAAATCCTAGTGGAGGCATAAAAACACTAGGTCTTTCTTCCCATCTATCCAAGCCTTGATAGATAGAGTTACCTGGTTAAAATACTAACATCTTTTGTCATGCATAAACTAGGTGTACCACAATGGCACTTGCTGGGATTTTAAGAAGAATGAGTTCTGCCAACAATTAGAAGTAGACATCCTGAGCTAAGAGTCATGATAAGGTATCTGCCTCTGACAATGTGCTAACCCATCTCCAGGAGTTTCTCCCGTTTGCTAGATGAACTATATATCAGCTCCAGTGTATGGAAAACGCAAGAATCTTTAAGATGTGGGGTAATGCCAAACATAACTATCTGACATCTATACGAGATGCTGGATACCATACTCAACCTATCTTACTGGCACTCCTGCACTCACAATAGGTCCATATGGCCAATTTGTTGCTCTAGATAAGTTGCATTACATAGCATAGCTCTTTAAGCCTCAAGTTTAATCTTTCTTTTCTCATGAGGCACATATCTCAGAAGGCTTAGGATTAGAACTAATTAGGCAGGTATATGAGAAACCATTGAAGAAAAATTTACATATTTTTTGCTCGCGTGAAGAAATGGACTAGAAAAGATGACACTTGATAACATTTGACCCACTCTTTTTGAACTTTGCGTCGATCAGAACAGGATAAAGAATAGAAGACACAGGACTACAATGCTAATTGAAATTATCTCCATCTTTGGAGCTTTAGCAGATTGTTTAACCCCCATGATGCAGAGTGAAATAGGTTTCTCAAAACACTTACCTAGTTCAGCTCCTCAGCTATATTTTCAGCAATACCTAACGTTAGGTGCCGCAAACTAAGTGTCAATTTAGGTCATATTGGACGCCATACTAATTTCTTGGCGTAAAGTAATTTAATTGAACAACTGAAGTTGCTAGTCTATGCAAAGTGAACCTTTGAATAAATAAAGCCTTCAGCAGCACTCAAAGATGACCTGAAAACATATATCCTATCTAGCATCCAATAGTGTGATGCTTAATTCATTGACAGAACTTTCTCCATGCTTGCTAGATGCACTGTCAGCTTCAGTGGACCGGCTTCCACCATTGAAAAAACCTGGCTCTTTAGGTGAGGGTAACGTGATGTCACTACCCAACATCAGCACAACTGATGCCATACTAGGTCTATCTTCTGGATGCTGTTGAACACACAACAGACCTACATGGACTAATCTTTGCACTTCAGACAGGTTACATGACTCCCTTAGATGTGTACTTATTAGTTTCGAAACCCTGCCTTCTTTGAAGAGGATCCAAACCTGGAACATTTGAATCATGCAGTTAGATTCTATAAGTTTTACTAACATGATTTTGAACCATATAAGATAGACTAGAAGGGTTCCTACATGTCCTAGAAGATTATGGTGATGGTCTGGATGGACGAACCCTCTATTTCTCTTTCCGCTGACAATCTCCAGTACAAGAACTCCAAAGCTAAAAACATCTGATTTCACTGAAAATTTTCCTTCTGCTGCATACTCCGGAGACATGTAGCCGCTGTAGGATAAGGTCAAACAAAGAAAGTTAGTACTATCTCTTTAATGGAGTGCATGTAGCTCATTGTGTTTAAAGAGTTTTACTATGTGCCAACCACTCTTGTTGTCATGGCTCCAGTCTCATTTCCTCCAAAACCTTTTGCCATGCCAAAGTCAGATATCTTTGGGTTCATATTCATATCTAGCAAAACATTGCTAGGTTTAAGATCTCTGTGGATTATCCGCAATCTTGAGTCTTGATGAAGATAGAGAAGTCCTCGTGCAATTCCATTAATAATATGGAAGCATTTAGGCCAATCAAGCAGTGAGCTCCGATCTCCATCTGCAGAAATCCAGAGCTTATTATAGGACACTTTTAAATATTTTGAATTCACATAACAGAGAACCAAAGCTAGCTGATGAATGAAGTATCTCGGCAAATGATTCTTGAAAAGAAAAAATGTGTGACGAGTTCAGAGAAGTGAGAACCAACCAAAAAGAAGCCAATCCAAGCTATTATTGAGCATGTACTCATAGATCAACATTTTTTCTTCTGCATGAATACAGCAACCGAGAAGCTTCACTAGATTCCGGTGCTGGAGTTTAGCAATGAAGATAACCTCATTCTTGAACTCATCAGTTCCCTGGGCTGAGTATCTTGAGAGTCTCTTGACTGCAATTTCTTGTCCCCCTTTCAGTTTGCCCTAGGTTTACATCATACAATAAGGTGAAAGAGCTTCTCCAGAATGTCTTACAGAAATTAAAAAATCTAGAGCTTGATGGGTATTTTGTTTGAAGTGGATTATCTCTTTATGACATTGCTGTTTAGGTGAATTGGAGAATGGGAGACAAATTTTCTTACCAAATAAAGGTTCAGAAATTTAGCCAATGCTCCATCAAAAATAAATAAATAAATAGCATATATTAGGGCAGTTACTTTGTCGAAAACAGAAGGAGCAGCAGTTGACTAGTTAGTAGTTACCTTGTAAACAGGACCAAAACCACCCTCTCCAAGTTTGTTGTTCAGTGAAAAGTTATTGGTAGCTTCTGAGATAGTTGCAAAATCAAACAATGGCAAATCTAGTTCTTCATCTTTGATTTCATCAGTGCAGAACATTGCAGAGCTTCTCATACCTCTTCCTATCAAAATAAGGTATCAATTGAATGTAAATAGAATTTCTAAGATTTGCCAATCACTGCTCCAGCAAGAAAAGAACCATTAATTCAAGCCACTGATTTCAAATATGAAAGCAGCAAAATATGTGGTCACCTTTGCTAAAAGCTTGCTGATTCTGATCCTCCTCCTTTTTCCTTATGTACAAGAAAAAGCACAGTGCGAAAATAATAAGACTTGATGCTGCCAATGGTAAGCTGATTCTCAGTTTCGTTACTTTCTCTGTACTGGAGTTGTCTGAGGATTAAAATAAATTCATCTGAGTTTCATAAGTAGGAATAATTTTGTATTTTTTTTTTTTTCCAAAAAATGTAGAATACCTCAACTTGCTCGCACTATGGCATGTAAATTTAGTATAGAAAACTCAAGAATCTAATATAGCTTCCTTAACATCCTTACTTGCAAAGGTAAAGAAGCATATTTGTACCTGTCTCGGAAGAGTCTAACTTTATATAGATATCCTGCCCACTAGCACCAAATTCTCTCATGTCGATCAGCTCATCAAACCAAAGCAAGCAGCCTTCATCTGTCCCTGTTAAGTCTGGATTTGCATACGCCACACATGAACAGTTTCTCAAGCACAATTCCTCACATGCGTTAAGAGTCGCTCCTCGACTGTACCAGGAAAAACGAGTGTCTGGTAACTTGATGCCTGGGTACTTCAGGAATTTAACTTCCTTTTGGCAATTCAATGGTGTCTTTCTTACACAACCTCTCGACCAATTTTCCCTTGCCCATTCTGTCTGGTTTTTGGGTTCAAATTCATCCAAACATCTGCAGATTGGAGAGTAGCCACTATTGCACAAACCATATGCGTGACACTGGCCATAAATGTCACAGTTATCTGCAGGTGCGCCAACTGAATCTACCCAATTCTGGGTTTGATTATTCCATGTTGAAAGCTGTAGAACCCCATTAAGTTGCATCACTACCCTTGCAGTGATAGAGCTGTCTGTGAGCTGATACATGAAGTATATTTTCTCAAGATCAGATACAATTGTATAGTTAAAACCATTCCATGAGGCATCACGAGATGGTGCATTAGGAAAGATTCGACCACTCCATGGTCCAGACCTGTAGCGTTCAATGGAACCATTCATGATGAATGTCTGTGTTAATCCATGGGGATCGAGTGTCCAAGTAAATTCACCCCTGGAAGGATCATTTGTGCTCTTCCATGACCAGAGGGAACGACGAAAACCAGTCTTTAGATCAATTCCAACCTTCATTCCAGGTAAAGCTGTGTCAGTGGGATAGCCAAAACTCTGCCACAGGTAATTCTCAGTTGCATCTCTAACAACAAGATTGCCTGAATCCAGAAGCTGTGCTACTGGATTTTGCACATGTCTGGTTGCATTCGAGGACCAAATGACACGGCCTGAACCACTTAGAAGCGTAAGAATCCCTTGTGTAGTAAAATTTAGCATACCATATGTATCATTGAGCGGACTGTCTCCATTAGCAACCCATACAACCGTCTGTACAGAAACTCTATTAAACCATATTCCTACGTACCGATTCCTGGATGTTCCAGGGGAAAAGAATCCCAACTTAAAATTACCACCTGATGAAATAATGGTCTTTCCATCTGTTAAAGATTGATCTGAATGTATGGTATCTAGAGCATTAGACAGAATCAAAAAGGAAAATATGAAAGACAAGAAGAAATGTATAATTATGGCTTCCATTGTCTTATTATCTTTGGTACACATAAGTTTACTTTTGACAGGGGTGATGGTTGTCATATTAATGGAACTTGTAGAGTTAAATTTGAGATACTATTACTTTTCACTTATCAAATGGACTTTTCAGTTTGTTGTTTGCTTGCAGATGAAGTCATTGACAAGTTCAGAATGGTTGGGATTTTCATATGACCCTTGATATTGATATAGAACAATGTAGAGTTAAGACTGCTGTTAGCTAAGTGTGTGAAGTTGAAAGAATGACAAGACATGATGGCTTGACAATTCTTATTGACATACGACTATAGTTGCGTGGAAATTCGACTATATTGACTAAATGAATCCTGAGACTAACTGTTTCTTTTTATCTTAGTATAATTGTTTTTTTGTGGACGGTTTTCCAGTCAAAAATGTTATAGCTGAGAAAACTGAAGTAGAGGAAATTATCAAGAAATTGAGCCTACCTATAAGGGTGGTCATGAACTTTTGGCCCCATCTTTGAATGTCTTATAAAAACGGCCTTCTTCATTTATATATGACTTTTTTCACCCTTCCATTCTCCTATTCTTCTCCAACTCTATGCTGTTTCTTCCTCTTCCTCTTCCTCTTCCTCCTCCTCCTCCTCCTCCTCTCCTCCTCCTCCTAATGTGTATAATTTCATGTCTCTCCTGTAAATTATTCTCATGCATTTTCGTAGCTCCCAACCCATGGCAAAATACTATTTCCATGCATTAAGAAATTGCTATTAACACATTCAAGTTTTCAAATTTTATACGAGTTGTTTGGTTTAAAATGGACCTTGAGTCTAACTCAACTCAACTCTAAAAGCTAGCTCATTAGGAAGACCGTATAAGGAGAAAAATCGACATCCTACCTATCGAGCACACAAGCTTGTCTTACTTTTTTGTATTTTACTGAAATTATGTTGTTGATTTTATCTATATTATTGTTTTGGACAAGTTTATACACACAAATCTCCCCCAAAAAATAAATTATACATGAATATACATAGATAAATGTGTAGGCAATGAGAGAAATACAAAAATACACAAAAAAAAGTAAAAATTTATATAAACATCCTTAATACTAAAGAAATCTGAAAATTTATATAGATTTATTCACTCGCATATACACACTTATACAAATTTGTACAATTTTATACACGTGTATAAACTTGTATAAACTTGCGGCAGGCTGCTATCTCGGGAAAAGGATGACATTTCGGATAAGATTAACAAATAGGGGCTGTTTTTAGTAATTTTCGTGTGTTGCTTGTCTTTTAGTGTAAAAATTTCTATGAGAATTGAATGGACCCGACTCTGATACCATATTAAATCGTGTGACCAGCTCATTTAAAATCTTAAGTTGTTTAAAAAATCACACTTTTATTGACTTAATTATGTATCAACAACTCCATTAGATTGTTTTCAATATTCTACAACAACCAATTTGCCTAAGCTTTGTGCCAAACAAGACTAACAACATGGGCACCAGAATATTTTGTTATCTCTATGATATGAAGCTTTTTAGGAAATAATGTTTAACCCTCATGATACATAATGGAATATCTTCCTCTCATTATAAGCCACAACAACACCAAAGACTTAGCTCAACTTCCCCATGCCTTTAGCTCAGTCAGATTTTACTTACAGTTATGTGCGGCAAACTATGTGTCAATTTAGTTCATGTCGAATACCATATAAAGCCATATAATTGAACAACCTAACTTGTTGAGCTATGCTAAAATTATGTACATAAAGCCTCTAGAAGAAAATATCATTGATCTGAAATTTATCTCCTATCTAGCATCCATCAGTGTGATGCTTAATTCATTGACAGAACTTTCTCCATGCTTGCTAGATGAACTCTCAGCTTCAGTGGACCAGCTCCTTCCATTGAAAAAACCTGGCTCTTTAGGCGAGGGTAGCGCTACATCACTACCCAACATCACCACAACTGATGCCATACTAGGTCTGTCTTCCAGACACTGCTGAACACACAACAAACCTACATGGACTGATCTTTGCACTTCAGACAGGTTGCATGACTCCCTTAGATGTGTATTTATTAGTTCCGAAACCCTGCCTTCTTTGAAGAGGATCCACACCTGAACATTTGACACCATGCAGTTAGATGCTACAAGTTCTAACATGATTTTTGCACCATATAAGATAGACTAGAAGGGCTCCTACATGTCCTAGAAGATTATGGTGATGGTCTGGATGGACGAACCCTCTATTTCTCTTTCCGCTGACAATCTCCAGTACTAGAACTCCAAAGCTAAATACATCTGATTTCACTGAAAATTTTCCTTCTGCTGCATACTCTGGAGACATGTAGCCGCTGTAGGATAATGTCAAACAAAGAAAGTAAGTACTATCTCTTTAATGGAGTGCATGTAGCTCATAGTGTTTAAAGATTTTTACTATGTCCCAACCACTCTTGTTGTCATGGCTCCAGTCTCATTTCCTCCGAAACTTTTTGCCATGCCAAAGTCAGATATCTTTGGGTTCATATCAATATCTAGCAAAACATTGCTAGGTTTAAGATCTCTGTGGATTATCCGCAATCTTGAGTCTTGATGAAGATAAAGAAGTCCTCGTGCAATTCCATTAATAATATGGAAGCACTTAGGCCAATCAAGCAGCGAGCTCCCATCTCTATCTGCAGAACTCCAGAGCTTATTATAGGATCCTTTTAAATGTTTTGCAATGACAGAACAGATAAATAAAGCCAGCTGATGATTGAACTATATCAACAGTGATTCATGCAAAGCAAAATGCGTTACAAGTTCAGAGGAGAGAACCAACCAAAAAGGTACCAATCCAAGCTATTATTAGGCATGTACTCATAAATCAACAATTTTTCTTCCGCTTGAATACAGCAACCTAGAAGCTTCACAAGATTCCGATGCTGGAGTTTAGCAATGAAGATAACCTCATTCTTGAACTCATCAGTTCCCTGGGCTGAGTATCTTGAAAGTCTCTTGACAGCAATTTCTTGCCCCCCTTTCAGCTTACCCTAGGTATGCTCAGGCAATTAGGTGAAAGCGCTTTTCTAGAGTTTCTTGCTGAAATATAGTAATAAACTACAGATTGACCCTTTTTTTGGGTAGTTAGTTTAAATGGAATTAACTTTTCATGACACTGCTGTTTAGGTGAAATAGGAGAGTTGGTAGATAATTTTCCTACGAAACTTGTATTTTTTATTTAAAGGTTCAAGATAAGTTAATCAATGTTCCATCATAAGATAATATATTGAAGATGTTAAGCTGTTAGTTTGGAGAAAAAATAAAGAGCTGCATTTAGCAACTTACCTTGTAAACAGGTCCAAAACCACCCTCTCCGAGTTTGTTGTTTAGTGAAAAGTTATCGGTAGCATCCAAGAGAGTCGCAAAATCAAAAAATGGTAAATCTAGTTCTTCATCTCTACTTTCATTAGTGTAGAACATTTCAGTGCTTCTCATTCCTCTTCCTGTCAAAGTAAGGACTTAATTAGATGTAAAGAGAAAAACTCTGAGTTTACCAATTGTGTCTCAAAATTAAAGCACCACTAATCAAAGCCAATCATTTCAATTTCAAAGCAGCAAAACATCTGGTTTATTACCATCGCTAAAATGCTGCTGATTCTGATCCTTCTTCATTTTCCTTATGTACAAGATCAAGCATAGCACTGAGAGAAGACTTGCTGCTGCCAATGGCAAGCTGACTCTCAGTTTCTTTAATTTCTCTGAACTGGAATTTCCTGCCGATTTTAAAATAAATTGATCTCAGTTCCTTGATGAAAGAATTTGTCTCAGTTTAATAAGTAGGAAAACGTTTTTGTGATGAAAGCCTCTTTGTTTTTTTCTTACAAATATTGTAAGAAAACCTCAACTTGCTCATTCTATGACACTTAATTTGGTGAAGAAAACTCAAGAATCTATTGTAGCTTTCTTCACAGCCTTACATGCAAAAGTAAAGAAGCAGAGTTGTACCTCCTATCTCGGAAGAGTCCAACTTTATATAGATATCTTGCCCACTAGCACCAAATTCTCTCATGTCGATCAGCTCATCAAACCAAAGCAGGCAGCCCTCATTTGTCCCTGTTATGTCTGGATTTGCATACGCCACACACGAACAGTTTCTCAAGCACAATTCCTCGCATGCATTAAGAGTCACTCCTCGTCTGTACGAGGAAAAACGAGTGTCTGGAAACTTGATGCCTGAATACTTTAAAAACTTAACTTCCTTTTGGCAATCCAATGGTGTCTTTCTAACGCAGCCTCTTGACCAATTTCCCCTTGCCCAATCTGTTGGGTTTTCAGGTACAAATTTCTCTGGACATCTGCAGATTGGGGTGTTGCCACTGTTGCAGAAACCATATGCGTGACACTGACCATAAATGTCACAGTTATCTGCTGGTACGCTAACATAGCCATCCCAATTCTGAGTTTGATTATTCCATATCGAAAGCTGTAGAACCCCATTTAGCTGCATCACAACCCTTGCAAAGATAGAGGTGTCTGCGAGCTGATACATGAAGGATATTTTCTCAGGATCGGATACAAATGTATAATTATAACCAGGACTTGGTAGCTGAGATGGTGCATTAGCAAAGCCTCTACCATTCCACGGTCCAGACCTGTAGCGTATAATGGAACCGTTCATGACAAATGGCTGTGGGAACCCTTGAGGATTGATTACCCAACTAAACTCACCCTTGGAGGGGTCATTTGTGCTCTTCCATGACCAGAGGGAACGGCGAAAACCAGTCTGTAGTTCAATTCCAATCTTCATTCCAGGTAAAGCTGTGTCAGTGGGATAGTCAAAACTCTGCCATAGGTAATTATCAGTTGCATCTCTAACAACAAGATTGCCTGAATCCAGAAGCTGTGCTATTGGATTTTGTGCAGGTCTGGTAGCATTGGAGGACCAAACGACACGGCCAGAACCATTTATGAGAGTAAGAATTCCTTGTCTAGTAAAATTTAACATCCCATGTGTATCATTGAGTGGCCTATCTGTGTTAGCAACCCATACCACTGTCTGTGTAGAAACTTTGCTAAACCATATCCCTATGTACCGATTCCTGGATGTCCCAGGTGAAAAAAATCCCAACTCAAACTTTCCACCTGATGAAATAATGGTCTTTCCATCTGTTAAAGGTTGATCTGCATGTATGGTATCTACAGCACTAGACAGAATCCAAAACGAAAATATGGAAGACAAGAATAAATGAATGTTTATGGTTTCCATTTGTTTCTGTTTTACTAAAGAAATTTGCTGGGCTTAATTGAAAAGGATTCTTTGCTTATATCAGCAAACAGATGGAGTTCTCAATTTGTTGTTTGCTTATAAGTGTGGGGTCTTTGACAGAATAGTCTTAAGTAATTACTATATGACATTTGTTAAACTTGATAATGATAGAAAGCATACTTGGTCAATGGGACTGAAATGTACTGTTCTTGCTGAGACTAAGCCCACGTTTGTTTATAGTTTTTGGGGAGAAAAATTGTTTGTTTATGTTATTTCATCAAAAAGTTTTTTTAAAAGTACCAAAAACTCAAAAAGTGCTTTTTGGGAAATTTGAAAAACTACTCACAAAACTTCAACTATTTTTTCAAGTAAATTTTATGTCCAAACACAACTTCAAGTTCCAAAAATTATTTTTCAACTCAACTCTAAAAACTCAAATTCCCAAGTTTCAACCAAATCTATCTATGTCCAAACGCTAGCTAAGTTGTCAAAGTGCATGCACTTGAAAGAATAACAAGACATGAGGGATTGGCTCATAGTTGCGTAGAAATTTTGGGTATAGCTAAGAGGAGATTAGCACGAAGCTTTGCTCCAAACTTGATTGACTTCTTTCATCATTAAATAGATCGCAATTATCTGGGGTGTGTATCTTGCAACAAATGGTAGACTTTAGCTTTCAATCCTTTCATTGTTTTTTCTTTTTCCACCTTTGACTTAAATTGTGTTAGGATAGCTGAACTAATATAAACTACTATTATTTGAAAGAAATAATAACTTACTGTAATAGAAAGCTGATTCGTTACAGAAACTCACCGAGGCAAATTCGAAGCATTGAATTCTAGACCAGGAATCTATACTAGTAATAATAGCACCAAAAATAACCTTAGAAAAAGTAGTGAACGCTTTTTGTGGATACAATAGGTACATCATATACCCTAGTTGACATCAAGTTAAATGAGTTGTACCCTCTTTAGATCATTCTGTAATATTAGAATGGTTGCCACAAGGAATAATCCAATTCAGTGAGATCGGATGTTTGAGGAAATTCCTATATGCTTTACTCAAAAGAGCCGTCTATGGGCTGTTAAAAAGCTTTGCTCTATTTGGTTGGGTATTCAAATACAAATATAAAGAAAACAAAAGGTTCAAAAACATTAATTGAATCATTACAAGGAACAAGGTATCAAAAAGGAGTATAAAGTTGATCCATTACAGTCAAAATAAAGTTAATTACTATGATAGATGAGAAACAACGAATCAGTTAACACTTAACTAAGATAACTAGAAAACAGTAGTATATATACATGTGGCCGACATAATATAACAGAAGCAAATTAAAGGCCTCTACAGGAGAATGGAAAGAGGGACAAGCAAAACCACATCCAATTCCATTAACGGCAAGAATGTTCCAAAATAGCCTCCCTGCATTAGAAGGATACAGCAATGAATTATGCTTTCTGTTCAGCCGTCAGCAAGTTGAGACTTGAGTATCCTAGTAAAGTAGCAGATGCAAAACAATCAGACCTACAACACAAAACCAAAACTCCTTGAAAACTAACAAGATTTTGTTTAGAGTGCACATCACTTTTATTTGATGGAATTGAAAACTTCCATAAATTTATATCCTGAAATCTCAATAAGATCTTAACACTATCTAAAGTTAAGATTTCGCACTTCCAAACAATTTTCCTTGAACTCAGTGCTCAACATATGCAGAAAACGACTCATGGAGATCAGTCAGCTTTTACTACCACAAAGAACTCAATCATTATGGATCAACTTTCACAAAAATAGAAGCAACACTCACTTAAACAGTCACTATCCATGTTATTAGATACATCTTGGAAATATGATAATTACTTTTTATGAAGACACGAGGTTATTCTCTGCATAGATTGCTGAACAGTTGCCCACCAAAAGCATGCACTATATGAAGATGATTATGAACAGAGTAATTTAGCTACTTCATCCCCAGTAAAGAACAAAAAAGCAAAGCAGAGAATAATTAACTACATTATTGGCCTACAGGACTATGATTCTCAAGAAATTATGGCAAAAGGTACATTAAGAACACAAATTAGCTACTGATCCACGTGAAGACACCAGACTATCAAAGGATCTGGTTAAGCAGGACTTTTTACATACCTAGAAGAATCACTTCAAAAATGATGGTAGCATACCCAGATTATAATTGCCATTCAATGGGAGGTATTCCCATCTTCTCCAAAAGTTGGTTTGTCTGTGAAAAGTGCCTGCACAAGTAATCACCAATTGAAGGCAAGAAAACCAGTTTGAGGTTTGCTTCTAGCAATTCGAGCACGAAACTTCATAAGGTGAACACAACTAAATATGCCACATTATGATCCCCTACAGAGGACATAAGTTGTGGAAATTTTTTATATCTGCAAAATGAGCAGCCGAAAAGGAAAAAGAGGGGCAAAGGCCGGTATTTATACTCCAGTTACTACAATGTATCAGTCAACAATTTTATTTATTTCATAAAGAACGTATCAAACAACAACTAAAAGAAAAACTAAGGCACGCTTGGATGTTAAAGCATGTCATTTCAGAAACTGTAGAAAATTACATCTCAAGTTAGAAGATGGCATCTCCTCAAGCATGAGTAGATGATTGGAGGTTGGGCATAGTGACACCATATCCAATTGTACTCTAGCAAAAGAAATTCCATTCAATCACACTACTATTTCTGGGCATCGTCTTGCCTGCCCCATGCAAACAAGACCATAAGCTGATCCAGAATCTTTTTCTTACTGAACAAAGAATAATCAGAAGGAAGTGAGGCAGGAGGAAGCAATCACAACTCACAACACATTCACGGTCGACTGAAGGAAATAACCTAATTCACAAGTTCATTCTGCTACTGATTCCCTGATTTTCTATGTGGTTGTGTGTTTGGGTTGGGTGGGAGGAGAGTTTGAAACTTCTGAAGAAACCAGGCCATGAAACAAATTAAAGGCTGAATGGTTGCTCTTATGCATCATTCACGTTGTAAATCCCTCCCCCTTCCGTGAGCATATTTATTATTACATGATACAACCCATAAAAGTAAATAGGGTAAAAGGACATGAAGATACATGACGAGAAATTTAGAGCATGAATATTTACGCAACAGTAACAAGCGAACTTGTATAACTGTAACATGACTACAGCACTTAAATCTATAAAGCATGAACTGCTTAAGAGAAAGTTCAGTTAAAATGAGTGTCTGTTGTCAAGGAAACACACCGACATCCAAAGAAGCCTCTGTTTGCAGACAAACCAGAAGGGTGTGCTGATTTGAGAACATGGTGCTTCGTCTCATCCACTAACCTGTAAACAAAAGGTTATCAGAAGGGAAAAGGAATAGTTTTCTTTGAAACTCTTCTGCACAACTTTGGGCCTTCTTATAGGAAATAAACGATCATTTGAAGAATCTTCATTAGATATACATAATAAATTACCTGAATAAATAACGTTAAATTTATCAGAGTAAAAATGAAATATCAATACCTAACATCTAAAGTTGTACTAACCAATCAAAAAAAAACATCTAAAGTTGTACTAGGGATTACTCAATGTGATGTCCCCTCAACTAGATTGCAGGTAACCTGCCGCAACTGTTATTTCTAAGATATGGAAAGGAAAAATTGGAAATAATTATTGGGAGTGGAAGTGAAGTAGGTTCGTTAATCCTGTGTTGATGGATCGAAAGGAAAACTAAAGAGAAGAAGACAAAACAAAATAGAAAATTTGCAACTCATGTAGGCTAAGGATGAAGAACCACGTTTTTTAAATTTTGAGCAGGTTAAAGGAAAAATATGCTAGATTACTTACAAATGCAACATGGTCATTCTCTTCAAAAAGTATGACCTGAAGTAAACACCAGTTCTGATGATATTGTCGTGCACCTTGTCTATAGATTGCCTTATGCAGCTTTCACTGCACATGGCATTCTATGTTTATCTAAACGTGCGAGTTTGGGGTAAAGACTGGTGCAGAAGATGAAATGCTCGCTGAAATATTGGAGGTGCCATTCCCTTAAGGATACAAAACAAGTTTGACGCAAGGTGCAAGGCCTCAGCGATACTGAAGAATTAACATAAAGCTGTTAAATTATCCTTGGCATCACATAATTTGAGATTTGGAGTACTAACCTTGAGTGAACAATTTCAGTTATAGAACTTTGTTTTTTAATAAAGTTAATAGTTTAATTAATGTTAGGAAAACTCCATACAAGCAGTACACCAAAAAGTAGAAAAATCTACATCAAAACATGGTTCTCTACAAAAGGTAACCAAATTTTTTTTCATTTAGGATCTCATGAATGAGCCAAAATAAAACCAGACATAAGAGGCTATTCCTCAAATGTATGAAATCATTTTTAATTCTTTCAAATGCTTTCCTAGTTCCCTCCTCCCATACTACCTACATAGGATTAAAGGGGTAACCTCCCATTCCCTCGTCTTCTTTTCCAGCATCTGGATGCCCAATGCAACACATTTGCAAGTATAAAACTCTAAAAGAAAATAGATAGAAATATGCTCCACTTCTAACTTCTTTCACTGTTAAGATCCTTAGGTGCACGTAAAATTTTGTAAAATTATAAGGTAATAGACAAATGAAGTGGCTCTACTAAAAGCATCAGCAAGAAGCTGGAGCGATAGCAGTGAGATCTATTCACGGACACCTGAATGAAGTGCACTAAACATTCAAATTTGCAGACACGAATCGGGATTTCAGATCAGAATTTAACATACTAAATAGAGTAGTAGCAGGTAATTACTTGGCTTTTGCTTGGGCATAGTTTCCCCACAGAAGAAAAACAACTCCTTCTTTCTTCTGAGAAATTGTTTTGATGACAGCATCTGTAAATTGCTCCCAGCCTTTATTAGCATGAGAGTTTGCTTGATGATGCCTAACTGAAAGAACATCAGGGAAAAGAGAAGACTCAAAAAGCCAGTGTTAGCAGAAGACAAAACGCAGTATCAACACATCACTTGACTGGAAAGAAAAAGCACATAACGTGATAAAGCATTCAAGACAAAAGAGAAGGAGATTGAAGGGAGAAAGAAGGGAACTTTTCTTTCCTCAATACATATTAGAAAGGTTAAAAATTTTAAAAAGACACATCATGTGCAAACAGCAATATTATTTTTCAAAATGATCAAAATGTAGCTGACAACATTAACTTGTCGTTTAAATTTAGGTAGATATAACAACCAAATCAAATTGAAAATCAAAAGAGACAACTATTGGCTATGTAAATTAATCAAAAGTTGGGTTGGAAATCAAATTATGATATGAGGTTCTTTTTCTTTTAACAGAAAACTATGATGTAAATGATTTGCCATATGAAGTTCCCAGCAAATTACATATTTAAGGTTACAATTTACGATGTAAATTATTGTCACTTGAGACTATCACACATGTGTAGTATCACATGGAAACTTTCTTGGTGTGCTTGTAAACGCAATGTTAGGCATAGCAACCCAAGTAAGAAGATAGATGAATATTTTGATGGAACTTGTACAAAGATAAACTATTTACAAAGAGATGCACCTATACGCCATCTCATCCTAACAACTTACAATTGATTGCTCATATGGTCACTTAACTATTAAATGATGTAATAAAGTCACTTTTCTTTATTTTATATTAGAAAAGTCACTCAACTATTGAAAATTAATTAACAAAGTCACTTTTTTTTATGTTGTAAAATAAAATCACTTTATTAATGCTATATCACACTAAATATACTCTTAGCCAGAAAATGTATCTCCGGTAACAATTTAATGACGTGGCACACAATGTTTGAAGTTAAATAATAGAAAGGAAAAAAAAAATCATAAAACCCAAAACCATCAGACTATCCGATCCATGAAACCAATCCCCCTTGCACAGAAAAAGTTATTGTGTGTTTGGAAAAGGATGGACTAATATTCTTGACAATTCATGTGTTTCTGGGAAATTGGCAAAATCCCACACGCACCCGGCATCATTTTTAGCGAGTGCGAGCAACATAGGAGTAAAGTATAAAACCATTGGGACACAGATAGCTTACCTGTAAGAACAGCATTGAGAAGAAGAACACCCTATAAAGCAAAGTGGTATATGTCAGGACATTACTTAAAGGACAAAAAGAAATGAATCCTGTAATGGTGCTGTCATACAACTAATACAGAGCACATCTAGCAGTTGGAGGCATATTTTGGCTCTTCGATCAAGGTTTACGTATTTATTTTTCTTCATGTGATTAAACAGGCAGCATCAGTTTCATCTAACAGAAATTTAACATTGACTATGAGCAACTCAATTTCCTGCCTAAGCTAAGTGTGCTCCCCTTGTTACCTTAACAAGAAGCAAGCCCACTATCATGTAAGCAAGCAGAAACATCTTCAAAATCTACATTGATGAAACGAAATATATCTTCCTAATACAAGCGCTACAGGTAGTGTATGTTGAGAATTTCTATGATATACATCTATAAACTGCTGTTTAGCAATAAATATACCACCATTGCTTGTAAACCTGGGTGTAACATGTACAGTATTGCCATAGTTTACTACAATTCACAAGTTGCAGACTTCAAGTTACTTATCAAAATGGAAAAGTAATGACAGTTTAAAGATTTTAAATCGCCATATCGTTTATCAAATAAGATTCCTATTATCAATTTTATCCGAGTTAGGCTCCATTGCTGTTGCACTAACATGTAAGAAACCACAGGATCACCGTGTAATCGATAGTTGGCCCCAAACTTAAATAAATGACAAGCGTTGATAAAGAACAAATCAAGGATCCTTGATTAGTTTAGGTTGAAATTTAAAGTCAAATCATTTGCAGCTTGTTACACAGTTAATACGAAGCGTAAAGATCTCATCAGTAGCCAAATTAAGTTTAAGTGAAGAAAACCAGCATTAATATCATGCACTCACTTTTAACTTAACATCAATATTAATTTTGATGATTGCTACCGAAAGAGACCAGCGTGGATAGTGGTTGAAATGATTATAATGCTTCAGAAAGCAAGTCATGTGTGTGTTTAATATGCCAAAAGATTGCCGGAGTGCAAAGGAAAATGGAAAATTTAACAACTCCTTGCTCAAAACTACAGTGCAGAGAAAAATTGACATAATATGACACCCATACAAAGTAGATGAAAATTTCCACCAAGAAGTTCAGAAGCACCTGTACAGCCCATTGTTCCAGATTTCCATGAAGTGGTATTGAACAGCCTAAATCTTGCTTAATTTCTTTATATATGTTCTGCAGACTTGAAGGGACTTTTACTCCCCTAGGCACCGAGAATGAGAGTCCCATTGCCTGACCTGGTCCATGATACGGATCCTGAAGTCACATTGAAAGAGGATCATGCTTTGCCTGTTTTCTTTTTACCATACGACAGTATAACTGTCCAACTTACTACTTCTAAAGACGAAAAAGGGGATTTCCACTACGGGATAGACGACAGAAGGTTACAAGGTTAGAAAAATGCTTCCAGCAAAGGCAAAAATATCTCCAAATATCATTATAGCTTCATTACCAAATTCTTAAAAATGATTTCTGAGAACTACGAATACCAGATTGATCTCCTGAAGAAGATATGCAAAGAGAAGTAAAGCATCTTCGGTATTTACTTTATTATCACGGGATTTTTTGTATTTTATATGGTAACAAAGCATAAATCAAGGAACTCAGCTCCATATGGTTGCATTACAGAACTAAGGAACTAATCACAGCAGCTGCACATGCTTTGTGATTTTCTAGCGTCTTGTTTCTGCGTAGAGTTGCAAAGTTTCCGTTTAATCAAAAAGCATTACACAGATTATAATTCATCGGGGCATACTGTTAGTAACAAACTAATGGTTACCTCAAAACAGAAACTGTACCTGCCCAATGATCACAGCTTTAACCCTGTCAAATGAAGTAGTATTAAGAGCATTAAAAATCAGGTGTTGTGGAGGATATATTGAGACGCCGCTGCTAATTTCCTTTTCCACAAATCTGCACAAGTTGTTTGCATACGGCTTATGGAGTTCCCCCGGTAGTGCTTCCAACCATGTCTCCTCAACCAACAGCTCCTCCAATTTCACAAACCGAACGCCCTCACCTAAGAATCAGTATAACAAGAAATGTTTTTCAATGCTGATACAGAATTAAGCACTTTAACCAAAAGGAAGAATATGAATCAGAAAATAGAACAATCCAATAAAATAACTTATTTTGTCAATTTAAGTCATCCAAAAAAATCATTTATTAAAAATGTCAACACAAATTCATGTTCAAATATCATATTTTTAAATAAGATACTCCAACCCACTCGGTTTGCTTGTCAACTTATAATTAAATGATAATATAAAGTAGTCAAAAAATTTCTTAAAATTATGTTGCCTTCTTACTAAATGTTTGTTTTAAAATAGGGGGTGAAGAAATATGTGGCCCTTGAAACCTCTTTTTTTTTTTTGTTTCCCATCCGGTGTCTAGTCCTTGAAACCTTTTACGGAAATGAAAATGCATCAAAATTTTCCATTTAAATGTAAAAAATCCAAAAAGAAAGTAAGCATTTCTGAACAGTTCAAGTAAGCATTTCCTTGAGCCGAGAGTCTATCGGATACAGTCTTTCCCTCTCCAACTTGGTGGGGGTAAGGACATAGGCGGACCTAGGTGGTGTGATGGGGTATCAATTGATACCCCTTCGCCGGAAAATTACATGGTACAAGTAGGTAAAAAAATTATTTTTATGTAGATATATCATATATTGAGTACCCTTAATTTTATTTATATGTTTAATTATTTAAATTTTGATACCCCTTAGTGAAAATTCTGGTTCCGCCACTGGGTAAGGACTGTGTACATCTCACCATCCCCAGACCCCACTTGTGGGATTACAACTAGATATGTTGTTGTTGTTAGTAAAGAGAAAATCAAAACAACAGCATATTCAGTAACAAACTTAGTGGAGTAAATATGATATATAAAGAAAAGTAAAAGTTAAAAAAACAGACCATTCAATTTATCAGAACATAATTTAAGGTTCCTTTTGGCCTTAGCAAGTGACTTGCTGAACTCCATTCTCGATATTTGTTCCGGCGTTAGGTTTGTTACATCTTTAGAGTCTTCTGTTGAAGAAGAAATGAACTTCTCCGGCGAAGAGGAGACTCGTTTCAGGCGTTTAGCAGCGGGTTGTTTGAACAGATCCATTAGGGTTTTCGAAGATGAAGAGGAAGCCATGTTTGATACCAGAGAATGGCGCCTAATATCACCGAGTCAATGAATTTTCTGGCGGGAATAAAATACGAGGATCCTTGCAACTTGAGAAAATGACACAAAAAGGGAAGTGTGGAATGGAAAAAATGGTCCTTTCATTTATTTTTCTTTTCTTTTCTCTTAAATGGGTGATTAAGTTTAAGTGGGGGGTGGTTAGACTCTTTTAAAAATTGTGGGGCAAAACTAAAACACCCAAAACTTACAAACTTACTCACCACTCCACTACCTACCCTACTATCCCAACTACTGATTTTTCAAAAATCAAAAACCCAAATATCCCCAAACATTTCCCAAAGAATCCCAAACATCTCTCTCTTCAAACACGATCCGTTTTCAACCCGTTTTCGACCCGGCTTTTTTTCTCAAAATCAGAGTGTCAAAACTCATCGATTGTCACCGAATCTCTATTGTAAGTCTCCTCCGACACCAACATTGTAGTTTTCTTCATTTATTTTCATTATTTTACCAATTTTTTGATCCACTTTTGTTGTTAAGAAAAAACCGTAGAATTTTGTTTTAAAAGTTATGGTTGTTTATGATTCTGTCTGGGTCGGTTTGGGACGAGGAAATGATGAAGTTTTGACTGAATTTTTTGTGTAGTTGCCGGTGATATGGTTAAACAAAATCCGTTTGTTTCAAACATCCCGTAAGATGTTTGAAACATCTGTGTTGTGTTTGGCCATATCACCGGATGTTTAGCCAGAGATGATTTAAACATCAATAGAGATGTTTAAACATCATCCCCTGTAGAATACAAACATTAAGCGTGATGTTTAAACATTACTCATGATGTTTGAACTGCATTTTTCAGTAACACATATGGATAAGGCATTTAGAATATTCTTAAAACTTGCGAAGAGTGGTAATAACAAGCCTAATGTACACAATCATGATAGTTGTATATGTTGAATAGGAAATGGGCCTCAAGTTTTTTGCACCATATTTTGTTCTTATAAATATGGGAAATACGTGCAAAGAAACTTATTTGTTATTTGTGTATATAGGCAACATGCCCCCCAAAAAAAGGCAACTGGTAAAGGCTACGGGTGCTGCTGCTGAGAAGGTCCAGAAGACCACAACCAAAGCCACAAACAGGCAAATTCCCTTGGAATCTGAAAGTGAATCTCCTCGTGCAAAAAGACAAAGAAGCAGGGCAGTACCGGATCTTTTACAGGTCCCTTTCGAGAGCCCAAACGCTAGTCGTGCTAGTCGTGCTAGTCGGGATCTTAGCAAAAATCAACATGAAGAGGAACAACAAAGATCAAGAAGTAGTGAAGAAGGTACAGATGATGCAGAAGCAGAGCCAAGTAATGAACAAAGGGGAGAAAGTAGTGTTATGCCTCAAGTTAGAGTTAGTGAGCCAAGGGAAGGGAAGGAAGAACAAAAGTTGTTCATGATTTGCCTGCAACAACAGAAGAAACAACAGAAGCAACAACACAAGCAACAACACAAGCAACAGCAGAGGATCAATTTGTAGAGGCAATAGAACAGGAGGTAACATCGAAGCTTATGTTTACACATCTTGTATGATGTTTCAAACATATACGAATATGTTCAAACATCACTCCGAATGTTTCAAACATTTTATATTATGTTTCAAACATAATAAATGATGTTTGGATTTATTTCAAACATTATAGATTATGTTCCAAACATATTATAAGATGTTTGAAACATGTTGGGTGATGTTTAAACATCTTAACAATGTTTAACCCATGAAAATGTTTTCTTCAACGTGACTGTGTAATGATTGTTTTTCTTGTATCAATTTCAGGTGGAGTTGGCTGATGAGGTTACCCTATGCATAAGAACTGACCTGCCTGATTTGAGTCAAATGAAGACGTGGATGGAGTATAATAATGCGTTCGCAACAAAGAAGGTGACGGTCAGATCATCAATGCACTCGAAGTTGGATAAATTTCGTAAAGCTTTAAATCATTTTAATCTAATGAAAAGATTAAAGGAAAGCTGTTTCGGGCACCTAATCGATTTGCCCAATTGTGTGTTTGCTCCAAAGCTGGTTCACAACATTTTACTTCGCCGGGTTATTTGTCAGAAGAAGTTTGAGGCGTGGTTTAAATTCCATGATCTGCCTCTTCGTTTTGGGATGCAGGAGTTTGCCTTGATGACAAGATTGAGTTGTGCCCCACCTCCCCCTGATGATTTCATGGATGAAGCCCGTAGCAAGGGGAAAGATTTGTGGGATTTAGTTTCAAGGAAGGGCAAGAAGGCTGCAAGTAGTGATTATATTTTGGAACTGATAGAGAGTGAAGACCTGGTGAAGGATGATGACATAAAGTTTAGTTTATGTTTGTGTTGGTTCGAGCACCAAGTGTTGTGTTCAAAGGACACTAACAGTGGTATTGAGGAATAGGTGGTTTGTCTCGCGAGCACCCCTGAATACTTTTACAAGTACCCATGGGGATGAAAAAGCTTCGACTTGACTGTGTTTTACATCCTGAAAGATTTTACAAGCTGGAAGGCTCCTGAGAATAGCTACACACTGTATGGATTTCCATGGGCTTTCATGGCATGGGCGTTAGAGGCTGTTCCGGCACTTAGGCTAAGGGAATATCCTTAAAGAGAAGACAATACCACGGATGAAACGTTGGTTGGGGGATAAGGTAGAAAAGGACTCAGATGCAGTGTTCCAGCATGTTGACATCCAGGTAGGATTTCTTTTACTCCCCAGTTCTTTCACATTCAACACTGCATTATTTGTGTAAACATTAGTAGTGATGTTTAAACATTAAACAAAATGTTTAAACATTATACTAAATGTTTAAACACTTGTACTGATGTTTAAATGTTACAATAAATGCTCAAACATTAGTAGTGATGTTTAAACATTACACGAAATGTTTAAACTTTAGTCGTGATGTTTAAACACTGGTACTGATGTTTAATTGTTACAATAAATGCTTAAGCATTATTAGTGATGTTTAAACATTAGTCGTGATGTTTAAACACTAGTACTGATGTTTAAATATTACAATAAATGCTTAAACATTAGTTTTAACATTTGTGGTTATTTTATTGCAGGAGGTGCACTCTTACCTCGTACCCACACCCAAAGAGTTGAGGGATGTGCTCCATGACTTTGTGCCATTTGAGGATGTAGAGGACGTGGTGATTGATGGCTTGATGCGGCAGTTGGATAGGGTGACAATGTTGAGGAAACAAGCTGTTGTTCCTAACACCCCTCTAGAACATGTTGTGCTAAGTCGTGGTGCAATGTTGACGGGATACAGTGGGGGCAAGGGTGCTGATCTTTTTGGAGTAAGTGGAAGAGAGTACACTGGAATTGCTGGGGATCTTTTTGGATATGCTAGAAGGAAGGATGAGGGTAGAGGAAGAGTTATTGGAAGAGAAGAAGATGGCAGCAGTAGAGGACCTGCTAGAAGAAAAGAAGATGGTGGCAGTACTAGAGGAGGAGTTGTGAGGAGAGAAGAAGCAGTTGTGGGTACGTCGATTGGAGAGTGCACTTGCAAATGCTTAAAGTGCAAGGAGGACACTGATAAATTGTTGTTGAAGGTTGGTGGGATTGAGACTATGTTAGAGCAGTTGAAGGAAATGATGAAAACCCAGGTGCCCAAGAGAATAGGTTTGAGAAGCATCTTCCCTAGTAGAGTTCTGAAATCCCCATTTACTGCTTCAGGAAGAAAGGGGAAGAAGAAGATAGTGAGGGGGGAGATTGATATTTACAAGGCTGTGGATAAGAAGAGCAAAGATGCATTGGATGCCTTCTTGGCAGAGAAGAAAAATGAAAAAGGTCCACTTTTTCTTGGGCATGAGTACAATTACAAGGATCTGGAAGAAATCATTAGAATGGAAAGCAGTTTGAAGGAAAAAGTACACGCAATTCACCCTAATTCTTTTTTCTTAGTGAATATATCAGATCAGATATGTTAAACATGGATTGGAATGTGCAAACATAACAAGCAGTGTTTAAACATCACAAATAACTTATGATATGTTTAAACATAATACAGAATGTGTAAACATATTAGTTAATGTTTATACATTACGCATATATGTTTATATAATGTTAAACATCATACGATGTTGCAACATATCACAATATGTTTAAACATTATGTCTGGTGTTTAAACATTTCCCCTGATGTTGACATGTTCTGCCTGTTCTTTATGTGTTTTCTTTTTCCTTTTTTTTTTCCTTTTCTGCAGCATGTTGAGGAAATCATGAGCCTGATGAGACTTAAAAAGAATGCCCACTCCAGTTCTATCTCAAATCCGATGTCATTTTGGATTTGAATTTCTCTAAGAAATTGGGTAAGCTTTACAAGAAGTAGCGTGTACTCGCTGATGCATTGGTTGCGCCCCTAGAAGTACAGCTTCAGACTGTTCAATTCAAGGATGACATACTGGACTATGCACAAGGTAAGCAGCCGAACCCAGGGGGTGTGAAGTGGGCTGGGGTGAAGAGGATTTTATGTCTTATGAAATTGAAAGGTGTTCATTTTGTCACTGTGGAGTTCCTTGTGGAGGAAGGTAAGATAAGGGTATACGACTCCTTGTACAGTGACAACACTGATGATGAATTTGACACACTGATCAAGCTCACCACTTCCCTTTTCCCCATTTTCATCAGACAGTGCGAGATGTTCCAAAGTTTGCCGGAGGATATCCTGAACAAAAAATTGTGGCCATATGAACGTGTGAAAGACCTCCCGACAAACAACACTCGTACTGCATCAGGTGCTTATGCCCTTGCCTTCATTGAACACCTTCTTACAAAGACTCCCTGGGACAAGCTCTGTGATAACACCATGGTGGATTTTAGGGTAAAATGGGTTGTGGACATATTTTGTGGGAAGATGGTACCATAGTTTGATAAGTTATAGTTGGACAATTAAGTATTTATTGGCATGTAAGGATAATTAAGTATTTATTTTGGCTTGTTTTCTTAATTTTATGTTATGTTATGTTATGTTTTGTTGGTCGTCATGTAAGGATAATTATATGTTTTATGTAAATACTTTGGTTGTGTGCATTGTACAGATCTCACTGATTTAAGAAACATCGTGTGGATATTTAAACATTTCATCATATGTGTAAACATACTTGACTATGTTGAAACATAATTCAGATGTTTAAATTATTAATTGGAATATGCTGAAACATCATCCAAATGTCTAAACATGTCAATATATGTGTAAACATCTTATCTAAATGTTTAAATATTTGAAACATTTATACAGAAGTTCCAGGTTGCAATATCTTCACGGACATATTCGATTTCAGTGGTCCTTGGCATTCTACGATCACGTTCTGGTGCTCTTGGTGGCGTTCCTCGGCGAGGCATCTTTGTTGTTGTTAAAGTTGTTGCTTGCTGCAGATTCAAATGCTTTCTAATAGTGTGATTTGTGTTGTTTTCTTCAGATTTTGTTTGGGCTGGATGGAAGTGATTATGGAACATATATATAGGCTAAATTTGGTGCCTTTTCGGTTGCATATGTGATGGTTACAGGAGGTGCCTATTCATATGTAGTTGTGTATATGCCTATTCACATCCACCCCTTCATAAATTCAAACGCACCCATTCATAACCCCACGTACACCCCTTCATCTTTTCTCTTTTACACAATAGAATAACTGCATACTTAATCATGGTTGCATACTTGCAAAAAAATGTGTATTATACGTCTCATAACTCAACATATGGTTGCATACTTGCAAAAAAATAGATTGCTTCATCCAAAATTATGTTTAAACATATAGTCATATGTTTCAAACATCTGTCATGATGTTTAAGCTTAAGCTTAAGCTTTCAATAAGAATGAGTTCAATTATCAATATATACTTACTTTAAAGTATTTTTTTTACTGTTTTGACTCCTAAACCCTTCAATTGTCGATGAAAACTTAGATTAACTCTAATCCCTTGATAGGTCACTCCAAACTCTTTTGTTAATGTTCATCTACATGAGTGAACAAGTTAAAATAGAGTTCTCACTCTAATTTTGTTCAAAATCATTCACATGCACATAGGAACGACTAATTATTGGAGTTTAAACAACCAATATGTCCACCTTTCAATAAAAATACATGTAAACGCTTAGTTGTTGGTGTTATCACTCATAACACTAACACCTTTCACTCAAACACCTCCATCTTGATTGATAGAAACACCAATCATCAGTGTTATCATTTCAAACACCTTCAATATCGATGGAATTATACTTTGTATACTTAATCATTAAGTTTATCGTTCAAAATGTGTAATTATACGTCTCATAACTCAACATATGGTTGCATATTTGCAAAAAAATAGATTGCTTCATCCAAAAATAGCATGATATGTTTAAACATTTGATAAAATGTTTAAACATATGTTCATATGTTTCAAACATCTTCTACGATGTTTAAACATACCATCAAATGTTTGAAACATCTCGTACGATGTGCAACATCTTACGAAATATTAAACATCAGAGGGTGATGTTTTGTATATTTGGCAGAATCTTAAACATTTGTCATGATGTTTAAACATCACGTGTGATGTTTAAACATATCATGTTATGTTTAAACATCCCATGTGATGTTTAAACATAACATGATAATGTTTAAACATAACACATTATGTTTAAGTAAATTAGTGAGATCTTAAACATAACGAAATATGTTTAAACATCGTGTTAAATGTTTAAGATTCCGCCTGGTTGTTAAACATTGCAAGTACTATACTAAAATGAGAAGACGCAGTTGTAAAAAAGAGACTAAACGACTAAATTAAATAATAGTAGAGTTTACGACGTACGGATATAAAGTTTACAACATAATAATACGTTACATGATATAAAGTTTACATGATATAAAGTTTACAACATAATAATATGTTAAATACGGAAACTAAGGTAATATATAACAACTTAAAATATATCATAAACTTCATACGCCTTCAATCTCCAGGTCCAGTTCATCCAAAATTTGTGTAATTATTTGCATGACCCTTCGGTGATCCCTCGCGTGCTGTACCTTAAACGCCATAAATCTGCTCGTACTGTTTCTATGGCTCGATTCATCTCTGCCATGTCGTCTTTTAGAATTGCAACTTCCCAATTTATATCGCCTCGTCGTTCTGTTTGTGGCGCATTCTGTATTGGTTGGTTGTGACGTGATGCCTGATCACTATTGCCAACCTGCAAGGGGTCGTTTGATCCTGCTTCAGATATATTTATGTTGTTGAAGTTGTTGGTGATGGAAAATTCACATATACTGTTGGTGCATATAGTGTTGGGTATTTATAGGATGTCAATGTGGTTTTTAAAAGTCACCGTTTATACTTTAAGAGGCACTTTGTGGAATGAATATGTCTTTTCAGTGCAGTCGTGCAGTTTTGAATGTGTCTTTTCAGTGCAGTCGTGAAGTTTTGAAATGTGTCTTTTCAGGAGAACCCGTCTTTTCAGTGTAGACGTGCAGTTTTTCACAGTTACTGTGAAACATCCGTTGTGATGTTTAAACATCCAGTGGGATGTTTAATATATTAGGTGGAATCTCAAACATTTCATAATATGTTTACACATTACACGTGATGTTGAAACATATTAACTTATGTTTAAACATTCGATCTAATGTGTATACATCTCCACTGATGTTTAAACATAGTTCAAGATGTTTAAACATTTTGTTATATGTTTA
The DNA here is from genome assembly GCA_037355625.1 of Petunia x hybrida. NCBI lineage: Eukaryota > Viridiplantae > Streptophyta > Magnoliopsida > Solanales > Solanaceae > Petunia > Petunia x hybrida. The sequence continues at coordinate 27,560,737 of JBBBVM010000041.1, forward strand.
AACATTGTGCAAGATGTTTGGAACAGACTCAAGTGCGATCAAACATTTTATATGGAACAAGGAAGCAGGCAAAGCATGAGAAAACAAGACACACCTTAATAACTTAATACGAACATAAATAAAGGATTGTCTAAATAGAGATTACATATTAAATGATTGTCTAAAAAGAAGTTCAGAAATTCAACAACAAACACCCAAATAAAAGGATTGTTCAAAGCAGCAGCTAAACACTTGTGGGATCGTTTTGACTTGGTCTTGTAACTGTTGGGCAGGTAGTTTTTTTGTGGCCAAGCTTTTTGCAAATCTCGCATTTGTTTCTCCTCTTTTTGAATCGCTCCCCAACGGATGGAATTCTCTTCATCCTCCTTCTTCCACGGCCAAGTTTCAAGTAAGGGCTAGGTAATTTCCATTCCTTCAGCTCATGAGGATAGTCTTGCCAAGATTGTTCATCCGGAACTGGATAGATTGATTCGGCATATGCAAGCAAGTAGGAATCTACATAATAATATGGCGACGTGTATTCATAGATTTTCCTCCCAAACTCATCTGGATACTTCAACCTCATAGCTGCCATAGCATGTGGACAAGGTATCTTGTCCAAATCAAACCGCTTGCAAGTACATGTCCTGTTGTGTAGGTCCACCTCATAAGTCATATTTGTTGGACCTCCTCCTTTAACTTTGAAAAAACAGGTATTCACTTGATGCACCAAAAGCTTGCTGCCCAATAAATTGTTGGCTGTTATCACCTCCTCAATTAAAGGGACACAAGTGTTCGAACTGTACAAAAATTCCATGCGCCTCTGAAGAAACTTTTCAGCATAGTTCTCGCTTATAGCATTGAAAAGCGCATCAATTGGAAATTCTTTGTGATTCCTGAACATTGAGTTAACCGACTCGGCAATATTTGTGGTCATCACATTGAACCTACAATATTAACAAACAATAAACAGGAAATGCAGTCACACATACTGGAACATTCGTTAATATGTTTAAACATCCAACACTATGTTTCAAACATCAACAATAATGTTTCAAACATCTAAGTATATGTTTGGTGTAATTCAGGTACCTTTTTCCAGGGAAGTGTGCTCTGCTCCACTTCTCAACCCCAAGATCAACCAGGTAGTTGGATACCCTCGGGTCAATTTCTTCAATTTCTTTCAAATGCTTATCAAACTGAGCAACCGTATACGCCTCCGCTGCGGTAATGTACTTACCAATTAAATCTCCACAATGAAAAGTCATGCGGAGGTTCTCACCAAGGTGCCTCATGCAATAACCATAGTTAGCAAATGGGAAAACCTTACAAACAGCTTTTTCAATGCTTCTGTGCCTGTCGGAGATAATGCACAATTCATCATCGTCAGGGACTATTCCGACCAATTGCTCAAAAAAGAATTTGTAGGCGGCATCGCACTCTTTGTCAACTACACAAAATGCAAGAGGAAAGATGTGATTTTGAGCATCCTGACCGACAGCGGACAACAACACTCCACCATATGGACCCGTCAAAAAAGTGCCATCAACAGCCAGCACTTTTCTAATAGTCTTAAACCCCCTGATCCACAAACCGTAAGAAACAAAAAAATACAGAAACCTCCCTTGTTCATCAAGCTGTAATGTTGTCTTGCTTCCTTCATTTGACTGCCGAATTAGCTGTATGCATCAAGAATGGCATAGCCATGTTCGGGTGACCCCCTTTCCAAACACTTTGCAATGTTGCTGCCCTTGAGACACTTCCAATAGCTTATTTTGCAACCCAACTCTGCTAGAACTGCATCCTTGATTTCTTTGGTGGATGGTGCTTTTCCATCATGAAATCTGTTCTTCATGTACTCTCCAACAACATTGCACGTGGCGTGTGGATGATGGCTTTTAGAATGCTCAGAACCACAAGTGTGCTGGCTGTTGTAGACAGTGATATAAAACATGTCACAGCGCTTGTACTTCATGGCTCGAATCCACCAGTGGCAATTCTTGTCCACACATCTAGCACAAAATTCATTCTTCTTATTCTTCACATACTGAAAATAGAAAGACACTCTCACTGCAGCAAGCTTCAACAACACAACCAACTCGCGCTTGTTCGTGAATGTTTGCCCTGTGTAGAAACCAGTTCCGTCCGGCCGAGTGTGGCTGCCTTGTGATGGTATTGAATCAGGAAACTGTACCTCATTATCTTCTTGGATTTCTTTTGCTTCTTCATCTTCTTCCTTCTCAGCCACATTCATATTTAATGAAGCCTCCTCTGCAATGTCATCCAACCCATTATTTTGTTCATTAGAATTTTCAGTCCGAGGAACCACATTTACACGTAAAGTGGGCCTAGCACCAGATGCATCCACATCAGCCATAAAAAGAGAGACATCAATGTCATTCCTAATGTGAGAGGGTGCAGTCTTTTGCTTTACAATGCTCAACAAGTACGTAATAGATAGATCCCTCGGATCATCAAGAATTCCCCAACTTTGAATGATTTTTTCAACCAGCTCATTATAAGTAACTTGCTTACTAACAAGAATAGGTCTACTCTCTTTCACAACGGGAAAACTTTAGCTTTCTCCACCCATTCGCCGAGATAATCAACTACCAATAATACGGGCCCCATTATTTGTCCTGAAGATGCAAAAAGGGTCTAAATTAGATCCTTATAGCATAAATTTCATAATACAATTGTTTATAGAAGCCATATTCACAAAAAATGAAAGGTACTGCTTCAAACATTCTGTAAAAAAATTTACAGTGTTTACACATCGATACAAATGTTTAAACATTTTTTTAGATGTTTAAACATCATGCATGATGTTTGAATATCATTCAGGATTACTAAACATCATTGAGGTTGTTTAAACATCAGTTAAAATGTTTAAACATTTGGACTTATGTTTAAACATCATGCATGATGTTTGAATATCATTCAAGATTACTAAACATCATTGAGAATGTTTAAACATACGCTCATATGTTTAAACATTTGCATTTATGTTTAAACATCCTCAATGATGTTTAGTAATCCTGATTTATATTCAAACATCATGCATGATGTTTAAACATAAGTCCAAATGTTTAATGGTTTAAACATACGCTCAGCATTAGCACATATATTTAAACATATGATACGATGTGCACAAAAACATCAACGAGATGTTTAAACATCTCTCGTCGACGGATGTTTGACCAGCAACCAAACCCAGTTCTTCAAAATTGTCAATCCGGTAGCTTTTAGCTTCAAATCAAATTTCTCGACTATAAAGTTAAAGAACACTTACAAGAGACCATATGTGGCTGAAAATCTAAGGCGATTAGTTGAGATTCGTGTTGTTAATGGCTGAGCAAATTTTGACAATTCTCATTTTTTTTTTTTTGGAACAAATCTTTTGCAAATACACAATATACTTGGAAATAGTTGTTGAATCTACTTTGGGGAGCTGATAGTGAACCAAAAAATAAAAAAAAAAGGCCGAAAACTCGCCGAAATCGGCGGAGCAGTGATGGGGGTGGTGGGGGATGGGGGGGGGGGAGCTATTGGGTGGGAATTTTTTTTGCCATTTTGGGGGGGGGGGGGGGGTAAAATGAGGGTTTATTAGAGGGTGCAAAGTGTAAACTTAAAAACTTGAGGGTTAAGTTTGCATACATCTTTTACCCAATTAACAATAATCCTAATGGAGGACCCTATACCTATTTTTTAAAACTTGAGGCCCTTTTCATTATTAAAAGACTTGCTTGGGACCTTTTTTTAAACTTACCCTTGCAACTTGCAAAGATTTCTTGTGTTGGTAAAAGTTTCAAAATAAATATCTCCAGAGATTTTGCATATAACTAAACAAAAAAATTGTAATAATTCATACAATAACTACTTGGTAAAAATTTCGCCCAGAGGCCACTTTAATACCGGTATTTAGTTTGAGGCCACTATTTTTATTGGTCTTACACTAGAGGCCACTTTTGGGCCTTTACTAAAGAAAAATTATCTTAAGTTCTGTTCATTGACTGAAGTTCAGTCCATACGGCAGATGGAACTTCAGTCCATAGGGCCCTGGACTGAAGTTCCATCTTTAAGGACTGAACTTCAGTCCATATAGCCCTGGACTAAAGTTCCATCGTTAAGGACTGGACTAGACTGAACTTGAGTCAACATGGCCCTGGACTGAAGTTCTATCTTTAAGGATTGAACTTCAATCCATATGGCCCTGGACTGAAGTTCAATCTTTAAGGACCGAACTTCAGTCAACATAGCCCTAGACTGAAGTTCTGTTTTTAAGGACTGAACTTCAATCCGGCCTCTGGACTGAAGTTCTATCTTTTAAGCGAAAGTGGCCACAAACTAAATATTTTGGTATTAGTGGCCTGTGCCCAAAGACCAATGGCAAAAGTGGCCTTTCGTGCACTTTCCCCAACTACTTGTCTCTGTTTCAAAAAGGGTTTACATAATGTTTTAAGGTCATAAAGGAGGTTATTAAGGACGTTATTATTGTAAATAGGTAATTTGTGTAAATTGTAGTGTAGCTTAGACTAGTTGTGTATTGGGCCAAGCCCATTAGGAATTACTTAGCCCCTAAGTTAGGTCTTTTAGCTTTACTTGTATATATAGGGTTATTGATTAATGAAAAAGGTGAGAGGTTCTTCACCCCAAATTTGTGTCTTGTTTATCAATTCTAACATGGTATCAGAGCCACCGCGCTGTTGATCGGAAAAGTGATTAGTATAATAAAACTTCTCTATAAAGTGTGAAGAAAGAGTGTGGTGATGGCCGTTCGAAGGGAAGGAGCTGGTGTCACTGTTGCTAGTGTTTGTATCGACGAGAGGAATGGTCCACGGTGAACGAGGTCATCATGTTACAAGGAGTTCGATGTTGAAAAGTCAAGATTGTTTCAGACAATCTTGAGTGCTCTTAAGAAGACAAGTTTCGAGGGCGAAGCCATTCCGCTACCCAAAGATGGTCCAGTAGATATGTTGAATAAACAAGTGAAAAGTGATGCTCACAGACGGAGTGATCGGGAGAGAGTTGCAGTAAATAGAGCAACATTCTCCCGGAGAGGAGTGATGAATCGATGGAGAGGGGTAATGTGTCCGAATTATGATCGTTCAGGATATAATCCAAATAATTGCTATGAGGTTATCAGATATCCAAAATGGTAGAAATTTGTCTCACGAAATGAGAATGGGACTTGTGATCGAGTTACGGTGTCGTCAAGCTGTTGTGCAGAGACACAAGTAAACATGGCTCGTTCGGTGAATGAAGTTGGATTCGGACACTCTAGTGTGTCAGGATTGAGTAGTGAACAATTGTAGGTGTTGGTGAGTTTGTTGAATCAAAAGAAGTCGGACGCCGATCAAGTGAAAATTAAAACGACTAATGGTTCATGGATAATTGATACTGGAGCTTCGAATCATATGACCGGAGAATTGAATGTGTTGAGCGATTTACAGGATATTGTACAGTGTTCGGTGGGCTTGCCTAACGGAAGCAGTACCATGGCTATGAAGGAAGGATCAACCCAGCTTAATGAACACATGACCCTTCGAAATGTTACTTATGTGCCTAGAATGACGTGCAATTTGATTTCGGTGTCTCAGTTAATCGATCAATATGATTGTGATGTACAGTTTACTGGGGATATATGTGTTGTGAAGGATAGGAACACGGGCAAGTTGATTGGCACGGGTAAACAAACGGACGGTTTGTACTACTTTCAGTCGGTGTCATTGGTGAAGGCTATGAAAGCGGATGTGTTGGATCTGTGGCACCAACGGTTGGGACATCCCTCTATTCAGGTAACGAATTCTCTCTCAATTCAAGAAATTAGGAATTGTAGCAGCAAGAAAAATATGAAAGCCTGTGATATATGTCATCGGGCAAAGCAGATTAGGAATGTGTTTCCATTGAGCGAGAATAGAGCATCCGAGAGTTTTGAATTGATACACTTTGACTTGTGGGGTCCGTATAGAACTAAAACTTCATGTGGTGCCTCATATTTTTTAACAATTATTGATGAGTTTTCCCGAGCTGTGTGGGTATTTTTGTTGGTTGATAAGAAAGAGGTCGGAAGAGCTTTGAAAAACTTCTTTGCAATGGTCGAAAGACAATTTCATAAATATGTCAAAATTGTCCGAAGTGATAATAGGATCGAGTTTATAAGTATGAAAGCCTATTTTCGGGAACAAGGAATTCTCTTTCAAACCTCGTGTGTAGGGACACCACAACAAAATGGAAGAGTTGAAAGATAACATCAACATATTTTGAATGTAGCTCGGGAATTCCGATTTCAAGCACATTTGCCGATTGAATTTTGGGGAGAGTGTATAATGACAACCGTTTATTTGATTAATCGAACGCCTTCATCAGTGTTGAATGGGAAGACACCATATGATGTTCTGATGCATGTGACACCGAATTTCTATCACTTGAGAGTGTTCGGATGCTTGTGCTATGCACGCAATCAAGGGCGAATGCATGATAAGTTTGACAGCCGAAGTCGTCGATGTATATTTTTGGGGTATCCGAATGGGAAAAAGGCATGTAAGTTGTATGATTTGGATACCATCGAGTATTTCATGTCACGAGACATTACATTCTATGAGAACGAGTTTCCGTTTGCACCAAAGGATGGTGTGAAAGAGAGTTCGAGTCCAAGTGTTGAGACTGATCAAGTGGATGAAGTTGCTGAAGAAGAGAACAGTTCTGGAATTGGGGGGGGGGGTATTGAGATTCCCACAGTGCATGTTGTCGATGAAGCTCAAGCGGAGGATGTATTGCATCCGGAAAATGAGGGGCCGAATCAAGATAGACATGTGGAAATGGAAGTGATGGATGAAGAATTGGGCCGAGGGAAGCGAACGAAGACAGAGAGTGTTCGTTTGTGTGACTATGTAACTAATATTGTTTGAAAACAGTGTCATCGTATGTCGACCCGTGTTCGGAAATCAGACAATTCACCCGAACAACGTCATCGTGTGTCGACCTGTGTTAAAAATTAGACAGTTCACCCAAGCAGCGACATGCCTCGGGTGCGCCTTAGCTGGTGGCACATTATGTTGACTGTGATAAATTTTCGAAGAAGCATGCGTGCTTTCTTGCAGCCATAACAGAGGAACATGAACCGAGGTCATTCTCTGAAGCCGTGAAAGATGAAAAGTGGCGGACGGATATGCAACAAGAGTTGCATGCTTTGGAAATGAACAAGACTTGGGAAATCGAGCACTTGCCTCCGGGAAAAGAAGGCGCTCGGATGTCGATGGGTGTATAAGATTAAGTACAACTCTGACGATACCGTTGAGCGGTACAAAGCTAGGCCGGTGATCTTTGGTAATCATCAAGTTGATAGAATTGACTACGCGGAGACATTTGCACCGGTAGCTAAAATGGTGACTGTTCGTGTCTTCTTGGCGGTAGCTGCAACTAAGAATTGGGAATTACATCAGATGGATGTGCATAATGCTTTTCTACATGGTGATCTTCACGAGGAAGTATATATGAAGGTTCCTCCGGGGTATAAAAATGATGGGTCAGGCAAAGTGTGTCGTCTCCAAAAATCTTTGTATGGATTGAAGCAAGCTCCTCGTTGTTGGTTTGCAAAGTTATCGACAGCTCTAAAGAATTATGGTTTTCGACAATCATATTCTGATTATTCATTATTTACGATGAAGAAAGGGAATGTGCAATTGAGTGTGCTTGTGTATGTGGATGATCTAATTGTCTCCGGTAATGATCCAAAGGCAATTAGACTCTTCAAGTTGTATCTATCTGTCTGTTTTCACATGAAAGATCTCGGACGATTGAAGTATTTTTTAGGAGTTGAAGTAGCAATGGGTCCTAAAGGAATCTTCCTCTGTCAACGGAAGTATGCATTGGATATAATTTCAGAAGCTGGCTTGTTGGGTGCTCGACCGGTGGGCACACCGATGGAACAGAATCATCGGTTGGCGCTTGTACGTGGTCGATTCATGAAAAATCCAGAGAGTTATCGGAGATTGGTCAGACGCCTGATTTACCTATGCTTCACGCATCCGGATTTGTCATATAGTGTTCATATGTTGTCACAGTTTATGCAACAACCACGAGTCGAGCACTGGGATGCAGCTCTCCGAGTTGTTCGTTACTTGAAAGGGTGTCTGGGACAAGGTATTGTGATGAGTTCGAAAGGTGATCTTCGTTTGAACGGTTGGTGTGACACGTCGCTCGTTGACTGGTTGGTATGTGTCTTTAAGGGACTCACCGATATCATGGTGCACGAAGAAGCAACAAATTGTCTCACGCTCCTCACCGGAGGCAGAATACCGATCGATGACAATGACCGTGTGCGAGCTGAAATGGTTGAAAGGGCTATCGTGGAGTCTTGGAATCGAGCACCATCGTTCGATAGATCTGCAGTGTGACAGTCAGGCAGCGATATATATTGCCCGTAATCCGGTATTTCACGAACGGACGAAGCACATTGAAGTAGATTGTCATCTTGTCCGTGATGCGATTGTTGGAAAGACCATCCGTCCCGGACATGTGCCAACGGGTGCTCAATTGGCAGATATCTTTACCAAAGCACTGGGCCGAACACAATTTGATTATTTATTGAGCAAGTTGGGCATTCGAAACCCTCATGCTCCAACTTGGGGGGGGGGGGGGGTTAAAGGAGCTTATTAAGGGCGTTATTATTGTAAATAGGTTATTTGTGTAAATTGTAGTGTAGCTTAGACTAGTTGTGTATTGGGTCAAGCCCATTAGGAATTACTTAGCCCCTAAGTTAGGTCTTTTAGCTTTACTTGTATATATATGGTTATTGATTAATGAAAAAGGTGAGAGGTTCTTCACCCCAAATTTGTGTCTTGTTTATCAATTCTAACAAGTAATTTGGTAGAGAAACATATTATACGTGATTCAATAATACGATGATTAGTAATACATGAAACACGTTATATCAAAATTAATTTTTATCAGTTATTTAGTTCATCGTATTAAAAATTGCATAGAAATTGCATAATTTAGATTGTATGTTTTTAGTTTTTTAAACTAAATATACTAAATTCACTAGTATAGCTTTTTCACCCTTTGATTTACATATTTAGGAACTGTTTGGCCATATAAAATGAAATTTTTTTTTTCTTAAGTTTTTTTTTTTTTTTTAATTGAAGTTTGAAATCAGGATGAAGTTGTGTTTGTTCATCATTTTTTTTTTTTTCAAACCTTTATTCACTTTTTTCAAAATCATGAAACATGACTTTATGCCCTACAATTTCTAAAATCTGACAAAATGACCCAACACAACTAATCAATATATTGTATTGACTAATAATCTACTGACCATACGAACACCAATATAAACTTATCAAATAGCTGTAAGGAATTACATTGCAAAATTAGTTGGAAAAAAAGTGAATGTCTAGTTTTAAGTATTTATTGAAAAGTAAACTCTCAAGGATTATATAACTGTTTCATCGAACTTTTCTAATGCTTTTTTTTTTTTCTTTAATCCTTCCTCTTATTCCATTAATAAAAAGTTATGTTGTGTAAAAATCAGGGTACAACTCATCTAATTTGTATGTGCAATGGTATTTCAAGAATGGGCAATTAATATATAGCTATTCCACTCAAAGGGAAAAAGAAAAAAGAATAAGCTATTGATTTATTCTTCAAAAAAAATTCAAACAGATTGAAAGTGAATCTCTTCTTTCTTGATTTGAGGACTCTGCATTATGTGAAAAATTAGTAGAAGTGATAAATGGTTGAGTTAGACCAGTTTAAATTGTTGTAGATTTCAACATGAAACTAACCAAAAATGAGTTTTTTCTTGTTCGGTAATCGATATAATAAGGAGGGGTGATAATTTATAATTTGGGAAAAGTTTGGGCAAATTTTAGAATTTAGAAAGAGGTCAACTGTTATTTTTTCGGTCAAAAATTAGGTTGAAACAGTTTTTGGAAAAAGCTTCAATTTTTTTTTGATGAAAGTGTAATGGCCAAACAGTTTTTTAAGGAAATTTTCTTTTGAAAAAAAAGCAGCTGCTTTTTATGGCCAAATGAACACTTACACTCTGTTTGGATCATTGTTGCCTATTGTTTCGTAATGTATTGTTTTATATTGTATTGTATCGTACTGTATTATAAAAACAACGTTTGAATTGATTGTATTGTTTCCCGTTGTTTAGTAACATTGTTATTGTTTGTTTTGATTGTGTTGTACTGTAACTAATAAGTTTACTAATATACCCTTAGTTGTTCTAAATATAGATTAAGTAACAAATTTTCTTTAATATAATTTGAGACAGTTTATATTTACTAGTTTATCACCAACTATACCTTGTAAATATATTCATGCAAATTATAATGAAAATAATAAAAAAAAAGTTAATAATATTAAACATAGCAATAAGTTCACACTATTAATAATTTATATAAAATAATAAAATAAATAAATATTAGTTCTTTTGATGATGAACTTCATGGATACAAGAGAACAAATAACAAAAGTGTCATCATATATTTTGTATAAAAAAAAAAAAGAACATATAAAGTATAAGAGAGGCAGGAAACGTACAAAGTAATAAGAGAGGCAGGGAACTTACTGTATTTTGAGAAGAGGGGAGATGAGTTCAAAATAACTACTTGGGTGTTTTTAAATAAGAAAATAGGGTAGAGGGTAAAATAGGATTATAAGGTTATAATTAGGAACATGATGGGACAGTATAAAAGTGTAACAATAAAAAATCACCAAATCGGTTGTAACAAAAAGTGGGTCTTTTCATTGTTATGTAACAACGGAACTTAACAATACAATACGACGAAATTAAAGTAACAACCAAAACAAATATTGTAATCATAATAACAATACAATACAATACGTAACAATGATCCAAACAAAGTGTTAGTAGCACTACTACTAATAATAGGTGCATTGTTATTCCAAAGGTTATTCTATATAAAGTTATAATGAAAATTACGCATAAAATGATACATGTAAAGTATGGGGACTGGGTAGTCCACATAATTTAATTTCAAAGGCTTACCCTCTCCAGTCTCGCTACCCAGCTTACCATTTCCCAAATAGCAGAACAAAACTAGAAACAAAAATCCCAACTTCATTTGGATTTTGCATAAAAGGTAACAAACGCATAACCAGCAATTCTTTATTGTGCACAGTTTCGTTACAGTTACTTTTTTAAATATTTTTGTTGCTGTATTTGCTTCAATTTCCTTTCTTTTCCACACTTATTGACTCTTGTTCTATACAAACAGGGTTTTAAGTTTCCTCATATTAATCTTTCTTTTTATTTTCTGTTTTTTATTGTTGTTGTTGTTGGGTATCTTGCACTTTCATTTTTAGCTCAATAAAGGGTAGTTGATTGTTGTGGCACCCATGATAATTGAACTATAACTTATCTTGTTGCAGTTGTTTTTGTTACAAGTGTTTACGACGAAATACGAGCTGCAAGAATTGTGTTGACAACTCTCAATTCTACAATGCCACTCACCATTTCCCCTTTTTGTGGTATTATTCCATATAATAAGCTACAAAATCATGTAATTAAGGCCCATCTCGACCCGTATGTTCATTCGGGATACTCACGTGGTCTTATTGCTACTTATAAAAAGATCCCACTTGCCAGCTCAAAGTTAGTTGTTAGAAACCAGAAAGGTAGTTTTCATTTTGAGGAAAACTTTCCTGATTCCGATTGGGAAGATCAGGAACTAGGTGAGTTAGAAGATGATGAGGGGTCACCGTGGGAAGGGGCAGTTATCTATAAAAGAAATGCTTCAGTTACACATTTGGAGTATTGCACCACTTTAGAAAGACTGGGTTTGGGTAAGCTTTCCACCAAGGTTTCAAGATCTCGGGCTTCGGTGATGGGATTAAGGGTGACAAAAGATGTTAAAGATTATCCTGATGGAACACCTGTCTTGGTTTCACTTGATGTGACAAGGAAGAAGCAAAAGTTGAGGCTTGATGGGATCATCAGGACAGTCCTCACACTCGGTTGCAACAGGTACCACATTTGTTTATAACAGTCAATTTTCAGCTGTGAACTTGCATATTACTCATTCTTTTCTGCTAGTTTGATTATTTTTCATGATGAACACAAACACATGAACTTCTATAGACACCTAGATCCGCCGCAAGTTCAATGTTTTCGCTGTAATATTTGAGTTTATTCTATAGCTAGTGCTGGTATTTGTGTCTTCACTTGTTTACTTCTAACCGATGCACATTTGAAAAGCATCTGTTTGCTTTTCCAATTTATGGTTTTACTTTTAAACACTTTAGGGGTCACCTTTTTCCCTTTTTTGTCATTGGTTTAGCAGTGTAAAGAGAAGGCTAGTTTAAGTTGATTAGAGCAACATAATTTGTATAGACCTCTAAACTCAGTCTTTAAGATGAAAAACATGAAATTGGATCATTGAAATGGAAAGATGATATGCAAGGGGAATATACCTAACAAAGTGAAAGACAAGTTCTATGAAACAATTATGAGGTAAAAATTTTTATGTGAGAATAAATATTAGACCTCTTAAGACCCAAACATATTCAAAAGATGAGTGTTTTATATGTGTGGATGCTAGAAGGGTGTATTTTCATGTCCCGAGAAGATAGTTGAGAGGTTGAGGCTTGGGAATAACCTGGAGATCCTAGTTTCGAATCTTCTTACAACACCAATGGGAGCATACCTGCTCTAGCCTTGGTCGCTTATCCAGCACCTGTGTATATGCTGTAGCAAGTTGTTGGTGGATTTGTGCAAATTTTGGATTGGACACCAGCAGGGTGTGAAAGAACGATTAATGTGGATTATAGAAGTTTTCCAGTCCTGAGAAGGAGTGGTAACAAGTTGATGAGTCTAAAGTTGCTTCTGGAATAAAATGGTTGTGGACTTTACATGGAGTGGGAGGTCTCGTACTTGATTAGTTTCTTAACAGTTACTGGACAGTTGGAAGTTTGCAGTTAAAAGTCAATTTCCATAAGAGAATCGGGACCAGAAATAAGTTTAGAGCAGTAATAGGCAAAGTCTTAATTAATTTTGCTGGACTGCCATATTTTTAATTGGTGAACTTCCATAACGAACATGCAATATATCCATCTCTCTCTCTCTCTTTGATTGGTATATCGATCTCTCTCTCTCTCTCTGATACACACACACACATACACACATATCTGTGTGTGTATATATATATATAGGGTATTTTGGCCCGGACACCACCGTTATCAAAAAAAAAAAAAAAAAAAAAGATGCATACCTTGCTAACCTACTACAACTATGCAGTATGTTATATATATATATATATATATATATATATATATATATATATATATATATATATATATATATATATTCCTGTGGATATTAAGATGATCATGAGTTCCAATCGTTGTGAACTGCTGATTGAACCTTCTTTAAATAGAGGATGGAACACATTCTAATGATTTTCCTCAGCATTATTGTAACAAAAGCAAAAAGTGAGTTCTGCAACTTTAGTTTTGATGACCTGCATGGAATCGCAGTTGTTACTTCTTGCTATTTGAGTTCCTTGAGTTAAAGTGAAGGCTTGGAAGTCAATATAATCCTGATAATCCTGTTCATCCTGAGTTCATTTAACACTTATTCCGTCAGTATACAAGGACACATGAAGGGTTGATGAATTTCAAACTATAGAGTACCTAATAATACTTGTGGGAGGAAGCCAAAAAGGCTTGAAGTGCGTCAAATTGGAAGAAATGCCTCATGAGAGTCGCTGATGATGACTAGGCTTGAAATTATGGTATAGCTTGTGTTACCTAGAGAACTTAAATTTTTTTTACCTAATTTTATATCTGTTTAAGGTGATCAACTGGTGGCTACATTCGACGAAACCATTTTACCCAAAACTAAAATATTGATTTGATCCTGAACAATGCCCATTCCCCCAAATTCTTATACTGACTCAAGAGGGGACAAAAAAGGATAAGATTTTCTTCACATAACATTTACTTGTCCTATAATTGGGTGGGTTCGTACACTTCAAAAGAGGGCTTCCCTATTATTGTTGAAAATTAATTGGTTAATGTTTAGATTATCTTCGTGCCTTAAAAGATGGTTCAGAATCAAAATATCTTATTTTTCACATTTACCTTCTTAATTCTAATGCTTAGTATTTGTTGTTCTCAAATTCTATTTTCCTTCCACTTGAGTGCAGAGAATTTTTGTTCTCATGGTGAATTTTGTGTTTGTGAAGGTGCGGCGAACCAGCTGCAGAAAGTATCTTTTCAGACTTCTCAGTCCTACTAAGTGAAGAACCTATCAAGGAACCAGAGACACTGGACATTGGTGTAATCTTTGGGGAGGACAAATTCGAAAGATTTGGAAACAGCTTAGAGGAAATGGAGGATGATAATGCTTGGATCGATTTGGACAACCAGCTGTATTTTCCTCCTGAAGAAAAAGCCATCGACATTTCAAAACAAATTAGAGATATGGTGCACATAGAAATAACCCTTAATGCTGTCTGCGATCCCAACTGCAAAGGTTTGTGCCTGAAATGTGGTGCTAATCTTAACATCAGTAGATGTAGTTGTCATACGAAAAAGGTAGAGGAGAAAGGTTATGGTCCTCTTGGAGGTCTGAAGAAGCAAATGCAACAAACATGATCTTTGATTTCGTGTAATACAGTTCCTTTTACTAGTATCTTTACTTGTTTATGATGCATTTTGGCAATCAAAATTCTGCATTAACGGGCACACATAAATAGACACTAGTGCCGATGTATTCATATCTAAACATGCATGTCTCTAAAATAACAAAAAACTGCAAACACCCTTATTAAAGACTTTAAACAAAATTCTTTCAAACTTGTATGCTAGTCAAGTTTATGTGATATACATAACGATCTTACCATGTTTCTATCAAGACCCAATTGATACTATAGATACTTTTGACCCTGTAACAGAGAGATGGAGTACAACTATCTAAAGAAAAATGAAGAATTTGCAATAAGAATGTTTATGAATTATTTTTTATTTAATTAGGTATGTTTGTTTCTACTAAGAAGAGGTGTAAATCTGAAATCTGAGAGTAATTCTTTATATCTACTTATTTGTTCTTAGTAGATCTTAGTCGATTACCATCAATCACAACCACCAATTACTTGCATCGCTAGCGCTGTTGCAATACTACCATAGCCAACCACTTCCACTGCGAGTCACCATCACCAACTAACCATTGCCGCTAACCACCATTTTACTGCCAACTACCACCACATAGTTATCACCTGGTTTTTGAGTGAGTACTTTCAAGTTCCTCAAATAAAAAAAGGGACAAAGTCCTTAATAATTAGGTGAGGGGACACTTTTAATATTAAGTTCTATGCACCGTCGTGTACAAATTTTTTTACACCATCAGGTAATTAAATTAAGTGAATTTTACATAGAGTAGACCTTTTTTAGTCTTCCTAACATAAAATGGATACATTATTCATTATTTATGTTATTTCAGACATTTAACCATAGGCATTCCACTTATTATGGCCATTACTTCTCATATCAGACTTACCTAGTTTAAATCCTATATTTGTGGGATTTTATGGGTAATGACAGTTAATATTCTGCATATCCACTTAAAGGTTTAAATCTAATTAATTCTCACAATCAATTATCTCATCTTTTTAAGTTAAATTAGCATTAATGAGATAATAGTAACTTCTAAAATTATCTCCCTCATTAACGTGCTTCTACATACACACCCCAACATCCATACACACTTCTGAGAAAGAAAACAGATCCAAATTAATCATCTCTCAGATCCAAAAAAATGTCAACATTCAGCAGAGATGAAACTGCTCCATTTTTCGGGTTCCTCGGGGCGGCTGCTGCTCTAGTCTTTTCATGTTGGGGAGAACTTTTCAATAGAATTTTCTTCACAAACCAATAGAAAAGAAAAGAACTTTGCGATCAAATGCGGAACAAAGTTCCAACAACTTGCCAAGCATCTGTGCACAAAGTCAAGAATCGACAAAAAACTTTCAAGTGGATCGTGGAAGTTAGAGGATGTATTTAGCTGTTCTTATTTCCTTATGTGTATTTTCTTTCTATTTGTTTTGTTTTCCTTCTCACCTCAAACAGGCCTCCTAATATTCGAATTTGGACCAAACAAACCATCTCTCTCATCTGGCAAGACTTTCGGTTATGCATTTGATCATCACCCCACTCCTAGGCAAGTTCTGGACCACCTGGGAGCAGATCATAACCATCATGGTGCTTAGAATCCTAACAATATGGATTAGTTATTCACTTATATTCATGTTGTATGCATTTTTTAATTGTTATATTTTTTGCAGTAGTATATAACTGATATTGCAGAATATTTTTTTATATTATGAATTTATTTTACATAGATGACAATATAACTGGAATATGCAACTATATCTGAGTATATTAAAGATACATTCATGGTATATTTATCTCGAATTTAACTATATCTGGTATATTCGAGATATATCCATGGTATATTCAAGAGATATTCATGGTATAAATGGAATATGCAACCACATCTGATAACTAACAGTGTAGGTATTCAAGATATATTCATGGTATATTTGTAAGGTTAATAAATGTGGTAATATCTTTGTTATCCAATCCTTTCACGCAAAAAAAATATTTAATGATTACAAATAATTTTGGTGGAACTAAATATATATAAGCGTCAAAAATAAAAAAAAAAAAATAGGAAAATCGAGCAAAGAAGATGATTTGGATGGAATAAGGCTCCATAATTTTCTCCTTATTGGGTGGGAGTTGAGCTCCTTAATTTTCTCCTTTTCTTAACTACTTTTTAGAAATAGAATTTAGACATATTTATATTGGATAAATTTTGGCTAGCATATGTGAAGATGTTCAATGGCTATTTGAATGTAGGGCCATGGTATATATTTGGTTAGATATGAAATTTACCCTTAAATTAATTTTACCTTTTTATATAATTGTTATTTACTTAAAAAATCTTAAAAGGCAGGTTGAATCCTAGTAGTATTCTAATCAAAGTTTTCCTTTTCTAACGTCAAATTATTTTCACCTAACATCTATGTTTCGCTAAATTTCATCATTAATCAGTAAAGAAATTCTTCTAACTTCACGACAACCTTGCAGGTTAAAATCTTAGAACTGCAAGAATCTTAAATTCTTGATCATTATACAGATTATGTATGAAATCCGGTAGGGTCAAGATCCTAAAGCATACAGTGATAAAATTGAATACGCAAATTCTCTTATTTTTTGCCGAATTATGGCTTATAAAAATGGGAATATCACGCTCTATAAAAGAAATTCATTGCACCAGTTCATAAAAACTAATCACTGTTATATCCCCTCCTCGGAGTAATGATTGGTCATAGACATTGACATCAATATCTCTTTGTTAATACATATAGCAAAATGTAAATTTCATGGTTTTCAGTGTTGGATGAATAGAATGAGTGTTTCATCTATGGTCCTCCTACAAGAATTCTATTATGTAGATGCTAAAGAGAATTAGAATAATTGGGTTTAATGGGGAGAGATACAAATGTTGTAGGAGAGGCCAAAGAGAGAGAATGGTAAAGGATTTGAGAAGAAGGCAAGAGTTTAACGGGGGAGAGAGTGAGGAAAGAGAGGAAAAGAAAAGCAGCGTCTTAATTTTAGAAAAGAAAAATAAATCATGAAAATGTGGGTAACCTCCTATAGCAGGTCAATGTTACCTGATGGTGATGGTGTAAAAAAATAATATACTGACGGTGCACAGAACTTAAACTCAATACTAATTACTATATATTTTAAAAGCCAACAAGTTTTTTTATTTGCACGAAACTCCCAATTTCTCATCTCCCTACCCCAGCCCCCCAACCCCATTCGGACCTCTACCCTTTTGCCCATCTACTACTCCACCACCACCCACCGCCACCTTCTACCACCCACCACCACCTTCACCACCATCCACTACTTACCGCCACCTCCTATCACCCTCTACCACCCACCACCACCTTCTACCACTCTCCACTACCAACCATCAACCAGATATTATATGTGTACACATATTATTACAGGTGTACACGTATTTATTATATGTGTACATATATAGTATTATGTGTGCACATCAGCCGAGATGTGTACACATATTATTACATCTGTACACATATTATTATATGTGTACATGTATGTTATATGTGTACACGTATGTTATATGTGTACACATATTATTACATGTGTACACATATGTTATATGTGTACACATATTATTACATGTGTACACATATTATTGGGCGAATTACAAATATATACAACCCTAATACTAAAATTACAAAAAATAACAACATTATTCTACTTTACAAAAAATACCAATATTTCTTTTACACATCATATCATACTATTCTAAAAGAGGCAATCCCTTTAGCAAAAAGTAAACGACCGTTTTGCCCCTATAGTAAAGCTTTTTAAAAATATTCCTTTGTACAAGGAAGTCCATACACAATTAAATTTCTACTCCTATATTTTATACAAATTATAAAAAATGTTTAATATAGATAATAAAAATGCCCTCTTTTAATTAAGATTGTGATGTCTTTTCACATCTTCAGGTTCACATCGTACATGTATTTGGTTCTGGAGAGATATAATGGATGACTATGTCATTCATTACTTAAGAACCGCTGTTTTTTTTTTTTTTTGAAGCTAAAATATTTATCTTTGATGGTATTTGATCTTTCATAAAATACAACATCAAACTATCAACATCTCATCCGCAGTTACCCTGTTTCATTTCGTAATTGGCTTAAAATTTGCACAAATACAAATGAGGTAAGCGGTATGTCTTTCGAACAGAATTTTGTTTGACTATAATTTTGCTATTGTGAATTTTGAAACTTCTTTTCATGTTCTTTTGGTCTACTTTATATATATGTACTTGTGTTTTAGAGTAAGTTCATTAATATTTAGGAATACTGCAAGCGGAATAGTTGCAATATTTAACACAAATCTTAATACATTTATTATTTTTTTAAAATAATTTACAACTTTGATGAAACTCCAATCCTGGGTCTATTTTAGCCGTTCAAAAATAACTGTGACACCATTATTTTCATTTTCACAAAGAACGAAATGTAAGATTGTTATTAAAACGAAATAAAATAGTGACCTCCACATGTTTCTTTGACAATTTCATGAAATTTAAGATATCAATTGTGCAACTCAAGCACAAATTTTTTTAAACAACAATTATATAATTCTTTTAATATATTACATTCATTATTAAGGACACACGCGCGTTGCGCGTCTCCAAAAACTAATTATATACAAAATCAACAAAGCTACTAACAAATTAAGGTTTGTTCCTCCTTCTTCCCACTGTTACCACCCCCAGTCGACACCACCAACTACTCACCGCCGGCCGCCGGCCACTGCCGGAATTTTTTTCTTTTTGGATCTAAAAAATGGAAAACACTAAAATACACATATATCTATTATTTTTTTTAAATTACAGTTGCAGAATACATTTAAACAAAAAATACATACACAACATAAAAAAATATGTTATACATACACTAAACACTCGCATGTATACACGGATCAACAGATCTATGAATTATACATATAAATTTATGTGTGCCAAGCTTGGACGTACATATACACTAGGGCTGCCCATAGTATGGTAAATACCGAATTACTGTACCGAACCGAATTTGTTTTACTTTGGTAACGGTATTTTGGTATTTGGTATGAAATTTTAAAAATTTTGGTATTTGGTACGGTATTCGGTATCTATAAAGAAAATACCGAAATACCGAAAATACCGAAATACTTAATTACATATACAAATTACATATATTATATTTATATAAATCTTAATAGCTTAATCAATCTAAATATGAGCTAATAAAATTCTAAATAGAATATCTAAAACTTGTGATATGATCATATATTTAATTAAAACTTATAAATATTTATAAATAAAATAGTATCAATACCATCAAATCTACTTTAATTCTTTACTGGAGAGTTGTCTTTCAAGTACCGTTAGAACTCAAAAGCTTGTTGTTTTATGTGTAAAAAATATATTAGCTTATCATAAGTAGAATTAAAATTTTAATAATGAATTTTTTTGTATAAGCTTGTGTAGTAAAGTTGGTTTAATTAGATTTCGGCTAGTGTTATTTGTACATTGGAGCGGCTAAATGTTTTGTGGTATTTTTGTATTTTGCGCTGGTGTACTGTGAAGGTTTATTGTTAATTTTCAGATGAAGTTTCTTAGTTCCTTTTACATTTCTTTGCAACATATATATCTATTATATGTAAGTTGAAGTTGAACAAACTACGGTTACCGACTTACCGTACCGAAATTACCGAAACCGAACATGAAAATACCGAACCACACCGAATTAGTTTGATATGGTAATGGTATGACATTTTTAAAAACCGAAAACCGAAATGTGAAATACTGTACCGTACCACGGGCACCCCTAATATACACACATAAAACATACAAAAATATATCTACTCAGAAATACACA
Organism: Petunia x hybrida; assembly: GCA_037355625.1. NCBI lineage: Eukaryota > Viridiplantae > Streptophyta > Magnoliopsida > Solanales > Solanaceae > Petunia > Petunia x hybrida. The sequence continues at coordinate 27,581,229 of JBBBVM010000041.1, forward strand.
TTCATACAATGATATACACATATATACATTATGTATACCTACACCTGCATAAAACCAAATATACACTTACTTCCCACCTTCAAACAACCACCAACAATCACCAACAACCACCCAGGCATACACATACACAGACATACAAAAGTATACACGAACCTAAACAAAAAAAGAAAAAAAAAAGAGAAGAATAAGCAGATCGGGGCAGCACGGTAGCAGATCGGAGTAGCTGTTCGGCGGCGCAGCGACATTGGCAGCGGAGGAGGTCCGACGGGTTGGTGGATGGAGGAGGGGAGCGAGAGGGGAAGATAGGGTTTTGTTTTGGGAAGAGTGGAAATGAAAAATAGTATATGTAGGGTAATAAATTGAGAAATATTGGCATATTTTGTAAATATTTGAAAATATCGGTATATTTTGTAATTGTGGGGTTTAATGTGTCAACCAACATAAAAATTTCCATATTATTACATGTGTACACATCTGACGAGATGTATACACATCTTTTTCAGTCGTGAAAAACATCTCCAAAATTATATAAACATGTGAAAAATATATTTATTCATCCAAAAATATGTGTGAAACGATTAGAATTAAAAGAATGAAACGTTCACGAAGAAGAAGAAAAAAGAGAAACAAAGAAAAAATAAAATGAATACGAAGAATAAAAGAAAATGGAGACGACGAAGAAGAAGAAAGAATGGTGATGAAATGAAATTTGAAAAGAAATCTAGAAGAAAGAAGGATAAGGAAGAAGAAAAAAGAGGGAGTAAGAAGAAATAGAGAGAAATAAAAGTTTGAAATGATTTGAATAGGTGAGAGAGTAAAAGTGGGTGAGAAGGAGGTAAAACAACATATTTGAAGTTTTTTGAATTTGAGGTGTTTTTGTAAATATTAGAAAATTTTCTTCTACCCACAAGTTTTAAATGTTACAATTCGGCTCTCACTTAAGTTAATTAATTATTTGTCCTCTTTTCTTCTTTTGAAACTTGAGAGAACCCTATGCCTCTTTTTTAACTTACACAACCACCACTTAAAGCCACCTCCACTTACCACGACCACCATAAGTCACCACCTCACAACCATCACTCTCGACTATAACCATCTTAATATTCAAATATAAATTTTGCTAACCTACTAGTACGTGATTGTATTAGGTTCGCCATTTAACACTCCCCAATTTTTTATGAGATTTTTGCGTTAATTGACGCATTAAACAGTTAAATTATAAAAAATACCGACATTATTGAGAAATTACACAACATAAAATTACAAAAATACCGACATTATTGAGAAATTACACAACATGGCGACATTTGTATGACTTTTACAAAACATACCATTTTATCATTTTTCCTTATCTCTCTAATCCAAAACCCTAACTTCTCCCTCTCTCTTTCTCTCCCCTCCTCCACCCACCCACCCACCCTCCCGCCGTTCCCCACCCTCCTTCGCCGGTCGCCACTGCGGCGAAACTAGAGCAGCTGCTGTTTCCCGATCTTCTCCTTTTTCTCTTTTTTTTTTTGTTCATTTTGTATGTGTATATGTGTGTATTTTATGTATATATATATATGTATTTTTTTATATATATTATTCAGATCTGCTTCTCATTTTTTTTTTTAATATACGTATTCAGATATTCAGATGCAGGTGTATGTATCTGTATGTTCGTGTATATACATGTAATGTTTTTAGCACACAAGTGTATGAACGTGTATATTATTATATGAACATGTATATCTAAGCATCTATTGTGTTTTTTGTATGTGCTTTTGTGTGTATGTCAAGTGTATGTGTGACATACATAAATTTATATGTTTAATTTGTAGATCCGTAGATCCTTGTATGTATTTGTGTGTTTAGTGTATGTAATATATATATATATATATATATATATATATATATATTGTGTATTTACACATATTTTTTGTTTATATGTATGTTGCAAGTGTATTTTCAAAGAGAAATTAATATTTATATGTGTATTTCATTTTTTAGATTAAAAAAAAAAAATCTGGTTGGTGGCCGGCGGTGACTAGGCGGTGCCTGGGGTGGTGGCAGTGAGAGGGGGGCAGTAGGAAGAAGGAGAACCCTAATTTGTTGGTTTTGTATATAATGTGTAAAAAAATGTTGGTATTTTTTGTAAAGTGGAATAATATTGTTAGTTTTTGTAATTTTGGTGTTAGGGTTGTATATAGTTGTAGTTAACCTTTTTTTATTTTTCAAAAATACTCTTTACTAGTATTTCTCATACAATCGAGGCCTTTTTTGTCTTTTGCCCTAAAACTATAAATAAACCCAAACTCAAAATTTTCTCAAAACTCTCTTTCCCTCCTCCTCTTTACATGGAGCAACAAACCAAAGCACTAACAAAAGCATTAATCAAGAACTACAACAACCCAAAGTTAGCATGGCAACTCTTCAAACACACAATCCTCTCAACTCCAAATCCGAATCCCCCTTCATTCCATTCAATCCCTCCTATAACCCGAATCCTCCTTCGTTCCCAAATGTTTTCCCAAATCCAAACACTTCATTCTTTCCTCATTTCTCACAACATTTCTTCCCTTCCTTCTCAATACACCCTCGTCAAGCTCGTCGCCAACTCTGGCTACGTTCGCCACGCATTTTCGCTCTTCCAAACGACGCGTAATCACTTCCCTGATCACCCACCCAATGTGCATCTTTACAACTTACTCATACAGAGCTCTTTGAAATTTGAATTTCCTGATTTCTTGTCTTGGTTGTATAATGACATGGTATCAGCTGGTGTTACCCCTGTTACGTTTACTTTTAACCTTCTTATTGATGGGCTGTGTAGTTTGGGCAGTTTAAGCGATGCCCGCCAAGTGTTGGATAAAATGCCTGAGAAAGGGTGTTGCCCGAATGAGTTTACTTTCGGGATTTTGATTCGTGGGTATTGTAAATTTGGTTTTTTTTTGGAAGGTTTGAAACTTTTGGATAGGATGAAAATGATGGGTATTTGTCCTAATGTGATCATATATAATACATTGATTGCCAGTTTTTGTAAGAACGGCGACGTTGATGAAGCGGAGAGGTTGGTCGAGAGGATGAGGGAGGACGGGCTTGTTCCTGATGTTGTTACCTTTAATTCTAGGATTTCGGGTCTTTGTAGCTCGGGGAAGATTCTTGAAGCTTCGAGAATTTTCAGGGATATGCAAATTGATGAAGTGTTCGGCTTGCCAAGGCCTAATGTTGTAACTTTTAATTTGATGTTGCAGGGGTTTTGTGATAAAGGGATGTTAGAAGAAGCACGGGCAGTGGTTGAGTCGATGAAGAATGAAGGTATTTTCTTCAATGCCCAGAGCTACAATATCTGGTTGTGCGGGCTGGTGAAGAATGGACAGCTGTTCGAAGCTCAATCAGTGCTGAAAGAGATGTCTGAAAATGGAGTGGATCCCACAATTTATTCCTATAACATTGTGATTGATGGCCTCTGCAAGGATGGGATGCTTGGTGATGCAAGAATGTCGATGAGCTTAATGATAAATGATGGTATATATCCGGATACAGTTACTTATAGTACTCTACTCCATGGCTACTGCATGAAAAGTAAAGTGGCCGAGGCAAAGAATATTCTCCATGAGATGATGAAGAGAGGCTGCATTCCGAATACGTACACTTGTAATACTCTGCTTCATAGTATGTGGAAAGAAGGGAAAACATCGGAGGCGAAGCAATTACTGCAAAAGATGAACGAGAGAGGTTATGGCCTGGATACTGTGAGCTGCAACATCGTCATTCATGGACTCTGCCAAACTGGAGAGGTGGACAAAGCTATTAAGATTGCGAGTGAAATGTGGAGTGACGGAAGTGCTGCTCTTGGTGATCTTGGAAATTCATTTATTAGCTTGGTGAATGAAGATGATCATGGGAGGAAATGCCTGCCAGACTTGATCACCTATTCAACCATTATTAACAGCTTATTCAGAGAAGGGAAACTTGATGAAGCTAAAAAGAAGTTTGTCGAGATGATGGGAAAGAAGTTGCATCCTGATTCAATTATTTATAATACTATCTTACATCATTTGGGTAAAAGAGGAAAGGTATCATCTGCATTTCAGGTTCTAAAAGACATGGAAAAGAGAGGTTGTAAAAAGAGCTTACAAACTTATAATTCTTTGATACTTGGATTTGGCAACAAAAACCAAATGTTTGAAATGAGTGGCCTGATGGATGAAATGAGAGAAAATGGGATTTCTCCAAATGTTTACACGTACAATATCATGATTAGCTGTTTATGCAATTCTGGGAAAACTGAAGAAGCTATTGCTCTTTTGAATGAAATGTTACAGAAAGGAATAATTCCTAATCTTCATACCTTTGAGTTGCTTATTAAATCATATTGCAGGACTGGTGAGTTCAGACCAGCTCAAGAGGTATTTGATATAGCCTTGAGTATATGTGGTCACAAGGAAGCGCTCTATGCACTGATGTTCAATGAACTTCTTGCTGGAGCTGAAATTTTGGAAGCTAAGCAATTATTGGAAACTGCATTAGATAAGCGCTTTGATCTAGGAAGCTTCCTTTACAAAGATCTTATAGACAAGCTGAGTAAGGAGGAGAATTTAGAAAGTGCCCATGATATTCTCACCAGGATGATGCACATAGGATATAGGTTCGATCCCGCATCATTTATGCCAGTCATTGACGGTTTACATAACTCGGGAAATAAGCATGAGGCAGATAAACTTGCGGAGAGGATGCTAGAGATGGTTTCAGAAGGTAAGGTGGGTAACAAAGCTTACCAAAACTATAGAGAGATAAATCGCGTGAAGCGAAGTAAATTTCGTGGAGATAGTTGGCAGACAATTGTGCACAGGTATGGAGTTTAAGTTTATCTTCTTTAATTACCCATTCATCTTTTGTGCTTTTCCATTGTTTGTTAAATAGTGATATTTTACTCATTATGGAGAGGCCATGCACATGTGCAGTATATGAAAAGTGGAGAACCTACAAAATGATATGGTTCTTTGTACTCATATATTGTACATTATTGCATGGTACCTTGACAATATTGTCAGTTTGATAGATTATCTTTTACATTTCTGTTTGTTTAATGAATTCTTCCTTTTAGTCTTTCCTGTTTCATGGAATCTTCTTGACAGTCTATCCTATTTTAACAGAGATGACGGAAGTGCAGCAGCCTTGAAAAATGTGAAGCGGGTGCAGAAAGGGTGGGGTCAAGGAAGTGTATCAAGTCTTCGAACTCCAAAAAATAATATTTTGGATGACTAAGAAGCTAGTAATTTAATGTTCTCTTCATAGTCTTGCACTGCCAGTTTGGGGGTTGGTAGCGAAATGTGGTTCCCTTGAAAACTTAAAAGGGGAATGGCCAGTCCAAGGAAGCATATCTAGTTTCCTAGTCATACAAAATTATTGGTGCTGATATGGATGCTGACCTCATAAGCAAAGGGAGGTATGTGCCAGTACAGGACAATGAATTACTGATTGCAGCTTATCAAGGTTGTTATTGTCACTTTTTTCCTACTGCTTCATTCACTGACCTCGCTTAAATATAATTTGGAGCTATTTTAGTTTCACTGTTATTATTTTTTTTTTGTTTTTTCAACTCAAGTGAAATACATTATTTTGATACAAAATGCATGGTTAAATTAAGATCTTTGAGTTCTTTCACCAGCTAGCTAGCTAGTTTATAAATACACATTTCATTTCTTCAATATTCTATTCAATCCCTTGTGCTGCACATCACTATCAGCATTCATTTTCATACTCCCTCCCCCCCTCCCCCCCCCCCCTCCCCCCCCCTTGCCACCTTATTCACATGATCTTTTTGTAGATTCTCTGGCAGCTGACGAATGCTGAAAAGTGCAAAACGGGTCTATTAGGCTGAGTCCAACTCAACTATGGAACATTACTCTCTTTGATGACCGCATCAACATGTTTGCACTGGTCCATTGTAAGTTTTATATCACTACCTGCATAATTACGAATCTTGAAACAAGTATCTTCAAATTTCACCGTTTCACTATTTCTTAGTAGAATTAACAGGTGCTGTTTTGGTGTCTCTCATCTATGTAACCTTTCCCTTGTCTTGATAGCTGATAGGCCACCTAACACCCCGTGTCAAAGAACACGTTGAATGTAAATGGTTTTCAAAATTTAGATGAGGATTGTATGGTTTTTCAGAATTTAGAATTATGCTAGCTATCGGAATGCTGAATCGTTATATAAATTTAGAGAAATTAAATACTAAACGATTCCTGCAAATTTCGAATTTTATTTAGATTTGTGCTGAGCCGGGAACTGTTGTCTAGCAGTTTTGAGTGAACAACTGATTTTCAGTTCCAAAAGGTACTTGTTGACATTTCGGAATTGGTTGGAAGTTTTTCTCTTTGTGCAATAGATTGTTATTATCATAAATATAATTTCATTTTTGGACATACACATTTGAAAGGCATCTTCTGTATATGTTGTTTACTCTATCTACATTTTCATTTCATTCTTATGCTTGAGCAGGATATTTGGTCTTCTTCCTCAGACAAGATTGTTTACTTATGATGACTATGGAAATATAGGGAAACAACGTGAGTAATTTTGGGAACTTCTCATGTCCAACCATTGAAGAACCTATGGAAGAACTAGAGAGCCCAGACATGGGTGTACTCTTTGGGAGGAAATACTCAGCAAGGAGGAAAATAAGGACAGCGGTGCTAGAATCCAGTTGGGTGATCAACTTCGTTTTCAGCCAGAAGAAATTGTCATCAGCATTAAAACAAATAAGAGACCTGGTGAACATACAAATCGCCATTATCTCTGTTGATGATCCCAAATGTAAAGGGTTGTGCTTGAAATGTGGTGGCGATCTTAATGTACTAGATGTGAGTAGCATTTGCAGAGGGTGGAGGAGAAATCTTATGGCCATCTTAAAGGTTCGGGAAAGCAAATGCAGCAGACATATTTTGTGTCATCATTGCATCTTTTTTGAAATGCAAATCACCCTTGGTGGGTTGTCATCCTTGCATCTCTATGCAGCTCATTTTTGATAGTTCATTACTCAGGGTTTAATGTCTGTGTAACTTGTTTTAGTAATAAGTATCATGTTTCATACTTTCATTTGCTGCTTTCAGCAATTTAACTCTTCTAAATCTCTATTATGCTGAGTTGTTAAGACGCAATACCTGATTTATGTGTTTCAAACTACCATTATGAGTAGATTAGAGAAGGTATGATCCAAGCGTCTCGATAGCAGGTTTGGCCAAGCTTTTAGTTTGAGGACTGTCATCATCATTATTAATTTTTGAAGTGCTTATTTGTAGAGTTAAGACGTTTGCAAAGCTTTTAGGAAAAAAAAAAAAAAAAAAACAGATCTTTTTGAGCCGTGGTAGAAGCTATCCTTTTTTTTTTTTTTGGTGGGAAAGAAGCCATTCTTTTTTTGGTGGCAATCCAATTAACCTCATGCATTGTCATGAACAAACATCTATGATCAAAGTCTCATAAACATGCTCATCTTTCAATATCTGTGATTACATTTTCACATTCAATAACAACATACCCAGTGATATGGGTTTTGGGAGGGTGAGTTGTACGCGGATCTTACCTCCATCAAGGCGGAGGAGCTATTTTCGATAGACACTCGGCTAAAGAAGAGCATTTTCTAAAGCATATTTGAAAAACAAGATGAATGTAGCATGGTAAAGAAAATACCGACATAAAACTAAAGAATATCCAATGTAATCAGAAAACATAAGTAGCAACAAAGACAAAGAATAAGATCGATTTAGTATTACTGCTACAAAAATCGTTTGACTACTATCTAACCTTCTGCTCTAATTCTCGATCTCCATTCTTTCCTATCTAGGATCATGTCTTTGGTAATCTAGAGGTGGGTCGTGTCCTGCTTAATCACCTCTCCCCAATTGTTCATCGATTTATTTTTTACCTCTCCGTAAACCTAGCATCGCCAACCCCTCGCACCTCCTCACCGGAGCATATGTGCTTTTCTTTCTCACATGTTCAAATCATCGCAGCCTCGATTTTCGCATCTTGTCCACCACTTAAGCCACTCATACCTTGTCGCGTGGACCTCATTCCTAAACTTATCCATCCTAATATGCTCACACATCCATCTAAGCATTCCCATATCTGTTATGGTCATCTTTTGAAGGAGTATGCGTTTGACTGGCTAACACTACGCCTCGTTCAACAAATCTAGTCTAACGACCACTCTATAGAACTCACCTTTAAGTCTGTGTGACAGTTTCTTTATCGCATAAGACAATGGGAGAGCTTCCACTTTATCCAACCTGCCCTGTACGATGTGTGACATCATTTTCAATATCTCCATCAAATTTTCACATTCCAACTAAATAAAGTGAATTTTTAATTAAATTTCTTTATAAATATTTCGAACTGTTTCATAATGAAGTTTTGGGGTTCAACAGAAGGTTCAGAATAAAGTAGGAAAAGCTTGTGTTCTATATGGACTGATTACATGTATTTATATATAGCTTTTGAGTGGGAACATAATTTCAGCTGTATTAACTACAAAATATTACAAGAAAGGAAAGACAATATATATTTGATTGAGGATTACAGTGATATTCATCCCTTAATTAGCTCTATTATGCCCCCCACAAGTTAGGGGGTGTCTCAACAACACCTATTTTCCAATAAAATTTGTAATTATAAAAAGGGCAGTATAACATAAAAAAATCGATTGCCAATTAAATTTGTCTATTATAGAAAGGGAAAATTGGTCTCGTGTACTCCTTTTTTTACTGGCCCATATAACATTCCTCTCCATAAAACCCTAAACCCTTTCTTGTTTTCTCTACAGTCCTCAACCTAAACAACCCTTTGTAATGGAGCCTCCACCACCATCTTCCGCCGCCACCAAGGTAACCCGCACCACCGTGGAAAAGGCAGTTACAGCCCTCCTAAAATGGAAAGAATCCCAATCCAAAATCAAGAAACCACAACTCCTCCCACAAGATGACTTCATTTACCTTAACTTAACTCTCAAAAAAATCCCACCAAAACCTCGTACCAATGCTTATAGAATCCCTTTCCCACACCCACTTCACAACCCCACTTCCTCTGAACTTTGTCTCATCATTGATGATAGACCCAACTCAAAATTAACTTCAGATATTGCCAAAAAAATCATTAAAGAACAAAATATTGCTGTTAGTAAAGTCATTAAGTTGTCGAAACTCAAGACGAATTACAAAGCGTTCGAAGCGAAACGAAAGCTTTGTGATTCTTATGATTTGTTTTTAGTTGATAGAAGGATTGTTCATTTGTTGCCTAAGTTACTTGGCAAGCAGTTTTTTAAGAAAAAGAAGTTGCCATTACCGTTGGAGTTGACGCATAAGAATTGGAAAGAGCAAGTTGAGAGGGCATGTGGGGCTGGGTTGTTTTACTTGAGGACGGGTACTTGTTGTGTGATGAAAGTTGGGAAAGGGTCGATGACGAGTGAAGAGATTGTTGAGAATGTAGTTGAAGCGATTAAGGGTGTTGTAGAGGTTGTCCCAAAGAAATGGGGTGGTGTTAGAAGCTTGCATTTGAGACTTTCAGATTCGTTGGCATTGCCTTTGTATCAAGCGTTGCCAGATATTAAGCTTAAGATTGAAGGGTTTAAGGAGAAACAAGAAGTTGAGGCTGATGAAGTGAGTGGTGGTTTGGTTGAAACTGTTAAGGAGAGTGGTGGCAAGAAAGACGAGGAGGGGTCGGGAAAGAAGAAAGGGAAGAAGAATAAAGGAAGGATTCATGAAGTTAAGTATATGGACTTAGACACCGGTGTAGATGAATTGGAGAGTGATGATGACAACGACGATGTTGGTAATATTGAGGAGACTGAGGATGACGGAGTTGAGAAATTAAAGAAGAGGAAGAGTGGGAAAGATAATGCTTTGAGTGAGTTGAATGGTGAGAAGAAAGCGAAAAAGACTGAGAAACAGAAGAAAAGTAAGATGTCTTTAACAGATGGAAAGAAGAATAAGACTAGTGAAGTTGGAAAAAAGCTGAAAGATGGGTCCGCTAAGGCAAAGAGTAAGAGAAGCAAGCTAAAAGCATAAGACAAATCAATGGTATCTGGAACTTTTGTGATAGAATCACTGCGTTGAACCAGATTTGGGTCTTCAGCAGATTCCTTCAATCTCGAGGTCTCAGACAGCGTTTACTTAAAACTCTGTCTTGAAGCAGATACTAGGTCTGCTATTTTACTGTGCTATTCATAGTTGTTTTTTCAATTATCTTCTCAATTTTGATTTTGAAGGAATTCATACTTCGGGTTTTAAGCAGCTAGCTGTTCTATGTTAATCAAGGATATGTTATATTATTTGAAGCTTTAGTGATGTTTAACGGATTTGGGACATGCTTGCCTATGTTTTAATTGTCTTTATTTATCCTAGTATCAGGACAAATTTTGAATCTTTATATCTTCAAGACCTTCAACTTCGTATTCAAGGGTAAATAGATCCTAATTCCTAAGAGAGTTGTATGAGGCATGTAGTAGATGAATTGCCCCCTCTTCATGCATATGGTGATAATAGAATCACTTTTTATGAAAAAGAAATGGAGTTTTACTCCTTAATGGTTCTTGTAATGATATTGGTAGGAATTCCTCAGGGTGTATTATGCTTTTTCACTGAGGGGTGGATCGAAGCAACTGAAACGAAACACTCCGTTCATAGGTGTTGTAGAAAGGATAGAATGTGGTTGTTGGAAGACGACATCCGACCCGCCTGATGAAATGGTTAAAGGGTTAAAGGACGAATTTCTGTTGTCTGGTTCTAGCGTTTTGCAAGGATGTAATATTAGTTTCCTGTATATGGATTATGTAGCAATCCTAAGATTATGGCACAGTATTAGCAGTAGTAGCAGCAGCACCAGCAGCTAGTACCTTTGTAAGTGATGCTACACCACTGGATAAAAGGTTTGTGTACTATGTTAACAAATTTGGCAATGCTGGGGTTGCTTTGCTGAAGGATCCATTTAGTAGTTGTTCCTAAATTATCATGAGAAGTTGGAATGCCTCGGAGTCCTAGAATTTCTCAGTCTCCTGAGAGATGAGAAATATTATTTTTGGTTATTATCTGTAGTCTCCTTAATTGCTTGGATGCTTCATGGACGGACCTTTTCCTCTGCTTCTGTACACACTGCTCTTAAAACCCCAGCTAGAGCATACGTAGAAAAGTCAAAATTCTTAATTTGTGATCTTAATTCATGGGTATAGTGATTCCTTTATCGATTGACACTTTTCTCTCTATGCATTTTTAGATAAGATAAATGTTCCATTGGTGTAGATGGGAACAATCCCATACACAAGCAATACATTAAAAGTGGACAATCTCATACGGAAATATGATTGTCTACAAGATTCTCATACAAACTAACTTTTTCTGTCATTATTTTCCACTGCCATCTCTCTCTCTCTCTCTCTCTTTTTTTTTTTTTTTTTTTTTTTTTTTGGGGATAACAGTGGTGTCCAGGCCAGCTCACGCACACCATACCTGCACCAACAATAGGTATCTGGAAACTCTATCCGACAAGGCTAGTATAGATGGGAAGAAAGATAGTGTTTTTTGTCTCTGTCGGGTTTTGAACCTGAGACCTCGTGGTTGTTATCCCATGGGGCCACACCTCTGCCATCTCTTTCTTTTTATGATTAACATCTCTCAGTGTACATTCCTTTGCCTATCCATTGATCAGATGTTCCTTCTTCATGTTGATTACCAAAAGAAGTTTAATGAGTGAATCTAATTATGGTTCTAAAACCATGTCTTAATGCACCTATTAAACTCTTTCTTAGATTTTCTGGGCTATTTTTAGTTTTTGTATTGCAGAACTCTATAAGTTTGGTCTGTACTTGCTTCCTACTGTGTGTGATACTTGGTGATTAAATTTTCCTTTTACTTGTTTAGAAAAAAGAAGAAAGTAAACTCTATAGCTTTGCATTCTCTTTACATGTAATATTAAACCCGACTGATCTGGAAACAAGAATATGGGAAGCATTTGCATGGCCATGGTATGGTATCCGTCGCCATTCTTTCAGCTGCATGTTAGATAGTTGTTTTGGCAATCAGAAGTTAATGGATTGGTGTTCGCCATTTGCTGCTCACTTTCATGTGCAATGTTCTTTTTTTCTCCTTTGGGTCTAATCTTTACATCTGTTTTCAACTTAAAAAAATGTGGGGGTGTAGGTTGCCTACATTGAATTGGCATGGTGTAAACAGCTTGGTAGTCATTTGTGACTTTTGCATTGTGTTCTGCTGCCTGTATTTCTAAGTGAACTGTTTGAAGTACATTTCTGAATGGATACTCTAAAGGAGAAAGGATCTTGCCTTACAAAGTAGTTTGGACCCAGCTGGTACTGTTATTTTTGTTTGAACTGCTTGCTGGTATTGAAGGTTTAATTAGTTGAGCAGTAAAGTATATTAACATGAGGAAAATGTATATAGATCACTTGGTCCTTTTCATGAGTAGATGCAGTTAACATGCTTCTTGAATCATGAAATTTTTGCGTAATCCTTGGTGTTAGGTGGTGGATAGGCTATTTGAAATGGTGTGCATGATAACAGTGATTGGGCAATTGTTGCTATTGCTTTCGTGTAACTGGTTTGTGGTTCCACAAGGCAGAGGAGACCAAGTGAAAGATTTATCTTAATTTCCTAACCTTAATTGGGTTCGGGATTAGTTTGGGAACGTCTAGATACTTTTTGCATGCTTGAATAGGATTATTGTACTCGTCTGTTTAAATTTATTATATGGCATATGTTGACTCGGCATAGAGTTTTACGAAAAATATGAACACTTTTGATACTTGTAATCTTAAATATGCGATAATGAGTTAAAGTTAAATTGTCCTTTAATTTGTCCCAAAATGGATGTCTCTTTCTATAAGTAGAAACAGTTTGCATTTAAGGAATGATTTCTAGCCAGACAGTTTCATGATTTATTTCAGACCATAAATTTTAAGTCTTCTTTCTTTTTTGAAATTTCGTGCCTAGTCAAATCTCGCCACATAAAATGAGACGGGAACTAGGGAATACCAAATATAGAAATGTCATTTTTTTAAAAATGGATTTATATAGATCTAGTATCACATAAATGAAGCGGAGGGAGTACCAAATAGAAAAGCCGACATTCCCAGTAGTTAATCCCCTTCTCAGCATTTACACAGAGATATTAAGTTTAATGAAGAAGCAAGATGGCAAACGTGATGTTTGAGAGTCCTCACCATTCTAACTTACCCTACAGGCTACAGCTAAGCTGTTAGAGGCCATCTCTCATTTCCAGGTTGGCTCACTAACTTAATTTAGGCCTACATATAGTAGTACATTACAATAGCCAGACTGGCCACAAGACCAAGATCAAATTAGCATCCATTCAACCTTTAAACAATTAAACGTGCAACCTCATTACTAGACTTGGCATTCATATTTTGGTCCCTCCATGTTCATTCCGGCATCCGTCTTTGTCTGAACAATTATTTTCCTTTATTACATATCCTGGTAATATCTGTATCACCAACTTACAATCACGTTTGGCTCATTATTTTCTCAAAAGTAATATGAAAGCTGGTACTTAGTAGCATGTTCATATGGTCGTGTCCACCTAAACCTAAATAGTGATTACCATTACTAATTTTATATCTTACTAATATCTGTCTTCACCAAGTCATGACCTTATATCAAGACACACTTTGCTCACTACTTTCTTGGAAGCTAAAACCATAATCCAAGAAACATAAAATCAAGAAACGTTTCCGGGAAAACATGGATGAATCTGAGAAACCCTCCAACCAAGAGGAAAGCCAAAACCAGGAAACCACCACCACTACTACCACCACTGAGGAGACTCCTGCTGCCACCGATGATGGACAGAGTTCAGACTTGTTGAAATCAGAATTGGATAGTCTAGAAAAAGTTGTGGTGGAAAAGCTGAACTCTGATGAAACCAAGGCTACCATTGAATCAGCAATAATTAACCCTGTGGTGTCACTTGCACAAGGCTTCACTCAATCTGCAAAAGAAATGGTTAGTAAAGTGGAAGGCAAAGTTGGGACATGGTCCTCTTCACTATACAAGCAGTCAAATGGGACCGAGGGAGTTGGTTCATTGCCTACTTCAGAAGAACATGTTGGAGATCAAGAACAAGCTCCTAGAAGCATTGATGAGAATCAGGTAATGCATGCATTCATCTAAGTAATTGAAACTGAAGAAATTAAGCTTAATGGCAATGCATCTTTTTAAATCTAAAAATCAGGCAGCCTTTTATTTGGTATTTCTTCTTTTCCATGGAAGCTACAACTTAGTTATATTATAGGAAATACTAATGAAATCTAACGAATTCACAACTTTTCCTTTTACTGTCCCTTTTGCAGCCACTTGTTGGAGTGACCCCTCAAACTAGGACTTCTTGGATGAACTGCTGTGGTTTACTTGAAGTTTTTGTGAAACCAAAGGATCAATAATTATTGCTAATTGGCATTTGATGAGAGTTATGTCTTCCCTTATCAATTATCATCGTCTTCTTCTTTGTTATAATAAGCTAAGTTGCATTAAAGAAACAAAGTGTTGCTAGATAGCAGGTTGTGTTATTGGTTCTTTCTTGATGGCGAGTGTGCACAATGCAAAGTGAGCTTAGACTAGACAATATTTTTTCCATCTCAATTTATTTATGTTGTAAAGTTGTACAACAAAATTAATGTGTTTGTGAGAGGGCTTTGTTCTTCATGTTTTGTTTCACATGTATTTTCTTATATTTTGGATCCAAGGCTGACTATTCTGAGTTTTTGAATATCATTTGCTAATTCTGTCTTCAGTCAATTATTTCTGCTGTATCAAGTGTGTTTTAAGTATAGAAGCCTTGACAATAATCTTGAGAAGTTTTAAACAAATGGACAAGTACTCATGCTTGTCTAACCTTACTTTACAACATAGGAATGACATAATCTTTAACTAATCTAAGTGTTGGAATTTGGACTCAGGTCACCCATGCGGGTCAATCCGGATCCATGTCCAAATGAATAAATATATATGTAATTGTTATACATATTAGAAGGAAAGAAAGAAAAGACATGTATTTTGGGAATTTACCTAAAGAGTTGTGTTACTTCCGAAGTATAAAAAGAGGAGTCTTTAGTTTAGGAACACATTTCCTATTACACGTTACTTTCTTCTATGACAAAAGGAAAGAAAATCTCTCTTCTCTTCCCTGATGAAGAACTGTGGAAGATCCTGAATAGAACGGTCTTTTCTGAAAAGTATGAACAATCTCCTGTTCTTCTGTAACATCTACATCATAGACGGTGAATTTTATGTTGTAACTCGTGTCTTATCATATGTGTTCTTGGGCGAACCGTGTGTTCTTGTGGATTGTGTTTTCCTTCACTAAGACCCGCACAAAAACAACATACATAGCTCAGCTGGTAGAGCTTCTCTCTTGCAATAGGCTCATCACTACTTACATAGGCATTGATGATGGTATTATGTACCAAAATTGGCTACTCATTTTTGGTAACAATATGACATATGATCGATCATCAAGAAACCCTTTAGGCTTTACTGAAATATTGGTTCAATCTCTAATGAAAGGAACATAGAAGTTTGTCGTAATATATTTCTACATAGCTTGTAAACATCTTCAATTTTTTATCAAAAGACATAAATCGACGTACAAATACTTCTGTATCAATCACCTTGTCCTAGCAGCATACCTAAGATAGGAAACAATGGCAACGGTAGCAACACCACCAGCAGTCAAGAGAACAACAGCTAGAGGCAAATACCGCCGCTTAGCCATCAACTCTGTTTCAGTTTCATAATCCTGTAGTATCTTCATGTCCAGCTCGCTAACCTTGTTCTGCACCTTCCCTTTATTATTCCCTATTTTTGAAACATCATTGCTTAACAACTTTTTGGTATCTATATCTTCCATAGTTGTTTGTGTTTGGGAAATTGGAAGAAGGATACAAAACAATGACAGTCTTTCACCAATATAATTATGAGTTTGTCATTTTCTTTCATTATATAGTATATTCTTAGCTTGCTTTTGTTGAATATTTCAGGTCAGCTCATTCTTAACTGAGGAACCTTTCAATCCTTCTACTTTCGGTTGGGACATCGCCATATTTGACAACGTGCTTACCAAGAAACTATAATGCAGAGAAAGAATGTTTCTTTCATAAATTAACTTTTTAGCGTTCGATTGTTTAAATTAATGAAAATTGCTTTTCTGAAAAAACATTTTGCATTATATCAGAGAAACTGAATTATAATATTTAAATGTCGTTGAAAACATCTAATATTGATGTCACGATTGAAAACTTCCAACAAACTAGCTCCACACAACAGATATCATATTCTGACAAGACTTCACACTTTTCCATCATCCACACAACAGATATCATATTCACACTCATCAGAGGGCGTTCAAAGAGATAAGGATCTATTCAAAGAAAATGTTCTATGATCTCAGAAGAATGTATAGAATTGTATAAATGTAATATTTAGCTAGCTGCATTGACTCAGATTATACAAAATGAGGATCCTAGTAACTTCCACCTGGACTTTACAGCACTATGGAGCTATGTAATAGATACAGATCACAAATACAATAGCACAACTACAAGACAAAGATTTGTTTATACTTCATCCCTTTCTCCAGGAAAAAATTGGTGACAGGAACTTCTGAAGGAGAAATGAAGCTTTTGCATTTTGCAATAACAACTAAACCTGTTGCTGTGATACGAGGACAAGCAACCCTTGTGGACCTAGTAAAATCTCATTAAGGAAACTGACTAATCCAAACCAAACAACAGGAGTCACGTCAACTCCAGCAAGAGGGGGAATCACTTTTCGTGTTGCAACAAGAAAAGGTTCTGTGGGTGCATAAGCTAGAACATAAGGGAATTTTCCAACTGGAAGCTTAGGATACCAATGTTAAGCAAGCTGATTAAACTAGTTAATAATGCAGGGGGTAGTTTAGTCATTTTCACTAGTTCGAATATTAGTTAAGAAGTGGTTAAGGGAATCTAATTATTTAAGAATTAGTTACTCCAATTAGTTGTATAAATACCCAATTGGATATTACTTTTTTTACAATTGAATGAATGATGATTTCCTCTTCCTCTCTACTCAGATTCTCTATCTAAACCTAATCACTTCTCTCACGTCCTCATCTTCTCCACTAATCACAGCTTAACAATCAAGCTATGCAGAACTTCTTCTTCTTGTTCAATTAATATCATGGTATCAGAGCAATTTCAGATATAATCTGAACTGATTAATCCTGCAACAAGTTATTCCGCACAAATCTCATTTTCTTGAATTCTTGAAGAACAACTCAATCTCAACAATGGCACAACCTGCAGAAAATTAGGTTATAAATCATAATCATCCTCTTTACTTGCATTCCAATGATGTTAGTGGTATTTCTTTGGTTTCTGTGCAATTAACTGGTAGTGAAAACTATTCTTTGTGGAGTAGATCCATGAGGATCGCACTGTTGGGTAGAAACAAGCTAGGTTTAGTGGATGGTACCTGTAAGAAGGATGATTATCCTGAAATAGTGTGGACCCAATGGGGAAGGTGTAATGCGATAGTTTTATCTTGGCTAATGAACTCTGTAGCATCAAGTCTGTTAGGAGGTATTGGCTATGCATCTAGTGCACAAATGATGTGGGAAGATCTGAAGGAAAGGTTTGACAAAGTAAATAATTCAAGAACCTTTAATCTGCATAAAGAAATAAGTTCTTTAACCCAAGGAACCAATTCTATGGCTGTGTATTTCACAAAGCTGAAGGATATGTGAGAGGAGTTTGAAGCATTAGTCCTAACAGCTGGTTGTAATTGTGAAAAATCTAAGGAATTTAAGCTGTATCTGCAAAGACAAAATCTCTACCAGTTCTTGATGGGCTTGAATGAATCTTATCTGCAAGCTAAGAGTCAAATTATATTAATGAGTCCCTTGCCCACAGTAAACCAGACTTATGCAATAATAAACAGTGATTAAAGTAAAAAAGAGGTTACAACTCATACATGTATATTAGGTGCTACACCACTTATTGGTGATCTTGAACAAGTTGCTATGAACTCTAAGGCTAGAGATATTAAAACCCTAAGAAACAGCCTAGAAGACTGTATTTTGACTGTAAGCTAACAAATCATAATAGGGAAGACTGTTGGAAGCTGAATCTTGAGAAAAGAAGAAGAAGAACTGGACCTACTGCTTATAATGTGCAATCAGATGGCAATAAAATACAGAGCCAAGGTAGCAGTCAAGGACCACTTACTCAGTTCTTACAACAGTTGGGACTCTGCACTTTCACTCAAGAACAGTATGCTCAGATTCTTCAACTACTGGGAAATAACAATGCAGATGCTTCAACCTCCAATGCAAATATAGAAGGTATAAGCAGTGCTCTATTAGTATCAAATAATCCTCAAGAATGGATAATAGACACTAGTGCTACAAATCATATGGTTTCATATGTTAATTTGTTAGATCAAGGCTCAGTGCAGCCTATTAATCCTAACAAAGTTTTTTTGCCAAATGGTGATGTTTCATATGTCATTCATACTGGTACCGGTACTATATCAAGAAACAATACTCTAGCTAATGTGTTCCACCTAGCACAGTTCAAATACAATTTGCTTTCAGTCTCACAAGTAACAAAAGATCTTGGTTGCTCAGTCACCTTCTATCCCACATTATGTATTTTCCAGGATCTCTCTAGTGGGAAGGTGAAGTAGATTGGTAAGGTCAAGAATGGGCTTTACATGCTAAGGAGTGATGCTGTTACTGATGTGAAGGTCACTAGTCTGACAGCTAGTCTGAATCATGATGATGTAAGCTTGTGCCACAAGAGACTTGGTCATGTGTCTTTTTCTGTACTTAGGAGGTTATTTTCTGTTCAAAGTGATACTACCAATAAGGTAGTAGATAATTGTTATGTTTGTCCTGGTGCAAAACAGACAAGGTTGCCTTTTCCGCATAGCTCTATTAGAAGTAAAATTACTTTTGAACTAGTCCATGTAGATGTCTGGGTCCTTATAAAGTTGCAACAACTGATGGAAGTAGATACTATCTGAACATTGTAGATGATGTGACAAGAATGACATAGTTATTTCTGTTAAAGTTGAAATCTGATGTGTGTGTGATTCTACAGCAATTCATCACTCATGTTAATACTAAGTGCAATTACAATGTCAAAGTTATATGAACAGACAATGGTGCAGAGTTTCTGAACATTATTTATAGTGAGATGTTTAAGAAGTTAGGTAATGTGCATCAAAGAACTTGTGCCTACACACCTTAGCAGAATGGGGCAGCTGAGAGAAAGCATAGGCATATTCTGGAACTCACAAGAGCTATCAGCTTTCAGGCACATATTCCTATAAAGTTTTGGGATTACTGTGTGTTAGCTGCAGTGTACTTAATAAACAGGTTACCATCTTCAGTGATTGAAAATGTCTCACCCTACGAGAAACTGTATCAAAAGAAGCCTTCTCTAAGTCATCTCAGAGTGCTAGGGTGTCTGTGCTATGCAAAGGTAGTCCAGGAAACTAACAAGTTGTCTTCCAGAACTAGGATGACAGCACATATGGGATACTCTGAGGTTCAAAAGGGTTATGTTCTATATGACCTAAACACTAAGACCTTCTTTTTCAATAGAGATATTGAATTCAGAGAAGATAAATTTCCATTCAAGTCACAAAATACTACTGAACCATTGTTCCAAGATAACTCTACTGTTACTGATTTTCAACATGAAGCTCCTTTACATCTCCAAGTACCTACCAACACAGGGGGAGCAGCTCCTCATGACCAAAATGATCAAGAACAAGACATTTTGTTGGTAGCACCTGACTTGAATCTTGAAGCTGAGATACCAGCTGCGATACCAGTGCAGGCTGGACATCAGCAAGCACAAGATCAACCTCAACCAGCACCAAGAAATAGGTCATCAAGAAAAAAGAATCCACCAGTGTGGATGAATGATTTTGTATCATTAGGAGTTCATGAAGGAGTACCATATTCTATAGATAAGTATCTCTCTTATGACAACTATCACCAAGGTACCAAGCCTACATTGAAGCTCAGTCAAATGAAATAGAACCTGCTACTTACTCAAAAGCAGTCAAGGGTCCAAGATGGGTGCAAGCTATAAAAGCTGAAATTGAGGCACTTGAAGCAAACCAAACTTGGACTGTAGTGACTTTACGCAAACCAAACTTGGATTGTAGTGACTTTACCATCAGGAAAAAGACCTATTGGTTGTGAGTGGATATACAAGATCAAATACAAAGCATCAGGAGAGGTTGAAAGTGTAACAGCCTAAGGCCGCTAGTGATATTGTCCGCTTTGGGCCTAGGCCCGCATGGCTTTAAAATGCGTCACTAGGGTCTAAGGCCAGTTAACTTATATACCCAGCTCTGGGCCCAGAACGGACAATATCACTAGCGGGCTTGGACTGTTACAGATGGTATCAGAGCCACTCCGTGTCAGCCTTGTCGATGTGGGTCAGAGTTCAAGATTGAGTCTAGGCCCAAAGCGGACAATATCACTAGCAGCCTTGAGCTGTTACAGAAAGGCTTAAAGTTAGGTTGGTTGCAAAAGGTTTTAATCAGAAAGAAGGGATTGATTATAGTGAGACTTTCTCTCCTGTAGTAAAAATAGTTATAGTTAGGACTGTTCTATCAGTAGCAGCCTCAAAGAACTGGCATGTTCATCAAATGGATGTGTACAATGCCTTTCTTCAAGGTGATTTATATGATGAAATTTATATGGACATGCCTCAAGGATTTAAGAGTCATGGGGAGAACAAAGTATGAAAACTCACAAAATCCTTGTATGGTGTCAAGCAGGCACCAAGACAGTGGAATGCCAAGCTATGTGAAGCACTGAAGAAAATGCAGTTTAGTCAGAGTCAACTAGATCACTCACTTTTCATCAAAAGAACTAACAGAGCCATAGTAATGGTTCTTATATATGTGGATGATATGCTGGTCACTGGAGATAGTCTATAACTGATCAAAGAGGCAAACGAGGAATTACAACAAGCATTCAAAATGAAGGACCTTGGAGAGCTGAAATACTTTCTTAGAATAGAATTCACTAGATCAGAAAAGGGGATAGTGATGCATCAAAAAAGTATGCATTGTAACGCAGGACTTAGTGCAGCCAAACTAGAAATTACTCCTATTGATCCTAATCTCAAGTTAACTACAAGGGAATATGATGAACATCTAAAGCTCAAACACATGGAGAATGACAAACTTCTATTAAATCCCAGCTCATACCAAAGGTTGATAGGAAAACTTCTGTACTTAACAGTCACTAGACCATATAGCCTACAGTGTATAGACTCTGAATCAATTCCTTCACCAACCTAAGGAGTCTCACATGAATGTAGCTCTGAGAGTAGTTAAGTATGTAAATAATCAACCTGGTTAAGGAGTACTATTATCAAGCAACCCAACCAGTACCATCAAGGCATGCTGTGATGCAGACTGGGCATCATGTGTGTTCTCTAGGAAGTCTGTAACTGGTTTCTGTATGAAAGTAGGTGACTCACTTGTATCATGGAAGTCTAAGAAAAACTACGGTATCTAGAAGCTCTGCAGAAGCAGAATATAGAAGTAAGGCTACACTGACTGCTGAACTGATTTGGCTGTTTTGTCTAGTTATAGAACTTGGTGTCAAATGTGAGGTGCCTATCAGAGTTTGCACTGATAGCAAGGCTGCTATCCAGATAAATGCTAACCCAGTCTTCCATGAAAGAACTAAACACATCGAAATCGACTGTCATTTTATAAGGAAAAAACTTCTGCAAGGACTGATTCAAACTGTCTACATCCCAACTAAACATCAACCAGCTGATGTTCTCACAAAAGGCTGTGCTCCAAGCTAGGCCTGATTAATTTGTTTGGATTGCCTAGCTTGAGGAAGAGTGTTAAGCAAGCTGATTAAACCAGTTAATTATGCAAGGGGTAGTTTACTCATTTCAAGTAGTTCGAATATTTGTTAAGAAGTGGTTAAGGGAATCTAATTAGTTAAGAATTAGTTACTCCAATTAGTTGTATAAATTCCCCAATTGGGGATTGGCTTTTACAATTCAATGAATGATGATTTCCTCTTCCTCTCTACTCAGATTCTCTCCCTAAACCTAACCACTTCTCTCACATCCTCATCTTCTCCATTAATCACAGCTTAGTAATCAAGCTGTAAAGAACTTCTTCTTCTTGTTCAATTAATATCAACCAAGACATGACTATTCTCAAAATAAACAGAAAGGAAAATGCTGATAGGAAGAGGCCATGAAAGTTGATTGCAGTTTTTCTGTGGCCGGGTCTAAATCTAACAACACCAATCTGTGCATCAGGGGAAATGAAGCATGTGAGGTCTCAAATACGCTACTTGTGAGTACTTTAATAAACTCTTCTGAATTGAGAGGACTACTTGAAAGATTTCCCTTTGACTGAAGCAATTCCGCAGTTGCAGAGATTGAGCCATATAGATAAGAACATGCTCTGAATTTTGAGTCTCGCAAGCTTTGAGCGTTATTTCTTCTCATGGGTATTCGGAAGTTTCCCTACAAGGGATGAAGTTCATTAACTTCTGAAAAGTATGATTAACAGTAGTCACAGGAATTGTATAGAATCTAAAATAATTGGTATGTTCTGAGTAGGAGATATATCACTCTTTTTGTCTGGTCCTAAATGAGAAGAATGATGCATACCTACGATAGAAATTACATGTGATCAAATCTTGCCTCACTTTAGACTAAAAACCTTTCTCCAGGTTGCGAGTTCTTCCTAAGTGGTAAGTTAAGGAGTGCTAGGATACAAGAACGTCAAATTCTGCCAAGATAACAATTGAAGCTTATGTATGGAGTCCCTAACGCGACCTTTGGTATTTACTGAGTATCGAGAATAACCACAAGTCAGCTTCTGAAGCATTTCATAGTAGCTGAATTACCAGGAAAAAAGTTTGACATAGCTAAAGCTGAAAGTTGAAGCTGTGCAGCAAAGAAATAAGATGTGCATAAAGACAAGTCAAAATGATTAAAGTAAATGATGTACTAAATCAAACAGGCCAAATCAAAGTGCATAAAGTTAAATAACGCTGAAAAAGATCTTATTGAGATAAGTAGCCCCAAAAGTGAGGAACAAGCCAGGTCCACTAAACTGTGGGTATTTGTTACTCCCTCCATTCTAATTTATGTGGCAGCATTTCCTTATTCGTCTGTTCCAAAAAGAATGACAACATTCTAAATTTGGTAATAATTTAACTTTCAAATTACAGTTTTGTCATTACTGAAATGATTTACAACCATACAAACATCTTTGTCTTATTTTACACTACAAGTTTCAAAAGTCTTCCTTTATTTTTTAAACTTTGTGCCGAGTCAAACTATGACACATAAAATGGAATGGAGGGAGTACATTTGAGTGATCAACCAGGCAACACTTGATAGAACACTCAAATTTTCAGATCACTTCTATACATCATCGAGTAGTAACTTGTGAAGATTTAACCAAAAGGACTCTTTAAGTCTTCAATTAAAAAACTAACCCTTTCTTTTCTTTTCCCATTTTTTTCGTCCACGGAAATGTTAAAAAGGGGGTTAGTGGGTCGGGGCTTAATTAGATATTTTAAAACTTTGGGGCCAGTTGAAACTTACAATAAAATATACTCCAAACCAAAATTTTGGTAACCGTGCACAATCATTTCAAAATTTTCTTTCTTCTTTCTCTCTTCCCTCTTTGTCTTCTTCTACACAATTCTCTCCGCCAACCACCACCGTCCACTGCTCCGGCCACCGTAATAACTTAAAATTTAAGTGTGTAAATCGTAACCTAGTACTCCGATCATCATCATCCTCGTTTTTCGGGTAAACAAAGGCGCTAAAAAAACTGTAAAGGTAAACCCTAGCTTAAAACTTTACCTTTTTTTGTTATTGTTTGATAACTGTGTTTAGTTAGAAAATATAAGATTTTTTTTAAAATGTAGTATATTTAAAGAACATTTAGGGTATTTTGATGATTTGATGAATGATGGTATTGTCGGAACTATTGAGGGTTTGTGATAGAATTTTTTTATTTTTCTCTTTGTGGGTGTTGTTTTATAGTGTTATTTGTAATGTTGATGGGCTTTTAACCAACCTAAGTAGATAAATTTGAAGTCGATGATTTTTTTTTGTTTTAGTTGCATGACTGAAATTGTATAATGACAACTTGAATTTGTTTTATAGGGTAATTTCAATCAAAAGCCAACTTGAATTTAAGACAAAAGTGAAATTTGTATGTTCATAAGGATAAAGCAGATGGTGATGGACAGGAAAAAGTGAAATTTGTGTGAAACCTTTGTTAGTTATTTCATTCCTTTAAGTTGAATCTTGATATATGTTATCTTTGCTTAACTTTGTTTTGTCCACACTGTTTTAGCTGTTTGTTAGTGGGATTCATTTGTTAGTGTAAACGATTTAACAACATAATATTTATTTTATTATCTAGATAAAATGGTCCCATACAAAGTTAAGAGAATGAGAATGCTCAAAGCTGCTTCCAAAAATAGAACACATGTAAGCACTGCTACTGCCAAAAGAAGAAGAAGAAGACAAATAGCACAGTTAGTCGTCTCTGAGTAGGAATCCCTGAACACTATGGAAAATATGTTCTTTCTCTAATGCAACATAAGTCTGTTGAAGATACAACAAATGAAAAAGATGAAGCATCTGTTGAGGGTGAGGACAAAGAAGAAGAGGGAAAAAATTCTGTTAGTGGGAATGAGAAAAATGATGAAGAATCAGGTGATGAAGAGGGAAAAGACTCTAGTGAGAAGGAGGTAAATGATGAACCAGCTGGTGATGGAGAAGAAAATGATAAGTCTGGTGGTGTGAATGTGAGAAAGGATAAAGCAGATGGTGATGGACAGGAAAAAGATGGTAGTAAAGAAGCCCTTGATGATTTTTCAATGACTGAAGAGGTATATGTTCATTTTTTGAGTCTATTCAGATGATATGTTTGTTGTTGTGAAATTGATGAGGAATAGAATATATTTCCCTTTTTTACTGGCAAATGATCTGCCAAATATAGCATAAATGGTATATTACTGACAAAGTTAATTAACTAATACTAGGTCTTGTCCATTGACTCAAAGTCTATTAACTAACACTAGGTCTAATCCATTGACTCAAAGTCTATTAATTAACACTAGGTCTAGTCCATTGACTCAAAGTCTATTAATCAACTTTGTCACTTGTTATATCTGATATTTAACTACTTATGAGTTTAGGTTTTAGGGTTTAGGGTTACATATAAGTACTTTGCTGGAACTTATTGTATCTGATATTTAGCATATAAGTTTGTGCATCTATTGATTTAATAAACAAGCTGATAAAGTTGTGGAAGATCATTAGAATTAGGGGATTCAGAAGCTCTATCAGTTGCTGAGTGTGGAAAGAGTCTTGAGCTGTCAAAATACAACTTCAAGACATATTTGGATTTCCATCCACCTTTTCCTGCTAAGATTTCTGTAAGATCTTCAATGAAGAAAATTTTCAAATTCAAAGAAGAGTTAGCAACCTCAAAACTACTAGAAGCCTTTAGAAACACTTGTTTTAGTCACTTCTTAAGCTTGTTTGAGCATTGGAAACACTTCAATGGACAACTTGTACACTCCCTTCTTACTACGCAAATTGAGAGTGCAAAGCTATATGGAATCTGGTGCATATTGGAAGGAAAACCTATTTGCTTTGGGTTGATAGAATTTGCATTATTTACTGGATTGTACTGTAGGAATTACCCCTCTCAAGATGAATTGGACAAGGTCCATGCGAAAGGTGAGAGATTCTATGAGAAAGTGACCAAAGGCTGTTATAGCGGGTTGTCAGGTAATGATATCCTTGAATTGTTGAAGTAAAAAAAGATTCAATACGGTAGAAAAATACAAGTTAAGCTTGTTGTGGTTTGTTCATTCTATATTAGTTGCTAGAGATGATTCGACACATGCCGACAAGAATTGGATTAAGATGGCTTACAGTTTGGATGTCTTCTTGAATTTTCCATGGGGAAGGGAGAGCTTTGAGTTAACTGTTCAATATCTTAGGAAAGATGTCATGCCCCCATCAGTTGAGGCAAGAAGAGAAAAACAAATGGTAAAATCAGTCCTAATTTTTCACTATTTAGCTTTCTTTGGGCTTTCAATGTAAGTATTTGAATAATATAATTTTTTAATAATTATTTGGTACGCACTGATTTGTATTTTTTATAAAATGTAGGCATGAGCCTTAGAAGCAATACCTTCAGTTGGACGGTTAGCTATCAGATCAAGTGAGCAGCCATTGCCCTTGCCGAGGATGTTAAGATGGCTCAATCCCAAAGGTCCTTCATATGGGGATGCAGTTCAGCAAATAGTGCATGGGGAGGTAAAACACCTTTAGCAATGTTTTTATTTAAGCATTAAAGTTTAAAGTATTTTATTCTTTTCTTAATATTTCTGTTTCTTGTTCATTTAGATGGTTCACCCTTTCCTATACCCTACTGTTCGGGAGGCGAAGCAGAAGTACATGTCATCTATTAAATCATTTGATGATGAAGAGCTTGAAAATGAGCCTATTAATAGGCTAAGAGTTATATTGGAAGGGGTGACATCTATCAAGAATGCAGCTGAGGAGATAGAGACAATTAGCAATGGAAGTGTTTACCGGACACCGAAACAAGCTTCGATAAGTAAAGAAAAGCAGGTGGTAGGAATTAATGCTGTTGGTAGTGGAGGTAAGTTTTGTTGGAGAGATGCTGGTCATATAGGTGATGGTGAAGGTATTTCTTATGACAATGTGATATGCAAGACTTGTGGAAGGCAAAAGAATGATGAATTGATGAAAATGTTGGACAGCTTGGAGCTGAAATTGGATGAAGTTTATAAGGCTGTTTCTGTGCCACTGAAAAGATTGCTTTATCCTAGTAAATACCAAAGATCTCCTTTTGTTGTGTTGAGTAAGTTGAGGAAAAAGAAGTCCCTAGATTCAGCTGCAAAGAAGAAAAAATTGAAAGTGAAGAAGGTTGATCTTTTTAAGCCAGTGAAGTTGGCTGATAAAAAAGCTTTTTATGAGTGGTTGGATAGGAAGGAGACAATGACAAAGAAGTGCTTGACTGGATTTTTCGGTTGGGAATTTTTTGAGAAAATGAGGCATATGGGTCCGTGGGTAGAGGATGATGTAAGTATGAAATATTATTTTAGTCTTCTTATACATATACGATCTGATTATTAAGGCAACTTTTATATTATTTTTGCAGCACATTGATGAATTGATGGCCCTGATGCGGCTGCGACAGAAGGAATATCCACGTTATTATGATCAATTATCTGTGATCGTTGATTTGCTATTCTGTCAGAGTTACAAGAGATTTGGAATGAAATGAGGATTTTCTGTGAGAAAGAATTCATGGACTTTGATGTGATCCTGAGCTTTTACCAGTTTGATAGCTATATGATGGACTATCAGAGGGGTGCTCAACCAACCCCATATAGATGGAATTGGGAAGGGGCCAAAAAGCTTTATTTAATCTAGAACATGAAAAACAGACACTTTTTCACCATTGTGTTCATCTTAGAGGAGGCATTAATCAAGATTTATGATTGCAATTGGGGGGCTATACTAACGAGGATGTTGGTGTGCCTGTGCAGCCCATTGTCGAATTGATGCCTAAGTACCTCAAACAAAGTGAAAAATTTGACCACCTGGGTGATGATGTGGTGTTAAATCTATGGACATGGGAGCGCGTTCTGGATGTCCCAAACAATGAGCAGGCGTAAGTAATATATTTCACTACTTGCCTTTATTCTTAGTATTCACTTTAATTTTTGCTAAATTTGTGTTTTTTTATGTAGTGAATCTGGTGAAACATATGCACTGAAGTTCATTGACTTCCTCATCACTGGTACCTCGATGGACAACTTGCACGACAACACTCTGGAAGAATTTCGTGAAAAATTTGCAATTGAAATCTTCATTGGCAGAATGGAACCATGACTTGTTGGATGGTAGTTTGGTTTTAGTAGTGAAGTTCTGGACAACTGTTTTTTATTTCTAACTTTTAGACGATAGTTTTATTGTTTTTAACTATAATTTGGTTGTTGGGAGTCCCTTCTATTTTTGATTGAGGGGCTATTTATGGATGTCATGACAAACAATTTGATGGACGCCATTTTTTTGTGTAACTATGGGCTATCATAACAAACGATATGATGGATGTTAATATTTTTGTAATTATGGTCAATCAAATGCTGAAAACGTTATCCTTAATACTTGTGTTTGAAAATTTCTCTTTGCATTTGCTCTGGATTGAGGCAAACAAGGCTGTCAAATAAAATATAAAAATCATCAAAAATAACCAAGTCTATTAAACAACTCTGGGTCAATGAGCCATTGACTCAAAGTCTATTAAGAAACTCTGGGTCGATGAGCCATAGACTCGAAGTCTATTAAGCAACTCTGGTCCATGAGCCATAGACTCGAAGTCTATTAAGCAACTGTGGATCGATGAGCCATAGACTCGAAGTCTATTAAACAAATCTGGGTCGATGAGCCATAGACTCAAAGTCTATTAAACAACTCTAGGTCGATGTATCGTAGACTTGAAGTCTATTAAACAACCCTGGGTCGATGACCCATAGACTCGAAGTCTATTAATCGACTCTAGGCAATTCAACAAGACTTATCATAATAATCTAATGGTTAAGCATAACCAATGATCCATAATGTTGTTAATCAACGTATTAATGATTTCACAAATTTTGGCTGACATATTTGCATCAATAACTAAACATAATTGAAGGTGTGTGTTAGGTGATATTTTAGCAGTGTGTTATTAGTATTACTTATTATGTATTAGGTGATCTACTATAATGTAAGTTGTTTAATTTTTAATGTTCCTCTAATATTGACAATAAATCATCTTGTTATGATCTCACAATTAGTTTGAATAAGATGAATGCATGAATGACTAACATAAGTGAATTATGCATGATTACTAGTAGTGGTATTAGTATTGAGAATGTTAGGTTAGATGATCAATTTAGTTATTGATATAATGTGTTTCTAATGATATAATGTGTTATGGGGTACTTGCATGATCTCATAACGTGTTTCAACATATTAGGTGATAAATTATGTTAGATGAAATGCAATTTAAGTATTAATCCATAATTATCATAATAATTATATTTTAAGGTATTATCATCATTAAATCAACATAATTAAGTGATCTCATAATTGATCTCATAATGTGTTTCAACATATTAGATGATAAATTATATTAGATGAAATGCATTTTAAGAATTAATCCACAATTAATCTACATAATTATCATAATAATTTTGTTTTAAGGTATTATCATCATTAAATCAACATAATTAAGTGATCTCATAATTGATCTCATGTGTTTCAACATATTAGGTCATAAATTATGTTAGATGAAATGCAATTTAAGGATTAATCCACAATTAATCTACATAATTATCATAATAATTATATTTTAAGGTATTATCATCATTAAATCAACATAATTATTTAAATGAATTGTAATTTAAGGATTAATAAAAGCTGAATTATATTTTAACAATTGATCCATAATTTAATTTAATAAAATATATTTATTTTAAGGTATAATCATTATTATATATTTTAAGCTATTTTAAATTTTTAAAGGGTGTGGCCAAATTTTAAATGCAGTTTGGCGGAAAGGGCAAATTTGAATTTCAAAAGATCCTATAAATTAAATATTTGGCCCCATTCCCAAATCAAATTTTCTAAAATTCCTAATTTCCCCCTTTCCCCTTTCTCTTCGAATTAAAACCTAAACCCTAATTTCCCCTTTCTACATTCTCTTCGAATATTCTCTGCTAAAGATGGAAACCTATGTATCATTGTGTGAATGTGGAGATCAAGCATCACTTAGAACATCATGAACAAATGCTAACCCTGGTCGTTGGTTCTTTGGTTGCAGATATTTTAGGGTAATTAAATTTTAATTTTTTGCGTTCAAATAAATGTTTTAAAGTTTAATTTTAATTTTTTGGGTTCATACCAATGCTTTAAAGTTTATTTTTTTCGATTTGCAGAACAATGAGGCTGTTGCTTGTAGCTTCTTCTAGTGGTGTGACCCCCCAATTCCGGAGCATGCTAAGGAAGTTATTTTGGGGCTTCTTAGGAAAAAAAGACACATAGAAGCTACGCTTAACGAAGCAAATAAAAAGGTGTTCTTGAGGAAGATTCTATGGATGTTATTACTACTTATGTTGAAGTTCATTCTTGTCGGTAATGCCGATCATTGTTATCTATTTTGAAGAGGGGACACGTAAATATATTAAAATTAAACGCAAAGATTATAATTATAAACTGAAATTTGTTAATTCATTCATTCATTCAAAGGGCCACCGGAGGAGTACATAATAAAGACTTAATTAAAAATAATAATAATAATAATAATAATAATAATAATAATAATAATAATAATAACTTTTAATTTGCAGGGGCCGCTGGAGGAGGAGGAGAATGTGGAGGACCCATGTAGTCGTCAATGTCTTCCCCAGCCCTTATAAGCAGAAGACGGAGCATCCTAGCAATCCTCCTAATGTTCCTCTCTTGGTGGTTTCTGTCAGCAGCAAGGTTTTGGACCAGCCTATTTATCTCTTCCCTCATTTGTGCAAATTTGATCTGGGGATGATTCAGATGGTGGACTTAAAACTCTTCGTGTTGCAGGCCTTCGTGCCATTTTTGTTGTTATATATAAGCTGGAGTTGATGTTGTAGTATTGTGGATTTGATCGTTGTTTTCTCCTGTATTTATAAGTAAAAAAAAAAAATTGCAGCGTGGCTGGCTCTATTAAATGAATGTTTTTGGCTGTTGCACTTCTCCAGAATTTAGTTAGTTACATTTTACACCGTTCTATATTCATGCCTGTTCATTTTGCACCGTTCTGTGTTAATGCCTGTTCATTATGTATAAGCATTAAACGAACACGCCTATTCACGCTTTACACAGAAATAAATTAATGAACAACAACCATTGGTTGCGGGATACTCAAGAAGTCTATTAAAAAACTCTGGGTTGGTGAATAGAACAAAAGTCTATTAATAAACTCTTAGTTGTTTGAACCAACAATTAGTTGCTTGACTCGACTGAAATTTGATTACGATACTTGGCTAATATTGAAAAGATGAGTACTCAATTAAATGAAATGACCAAGATCACACAACTTCCTTACAATAACATCAAATAAGACCACAACATGGCCAGCATCACAATCTTAACTATAACATCAAATAAAAATTACAATTCTTATAAACAAATACAATGTTGGGATGATGAAACAACTTTGAAAAAACTAAACCAAATTTCTTGCTTCTGAGGCAGTAGGGCATGTGCTCCTCTTGTGGGAATATCGTTTGCAATTAGAGCATTTATTTCTCCTCTTTCCAGCTTTAAATACTTCCCCTGTAGACGGCATCCTCCTTTTCCTCTTTCTCCCCAGTGCGAGTTTGACGAAAGGTGGAGGAATTATTCTCTCTAGAACATCTTCAGGAAACTCTCATTCGTCTTCTGAAGGAATTGAGAAAATTGGTTCTGCATATGCAAGCATGTACATCTGTGCCCTATAATATGGAGATGTATATTCATAAATGCTTGAACTATATCCATCCCCAAAGTGATACCTTAGTACTGCCATTGCGTGTTTGCAAGGAATTTTCTAAAGGTCAAACTCTCTGCAAGTACAAGTTCTGTTGTAGAGATTGACGTCTTCCTTACCTTCATTGCTGATGACATTATACTACCCATTGAATACTCTGTGCACAAAAAGTGAATTTCCATCTTCCATGTTTTCCCTTACAGCATCTTCAGCAGATTGGACTAAGATTGTGGTTGCTTTGCCTATCTCTGCAAGCCTTTCATAAAATTTCTCGGCAAACTTACTGTTAATTGCATCAAACAGAGCAGCGATGTGAAATTCTCTTTCCTCCATGAACATTGAGTTAAATGACTCCGCAATGTTTGAGGTCATCACCTCGAACCTATTCCCAGGAAAAAACACTCTAGTCCATTTATCAAATCCAATATCCTGAAGATAATTAGCTAGCCTCACATTTAAACCTTTAATCTCTTTAAAAATGTTTGTCAAACTCTTCAAAGCAGTAAGCCTTTGCTACTGAATATTATTTGTCTAGAATATCTCCACACATGAATTTTACCCTGATGTTCTCAGTAAGGTGCCGCATACAAAAACCATGATGAGCTAGAGTATAGTACTTGGCAATACCATTTGCAATGCTTGT
This sequence comes from Petunia x hybrida, assembly GCA_037355625.1. Classification (NCBI taxonomy): domain Eukaryota; kingdom Viridiplantae; phylum Streptophyta; class Magnoliopsida; order Solanales; family Solanaceae; genus Petunia; species Petunia x hybrida. The sequence goes on from JBBBVM010000041.1 coordinate 27,613,551, forward strand.
ATGCCGATCAGAGATAATGCACACCTCTCCAGTGTTAGGGACTATATCAAGCAACTGTTCAAAAAAATAACCCCATGACTTATCATACTCCTTGTCCACTATACAAAATGCCAGCGGATAAATGTGGTTCTCTGTATCTTGTATAACAGCATACAACAATACTCCACCATACTTGCCCATTAAAAATGTGCATCAACAACTATAACTTTTCTCATAGTCACAAACTTTTTTTTTAAGCAACGGTGTGCTTAGTGACTATCTTTTTTATTAATAATAAACACCTCAAAATAGAAGAGTACAAGTAAGGAGGGATAGGCCTTGTCTTACAAACCCCCTTATGCAAGCTCCATAAGTAACAAAAAAAAATACTTGAACCTCCCTTTTCCATCAAGCCTCAAATCAGTCTTACTTCCTTGATTTTTGGTTTCAAGAACACGACAATACGCCTCTATCACGGCATAACCACGCTATGGTGTTCCCCTTATCAAAGATTTTGCTATTTCAGCTCCCATCCAACACTTCCAATAACCGATTCTACAACCCATACCTGTATGAACAGAACTAGCAATGTCTTTTGTGGAAGGACCTTTGTTGTTAATAAATCTAGTCTTCACAAATTCACCAACGACATCGGCCGATGCATGAGGATGATGACTGGGAAGGTGTTGCACCCCACACGTGTGCTTACCATTGTATTTGGTAATATGAAATATGTCAGAACACTTATACTTCATGGCTCGTACCCACCACTTGCAAGCTGGATCAACACATTTGACCACATACAAAATTTTTGTACTCTTCACAGTATTGAAACAATATGACTTCTTAACTGAAGCATGCTTAACACAAACAACTATCTCCCCCTTGTTTTTAAAAGTTCTACCTTTGTAAAAACCTATCACATCATCATAATTATGACTGCTTTTCGTACCCAAAGTATTAACAATTAGATTGCCCACACCATTAGTATTAACATCATTGTTTAAATTAACCCCTACTCCTTCTTCAATATCATAGTTTAAATTTGTTGGATTATGTTTATTAAAATGGCTGCCCTGATTATAGCCATCCCATCCATTATCTCCATTGAAATCAACACCTACTTTTCCCTTTTCCGTTACAGGTGCTGATGCCTCAACTGATTCCACGTAAGGAGCAGCATCAGAAGCACAAGCAGCAGCAGCAGCAGGCTCATTTGATGCTTCTTTAGAACTTTCAACTACAGATATCCTCAAGGTGGGCCTAGAACCATCACTTGCAACATCAAGAAGATAGAGCTGCAAATCATTATCCGTCTTTATGATCGAAAGTGCTGTCTTTTTCCTTGCGGCGGCCACACTAAGTATATAACTAATTGACATCTGTCTTGGCTTACATGTTAATTGGCCACTTGCAATGACATGCTTAACCAACTCATTATAATCAACTTCCCGACTCACAAAAATAGGTACGATAACCTTAGATTTAGAATGCCAAGTCCAACATTTAGGGGTCTCCACCCATTCCCCAAAATACCACCTAATAGTACACGGTCCCCCATTAATAATATGGACAATTTATTCAATCGACAAATGGTCTATTCAATACGAAAAATGGTGTAACAAAAAATAATAACTTCAAGTTGATGGTGTCAACTAAGAGCAAAATAATAAAAAAACAACCAAATCTGCATAATAATTAAGCATTCTTCTCACTTACCACCTTAAAGAAGCTTGAAAGTATCAAACAAGTAATACTCAACAAATGCACTGAAGAAAATCGAGATTTAGCTTTGACCTAATATTTTCAATTATGCAAAATGTGCACGATATGAACCAGATTTTGGGACAAAAGACGACGGAGAAGAAGGAGAGATCAATTTTATACAAAATGTGGTGCTTTTTAGTGAAAATCCGACCAAAAAGGGATCGAGGTCGTTGGCTATGGTGGCTATGGCGGGAAGAAGAAGAGGGAAGAAGTGGTTTTTTCTGTTTTTTATTTATCATTTTTGGATATTATTACATATATATATTGTGGGACCATCCTGCAAATAAAAAAAGTTTGAGGCAACCCCCACCGTTAGTAATTTACTTAATTAAATATCAACTTAAGTGTTAAATCTCTCTAATATAATAAAATGGTCATTTTACTAAGAAAAAAGACTAAAAGATTATTTAACTAAAAAAGACTTGAAAGCTCCCCTTTAATCGAAAGACCTTCAGAAAAAATTACACAGCCAACCATAGACTAGTATCATAAACTAGTATTGTTGTCACCAACATGGTTTTGCTTTCCTAAAAATCCTGGCAATGGTGATATGCGAAAATCCCCCACCATCAAGGGAAAATACTCAGATTTGACATGCTTGAAATTAATTAAACCTTTCTAAAGTTTAACGAAATAAATCATTCCCCAATTTACCTTTTAACTAAATCACAAACTCTCATCATGTAGAATATTATGTGGAGTTTAAGTGAATACTAAGTTTTGATTATGACAAATAGGACACATCACTTATGATAACGTACATTGCAGGACTAACAAGGAAGGTTCCTTTGGAAGATCTGAAAGATTGTCGATCGTTATTGAGAGGAGTCAGCTATAGAAAGTCGGATCTCTAGCACGCTAATTCTGTGGGACTTGTCCCAATCAGCTCTTGCCCTACTCTTTACAAAGATATTTATATCTTCTAGAGAATCAACTCTCTTGGGTCAATCTCTCTACACCTCAATCTCAGTCAATCATATCTCCGTCAACCTCCATTGATCCTGCTAGCAGATCTGCTATATCTCGTCTTTCAACGGGCAACTCTGGATGTACACTATTTACACTTTGAGTCTACTGCAGATTTACTTACGCTTCTACTTACAATCTACTTTCTCTCTAAGTTTTACTTACTACACTGTATTCCTAAGAGTCTACGGGTGATCAGTAGAAAAGAAAGAGAGTTCTTGTAGAGAGGTAATAGTTGTGTCATAGAAGTTGGTCTGATTATCTATAAATCAAACGAGATCGTTGGTGGTGAGCGAAGGGATAAAACCATCAGTGAAAGGACGTTTTTGGTTAATGATAAACCATAAGTGTACTTGTGTTCTCAAAGAGCTTGAAGAGAGATAACTCCCTTAAAACCCAAGGGGACTTGATTAGGAACCATTTGGTTCTGAACCCAGTATAAAATCACTCTGTCATTTACTCTTTATTATTGCCTTTATTTCTGCGAAGTATTTTCAATTATCACTTAAGTCGACTAATAACTTGATAAGTCTACTGAATTTATAAGTCTGAACAATTCACCCCCTCTTGTATTCATCAATTGGTATCAGAGCTTGGACTCATAATATTTTATTTTACCTTACAGCAAGTGAGAACAGATCATGTCTTCACATGTCGTTAATAGAGCACTTCTACAAGAGAGAACTTCTGCCACCCAACCTCCTTACTTGAATGGTAAGCATTATGGTCATTGGAAGATTCGTATGAAAATATACGTAAAATCGGTTGACTATAAGATCTGCCGTGTTATCAAGAAGGGACCCTATGATATTCCTACTACCAAGCCAACAAAGAAAGAAGGAGATCCTCAAAATGTTCCGGCTAATCTTGATATGGACGATTATACTGACGAACAGAGAGAGGTTATCCAACTCAACTACAAAGCTGTGAATATTCTTTACAATACTATCAGTAGTGAAGAATATAAAAAAATATGCAGTTGTGAAACTGCTAAAGAGATATGGGATAAACTGGAAGTCACCTATGAAGGAACCAGTAAAGTCAAAGAAACTAAAATCAATCTTTTGGTATATGAGTATGAATTATTTCAAATGAAGGTGTAACGACCCTCAAATAGTCGTTACGGGATCCGGGACCTCGATTTGCGTATCGATAGTCCCAAAAGCTTCGTTAGGTCATTTATGACCCGTCTGTGAAATCTGAGTCGAAATGGAGTCCGTTTGATAGGTTTTCGAGAAAAGGATCCGTTTATGAAATTCCGGAAAGGAATTTGGGGTTTCGATAGGTCGTTTTGAGTAAACGAACCCCGATGGAAAATTCGAGCGCACCGTTAGGTCCGTCTCGTCATTTATGATATGTAGCAACCTTCAAAATTGAAAACGGACCTCGTTTGATAGGACTTTTGATAAAGACCCCGTTTCGGAAGTTTAAAAGAGTTAAAAGAGGTTTCCGAGCTCGATTTGAGCAAATGAGCTCCGATGAGAGATCCGAAAGTTCCGTTAGGTTCGTATAGTCATTTGTGACTTGTAGCAACTTTCGGAATTGGATTCCGAGGTCGTTTGGTTAAATTTTGCTATTTTGGCGAAAGTCAAAAATTAAACCTTTACCGTGGGACCCACTTTTTGAGTTTTGGAGGTCCGAATTGAGTTTCGTCTTGACGAGCATGTCACCCAAGTATTTTATGGCTTGTGTGCAAAATTTGGGATCATTCCGAGCTTCGTAGGGTCCCGTTTTGCCCCTAAAACAGTAGAAAATCTGGTGCGACTTTTCTGTTCTGTTTTGGCGCAAACAGCCGGATAAAAGCTGATTTTTCGGCCAATCCGTAAGGAATTAGAAAAACATCAAAACATGAAAGTTGTAGCCCTTTGAGTTGTGGTTCTACAGGAACCGGTTTCAGGCCATTTGGACATTCGTATCAAAAGTTATGATTTTTTCAAAAGAAGCTGTCACAGAGGCAAAAACTGCTATAAAAAGGCCATTTCGGGCCATTTCGGTTCATAACTTATAAAAATCATTTGGTGAGCTCTTGAGGCGATTTTTGGGTATTTCTTGAAGACCCAATCATACTTACACTTAGGGTAAGCCCTTTCAATCAATCTCTATGTTGATTAACACAAGAATCAAAGGGTTGATTCTTGGAAATGGGTTAGAACCCTAGATTCTTAAGAATTGGGGAAAGACATCGAGCAAGGCTCGCATGTGGAATCTAAGTGTACTTTTGGACTCACGGGAGCGTGGGGAGTCCGGAAAAGTACATTTTGTAAATTTAGGGCTCGGCCCTACCCGGGGGCATTTTGGTAATTTTTACCCTAGGATGCCTATAGGCTTAAATAGCTATAATTGAGCACTCATATGTGCTATATCTTGTCTTAATAGACCTAGTGGAGAGTCCTTCGCGGACAAGGCGAGCGGGAAAGGAGATTCTTCCCGACATTTGAGCCCGAATTTCGAGGTAAGTGAGACTTGACCTCTATTTCTACTCCTCCTATGGGCACTGAGGAGGTTGCCAAGAGGATAGAGTCATTCATGAAGCTTCAGCCTCCAGAGTTCGACGGTACCTCAGCTACATGTACTGCCCAGAGGTACATTCAGAAGTGTGAGAAGATTTTGACAGTTCTTGGTACTAGAGACACCTTAGGGGTGCAGTGTGCTTCTTTCAGATTATCGGGAGATGCGGAGACATGGTGGGTCTCCATGATGCGGCAGAGGTCTAGTGACCTCCCTCCTTTGTCTTGGGCCCCAGGCTGCTGCTTTGCCTGCCCAGGATTTTTCTTAAGAGACCCCGAGGCCTCAGTCATCCCAGAGGCGGGGTGGCTCTTCGCAGTCTGGTCCGCCGCAGTGCGGGAGGTGCCATCAGAGGCATCATGGGAGGTGTTCGTCTGGAGGTGGTCATGGCAGAGGTGGTAGAGGCGGTAGAGGAGGTAGAGGTGATGGATATTTTGAGTGTGGGTCTCCAGAGCACTATGTCAGGAGTTGCCCTTATGTTTCATCAGGTCGCTAGGGATCCGCAGCTATGGTACCATCTGGTCCTCAGGCCGCCAGGCCCATTTCTCAGATTCCTCCTAGACAGCAGTCTCAGACAGCTCCGGGTTCAGGAGGCTCGACGCAGGTCTATGCTATGACTCGTCAGGATGCTGAGGCATCCAATGATGTCATCACAGGTATTATTTCTGTCTGTGGCCGCGATGCTTATGCTCTTATTGATCCGGGGTCTACCTATTCGTATGTGTCGCCGGGATTTGCCCCTTGCTTGGGCAGGGATCTGGTCTTCTTAGATGATCCCTTTATGGTTGCCACCCCTGTCGGGTCTTCTATATGTGTAGATAGGGGTTATCGGCAGTGTATGATCTCCATCTGTGGTGTAGAGTCCTTAGTGGACCTGATACTGCTCGATATGTCTGATTTCGATGTCATTATGGGCATGGATTGGCTGGCTTCCTATCATGCGACTTTGGATTGCCATGCCAAGTCCGTGACGATCGGGGCAGAGGGTGAGTCTCGGGTTGTATGGAGAGGTTCCAGGCCTTCTCCGAAGAGTAGGATCATTTCTTTCTTGGAGGCGCAGAGGATGATATCTAGTGGGTGCGAGGGATATATTGCTTCAGTTCGGGATGTCCGGGCAGAGGAGTTATCCCTTGATAGAGTTCCGGTTGTTTGTGAGTATCCGGATGTGTTTCCTGATGATTTGCCGGGTTTGCCGCCTATGCGGGAGATAGAGTTTTGCATTGATCTATTGCCAGGCACTCAGCCTAAATCTATTCCCCCGTATCGTATGGCTCCTGTTGAGTTGAGGGAGCTGAAGGAGCAGATTCAGGATTTGCTCGATAAGGGCTTCATTAGGCCTAGTGTGTCTCCATGGGGTGCCCCGGTATTATTTGTGAAGAAGAAGGATGGCTCTATGCGGATGTGTATTGATTACCGGCAGCTGAATAAGGTTACTATCAAGAATAGGTATCCTTTGCCGCGTATTGATGATTTGTTTGATCAGCTTCAGGGTGCTACCTTCTTCTCGAAGATTGATTTGAGGTCGGGGTATCATCAGTTGAGGATTCGGTCCGAGGACGTTTCCAAGACTGCTTTTCGTACCCGATATGGCCACTATGAGTTTCTGGTGATGTCTTTCGGGCTTACGAATGCCCCAGCTGCTTTCATGGATCTAATGAACCGAGTGTTCAAGGCCTACCTTGACTCCTTCGTCATTGTGTTTATCGATGATATCTTGGTTTATTCGAGGAGCAGGGAGGAGCATGAGCAGCATTTGAGAGTTGTTCTTCGGACTCTGAGGGATCAGCAGTTGTATGCCAAATTCTCCAAGTGTGAATTTTGGCTCAGTTCTGTATCTTTCCTAGGTCACGTGGTGACCAAGGATGGGGTGTGTGTTGATCCGAAGAAGATAGAGGCCGTTCAGAGTTGGCCTAGGCCTACTTCTCCTACAGAGATTCGGAGTTTCTTAGGCTTGGCAGGTTATTATCGGCGGTTCGTCGAGGGGTTTTCTTCTATTTCAGCACCTCTGACGAAGTTGACCCAGAAGAATGTTCCTTTCCTGTGGTCCGATGCCTGTGAGTCTAGCTTTCAGAAGCTTAAGACTCTGTTGACTTCAGCGCCAGTGTTGGCCTTGCCTAGTGGATCCGGGGGATTCACCATATATTGTGATGCTTCGGGTGTTGGCCTGGGTAGCGTTCTGATGCAGGAGGGTAAGGTGATAGCTTATGCCTCGAGACAGCTGAAGGTCCATGAGAAGAATTATCCTGTCCATGATTTGGAGCTGTTAGCTGTCGTGTTTGCACTGAAGTTGTGGAGGCACTATCTTTATGGCGAGCCATGTGAGATATTCACCGATCATAAGAGTCTCCAGTACTTGTTCACTCAGAAAGACTTGAACGAGAGACAGCGCCGCTGGTTAGAGCTACTGAAGGATTATGATCTTTCTATCCGGTATCATCCCGGAAAGGCTAATGTTGTAGCCGATGCCTTGAGTAGGAAGTCCATGGGTAGCCTCGCCTATCTTGATGCTGATATGAGGCCGTTGGCCCGTGAGTTGCAGACTTTGTCCATTAGTGGGGTTCGGTTTGATGATTCTGTTCCAGGCCTGGTGCTTGCATATGTGGGGTCTCAGTCGTCTTTAGCTTCCCAGATTCGGGAAAGGCAGTTCGAGGATCCTTATCTGAGAGATCTCCGGGACAGGGTCCTGAGTGGGGGAGTGTCCTCGTTCGTGATTGGTGATGATGGTGCTTTGCGGCTTAACGGCCGGGTATGTGTTCCAGCCATTGTGGAGCTGAGGCAGATGATTTTGGCAGAGGCTCACAGTTCGAGATATTCCATTCATCCGGGTACTGCGAAGATGTATCATGATCTTCGAGAGCTGTATTGGTGGAAAGGGATGAAGAGGGATGTTGCTGATTATGTATCTCGGTGTTTGAATTGCCAACAGGTGAAGTATGAGCACCGGAGGCCAGCCGGGGTGACCCAGGGTATGCCCATTCCCGAGTGGAAGTGGGAGCAGATCACTATGGATTTCGTAGTTGGTTTGCCGCTGACCGTGGGTAAGCATGATTCGGTGTGGGTAGTAGTTGATCGACTGACGAAGTCGGCTCACTTCATTCCAGTGAGGACTACTTATACCTCGGAGCGTCTGGCTCGTATCTTCATTGAGCAGATTGTGAGATTGCATGGTGCTCATGTTTCTATCATTTCTGACCGAGGTGCTCAGTTCGCAGCTCAGTTTTGGAGATCTTTTCAGAGAGAGCTGGGTACTCGGGTCGATCTCAGCACTGCATTTCACCCGCAGACTGATGGCCAGTCTGAGCGGACCATTCAGATCCTCGAGGATATGTTGAGGGCGTGTGCTATTGATTTTGGAGGCCATTGGGATAGCCATTTGCCGCTAGCAGAGTTTGCGTATAATAATAGCTATCAGGCTTCTATCCAGATGGCTCCGTTTGAGGCATTGTATGGTCGGAGATGTCGCTCGCCTATCGGTTGGTTCGAGTCTGGTGAGGTCCAGGTGTTGGGGCCCGATTTGGTGCAGCAGACCTTAGATAAGGTCCGGGTTATTCAGGATCGACTCCGCACGGCTCAGAGCCGGCAGATATCGTATGCAGATCGGAGGCGGAGAGATCTTGAGTTCATGGTTGGGGACCGGGTATTCCTCAGAGTGTCGCCCATGAAGGGTGTTATGAGATTTGGGAAGAAAGGCAAGCTCAGTCCTAGGTTCATTGGGCCTTTTGAGATATTGGAGCGCGTTGGCGCCGTTGCTTATAGACTGGCTTTGCCTCCCTCTCTGTCTGTTCATCCGGTGTTCCATGTGTCCATGCTCCGGAAGTATGTTCACGATCTGTCTCATGTGATCGATATGGCTTCCGTGGAGGTAGATGGCGACTTAGCTTATTCGGAGGAGCCTATTGCTATTGTGGCTAGAGAGGTCCGTAAGATGAGATCGAAGGTGATCCCGCTTGTGATAGTTCAGTGGGGGCATCACTCCATTGCCGAGGCCACTTGGGAGCTTGAGTCCGAGATGCGTGAGAGGCATCCACGCTTGTTCGATGATTCAGGTATGAAATCCTTGTATTTTCTAAGCCTGAATTTGCATTTTTAAGTTTTATTGATTTTGGGTGGTACCGAGGTATCCTCGAAATCCGTGCCAGCTCCGTGGCTAGTGTGTGGATCCTACCTTAGACTTAGGCTCGTCCGAGGACGGCCGAGAGTCTAAGTGGGGGAGAATGTAACGACCCTCAAATAGTCGTTACGGGATCCGGGACCTCGATTTGCATGTCGACAGTCCCAAAAGCTCTGTTAGGTCATTTATGACCCGTCTGTGAAATTTGAGTCGAAACGGAGTCCGTTTGATAGGTTTTCGAGAAAAGGATCCGTTTATGAAATTCCGGAAAGGAATTTGGGGTTTCGATAGGTCGTTTTGAGTAAACGAACCCCGATGGAAAATCCGAGCGCACCGTTAGGTCCGTCTCGTCATTTATGATATGTAGCAACCTTCAAAATTGAAAACGGACCTCGTTTGATAGGACTTTTGATAAAGACCCCGTTTCGGAAGTTTAAAAGAGTTAAAAGAGGTTTCCGAGCTCGATTTGAGCAAATGAGCTCCGATGAGAGATCCGAAAGTTCCGTTAGGTTTGTATAGTCATTTGTGACTTGTAGCAACTTTCGGAATTGGATTCCGAAGTCGTTTGGTTAAATTTCGCTATTTTGGCGAAAGTCGAAAATTGAACCTTTGCCGTGGGACCCACTTTTTGAGTTCTGGAGGTCCGAATTGAGTTCCGTCTTGAAGAGCATGTCACCAAAGTATTTTATGGCTTGTGTGCAAAATTTGGGATCATTCCGAGCTTCGTAGGGTCCCGTTTTGCCCCTAAAACAGTAGAAAATCTGGTGCGACTTTTCTGTTCTGTTTTGGCGCAAACAGCCGGATAAAAGCTGATTTTTCGGCCAATCCGTAAGGAATTAGAAAAACATCAAAACATGAAAGTTGTAGCCCTTTGAGTTGTGGTTCTATAGGAACCAGTTTCAGGTCATTTGGACATTCGTATCAAAAGTTATGATTTTTTCAAAAGAAGCTGTCACAGAGGCAAAAACTGCTATAAAAAGGCCATTTCGGTTCATAACTTATAAAAATCATTTGGTGAGCTCTTGAGGCGATTTTTGGGTATTTCTTGAAGACCCAATCATACTTACACTTAGGGTAAGCCCTTTCAATCAATCTTTATGTTGATTAACACAAGAATCAAAGGGTTGATTCTTGGAAATGGGTTAGAACCCTAGATTCTTAAGAATTGGGGAAAGACATCGAGCAAGGCTCGCATGTGGAATCTAAGTGTACTTTTGGACTCACGGGAGCGTGGGGAGTCCGGAAAAGTACATTTTGTAAATTTAGGGCTCGGCCCTACCCGGGGGCATTTTGGTAATTTTTACCCTAGGATGCCTATAGGCTTAAATAGCTATAATTGAGCACTCATATGTGCTATATCTTGTCTTAATAGACCTAGTGGAGAGTCCTTCGCGGACAAGGCGAGCGGGAAAGGAGATTCTTCCCGGCATTTGAGCCCGAATTTCGAGGTAAGTGAGACTTGACCTCTATTGTGCTTGTGGACTCTTCCTTCATGCTAGTATGGTTCATGTACGCATAAATATACCTAAAATGGTTGGGATTAATGATGTGAATTACTTGCTATTATTGTTTGTTATAAATAGCGAGATTGTGACTCGACCGAGGTATGTGCCGGTCTAAACGCTACGTCGAGGTAGCTTAAATTTATATCGTAGTAAGGCTTGCTACGCCATGCTTAGATAGCAAGAACTTGGGACATGGCCGAGGATGTTGCCGGCATGTCATGATAAATGTCTTGCCGAGGACTTTCCCGGCTTTTGTATGATATTGGTACTTGATTTGTTCACGTGCCGGGTTGGGTAGTGCTGTCTATACGTAACCTTGGGTTGGACGACATGGGAGTAGGGATTGTACCCCCAAACTGTGGTTGCGTTAACCTTCGCCTTACGTTCAGCTAGCATAACCAACCTGGGTTACGGTGACTGTGAAATATTATTGTTATTAATATTTCTGTTATTATTTCTGTTATTGTTATTAATGTCGTGGATATTAATACTGTTAGAGGGACACTTGACAGGGGGTGTGGTGTCGCCTATACTATGAGATGTGTCACACTTGACAGGGGGTGTGGCGTGGACACTTGATCTTTGAGATGTGACACACTTGACAGGGGGTGTGGTGTGGTCACTTGATTTATTGAGATACGACGCACTTGACAGGGGGTGTGGTGCGATCGTAGACAGATTTGAGATGAGCCAACGACTACGGATCGTTGGTCTACTTATTCATGATTGTGATAGTGACTTCGGGTTACGGTATATGGTTGATACTTAGTAGTGGTGTTGCTAGTCCATCGTAGGTCTAGGTTAGTCGGCACGGGAGTAGAGATTGGACCTCCAAACCACCGCTGAGTTGACCTATGCCTTACGTTGGATGGGCATAATCCTTGAGACTTCTGGTTACTACTTGTGTGTATGGAATGTGTTACATCTATTTGTGATTTCACTACTTTATTGTATGATTACTATAGTATGTTGTTGCTTATGATGCATGTAGCGACTTGTCCCGCAAGGGTACCTTAGCGGGCCTGTCGGTGATCTTACTGGGCTTCGGCTCATAACTTACTCTGCTACGTGCGCAGGTCCTTCATCCAGTCAGCAGCCCGGACGTTAGCGGTTCCCGAGGCTTCTGAGACTTTTGATTGAGGTGAGCCGACCACACAGACCGTGGTGGCATACCGCCGGAGTCACTTAGAGATAGGACTCATATTTCTTTGATGTATATTCATACTTTATTGAGTCACTCTTAGAATGCTCCAATTCTTTTGTGGATATATTCTTTTGGACTTCACCCTTTTATATTTATATATCCATTTATGATCTTTTCACATTATTGTTCTTTTCCGCATCTTGTTTCATTGGTTCGCCTAGGCAAATGTTGTTTAGGTGCCATCACGAGCCCTTGGAAATTGGGTCGTGACAGAAGGATGGAGAGTCTGTGGAAGAAATGTTTGCTAGATTTAGCAAAATCATTAGAGAACTCTAAGCCCTTGGAAAGATTTGTACCAGTGGTGAGAAAATAAGAAAAATTCTTAGAAGTCTTCCTACCACTTGGCAACCAAAGGTCATAAATATAGAAAGTGGAGATCTGAACAAAATTTCATATGATAAACTCAAAGGTGATCTGGTTACCTTTGAAAAAACTCATTTGAAACGCAATGGATTGGAAGAGAAAAAGAAAACCGTGGCTTTCAGCACTACAGTGGGAGAAGTCGACTATGACCAGGAAGTTGAAGAAGATGATATTCTAGAACAACTTGCTATGATGCCAAGAAACTTGAACGGTCTAGTTAACAGAAGGAGGCAGTTCAGAAAGGGGAAGGTTCATTTCAAGAAAGATCAATCAAATTACAAAAATGAAGGACGTTGCTATGAATGTGGCAAGCAAGGTCACATTGCAAACAACTGCCCTGATGTTAAAAGAAAAGGAAGAAACAGATCATACGCAACATGGAGTGATGAGGACGTAGCTGACACTGAGCAGGAAGAAGCAGCAAATATTTGTTTCATGGCCTCAGACAACTCCACCAGCAGTGGAATTCCGTCAAATGACTCAAGTGAGGTACGCTGTGAATTTTGCACTGAAAACTCTAGAAATCTTGACGAAGTTCTAGATGAACTTGAAAAGGCACTTAAGAAAATTAAGAGATTAAGTAAAGAGAAAGAGGAATGGGAAATGAAGTTGGAAGTAGTTGAAACTGAAAATGAATTCTTAAAGGAAGAAATGAATCAACTTAGGTTCAAACTTAACAGCCATCGAAAATCCACTAGTCATAGCTTAGTCAGATCTAACAGTTTCTACAGATCTGCTAAATCTCCCACATCCACTTCATCTATCACTAAAACTCAAAATATGCATATTTGCGTTCATTGTGGAGAACCAGGACATCTGTTTAGAAGATGTCAAAAGAGAAATCCTGAAAAATAGATTTGGTGACCAAAAGTCAAAAGTGAGGCTAGCACCTCTAAAGCTAACCTGCAAGGACCCAAACAAGCTTGGGTACCTAAAAATACTTAAAATCTTTGTTTTGCACGGACACCACAAAAAGACAATGAAAATGGGAAAATGGTTTCTTGATAGTGGATGCTCCCGGCATATGACTGGTGACAAACAGCTGTTCAAATCAATAACAAGGATCAATGGAGGTTCTGTAAAATTTGGAGGAGATGCTAAAGGAAAGATCGTTGGTATAGGTATTATCTCTTTAAGCCCCTCTTGTGATATCAATGAAGCCTTTCTAGTTGATTGCCTCAAGCATAATCTTCTGAGCATTAGTCAACTATGCGATGGTGGGTATAAGGTAAAGTTTGAATCTAGCATATGTATCATTCATGATAATAAAGGTAAAGTTGTTCTTTCTGGTTCTAGAGAAAACAATATTTATGTTCTGAACAATGGTAAAGTATCGTCAAGTAAGCATTTGTGTCTTGCATCCATTACAAATGATCCCTTGACATAGCATAAAAAGTTAGGGCATGCTAGTATGTCTTTAATTGAGAAATTATCAAAGCATGATCTAGCCATTGGTCTACCTAAACTAAATTTGTGATAGGACCCAACCCGGACATGGTCGTACGTCCTCTACCTTCGGTGCACATAGGGGAAAACGTGGAATACTGTTATAAGGACACCTTATCTTTTCCAAGACCTTACCATCTCTTTCCTTGTCTCTCTGTGCTCTCTTTGTACTTTAGGGTATAGGAGAGAGAAGGAGTGCTGTGATGTCGGATAACCAGTGAAGACACATCTCACAGCTCTAGGATCCAATTTCTCATGAGTCTCATTAGCAGCTGAATGTGCCAAACTAGTAGCCCGAAATAGAGATCTGATTTAAAGGACCAGGTACAGCGAGTTCGATCCATTAGGTTCTTTTTTTTTTCAGAAAAGAAACGAGAGACAAGAAAACATCTTTGATTACGATTAAAAGGAACAATCTCAAATAGACCAAGATCCAATTTCGGGTCATTTCTTGGTGAACATGATCTGTCTGGCAGTTAGCTAAGCGAGAAGCTGTGATCGAGGAAGCCCCGCCCAGTATTTCTAAAGATCATATTTGTGATGCATGTTAGTTAGGAAAACAAACTAGAACCTCTTTTAAAGAAAAAGATATTTTTTCAACTTCCAACCCGCTTGAATTACTGCATATGGATCTGTTTGGTCCAACCAGAACCACTAGTATAAGAGGTAAGAGATATGCATTTGTAATAGTAGATGATTACTCTCGTTTTACTTGGGTTATCTTCTTATCTCATAAAGATGATGCATTTAAAAGTTTTGAAGTGTTTTGCAAGAAAGTTCAAAGAGAAAATGGATACTTCATCTGTACCATCAGAAGTGATCATGGAGGAGAATTTGAAAGTAAAGTGTTTGAAGAATACTACAATTCACAAGGTTTCACTCACAACTTCTCCTCACCTCGAACTCCTCATCAAAATAGAGTTGTAGAAATAAAGAATCGAACCCTCCAAGACATGGCAAGAACTATATTGTTTGAACACTCCCTTCCAAATCAGTTATGGGCTGAAGCTGTAAGTACTGCTTGTCATATCTTAAACAGGTGCCTTATTCGTCCCATACTTCATAAGACCCCCTATGATCTTTGAAAAGGATATTCCACCACTAGTAGGTTCTACAGAGTTTTTAATAAAATGACACTATCTGTTGAAGAGTCAATGCATGTAGTTTTTGATGATTTTTTGACCAGTATCGAGAAGGGTAGTGATGCAGATGAAGAAGAAGTTCCTAGGACTCAGCTGAATATTCCTGAAAACTCAGCAACTACCATTGAGCCTCCAAATACAAAGTCTCAAGGAACTGAAGTGTCAGCCCCTATCTCAGATCATTCTGAGTCGACTACACTTGCAAATCTCAAAGAATTGGAAGTGGTAGTACCAAATGAATGGAGAAGTGATCTCGACTATCCTTAGAAATACATCATTGGAGATCCACGGGAAGGTATGAAGACAAGGAACTCTCATAAATCTAACCTAGCTTTAATTTCACAGATTGAGCCCAAGAAAATAAATGAAGCTCTTCAAGATGAATCATGGGTTCATGCCATGAAAGAAGATCTTGATCAATTTGAGAAAAAACAAGTATGGAAGCTGGTTTCCAAGCCTAAAGGAAAATCCATTTGGTACTAAATGGGTCTTTCGAAACAAAATGAATGAAGAAGGTAAATTGGTAATTAACAAGGCTCGTCAAGTTGCTCAAGGATACTCTCAGACAGAGGGAGTCGACTATGGCGAGACATTTGGCCCTGTTGCCAGACTTGAATATATTCGAATACTTTTAGCTTATGCATCTTTCAAAAGGTTTAAACTGTTTCAAATGGATGTAAAAAGTGCTTTTTTAAATGGTTTTATAAAAGAGGAATTTTATGTAAGACAGCCTCCAGGTTTTGAAAATTTTGAGACATCTCATCATGTTTTCAAACTATCAAAAGCTCTTTACGGTCTCAAGCAAGCTCTTAGAGCTTGGTATGAAAGACTTAGCTCATTTTTGCTATCGCATGGAGTTTCAAGAGGAAGAAGTGACAAAACTCTATTTATTTAAAAATCCTCTGTTGACATCCTCATTATACAAATATATGTGGATGATATTATTTTTGGCAGCACTAATCCTGCTCTATGCAAGAATTTTGAAGTATTAATGCAGGGAGAATTTGAGATGAGCATAATGGGCGAACTCACATTCTTCCTAGGGCTGCAAATCAAACAGTACGAAGATGACATCTTTGTTTGTCAATCTAAGTACACTAAGGAGCTTATCCTTAAGTATGACATGAATGAAGCAAACCATGCTAAAACTCCCATGAGTCCTGCCACTCATATGGTAAGTGACACCAAAGGTATGAGTATCCATGCGTCTCTTTATCGAGGTATGATTGGATCATTACTCTACTTAACTGCTAGTCGACCAGATATAATGGTCTCAGTATGTAAATGTGCTCGCTTTCAATCAGCTCCTAAAGTATCTCACCTAACCGTTGTCAAGAGAATTCTTAGATATCTTATTGGAACAGTGAATTATGGCTTATGGTATCTATGTACAAATTATTTTAATCTAATTGGATTATCAGATGCTGATTATGCAGGTGATAGAGTAGATCGTAAAAGCACCAGCGGTGCAAGTTTCTTTCTTGGAAAATCTCTTATTTCATGGCACAACAAGAAACAAGATTGTACAGACCTTTCCACAGCTGAATCAGAATATGTTGCATTGGGACATTGTTGTACACTTCTTTGGACGGGCAAGCAATTATCTGATTATAATTTATTCTTTAAGCCTATTCCTATGTTATGTGATAATACTAGTGCTATTTAATTGTCTTACAATCCTGTTGATCACCCTAGAACAAAGAATATAAATGTTCGTTATCACTTTATTAGAGATCATATTCAAGATGGTGATGGTGATGTTGATATTGCATTCGTAAGTACAGATTTTCAATTAGCTGATATATTTGCTAAACCTCTTTTAGAAGAAAGATTCTGTGCCTTACATGATTTTCTAGGAATAATTACTGACCCTTATTAGCAGATTGTGTCCTATAATATAACTTAGCATTAATTATTTCCGTTTGTTTTATGGTAATATTATATATATATATATATATATATATATCCTAATGTGTATAGTTTCTCTCACCTGTTATAATTTAATCCTGCGTCATCTTGTCATTATTACTTTTACATATTGTCTTGAGTTAAAAAAGGTGTCAGGCGGCGTGGCGTCGGTTTCCAAGACTCTGCACCCCTTCAATTCACATCACGTCTCTTCACCTCTGCACCCATTCACTGCACACGAAACCTTCTCTCTTCCTCTACCCCCTTTAAATCTCTCTCTAATCTTAACCCTTCACATTCCAACCTTTCCCCTTTCATCAACACCATTAAATGGCCAGAAAAACTTCATTCACGGCTCGTCATAGTCAGCGTAAAAAATCCAAATTACGAACGTGTCTTTCTATCAATCGAGAGAGGTACATAAAAGAAGAGCAACTAAACTGTGAAACTAAAAGCATGGGAGCCCACAAACTCCACCACTCCAGTTCAAGTGGATTCAGACCACTCAGAAAATACAATGTCAAACTATGGAACCCCTGATGAAAATCCTAACTTTTCAAAAAATCTGGTAAACGACCCATGCAAAGTGATGATGGTGATTGTGTGAAAAGACC
Source organism: Petunia x hybrida (assembly GCA_037355625.1). Classification (NCBI taxonomy): domain Eukaryota; kingdom Viridiplantae; phylum Streptophyta; class Magnoliopsida; order Solanales; family Solanaceae; genus Petunia; species Petunia x hybrida. The sequence goes on from JBBBVM010000041.1 coordinate 27,631,061, forward strand.
CAAAAAGGAATTTTCTCTTGCTGATTTAGATGAAACCTTGGATTTCTTGGATGTCTCTGCTCATGCGAAAATTGATGCTATCAAAGACAAACCTCTGGCCCATGGGAGACTTGTCGATTTGGACGCCATGAAATCCCTAAATTGTGATCTCAAACCTTGGTCTCATGCTCAGGACTGGTCAAGTTTCTTCTCTACTGACTCAGCTGACATTCCTGAGGATCTAGTAAGGCTTTTCTATGCAAATCTTCGACCATGTTCTTCTGAGGGTTTTGAGACAATGGTTCTGAACACTAGAATTGTTGTTACTAAGGCTATTCTGTGTCGCATCTTGGGCTGTAAGTTTTCTGGTTACTCTGAATTCTTTAAAAATTCATGGCCATCTGATTTTGAAGTATCGTTTGAACAAGCTAAAGCGTTTTTATGTGAAAAGTTTGATATTCCCGAAGGCCAACTTGGGCCCCTAGATTTGTCCTTTGAAATTCGTGTTCTTGCACACATTTTTGGTACTACCTTGTTACCCAGGACAGGTTCACTTAGTTCTCTTTCTCAACGTGATACTTTGATTGTCTATTGTTTGGTTACTAAGAAGAAACTAGACTTGGCTGCCTGGATTATTGAGTACATGCTTGAAAGTAGTGCTGAATGTGCATCTCTACCATATAGGTTAATCATTACTCAAATTCTGCATTTTTATCGTGTTGACATATCTGCCTGAAAAACTTGTTCTTTGACTGCCTGCTACAATTCTTACACTTTTGCATCTATGGGTTATGTTCGCATTGATGGTCTTTGGGTTCGCAAGGAAACCAGGACTTCTAAACATGTCAGTGACCATGCTGGTCCCTCCAAATCCTCTATTCCTTGTGTTGTGGATGAACCCTCTGAAAAACTTAAAGATGCAATGACTGATCTAAATGATCTGTTGCTTAGTCTGCACTTCAAGAGTGAAAAAGCCTTTGAAGACATAAATGAACTCAAACTGGATGTTGGTAGGTTCACTCTTAAGTTAGACACAGCTGTGACTGGCTCTGCTGCTGCTATTAGACAGGTACATGCCAGGATTGATGCCGTCTCTACAGATGTTCAGGCTCGGATTGATGCTATGTCTAGAGATGTTCAAACAAAGCTGGACAGGATGACTGACAATATTGTGAACACTCTTACATATTTCCTTACCCCTGGCTAACTATTTCTCTGGGTCTGTTATATTTTGAATGATTTAAACATCTTTTTTGCTCCTTTTTGCTGATGCCAAAGGGGGAGAACAAACCTATGCCCTAAAGCATCCATGTAAATTAAGTATCTATGTGATTATGGTAATTATGGTTGTTTATACTCAGGGGGGAGTCAACTAACCTTCTAGTCCCTAGAGTCTTCTATTATTTTCTATTGATGCAGGTGGCATATACTCAAGGGGAGCCGACTATCAAGATCCAATAGTCGACTATGCTGAAACGGAAAGTACCCTGATATTTCCTCCTTTACTTTTTGTCATCATCAAAAATGGGGAGATTGTTGAGTTTAAGTGAATACTATGTTTTGATTATGACAAAAAGGACACATCACTTATGATAACGTAGATTGCAGGACTATCAAAGAAGTTTCCTTTGGAAGATCTGAAAGATTGTCGATCGTTATTGAGAGGAGTCAGCTATAGAAAGTCGGATCTCTAGCACGCTAATTCTGTGGGACTTGTCCTAATCAGCTCTTGCCCTATTCTTTACGAAGATATTTATATCTTCTAGAGAATCAAATCTCTTGGGTCAATCTCTCTACTCCCCAATCTCGGTCAATCATATCTCCGTCATCCTCCGTTGATCCTACTAGCAGATCTGCCATATCTCGTCTTTCAACGGGCAACTCTGGATGTTCACTATTTATACTTGGAGTCTACTGGAGATTTACTTACGCTTCTACTTAGAATATGCTTTCTCTCTAAGTCTTTTACTTACTACACTGTATTCCTAAGAGTCTACGAGTGACCCATAGAAAAGAAAGAGAGTTTTTGTAGAGAGGTAATAGTTGTGTCATAGAAGTTGGTCTAATTATCTATAAATGAGACGAGATCGTTGGTGGTGAGCGAAGGGATAAAACCATAAGTGAAAGGATATTTTTAGTTGACGATAAACCATAAGTGTACTTGTGTTCTCAAAGAGGTTGAAGAGAGATAACTCCCTTGAGACCCAAGGGGACTGGACTAGGAACCATTTGGTTCTGAACCAGCAGAAAATCACTGTGTCATTTACTCTTTATTATTGCCTTTATTTCTGCAAAGTATTTTCAATTATCACCTAAGTCGACTGAATTTATAAGTCTGAACAATTCACCCCTCCTCTTGTATTCATCATAGTAGTCAAGAGAAGAAATGCAATGAAAAGGGCATCATGCCCATGGCTAACACAAAAGGCATAATAAAGTTAAATTAACGAGAGGCTGATAGCCTGATTTCGACAAACTAAGTAGTCGAGAAAGCCTCCTAAAGACCTCAACTCTATCATAGGATGTTCTAATAAACACTATGGAATACCAACAAAATGCAACTACTATTATATAAAGATATTAATCATACCTTTATGGAAAAATGAAAGTAGTTCACCAATATTGTGCTCTATGTCATTAGAATGTTTATCTCTCAGCTATATTGGTCCTCTAAACAAATCCCGCCACATAAAATAGGACGGGGACTAGGGAATACCAAATAGAGAAATGTCATTTTTTAAATGGACTAATATGGATCTATTATCACATAAATGGAGCAGAGGGAGTACCAAATAGAAAAGTCAGACATTCCCAGTATTTATTTAATCCACTTCTCAGCATATACACACCAGCAGATTAAATTAATGAAGAAGCAAGATGGCAAACGTGATGTTTGAGAGTCCTCACCATTGGTACCCATTCTAACTTACCCTACAGGCTACAGCTAAGCTGTTAGAGGCCATCTCCCATTTCCAGGTTGGCTCACTAACTTAATTTAGGTCTACATATAGTAGTACATTACAATAGCCAGAGTGGCCACAAGACCAAGATTAAATTAGCATGTTCATTGCGGTCATCCGCCTTTGTCTGAACAATTATTTCAGTTTATTATATATCCTGGTAATATCTGTATCACCAACTTACAATTACGTTTGGCTCATTTTTTCTCAAAGGTAATATGAAAGCTGGAACTTAGTAGCATGTTCATATGGTCGTGTCCACCTAACCCTAAATACTTATTACCATTTCTAATTTTATATCTTAATAATATCTGTCTTCACTAAGTCATGAGCTTATATCAAGACACACTTTGCTCACTACTTTCTTGGAAACTAAAACCATAATCCAAGAAACAGAAAATCAAGAAACGTTTCTAGGAAAACATGGATGTATCTGAGAAACCCTCCAACCAAGAGGAAAGCCAAAACCAGGAAACCACCACCACTGAGGAGACTCCTGCTGCCACCGATGATGGACAGAGTTCAGACTTGTTGAAATCAGAATTGGATAGTCTAGAAAAAGATGTGGTGGAAAAGTTGAACTCTGATGAAACCAAGTCTATCATTGGATCAGTAATAATTAACCCTGCGGTGTCAGTGGCACAAGGCTTCACCCAATCCGCAAAAGGCATGGTTAATAAAGTGGAAGGCAAAGTTGAGAAATGGTCCTCTTCACTACACAAGAAGGCTAGTAAAGTGGAAGGCAAAGTTGAGAAATGGTCCTCTTTACTACACAAGAAGCCAAGTGGGACTGCTCCCAGTATAGCTTCCAACTCTTCAACATCAGGGACTGAGGGAGGTGGTTCATTGCCTACTTCAGATGAACATGTTGGAGATCAAGAACAAGCTCCTAGAAGCATTGATGAGAATCAGGTAATGCATGCATTCATCTAAGTAATTGAAGCTGAAGAAATTAAGCTTAATGGCAATGCATCTTTTTAAATCTAAAAATCAGGCAACCTTTTATTTGGTACTATTTCTTATTTCCATGGAAGTACAATTTAGTATTATTATAGGAAGTACTAGTGAAACCTAACGAATTCAAAACTAATCCTTTTACTGTCCTTTTTGCAGCCACTTGTTGCAGTGACCCCTCAAACTAGGACTTCTTGGATGAACTGCTGTGGTTTACTTGAAGTTTTTGTGAAACCAAATGAGCAATAATTATATTATTGCTAATTAGCATTTGATGAGAGTTATGTCTTCCCTTATCAATTATCATCGTCTTCTTCTTTGTTATAATAAGCTAAGTTGCATTAAAGAAACAAAGTGTTGCTAAATAGCAAATTGTGTAATTGGTTCTTTCTTGATGGAGAGTGTGCACAATGAAAGTGAGCTTAGACTAGACAATATCTTTTCCATCTCAATTTATTTATGTTGTAAAGTTATGAAAAGCTTTGTACAACAAAATTAATGTGTTTGTGAGAGGGCTTTGTTCTTCATGTTTTGTTTCACGTGTATTTTCTTATATTTTGTATACAAGATTGACTATTCCGAGTCTTTGAGTATGAATTACCGATTCTGTCTTCAATCAATTATTTCTGCTATTATCAAAGAGTTTAAGTATATAGTGCTAAGATTGGGTATGTGAAGAACCCTAATCTTGATGAAGAAGAAGAAGATAAGTGTTGATGTGAGAGAGAAGAGATGTAGTTGTTATTCTAATGAAAATCAGTAATGCAGAAGTACATGGATCAGCTCCTTTTATAGAAGAGTTAACTGAAATTAACTAACTACTTAACAACTAATCGTAACTAACTTTAACTAATATTTGAATAGCTGGAAATTACTAAACTGCCCTTCTCCTCTTAATTCTTCTTAATTCTGCATTCCTCAACACTCCCCCTCAAGCTAGGAGGTGTGAAAATGTTACACATCCCTAGCTTGGAGACCAGATACAAATGCTGAATCCTGTTCAACCCTTTAGTTAGAACATCTGCAGGTTGTTCCTTAGTTGGGATGTACTCTGTGCTGATCAAATCTTGTAGTATCTTCTCTCTTATAAAATGGCAGTCAATTTCTATATGCTTAGTTCTTTCATGAAAGACAGGATTAGCTGCTATTTGGATTGCAGCTTTGCTGTCTGTATGTACCTTGACAGGTAGCTCAACTTGAACTCCTATTTCATGTATTAGTCCAATAAGCCAAGTCAGTTCAGCAGCTAGTGTTGCCATGCTTCTGTACTCAGATTCAGCTGAGCTCCTAGACACTGTTGTCTGTTTCTTTGACCTCCAAGACACCAAGGATTCTCCTAGCTTGATCATGTACCCTGTCACAGATCTTCTAGTAACAGCACATGCTGCCCAGTTAGCATCACAATAGGCACTGACTGTGTGAGTTGGTTGACTAGACAGTAAGACCCCTTGTCCAGGCTGATTCTTGACATACCTTACAATTCTTAGTGCAGCTTCAAAGTGAGATTGTTTTGGTTGCTGAAGGAACTGGCTCAGTGTTTGGACACTGAATGCAATATCAGGCCTGGTTATGGTTAGATAAAGTAATTTCCCAATCAACCTCTGATATGTTTCAGGATTAGGTAATAGTCTTTCTTCTGTAAGCTGAGTGATACCTTTAGATTTTGCATGCTCATCATATTCTTTGGTTGTCAGCTTGATATTCAATTCCATTGGAGTTGACATTGGTTTTGCAGCACTAATACCTGCCTCAGAAATGAGTTCTAAAGCATATTTTCTTTGATGCATCAGGATTCCTTGTGATGACCTAGCAAATTCAAGGCCTAGGAAATATTTTAGCTCCCCCAAATCCTTCATCTTGAAAGCCTTTTGCAAAGTGTCCTTAGTATCTTTGATCAGTTCTAGGCTGTCACCAGTGATCAGCATATCATCTACATATACCAGAATCATTACTATCCCTCTGTCAGATCTCTTCATGAATAGAGAATGATCTAATGTGCTTTGAACAAAGTTGAACTTCAGTAGTGCTTCCTTTAGCTTGGCATTCCACTGTCTGGGTGCCTGTTTAAGGACATACAGGGATTTAATGAGTCTGCACACTCTATTCTCCCCCTGGCTCTTAAATCCCTGTGGAAGTGCCATATAGATCTCATCATAGAGATCACCTTGTAAGAAGGCATTGTATACATCCATTTGATGTATGTGCCTGTGTCTAGATGCTGCTACTGCTAGTACAGTTCTCACAGTCACCATTTTTACTACAGGACTGAATGTTTCCTGATAATCAATACCCTCCTTTTGACTATAGCCCTTAGCTACTAGTCTTGCCTTAAACCTTTCTATTTCCCCTGATGCTTTGTACTTGATTTTTTACACCCACTTGCAACCAATTGTTCTCTTCCCTTTTGGTAGTGTAACTACATCCCAGGTATGATTGTCCTCCAGTGCTTTAATTTCCAATTGCATAGCCTCTATCCATCTTGGATCTTTAGCTGCTTGAACATAGGAAGTTGGTTCAGTTTCTGAGGAGAAAGCTGCAACATAGGCTTGATATTTGGGAGAAAGTTTCTCATAGGACAGATATTTGTCCATAGCATAGGGAATATCCTTGTGTACAGACAGTGAGATAAAGTCTTTTAGCCAAACTGGTGGATTCTTTGTTCTGGATGGTCTGTCATTAGGTAGAGTGAGAGTCACAGGTGCTGGTGCTGGTGGTAGTGGTTCATTTTGAGGAGGATCTGGAAGGGGTGCATTGTCAAATGGCATTTCAGGTTGTGCAGGCAATATAAACTGGTCTGCCTCATTCAACTCAGGAGGATCTGTAGGTTGAAGAGGCAGTTCTTCATCTGTGTATATAGAGACTGTTGGATCTGTAAATAGAGGTGGTGTGGATTTATCTAGTGCAAATGGAAAAACATCTTCTCTGAAGATAACATCCCTGTTAACTAAGAACTGATGATTGCATAAGTCATAGAGAATGTATCCTTTCTGCAGCTCAGAATATCCCATCAACACTGATGGTCTTGATCTAGATACTAATTTATCTGATTCTTGCACTACCTTAGCATAACCCAAGCATCCAATAACTCTAAGATGGGCCAATGATGGCTTTCTCCCATATAGTACTTCATAAGGTGAAGTGTTCTTCAAAACTGCAGATGGTAATCTATTTATCAGATATACAGCTGCAAGAACACAGTGTCCCCAAAACTTGATTGGTATTTTCCCTTGGAACCTGATTGCCCTGGTCACTTCTAGTATGTGCCTGTGTTTTCTCTCAGCAACACCATTCTGCTGAGGTGTATAAGCACATGTTCTCTGGTGGATGATCCCCAGACTCTGAAACAGCTTGTTACACAATGTATTTAGAAACTCAGCACCATTATCTGTTCTTAGAATCTTAACCTTCCTATCAAACTGAGTAGCAACATAGGTAATGAAGTTCTGTAGCACTACATATACATCAGACTTTAATCTAAGTAAGAAAATCCATGTCATTCTTGACTTATCATCCACTATTGTTAGAAAGTATTTATTTCCATCAAAAGTAGCTTGTTTATATGGACCCCAAACATCAACATGAAGTAGATCAAAACAGTTTACACTTTTGATTGTACTAGCTGGAAAAGGAAATCTAGTTTGTTTTGCACAAGGGCAAATACTACATTTACTGATTGTACTACTAATGTATTCACTATCTCCTTGAAACACCTTCTTCAGGACAGTAGTTGACACGTGTCCTAGTCTTCTATGCCACAAGCTGATGTCAGGCTGTTGTGTTACTGTGCAGCTAACACCTTGATCCTGCTGAGGTCCTTTATTTACCAACAGATACAAGCCATCCTTTTCTTTACCAATCTCCTTCACCTTCCCACTGTAGAGATCCTGGAATACACAGAAATTTGGATAGAATGTAACTGAACATCCCAGTTCTTTGGTTATCTTTGAAACTGATAGAAGGTTATATCTAAACTGTGGCAAATGAAACACATTTTCTACAGTGGTTCTTGCTGAGATTGAACTTGAGCCAGTATGTGTTACACATGCTACATCCCCATTAGGAAGATGCACTCTTCTTGGTACTTCAGTCTTAACTGTTTTAGATTTATCTAACATATCAATATCAGACACCATATGGTTTGTTGCTCCAGTATCTATAATCCATTCTTTTGAATTATTTGAGACTAATAATGCAGTGCTAATACCTGCAATGTTTGCAGCAGCAGAAGTAGGCTGATTGGTTCCCAGTAGCTGTAGGATCTGATCATACTGCTCTCTTGTGAAGTTGAGCATGTGACCAGTTTGAGCTGGTTCTTTCACCTGCAGGCTCTCAGACTCAGTTACTGCATTGTGAGCAGAGGAGTTGCCAGGGTTTCCATAGTTCCCTTTCTTCTTCTTGTCAGGATAGCCTATGATCTTGAAGCAATTTTCCCTGTTGTGATTCTTCATATCACACAGATCATAGTACATGTTAGTGTATTTTCTCTTGGAGTACCTTTGATTGCCACCAGTCTTAGAGTACAGCACCACATTGTCAATGTTTCCCAACGCTGGTGCAGCTCCTAACACCCCAGATACACCCTTTTGGCTTTCATCACTCATGATCATAGCGTAGGCTCGATTAACTGTGGGCAAAGGACTTATGAGTAGTATTTGGCTTCTTGCTTGCAAGTATGACTCATTTAATCCCATCAAGAATTGGTATAATTTTTGCCTCTGGAGATACAACTTAAAATCCTTAGACTTAGCACATTCACATCCTGGTGCAGGCACTAGAGCCTCAAATTCATCCCATAAGTCTTTCAGTTTAGTAAAATAACCAGACACAGAACTTGTGCCCTGAACTAAAGAAGCTATTTCCTTATGAATACTGAAAGTTCTTGAGTCATTAACCTTGTTAAACCTTTCTTTCAGATCTTCCCAAACTACCTGGGCATTAGATGCATACACAATGCCTCCTAACAGACTACCAGCCATAGAGTTCATCAACCAAGACAATACAATGGCATTACACCTCTCCCACTGAGTCCATAAGACTTCTGGGTAATTTTCTTTAAAACAAGTCCCATCAACTAATCCTAATTTGTTGCGACCTAACAAGGCTATTCTCATAGACCTACTCCAGAGTGAGTAATTTTCTGTACCAGTCAATTGAATAGAAATAAGGGATATACCACTTACATCATTAGAATGCAGGTACAAGGGATGGTTGTGATCCAGTATTTGAGCTGCAGTTGTGCCCTCATTCACGACTCCATTGTTAGCCATTTCAGCAGAGTTCTTGAAGAATCTTGAAGGCAGAGATTTTGCAGCGGAATTAACACGAAAGTAATTGACAACTCACAATTTTCAGAATCAATTTCACAACCAGATTCTCTGGTTATTTTGCTCTGATACCATGCTAAGATTGGGTATGTGAAGAACCCTAATCTCGATGAAGAAGAAGAAGATAAGTGTTGATGTGAGAGAGAAGAGATGTAGTTGTTATTCTAATGAAAATCAGTAATGCAGAAGTACATGGATCAGCTCCTTTTATAGGAGAGTTAACTGAAATTAACTAACTACTCCCTCCGTTTCAAAAAGGATGAACCTATTTCCTTTTTAGTCTGTTTCAAAAAGAATGACCTCTTTCTAAATTTTGAAAGAAATATTCACTTTTATTCATCCCTAAATGATTTGTAGCCACACAAATATCTATAACTTATTTTACACCACAAATTTCAAAAGTCTTCTCTCTTTATTAAACTCCGTGCAAAGTCAAATGGGTTCATCTAAAGTGGAACGGAGGGAGTACTTAACAACTAATCGTAACTAACTTTAGCTATTTGAATAACTGAAAATTACTAAACTGCCCTTCTCCTCTTAATTCTTCTTAATTCTGCATTCCTCAACATATAGAGCCTTGGCAACAATCTTTTCTCAAGTTTTAAATACTCATGCATGTCTGACCTTACTTTACAAGTTACAACATAGGAATGACACAATCTTTAACTAATCTAACACACGCAGATTAGTTTAGTACATATATATAAAGGGGAGTTGACGAGCTTGAGGTCGTCCTCCCTTTGGGTTGGAGCCAAAAATTTATCAAAATAGCCACTTTTTAGGTTTAAGTTGAAGACTTGGACAAATTTTCCATCACTTAGGTCCACTAACTAGCCACTTTAACGGTTATTAATTGACAATATAGCCACTCTTTTCAGCAAATCAAGCAACCACTTTCAGAGCTATATATTAAAAGATAACCAATTTTGCAAAATCAAGTTCCCACTTTAAGGTCGCTAATTGAATAAATACAGCTATTTTTGCATAGCTTGTCAAATAAACTTCCACTTTTATGGTTATTGGATGAAATAACCAAAATTTGTATTCAAATTCATGAATTTTTTAAATAGTCCAACATGAACTTAAAAATAATTTAGAGTTTACAGTGCTATATGTGAAACTTCAATATAGTGTTTGCACAACTTGCTAATTGAAGAAGTACTATTACCGCTATCAACTAGAATATTGTCGGTATTTACAAAGTACCTTACTTAAATAAAAAAAATTAAAAAAGAAAAAATACCGGCAAGTAATTAAGGTGGAGTACATCGAAAGTAGATAAGGACGAAACTTTATGTTGAACTTGGGCATGTGCTGGCATAGGTCCTGTAAAAGGGGAGTTAGAGAGGAGCTAGGGGTTGTCCAGCCTTAGGGTTGGCACCACCGATTGAGAAAAATAGACACTTTTTGGGATACAGTCAAAGCATTGGCCATCTTTCTGCCTATGTCCATTGAGTAGCCACTTTTATGGATACAAACTAAAAATATTGCAACTCTTACAAACTAACTAACTACTTTTAGAACTATAAACTAAAATATATCTGATTTTGCAAATTTAAGTTTCCACTTAGGGTTGTTAATTGAATAGACAACCATTTTTTGCATAGCTTGACGAAACAAATTGCCACTCTTAGGATTATTAAATGAAAATATAATCAAATGAACTTAACAAAAAAAATCCTAAAGTTCACTGTGCTATATGTGAAACTCTGAGATAGTGTTTGCGCAACTTGAATTAAAATACGATATATTTTTATAGAGTATTTGAAAAATAATACGTGCACTCGAATAATGTCAATCGAATACTTGACTTATCTAACTCATATTCATAAATAGAGTTAATTAGTAGAAATAATTTAAGATTCCATCGAAAGAAACATATTAAAGAATTAGTAAATCAAAGAGCAAAACACATAGTTTAAAAAGTCAGATTGCATTTAAAACCAAATTAACATGTCATTCATTTCAATTTATGTGGCAAAGTTTGAATAGGTGATGGGCTCTGGGCGTATAGAAAATTACTGCTCGTACTCTGTCAAATTATAGTATAGTTTAAGATATCGTCCACAGAGATTGGAGAATCTATCCTACAAATTTCTATTATCGATCCTACTATTTAAGAGAGTCAATTTCAGGTGAAAAGAGTTGGATTTATAATCTACTTGACAACAAGAAAATTTATTTTTGATTTTCTTAAAATAAAAGAGTTGGGATTTCATGAATTCACTTGGTATAAAATTATAATGAAAGTCTGGTATTTCATTTTCTATTCCACATATCAATCGCTCAATTATGCCTCTTTCGATTAGCATAACAAAAGCAATTAATACTACTATAAGTTTCTCAATTAATTATACCTCTTTCGATTAGCAGAATAAATTGATTAACTTATAGTATTGGAGTAAAAAAAAAATACTTTTCTTGAATGAGTACATTGTATAAACAAAAACCTCTTTCGATTAGCTTTTGTTAAATTCCAAAACTTGGCTAAATGATTTTCTTCTCTCGAATGAAAAACTCAAATATCAAGATAAAGAATTTTGAGTGATTAAATATAACTATTTCAAATTATCACGAGAATATATTTAGTTATCACTATTTCAAATTTAATTTTTGTTTCTTTCGATAACAAAAATTAGCAAGAAATATTATAACATAAATATATAGACTTGATAAAGTTGAATAACATAATATTTAATACTCTGATGTAAGAATTTAACAAAGTAGAATTCTCACTCAAGAATAATAAAAATACCGAATATTTTATTATAATAAAATACCAAGCTTCAACACTGATCCCAACTTAAAAGAAATTACTCCATGGAGAAAATACTAAATACTACAAAAGTTGAAATACTTAGGTATTTTAGAAAGGAAAAATACTTAGGTATTTTAGAAAGGAAAAATAAAACTTTAAAACTTTAAAAGCTTAAGCCAATATCATAGAGAGTATTTGGCTTTTACAAAGACAAAGGATGATTTTTACAATGAAACTTAGGTAGCTATTTATAGAAAATGCTTTGTCGATGTCTCGGTGAAATCTGGCGATGGCTCGGTGAAACTTTTGCCGATGTCTCGGTGACCTTTGTCGATGGATCGGTGGAACTTGTCGATGCCTCGGTGAACTCTACCGATGGCTCGGTGGAACTTTTGCCGATGTCTCGGTGACCTTTGTCGATGGATCGGTGGAACTTGTCGATGCCTCGGTGAACTCTACCGATGGCTCGGTGGAACTTTTGCCGATGTCTCGGTGATCTTTGTCGATGGATCGGTGGAACTTTTCCTGATGTCTCGGTGAAACTTGCCGAAGGCTCGGTGAAATTTAACTTGTTGTCTTATTTTTCTTTTCATTTTCTTCCATTTCCATTTTCTCGTTAACCTGCAATATTAACTAAATATATGCACACAAATAAAATATAATCACATATATTTTAATATATTTACTTAATTAATATTATATAAATTACAACTATCAAATTCCCCCATACTTGAAATTTTGCTCGTCCTCGAGGAAAATAGAATAGTAGTTACTTTTCATTATCATTGCTTCTCTGTAAAATAAAAAATCTGGGCAAATAAAATTTTTTCACTACGTCAAACAATTTACTTTTCCATGTTTATCAAATCTTACCTTGCTTTTGACTTTGTATTTGCTTAATAAAAACCAATATCTATCACTTATGTCTCAATAAAAATTGAACATTTTATGATCTTATAAACAAAATGTAACCATTTTTCGTTCATAGACTTGCTCCTTATGTCATTCTCAATAACTCAACACAAAACCCATAACATATTTATGGCATTTATTTGGCTGGTGGATTGGTTTGGATTTTTTATAACATGGAGAGAAATATTATAAGGTGACTTTACATAGCTTTGCTATTCTTGAGCAATAGAATTTACAACTTTTTTATTTCATTTAAGGTGGCCTGCGTGGGTCACCCCCTTTTTTTTTCTTTTTTCATTTTTCTGCTCCAATTTTTTTTTTTTTTTTTTTTTTTTTTTTTTTTTAATAATAAAAAGTCACCTTATATCACAATATTCTCAGAACCACAATGCTATATCTTGACTCTTTTTTTTTTCATTTTCTGAAAGGATATATATATGATAGGTAAAAGGAAGCATGCCTTTCAGGATTTAGTGTTTGTCTGTACTTTTATTTTAGAAAGACATTTAGGAGCAAGTTCTACTAAAAGATATAGGTTTCACCTGTTTTAGACCATAAAATTTCTCAAGTTGAATGATTCTTTAAGCTTGAGATATTCGCTTTTGCCTTCACAAAATGAAAATCATCAGCTTAGAAGTTAGATGATAAAAATCAAAGAAATAAATGTTTGTAACGAGTGAAAAAACTTTAACTTGTAGATTTATTATATACAAAGTGCAACAACCAAAAGAGTAACTATGTATGATTGGCTAAAGCAGAAGACTGCCAAAGTAATCAATATGCATGAACTCAAAGGGCATATGTCTCCTGAAACTCGAAGACCCAATTAAATATCACATGGAAAAATTTCATATCAACATCAAAAATTTAAAGGCAAGCAGTGAATGTCTTGTTATATTTACTCTAAGGAGGAAAGCACATGACACAAGAAGAAATAAAAAAGTTCACTTCACTTGACATAGGAAATAATTATATTTTTATGATGCAAAACATCAATCCTTGAAGAGACAGAAAAAGATTAAAAAAAAACTTTTAGGTTGTAGTATATATATAAAAGCACATATGTAATTATATTATATCAAGTATGTAAATAAGATATATATCCAAAAACTAAACTCATTTTTTTTTTTTAAATAAAAATATTATACCATCAAAACAACATCAAAGACATAAAACTGTTAGTAAGCCAAACATTAGTAGAAATAATCCAAAATACTAAAACACAAGAGATTTAGATAAGATAAGAAAATACTAATGCATCTAATAATTTACAATACTTGGGGTAGTTTCACATTTTAGGCCTCTATGTGGGCCCGCAAAAAAAACTTTAATATTTAATATTGAAGGGTACTGTCTATTACCTATTTACTAAACAGTAGCCATCAATATTTCCAACATAGATTTTTCTTCTATCTCCCCCAACCTGAATATTGTCATTCTCCAGGATGACCAAAGTCTCTTAAAGACTTTGCAAAATGACTTCCTACAGCTTCTAAGTTCTTCTCCTTCAACACTTCAACTTTTATTTACAAACTAAAAGCAATAACCAAAAGCATCAAACATAAACCACAACTCCAGCATAGTCCTATCTTTTCTTATAATATATTTTCTCACATGTAAAAGGATTACACTTAAAATATATTAGTAAAAAAAAATCCACTTAATCATAAATTTAGCTATAAACTAGAAATATGAAAATATTTTTGGCTTTCAAAAATACAGTCACAGAAGAAAGCTTGAAAGAAACTGTGACCACACATATTCTATGTGCAATAGGCTGGAAAATTTTTAGACCTTACCAGTCATAGGTCCTAGTTTAATATAAACTAGAAAATTACCTGTGCCTATATTAGATTAACATAAGCAAATAGTTAACCAACCAGTTACTCAGGCATACCGATCACCATGGAATTGCTCCTGTGTAGGTGACACTATTTTTGTAGAGGCCGTCATTTACAGTTCCGGTTGTACACTAACCTGGATATTAACCAGATCAATTGATTAAGTATTTGATCAAACAAATCTATATTGGACTTATAAGGCTCCAATGCTTCACCCTCAATGGCTACGGGTTTGAAAAGTAGTTCTGAGTTTAACGTCGTCAGCTCGACTTATTTTGGTTCATGCTACATCACCGAATTTCAATAGCAAAAGCTTGTTTTTCATACTGTCCTCCAAAATATAACTTCAACCTGTGCCCGTTCACTTTGAATTTCTCACCTCCATTGAGTCTTTGAATCTCAATTGCTCCATATGGGGTAATATCAGTTACTACAAATGGACCAGTCCAGCGGGATTTAAACTTTCCAGGAAATAGTCTTAATCGACTATTATACAGAAGCACTTGATCCCCAGTCTGAAACTCTTTGTGGCGAATCAATTTGTCATGCCACTTTTTCACCTTTTCTTTATACAACAAAGCATTTTCATAAGAATTCAACCTAAATTCATCTAACTCGTCAATTTGGAACAATCTATTTTTACCAGCACTGATTTCTTCCATATTTAATCTTTTTACTGCCCAGAAGGCTTTGTGCTCAATTTCAACAGGTAAGTGACAAGCTTTCCCAAAAACAAGCCTATATGGTGAAGTCCCAATGGGTGTTTTAAATGCAGTTCTATAGGCCCACAATGCATCATCTAATTTCAAAGCTCAATCCTTACGTGAAGTACTAACAGTTTTTTCCAAAATTCTTTTTAGTTCTCTGTTAGAAACCTCAACCTGACCACTTGTCTGTGCGTGATAAGGTGTACCAGTTTTGTGTGTGACCCCATACCGAGACAATAAAGTGGAAAATTGCTTATTCATAAAATGTGTGCCTTGGTCACTGATTATCACTCTAGGAGTTCCAAACTGGTAAAAATATTTTTCTTAAGGAATTTGCACACAACCTTAGCATCATTTGTTGTTGTTGCAATTGCTTCTACCCATTTTGAAACGTAATCTACTGCTACCAAAATGTATTGACAGGATAATGAGGAAGGAAATGGACCCATAAAATCTATACCCCAAACATCAAATATTTCACATATGAGTATAGAGTTTAAAGGCATTTCATCCCTTTTTGAAATGTTACCTGCCCTCTGACATTTGTCACATGTCAAAACATATGACCTTGCATCTTTAAACAAGGTAGGCCAGTAGAATCCTGCTTCCAAAATTTTAGAAGCTGTTCTGTTGGAACTGTGGTGTCCTCCAACTGCTCCGTCATGACAATGACTCAGGATATCCTTCATTTCTGTTTCTGGTACACATCTTCGCACTACATTATCTGCACAAAATTTAAACAGGTAAGGATTTTCCCAAAAATAATGTCTAGCATCAGTCCTGAGCTTCCTTCTTTGTTGCGGAGAAAATTCCTTTGGTATCCAATGTCCAACCAGATAATTTGCAATGTCAGCAAACCAAGGTGCCTGTTTAGTGATCACAGAGATAGAGAAAATATGTTCATCTGGAAATTCTTCTCTGATTTCTACAAACTCCACAGGTGGTATCTCCAATCTAGACAAATGATCTGCTACTTGATTTTCAATTCCCTTTTTATCTTTTATTTCAAGGTCAAATTCTTGCAACAAAAGTATCCATCTTAACAATCTAGGTCTAGCATCTTTTTTTTGTCAAAAGATATTTTAATGCTGCATGATCTGTAAAAATAATGACCTTGGTTCCAATTAGATAGGAACGAAATTTATCAAAAGCAAATACTACTGCTAGTAGCTCTTTTTCTGTGGTAGCATAATTCAATTGAGCTTCATTTAAAGTTCTACTAGCGTAGTAAATTGGACGAAAAATTTTGTCCTTTCGCTGTCCTAACACAGCTCCAACAGCAGTGTCACTTGCATCACACATAATTTCAAATGGTTGATACCAATCTGGAGAAACAACAACCGGCGCATTGGTCAGTTTTTCTTTTAACAACTCAAAAGCTTTCTTGCAATTTTCAGAAAATTCAAAAGGCACATCTTTCATTAAAAGATTTGTGAGGGGTTTTGAAATTCTTGAGAAATCTTTTATGAATCTTCTATAAAAACCAGCATGTCCCAAAAAACTTCTAATGCCTTTCACAGTTGTTGGAGGGGGCAATCCTGCAATTAAATCAATTTTTGCTCTATCTACTTCAATTCCTTTAGAAGTGATTTTATGCCCCAAAACAATTCCCTCCGTAACCATAAAATGACATTTTTTCCAGTTTAAAGTCAAATTTGTCTCTTCGCACCTTTCGAGTACAAGAGTCAAATTATGCAGACAATTTTCAAAAGTTTTTCCGAACAAAGTAAAATCATCCATAAAAATTTCCAAAAACTTTTCTGTCATATCTGAAAAAATGGCGGACATGCACCGTTGAAAAGTGGCCGGTGCATTGCATAATCCAAAAGGCATTCTTCTGTAAGCATATGTACCATGAGGACAGGTAAATGTTGTTTTTTCTTGATCCTCTGGAGATATTGGAATTTGGTTATACCCTGAGTAACCATCAAGAAAACAATAAAAAGCATGACCTGCTACTCTTTCCAACATTTGATCGATAAAGGGTAAAGGAAAATGATCTTTTCTGGTAGCATTATTTAATCGTCTGTAATCAATACAGACTCTCCACCCTGTGACAGTCTGGGTAGGTATGAGCTCATTATTTTTATTTTTCACGACATTCATACCTCCCTTTTTGGGTACTACATGTACTGGACTTACCCAAGAGCTGTCAGAAATTGGGTAAATGATACCAGCTGCCAATAATTTTACCACTTCTTTTTTCACAACTTCCTGCATTGCTGGATTTAGCCTTCTTTGTGGCTGGACAATTGGCTTGTAGCTTTCCTCCATCAGTATCCTGTGTGTGCATATAGCTGGGCTGATTCCCTTGATATCTGATATTTTCCATCCCAAAGCTTTCTTATGCTCCCTCAGCACTTTGATCAATTGCAATTCCTGTTCATTGGTTAACAAAGATGAAATAATTACTGGAAAAGATTCTTTCTCAAGATAAACATATTTTAAATTAGAGGGAAGAGTTTTGAGTTCAATTTTTGATTGGATTGTTTCTTCCGGCTCATCTTCTCCCTCGTTTTCTAAAGTTTCAGCTTCTTCTCTAATGGAAATATCCTCATCAGTAGTTGTGCCTGATTTTACCAAACACCTCTCCAATGAGTCTGAAAGTAATTGGTCATCCTTGTACTCATCTGTAAGATCATTAAGGAGGTCAATAGTAAAACAATGAGATGATGAGTCATCATCAGGATATCTCATCATTTTATGCATATCAAAGATTACTTTCTCCTCATCTACTCTCAAAATCAATTGCCCTTGATGTACATCTATTATCGCTCTTCCTGTAGCTAGAAAAGGTCTTCCCAAAATGAGAGGCACATCAGTATTTTCTTCCATTTCAAGGACAATAAAGTCTACTGGAAACACAAACTTATCAACTCTCACAAGAACATTTTCAATTATTCCTTTTGCCTTTTTTGTACTTTGATCAGCTAGTTGCAAAGAAACAATTGTATTTTTAATATCCCCAAGTTTCAATTTTTGAAAAATAGAAAACGGCATCAAATTGATGGATGCCCCTGAATCACACAAAGCCTTTTCAAAATGAGTTCCTCCCACGGTACAAGGAATGGTAAAACTGCCAGGATCTCCAAGTTTTTGTGGAAGCTTATTTTGTAAAATAGCACTACATTTTTCCGTAAGCTTAACCACTGAAATTCCTTCAAGTTTTCTTTTGCTGGACAAAATTTCTTTTAAAAACTTGGCATATGATGGCATTTGAGTTAAAGCATCCGTGAAAGGAATATTAATATACAATTGTTTCAAAATTTCCAAAAATTTTGAAAACTCTGATCAAGTTTTTCCCTTTTTAATTTTTGTGGAAAAGGAATTGGCTCACTAACAGTATTTTCTTTATTTTCATGAGCAATCTTTTCCTTTATTTCAAATGCAGGTTTTTCCTTACCATTATCAATAATTTCACCTTCTGTTTGATCTTCCTGTAACTTACCCTCCCTATTTGGGTATGGATTATCAAGATTCTTACCTGATCGCAAAGCAATGGCTTTGACATGTTCTTTTGGATTTTTCTCAGTATTACTGGGCAATGGTCCTTGAATCTTTCCTGAAACAAGAGTAGCCAATTGACTTACTTGAGTTTCCAGGTTTTTGAGGGCTGCATTTTGACTTTCCATTTTTTCATCAGTTGTTTTGATGTATTTGTACATCAAATCCTCCAAAGTTGGTGCCTGCTGTTGTGGTCTGGGTTGATATGGTCTAAAATTTTGTTGTATCCTATTTTGTCCTTGGAATCCCGGTGGTCCTTGTGGTGACTTTTTCTGAAAATGTTGAGCATTTTCTGCTCCATTAGGATTACTCCACTGAAAGCCAGGATGCTTTTGGGCCAAGGAATTACCAAATGGATACGCTCTGTATCCAATTTGGTTTACCTGTTCATCAACTTGATTACCAGCTTGACACTCATGGTTCTGATGATCTCCTGCACATATATCACAATTGTCAGATGAAGTAGGTTGGTGAGAACTTATCTGAAAAGTATCAAACTTTTGAGTCAGAGAAGCAATTTGTTTTGACAAGGTAGCCAGAACATCAGATTGATTTATGGCTGCAGCTTTCTTAAGTATCACTCTTTCAGATGGCCATTGTACTGCATTCTCAGAAATCTCATTCAACAACTGTAGAGCTTCTGCAGTGGTTTTTCCCATTATGGCACCTCCAGCTGCAACATCTATAACATTTCTCACCGATGGTTTTAGACCATGGTAAAAAATATACAGTTGCATGTGCTCAGGGATGCCATGATGTGGACATTTTCTTAACATAGCTTTCAGTCTTTCCCAGGCTTGGTATACTGACTCTGAGTCAGTTTGCACAAAATTGGTTATGTCTTGCCTCATTTTAGTGGCTTTGGCTGGGGAAAAATATTTGCTGAGAAATTTTTGGGTCATCTGATCCCAAGAGGTAATAGATCCTCTAGGTAAACTACGCAACCATAATTTTGCTTCTCCTTTTAAAGAAAATGGAAACAGTCGTAACTTAATTGCATTTGGTGAGACGCCATTATACTTTGCTGTTTCAACCAATTCTAGAAAATCAATTAAATGACTATGAGGATCCTCACTGGCTTCTCCATTAAATACACAATTTTGTTGTATGGCTTGAATTAAGCCAGTTCGGATTTCAAAGTTATTAGCGGCCACTGGTGGCCTTCTAACACTTGACTCACAATCAAAAGGATCTGGTCTAGAGTAATCCCTTAGGATCATGTTAGCTGGCCTGGGGACCACTTCATCAAATTGGTCCTCAGCAATTGGTGGGTCTGGTGGTGGTGGTGGATTATTTTCATGTTCCATATTTGTAGATGATGAAGAGAAAGAGATGGAGTTTTGACCCTTTTTACTTTTTCGCAATAATCTTTCAACTTCAGGATTGTATTCAACAAGCTCCCTTGAAGAGGAGCGGGTCATATACTAGCTGAAATCTCTACAAAAAAGTAACAAGACAAAATTAAAAAAAAATGGTTTCCTAAATTAGTAAGAAGATAATTAATCTGAAGTAGACAACTGCCAATCCCCGGCAACGGCGCCAAAAATTTGACGAGCTCTGGGCGTATAGAAAATTACTGCTCGTACTCTGTCAAATTATAGTATAGTTTAAGATATCGTCCACAGAGATTGGAGAATCTATCCTACAAATTTCTATTATCGATCCTACTATTTAAGAGAGTCAATTTCAGGTGAAAAGAGTTGGATTTATAATCTACTTGACAACAAGAAAATTTATTTTTGATTTTCTTAAAATAAAAGAGTTGGGATTTCATGAATTCACTTGGTATAAAATTATAATGAAAGTCTGGTATTTCATTTTCTATTCCACATATCAATCGCTCAATTATGCCTCTTTCGATTAGCATAACAAAAGCAATTAATACTACTATAAGTTTCTCAATTAATTATACCTCTTTCGATTAGCAGAATAAATTGATTAACTTATAGTATTGGAGTAAAAAAAAAATACTTTTCTTGAATGAGTACATTGTATAAACAAAAACCTCTTTCGATTAGCTTTTGTTAAATTCCAAAACTTGGCTAAATGATTTTCTTCTCTCGAATGAAAAACTCAAATATCAAGATAAAGAATTTTGAGTGATTAAATAACTATTTCAAATTATCACGAGAATATATTTAGTTATCACTATTTCAAATTTAATTTTTGTTTCTTTCGATAACAAAAATTAGCAAGAAATATTATAACATAAATATATAGACTTGATAAAGTTGAATAACATAATATTTAATACTCTGATGTAAGAATTTGACAAAGTAGAATTCTCACTCAAGAATAATAAAAATACCGAATATTTTATTATAATAAAATACCAAGCTTCAACACTGATCCCAACTTAAAAGAAATTACTCCATGGAGAAAATACTAAATACTACAAAAGTTGAAATACTTAGGTATTTTAGAAAGGAAAAATACTTAGGTATTTTAGAAAGGAAAAATAAAACTTTAAAAGCTTAAGCCAATATCATAGAGAGTATTTGGCTTTTACAAAGACAAAGGATGATTTTTACAATGAAACTTAGGTAGCTATTTATAGAAAATGCTTTGCCGATGTCTCGGTGAAATCTGGCGATGGCTCGGTGAAACTTTTGCCGATGTCTCGGTGACCTTTGTCGATGGATCGGTGGAACTTGTCGATGCCTCGGTGAACTCTACCGATGGCTCGGTGGAACTTTTGCCGATGTCTCGGTGACCTTTGTCGATGGATCGGTGGAACTTGTCGATGCCTCGGTGAACTCTACCGATGGCTCGGTGGAACTTTTGCCGATGTCTCGGTGACCTTTGTCGATGGATCGGTGGAACTTTTCCTGATGTCTCGGTGAAACTTGCCGAAGGCTCGGTGAAATTTATCTTTTTGTCTTATTTTTCTTTTCATTTTCTTCCATTTTCATTTTCTCGTTAACCTGCAATATTAACTAAATATATGCACACAAATAAAATATAATCACATATATTTTAACATATTTACTTAATTAATATTATATAAATTACAACTATCAATAGGCACATAGTTTAATAAATAGACGAAAAACTTATTAAAATTTTATGGTTATAAAAGCTTTTCTATAAGATATTTAAGTTGAACAATTTCTAATTTTTAAGAACTGCATTTTTATTTTAAACAGATTAAAATATAAATGTTGTCATATAAAGTAAACAAAGAAAGTATAAGGTGCTATTGGGCCGGTCCGGCACTAGTACATCAGTTAGTAGAGCATCTCTCTTGCAATAGGCTCATCACTACTTACATAGGCCTTGATGATGGTATTTTATACCTAATTTGGCGGCTCAAATTTGGTAATTTTATGACATATGATCGATCATCAAGAAACCCTTTAGGCTTTACAGAAATATTAGCTCAATTTATAATGACAGGAACATAGGAGTGTGTCGTAAAAATTTTCTGCATAGCTTGTAAGCATTTCATTTTTTTCCCAAAAGACATTAATCGACATACAAACCAGTTTTGTTTCAATCACCTTGTCCTAGCAGCATACCTAAGGTAGGAAACAACGGCTATGGTGGCAACACCACCAGCAGTTAGGAGAACAACCGCCAGAGGCAAATACCGCCGCGAAGCCATCAACTCTGTTTCAGTTTCATAGTCCTGTAGTATCTTCATGTCCAGCTCGCTAACCTTGTTCTGCACATTCCCTTTATTACTCCCTATTTTTGAAACTTCATTGCTTGGCAACTTTTTGGTATCTATATCTTCCATGGTTGGTTGCGGTTGGGAAATTAGAAGAAGGATACAAAACAATGACAGCCGTTCACCCATATAATGACAAGTTTGTCATTTTCTTTCACTATTTTCTTAGCTTGCCTTTGTTAGAATATTGGAGGTTAACTCATTCTCAACTGAAATGACCTTCTATATATCTTTCTATTTTCTGTTGGAACATCATTATATTTGACAACGTTCCAGACACTATGATGCAGAGAACGAAAGAAACAAAGTAATTTAGCACTAATGTGCTTGGTATATTATAAACGTCTCTAAGAAAATGATAGAAATATTCTTTTAGTGTTTGATCCTTTAAATTAATGACAGTTCTCTTAAAAAAATATTTTGCACCATATTGGAGAAATGATGCAACTTATTTCCTATACACATGTATTAACTCTTCTTTGTACCACTTGTTTTTCAACTATTATGTAGATATCTCAACATCTAATAGTCACAGTTATTACTAATAAAAACTAAAAAGCCATCATGCTTCATCACCATATTCTGCTATTATGTGCACGTATGCAGTCTTAATACCAACAAAATACCGGAAAATGTTATAGAAAACTTTTTTGGGGAAAACTTTTAAAGAAAAAGATAACAGCATAGTCAACACAACCATATTTCGAATCCATTTAACTCAAATGATCAATGAGTTTAGTGAGATCCAAACCTGAATGTCAAATCTCGAATCCGCCTTTAGCATTCACGTAGACAACGGTTGATTTAAAAGAATATATTCTATCTGCTCAGAAGAATGTATAGAATTGTATGGATGAACCATAATATATAATTAGCTGCACCAACTCATATTATACAAAATGAGGAGCCTAGTAACTTTCATCTGGACTTTACAGCAGTGCAGAGCTATCAACTACGTAATAGATACAGATCAAATACAATAGCACAACTACAAGACAAAGATTTGTTTATACTTCATCCCTTTCTCCAGGAAAAAATTGGTGACAGGAACTTCTGAAGGAGAAATGAAGCTTTTGCATTTTGCAATAAGAGCTAAACCTGTTGCTGTGATACGAGGACAAGCAACCCTTGTGGACCTAGTAAAATCTCATTAAGGAAACTGACTAATCCAAACCAAACAACAGGAGTCACGTCAACTCCAGCAAGAGGGGGAATCACTTTTCGTGTTGCAACAAGAAAAGGTTCTGTGGGTGCATAAGCTAGAACATAAGGGAATTTTCCAACTGGAAGCTTAGGATACCAAGACATGACTATTCTCAAAATAAACAGAAAGGCAAATGCTGATAGGAAGGGGCCAAGAAAGCTGATTGCCAGTTTTGCTGTGGCCGGGTCTAAATCTAACAGCACCAATCTATGCATCAGGGGAAATGAAGCATGTGAGGTCTCAAATGCGCTGCTTGTGAGTACTTTAACAAACTCTTCTGAATTGAGAGGACCACTTGAAAGATTTCCATTTGACTGAGCCAATTCCATAGTTGCAGAGATTGAGCCATCTAGATAACAACATGCTCTGAATTTTGAGTTTCGCAAGCTTTGCATGTTTTTTCCTCTCGTAGGCATTCGAAAGTTCCCCTGCAAGAGATGAAGGTCTGAAGCTCATGAATTTTGAAAAGTAAGATCAATGGCAGTCACAGATAGTACTATATAATATCTAAGATAATTGACATGTTCTGACTAGATATGTAACCCTCTTTTCTTCTTATTCAAAATGAGAAGAATGACGCATACCTACAGTAGAAATTACACGTGATCTAGTCTTGCCTCACTTTAGACGAAAACCTACATCGCAGTTGGGTAGTTCTTTCTAGTAAGAAACCTACTGATCATTTTCTAGAAACAATACTTTTGCATAATGCCACGATAGAGCTATGAATTCGGAATAAAACTGAAGTTTTACAAATAGCAGAAGCCAATGGGGAAGGAGAAGAATTCTGAACATGAACATGAACATGCATAAATTCTTAAATGGAGAGGCAGTAAATTCAAGTTAAATCTATTTACTAGAACTTCATTATGTTGCTGACATCTGAAGCCAAAAGTAATATTTTCCACAGAAACCTCTCTCCCTCTGCTCACATGTATATTGTTATAAGTTGCTCAGCTGACTGATACAGCCAAAACTTTTGAAGCTATGTATGGAGTCCCTAAAGCAACCATTGGTATTATACTGAGCATCCAGATTCTAGATTAACCATGAGTCAGTTTCTGAAGCATTGCATTCGTAATAGCTGAATATTATGAAAAACTGAAACAGCTAAAGCTATGCAGAAAAGAAATAAGATGTGCATAGACAAGTCAAAATGATTAAAGTAAAATGATGCTGATAATGATGTACTAAATCAAACAGGCCATATCAAATTGCATACAGTTAAATGACGCTGAAAAAGATGTTACTCACTCAAGTGGCCCCAAAAAATGAGGAACAAGCAGGTCCAATAATATGTGGGTATTTGTTTCATTTCAGTGATTAACCAAACAATGCTTGTTGGAAAACTCCAATTTTCAGACCACTTCCATACATAGTTATAACTTATTCAGAAAAAATACAGCCAACAATAGACCATAGAGTAGTATCATAAACTACTGTTGTTATCACCAACATGGTTTTGCTTTGCAAAAAATCCCGGCAATGGTAATATGCGGCATTCCCCCACCATCAAAAGAACATACTCGCATTTGACAAGATCTGACATGCTTGAAGTTAATCAATCCTCTCTAAAGTTTAACGAACTAGATGACTTTACTGCTAAATAAAACTAAATCATTCTCAAATATACCTTTTAACTAAATTACCAACTCACATCATGTGGGAATAATGGTTTAAGAGAAGAAATGCAATGAAACGGGCAATGTGTCCATGGTCAACACATAACACAAACTAGGCACTAAAGTGAAATGAACGAGGAAGATAATCAGAGAGCTGATAGCCTAAACCTCAAATCATCATAAGATATTCTACCAGGCACAATGGAATATCAAACCCTAGGAGTCTTAAATAGTACCAAAAAATCACAAATTTGTTTTTATGGAAAAACACAAGACGTTGACCAATACTGTGTTCTATCCTATCTTAAATTAAAATTTCCATTCCCAGCTATGTCGTTAAAATGTTTATATCTCAACAAATATATTTTCAGTACAAGATTCTCTTCTCATGTAAAAACAAATAAAGTTCTTTCAATGCCAATAAATTGGAATGTCTCTTCTCAGTTTATTTTCGGTATACAATTTCACCTATGCTAAACTTTGTGAATACTCTTAACATCCAAATAACATTGAAACATGGACATGATCTTAATTTTGAAAAGAGCATATAAGTATTAGTAGTATATTACCACATTATTAAACAAAACATAGTATAGCTATATTATTCCTCCCAACAAAGCGCACACACACACACAGTGAAAGAGCTAGTGAACTTACATAGACCCATAAAGTCCCATTTCTATGTGGGTGTAATAAAGCAGCTGCATATCCTAAAAGTTGCATATCAAGAAAAGACAGAAACAAGAGTTACATACATCCAAAAACATAGACTGAAATTAGAGAATGGAAAAGTAGAAATTACCAATGGATTGAGGTATAAGGGAAGACATAGCCATGTTTTTCAGACAAAGAAGCTACCAAATGAGCACACGTACGTTATCTAAGGTTAGGACATATGGATATGAGAGGCTAAAAGGCATATTTGGTCCCCAAAGCTTGTATATCATCGATTTGGTCCCTAACTTTTATATAACTTCAAATTTAGCTTACTTTTACCATTTCAGCTTGCCTTCCAACTCGTTACTTATTTTGGAATTAAATCTTCAAACTTTTCACTTAAATCCACATGAATAATATATTTGATTATTGATGTAGCCAAAACTAACTACCTACTCATTGAACCCCAATAGTAAATATTATGAGTGTCAAACTAGTTGATTGATTAAAATAGATAGGTTAAAATAAGTTAAATCAATAAATTAGTAGTTCAATAACGTGTCCAAATATTACCTAGGCTAAACATAGGTGAGTCAAGATGTGCCAGATAATGAGATATAATCCAACCTACCAACTCTAATAAAGTTTTAATTTTTTATTTGTATTCTAATAATTTATTTAGTTATCAACCAAAACTAATAAAATTATTTTTTTTCTTTATTATGATTTTATTTATTTAATACATCAAATGAACTAATTTTTTTTTTCTGTAATAACCCGTGAAACTATTACCACTACCATAAAAATCATTTTACAAGCTAAGAACGCCTAATTCCTTAAGCATCAAAAGGAACAGGCCTCAGAAAATCAACTAGCTATTACAAATTATTACAAGTAGAGGTCTATCTATGCACTAAGCCTATGTAAAAAGTATTCACATTTTCTAGCTTTCTTATAAACCTTTAGTATATTTACTCTCTCCCTTATCTTCATCTTTATCTGTTGCACTATCAGGTCCGGTTGGATAAGCTTGCCTCCGAATATCCTCCAACTCCTTGCTATCTATGTATGGTACACAAAAGCCCCAAGCATAGCAGATAAAACTTGTTTCTCGAGAACTAGCCAATGTTTCCTCCTGATTGCTAGCACATTTAGCTCAAGTCTACTAGTTGCAAAGTATGTCAAACCCAACTAAATAGTGCATTCTAGGTTCCTGTAGCCCAGTCACAATAAACAAGAAGGTGATGCATTGTTTCCACAGTATTAGCAACACACAGCACACAAAGGTCACTTGTATACTTTATGCCCAGCTTTATCATTCTTTCCTTGGTTAAAAGCTTGCCCTGCAATGCTAGCCATAAAGTGAATCCATGTTTTGGTCACACCACTCTGCTCCAGACAAGATTAGCATGCATCCATGTCTATGCTTGCCCAATAAGTGCCTTGTAACTCTGTGAAACAGAGTATCTACTAGTAGGTTTTTGAACATATTTGTCATTTACATACCAGGTCTTAATTTTAAAGAGTATATGTTGAAGAATGAATGAAAAGAGTTGTGTTTTATTTATGAATAATGAGCTCTTTATATAGAGCCAAAGTACAACAGATTTTCTGTAATGAAGGAGCAGCTAACAAAAGATAATACTAAAAGATACAAAAAGATAAGTGAAACAATTTGAACTCCTATGATACAAACTAACAGAAAGATATAAAAGATGATAAGAATAAAAAACTCTGCTATAATAAAGGAAAATAACTTAGAAAAGAGTCATTTATACGCCCCCGCAAGGTGGGTCTGATGTCTACGAGACTCAACTTGGGATAATTACGTAAGAATGCAGAACATGGCAGCAGCTTTGTAAGAATATCTACAACATGATCCGCTGCATGAAGGTGGTGAACTTCAAGTGCCTTAGACTGGACAAGCTCATGAACAACGTGAAAATTGATTGCAACATGTGTCATACGACTATGGAAATCTGGATTGGCACAAATATAAGTAGTGCTCATGTTGTCATAGAGAATTTATGGAGGACTTGATAGCGGTAAAACCAGCTCACGAAGCAAGTTGGTGAGCCAAACAACAACATAGGTTGTAGCAGCAACTGCTCTATATTCGGCCTCTGTGAATGACCGAGAAAAAGACCGTTGATTCTTAGAAGACCAAAAGATGATAGAAGCACCAAGATATATAACATAACCCGTGATAGATGTTCAATCAAGTGGATCACCAACCCCAATCTGAATTAGAGTAGGCAACTAATTGAGCAACATATTTTTTAGCAAGCTTAATACCAAGGTGAGCAGTATGATGAAGATATCTCAAAAGATGTTTGACAGATTTCCAATGAGGAATGCCAGGATGGTGCATAAATAGAGATAGTTTACTTACTGCAAAGGTGATGTTAGGCCGAGTAAAGGATAAATAATGCAACTTTCCAATGACTCGACGATAAAGAGTGTCATCCACTTTGGAATCCTCTGAAGAAGATTCAAAGGTATATGTAGAAGTCATGGGAGTGGGTACACCATTACATTCAACCATGTTAACATCTTCGAGAAGATCATTGACATATTTATGTTGAGATAAGAGCAAATTATCTGTTGTATGAGTGACCTCAACTTCAAGAAAGTAGTGAAGTAACACAATATCTTTAAGAGAGAACGTGATGACATAGCATTAATAATGGATTTCACACCTTGTGGCTGATTACCAGTCACAATAATATTATCCACTTAAACAAGGATGTATACAGTAAGTCCAAATTATGTAGATTAAAGAGAGATGTATTTGATTCTGACTTAATAAAACCAAGGGTAAAAAGATGATTTTTCAGCCAAGTGTACCAAGCTCGTGGAGCTTATTTCAAACCATAGATAGCTTTATTAAGCTTACATATATGAGTAGGATGCACCGTAGATACAAAACTTGGAGGCTGCGTCATGTAGCTCCCTTCTTCAAGCTTTCCCTGTAAGAACGCATTATTAACATCAATGAATGAGCCAGGATAGTTGAGTGGCAATAATAAGAACTAAACGAACAGTTGGGGAGTTGACCACCGGGCTAAAAGCAGAGTGATAATCTAAACCAAACCGTTGAGTGAACCCTTTCACAACAAGCATTGCTTTATACATGTCAACCGAACAATCAGGATTATGTTTAATCTTGAACAACCACTTACAATCAACCACATTCCATGAGGGATAACTAGGTACCAAGTCCCATGTTCTAATTTTGACTAAAGCATCATATTCAGACTACATATCACTCTGCCAGTGAGGATAGGTATGTGCTTTTTAGAATGTATTTTGGATAGGTTTAGATGTATGTGTGGATTTTACTGAGAGATGAAATTGCTTGGGTTTCAGACTGTTAGTCTTAGGCCTCGTGACCATGGGGTGTCTTTGTAGAGGTTGGATATGTGTGCTTGTAGGGAGTGAGTTTTGATTTGGGTTTGGTACAGGTTGCCGAGAATGGGTGTTCCGACGTTGGTAGGTTATGGTTATTAGTACATTGGCTCTTTGAATTTGTTAAGGTAGTTTGATTTGGGAATTCTGATGGGTTCAGATTTTCTTGCCTAGTAGTGTTAGTTTCAGGTGGCGAAGATTGAGATGAATTGGAGTTTGAATTAAAGAAGGAAAGATCATTACCTAGACTTAAAGACGCACGAAGTGGTAAAGGAGAAGCAGTAGGCTGCTGTATGTGCGTGGAAATTGGAGATGGAAATTCAAAGTCGGGGGTTAAAAGAGATAAATCAGTACTACTTCTATCAAACATAATACTTGCATCTAATCTATCTCATGCTAGAAATTTACTAGTATCCTTATATCTCTGAAAAATATTTTCAAAGGGATAATTATTTTCAAAAAAAACCCACATCTCTGGAAAGAAAGAATTTTGAGGTAACAGGATCAAAATACTGATGAGAATAATATTTATCTGAGAAATCTAAAAAAACACAGGGTTTTAACTTTGGTTCTAATTTGTTTTTGGCATATGGCCTTAGCCATGGGTAGCACAAACAATCAAAAAATTTAATAGACTCATAATTTAGTGCTTCTTTAAATAGAATCTCATTCAGGAACTCATTATGTAAAAGTGGTGTAGTAAATCTATTTATTAGATATACAACTTGATGACAAGCAAAACTCCAAAATTCAGAGGGTAACGAGGCTTGGTGTAACAATATTTTTGAAGTTTCAATAATATGCTTATGAGAGTGTTATACCTAAGAAACTCGTTGTGTAGTGTATGGTGGGGAAACCAAGTGTTCATAATCCTATGATTTTAAATAGGAATATAAGCTTTGAAATTCACCTCCTCCATCAGTGCAAAGAGAAGAATTTTTTAATTAAAAACGTCTTTCTAAGAGTGGATGTAGTGTTCTAAAAATTTCTGGAACTTCATGTTTTGATTTTAATGTGAATAGCCACATATATTTTTGAAAAGTGATCCACAAATAAGATATAATATCGTTCTTCATCAATGGATAAAATTGGTGCATGCCCTCACAAAGTCACTGTAATATGTTTGCAGGGTCATTGACTTTTCAAAGTATTAACTTAAAAAGGTAACCTGCGGCTTTTATTAGATTTGCAAGAATTAGAATAAGAACTTATTCTCGAAGAACTGACACGAATCCAAAATTTATCCAATATATTATTCAAAGTACGAGGATTTGGATGACCCAAACGCGGGTGCCACAGTTTAATTGGAATAGCCATATTGCACTGGGGATGGCTATCTGGTGTACACGCATACAGTCTCATGTTATTCCACCCTCGAACCAGCGGTGCCCCCGTATTCAGATCCTTCACAAGATAAGAAAAAGGAAAAAATTCCATAAAGGTGTTATTGTCACGACAAAATTGAGTAATAAATATAAGATTATTTTTTATGGCATGAGAGCAGAAAGTATTAGAGAGGGTAAAACTACAATTTGATGCTTTTAATTCAGCATTACCAGTTTGGGAGATGGGTATGGTAGTGTCATTACCCATAGCGATTTCCTCAGGTCCGTGATAGCCTTGAGCAGTTACTAGGCCATGAGCATCATATGTAATATGGTGGGTGGCCCCCGTGTCTATGATCCATGGAGCTTGCTATTGTTGCTGACGTCCCGCTAAGTTGGCTCTAGCATGATAATAGTCGTGTGACTGGCTGCGACAGTCTCGGGCAGAGTGGCCGGTGTGGTCACATAGTTGGCAAACCAGTTTGTTATCAGGTTGACCAGCGTTTCTTCGAGGCTTCCATGGTTGTGATCTGCTGGGTTGATTGTTGTTTGCATTGATAGAGTACCTATAGTTGGTGTTGTGGAGTGTGACAATAGCAGTAATAGAGTTTGACAGAAAAGTGCAGGTATCGTGATGTTTCAAAAAGAGTTCATGATCAAGTAACTTTTCATACAACTATTCATGTGATATGGTAGTATCGCGTGCCCGAATAGCTGCTGCAAATTCTTTGAAGTTCGAGCCAAGACTAGTGAGTATCTTCACAATAAGTTCCTTATTAGATACAGGTGCACCAACTGTAGCAAGCTCATCACAAAGAGATCGAACTTGATGCATATAGTCCGCAACATGCAGAGTATCCTTTGCAAGACGAGCTAAACGATCACGTAGACAGAAAATTCGTATTTGGAATTTATTTGCATACGCTGTGTGAAGCGCATCCCAAGCAGCCTTTGAAGAGGTGGCTGAAGCAGTAGTTGCAACAAGTGTAGGATCAACTGATGCGAGGATGGCATTTTGAATTAGTTGATCTTGTCTAAACCAAGTTAAATACGCATGGTTGGAGAAATTTTTATTGTTTGAAGAGATGGTTTCGGTAGCAGCAAGAGTAGATCCATCAAGATGGCCAGAGAGATTGTGCCCACACATAAGCATAGATACATGGGCCTTCCAAAGGGAAAAATTATGGTTGTCTGCACGCTTAATGAGTAGTTGTGTAACTGGATTAAACTGAACAATAATATTGTTTTTCATGGCATCAGAGCTGACGACAGTAGAATCCATTTGGGTAGGGTAGGGCTGGGAAAAGAAAATTAGTATCTGACTCGCAAAAGTTCTTCAAGCTCTTGATACCATAAAAAGTATATGCTCAAGAATGAATGAAAAGAGTTGTGTTTTATTAATAAATAATGATCTCTTTATATAGAGCCAAAGTACAACAAATTTTCTATAATGAAGGAGCAGCTAACAAAAGATAATAGTGAAATATACAAAAAGATAAGTGAAACAATTTGAACTCCTATGATACAGACTAATATAAAGATATAAAAGATGATAAGAATAAATAAAATATGCTATAATAAAGTAAAACAGTTTAGACAAGTTAAGAGTCCTTCACACATGTGCTCTTTGATCTTATTCAGTTTCCTCCAATACTAGCTATGGTCAGCTGGTGGAAAATGCTCTCAGAGATTACTATTGTTCCTCACGTAAATCTCATGTATCATTTTTACCAGAGCACATAACTAACCAAATCAGCTTCCCTACTGAAGCAATGTTCTAAATTTTGCAGTTTCTAATGCTCAACCCTCCATTCTTCTTTGGTTTACAAATTCTTTCGCAGGTAGTAAGGGCACATTATTCTTCTAGTATGTACCCCCTCCTCATGAGTAGTTCCTGCATCTTTGATCCATCTTTTTACACATAGGATGAAACCTGAAATCAAATGAGGTCATCCGCAAATATCAAATGAGTCAACTTAACCCCTTTACACATAGGATGAAACCTGAAATCATGCAGCTGGCTCATTTTACTTATTGCCCTTGACGGGTACTCCATCACCAACACAAAGAGAAGGGGAGAGATGGGGTCTCCCTATGTGAGTCCTCTCTTAACTACAAAGTATCCATGACCTTCCCCATTTAATCTAACTGAGAATTTGGTTGTGGTCACACATGTCATGATCAGCTGGATAAATCTAGGAGGGAACCTAAATCTATTAAGCATTTTCTCTATAATTTCCCAACTAACCATATCATATGCTTTCCTAAGATCAATCTTCATCATGCATTTAGGGGTAGTTTTCTTATTGTAATGTCTCACCAGGTCATGACATATCAAGACATTGTGCGCCAATGACCTTGCTTTCACAAAACATGCTTATGTACTTGTAACCAGATTTGGATGGACCTCTTTCAATCTATGACATAACATCTTTGAAATGCACTTATACAACACATTACGGCAGGAAATTAGCCTGAATTGGCTTGCATTTACTGGGTTAGGTACTTTTGGTATCAAGGTTATGATTGTTGCACTCAGTTTTTGTAACAATTTTCCATTCCTGAAGAAATCTAAAACTTCCTTGGTAACGTCATCCCCTATAACCCCACAAGATACTTTGAAAAACCCAGTCCCAAATCTATCAGGTCCAGGACTCTTAATTGATACAGAAGATAGACTCTCTGAAATTTTTGTCAGAGTAAGGTTTCAATAGAAACATCTGCTGCTCAACTGATAACTTGGGGCCATTATCTAGAACAACTTTGTGAGCTATCCTTCTCTGGCCCCCTTTCTCACCTAGTAATTGTTGGTACAACTTTACAAAAAAGCTGGCAATAATCTTTGGATTACTTTGTACCTGTTGGTGCTCATCTTGTAATTAAGCAACAACTTGATGTAGCTCCTTTGTTTAATGATAGAAAAAAAGTACTTATTATTGTCATCCCCTAGTTTAATCCAAGTAGATGTACTCCTTTGCAGTAAGAGGTTTTCTGCCACGAATGATGAGATCTTGAATTCTGAGATAGTCTCTTTTCCTCTTGCTGTAGAGTCTGATCTGATGGGCATTGTTGCAGCTTCTTCTGAGCTTTTGGAAGAGCTTCTCTATCTTTATTGGCTTCTGTAATTATATCCCGGAAGTGGTGAGCATGAAGACCCCTCAGTTTGTACTTTAGCTTCTTCATTTTCCTCACAACCTGAAACATCATACAGCCATTAACAGGATCCTCCCATGCTTTTTTCACCATTCCTAGAAAGAGGGGGTGTTCAACCACACATTACAGTAGGTAAAGGCCTTCTTCATACCCCTCTGTTCTTTCATAATTGTGACTCTTGCTGGATAGTGATCATTAACCCCCTTTGGTAAAAAATGAGCAAAACATGCTGGAATATAGTCTATTCACTATCCACTAATAAAAACCCAGTCTAATTTTGAGAAGACTTTTGTCTCATGTTTATTATTCCAGGTGTACTTACATCCTAAGTTAGGTAGTTCTGTCAATTCATATACCTCCACAAGGTTGGAGAAGTCTTAAATTTCTGTAGAAGTAAATAGAGCCCCTCACATTCTGTCATCACCATGCAGGATGGAGTTGAAATCTCCTAGTAGAAGCCATGGGTCTGTACACCCCATATCCAGGTTGTTTAAATACTCCCAAAGCTCATTCCTATATTCTCTTTTGAATGCATAAACAAAAGTCACTATAAAAGTAACCTGCATTGAAATAAATCTAACTTGGCATGTATTGCCTGAGCTGATTTCTCCCTGACCTGAATATCACACAGATCAAGTCTCCGGACTATCACAATTCTGCCATTGTAATAACACTCATGGTTGGAGGTGAAAGACCATTCGCTAAACATCTTATCAACTATATTTATAACCTTATTACCTTTTTTTTCAAACAGGCCAATCAAGCCAACTTGTTGCTCATTGCAGAGAGGTTTAACCTCTTTTTGCCTATTGGAGCTAGAGGTGAACATAGGGCGGTTTGGTTCGATTTTTTCATTTATCAAACCAAACCAATGATGTCGGTTTTCTAAATCTATAAACCAAATCAAACCAAATGAAGTTGGTTTTTGTATCTCGATTTTTCTCAGATTTTTCGGTTTTTTTTATGCACAACAATTGTACGGTGATTTCTCAAAGCAAATAACACAATAAAAAATATAAAATATTTAGTTGTAAAAATATTAATAATATAATAAATAACCACTTGTAAACGGGACATATTCTAATTTTGTACATATATTTAATTAAACATATAGTATTAGTATACTATCTTAAGAATAATATATATATTGATTATACTATATGTATACATAATTTTACTCGGTGTCCTATGGTATTTGAAGGATTCTTTGAGGATGATTGGTGAGTTGTTGACTAGATCTCTATTGTAATGAGATTGAACGTACGGATTTAAGGAGATAGGAATATCTAATAAACATCGATTTAAGAGATTTTATTGAGATTATGAAAGTGGTATTTTTAAAAATAAATAAAAATAATATTATATTAAATTCTAAAACCTGATATTAGTGAGAATTTATCAAAATGTTGGCTACACAATGCTTAATAATACTTTAAAGGTGATGTTTTATGTTAATTTCTCTATTTTTTATGTATAAAAAATTAAATATAATATATAAGTGATGTCGGTTTGGGTTGATGTCGGTTCGGTTTTTTCTTTGTTAAAACCAAACCAAATCGAATATGTCGGTTTATTTTTCTACGACACCAAACCAAACCATTAGTCATTTTTTTTCTCGGTTTGGTTTGGTTTGTCGGTTTGGTTCAGTTTGTACACCCCTAATTGGAACCATTGAGGCCCCTTACATTTCAGATGAGAATGTTAACTATTTTCAGGTTCAAGCACATCAGGCCCTTCCCCATTTCCACATACACCACCTTTTTGCTGCACTTCAGAGCTTACATCATCCCTTCCAAGTCTTGAAAGGAATTACCAATCTCCATTTGTTGTTTCTCAGGTTCAGGAAATTTTCCTGATCCATTAGGTTTACTCCATTCCTTTTTTCTCAATAGTGATGTATTAGCTGGAGCCACCACCTTGTTCTAGCTGAGGGAGGTGCCTATTTTCTTAGGCTTAAGTCCTCCCTATTGAGTAGTACCCTTTTCCTTATTCTGCACTCCCCCACATGAGTTATATTCTCGTCATTGAATACTTGCTTCACTTGTCTCCCATTCTTGTTTTCTTCGGGTTGGTGCTAAATGTTGAGCACTTCTTTCCTATTATCTGCATTTTGCTGCTGCTTAGTAGTTTCTATTGCCCTTTCATTTTTCTTCCTACATATATCTTCAATGTGCCCATATTTGTTGCAGATCTTACAAACTGTAGGTTTCGAGTCATATTCTACCCTCTGGTCTATGACTACTCCCTTTTCATTCCTGAAGTACACTGAATCAGGCAAAGAAGTCCTAATCTGCACTTCAACTATTAGCCTAGCAAAGTTCAAACCAATCTTCCTCTTAGTGTTCTTATCAGTAGTTTTCCCACTAGGCTGCCTATCTTACTTAAATCCTTGGCACTCCAATATTTGAAATTGAGTCCTTGCAATCAAACCCATATTAGTATTGAATATAGTTCTTCACGTGTGAATTCTAAATCAGGGGCCCAAGCTTTAACAATGAAAGGTTTATTGCTGAAGTGGTAAACCCCCATTGCAATACATCCTTTTTCCCTTCTTCCATATCAAACTTCACGAAAATTACCACTTTTAAGCATAGATATATTATTGATCTCATGCTTATTCCATTTCCTTTGAATAAAATCATTAAGTTCAATAAATAGGGGGGTCGGGTCCCAATACATAGCATACTATTGCATTTTTCCGGTGTTCAATTTCTGACGTAATATCCTCTAAATCAATTTCCCTAACTTTTTGATCTCCTTTTACCTTTGGGTTCACACATTCTAGCTTAAAACTAGCATTTGCAATTTTATTTATATCAAATTCATCCTAAATTGAAGCTCGGGGAATAGGGGTCTGCTTCTTGTGTTTCTACCTCATCTGCCAAGGAAGATTTCCTTCCCTTATTACCAGAGCTAGTAATATTCCTCCATTCCTCTAATTTGTCTTTGATTGTCATCATTGTTGTGATCGACGAGCTAGGTACTTGCTGCAGTAGTTCATCGTCCTCAGCTTCCATTAGAGTGTTTATTTCTATGTCATACAAGAACTGGATCGCCTTTTCATTCGTAATCGGTCGCTTCCTTGTTCTGGTCGTGTATTTTGCCGCAGAAATCGTAGCTTGAGCTACCGGTTTACCTCTCTTGCCCATGGTGTGCGCATGTTAAGCTAACGTGCACCGGGAGAACGTGAATCAGCTAACTCAAATGAACTAATTTAGGAGTTATGTTGGCTTGAATTGTGCCCAAGGTTGAACATGACTAAAACCGAGTACATGGCGCACAAGTGATCACGCCCAACTACGCCCTAAAAAATAAACTAAGTGGTCGCGGCAAATATAGCGCGGTACTTAAAGTCCCGAGGTCGAATACCACAGAGAACACGACTCCTAGCAGTTAATCTAGCTAAATTACCTACCCAATCAACTTCAAGAGTATATCTTTGGTTTGGTTTGTTGCTACTAACTACTTAACAATAAAGTAAATAACAAGTATAGAAAGATAGATTTAATTTAAGAGATGGAAAGCCTAGGATTGATTTCCCAAACTCCTAACTTGTGCTATCAATTCCCCCTAACTCTTCCTATTGAACAAGTGCTCCAAGTTTACAACT
The DNA here is from genome assembly GCA_037355625.1 of Petunia x hybrida. Lineage (NCBI taxonomy): Eukaryota > Viridiplantae > Streptophyta > Magnoliopsida > Solanales > Solanaceae > Petunia > Petunia x hybrida. The sequence goes on from JBBBVM010000041.1 coordinate 27,668,649, forward strand.
ACCCACTTCCGTTAAGTAATCATAACTTTCATTAATTAATTATTCCAATTAACTAATGAAGATAGGAAGGACTACACTTATAGTTCACAATAAGGACCAATATTCCTAATTTACCGTTTTGACAGCCTAAGCAATGTCTTTGTTTTAGGTTGAAATACTACTATGTGTTTAACCCTAACTCATGAATCTATTCTTAATAATCACAAGAATAAAGAAGACAATTAATTGGGGATCCTATCAACTAACAGCAAACAATTCGTAAATAACATAGATAGGAAGCATTAACAAAGTTAATTAATAACACAACAATTATCATCACACAGGTATGTGGAGTGGGTCAATCAGCCCTAGAATGGGCGATTTAGCCACTCATAGTCATGTTCTAAGACAAGAAATAACTAAAAGCATAGAAAACCACAAGAACATGGATAGATGGATGAAGTAGAGCCTTGAATCTTGATCTTCTCTCTTCTTGTCTCTTTTTGATGAAGAATAGGTCCAAAGTCCTTTTGACCAGTGTTTCAATGTGTATTTATAATGTTATAAAAAACCTAGGTGAAAATAGCATTTTCCCGCTCAAGCTAGGACTTCTTAATGTTAGGCGCTACATCTATCTCTTGGCTGTATTTTGGCTGCGCGCTGGCACAACCTGAGCACAAGATTTGCTTCGCGTGCTGGGTAGATGCTGGGTAGATGCTGGCACAAAGCTAGCACAAGGTGCTAAATATATTCTCTGCATGCTGAAGTTGTGCTGGCTCAACTTTCGCACAAGGTACTGAGAGTTAATTTCCTGTGCTCAAGTTGTGCTGGCATGACTTTGGCACAACTTGACTCCAACTTTGCAATTCATTCATGAAACGCTCCAAATCATCAATTCTCTTGCTAATTTCATCAAAATCAACTCCTACACATTCAAACACCATTAGTAAGCTAAATTCACTATTATAATCAATTTAAGCGCATAAAGATCACTAAGATACGGGGTAAAAATCACCGATATATATATATATATATATATATATCTTCTTAGCCCAATATCACCACCCCACACTTAGACAATTGCTCGTCCTCGAGCAACTTATACATTGAACTTAGAATACACCAAAACAATTCACACAATGACTTGGGTTTATACATGTACTTAACAAGTTGCATATGCACTAATCATTCTTTATTCGCATAAATCCATGCCAAGAATATTTAAAAATAGTCAAGTGCACCAAATCAACCTCCCAATCCCACATCAACTCCAGATTCACCTAATAAGTTCTGCAAGTACTCACTCTATTCAAGAGACTAATAAAAGAGCTCACTTATTATAAATCATGTGCCCTCACAATCATCAAAAATTAGTGAAGGAATTCACTCAAGAGAATGACCATGAACAAAAAATTCGCACATAGATGAAACACTCACTCTCAGAAAAGAACTCACATACAACACAAGACGTACCATAGACTTGCCCTTAGTGTAGGACTCGACTAATATCCATCTACTCGGCTAAGATCAATTAGAACTTCTTTTGGTTGTAATATAGACCATGGTACGAGTAGGATATAATTAGATAATAGTGACTAACCACTCCAAGCAATTTAATACATCATAATTAATTCAAGTATTTTTCCTACCAACCAATCTTTCTTTTACCAGCACAAAGTCAACCTTTACCAATCTTCTTCTTTAAGCAAAGTAGGAGGTAATGATTGGGACTACTTTTTTCTTTCTTTCTTTCAAACTGTTTTTTTATACTTTTTTTTTCAATTATTGTAGAATACTCTAAGCTTTTATTTTTTTAAATTAAATCTCTCCAATAGCATCCTCCTAAGAACCTTTTATCTTCCTCCAACAACCTCAATTTTCTCATTTCATTAACTAGCCTTTTAGGCTCATAACTACACAAATAAAACTCACAGATATTTTGCAGAATAAACAAGAATCCCCATGGCTATCAAAGAAAGGCTACAGGCTCAAAATGGTTAGCTAAGATCAAATTTTCACTGGTAAAAAACTACTCTCTCCGTCCCAAAAAGACTGTCTACCTTTCCTTTTTTGTTTGTCCCAAAATGAGTGCCTCTTTCCTTTTGTGGCAACTCTTTAAATCTAAGATTTGTTTTGGTCCATAGGATTTAAAGACACTGGCCCACATTACACACACCTTTTATTTTACACCACAGGATTTAAAAGTCTTCATTTTTTTCTTAAACTCTTTGCCCAGTCAAACCCTGACAGTCTTTTTGGGACGGAGGGAGTAATTCTGAAGCTTCAAACAAATTGGCTATAAAAGGAATGCCTACATCACTTTCTAACCAAGAAAATTTCTCATTTCGCTTTGAACACACACCGGACAAGTTCTAGATATCAAGTATTAAACATAGAGAAAGCAAAACCTCACTCACACATGGCACATAACCTACTAAAAACTGCTCAATTCGCACTCTTAAACAAAGCAAAGACAAGCAAACTCTCAAGTAAGTCTATAGTCAACAACATGACCATAGGCTTCAAATAATACACTCAACGTTTCTCAAGGCAAGTGGATCATGACTGAATAAATGCATGAAGTTCATATACCCCAAATTAAGTATCTATACAAAACTAGTCAAATCATGGAGCCAAGACTCACCCATCCAATTACTAAACTCTAATCTTTAAAAAAAAATCTACCAATACCCAGTTCAAACTACTTCCTTTGGAAAAGAATCGATGCACAAAGAAAAACCAAAGGGGATTATTAACACAAATAGAAGACTCCCACCCCACACTTAATATCATGCATTGCCCTCAATGCATTAAATAAAAACTAAGGTGATAGAGAAACTCCCTAGGGCTCTAAGCCCGAAGAACATCCATGTGAGCTTTCTTAGAGACCGAGGTACTCAGACATTTCCCAAGCAGGACATCCTCATCCAATCATATGAGGTTGCAAGCACCCAACAGTTAGAAATTAAACCAGTCAAAACTTGCAAAACAAAGAAACTCACCAAGTAATATCCTTCAAAAGATAATATTATTTTATTTGTATACAATTACAATCATGGATTGCCTCCCGAGAAGCGCCTTATTTAATGTCGTGGTACGACATAAACTAGAGTCAATACTTTTTCCTCCAACTTGAGCTTATGAATCGCCTCCTCAATTGTAACTCAACTCTCCGGCTATGCTCTTGGGGTGACTCAAGTTCTTGCAAATCAAACATTAAGTATCTCCTTCTGCACGCCGCCACCAACTTAGGAATATCCCCAAATTTTCGGACATACTCTTGGCCAAGCACCAAATATACCATGTTGTATTCACTGTCCTTCATACAAGGATTTTCATCGCGCCTAGATAGCATCACAAATTCGAGAGTGTAAGCATCATACATATCATCCTTAATCTCTTCAATCGGCTCAGAAAGATCAATTTCCATGTCCCCTTCTAAATTCAATGTAGAAAAGTGTCTATAATGCGGTGCAACCCGCTCACACTTTGATTCGTTGCTCAAATCCTCTTTCTGGCACGACTTAGAGTCAACTAGAATTTCAGCTTCAATTTCATAGTCTGACTCTAGTACCACATCTTCATCATCGACATCTTCCCAAACCATATGGATAGATGGTTGGCTTTCAACCGTTGTCTCCTCCAATGAAAATTCACATTTTAGATCTTCAACCATAGCCATGCTTTCTTCTTCTAATTCCATGTCTTCTTCGGTAGGCTGTTGAATTCCCAATAATGCAGCCTACCGATTCACTTGAGCTTCTATGCAACTTAGTTGTGCTCTACTTCTATCCCAGATCTTCTTTAATTTAGCTTCATATTCTTCCTCATCATCCTCCACTTCACCGCACCTACTATTATCATAAGAGAAAGAAGTACCATCATAATAGGGGCTCGGGGAAGAATAAGATGTATTAGCACAACTATAATAATGATCACCTAGCTACATGTTATTTCATGATGCCATAACTTTTTTTTATATGAAGTAAAAAAATATGTACAAAGGCGAAGTTAATTGAACTAACAAACTCAGCTATCCTAAAAGCTAGAAATACACTGTGTTCCTCAGCAACGGCGCCAAAATTTGATCACGCCCAACTACGCCCTAAAAAAAGAACTAAGCGGTCGCGGTAAATATAGCTCGGTACTTAAAGTCCCGAGGTCGAATCCCACAGAGAACACGACTCCTAACAGTTAATCTAGCTAAATTACCTACCCAATCAACTTCAAGAGTATATCGTTGATTTGGTTTGTTGCTACTAACTACTTAACAATAAATTAAATAACAAGTATAGAAAGATAGATTTGATTCAAGATGGAAAGCCAAGGATTGATTTTCCAAACTCTTAACTTGTGCTAAAGTATTGTGCTATCAATTCCCCCTAACTCTTCCTATTGAACAAGTGCTCCAAGTTTACAACTACCTACTTCCGTTAAGTAATCATAACTTTCATTAATTAACTATTCTAATTAACTAATGAAGATAGAGAGGACTACACTTATGGTTCACGATAAGGATCAATATTCCTAATTTACCGTTTTGAAAACCTAAGCAATGCCTTTGTTTTAGGTTGAAATACTGCTATGTGTTAAACCCTAACTCATGAATCTATTCCTAGTAATCACAAGAACAAAGAAGAAAATTAATTGGGGTCCTACCAATTAATAGCAAAACAATTCGTAAACAATATAGATAGGAAGAATTAACAAAGTTAATTAATAACACAATAATTATCATCACACAAGTATGTGGAGTGGGTCAATCAACCCTAGAATGGGTGATTTAGCAACTCATAGTCATGTTCTAAGACAAGAAACAACTAAAAGCATAGAAAACCACAAGAATATGGATAGATGGATGAAGTAGAGCCTTGAATCTTGATCTTCTCTCTTCCTTGCCTTCTTTTGATGAAGAATAGGTCCAAAGTCTTTTTCTCCAGTGTTTCAATGTGTATTTATAATGTTATAAAAAAATCTAGGTGAAAATAGCCTTTTCCGGCTCAAGCTAGGACTTCTTAATGTTGAGCGCTACTTCTATCTCTTGGATGCATGCTGGTTGCGCGCTGGCACAACCTGAACACAAGCTTTGCTTCGCGTGATGGGTAGATGCTGGCACAAAGCTGGCACAAGGTGCTGAATATATTCTCTGCATGTTGAAGTTGTGCCGGCTCAACTTTCGCACAAGGTACTGAGAGTTAATTTTCTGTGCTCAAGTTCTGCTGGCATGACTTTGGCACAACTTAACTCCAACTTTGCAATTCATTCATGAAACGCTCCACATCATCAATTCTCTGGCTAATTTCATCAAAATCAACTCCTACACATTCAAACACCATTAGTAAGCTAAATTCACTATTATAATCAATTTAAGCGCATAAAGATCACCACCCCAGACTTAGACAATTGTTTGTCCTCGATCAACTTATACCTTGAACTCATAATACACCAAAACAACTCACACAATGACTTAGATTTATACAGACATTTAACAAGTTTCATATGCACTAATCATACTTTATTCGCACAAAATCCATGCCAAGAATATTTAAAAACAGTCAAGTGCACCAAATAAACCTTCCAATCCCACATCAACTCCAGACTCACCCAATAATTCCTGCAAGTACTCACTCTATTCAAGAGACTAATAAAAGAGCTCACTTATTATAAATCATGTGCCCTCACAATCAAATAAAAAATTAGAGAAGGAATTCACTCAAGAGAATGATCATGAACAAAAAGTTCACATATAGATTAAACATTCACTCTCAGAAAATAACTCACATGCAACACAAGATGTACCATAGGCTCGCCCTTAGTGTAGGACTCGACTAATGTCCATCTACTCGGCTAAGATCAATTAGGAGTTCTGTAGGTTGTAATATAGGTAATGGGACCGATAGGATATATTTAGGTAATAGTGACTAACCACCCCAAGCAATTTAATACACCACAATAAATTCAAGCATTTTTCCTCCCAACCAATCTTTCTTTTACCAGCACAAAGTCAACCTTTACCAACCTTCTTCTTTAAGCTAAGTAGGAGGTAATGATAGGGACTACTTTTTATCTTTCTTTCTTTCAAACTGTTTTTTTTTCATATTTTTTTTTTCAATTATTGTAGAATACTCTAAGCTTTCATTTTTTTAAAGTAAATCCCTCCAATAGCATCCTCCTAAGAACCTTTTGTCTTCGTCCAACAACCTTAATTTTCTCATTTCATTAACTAACCTTTTAGGCTCATAACACCACAAGTAAAACTAACAGATATTTTGCAGAATAGACAGGAATCTCAATGGCTATCAAAGAAAGGCTACAGGCTCAAAAGGGTTAGCTAAGGTCAAATTTTCACTGGTAAACAACTAATTCTGAAGCTTCAAACAAATTGGCTATAAAAGGAATGCCTATATCGCTTCCTAACCGAGCAAATTTCTCATTTCGCTTTGAACATACACCGGGCAAGTTCTAGACATCAAGTATTAAATATGGAGAAAGCAAAACCTCACTCACACATGGCACATAACCCACTCAAAACTGCTCAATTCACGCTCTTAAACAAACAAAGGCAAGCAAACTCTCAGGTAAGTTTAAAGTTAACATCATGATCATAGGCTTCAAGTAATACACTCAACGTTTCTCAAGCAAATGGATCCTGACTGAATAAATGCATGAACTCCATATACCCCAAATTAAGTATCTATACAAAACTAGTCAAATCATGGAGCCAAGAGTCACCCATCCAATTATTACACTCTAATCTTTAAAAAAAAAAAATCTACCTATACCCGGTTCAAACAACTTCCTTTGGAAAATAATCGATGCACAAAAAAAAAAACCAAAAAGGATTATTAACACAAATAGGAAGACTCCCACCCCACACTTAATATCAGGCATTGCCCTCAATGCATTAAATAAAAACTAAGGGTGATAGAGAAATTTCCTAGGGCTCTAAGCCCGAAGAACATCCATGTGAGCTTTCTTAGAGCACGAGGTACTCAGATTTTCCCCAAGCAGAACATCCTCATCCAATCATATGAGGTTGCAAGCACCCCCACACAGACTTCAAACCAGTCGAAACCTGCAAAACAAAGAAACTCATCAAGTAATATCCTTCAAAAGAGAACATTATTTTTTTGTATTTTTTTTTTCATTTTTTTTTTCTTTTTATACAATTACAATCACGGGTTGCCTCCCGAGAAGAACCTTATTTAATGTCGTGGCACGACATAACCCAGAGTCAATACTTTTTCCTCCAACTTGAGCTTATGAGTCGCCTCCCCAATTGCACGTCAACTCTCCGGCTATGCTCTTGGGGTGACTCAAGTTCTTGCAAATCAAACATTAAGTATCTCCTTCTGCACGTCGCCGCAAACTTAGGAATATCCCAAAATTTTAGGATATACTCTTGGCCAAGCACCAAATATACCATGTTGTATTCACTGGCCTTCATACAAGGATTTTCATCGTGCCTAGATGGCATCACAAATTCAAGAGTGTAAGCATCATACACATCATCCTTCAACTCTTCAATCAGCTCAGAAAGATCAATTTACATGTCCCCTTCTAAAATAAATGTAGAAAAGTGTCTATAATGCGGTGCAACTCGCTCACACTTTGATTCGTTGCTCACATCCTCTTTCTGGCATGACTAAAAGTCAACTAGAATTTCAGCTTCAATTTTATAGTCTGACTCTAGTACCACATCTTCATCATTGACATCTTCCCAAACTATATGGCTAGATAGTTGGCTTTCAACCGTTGTCTCCTCCAATGGAAATTCACGTTTTAGATCTTCAACTATAGCCATGATTTCTTCTTCTAATTCCATGTCTTCTTCGGTAGGTTGTTGAATTCCCAATAATGCAGCCAACTGATTCACTCGAGCTTCTATGCAACTTAGTTGTGCTCTACGTCTATTCCAGATCTTCTTCAATTCAGCTTCATATTCTTCCTCATCATCCTCCACTTCATCGCACCTAATATTATCATAAGAGAAGGAAAGTACCATCATAATAGGGGCTCGGGGAAGAATAAGATGTATTAGCACAACTATAATAATGATCACCTAGCCACATGTTATTTCCTAATGCCGTAATGTTTCTATATAAAATAAACAAATATGTAAAGAGGCAAAGTTAATTGAACTAACAAACTCAGCTATCCTAAAAGCTAGAAATACACCGTGTTCCCCGGCAACGGCGCCAAAATTTGACCACGTCCAACTATGCCCTAAAAAAGGAACTAAGCGGTCGCGGAAAATATAGCTCGGTACTTAAAGTCCCGAGGTCGAATCCCCTAAAGAACACAACTCCTAGCAGTTAATCTAGCTAAATTACCTACCCAATCAACTTCAAGAGTATATCTTTGGTTTGGTTTGTTGCTACTAACTACTTAACAATAAAGTAAATAACAAGTATAGAAAGATAGAGTTGATTCAAGAGATGAAAAGCCTAGGATTGATTTCCCAAACTCCTAACTTGTGCTAAAGTATTGTGTTATCTGTTATTTCTCAAGACACACCACTTATTATTTTAAGGACCAGTTTCTTCAATGTGTTACTTTACTTTATTGTATGTGGAATTAAAACTGTAAGTAAATGAACACTTGATGTTAGCGTGGAAAAACCCCGTTAACTAGGGATCAAAAAACCACAACCTACTCTTCCAAGTAGGATTTCAACTTCACTAAATGAAAAACTCACTTGGTTATAAGACTACCTCTTACTAACCTAGGACTAACTCTAATCCTATAGTGACCCCTTTCATAATAAGTGAAGTTTCTCCAAGTACACGACTTGAATTCAAATGATACAACTCGATAGTACCTACTACAGATGAACTAAGACTGAACTTTGACAAGACTCAATCTAAGGAACAGGTTCTTTACTTAGTTCCCTGTAGCTTAATGATTACACAAATAAGATGAAGACTCTCTCAATGCTATAGCGCAATTCTCTCTGTATTTGTGCACCCCTCAACGGCTGAAATGCTCCTGTTTTTATAGCTCCAAAATCCAAGAAGTCTTGAGAAATTAGAACTCCACAACTTTCAAGAGTTTGAGTCCAAATTGAACTCTTTGCTTGGTTGCCCAAAATCCTTTAGCTCTTATCCAATCTTATGACATCTTTTCATATCTCATGTAGCCCTACATGATTATCAAGATAAACATTAGATTTAGGATAATAATTAAAATTCCCGCTTAAATGATTTTGCATGATTATTTATTCAACTGCAGTGATTTAAAGGAACATGTCCTTGGATCTGTTCCTTAGTCATCAGTCAAAACTTCAAGCTTATCCAAGCTAATATTTTCCCCCTTTTTGATAATGACAAACTCATAGACGTAGCCTCATGTCCTTAATGTCCTGAATCACAACTTGGAACTCAAAAGCATCATAAATAGAAACTTGTTTCATCATTAAGGATCAGATTCTCAATTAGGTTATTAATTTCACAAGCAAAATTAGAACTTACTCTTCCCACTTTTGGCATCATTGAAAAGGTTGCATAAGTTAGAACTTATCAAGCATTAGAACAAACAGCTCATAGCCATTGAGGCAACTCAAAATGCAAGCATAATTTAATATAAAGCAACTGCAACAAAATGATATTAGACATCGAAGATAATTCAGCATTAACAAAAAGTTAAACCAGGGGATACAAGCAAATACTACTAAATTATTCAAAAAAACTAGAAAAGGAAAAGACTAAGGTACTATAACTAGTCTAAATCCCATTAGACAAAAGATGGCTTTTGATCAAGGTGTTCAGGATGTTGAAGGACCGGGTCCCTGAGACTTTTCTTGCAGCAACTCAAACATTTGTTTGAGCATCCCCTCATTTGTCCCCTTTGTTAGTAGCCTTAGCCTTGCAGTAGTTTCTTTCTTCCTCCAACCTAGTTATCTCAGCAGCTTGTATGGCAACTTGTTGCCTCAAGGCCCTCACCTTATTGTTCAAAGGCCGTTTACCAACACCAGCCAGTGGAGGATCAGCTTGAATGGGCAAATCACAGCTAATTAAGGTAGCACAGCCAAATCTCTCCTTCCTTATAGCATTGACCACCCCCTCTAAAGGAATCCCTAACTTAGCAAACAGACCAGTCAAGATAAAACCAAAGGGCAATTAGTGTTTTTTCTTCCCAGTAACAACTCTCTTAATTAGGTGAATCATGAAGCTATGCCAGTTTATCTGCATCTCACTGTCCAGCAGTTCCATAAGGACCAGGTCCATAAAACTAGCAATCCCTCTCTTCTCCTGCCTTGGCATCAATATCTTGTTCACAAATTCAAACAACACCTGGCGCTAAGGGTGCATTACACTCTTTTACACAGCCCTGGGCTTCTCCTCCTCAAAGTTTTCAGCAAACTTCCTGGTGATTTCCAGACCAATGGGAAGATTTGTCAAATCTGGCCACACCATTTTAATGTAGCTTTCATACCCTACTGATGGAATACCTAGCAATTCAGCCAACTCCTTAGTGTCAAATGTGATTTCTTGGTCATGGACAGAAGTGGTGATCATATCCCTCTTGATGGAATAATTTTTGTAAAATTTCTGAACCATCACCTTTGCATACTTTCCTTTGATCTGAAGGACCATGTCTCTCCAGCCTTGAACCTGTAATTTTTGCAGCAACCAGAGCATTCCCTCTTCCTCAACATCAGAGAGTAGCCTACCCTTTAGAACTTTTCTCATCATAATGTTATCATGCACACAATGTTGAACTTCATCTCCCTCTTCCTCACATTCACTATCCTCACCTACAACAGACTCATCAGAACTGGAATCAGAACTTTCATCAACTAAGTCCTCTAAGAGGACCTGGTCCTCTTGGAGGATTTAGAAGCAGTGGCTTTAACAGAGCTTCTTGTCACTCTCCTTTCAGCAGCTTTCCTCTTTTTGGATTGAGGGACTACTTCCTCTACATCCACCATCACATCATCTTCTTCATCATCAATCTCTCTTTCTTTCTCCACAAAGTCAGTTTCTTCTTCAGCAACAGGATCAACAACCTCCTTGCCTTTCCCTTTCCTTCTCCTTTCTATTGCAGCAGCCAGTTGTTCATCTACAGACTTGACAGTACTTCTAGTTCTCCTAATCCCACTAGCATGGGAAGAAGCAGAGGGAACAGTTCTTTTTGCCTTAGTAGAACTTTCACCCTTTTTCTTAAGCCCTGGCTTCTAGCTATCACCAATCTTTTTCAACTTAGCAGCAATGCCAGCAGACAACTTAGGATCAATTGGTCCCTTTCTAGCAAGTTTTCTTTTCAGACTCCTTATGTTAATAAGGTCAATAATTGGTCTATCACTATAACTTATGGCATCATCCAAATACACAGCATTCTCATCCTCTATGGGTGCTCAAAAGCAGCCTCTGGAGACGTTAGGGACCCATATGGGAGCCTCCAAACGTTTAAAATCAACAGTTTCACTTTCCCCCTCAGGAACAGACCCAAACCCCTCTATATTCTCCCCTTCATCATCAACTACATTTAAGGGAGAAGCATAGTTTACCTGATATTGATACACAATCATGGCCCTTGACAAGTCTTCCATTTGTTCTAAAATCGATTCAGCAGTGAGAACTGGTCCTTCCCCTTGAACTTCAGTCTCAGGGTTTTGTGGAATCGGGTTTTTAGGGTTTGATGTTGTTGTGTCCATGGGTGAAGGAGGGTTGGGGATTTGTGGTTGATCAGAAGTGGAGATGGATGATGAATTTTCAGGTGAGAGAGACATGGCAAGTATACGTTTTGAGGGATAAATCACTATTTTTTCTTAAATTGTTGAGAATTTGATTAGAGCAAAATGAAAAAATAATGAGGAAGTAGGAGGGTTTATATAGAGTGAGGTAAGTAGAGGGAGATTGAGTGCAAAACAAATACAATTACCTCATTGATGGAGTTTCAGACGTTAAAGGACTCTTGGAAGTCTCCCAGAAAAGTGTCGTTATGATTTGAGAGTCTTGATGGGATTAGGAACTGGTTCTTCCGATGGGACTCTTATGCAGAACGGATATGATTAGGTTTTCTAGTGGGATTTATCCTAAATTCAAGTTACCTATAGTCTTTAACTTCTAATATAATTAAATAACAAAGAGCAAATACCTGAATATTATCACAAATAGTGTCCATCCCAATTTAATCAGTTTTGCTCAATCTGAAATTCTAAGAACATAAGGGTAACATCATTAAATTTTAGCAAACTTTAGGAGAAATCATAGCATATGAGTATACAACTAAGTATGAAACTGAACTGAAAATTTCAAATTGACTTTGATAACATTCACATTAAGTACAATTTTCTAGCCAATTTTGAAGTAAAGCAATAGTAGTTTTAGGTGAATTTAATCATTCCTAATTCCAACCTGTTCCTTTCAAAATGATCTCTCCCTAAGGCTTTTGTAAGAATGTCAGCAATCTGCTTCTCAGTGGGAAAAAATGCTATAGTGATCAGTCATTTTTCATAATTGCCTCTCAAGAAATGGTGTCTTATGTCAATGTGTTTAGTCCTTTTATGATGCACTGGATTTGTTGTCATATTTATGGCACTAGTGCTATCACAATAGATAGGAACAGTTCCTACATCAACACCAAAATCTTGTAATTGCTGTTTGATCCACAACAATTGTGAACAACATGAGGCAGCTGCCACATATTCAGCCTCAGCAGTGGAAAGTGCCACTGAATTTTATTTCTTGGTTCCCCATGAAACCAAACACTCACCAAGAAAGTATGCCATACCTGAGGTACTCTTTCTATCAACAAGGAAACCTGCATAGTCAGCATCAGTATATACAACAAGATTAAAATTACCACCTTTTGGATACCAAAGTCCCAAGGAACCTGTTCCTTTCAAGTATCTCAATATTTTTTTAACAGCTTTCAAATGAGATTCCTTAGGATCTGACTGAAACCTAGCACACAAACCAAAATTAAACATAATGTCAGGTCTACTAGCAGTTAAGTAAAGTAAGGAACCAATCATGCCCCTATACAATTTTTGATCAACTGAAATTCCATGTTCATCAAGATCCAATTTTGTGGCAATTGCAATAGGTGTATCAATTTCCTTAGCATTATCCATATCAAACCTTTTAAGTAACTCCTTAACATATTTTTGTTGATGGATCATAGTTCCATTTGAGGTTTGCTTGATTTGTAAACCCAAAAATAAATTGAGTTCAGCCATCATGCTCATCTCAAACTCACTCCCTATCAAATTTGCAAATTCCTTACCTAGATTTTCACAAGTAACACCAAAGATTATATCATCTACATAAATTTGAACAATTAAGAGATGTTTTCCTTTTTCTTTCAAAAACAGTATGCTATCAATTTTACCTCTTTTATATCTATGCTGAAGTAAGAATTTTGATAGACGTTCATACGAAGCTCTTGGTACCTGCTTGAGTCCATACAAGGCCTTGTCTAATTTGTACACATGTTCAGGGAACTGTTAATTCTCAAAACCTGTAGGTTGTTTGACATAGACTTCTTCCTTTAAGTAACCATTAAGAAATGCACTCTTAACATCCATTTCATGTAGAGTAAATTTCATGCATGTAGAAAAAGCTATAAGAAGTCTTAATGCTTCCAATCTTGCAACTGGAGCAAAAGTCAGCTATAAGAAGTCTTAATGCTTCCAATCTTGCAACTGGAGCAAAAGTCTCATCATAGTCAATACCCTCTTCTTGGCTATACCCCCCGAACAACTAATCTAGCCTTATTTCTGGTTACCATACCATTCTCATCAAGTTTGTTCCTAAAAACCTCTTTTGTTCCTATAATGGACATGTTCCTTGGCTTGGGTTCCAGATGCCAAACTTGACTTCTTTGGAATTGATTCAACTCCTCCTGCATGGCGTTGATCCAATCTGCATCCTTCAGTGCCTCTTTTATATTTTTGGGTTCAACAAGAGATAAGAAGGCACTAAAGACACACAAATTGTGATTTTTTACTGCTGATCTAGTTTGAATTCCAGCAGCTTTGTCTGAGATTATCTGGTCCACAGGGTGAACCTTGATACTAGTAAGGCTTGAGTATCAGACCATTATCAGAAGTCCCTTGCTGAGGAACAGTTCCTGATGTAGTAGCACTGCAAGTTTGTGAGGTGGATCCATCACTTGTTCCCCATGTTTCTGTGCTACTCTTTTCAGTTCTGTCCTGAGGAACAGTTCCTTGCAATTCATTTCTCACAGCATTCCCATCTAATGCCTGTATTTGTTGAGGATCAGTTTCACCATGTTTCAGCATTGGGCCTTGAGTCAAACTGTCAGTTTCATCAAATTTAACATGCATGCTTTCTTCAATTTTCAATGTTTTCTTGTTAAAGACTATATAGGATTTGTTATTTGAAGAATAATGAACAAAGATTCCCTCATCACTTCTAGGATCAAATTTTCCTAAGGCACTCTTCACATCTGTTATGTATGAAACATTTGCAACCAAAGGCCCTAAGGTGAGAAATATTTGGTTTTCTTCCTTTGAGTAACTCATGGTGTCTCTATCAGTGGTCTTGTCATACATCTATTGATTATGTAGCATGCAGTGTTAATAGCCTCAGCCTAAAACATTTGAGGAAGATTACCAGATATTAGTATAGTCCTAGCCATTTCCTCTAAGGTCCTTTTTTTCTTTCAACTACTCCATTTTGTTGTGGAGTTCTAGGTGAGGAGAAATTGTGATTAATGCCATTTTCATTACAAAAATTGAAAAAAAATATATGATTTTCAAATTCAGTTCCATGATCTGACCTAATGGCAATAATGTGACTATCTAGGGTCCTTTGAGCTTTCTTAGCAAAAATTGAAAATGCACTAAAAGCTTCTTCCTTAGATGCAAGAAATATAGTCCATGTAAATCTAGAATAATCATCAACTAATACCATAACATGCTTCTTACCTCCACGGCTCATTGTTCTCATTGGTCCACAAAGATCCATATGGACCAGTTCCAAAGGTTTGGTAGTACTTACCTGTTTCTATGGTTTAAAGGAAGATTTTACCTGCTTCCCCCTGGCACAAGCTTCACATACCTTTTCATCCTTGAACTTGATGTTAGGAAGACCTATCACCAAATCCTTGGAAACAAGCTTGTTTAATTGTGAAAGACTGGCATGACCAAGTCTTTTGTGCCATATGAGGGGATCATTCTGCACTACACTTAGACAACTCATGCTTCCATCAGACAGTGTCAATAGATCTACCTTGTAGATATTTCCATGTCTATTTCCCTGCAAAATAATCTCTCCAGAAGTTTGGTTAGTCACAGTGCACCCAGTAAATGAAAAATTAACATTATTACCTTTGTCACACAATTGAGATATACTCAATAAGCAATGCTTCAACCCATCTACTAGAAACACATTGTCTATACTATGTGAATCAGACCTACCTATCTTTCCAATGCCAATAATTTCCCCTTTCTTACCATTACCGAAGGAAACACTTCCTCCTTGAAAAGCTGAGAGTGAAAGGAACGGTTCCTTATGTCCTGTCATATGCCTTGAGCAACCATTGTCCATGTATCATTTGTGGTTCCTCTCCTTCACTCTAGCCTGCAAAAGAAAACTAGGGGTTAATTTTAAGAACCCAAACTAGTTTGGGTTCCTTTCCTTGAGAAAAAGGATGAACCGGATCTCTCTTAGCCCAGAATGGTAATGATTTCTTTGTGTAAACAGTTTTCTTTGTCACAGAGTTTTGAACTGGTTTATAGGACCCGTTCCTTTGTGCAGCCATTTTCAGAGATTGGCAATTTCTTTTCAAGTGACCAGTGTTCCCACAATGAGTGCATAACCAATTTTCAGTAAGAGTTAGATACTTACTCCTTCGATCTTATTTGGATAATAACTGAGATTTCATAAATCCAATACCTTTCTTATTACTACTATGATTTTCCTATAACCATTCTAGTGCTTCAGAGGACTTGTTCCATTTTACAGTCTTTTCTAACTCCATTTTTATTTTAACTAAGTCCTCTTCCAAAGATCTTATCTTTTCATCTTTCTTACACAGTTCATTAATTGTAACTTTCAATTTCTCTTCAGCAATGATCTGATGAGAATTAGAAATTCCATTACCATTTTCAACTGTTTTGACTTTTAATTTCTCATTTTCTACTTCCTGAATAGTTGACTCAAGTGTGAGGACCTGTTCCTCTAGCATGCTAATTTTTCTTTTCATAATGTCATTCTTAATTACTGCCTTTTTGTATTCTATTTTTAAACTTTCAATTTCATCATGCATTTTATTTTTACCATCCCTTAGAAATTTAAACTCATTTAGCATTGTCTAAAATACCTTAACTAATCTCTCTCTAGGCATGTTTTTCACATCTTCATTAAGTTTAGAACACATACCTCAGCATTTTCTTTATTATATGAGTGTTCAAGAGCCATTAGAGCAAGATCATCATCCAGATCATCATCAGATTGTTCATCTTCACTATCTTTCCAGCCAGCGACAATTGCTTTGGGAATTTTACTTTTCTTACGGACATGTTCCCTAGCCTTTCTTCTTTCCTCAACATATCTCTTTCTCCATTCTCCTTCCATAACCGGACATTTGCTGATGTAGTGCTCCATGCTTCCACACTTAAAGCATTCTCCAGCCTATTTCATGTTAGAAGACCTACCCTGTCCACTAGCCCTTTTTTCCTTATTCAAGTATTTTTGGACACTCTTACCTATAAAGGCCAGTTCCTTATCATCAACAGGCTTATCAGCAGCAGTTAAGACTAGGTTAGGTTCAATTTTAACTGGTTCACCTATGTTCTTAACCTTTTTCCTTAGTTTATAAGTTTTCAAATTATTAAGGATAAAGTGGTAAGATCCTTGCTTTCTATGATGGCACAAGCCTTAATTTCCCAAGAGTCTGGAAGAACTCTAGTTAGGATTTTTTCAACTCTATCTTCAACAGTTAACACCCTACCCAAAGAGTTAAGTTCAGATGAAATAGCATTAAACCTAGCGTACATCTCAGAAATTGATTCTCCTTCTTTCATTTTAAAACTTTCATATTCAGCAAAAAGAAGTCTACCTCTAGATCTTTTAACCTGACTTGTTCCTTCATGAGCAACCTGTAGAGCATCCCAAATTTCCTTTGCAGTGGTATACCCTCGAATTGTGGTGCACTCATCAGGACTGAGTCCACAGACAAGTCACTTCCTTGCTTTGGCACTCTTTTCCCATTGCCTTAAGTCTTCAGCATTGCATTCCCTTCTGGTTTTAGGAACATCCTTTCCATCAGCATCTTTCTTCATTGGAATCATGGCACCTTCAATGACTATGTCCCATAGCTCATAGTCATCGGCTTGAAGATGATCTCTCATCCTTTCCTTCCACCATGAGTAGTATTTTCCATTGAACAAAGGCGCCCTAACCATAGACTGGCCCTCACCATTCTCTTGTGATGTACTCATTCTAATCCTAGGTGTTAGCCTTTTCAAGGATAACCCGCTCTGATACCAATTGTTATTTTCCAAGACACACCACTTATTATTTTAAGGACTAGTTTCTTCAATGTGTTCTTTTACTTTATTGTATGCGGAATTAAAACTGTAAGTAAATGAACACTTGATGTTAGCGTGGAAAAACCCCGTTAACTAGGGATAAAAAAACCACGACCTACTCTTCCAAGTAGGATTTCAACTTCACTAAATGAAAAACTCACTTGGTTACAAGACTACCTCTTACTAACCTAGGACTAACTCTAATCCTATAGTGACCCCTTTCATAATAAGTGAAGTTTCTCCAAGTACACGACTTGAATTCAAATGATACAACTCGATAGTGCCTACTACAGATGAACTAAGACTGAACTTTGACAAGACTCAATCTAAGGAACAGATTCTTTACTTAGTTCCCAGTAGCTTAATGATTACACAAATAAGATGAAGACTCTCTCAATGCTATAGCGCAATTCTCTCTGTATTTGTGCAACCCTCAACGGCTGAAATGCTCCTGTTTTTATAGCTCCAAAATCCAAGAAGTCTTGAGAAATTAGAACTCCACAACTTTCAAGAGTTTGAGTCCAAATTGAACTCTTTGCTTGGTTACCCGAAATCCTTTAGCTCTTATGCAATCTTATGCAATCTTTTCATATCTCGTGTAGCCCTGCATAATTATCAAGATAAACATTAAATTTAGGATAATAATTAATATTCCCGCTTAAATGGTTTTGCATGATTATTTATTCAGCTACAGTGATTCAAAGGAATATGTCCTTGTATCTGTTCCTTAGTCATCAGTCAAAACTTTAAGCTTATCCAAGCTAATACTATCAATTCCCCGTAACTCTTCCTATTGAACAAGTGCTCCAAGTTTACAACTACCCACTTCCGTTAAGTAATCATAACTTTCATTAATTAACTATTCCAATTAACTAATGAAGATAGGGAGGACTCTACTTATGGTTCACAATAACGATCAATATTCCTAATTTACCATTTTGACAATCTAAGTAATGCCTTTATTTTAGGTTGAAATACTGCTATGTGTTTAATCCTAACTCATGAATCTATTCCTAGTAATCACAAGAATAAAGAAGACAATTAATAGGGGATCCTACCAATTAATAGCAAACAATTCGTAACCAACATAGATAGGAAGAATTAACAAAGTTAATTAATAACATAATAATTATCATCACACAAGTATGTGGAGCGGGTCAATCAACCCTATAATGGGTGATTTAGCCACTCATAATCATGTTCTAAGATAAGAAAAAACTAAAAGCATAGAAAACGACAAGAATATGGATAGATGGATGAAGTAGAGCCTTGAATCTTGATCTTCTCTCTTCCTTGCCTCCCTTTGATGAAGAATAGGTCCAAAGTCCTTTTCTCCAGTGTTTCAATGTGTATTTATAATGTTATAAAAAATCTAGGTGAAAATAGTTTTTTCCCGCTCAAGCTAGGACTTCTTAATGTTGAGCGCTACTTCTGTCGCTTGGCTGCATGCTGGCTGCACGCTGGCACAACCTGAGCACAAGCTTTGCTTTGCATGCTGGCACAAGGTGCTGAATATATTCTCTGCATGCTGAAGTTGTGCTGGCTCAACTTTCGCACAAGGTACTGAGAGTTAATTTCCCGTGCTCAAGTTGTGCTGCGACTTTGGCACAACTTAACTGCAACTTTGTAATTCATTCATGAAACGCTCCAAATCATCAATTCTCTGGCTAATTTCATCAAAATCAACTCCTATACATTGGAACACCATTAGTAAGCTAAATTCACTATCGTAATCAATTTAAGCGCATAAAGATCACTTAGATAGGGGGAAAAATCACCAAAATATATATCTTTTTAGCCCAATATCAAAAAGTTTCGTGAGGCATCACATAAGTCAGACATGGAGGTGAGAATCGATACACAAGTCACCTCAAGCGAGGAACCTTCAAGTATCTTAGAGGCCTAAAGCAATAATCTAAGGAAATAGAGAGATCAACGATGATGTCACACATCGTATTAGAGCATGGTGGATGAAATACACATCTGGTGTCCTATACAATAAGAATCTATGCCACCAAGACCAAAATATAAGTTTTATCCAGTAGTTGTTAGACCAACTATGATGTATGAGGTAGATTGTTGACTATATTATCCCCCCAACAAAACACATACACACATAGGACACTATATTTAATCATAATTAATAATCACTATACATTTGTATTCGATTAATTAATTAACCATAGTAACTTAAGAAGTATGTCAAATTAGATTTAAGCATAATCAAGTAACAACGATGTGATATAATACAATATGCCATAAGCTTTCTTTTAAGATACTAGCAGGACAAACTACCAAACCAACAATAAAACTCTTTGTGTTATTTCTCTTGGGATACAAGGAGTATCATATGACGTATTTAAGTGTTGGAAGAAAGTTAGCGAGAAGCTATGAATGATTTCTAGACATCTTATTTGTTTGATTAAGCATTAATACAGTGAATGGTAGACGTTATAGAAAATATTAAGGAATAATGGTTGCAAATCGAGTTATGTTCATTTGAATGTCAAATGATTTTTATTAAGTTGTTGATGGACTTGACTTTTTCTTTAGCCTCTCGGCTTCGAGAAGCCGTTGGCCATTAGGAGAATATTTAAATATTTATATATATTCATTTAGGGACAACAACATATATCCATGAGAAAAAGATTATCCGTCTAACCCACCAATTAAAATATGTATCAGAAATCTATATTCTACATTTATGGGAACTATGATACCATATGTAATGTGTTCCCTTTTTTATCTTCATAATGGTGGTTTAGCAATATTAACATTTGTTTGGTTTGATGAATAAATTTTGAATAAAAGTAACCGTATGTATCTTATAAATAACGTCCAGTACTCTCGCCCTCTCTTTTCTCTGTTTAAAAGTACTATCTAGGCAACACTTGCCCCACACCCCTTCCTACATTCTCCTAGCTAATTGCTTTGAAGTATTGGCTAGACAAGACTTTCCCTCGCCCTTCCCCCGATCTCCCTAATAATTAAAGTGTAGCCTATACAGCACTTGCTCTTCACCTCTTCCTACAATCTCCCAACTAATTGCCTTGAAGTCTTGCCTAGGCATCACTTGTTCTCGACCCTTTCGCCCAATCTTCCTAGGCAGTTCTTGCCCTCGATCTCTTCCCACATTCTCCTAGCTAATATCCTTGAAGTATTGGCTAGGCAACACTTTCTCTCACCCCTTTCCCAATCTCCTAGATAATTAAAGTGTAGCCTAGATTGTATGGACAAAAATACGCCACCTACTATTATGGGGATACGAGTCCAGCTGGCGAGATTAGACTTAGCATACAAGTCATCGAGCGCAGACGATACATGCTCGCTCTTCAAGCTAAGGCCGCTCGGCCGATGCAGGTAAAGGACGCAGGGTATATATCCCACTGCCTTAGGATTTTGACACGACCCGAATTCTCGGTTAGGCCGTGCGGGCACCCGACCACCTCCCCTAAACCTTTAAAACTGTATTTTCGGGGTAGTTATTTGTATTGTTCAGACAGCTTGTAAATTTGTCTATCCTTGGGAGTTATCGGGCCTAACCGAGAATTCGGGTCGTGTCAGCTTTACGGTCTCTTAGTTAGGGTTTGTATATACCACCGCCTTGAGTTTAGGTCCATGGCCTTTATTAGTATTTGTATCTTACCATAATTAGGACTAGGTAAATCTCTACTATAAATACCCCTCCTCACATTGTATTGTACATCAAGTGATACACACAAAATTTGGCTATTCTTGAGGAATAAGATTATTACTTTCTTGCTAATTACTTTTCTCTCAGCTTTATTTACCTTTCCTGTGTATTTTACATTATTGTTTGTGACCCTCTAATAAATTTAATTATTTTACCTAAACGACTAAATTTAAGCATAAATAGTTTGGCACCTACCGTGGTGCCCAGGCAATTGTAGATTTCTATAAGGGAAAAGGCACAGTCATGTCAGACGAAAATGTTCCAAAGAACACCAACACGGCAGACGATTCCACACGGGATCCCAGTGATCCTAACGGTCAATCGAAGGACCCTGCCCGAGAACCAGTCCACGTAGCCAGCGAAGAGGATCAACTACATGAAGGTAATTTTGAGCTCAAAGATCTCCTCAAATCCTGTCAGAGTGGGTAAAGCAAAACTCAGCCAACATGGTCGAAGGCATGACCCAGAAATTAGGCGCAATATTTGCCGGATCGTCTCAGAGGCCAGCATCCCTGTGAGGACCGGGGCCCGTAAACAAGTCACCAGCATCTATTCCTAATCGTAGGCCTTAATATAGATGCCACTCCTGGAGGCTCAACAACAGTCAATAACCAAGATCTCAAAGGAACACCTTTTATCCAGGACATCCTGAAGGAGATGAAGGCCATCCACGATCGGATCGATAACGTACCAGGTGCTTCACCTCAGATTACAACCGTAGATGAGCAGAAGTTCTACAAATATGCGTATAAGGCAAGTGATACACCGGTCTGTGTATCAGAGTATTTTCGCCTACCGGATAACCTTAAGTACTACAAAAACCACTGATCCGGACGAGTATATTGCTGCTTACTATACAATAGCCAAAAGCAACGAGATTTCTGAAGAAGAGACTCAATCTTCCTTAGTGAGGAGTTTCAGCTCGACCTTAACTAAAGGTACCCTCGCTTGGAACACTCAGCTGCCAATGGGTTCAATCGAGTCGTTCACCCAGATGCAAGATTTTTTCAAAAAAGCACATTCCGGAGCCCGCAAGTGAGAGAAACGTATGGAGGATATCTTCGAGATTCGACAACGCGACGACGAGTTACTGAAAGACCACCTGGTGAGATTCTAGAGGGAACATATGGAGCTTCCTCCAGTTCCCGACAACATCGTTGTGGTAGCTTTTGGAAAAAGTCATAACTCTAGGGGTTTATTGGTCACATAAAAGTTAGAGTGGAGTATCACTCAGCACCCGGTGACGACATGGAATGCTCAAGATCAGAGATACACTGAGAAGCTCCGTCTAGAACCCGAACAATCTCAAAATCCTAGTAGGGACATCTGGAGAAAGCGAGTAGGCAGTCAATCCCTGGAGTGAGAGGGCGACGGAAGAAGAACAAAAGGAAGGATCCAGAATCAAGCAGGACCAGAAAGGCAAAGCAATCTTCGGGTAGCTGGTTCCCAGGATAAAAGCACAGAGCCACGCAGTTTCAAAGACTTCGAGCAACGAGTCAATGCAGTAGAACTCGTTGCCACTTTTTGAAACTGGGCTAAGGTACTTTGGCCGCCAACTATCAAAGGTGCGGCTGGAAGAAATTCTGTAATTGACTGCGATTTTCATCGAAGTAATGGCCACACCACAGTCGATTGTAAGGCCCTGATACTGAAAATTGAGCATTTGCTAATGGAAAGGCATCTCAAGGACCTGATAGAAGAAAGAGTGAGGCGTTCAAGAGCGCCCGACCCTAAGGATAAGTGAAGTATCAATGTAATCTTCGCGATGCCCTGGTCAACCAAAAATTGTGGAACTAAAGCGGCTGAACTATTTGCTAGCCCGATTACTTTCAGTCTAATAGAAGGGGAATGAGAGCACATAGACCTAATCAGGGTGCCTGACCTTTAAATTGAGCGAGCTTTGATTGACCTAGGGAGCGATATCAACGTCATTCAATGGAAGGCATTGAAGAATTCAGACCAGCACTATTAAATAACTTTAAGCCCTCTAGGATAACCAGCTTTAACAGGATCTATGAGAAATCTGTTAGGGAACTAGCCCTGTCGGTCTATAGTTTGGGTGTGATGAGAGTAACCCCTTTTCATGTATTAACTTGTGATCTCTCATATGATGTTATTCTGGAGCAGCTGTGGATACATGATGTGAAGAGAGTACCCTCAACACTTCACCAAGTCTTCAGATACCCGACCAAGCACGGGTGCAGTGAGTTACAAAATGAGCGGTCCTCGCCCACAACATGCACCGCAAATGGAGGAAATCCTAATGTAAGGCCAAAAGCTTAAGTGAATATGATCAATGAAGAGTCACTATAGGATGAATCCATCAAGCGGAAGGCCAGGATTTCGGTTGGAGAGCTAAGGGAACGGATATCAGAAATGAGTCATCTAATTCCCAAGGCCGCAGAACTATGGTACCAAATCTCCAAAGTGTTGGTAAAGCATGAAGAGCCCTGGTCGCTGATACACAGTTGTCAGGAATTGACTCGAGTAAAGATGCATCTCTTACAGCTTCCAACGATAACTGAACCAACTTAGAGAGAGAAGTTATTTTTATACGTCACAATATCAAAATTGGCATGAAGTGCGGTCCTTGTGCGAGAAGAAGATGGGAAGCATCTTCCCGTAAAATATGCTAGTAAGGGATTTTCATTGCCCATTCAATTCGTGGCAACCATAGTCATGGCAACACAAGAATTGCGTTTGTACTTTCTTAATCACATGGTCAGCGTGGTTTCTTCAGTACCTCTGCAGACAATTCTGTCTAAACCCTGACTTTTAAAAAGGTTAGCAGAATAGGCTGAGGAGCCGGGAAAGTATGAAATCATTTATCAGCCACGAACGGCCATCAGAACGCAAGCCTAGTGGGTTTCACCGCAGATTTTGTTGAAGAGCTAGCATCAGAGGCAGATGAGTTAATAAGGGGTGCAGAAATGATTGGATCGAGGTGCTCGGTGATCCATACGGGCGTGGATCTCGAAATAGAGGAGGTCGAACTTGATTTATAGATCAAAACACCCATCGGGAAGATCTTTCTCTAGGCTGCAAAGTGCTCGAGCATCGAAGCAGAATATGAAGCCACAATTCAAGCTCTTGACTTAGCTTACATATTGGGGGCCAGGGAGGTTAGTCTCTACAACGGCTCCGGGTTGGCGATTAATTGATCGAATGAAATTTTCGCTACGAAGGACATATGAATTCCAGATCGGTAGGCTAAAATAAAGGCATTTTTGAAAAACTTTCACAAGTGCGATCTTGATTATCGGGAGGAGTGCATTGACGACGATGAGACGGTTGAAGGTGTACACACTGATTCAAGAGACCAATTGATAGTAATTGAGCTAACCCCCGTGAACCTGATGAACCTTGAAGTTCCAAATACAGGACCTGCTCCGGGCCTCCCAAAGATTAATCCCCCGTCACACACGAGTAATCTTCTAAAGACGCAAAAGGTTCAACTATCTCTTTACTTTGGAAGTACTACTCTTGAAAGGTCTATTAGGCCTACATACTCGAGACATGTATTTTTCTCCTTTCCTACTCTTTGTTTCTATTACTTTATATGGGCACTTAGCCCCGTCTTTGTCAAGTTCTTATTGGCCCCGCGCCCTCTTTTTATTAACAAAACTACTAATCCACTTAGTCAGTTTTGCAATTAGATTTATCTACGATCCAAATATTCATAGACCCAGAACAACTTAAGTTGAAGTAATATACTATCTTTTCGCTACAAAAAGCAGAGTACACCATACGCTTAAAGCAAGATCACTTCTAGTTCAGCCACCAGACATTATTTGTAAGTTAAAATTGCTAATTCAAAAAAATGCACCAACATATCAGTGGGGACGCCTGCTCGCATAGTGCCAGAAAATCTTAAAATACTCTAGTAACCAAGCAAAGATGTTCTAACTTGAACGCAAAAGTGCCCCGTTACATACAACGGGCTCAAATCGTCCCATTGGGGGCGCAAATAGCTGTCTATCATAAGCACAACATAAGCCATCATTTTTTATGCAAATGAAGCGCCCAACAATGCGCATGCCCGTCTTTAAAAGACACTAGCCCAGAAAGGCACACAAACACATGCTGCTTGACTGCACTACAAGTAATTATGCAAGTACGCAGATAAAATTGATGAACGACCGTTTCATTAATATCAACAGCTTGTAGGCTCATAATATATAATTAAGTTCTTATTGATACAACGATGTACATAACAGGTATTCTTAAGAAACTAAAAAGGCAAAAACTGTAAGTTCCTCCAAATTTCCACAACCAGAGATTCTTCATCCGAATTGTAGCTACAAGTTGGCAAGCACCTCGAAGCTCTCCTAGGTATCAAGAGATATGTCAGCACGAGCAATCTTTTGCATGCAGTCACTAATATAACCAAGACCCAGACGTCCTATCAGCAGCAAAGGACCTCAAAAGCATTTTAGCACAGGCGAAACCTTCTCCCGCCACGACGAGTGCACCCAAGGATTAGCTTCAACCTCTGTTAATCAAACGAGAGTGCACTACCCCGCAGATCTTCAAGCACAATTGGGAGTAACGAAGACGAGTGGATTTGAGCTGGGAACCTACCACACGAGTGATCTTCCCTCGGGTATTCCACGGCCAGCGGCCGACGAGGCATTGCAATAACAATCTAGTCAAACCAGACGAACAAGTTAAAAGCCATGAATTGAACTTGTAGGAATAAATTACTAATATGTTACGCGAGACTTTTTCCTTTTCAGACTAACTCATATGTATTTTTTCTCCATTCTACTTTTCTAGTTTATATTGATGAAAATATAAAAGGTTAGCGATGTCGTGTGACTCTGAAACTAAAGGGAAAATAAAGGAAAATTCATTACATTGCGTTTTAACTTTTTCTTAAATGAGTGCTAGTTAGACGCTAGTAACAGTATACTATTTTTAGTACGGAAAAGGGTTATACTACCCCTGTACAATTCAAAATTAGTTAAGACAAACCTCCATTATATTATTTATTAGTATTAACCCCTGCCGTTAACAAAACTCAAATATATACCCCTTATTTTGACGGACTCCTCAAACCTTCCACGTGGCACACATCTAAGGCCCTTTCCCATTTCTAATCCAACCCCCAATTAGGTAACCCAATCCCCTAACCCGACCCAGAGGACAATTCTGAAATTGATTAGTCGTTTGTGCAAAAATGAGTCAATTTCAGAATCCAAAATTGCAATTATCATGAACTCCCTCTGATTAGTTATTCGCTCATTACTTCCAACAGAAACTTTATGAACTCCTCTTAAATTTTCAAATCAAAAAATTCTCAATTCCTGTCCAAATGCGTTATAACATTGAACACAACCTCCTAATAACAATCAGAACCAACCCCAGTTATTAATTAAATTATATATGTATATAAAATCACAAAATCTATTTGTATTTTCCAAAGTTTCCAACAATGGTGGTTTTAAATTTTTCTTACCAACCATCTCAAAATTAAGTTCATACAATAATTTTTTAATGATTTGTTAGCCGACATATCAATACCATTTCTTCAACAATGGTATTTCTCTATTTCAATACGACAATCTTTCTTGAGCAATGAGTTAATTCGATTTTTTTAAAGCCAAGAACAACACAAACAGAAGGAGGGAGATGAGTGATTCAATTATGACAGACATAAATAGAGGAGATGAAGATAATGGTGAAGCAACACGGGCGGTTCCCGTCGGGTGGTTCTCGGCCAAACCCTGGTTCAATGGTGATTGTCATCTCCCTTTTAAAAAAGATGACTCTAAATCCATTTGTGTATGAATTTATTTTTATGTAGTTTGTGGCAGATAGTTTGTATCACCATTTTTTATTAGAGAAGAAAGAGATAATGTAGGGAGATGGCAAAGGAAATGGATCTATGGGTTATGTGTATTGGGTATGGGGTACGGATTGGGTTACCTAATTGGGGGTTGGGTTAGAAATGGGAAAGGGCCTTAGATGCGTGACACGTGGAAGGTTTGAGGGGTCCGTTAAAATGAGGGGTATATATTTGAGTTATGTTAACACCAGAGGCTAATAATAACAAATAGTATAACGGAGGTTGGTCTTAATTAATTTTGAATTGTACATGGGTAGATATGACCCTTTTCCGTTTTTAATGAATTTGGAATCGGTCTTACATGGATTCGAGCACCTTATATGGAACCAGTGGAGGCCAAAAAGCATCATATTTAAATTTTGAAATAGATTTAGAGATATTCTCTCAAGCTTGGTCTCGTAATATTACTTTACTTGTGGAAAATATTCTCACGTACAATTTCAAAGATTTCTTTAGCTGTGGTCTAGGATTATTCCTTGGCTCCATTAAATAATAAGTAGATTAAGTCTGTCCTTTTCAAATATGATTCTTGATGTTACGAATGCCATTATTTAGATGCAAGAAGTGGCGTTCCAGAACCCCCAAAGTCTTTATTGGCAGAAAAGGTCCTCACCTTTTCTTTTTCATTTTTTTTTTTTCTAACTATGATTAACACTAATCATGGACCAAATTAACACTTTTAAAACTTGAGGGTATTTCTTAAAACATATATAATAATTATTTCAAACCTTGGGAACAACATCCAGCAGTTCATCACACCTTCCCCTCGTGGGTTCTTTTCAACTTCAACACTTCATCTCCTTTTTCACTCCAAATCTAATCCAAATTCTCTCAAGTTCTCTTTGTTTTCAAGGAATCCGACCAGCAGTACAACAAAGTATTTTATATAAAAGGTAAACATCATCATTTCAACTGCGGTGTAAATGTCGAACCTAGGTTTTTGTTTTTAATTTTTCGTCGACAGTGATTAACGATGAATTTAGGTGTTTGTTTTTGTACAAAAGGTGTAATATTGTGTTGAAATTGAATGGCATTATGTGTTTTAATGGGTAAAGTAGTTCCGAACTACAAAGGGGATTTTCGATGTTCAACTGAAATTTTTAGAATGTTTACATTTTTTGGTTAAATAGTGACGATTTGAGGGTTTTCTGGGAATCAACGCTGCTTTATTTAGTTGAAAATTGAAGTTATTGCTGTTATGTGTCTTGATGTTCCGAACACCATAGTAGCTGAGGTTCTAAACATCTAATAGGATGTTCATGTTTTTCTGTAACTAAATTTTGTATCCCCTTGTTTTGCTTTGCAGAAAAATGGTAAATTTAAGACCGAGAAATAAAGATGAAGATGAGCAGAAGAAGCAGCCTACAAAGACTCCCAAGAAGGCAATTTCTAAAAAAAAAAAAAGGGCCCTTCGCCGACGAAGAAACTTGAGAAGCCTACTACTTCAGATTCAGAACGTACTCCTAAAGATTTAGAACCTACTCCTAAACGCCCAAGAACTACTAGAACCACTAAAAGAAAATTAGTTTTGGAGAGTGACGATAGCCAAGGAGAAGTAGCAGGTCCACGGAACAAAGGTGATAAACAAGAGGAAAGCCAAAGTCCAGCACCAAGTTACGATCTAAGTAAAGGTGGCGAGGAATTGGAGAGGGCTGCATATGAGGGTGAAAAAAGGGTGGATTTAGATGACGCCGGTATTGATGAACTGTGAAAAAGTGATTTTTTGAGGACTGGAGTGGAAGATGGTGAAAAGGAAGAGGAAGATGGTGGTAAAAAAAATAAAGAGGCTGATGATTTAAGTAGAGAAAAAGGAGAAGAAGTAGAGGGGGAAGTAGATAAAATAGGGGAGAGTCCAAGAAGCAGTAAAAGAAGTAGAAGAGAGGCGGAGGATGTAATTTTAAAAGCAACTTTCTGAAGGATCGTGTAAAAAGAGTTAAAATAGATGGGGAAGCTGTAAATAATGCAGGTGGAAATGTTGAAGAGGAAGCAGGTGAAGAGAAGGAAACTGCTGAAGGAACATCTGGATTGAAACTGGAGGAAGACCAGGTGAGAGTTGAATTGAAACGTGGATTGTTCGGAACGCCAATGTTGATGTTCTACACGACATTTGTACGTTCCCAACATCAGCATTAAGGCTGGTAGCTCTCGTTCGGAACACGTAACATGTTGTTCCAAACGGTTGCTACTGTCGTTCAGAACCTCAGAATAAGCATGTTCCGAACATTTATTAATTTACTATCATTGTGATTCATTTTATTAATTTTATGCTTAAATCATGTGCAGTATGAAGACGCTGGTCATGCTACTTTCAAGAGTAACGTTGAGGGTCTCTTCAAGACCTTCCTGACCAACAATGAACCTTTTAATGGGAAGATTACTGTTCGTTCTTCGTTGGCTAGGGGTATGATACAGTTCAAGGAGGTTCTGAAAAAATTGCAGGTGAGAAGGGGATTTTGCTATAGCTGTTTCGGTCCTTTCTTGCAATTACCGGAATATCCACTGTTTGGCACCAAGTTGGTGCATAACCTCCTCATGCAAAGGATTATTTACAAGAAGCAGAAAGAGGTTTGGATATCCTTCAATGGATTGCCAGCACGTTTTGGCCTATCCGAGTTTGCACTAATGACAGGGCTAAACTGTGGGCCATATCCAAGTAAAGAGTACATGGAAAAAAAGAATGAAAAGGGGAAGGAATTGTGGAAGTTTGTTGTTGATTATTTCAAGGAGAAAAAAAAAGGAAGGAGAAGGATAAAGAGATAAAGGAAAAGGAGGAGAAGGAGAAGAAGGAAAATGAAGAGAAGGAGAAGGGTAGTGGGAAGCGGAAGGGGAAGAAGAAGGTGGAGTCGTCACCCTCAGCCTCACCTTCACCCTCACCCTCACCTTCACCCGCAAAGAGGAAGTTCAACAAGCCCAAAAAACAAAAACAACCGAAGAAAAAGCAAGCTGTGAAGTCTGGTGACTTGCTTGAGTTGGTATGTTCTAGAACCTGTCCCAAGAAGTGGCATTTAAATCTGTGCATGGCTTGGTTTGTTCATACTATTCTCTGTGCGAGGGATTCCTAATGTGGAATAAAGGAATGGGTGGTGTGCTTATCCGCCGATCTTGAGGCATTCCAGCGTTATCCTTGGGGTAGGATGAGTTTTGAATTAACAATTGAATATCTGATCAAGCCAATGGAACCTCGTGCAGAAGGAAGCCAGACTTACAATCTTTATGGCTTTCCATGGGCATTCATGGTCTGGGCTCATGAAGCTATTCCTGCCTTGAGACCAAAGGATTTGCCAAAAGAAAAAACAATGTCAACGATCATAAACAGGCTTACTGAAATTTGTGAAAGAGATACGGACATGTTGTTTGACCAACAAGATGTTCCTGTAAGTTTTCCATTTTCCATATATGTTATGTAATGTTTGGAACAACCTCGCGTTTGCTGAGATATTTTTAATTGATGTTCGGAACATCTATTGAAGAACCCTCAACTGCTTCAGTGAACGATGTTCGGAACATCCTTTTCTGATGTTTTCGAACAACATGACTTTGTTCCAAACAACATTAAAAGATTTTTAAAATTTAGTTGATATTTATTTAATGTTGTTGGGTATATTAACAGGTTGTTCACCCTTTCCTCATTCCTACTGATAAAGAGCTGGAAATGGATTACTTTCTAGACCTCATGCCATTTGATGACTCCGAGTACGACACAGTAGATCGTTTTTGTAAAGTGTTTGAGGATGCTTGCAGCATTGGCCTTGTTGGTGGCACTACAATTTGTATCTTCAAGAACAATCCTGCAACTCCTCCAAGACAAGTGATAGAAATTAAAGCTATGGAAGCCCCAGAAACGACGATGTTTGGAAGTGATGGTAAATACAATGAAGAGGGAATTGGTGGCCTGCAAGATGTAAATATTGACATTGGAAACAAAGCTGATGGTGATGAAGTTGGCGGTGAGTGTGAAGTTGCCGGTATTACTGAAGTTGGTATAGTGAAGAGGAGCTCCAAATGCAGAGGCTGCAAATGTGGTGAATGCAGCGGATGGAGGGAAGCAATGGAGCAAAAGATTTTGGCTTACGATCAAAAGATTGTTGCTTATGATGAAAAGATCGTGGCTTATGAGAAAAGGATGGTGGCTTATGAGTAACAGATCGTGCCTTAAGAGACAAAGGATGGTGCTTCTGAGCAAATCAAAGGTGATTCTTCTGGTGGTGATGGATTCGACATCCCCAAATGTAGCAGTTGCAATTGCAAAGAGTGCGACGGTTGGCGTAAAGACATGAAGATTGAGATGGCATCCGTGCAGGAGACGATTGAGCAGTTGAAGAGCAAAACTATTATAAAACCTGCAAAGGCTGTGAAATCAGTAGAAACAGAAGAGAAGAAGAAGCAGGAAGAAGTTTGTCCGAGGCTTCCAGTGGATATTTACAAGCCACTGAAGCGGAAAAAAGTGGCAGCGTTAAACGCATTTATCAAAAAGAGGAAGAAACAAAAAGATGTTTTTCTCGGATTGCCGATGAATTACCTTGATTTCAAAGATCTGATGAACAAGACTAAGTGGCTGTGGGACATTGTAAGTTTATTTTTGACTGATTTTCTGAACTTCACATCATTGTAGGGAACATTCTAACTGTGTTCGGAACATTCTTAGTATGCTTGGAACAACAAAAGTATTTCTAGCTTCTCATTGTTTCTAGAACATCACACAGTCGTTCCGAACATTGAATGATGTTCGGAAAGGCAGAACTTTCCTTCACTCACTTATACTCCAATTTTTTTGTGTCTCTTACATGGTATGTTGTATGTAGAAGCTGTGATGACAATGATGCGGGAGAGGCATTTGAATTACCCCGATCATTACGATCAAAGTGACCTCATTTTGGATATGGCATTCTTGACAAATATGAAAAAACGCTACTACAAATTGGAACAATACGCGCACACTGATAAGATACCGCTTGATGAGGTGTTGAATGCTTATGAGTTTGACGAGGATTATCTGAAGTATGTACATGGAAAGCTACCCTACCCAGGGGGTAGGTGTTGGGCTGGTGCTAAGAGGATCTTCACCGTCTTCAACATCAACAACAATCACTACGTGATGGTGGTGTTTGACATGGTTGAAGCGAAGGTTTGGGTGTATGATTGCAATCATGGTTGCAATGATGATGAAAAGTTCTTGACAATAATTATCCCCATTCTCTACATGTTCCCGATCTATATAAGAAATTCTAAGTTATTCAAAGACTTGGAGCCGATGTGTAAGGAGGAGACATGTGGTCGTTTGAGAGAGTGCCAAGATCTCGTTGTCGACAAAATCTAACAGGGCAATCCTATGGAGTGTTCGCGTTGATGTACATTGAGCATCTCATTACAGACACCCCCATGGACAAAATTTGTGACAACATGGCTGATGAGTGGCGGCGACGTTTAGCCGTTTGTATTTATGACGGCAAAATGAAGCCTTGATTTGGGTAATATGTAATATTTGGATAATCTTTTAACTTTTATTCTGGTTATTATGTATGGATGACTTTTACCAAGTAATAGC
Source organism: Petunia x hybrida (assembly GCA_037355625.1). Lineage (NCBI taxonomy): Eukaryota > Viridiplantae > Streptophyta > Magnoliopsida > Solanales > Solanaceae > Petunia > Petunia x hybrida. The sequence goes on from JBBBVM010000041.1 coordinate 27,701,218, forward strand.
TTTTGATGTGCTTAAAAGGATACCATCTTTAGTCGCAATTAAAACAAACATTCTTATATATTGTTCAGTTGTTCAGCATTCAACAGAAATGAGAGTAAAATTTAGACGATTATTACATAAGCTCCAGAACGACTTTCAGTTGTTTCGGAAAAACTAGATGATGTTCCAAACATTAGAAACTTTTAATTAAGCTTACCCTGGAACAATATTACTTCGTTCAGGAACGACAATAGTTCCTTAATATAACCACTGACATATAAAATTATAACTAAAATAATCATAAGCAATCGAACTTAGGATGCATGTTGCGGAGCTTGTGGCGGTGCTTCAGGTGGTGTTCCTGTGGTGTGGAGTACGGGACATAATCAATTCCCTTTTCAGCAAGTAGCCCTTTAAGCATTCTCTTCGAATTTGAATTTCCATTCCCACACTTCATACCTCAGCTGCTCCAAACCATCGTTCGAATTTTCAGAATCTGAATGTGAACTCGCGGAAGGAACCCTAGGCCATCTTGAACTCGATACTCCTCTTATCGGTGCTCCCCTTGTTCTTGGACGACGAGGCATTTTGAAATATGTGGAATCAATGTGTGGCTGTTGGGTAATTATAAGAGTAAAATGGCAATCGACGAGTCTGTTGGGAATGATTTTATTGAAAGTGACTTTTGACGAAACTCGTAACCGTTGTGCCTTTTAGATTTTAACATGCAGTTCGGAACATTTTGAGTGTCGCTCGGTATCATTGTGTTTATTTAATTATTGAAATTGAACAGGGCGTATAAACTGTTCCTTTCTGTTCACAACGACATAGTGATGTTCTGCGCGTATAGTTAATGTTCGAAACATGAATATCTCATTGCATACATGATTTATTTTCCGAACGACAGTGTAACTTTCTGAACGTTAACAGGTTGTTCTGAACATAGTTACCGGAACTAAAACATATTTTTCATTGATCATCATTTTAGAGCTATACAAAAAGAATGCTAGTTATATTAGCATTCAAATGGAGAAACTGCACATCACTGCCAGTGCTTTACAAAAGGAATGCTACTTATACTAGCATTCTAACAAAAGATACTAGATTATAAACATTCAAAAATAAATTATATAATAAACATTAATAGGAACATCCACATCTAGTGTGAAGGAGAGGAGTAGAAGTCAAGGTAATGCATCGCCTTATCAGCTAGCAGCCCTGTGAGCATTCTTTTCATCCTTTGCATTTCCTTCGTCATCTTTCTGCCGTCCTTTCTGTAGCCATGTAGGAATCCCTCAAACTGGAACTTCAAACCCCATACTTCTGCCCTTAGTTGTTCCAATATGTCAATAGCTCTTTCAGCTTGTGGTTCGTCTGCAAATGCTAATGCAACAGCTGTGTTTTGCCTCGATGTGAAGGCTCCTCCAGCCGCGGAGGCTCCTCTCATCGTAGAGGCTCCTCTGGGCGTGGAGGCTCCTCTGGCCGTGTTTCCACCTCTAGTTCTTGGTTGACGTGCCATTTTTTATGATGAATGGTTTGAATTGAAATGGTTTGAATTGTAAGTTGATGAATGTTGATTGAAATACTTTGAATGAAGGGGTATTTATAGAAGCAAAGAGAGGCAAACGAAACGTTTGCAGCCGTTTGATGTATGTATTGGTATTTGAGCGGCTTAATTGTAGCCGTTTATGTATTTCAAATTTTGAACGTGGTTCCGAACGTCAGCCTATATAGTAGGGAGTAGAATTCGTGTAACGTATCCTTGAAAAGATGTTCCGAACATCATTGCGACCTAGCTGCTACCTACCTGCAGCCTAGTCTAGCTGATAGGTGCATCGGTATTGTAGCCGTTTTTGAATTTACCTTGGTTGATGTTTCGAACATCTATCGATCTAGACCAAACGCGTTATAAATCATAACATTGGGCGCGTGAACAATATTTATTTACCAACGGTCATAAAAATACACCACCCAACACATTATATATCCGTTCATTATTTATAAAACCAGTTTACAGAATTAAATCAAACATCTATATTAAAATGTCTGGTAGATCTGTTAATAGTAGCAGTGTAGTACCATTTTGTCGATGTGGCGATTATGCGAAGTTAACAACATCGTGGACTCAACTAAACCCAGAAAGGAGGTTTTACGGATGCAAATATGGTTAGGTTAGGCGATGGGTTTATTTTTTTTCTTACAGTCATTTGTTTGTTGTATTTATTTTTATTTTTTTTTTATGTAGGCAAATGGTTGCAGCTACTTTAGATGGCACGATGAAGAGATGTCAGATCAAGCGAAGAGAGTAATATGGGGTCTACTAAAGAAGTTGAAAGCTGTTGAAGAAGAGAGGAAAGAGGCACGGTTATGGCGGAAAAATTTGGGTATTGGGGTACTGCTAGTTGTGGTGCTACTTGTTCTCATATTCTGTACTTGGATCAAGTGTTGGTTCATAATTTAGGTTCTATTATTTATTTCCAATTGTTATGATTTGAGTACTAATGATCAAGAAATTTCAATTGAAATTGTTTTGTTGTCCTGTAAATTACAATTGTACCGACGACGTTCCGCACGACAACATAGTTGTTTCAATCATATCGCTATCTGTTCTGAACATTATCAAAAACAATACGATGAAGATAGCAACATCGGACATAAGGCGCTCCAAACAACATGTTCATGTGACAAACATAAACAGCATGTTCGAAACAACAAGATAGATGGATAATGATTTGTCACTATAACAAGTATACTTGGTAATTTGTTGTGAATTTGATGATCATATCCCTTTAATTATAATATCATCGTGTAATTTTTACAAAGTGTAACTGGCCATTTATAGTAACAATGTTCATCAGTTCTAAGTCTAACTACTCTAAGTGTTCTTGCCGATGGAAGTTTATGAATATATATATATATATATATATATATATATATATATATATATATATATATATATATATATATATATATATATCATCATCATCATCATTTGTCACTCTAACTGCTCTAACTGTGAAAAGATTGATGATGATATAAACAATATACATTTGCGCTCGGAACATCCCGATTATTTTTAGAAACATCACGTGCATGTTCGAAACAAGATGTATGTATGGATCATCATTTCTCCCTATAATAAGAATATATAGTGATAGTGATCATCATTTGTCGCTCTTACAAGTATAGTGGGTCATTTCTTATCATATTGATCATCATTTGTCACACTTACAACTCTAATTGGGCATTTATAGTGATAGTGAACATCATTTGTCTGAGCTCCAAGTATAGTTGGTCATTTCTTTACATGGTGATCATCATTTGTCTATCTAACAAGTCTAGTTGGCCATTTCTACTTATAATGATCATCATTTGTCAGTCTTACAAGTATAGTGGGTCATTTGTAGGTATATTGATCATTATTTGTCACTCTAACAAAGTAGAGTTGGCCATTTCTACTTATAATGATCATCATGTGTCACTCTAACAAGTCTATTGGGTCATTTGTAGGTATATTGATCATCATTTGTCACTCTAACAAGTCTAGTTGGCCATTTCTACTTATAATGATCATCATTTATCACTCTAACAAGTCTATTTGGTCATTTGTAGGTATATTGATCATCATTTGTCTATCTAACAAGTCTAGTTGGCCATTTCTGCTTATAATGATCATCATTTGTCACTCTTACAAGTATAGTGGGTCATTTGTAGGTATATTGATCATCATTTGTCTCTAACAAGTCTAGTTGGCCATTTCTACTTATAATGATCATCATGTGTCACTCTAACAAGTCTATTGGGTCATTTGTAAGTATATTGATTATCATTTGTCAGTCTAATAAGTCTAGTTGGCCATTTCTACTTATAATGATCATCATTTGTCACTCTAACAAGTCTATTTGGTCATTTGTAGGTATATTGATCATCATTTGTCACTCTAACAAAGTCTAGTTGGCCATTTCTACTTATAATGATCATCATTTGTCACACAAACTACTCTAAGTGGTCTTTCTGATGAAATTTGATGAATTTATCACTCTTCCAAGTACAATTGGTCACTTATAGTCACATAATCATCATATATTGTCGCGCTAACTACTCTAATGTTGAAAAAGTATGATGAAAACATAATAAATTGAAAAGGGCACTCGGAACAACACACATAAGGGACAAACTTCTAGTTGATGTTCGACACCATATGCATGTATGGATAAACATTTGTCACTCTAGCAAGTATAGTGGTTCATTTATAGTGATAGTGATAATCATTTTTCACTATTACAAGTATAGTGGGTCATTTCTTTACATGGTGATCACTTTTCACTATTACAAGTCTACTTTGCCATTTCTACTTATAATGATCATCATAATTGATGAATTTATAACTACTCTAAGTGGTCTTTCTAATGAAAATTGAAGAATTTATCACTCTTCCAAGTATAATTGGTCACTTATAGTCACATAATCATCATATTTTATCGCGCTAACTACTCTAATTGTGAAAAAGTTAACAGGGCGCGCGGAACGACACGTAAATGTGACAAACGTCAAGATGATGTTCGAAACTAGATACATGTATGGATCATCATACGATGAAGATATCAACATTAACTATTGTCCGATCCGAACAGCCTTTTAATGCGACGAAAATCAATAGGTTGTTCTAAAACAACCTTACGATAAATGATCATCATTGTCACTCATTTGGTCGTCACTACTGGTAATTGTCAACATTTATCACTCTAATTAGTCTACCAACTATATTTGGTCCTTTCAAGCGAAACGAGCATCATCTGTCACGTTGTTTTCCAAACAAGTATAAATTGTACTTTCTAGTTAAAATGAACATCATTTATCACTATATTCTGGATAGTTGGACGTGTATAATGTTAATGATCATCATTTATACCTGGAACATACAATTGCGTTCTGAACATAGATATTTTGGTTGGAACACAATCGTTATGTTCCGAACGTGGTTTACGAATTTATTAACTTTTCCAGAAATGGAGTAGAACAAGTCGTCGTTTGGAACATCATAGTTAATATCCTAAACAACTATGGATGTGTTGCGAACAATAAGCAAATATGATGGTTTGGAGACGATTTAACAGTACTAATTAAAGACCTTCATAATAATATTAATTGAAAAGAGATACAAAAGCATATTCATAAACAGTACAACTACTTAAACAACTAATATATAATAGCGTCTTCGTTATTGTTTTGCCCTCCACCGAAATGATTTTGTAAAACCCTCTCAATCCTATCTAACTGCAATTGCATCTGCTCAAGTTTTGTCTCGAGTGTTTGAATGGACCTCTCATAATTATCTGCTACCTCCTTGATGTCAACAACTTCAAAGTGCACGTCTAGCAGTCTTGTAGGAAGCGACTTGTTTGGAGGCTCTCGGACTCGGTGGTACTTATTCCGTGGGTCGTTAAATGCATTATTGGCCATCAGCATGAAAAGTTGTTTAAACTTTAGAAAAGATTCAAAGTGAAGTTATGTTTATGGAATTATAAACAGATTAGATTTTGAAATTGTTTTATGAAAAACGTAGATAATACAGAAAAATTGAGTACCTCAACTTGTTCTTCCCTTAATAGAAACTGCTGAAAACTGAACTTGATACTTGGTTAATGCAAAATGAATTGTGAATTGGGTATTCATCAAGGAGGTATTTATAAATGTTTTGAAGTGGCTTTTAATTTCTATTGCACGCCTTTTTAGTATAATTGGCAAATGAAGGGGCGCATATTTTACAAGTGTGCATGTGTTTTGACGTGACTGTTGCTACAACCAACTTGTATTTTAGCCGTTTGGTGTATTGGTATTTGAGCATCCCAACTGTTCATTGTAGCCGTTTGTGTCTTTTAAATTTCGAATGGCTTGTTCGGAACGTCACGTATAAAAGTATAATATAATATTCTTGACAAGATGTTCCGAACAGCTTCTCGAAGGTAGCACTTGGTGAATGCTACGACTATGAATTGTGAAATAAAGAACTCACAAGCTTTCGCGTTCCTTGACATCGTTCCGAACATCAAATGTAATATCCTAAACAACTATGGATGTGTTGCGAACAATAAGCAAATATGGGCACAACATAATTGCAAAAGATGCAGCAAAGCAAACATGTGCACAACTAACCCAAGAAACTAGTAAAGCAAATATGAACACAATATAAATTATACAAGTAGGACGAATAGTCCATTATGCAATTCAAATAGAAATCCAAATAATCGAAATTATAACGGGGACGATTCTTCGTCCAATTCACAAACTCAATTTGTAGGCTGGCTTGTCGCCTCAGTTCCACTACGAACAACGGGGCATGTAGTTTTCTTGTGACCATATCTCTTGCAGTTGCCACATTTATTTCTCCTCTTTGGAAGACGTTCCCCAATAGATCGAATCTGGTTAACCCTTCTCCTTCCACGGTTGTTCGGCTTTGGGGGCGGAGGCACTGGATAAATTATCTCTTCAGCAGGGACGACCCATGATTCTTCAGGAGGCACTGCATTGACAGGTTCTGCATAGGCAAGGATGTATGCTTGGGTTGTGTAATATCCAGAAGTGTATTCATACACTCTACTTCCATATTCATCGCCATGCAAACCCCTAATTGCTGCCATAGCATGTACACAAGGTAACTGATCAAGATCAAACTCCCTACATGTACATGTCCTCTCATGTAGATCAACTTCTACCTCATACCCTGGACTAATGATTTCGAAACCATAAGTTCCCTTCCTGTTGACAATTAGCTGGTCTCCCACTTCTTTATTCTTCCTTATTTTTATTTCAACGTCTGGGACGCATAAATTTGGGTGGTTGATTAACTTCATAGCCCTAGTGTGGAATTTTTCCGCAAAATTCCTACCTATATCCTTCATGAGTGCAGCAATGGGGTATTCTCTTTGCTCCTTCAGCATGGAGTTAATGGACTCAGCTATGTTTGATGTCATAACTTGAAACCTATTAAAAAGAGTATATATTATAATAACCAAAAGATGTTCCTAACATGAAGCATAAGTTTAGAACGACAGTAGGAGGTTCGGAACATGTATAGAAAATAAAATTTCTTCATAATGTTCCAGGCACATATTTATTATGTTCGGAACGCGTAGTGTGACGTTTGGAACATACTGAAAGCAGACAGTAATATCAGACCTTGTTATTATACTTTACCTGTTACCTGGGAAATATAATCTGCTCCATCTATGATAGCCAAAAATATTTTCAAGATAATCCGCTACCCTCCAATCAATAGTCCTGATATCATTCATAGCATCAGTGAACTCCTCTACCCTGTATGCCTTTGCTGTAGTGTAGTATTTATGAAGACTGAATCCAAACTGAAACTTTGTTTGGATGCTTTCACCTAGGTGCTACCTGCAAACTCCATAGTGTGCAGAAGGAAACACTTGGGCGACCATTTTCGAGATGCCCGGATGTCTATCCGAAACAATGCACAACTCTACACTATCTGAAACTATGCAGCGTAATTGTTTAAAAAAATACTCATATGAGGCGTCACACCCTTTGTCTACAACACAAGAAGCAACAGGGAATACGTGACTCATTGCATCTTGAGCAACAGCAGACAACAACACCCCTCCATACTCGCCAGACAAATGTGTACCATCAACGGCTAGGACTTTTCTCACGTAAGTAAATCCCCTGATCCACGCTCCATAAGAGAGAAAAAAATACAAGAACTTCCCTGTGCTAGAAAGCCTCAAATCTGTCTTGGTTCCTGGATTCTTACTCCTAACCATATAGGCATAAGCATCAACAATTTCAATACCTTTCTCATGTGTACCCCGTGTCAAAGTTTTTGCAAATTGACAGCCCCTAAGACACTTCCAATAGCTAACCTTACATCCAAAATAGTTGTTAAGGGACTCCCTGACAGTTTTTGTTGTTGGACCTTTTCCCATTAAATATTTGCCTTTCATGAACTCACCAATTATCTGGGCAGAGGCGTGTGAACTATGACTGGAATGATGTTGGACACCGCATGTGTGCAAGTTATTGTAAACGCTAATGTAGAACCTATCATTACTTTTATACCTCATTTCCCTTAGCCACCATTTGCATTTCACATCTACACATCTAGCATTAAAAATATTTGTAGTATTCTTCAATGCTTTGTAATTAAAACGATGTTTAACTGCTGCAATCTTCAATTTGGTGACCAGTTCTTTCTTATTGGCGAAAGTCATACCTTTTTCAAAACCTGTGCCATCGAAGAAGTGAAATATCGGCTCGCTGCTTTGTGTTAGAAACGCAGGGGTATAAATGGTAGGATCTTCCTCTACATATTTTTCATCCAATTTTTCTTCTTTTTCTTCATCTACATCTACACCTCCTCTGTCTTCTTCTACCGCTCCTCCTTTGTCTTCTTCTACTTCTTCATGTAAGTCATCCAATCGCTGACTACAATCATGCCCTCCACTATTTGGCATTTCTTGGTCATTAGAACCAACACATTCCTCCGTCGTAGAATCCATAATTACCCTTAGAGAGGGCCTAGCACCATTACGATCAACGTCAGCCATATAAAGGCGTACATCATCATCATTTCTTATTGTAACGGGAGGAGTCTTTTGATTTGCAGCAACACTCAGCATGTAAGTAATGCAAATGTCCCTCGAATTGTCTCTTATCCCCCAACTTCCGATGATTTTGTTAAGTAGAATATCATACGTAACATCTCTAGGCACAAGAATGGGTCTCGACTCTTTAACCTTCGGAACCCAAGCAAAACATTTAGAACGCTCCACCCATTCACCTTGATAATTAACTCCTAATATAACCTCACCCATCGATGGTCCACCTACAATAAATTGGAATGACCAGCTATTAGTATTACTAATATTTATACAGTATGTTCCAACCCTCACTTGCTCGTTTGGAACATCTTCATCGACGTTCTGAACATCACGTTACAGTTTTTCAATGCTTAATGCAAGATGTTCCAAACCTCACTGTTGCACGTTTGGAACATCGGACTAGACGTTCTGAACATCACGTTACACTTTTTCGTTGTGTAATGCAAGATGTTCCAAACTGCTAATAGAACTCTCAAACATCTACCAGGATGTTCTGAACATCATATGTGAAAATTCCAGTAAATACATACGCCGTGTAAAACGCTAGCGATATGTTTGGAATTACAATTACGACCATAGGAACGTCAAAGTGATGTTTGGAATTTCAGGCAGATTGTTCGGATGAACTGAATCCGTAAATCCTCGAATCAACAAAAACAGCTAAAAATATGTTCTAAAGTTAATACACTTACCGGAGATGACTGGATTGATATGATTAAAATTAGAGGAACAAGATTTTCCCTTTAATAGATAAGAAACGACCAGATTTAACAAAATGCCGTATAACCCAAATGTGGGTGGTCTCAGCTTGAATTGCCTAAAACTGGAAAGGATATTTAGTAAATAAGCTCAGCAGCTATGGTGGAATGGGTATTATTTCGATCTACGAAAGGAAGCTCAGCAGCTATGGTGGAACTTTCGGCGGGAATGGAAAAAACATTTGGGTGGGAATGTTAGATTGTTAATACCACTAATTAAATGAGGACCTTAGATTTCATGTTTAAAACTTGAGCCTTTTTCCATTCAAAAAATACTTGGGGAGTCCTGCCAAGCTAAAGCCCCTAGTTAGATTCAGTTAGGGGTTGCAGTGGGGGGAGGCAGAGTAGGACGAGCGAGTGGAGCCTTTACCTTACCACAAATTTAAGTTGCCCTGCCCCATTTAACAATTTTTCTCTTTTTGAACCTGCTCCGCCCTGTTTACCGTGCCCTGTCCCACCCCATTTAACCTCATGTCTAAAATGAGATACATTGTATAAAATTTAAAGAGAGTATTACATTAGGAGAACAAAAGGCCCTCACTATATATTCTTTTACCCCTTCTTTTTATAATTACACTAAACAAACACCTAACCACACCCCATATCTTTTTGTAGTGACTCCCTTTCTAAGGTTTGTGGCTTTCCATTCTTCTTCTTCTCCCTTTCCCTTTCACCACCACCGCCGCTCCTTCCCTCCGACCATCGCTGCCCTTCCCGCCGACCACTGCTGCTTCGCCACCTGCTGCCCCCCGTTCCAGATCCACCGCTGCTCCGCCCATTCTTTTTCTTCTCCCCTGCTCCCCCATCGTCCCTGGTGTTGCTGCTGCAATCTCCGCTATCTCTGCCCCGTCCCTCCACCGGAATTTGCTCCGCTGAAGCACCAACTGCTGCTCCGATGAAGCACTCAGTGAAATCTGGATGACTCACTGTCCTGGCGATGTTGATGTCACTGTCCCGGTGATGTTAACGACAGTGTCCCGGCGATCTAGATGACAACTATTTTTTTTTTTTGGTAAATAATATTATTGTAAATGTATGCATGATCTATTCTATTAAAATATGTGTACATTATAAAAAGAAAAATGTGTATATACTGAAAAATGTGTGTATACATTGTGTTTGACTGATAAATCTGACTGTATACATCATAAAATTGAGTGTAAACACTGTGTATACGTGAGAAGACCATTTAATTATATACGCCCTGCCATTATTTATACACACTGTATATTCGTTTTGTGTATACTGACTATAAAAAGTAAAGGCTAGTCAAAAGTAAGGGAATGGGAGTTGACTGGTTGTTATGGTAATTATCCCTTATATAAATCATGTATTTTGACTTTAAGTTGGATAATTTTATTTTTTTTCAATTATAACCTTGGGCCTTAAAGAAAGACAAAGACTCAAGGGAAGAAAAAGGTTTGGAAAGAAGGGTACTTTTGTCAAGTTGATGTTATCCATGTATAACTAATCCATGAATTACTTATCCACATAGGGGGTGAGATAAAATAATACTTCAATTCGGGGTTGTTTAGTTGAGATAGAGTTTACGCCGGTATTAGCAATGCACGTATTAGTAATGCGGTTATTAACAACATGAGGATTAGTAATGTGGGTATTAACTATGCATGTATTATAACGTAGGGATTATTTCTTGAATTACTAATATATTACAAATTAACATACAATATTATAATTTTAAAATATTTATTTATTCCTTAAATAAAATTAAAAAATATCCTTATAATTATGAGGGTTAATTTTGTCATTTTAAATTTAAATACATGCATTGTTAATATCCACATTACTTATTCCACTTTTTACCCCGCATAAAATAATACATAGATTCCCGCATAACTTATGCAAGTATTAATTATGCGGAAAAGAAGAAATGAAACCAAACGTTGTACTAAATAATGCTAAGTTTTATGTGGGGATGAGAATTGAACCAAACATGATATAAATTAATATGCCTTTTAGTGAGGGTATTAGGTTTGTGCATAGCCCAACCAAACGACCCCTTCATGTATTATTTAATAGTAACCAAACAAAAGATTAGATCATGTATCATTTAATACCATGACTATTGCTTCTTATACACTATATATACCAAACGACCTCTAAGTGCATAACGTATGGTTTACAAAAAGTTTACATTTAATCTCAATTTAGTAATTAATATATATTTGTATATTGATTTTATTACTTAACCATCATAACTTAACAAAAACTACAGAACAACTTAAATGTCTTGGTTTGGTAACTAGAATGTATGAGCTTTCAAAATAAAAGTTTGTATATTGGATAATTTTAGATGATGTTTAAAGAATTTTGAAAAAATTAACCGAGTCGTACCAAAGTGAATCGGAAATGATTGGGATGGTTTCAAGAATTTAAATTTTGGCTATACACCTTAAAATTATTGAAAAGTTAACACGGTATAAAATTTATAAAATAATCGACTGAACCGAGCGATTAGTACCCTTTCCTTGAACTCGTTTTTTTTTTTTTTTTTTGGGAGTTAAATCTTCAAAATTTTCACTTAAATCCACATGATAACATATTTGATTATTGTTGTAGCCAAAACTAACTACCTACTTATTAAATCCAGTACGAGCATATTATGAGTGTCAAACAGGCGGATTGATTGAAATAGAGGCTCAAAATAGGCTTAAATTAATAAACACTCACATTAATAATGTGTCTGGAAATTACTTGTGCTAAAAAAGACTCAGTCAATATGTGCTGGACACTAGGACATATATAATCCAACAAACAAAGTTCTAATTATTTAAGTAGTATTTATTTTCTGATAATTTGCATCGCTGAAACTGATCATTCTCTGTACTTTGACCTTGTCGTGTCGCGCGGTGGGGTGGTTGTTATACTGCACTTTATAAATATTTTTGTTTTTGTTTCCACCTTGATTTCCAATTAGATTTTGGACTTAATTGATCTGCTAGGATTTTAGAGCTTCATTTCTTCTCATTTCAGCTCAAGATCCCTTGGTTAGCTCCATATTTATTCATACACAATCAAAAACAGAAAAAATGACATAAATTGTCCCTTAAGTATTAGAGTAGGTTTGTTTTGATCCCTTATATATTGTAGTTAGCATTATTAGTCCTTTAAGTTTGCTAAGGGCTTTCCCCTTATTTCGGCCCACTAACTCCATTATCCAAGAAGGTGAGGCATGCACAGCTTAATGGGAAACATGGGATCATGGCTTTGTGTATCTGCTAGTCTATAAATAGTCCTTCATTTCACATGTAATCATTCAGATAGTTTTACCAAAACTCTGCCAAATTTGTACTCAAGATCATATATTAAAATACCAGTTATTTACGCATAATTATCGTCTTTGTTGTTACAATTTCGACTTTGATACATTGATTTGCTTGTATTCGCAATCCAAATTCGATTTGTGTCCTAAGATCAGTTTAGGTCAATACATTATTTATAAACACCTCACTAATTAACTAATTAACTCATAAATTATTTTAAGTTATTCTACAGCTTGCTTAATCTTACTAATCTGGAAAATTACTCGATCATTAGAAATGTTATTTACGTGAATTATGGAGCAAAACAAAAGAAAATGAAAAAAAAAAAAAGGCAAAGAAGCTAAATGATTGACTCCATGGCACACACAAATAAAAATGAATCCATTAGTATAATTTTGATGCTTTCATGAAATCATGAACATATGATCAGAACGTAATTAACGGTAGTGTAACCTTTTACAAGAGAGACAAAGTAAATTTTGGGAGAAGTCTAGTTTACTGACGTTTTGTTGAAATAATCTATTCCGCTAACGCTAAGGATCATTTTCCGTTAAAGAATGAGGTTACCGTTAGCCATGGACCAAAACTGACCCCTTTTAGCAAATTTAAAGGCCAATACTGCTCACCACCATATATAAGGGATCAAATTAAACCTACTTCAATAGTTAAGGGACAATTTATGCCATTTTTAAGCTCAAAACACACATATATGAGATAAAACACGCGGCTCAGAACAATAGTTGAAAAGTTGAAAATGGTTAATGGTTGGTTTTGAGACTTTCACTAATATATGTGAATGCATTGGAAAATTTAAGGATGATGCGTTTCTCATTTATTGTTTGACCTTTGACATCCCACCCTCCATCATGTAACTTTCCAGATAAGGTGCTCTCGCATCCATGCTGGACCACTTCCAAATTTACTAAAAATAGTATACTGTTACTAGCTGGCCTACTTTAAGAAAATTCTGGCATAATTCAACTTAGGTTGAATGAACACCTATCTGGCCAGGATCGAAAAGGAAAACTATCATGGGCTTGATCAAATCTGATTTCAAACAAAAAAAAATATCATTAACATTCGAGATAGAGTTGCATCATTTGTGTAGTTTCTAATGTAAAATTCTGATTTCAAACTAAGTATATAGGAAAAAATATGGCAACTATTTATATTTGAAGTCAACCCTAAAGAATTTCTTGTAACTTAACAATGGAATCAAGTGTATACGTAATTGCTTACAGGTAAAAATCTTTGGAGAAAATATTCACGAGTGAAAAAATAAAATTCCAATAACATCGTTTATATCTATATACTACTTAGTAAATTCAAAAACGGTTAGCTTGAGCTCATATTGGTTAAAAAAAGAACAAGTCAGGCTTGCCTCTGCATGAACCCTGGCACAAACGCGGTTTAGCAGCAAACAGTGACTAAATTAGAGCGTTACAACATTGCATGCTAGGAAGCCTATATATAGAGAGGCACATTGCCCTTCTCAATCACCTTCATTCATTCTTCAGTTCCAATAATACATCTCTAAGTGACTTTATTTCCCAAAAAGTCTTAAACATATTTTTCTTCTGATATATCAATCTCCTCATTTAGTCATTTACAAGATAAATATGGTTCCCTTTATGAGTTTCAATCAGCCTTTTGCAGCTCTGTTTGTTATCTTTTATCTTCTCTTGCTCGGCGACATGCAATGCCAAGTACAGCTCTCTCCAACATTTTACGATAGAACATGTCCACAAGCTCTTAATACAATTCGTACTAGCATTAGGCAAGCTATCTTAAGTGAGCGCCGCATGGCTGCTTCCCTTATTCGTCTCCATTTTCATGACTGCTTTGTTCAAGTAATTATTCTCTGGTTGCTTATTCTTTATATGTTGTTATTTTGATACTCCTATATACTTAATTTTTCGAACGAGAATAAACGGCTCACAACTGTGTTCTAATGCATACTCTAGGGTTGCGATGCTTCTATATTACTTGACGAGGCTCCTTCTGTCGAGAGTGAGAAGACAGCCTTGCCAAACCTTGGATCTGCTCGAGGGTACAATGTGATTGAAGCTGCCAAGAGTGAGGTGGAGAGAATATGTCCAGGAGTTGTATCATGTGCAGACATACTTACAGTTGCCGCACGAGATGCATCAGCTGCAGTGAGTAGCAATATATGTTCTACAATATATATATATATATACGTGCATTTATTAGCGTACTAGGCATGCATATTGCCTTGATATAGCACAATCAAATTATACTAACCAATGAGTTATTTTCTATAACATTAACCAGGTTGGTGGTCCTTCATGGACCGTGAGACTTGGACGAAGAGATTCAACTACGGCAAATAAGACTATTGCAGAAACTGATCTTCCAGGTTCCTTCGACACACTTGACAGGCTTATTTCTAGCTTCTCAAGCAAAGGTTTTAGCACAAGGGAAATGGTTGCCCTATCAGGTACAAGGATAATACTAGGAGTATTATTCTTTGGAATAATGACATTTGTGATTTCAAGCTTCTCCCAACTAGTCCTTGTAAAAATTAGTGTTACATTTATTACATATATATTTCAGGTGCCCATACGATCGGCCAAGCACAATGTTTTCTCTTTCGTGATAGGATCTATAGTAATGGAACCGACATCGACCGAGACTTTGCAATGTCCTCAAGAAAGTGGTAATGGAAACTTAGCACCCCTCGATCTAGTGACACCAGATTCGTTTGACAACAACTACTATAGGAACCTAATGGAAAGGAGGGGTCTTCTTCAATCAGACCAAGTTCTTTTTAGTGGAAGATTAACTGATACCATTGTTTCCGAATATGCAAATAGCTCTCGAGCTTTCTCATCCGATTTTGCTGCAGCCATGATCAAAATGGGAGACATCAGCCCCCTTACTGGTCAAAAGGGAATCATCAGAAGGATATGCAATGCTACCAATTAATTTTGCGTTTCGACTTTATGTACCTTTTTTGTTTCTTTGCATATTCTAGCTAGTTGTTACGATGGATGCCCTTTCACTCAAATTCATCCCATTTGTTTACATTCTTAGCCTTTGAAATGTAAGATTGGAACAATAATGTAACAGTGTCACGTTTGTATTGTAGAATAAACATGAGTTTTAATTCTTTACTTAAATTTGAAGAGCAATCCAATAATATTTTCTATTTCCTTTCCTCTTTATATTGAGAAAATAACATATCTAGCCAAAATCAAGCATGGCCTTACATTCAAATAGACACAAGAACTCTTGAACAAAGGCTAGCCAAAAGTTATACTATATTAATATGTTTACAAAGATTTTTTCCTAAAATAGTGGAAGTACATGTAATAAGTTTAACTGATTTTTTCTAAGCACGTTTTTTGCCTATTTTTTGGGATATTAACACTAATTGAGATCTTATTCTCTACCATATATAATAGCCATCACACTGAAAGATATATGAACGCAATCTCTTTCCCTTGTTCTTTTATCTGGTTTTATATCAATCAAAAGATCTTTTGAATATCTTTTATTAATTTTTCCTCTTCATTTATTTTATCTTCTATAAAGAATGCATATTGCATGTGTATTTTTGTTATTTAGTTTATAAATTTGGAATATTGATGTATATTCATAGTACTTGTATTATATTATATTTATGCACACGAATCTATAATATATAAATGATAACCAATATATTTGGTGAATATTGGTAACAATGAGTGCATATTGATATATATCGTATAAGACTATATCCATGTGAAGATGTGCATATACCTTGCATAATACTCGTATATGTATAAAATATCAATGGGTATCCCTATAATGCATTGTCATATGCGTGTGGTATGTATTAAATATACATTTTTATGAATCAATATCACCTCTATTATTTTTATAATCAAGTTGTCATAGATATATGGTAGACATGGAATATAACTAATGTATGTACACAATGATATACATGAAATAAAGACAAGATGTAAAAATTTAATTTTTTTTTATAATATGCAGAATATATACATTAAATTATAAGTGAATATTCCAAGTTTGTTTTGGTAGAGCCATGCTGGAAGATGAGATTAATAAGTTTTTGTGTATATTTGGGAAACAATAAAGAATGTGAGTAATATTAATGGCTTTAAAAGCCCTAAATTCAGTCAAATATTTCTACCATCGGTATTTTGGGATAATGGTTGGACATAGCATAAATAATGAAAATTAAAATTTTGAATTAGATTTTATTTATTTTCACTTTTTACCGTGTGTTGAGATAGTTATGTGCCGTAATTTAGGAGATAATTATGTGATTGGGATTTTAGCATAATAGTTTATGCAGAAAGATAAGGATAATGACCAACCATCTCCTAGAAAATAGGATATATGCAAAATTAATTAAAAAATATACTCTAAAAATTCAGTCATGACCTACAATCTCCCCTAAATAAAGGCATTTAATGTGGATGTATTACTTTAAAGTGAATGGCTATAAAAAGTAGGATACCTAAGATTAAATGTCTAAAAATCATAATAAAGATAAAATAGGTCTATTTTTTGTTATGCACTCCTCTGAATGTCTATACAACGTAAATTTCTCTATTTCTTTTCGTATTGGCATGAAAGTGTTGTATTATCTAACTTCCTACTTTGCACTCAAAACGTGCTTATCTAAATAAATATCAAGAAATCATCTTGAAATCTCATAAATAAGGGATATTCACAACGGGAAAACATCAAATATCACTACTTAAAAAGAAAAAAAGTAATTTTCGACCTCAGCATTTCGACCGAAAATCGGTCGAACCCCTATTTCGACTCGGTCGAACAAATAAATTAATTGAATTTCGACTCAAAGCTTTCGACCGAAAATCGGTCGAACACCTATTTCGACCGATTTTCGGTCGAACAATTTCGGTCGAAATGTCGGTCGATTGGCCCGTTTTATGTTTCAGCAGAACCCCCTTTCCCCATTTCTATCTTCTTCCCCAAACACTAAAAATTCTCTCTAAACACCCCCCCCCCCCCCCCCCCCCTCCCCCAAACCTCTATACCCGAAAACTACCATAACCGACCCTCAAAATCAAAAATCAAACACATTCTACCCTCCTAAACACTACATATAACAAGAAATTCAAGGTAAATTCTTAGTTTTAGGGTTATTTTAATTATTTTCTAAAACTTAAACCCTAACTTTTTTACTCAATTTTTTTTGTAGTTCTTAAGCATATAACTAGTGGGGAATCATTACTAGGTGCTATTGGAGCACAAATCAACCTCGAGATAAGTTTTTTGTTCATAATTACAGGATATGAACAGAGCAGTGGCAACATTGGAAAGATACGCGGAAAACCCCTCCAGTCACAAAGGGACATGTTATTGTACTAAGGAATTTGCATTTAATACGGGGCACATGAAGGGACAGGAGACGAGCACCGGTACAATCACACATTTATTCTCCTATCACGCTTATTTCACTTCCTGACTGCTTGTGTCAGCACTCAGCAAGTGGGGGGACTTACTGTGCGGGCAAAAATATGCCACCTATTATTACGGGGATATGAGTCCAGCTAACGAGACTACGCTTATCTTACAAGTCACCGAGCACAGAGGATATATGCCTGCTCCTTGGGCCAATGGTCGTTCAGGCAGTACGACCATAGGACACAGGGTATACATCACAGCGTCTTAGGTTTACAGTCTCCTTGTTAGGGTTTGTATATACCACCGTCTTGAGTTATAGGCACATAGCCTTATTAGTCTTTGTATTTTGCCTTAATTAGGGTTGGGTATCCACTACTATAAATGCACCTCCTTACATTGTATTGTATAATAGAGCGATTCACCATAAAATTCGGTTGTTTTCAAGGAATAAGACTACTTTACTTTTCTTGCTCAGTATTTCTCTCTTTTACTGATTTACTTTTCTGTCGTATTTAATGTATTACTTGTGACCTCATTCTAAATTAATTGTTTAACCTAGGCGATCGATTTTAGGCATGAACATGTTGACCGAGTCGTGATGTTGAGCATTGTCGTGTTTTGGGTATATCATCGGAAACTATAGGCGTAAGAATCACCGAGTGAGTCCCCATAAGTAAGCCTCATATGATTCTGAGAAGAAAAAAGGATTTTTACCCTATATATACGTTTAGTGACTTTTATTTTGAATTAAAAATAGCCACATTTAAAAATATTTACTCGAGCTGGCCATTTAGCTAAAAAATCATTGCATAGCTGCATATATTTCAAGTTTGTATACCCCATAGCCACAGTATACCCCAAAGGTATATAATATCTTCTATCATATACCTTTCTAGTATACATATACCCCGATGGTATACAAGTTTAATACCCCAATGGTATACCCCAATATTATAGTTGTGTGGCTACAGAATGTTATATAAGTTTGATACTACAATGGTATACCCCAATTTTGTGGTTGTGTGGTTACAGAATGTTTAAACAAAACTTGAGTTGTGGTCGGATAATATTTAAATGTGGGCTGGTTAGTCTTGAAAACTTCTTTTTAAAAAACTCTTTTGAGTCCAAAACCCACTTGACAAAGAAAGAAAACCTCGATTACATTATTTTTTCAGGTGCATTCATTTTTTGTACTAATAGTTGGTACTTAGCAGTTAATCATTTCGTTCTACAAAATATGACATGATTCGAGTTTTGATAGTCAAAATTTTAAATTAAAATTATGAATTTGGACATAAAATTTTAAGTATTTTGAAATAATATTTATATACAGTCAAATCTCGTTATAACAGCCTCTCGTTATAACAGCATTACAGTATAACGGTCCAATTTTATCCAGAACGAATTTTTCATGTTATATTTTACCTCTCTATAACAGCATTTGACCTATAATGACAATGGCATGCACTAAAGTGGAACGCTCTTTGTAAAATTACCTCTCTATAACAGCCTTACTCAAATATTACGTAGTTATATTTCGTAAGAGATATATTATGTATAGAATAAAATATAAAATATTTATGATAATCATTTGTACCATAAATATATTTCCTTTTTCACATTCATACCATAAAAATAATTATAAGAAAATTGTATCAAGTATGTATAGTTTGTCAGTACAGTACAACTAGCTATGGATTTATTAATAATGTATTAACCGTTATATTTTTTAATTAATGAAATATGGTAATCTATTGAGATTTTAAAATTAATATGTATTTTTTGCTACTTTTTGGTTATAAAAGCTAAATGATATGTAAATGTCAAAAGCATATAACAGCACATCATTATAGCGGTCATGAAAGTTCAGAGAAGTATAATGACTGTATTGAAAACTATATAAAAAAGATTTGATTGTATTGAAAACTATATAAAAGGTAATATCAGTCGCAGGAAAAAAAAAAAAAAAAAAAAAAAAAAAAAAAAAAAAACTCTTTCACCCGAAGGTCACCGATGATGTAGTACAAAATTGGAGTATTTATTGTAGGAGAGGGTTAAAAATGAGAATAGTGTTGGAGACGTAGTGACGGGTGGTTGGGGAATATGGATTTGGCCACCTCCACGGCGTCGAACGACATCGTTTCTCAGGTATTCTTCTTCCCAGTAACCCCACCCCATCCTCCTTGTTTCTTTGTTGAGCTCATTTATTCTTTACTTGTGCTAGTTGCTTACCTTTTCAATTTTACAATATAGCCGGCCCAATTCACTGTTTATATCTCCTAGCCAGTAATACATAGATTATACATACATTAAGCAGTTTGGTAGGCCGGTATTTAGGTTAATTCATTCTCAAAATAAATTTCCTGAAAAGGAAGAAAAGATATATATGGACACAATCCTTGTACTTTAAGCTAACATCGGTATCAAAGCCCGTGTATTCATTTCATAGTCTTGATCCTCCTTTATTGAAGAATATTGTTGTGGGTCTCTGTTTTACTGCTTTAATGTTGTTTGCGTTTTTGGCGTGAAAGCCATTGTAACACATCCCTTCATATCTTGTTCGCCCTAAAAAATGGGATTTTTACACTGCCTTAACAGTGGCTAAGCCGCTTAAATAAAATTAAAAAAATAGCCATTTTTTTGTATCTTTCATGTATATTCTATGTATAATAGTGTTTAATGTATGTATCCTGACTAGGGTGACTATTCCCATAAAGTTTCTGAAATTCCTTTGGAACTTCACAGCATAAGAAAGACTTCTTCTTTGTTTAATGGTGGAAAACAGTAAATGGAATTAAACTTTTTCTCTGTTTGTTGGTTTTGGGAGGAAAGATTAAGTACAAAGAGTTAGCACAGTCAATGAATGCATGCTCATTGGGATGTACTCGTGATATATTTAAACATACGTTGTTTTCAGAAAACATTGAAGTAGTTTATCCCCAACTATTATCTGTTAACCAATGTAAGTTACTCCAGGACAATCTCATATGGTAGTTCTGTGTCTTTCTTTGGATCTCACTAGTTTCCTTCCGTTCGAGTTTGGAAAATTTAGACATACACGAACCGATACAACTGAAAAGCTGGTTTGCTTACTTATATACTACTATGTAGGGGGAGTGTAATGTAACATCTCTTATTGAGGATCATGAGACGACATGTTGGGGCTGCGGGCTTCATGTACTTGTGTCGCCATATGCACCTGCTTTCAAATGTTTCTGGTGTGGAGCAATAACTTGCCAGAATGCTGTAAAAATTGATAGCAAGAACTTTAAGTGGAGACGCTTGCGAGACCGCTGCTTTGTTGGTCTGCTCGTTTTCATCATGCTATTTGTGATATGTAAGGAATCAACCTTGTACCTCCTGCTTTTGTGGTTTAAATATTTTCTAAACATCTAAGATTTAATTAGATATGCTCGTTGCATTCTCTATCTTCTATCTCCCTTTATCTAATATGCTTGCTGCCATTACTAACTTTTTAGCTCGCCCAGACGAAGGGAAGTGTCCGTAAAGTATAGGAGGGGAGGCAGGGACCCTTCCTGTTGGGTGGCATAAAGGAGGGAGGGAGAAACAATGTTTCTGTATATCATTGAAAAATGACGCCAAATTTTATCCCTCTTCTTCCCCCTCCCCCAAGACCTCATTCTTTGGTTCTTGACCTATGTACTGCAGATGTTAATGAGATAAAGCTCTAGATATGCAGATGAAATACAAAAAATATATATTTTGTTGAACTTTTGCGGAAAACATGGAAGTTTACTAGGTATTCACATATTGATAATGGTTGTATAAATTGCCTTATCATTTTCTTTGTTCTATATTTCTTATAGAGATCAATGCACCTTTTTTCACTCAGCTGCTCCCCCACCCCCCCCCCCCACCACCCACCCCCCGGCCCGGTCATTGAATGCATCTAAAACTTGCTTCTTGCAGCAATATGTGCAATTTTTCTCCCAATTAGATCCTCTGGTTTCTCTGATTCATTTTTGGTTGTGTACATCTTCTTGTACCTCTTTGCTTCTAGAATATATGAGTACTCTTAAGTTTATTAATCTTTCTGTTTTGATGTTTTACTTTGGTGGTGCAGGTGGTGGTGTTTGGGCAATTTATCCTATTGTATTTTCTATTAGTAATTTATGTGGTACTGTTCACTGTTTAATTGCTGTAGCATTGTCCATATCTACCTTGTCCGCGTTTAGTTTTGCTGCATTTCGACCAGCTGGTGTTCCACCAAACATATTTTGGGGTAGCTATCCCTCTGTTAAAAAAGGTGGTCTTGAGAATTATACTTTTTGTCAATACTGTTCAAAGCCAAAGTCACCTAGGGCACACCATTGCCGTTCTTGTGGAATGTGTATATTGGACATGGATCATCATTGCCCATTTGTAAGTTCTCATTCTTCTTTGCATTTTCAGGGCGATGTTTGTCTATTAGAATGTTATGCATTTGAATTTACTCGTTTCCAATACAAACAACAAAAGAATTTTGTGAAATGTTATAAGCTCGGAGAAATCGATTATCATATGTATGAGACTTCACTTTATGATGAAGGCTCTGATTTGCTTGATCTTGCATGTTAGTCCGTTCAGTATCTCCAATTTCTGCTTCTTAGAAATATTTGGAGGGTCTTTGAGTGGTTTAATTAGATTCCATCGTATAGTTATTTGTTCTTCACTTTTAAAATTCTGACGTGGAAAATCTTTAATCTTCATGGACATTGGCACATTGATATTGCTATATTAGAACACTTGCAAGCAAAATGCAATATCTTAGACCCCCACTTAGAAATGATAATCTCATGTAGATCGCCTTTGCCACGTAAAACTATTCCATCTCTACCCCCTCCCCCACATCCCCGCCAAAAGGTATAAAGAAACAGAGTTAGAGTGTTCTGTTTGCATAGATTATACTTTGCGATCTCTATCTCTCTCTTTTCCTTTTTTTTTTTTTTTATTGTTTTTGTTGATAAGTAGATTCAACTCTGCATCTTTGGCTGTATATTGTTGAATTATTGCCTCCATGTCTGGGAGTTCCTCTCTTTATGCCATTACATACTGGTTATCAAAAGGTTGTTGCTAACTTGGTATTTAGTTCTGTAGTTTAGACTAGTCAACTATGAGAAATTTGAATAGAAAAAAGAAACTCAGACTATATAAAGTAGTGACAGTGCCTCTTTTATTGCACCAGATTGGCAATTGTGTTGGCGCAGCAAACCACAGGAGCTTCATCATTTTCCTCATTTCAGCGGTCATTAGCACAATTTATGTGTCCATCATGTCTTTGTATGCAGCGTTCCATATTTGGCCACCATTAAGCCACAAGCCAATGCACCTTTTGAAGGAAGCTGTAGGTCAAAAGTTGCTCTTGAGAACGCTGAGAGAAATCTTTTTTGCGTTTCTCCAGTCTACATTGTTTGTACCCACAAGAGGGCTTGTTCTTGTCTACCTGTTTATTGCTAGTGTTTCTATCCAGATAGGTTTAAGTGTGCTTTTGTGGCAGCAACTCTGCTTCATATATGAGGGTAAGACCTACTTGAGTCATATAAGTACATCAGAGGGTGATGAGGCTGCAGAAAAGGATTGCCAAAATCTCATCCAATTCTTTGGCTGTCCTTATACCACAACAAAGTTGTTGCCAATATTTTTCAGTTCTAGGAAAAGGCACAAGAAGTGAAGCAAACTCTCCTTTGTATGTCTCTCAATTGGTTGTTTCTTTGGACTGGACAATTCAGATATATAGATGCAAACAATAACATGCAAGATAGATATAGAAAGGAAGGGAAGATCTCTCTGTCAATTTTCTCAAGTAGCCACTTTGCCGACGTTCAACTTAAATACTACTTCACTTGATAGTACCATGTTTCGGAATAGCTCACTTCTAATATAACTTGTCGTTGAGTTGCATACTTTCTCACATTAGGTATATACAACGGCACCTGAGGTGATTTATAAAAGATGTGCAGAACTCTACCCTCTGTATTAAGGCTTCAGGTAGGGTGTTAGTGGTCTGGTTAAAATTGAGAAATGAACCAAACCAATTAAGCAATTCAATATATATATATAGTTTAATTTGCCTGTTTATTTTAATTAAACACTTGACACCTTATTAAAATGGAAATATTATTCAAACCAATATTTGTGGAGGATTTTCCTTAATATAGGAGGTTAAGTATTTAATTTAAAAGTGTAGAACGTCATAAAAAATTGAGTCATTATATTGGTGCACGTGGCGTGTTTGTCTTTGAGTCAAGTGCATAATCAAATTTTGAGAAAGAAGAAACATATGTTTTCAAATTATCACAACTAAAAATCCAAAATATATATATGACCTTCCCAACTTGTTGCGAGGATAAGGCCACACCATTACATTTTAACAGAGAATGGAAGACAGCCAGTAGAAGATAAGGAGAGAGAATGGAAGGTATGGCAAGAGCTGGAAGTTGGATATCATCATCAAGAAGCATAAACGCTATACCAAGTGTATCCAAAAGAGAAGCTGCTAATAAACACTCGTTCTATTTTTTCCCAAAGGCCACCAACAAGACTTGGGCTTCATTAAATAAAGGAAATGACTTCTCATTGGTAAATCGTTCTTCTCATTATCAACTTACAAAAGCATCTTTATGTATAGAGTTGTAGTGATTGTTCTTGTTTTTGAACTTGGTTATGTCCAAACTTCTTGAAGATAACAAAAAGAAGTCAGAAGGTTTCTAAGCGCTTGGTGACAATTTCTACCTCTGATGGAAGATGGCATGGTGAATGGAATTGTGACTACATTTTCACTCTTCGAGATCTTCAACTCGAAGATTTAGCTGAAGATCATAATGACCATAAAAATACTCGAGTTTCCGTTAAGCTCTGCATCCACAAGGTTTCATCACTACTCTTTGCCCATCATTCCTAATTTGAACATACATAATGAACCAAGAATTGATGCATTTGATTATGTCAGTCATACAGAACTAACCATATATAGATAACCACAACTATGAGACGATCAATAAATTGTTTCATGTGTAGCCTGTCATAGTTTCATTGTATTGCCAATACAATGATATTAATCTCAAGTAAAATATTTCGAGAATGTTAAAATCTTTATATTATCGGTGCATATAATTTAAATCCAGCTATGCAAGGCTCCAGCATATCGTGGCATTGGCCATGATGCTACTTTGAACCATGTACTCAATAGTATCAT
Source organism: Petunia x hybrida (assembly GCA_037355625.1). Lineage (NCBI taxonomy): Eukaryota > Viridiplantae > Streptophyta > Magnoliopsida > Solanales > Solanaceae > Petunia > Petunia x hybrida. The sequence goes on from JBBBVM010000041.1 coordinate 27,726,464, forward strand.
TCTATTTTTTCCTGTATTTGAATGATGGCAAAACAAAACCCTGAATGCAGAATTTTAAATCATGAGCAGCATACAGGCTTTGGCCTCTCGGTGGATGGAAGAATTACCACATCTTTCACCAGAAAATGTAGCAACTGCTCTTTACCATACTGTAGAGAGGTACTTCATTTTTCTCTCTGCCCCAAATATTTGTACAATTGTGTTAAATTGTCCCACATTGGTTGAGCGAATTTTATTGTTTTCTTATGTGGTCTTGGTCAATGTTCACTTCATATGCTACCTTTTAAGGTCGAGCTATGAGCTCTATTAACTTCATCAGTTTAGATCCTCTAATGAAGTGGAAAATTTTCCAAATTATAGGGAGTAATGTGGTTTGATTTCGAAAAGATAATACTCGTATAATACAACGAAATTCTTGTGCACAATATCTTGTTTGCCCTTCATAAATCGGAGTTTGTGCTTTGATCAGATTGATACAAGCTTTAAAGTTTGGGTTCTGCCATCAACCAAACAGAAAGGATCTACTGATGAGCTTCCACTGCTTGGTTGGGAAGATCCATCAGTAAGAATAGATAACAGGGCTCTTCTTTCTCTTCATGTGACCATGATGAACCAAAGAATAGAACCTAACCTTTGGCACTTGCTGCAGGTTATCTACGTGAAACCAGGATATGAAGCTGACCTTGATTCTTTAATACAAGACACCATTAGACTTGCTACCTCTGTAAAAGTATCCAAGTTTTCTTGTCTACTTTATTTATAGAAAAATTAAAAGAAAGATTGCAAATTTTGATTTGATATTGCTCTCTCTTGCAGGAGACTTGTTCAGAATCATGTGAGAAAGCTGAACCTAAATTGCAGCGTAAGAAACTTATCCAGACTCAAACAGGATTACCTTTCATTTAGATGTTCTCTTACTACCTGTTTGAGACAGGAAAATAAAATTGAAAACTTGGACTTTTGGTATACGGTCTCAAATATTAACATTTAATTTTCTAAAGCCGAATATATATCTAATCACATGAAAGAATTGGTCAATTTATAAGTGAAATAGGAAATCAATTTGGATAATAGACACACACTTTGTTAACAAATTATAATAATACCATCCATTACTTATTCATTTGGTTAATTGCAGCATTGGGTAAACAGAATGCTGCTTCAATTGATAAGAGGTGGTCCAGATTATTGGAGCTCAAGAAGGGAACTTTCATGAAATCTCAATAGCTAGAAGGAAGCATTCATTTGTTCACTATAAGTCTCATGATGTCGAGTGAACTGAAGCAACGCAGGGAAGCCATGCAGCCAATGACCAACAAGTTGGTTATTTCGACTGATGGTACTAAGGAACGGCCAACAAATGAAAGAGATTCCCTTGTCCTTGTAGGAAGCAAATGGAGAACACTTGTGAAGGCATTGTATATTTCAGGGACCTGAACCACTCGTCAAGATATATATTAGAAATAAAAGAATCATACTCCTTTCTTTTTGTTGAAATCCTATATGTCAATAAACTACTACAAGAAAGAATAAATGGAGAAAATGAATGTACAGCTCAACTGAAATGGATTGCTAACAGTAATGTCCAGTACCTGATTGAGTTTACGGCTCATTTTGTTCTGGAACCAAGTACTATATGTACATATTTTCGTACCATACATTGCTGTTAAGACTTGTTCACTCTCAAACTCTCACGTAGTAAGGACCAACTCACAATCAGTCAAAGTTCCTCCATGAATAAATAAATGAGGGTACGGGGGGGGGGGGGAGGGGGGAGAGAGAGAGAGAAATCAGACCATATAAGAACATTTGAATGCCAGCAAAAATGTTACACCTGTATGTACAGCTCTTGTGATAGACACTACCTATTGAAAAGTAAATTATATTGTTAAACTCGATAACATTTTTCGTACTTTGGCTCACGAATGAATACCTAATTCAGCACTTTAATCTGATAATCTCCAAGCCCAATCTATTTGTTCCTCGTCATGATTTCTTGCAATCCAAGCTCCTTCAGCAATTTCATCAAATAGCTGGCCCCAACCCCAACTTGAAAACCCCAAAAAGAACCAGAAGTCATGGATAGAGTGGTTTCCCAACCTTAGCTCTTCTATGACACCTACTGTGGCCCTTTGGTCAAAAAAATAAACATTTGGTAACACTTCCACTGACTGGTTAACAATAAACTTTCTGGACAACAGAACAAGAGGCATTCCACGTTTCAACACAGGGCCACCAAAAGATAGCGGAGCCTCCTTCAGAAGCTGTAAACCCTCTTCAAGATCATCAAGAGAGTCCCAGCTGATATGTTTATTGACAATCAGACCTTGAAATCCGGTGCTTTGATCCACTTTCACAACAAGTACTTTGGATCCATCAAATGGGTGAACATTTAGAAGCTTGTCTGTAGCAACAAGGATGGAACCAACAACCACATGCGGGACTGTTTTCACAGAGCTACCAAGAGGAGCTCTAATTTGGTCAAACTGAGCATCTAATGTTGTTGTTCCGTCTTGAAGTATAATTTCATGTGGTGGGTTCTTAAATGGAGGAACCTCTGCATTCATGTTATGATTTATACCTGGTTCACCTACAGTCCACAATATACCTGACGTAGGAAAAGGGAAAAAAAATTGAAACATATTAAAAGACCTTGTAATATGCAAATATAAAGAATAACTGCACTATAGGCAAAGCAAATGATTAGAAAAACTTATTGATAATAGCTTTCACTGATGCTCCAGGAATTTTCTTTTGCCGACTATTGACTTCTTTTTAAGGTTGGGCATGAAATGCAAACAAGTAGCTGATGGAATAAGAACAACAGAGGATTGACCACATACATTTCCAAATTACAGGTGCCAGTAGTAAGCTTTCCTAAACATTGGTCACCAATTTCAATAATATTCTGGTAGCTCTGGTAGGAGGTAATTTAACTGTTTTAAGCATCTATTTTGCTGTACATCTATACCTTATACAAAATTAACACCCTCATATTTTACAGGTGTTATCCTACATAATATTCGACTCAAGTGTAATTAAGTTTAAATATGTTATTTTCAGGTTAGGATGTTTTAATATCGATGCAAGGGAATTTGCTAGTAAAGTGGTGAAGGAGATTCAAAAGCTACTTTGGGTCACGAGTTCAAATCCCAAAGGTAACATTCTACTATTTTTTCGGAAACAGCCTCTCCCCCTTGGTGAGGGTAAGGTCTGCGTACATCCCACCCTCCCCAGCGCCCACTTGTGAGATAAACTGGGTATGTTGTTGTTGAAGTTTTAATTTCGATACTCTCATCAAGGACACAAAATGAAAACTACCTGTAAAATTGTGAAGCTACTAAACTTGACTTATAGCCTCGATTGGCAGCATCAACACTCTATAATTTTTAAATCAGCACCCATAATCCAATTACAATGCATCTGGTAAGATTTGGCCCTTCCATTTGATAGCCACAATTACTACTCTATAATTCTAATATCATTGAAATTTTAACACCTAATCTTGCAGTGATATAGCTGACAGTGAAAAACATGTTTTTTAAGCCAAACGGCTTACAGAACCATTCAACTAATTGTGCAAGAGGCTTACAGAACCAAAAGGACAGAACCATTCAACTAAAATTACAGTCATCCAGTTTTACATCACAGTTGCATTTTCCTCAAGTGTTTCCATATTTCTAACGAGCAAGGCGAATACAATCTAAAATAGTGTAGACAGATTGAGACAACAGTCATATATTTAAGGTTATCAAACTTGCAAATATGGGGAATATACAAAATAATGGGTTTAAGTGAATCTTGATTAGCAATAATTTTCTTCCTTCAAAAGAATAAAAATCTGAAACAAGACATGTATAAATATCAAATTGACGGCTAGGCATGAAAAATACCCATGAAAAGAAAACACAAACATCAAAGTATTTGATGATTAACATGGAAAATTAATAATATTCTTTCCTTCCCTCCATCCCCACCCTTCCCTCCCACCCCAACCCCCCAGGTCATTCAGGATGCGCTGGTGAGCAACAGAAGATGTTTCAAAATCGCGAAACTCACCGTTCTCCGTAAGAAGATCGTAAAAGTGGCTCCCGTGGTCAGCAAGAAAATTGATGATATTAGATACTTCCATATCTCCATCATAGGGGATAGCTTTCTTCCTCCCAGCTAGAAATAAGAGTAGAGATGGATAGAGTTCCCGCTGCAAAATTCAATGGACAAGCACAAAACAAAAATCAATGAGTCAAGGCATGATTGTAGAGTGCTTAATTCGAGTTAGGAAGCATTAGAATTTAGAGACTCTAGAGGCTTATAGTCTTCCCCTTCTCTTCACATGCCAGTAAGCAACAAGAAGATTTCAGAGCAACAGTGCATGATTTTCAACCATTATTTAATCTGATCAACAGGATCACCCAACAGCAGTGCTCTTTTACAATTATGGTGGTAAATTTATTTCAGAACAGCTGGCACAGGCAGCAATTTCTAGGCAGATGCCTAATCACAAGAAGATCTCAGCACAAGCATACAAAATCAGTAAAAGTAGTGGCATCTCCTTGCGGAAGGGTGAAAAGAAGGATGAGAAACCGGATTGCAGATGCTTCTTATCCGTGGGGCTTTGACCCCAACCATGTGGCAGCCATCAAAATGTATAGGATACATGGAGAGTTCTTGGAGCATATATATGGAAATTCTCTTTTACCCTTTCCTAGGTCCATGGAAACTAGAAACTAAATATCGACTGAGCACTTAAAGTTTTTAACCTAATTTATGAAAGTCGGTCATATTAGGATGGATTTGGCCACATTGCGACTAGCAATGCTACCGCTAAAGCCAAACCTTTTTAGTCTCATTAAAAATTTGCAGATTAATGTAAGAAATTAACCAAGTGAAGGAGAACAAGGAATAACAGAGAAATTACAGGAAATCATGTCAGTTCCTAGATTTCTTTTGTCTAATGAAGGTCCCTTCAAGTTCTTATCCCTCTTCGTTCCCTTAATTTTATTTATTTTAACAGCAGTTTCATCTTTTTGTGCTTTTGCATCTCCATGATGTGCTCCTTTTTTTTTTCCTGAAATATTCTCCACCTCGGTGGGGGTAAGGTCTGCGTACATCTCACCCTCCCCAAACCCCACTTGTGGGTGTGGGATATACTGGGTGTGTTTTTTTTTTTTCCTGAAATGGTAAGTGATCTCCTTGAAATGTTCTTATCATGTAAGTCCACATGTTTATCTATCAAAAGAATAACAGTGTTCAAGAAATAAAGCTTGAAATAATCACATAATTACTCTAAATGTGAATGAAATACCTTGTAACTAGCAGGAGTCGAAATATAACAAATATACTAATGGCACAATGACAATTTTAATCATTTAATTCGCACCTGAACCACCGATTTCAGGATTGAGCTGCAGTCGTTTGATGTACAATCCATCAAGTAGATCATTGGAAACTTCATGATTGCATTTCTCACCTCACCTGCCACAAATTCAACCACTCATCAATAAAACAATGCATACTAAAGTAAAGCAAACCCAAGTAAGTTGTCACTAAGAGTAAATCAGCATTGGTTATGCAACCAAGGCTCCGGCAAAGAAGTGAAAATATAATTGAAATGAGGAGATGAAGTCTAGCAATTAGCACTAACTTGATTAACTTGTAGTGCAGGATATCACCAGAAAAACTGAATTTAGCATGTTCCAATATTATTATGTTTATCATTTTCTTTCATATGGACAAAGAGAGAGAATATCATGGATACCAGATTGATTCAACTTCTAGTAGAAAGTAGACCTTTTGTTGGATGAGATAAAATCATGTTGATATTTATGTTTTAAATGGGTTGATATTTAAAACAACTTTACCCATTACACATGCTTAAAATCATAATCTTGGACGTAGTTTTATAGACAATTCGGGTATTTATCAAAAATAATAATAAATAAATTGGCTGGAAATCCTCAAAGAGAAGAAATGGACTGGACTTCTTACCTCCACTCAACGACAGTTTCTCATTCTTAAGCCCGTTCCTAACGATTTTAGCATATCCCTTGATTGCACGGTACACTTCTCGAACAACCAGTTCCATCCTCTGGCAAAACCCACACCAGCTATTGCTGAAAAGAACTAAAACATCCCTATCCCAAGTATGACTAGCATTTTTAACATTGGACTGATTATCAAAGAACAGCTCATTAAACATGTGGACTGTCACTCGGGGGATAGAATCAGCCTCGTGAAAATCCAGATTAACAAATGGGGGAATTGGAGCTTCCCTATTGGTTGGAACAACATGCTCAGTCTGTTGGTATGGTTGAAGACTTCCATTGAGAAAGCTATCAACAAATTCAGATAGCAAAGTGCAGCTGAAATCTGCTTGCTGACTTAAAACAAAGTGTTGCTGCAAAGTGGGATCAATTAGTACAACAGATGGTATATTTGAACCTGAAGTCAGGGCTCTAAGCCGTCTATAGTGACCATCGAGAAAGAAGAAGGAACCTATGAAGTTCTTCTTTTCCTTATGCTCATCCAGCTCCTTGATTTCTGCTGCACTTGAATTATTAGCAACTTCCTCTGTATCGTCATCGCCAAATTTTACAGATATTTCTGAATTTTCATCTTCAAGAAATATCATCTCATCATTTTGCTGAGGCAATTCAGTATTAACAGGTTTTGATTGTTCACCATGTTTCACCTCTTCAATATGCAAAATTTGATCCTTACTTGAATCAGTAGGCCCTTCTAGAGCACCTTCTAAAGGAAAAAGTTGATCTGACTGAACTTCTGTGTGCACCAACATATCTTCAGCATTTTTTCGGCAAACATGAAAAGGGTTGCTTTCACTAGATTCAGATCGTTCATTGTATTGCTCCCCTGAAATAGTATCTTCATGCAACATTGCTTTTCTATCTGGATCAACAATACCTTCAGAAACACCTTCCTCAAGGAACTCCGAAGCCTTGTTCGACTCAACTTCAGTTTGACCTGGTAAAGCTTGAGCAGTTTTGATGTCAAAATCTTCAGATAAAAGTTGAAATCCAGCATCTTTCGCAAGTGAGCTCAATTTTACTTCCTTCTTTTGCTGAAGTGCATATGCCAAGATTTCATGCAATGTACTGCCTTGTAAACCCGAAACCAGATCTTCTAGGATCACTTGTTTCCCCTGATTCATTACAACAATTGACATCTTGTCGTTGATATTTATCTTTTGAGATGCTGGTAAGATCCCTACACTAGGGTGTTTGAAAGTACTTCTTGAAGCTTGAAAAGCCTTAAGAGGTATCTCTTGTGATCTGAATGCCTTTGGTTCACTCATTTGATTTGACATCTGAATTTTCAGGGCAAATTCTCTAAAAGAATCAAGAGCCTTCCTGCTCTTTTCTCTGATTTTCAAGGAGTCAGATGATCTATCAATAAAAAGAACAAGAGAGAGCTTATTTGCTGGAAGAGCATTCTCAACATCATCTATATCATCCTCCAGCTGCACAGAAGGACATTTATGATTCAATATAGAACGACAGAGAAAGGAACTGAGAGAAAAACAACATCAACACAAAAGAAAATTATGTGATCATGTATGCATTGGTGAGCCAAGTGATAGGAGACTATCTAGCTTGGTATGGAAAGCACTGCCCTAGCAATCTTCTGCTTGGACAATGATTTAAGTAGGCTCTCATTTCATCAATTTGTTAGGTGGGATGATTGACTATTATTCAATCGTTTATTTTTTGATGACAAGGGAATCCGCAGCCGCTACCCTTCGGGTGCGCTCTGGGTAAACCCCGCTCCTGATGTAATAGCCTGCAAACCACACAGGAGAGGTAAACCGCACTAGGCAAGCCCTGTGCGACAGGCTCAAACTGAGAAGGCTGTTGGCAAGGGGGTTTGAACCCAAGTCTCCCATGTGGGAAACCACTTGCTGAACCAATTCAGCTACCCTTGCGGGTTATTCAATCGTTTATTAGACCCTAGCTATTTAAAATATCCATGCCCATCATTCTATTATTCCTAGTTTTTCTATTAGATTCCTTAATCTGCCCTTCGCACTATAGCCTTGCTAGTCAAAACTTCTGCAATACCGTCCTCTATTCTTTCCTATAATGCTCTCCTCCCATTTTTGTTCATTTTATGATCATCAAAGTTGTATTCTAGCACTGCAACACCACTTGTGTGATCACATCTGAATGATTTTGTATTTTCATTATTTCACTAATCCCCCCCCCCCCCCCCCCCAAAGAGGAGAAGCCTAAAAACCAAGATAACGTATATGCTTGAGTCCTATCAATTAAGATTTAAGGCATGTTGAACTACCCAAAAGGTTCTATCCAATTTACTGACTATGCGCTTCCTGACATTTGGGACCTCTTTAAGCTACAATTTTTTCAATCTTCTTCTTCGTACAGCTTGATGGAGGATGATGTACATAAAAGACAACCTAGATGTCCAAAACTTAGCCTTCTCTTGTGTGAAATAGAGTTGTTCATTAGCTCATCCTTGTGAAAATGCACCTCACCTGTTTTCACTTCATAAACTCCTCTAAGTTTTCTCAAAAATACTCTAAACCAACTCATGCTTATCAACTAAAATGAAACTATTAAAGCTTTCCCAACCCAACCAAACAAACAAATAATATAGCACATTGCCCGCAGTACCTTTTTTTTTTTGAAAGGTTAACATTGTATTGCCCGCAGTCTAAGTTACTCGGACTCAGGTACGGGTATCCGACACGGGTACGGATCTAGAGGTCGGATTCGGAAAAATCTAAATTTAGAGATTCGGGGGTATGGATCCGGACACAGATAGGGTGCGGTGATCCGGCAAAAAAAAATTCAAAATTCAAAAGTAAAGTCATGATCCTTAATTTCAATCCTTTCCAGAGACAAAAGATGAAATAGAGACAAAAAAACTATAAATTTCTGCATAATTTTGAAAGTATGTCATTTTTAGTGTCTTCCGATCTACAATAACCTTATCTTGATAATCTATTTGTCAAAAAGATTCTTCAATTTTTTCTATAGATTTAGGCCAAAGTATCCATTTTTGTTTGACCACATCCGATGTGAATCCGGTTTCCTATCCATGAAGTGTCGTGTCCGATACGGGTACGGCGTCACTTTTGAAGAGTCCGAGTAACTTAGCCCACAGTACTTTCAAGAATGAGTTTTCAACCTGAGTCAATAATATATTGACAATGTTGGCATTCAAAGTTGCCCTGCCCGCCCTTGCGACCCCTCCCTAGCCCCAAAACTCTTGTGACCCCGCTCTTAGTACACTCTGACTGACCCTTTCCCGAACCTCAAATCCCCTACCCATTCCCCAGCAATCCACCATGAACACCCAAGCCACCCGTATTCATAGTGCAATAGGTAAGGAAACCCATGATAGTACTTTTCTAAATGAAAACAAACATTAAATTATGAAAGAGACATTTTCAAACATAGCAAGACGAGTCAATTGCACTGAAGTACAAATTAAAAGGCCTCTACTTACTATCATGTAACAAAGTAGAAGATGAATGACAAAGTAGAGATGAATTTTTGTATAAAGATGAAATTTTATCAAATTCTGATGGAGAATAATATATACTTCCCCAATTAAGAAACGAAACATTTGCTAATGAAGTCTTAAAATATTTATCAATTGACAGGAAAACTCCTTCATAAACGATGTATATGGAAGGTAGAGAATCCTAATACAAAAATATAATTCTCTGGGAAAAGCAAGCATTATCTGTACTCTCAGGGATATCCCCATAAAAGGAACTCAAACGTCTGTAACTAGAAAAATATAGAGTGAACGCATAAATGGCTGGAAACATCATAGGCAAAGGAAACAACAGAAAACTTGCCTCTACAACTGGCCAAGCTTGAATCTTGGCAAAGGCCTTGAGACCATCACCTTCTCTGAGAATCTTCAAACAACTGGGGCATCCAGCAAAATGCAATGTCACCAACCATGATCCAGAATCCTTAATGTTCAGTGATGAAAGCAAGGATCTATCAGGAACCAGACCGAATCTGAGCCTTTCAGGAGGAAGAAATAAGTCTCTGGCAACTGTCAAAAGCTTTGGCAAGAAGGATTCAAAACGTTGGAATTCATCAATTTTACAGGACGCCCCACTATTAAGACTCATATTCTCAGCCGCGAGGAAATCACTATTGTTTACTGATGCAAATTCACTATGCCAAGGCATGTCAGTAAACCGTTCGTCAACACCACAATCCATCTTCCCATTTTCCTTCCCCTATTATTAGAAACAAGTACAGGCGAAGGTATTAGGCAATATGGGTATCAGAATTCCAACATTAGTTTCATAGTCATAAGCAATAAGAAGCTACCATCTGCCACCTGATTTTCATTCTCTTCAGCTGCAATTGTTCCATTAAACTGTTCGTGAAATCCTGTTTCAGAATAAGTGTGACAGTAAACATAGTATCACTTGCAATAGCCAGACTAAATAAGAAGAAAAAAGCAAAGGCAAACTATACACAGTATCACTTGCAATAGCCTGACTAGCGAAAAGAATCAATCTGATTAATCCTAATTGATACACAGCATCACTTAAGCTATCCATAACAATTAACATATTCAAACAGATTTAGAAATATTATAAATATTATACTACATAAAATATCTTTTACATTAGGAATTCAACGCCTTTCACACCTCCATTCACGTATAACTAGGACCACCTAATCATACTTTGTCATTAATGAACAGTCTCCCGCGGATGCTCGAATATGGACAGAGCCAATCATTCAGTTGAAATTTCAAATAGCACGGTGCTTAGACCCTACCAGATTGTTAAGTCAACAAAAAACTCCGAAAGTTTAAGGTTAATGATATCATTTTAGTTACCATGACTCTAATACTAATCCTTCATGCGGAAATTCTACTTAATATTAAAGATTATTCACTTTTCCAGTACTGGAAATAAAGCAACAAACAACCAGAATTCATAAGTTACCAAAATCACGTTCTCTGCTGTTATTGCCACCTTTTGCTAGCAATTTCTGGGTCCATCCACAAAATTCAGAAAGAATCAAAGACTTGTCAGTTGAACCAAGGAAAAACTTTAAGTCTTCGGGAGTCCTTAAAATTTTGAAGGGAAGTTCTTCTGGCAACAATGACATAACATAACGGACAGATGATAATATGTTCTGCACTCGAAGTCTTCCCCTATACTTGTAGGATTGTGAATGATGATAATAAAATATTGTTATTCCCTCGTCAGCTCCAACTGCATCTGCCAGCATTCTCTCATTGTTCCTATATAAAACCATCAGCTGCAGCGAACCGAATCCCCCTTGGTCACGAGCAACTACATCAGCTAACTCCTTCATAAGGGACCGAGACTCCCCCGACCCTGATCAGTAACAAACTCATCAGACACTATATTTATAAGTAGACAGAAGCTTCTAATAATGCACCCACATATCCCATTTACTATGTTTCTGATTCTCTGACAAAATATACCCTAAAGCTTGTGGTATTACTTAGAGCTAACGGATAGGTAGAAGAGCAAGTATTAAACTGAAAAAATAGAAGGAAAAAAAAAGGAAAATTCTACTGAGAGTAACAAAAAGTAGTCCAAAACATGAGTTCTTCACAAACTTTAATCAAATTATAACAAATACAGTGTGGCGAGAACCAACTTAAGTGAACATTTTCGCTTATCGATGGTCATATTTAGTAATCTTTGAAGCTATATTGGATTTGCTTAATTCAATAAATTTTAAATTAGACTTAAAATATCAAAAACTATACGAAAAGTAGCAACTCTTCTATCAATATAGTGACAAAGTACATATTAAAAATGTTGGCCAAAGTTCCAGCAGTTCAACTCTCGGGACGCTAAAAGGTTCACATAAATTAATACTATAATGATAAGACATATTTTTACACTGTTGGTCAAAGGTAATGCAATTTGACTATCCAAAAGTGAAAAGATTCACATAAACTGAAACGAAGTGAATATCAAATGCAATAAATTATCGATTTTAAATAGAACAAATAGCAATAAAAAATGAATAAATTAGAAAGTAATAGAAGGAAAGTGGGGGATTACAAGGGACAGTGACGAGAAGAAGAAGGTGGGGATGGAGGCGAATCTGAGAAGAGTAGTTGAGCTTTGAAAGGATCTGCCATTGGCCGCCGCCGTTAGTGGCGGATTCCGCAGCTCCAGCTAGAAGAAATGCCACCGACGGCAGTAACAGTTGTAGTAGGAGTAAGATTCTGATATTTGACGTCATTTTCCGACCAAATATCTCAGCTTCCGTTTTACTTTCATGAGTATCTTTTAACCCAAACACCCCCTCAAAGTTTGATTTATAAACTTAAGAGCTTCTTTGGCCAACAAGTGCGTTTGTTTTTTTTTTTTAAAACAAAAAGCAGATTGTGTTTGATCAATTTATTCAAAAACTGTTTTATATTTGTCAAATTACAAAAGAAAGAATTAAGGTTCATTTATAATTTTATATATTTACTTGGGAGACTTTATTTCAATTTTTTCTAAATATAAAATATAGAGTAAAGAATATATATATTGAAGTTTTTAATCAACGCAAATAATAATATTAAATATTTGGGATAAGCACTTGCTTTATGGTGATTAAATATAGCAAATTATTGTCATTCAAAATTTAAGTAGAATCATTTCTTCATTAAAAATACGGTATAGAAAATAGAAAAAAAGATGGGGTTGCATCAAGAGTCCGCACTTTGCCTATTTTTATTTGTTATGACGATGGATGTATTAACATGGATTATTCAAAGGGAGGTTTCATGGTGTATGCTATTTTTGTATATGATATTGTCTTGATTGACGAGTAACACAGGGGCGTTAATGATAGTTGGAGTTTGGAGCTAGACTTTAGAGTCTAAAGGTTTCAGGCTAAGCATGACGAAAATATAATACATAGAGTGCATATTTAGTGATGTATCTCATGAATCGGGTGTAAATATGATTAGGATTGAGATCATACAAGACAAGGTGGGAGTAGCCTCGGTGGTAGATAAGATGTAGGAAGTGAGTTTGATATGGTTCAGGTATGTTAAAAGGAGGAACACAGATGCCCCAATAAGAAGGTGCGAGAGACGGTTGTGATGGGTCTATGATGGGATAGACCGACGAATAATTGGGCCGAGGTGATTAGGCAGGTCATGGAACAACTTTAGATCACCGAGGACTTGACCTTAGATATGCAAATATAGAGCTCGAAAATTAGGACAAAAGGTTAGAATGTACCCGATTGTCTTTTCTCCTTCATATGGAAACCTCAGCATGGGATTTAAGAGAATCTAACTAGTATTATCGAGTCTTTCTAGTTTCATCTTGTTCTGCATTTTATTAGTGTTGTGGTTTCATCTACCTTGATAGCTTAAGTATATGCATGGCATTGATTTTATTTACATTGATATTTATATCTATACATTTTACTTTTATATTTTTTTTGTTTGTTGTTTTCCCATTTCTTTTCTCTTAAGCTGATGGTCTTCGGAAACAACCTATCTACTTCACTCGAGATACAGGTAAGATCTGCGTAAATTTAACCCTCCCCGCTCCCAAACCCCATGTGAAATTATATTGTTTATGCCGTTATTGTTGAATACACATTCAAATACCGTCACATAAATAGAGACGAAAAGATAATTATTTTGATAAAAAAAATCAACCAAGAGCTGAATTATGAAATTGAAAAATAAAAATAAAAATAATTTATAAATTAATATGGAAGACATAAAGTAATATATGAAGCCTCGCTTGGGGGCTTAAACTTTTGGGACAATTACATTAAGAGACACCCCACTCATGAAAATTACCAAAAAAGACCCATATTTTGCTACTTTACATGACATAGCACCCCATCTCTTTTTTTTATTTTTTCTTTCACTCCATAACACCCCTTTATAAAGAAAAAAAACCCTAGCCCCCATTTTTTTCCCCTCTTCTCCTTCTCTCCTTCCCATTTTTCTCTCTTCTCTTCCCCATTACACATAATCCGCCCCCCCCCCACTCTTCCACCACTGCCCCACCGTCATTCCCTCTCCTCCAAACCACCGATGCCGCCGTCGCCGAGGTCATCACCACCGCCGCCACCGCTGCTTCTTCTTCTTCTTCTTTTCGTTTTTTTTTTTTTTTTGCTTTTTGAATAGCAATGTTGATTTTCGTTGTATATTCCGATCCAAACTCCGGTGAGGAGTTTATTTATCAAGTTTCTTTTTTTTTTCTTCACTTTTATCATAAAAATTCATTGAGATCTACTAGTTTTTTATTAAAACTTTTGTTTAATGTTTAGATCTAGTGTTTTTCTTGTATAAAACTGTATAGATCTGGGATGTTTGTTAAGCTTTTGTGTAAAAGCTGCCCGAAGCACTGTTTCAAGTCAGTTTTGCGAGTTTATACACTTTTATACATTTTTATACAAGTTTATACAATTCTGTAAACGTGTATAAAAATGTATAAATCTGTATATGTACGCATTAATAGTGTATAAAACACATTCTATGCATTGTAAATTTTGTATAAAGTTGTATATGTGTGTATGAACAATGAATAAAATAGTATAAATTTCAGATTCGTGCACTTTTATGGATGTTTTGTATAAAATTTATATTTTTTGTGTATATTTTTGTATTTTCCCTCTTGCATACATAATTTTATATGTATTTACATGTATAATTTATTATTTTGATAGATTTAGGTGTATAAAATTATCAAAAAATAATTATTTAAATAAATCCACAAATAAAATAAACAAATTCGGTGATTTTTTGGTTTTCCGGCCACCAGCCATCGCCGGCCGGCGGCGGCAGCGGTGGTAGGTCGATTTCTGGTGGTGGGGCAGTGGTGGGGGAGGGTGAGGGAGTGGCTCCTAGGGTTTTTAGTTTAAATGGGTGCTATGTTATGTAATTTTGAAAATAAAGAGTGCTATGTTGTGTAATGTAAAAATAAAGGGGTGCTATGGATGAAATGTGGTCCCTCATTTGTAATTTTGTGTTGTGGGGTGCCTAATTTTGAAAATTCCCCTAAACTTTTAGCATGTTTGACAAAAAAAATTAACTGGGTATCCCCAAAATTAACTGGTTTTAAGAGTTTGTCTTCGTCACACACTTTTAATAAAATAGCCTCCGTTTCGTCTGTAGACAACACTTCAAAATTATCTTAAAGAGTATTCTTCTCTATCTATGATCTATCTATACATATAACATATTCTAACTCTATTATAGACTTTAAAACACAAAACTTTGGATTGTATCACTAACTAATGACTTTACTCTCACAGAACATGTATACACTATATCTCTAGCAATCATATCGTAAGGTTTTTCCTTGTTTTCAAATATTCTGTAGTTTCTCTCTGTCTACACCTCATAGACAAACTTTGCATAAATCATCTTCTTTAATTTTTTTCACTTTCTAACACTTCTATCCAAACATAAAATTATTTGTTATAAAACATAATAAGTACTCTCTCTCTCTCAAATTATTTGTCCTCTTCACTTTTACACGCCCCTTAAAAAATCATTAACGAAGGAGAATCATTGACTATTTTACCTTTATTGGTATTTGAACAATTATAATATTAACCAATAAGTACGATCTTTGTGGCAAGACATTTACTACTATGGATAAAATGAAAAATTTTACCTTAAAATACTAATTGGACAAATATTTTGAGACGACTATTTTTAGAGAGAATAACAAATAATTTGAGACGGGGAGTAATATTTAGAGAATATTAAACACTTGCTTGAAAGAAAGCTAGTAACCTACCCAAACGGAGTATTAAATTAAATGGAGTATAAAACAGAAATATAGTATAGGGAATGGTTGGCGCGAGTTGAGCAATGATTATTAGAAATTTAGGAGTAGTAAATACTCCAAGTACAAATGTCCGTACTAATATTTGAACATGACTATACAAATTTTGTATACCACGGGCGCAATTCAAAACCATTTTTTTCCTCGCCTTTTTCCAAAACTCTGATCATTCAGATTCATTTTGTCTCTAGAACTAGAACTAGAACTAGAATTGTGACAAATGAAAGTAAAATACATACTACTGTAGTAGGGTTTTCGGAAACATATTCATAATAATGGCTAGGCAAATGGCAACTGCTGCTTTCCACAAATCCAAGACTCTCGATAACAAATATGTATTTACCTCTCTAATTATTACTATTGCTTTAACTTTCTGAATTCTCCTGCATTTTTCATGTTAATTAGGCTTCAATTTCAACATAATTTCTCCTGTTAAACCTTCTGACTGTTTCTAGGGTTTTGCAATCTATTTATTCTAATTGCAGAAAGAGTTATATATTTAATTCTTTTGCTTTTCGGCATATTTTGAGGGTATGTAGTGTGAAACCATATCATTTAGGGGATTTCTGCTGAGTAGCTTCAAAGTTTATAAGGGTTTTGAAAAAATGCAGAAACATGGGCACATTTGGCATGATATTTAAATTGTTTTGTTTCTTTTGTTCGGTTGATTGAAGATGCTCGGAGATGAGATTGGTAAAGGAGCTTATGGTCGAGTTTATAAAGGTCTCGACTTGGAAAATGGAGACTTTGTTGCAATTAAACAGGTCTCTCTGGAGAACATTGCCCAAGAGGATTTGAATACCATTATGGTATATTTCCACTTCATTGCTACTTGTCTACTTTAGAAAAGACCCAAAATTGATGAATCCTTTTGGCTTTGTATGTGAAGAAAAAAGCCCACTTGTTTCTCCCTGTACTTATATCTCAAAAAAGAAACATACTTCTTTCCCCCTGTACTTTAAGCATATATATGTAGCAAGTGAAGCTCGAAATGCAGCTAGTCATAGAAACTGTACTAGGCAATATCAAAAGTTCATGAATATGGTTACTTTGTTTGGATTTATTGATGGACATAAAGAACCTTCACTCTAGCAGGGTGTCAGGAACTCGTAACATAGGACTCATTTGAGGAGAGATTTGTGAAATTGGGAGTTATGAAGGGTAATGAAGTACCTGTATACAACAAGTATACCAAAAAAAGTAGAAAACCTTACAAAATAAAATGGCTTTCTTACTGCTATATGTCTTGATGTCATGTGATGATGCCATTCTGTTCTTTCCCTAATTTTATTGTTGCTTCCTTTGGGGTTATGCTGTTCGTGATTGGATGCATTAACGGCTACAGCAAGAGATTGATTTGCTTAAGGTAAAGATCCACTCTATGGCTTGCATCATGATTCAAGAATCTCATCCTCTACACCCAAAAGTTAATAGACAAAAATAAAATACAGAGGAAAACCTTTTAATACAGATAATGAAGTCCATCTGACCTCATTTTCATCTCTTTCCAGAATTTGAATCACAAAAACATTGTGAAATATCTTGGATCCTTGAAGACAAAGAGTCATCTTTTCATAATTCTTGAGTAAGCAAGCTTTAAACATGGCTTCAGCTTTCTCTTTTGCCTAAATTCTTGAAGGAGCTAATTACAGACTTGAAACTCTGACATTTGTTTCAAAGGTATGTAGAGAATGGTTCACTTGCCAATATAATCAAGCCAAACAAATTTGGGCCCTTTCCAGAAACTTTGGTGGTTCTTTACATTGCTCAGGTTTTAAATTGACCCTCTCGGGAATTTGATGGCTTTAGATTAACTGCAAAGGTTTCATATTTGATGGATTTACTATGTTCAGTATTTGATGGATCTACTCCATTGTAGGTATTGGAAGGGTTAGTTTATCTACATGAGCAGGGTGTAATTCATAGGGATATCAAGGGTGCTAATATATTGACGACAAAAGAGGTTATCAACTGCCCTTTCTTTTGTGCTTTTGATTTTGATTCATCTATGCTGGTAATATTAGCTTTTTTCATTATTTACTTTGCTATTTTGTGGTTTGCTCTTCCTTGTCGTTGTACTTTGGTGCTAATGACTTTCATTTTGCTTGGTTCAGCTGCATAATACTTTCATGCATTTTCTTGCTCATTCTTGAAGTTCTTTCTCACTTTGTATACTTTGTTTAGCTTTAGTAAATTATTAATTGTTGAGCGCTTGCCTTCCCTAACTCTTTATTGCTTTTGATTGTTTATGTTTTCAGGGTTTAGTTAAACTTGCTGATTTTGGGGTTGCAACAAAATTAACCGAGGCAGATGTAAATACTCATTCAGTTGTTGGAACGCCATATTGGATGGCCCCTGAGGTACTGCATAATTATTTCTCTCTGGTGTTTGTATTTTGATTGGTGTTTTGATATTTCGTTGTGGCCTGTTATATGTTTCTGAAATCTAGGATGGTTGTCGACTTCAGTGTTATCAAAAGCGAAAAGCGCAAAAAAGGCTAAAGTCAGTTTGGGGCTTTTAGCGCAAACTGCAAATAAAGCATGTGGTTTAACGAAAAAAGGTGCAACTAAAGAAAATATACAAAAATAAATGTGTGCTCCAAGACTAGTAATATTTATAAGCATGAGTAATATTATATGGACAAAGAAATTGATAAAACTTAAGATTAAGTAAAAATATCAATTATTTAGTGTCTCGCCTCTTCATGATAATGCTCATTCGCAAGGAGAAGTATGCTTAAGAGGCTTGATAACAACACTAAAGTGCCCGTTAAGCGAGGCAAAACGGTCAGCATGTTTTGCGCCTCGCTTCTGGGCTTAAGCGCGCCTTTGACAACACTGGTTGACTGTCTATCTTCTGGGGATTAGGAGCTTATGCTGTTGGTTAATAGGGAGTAGTCATTGCTTATATTGAGTTATCTGTCTGGTGTTGCTCATGGCTTTCTCAAGGGATGGAAATTAAGCATGACTAAGCATTAGAGTCTTAGCTTGATTTTTATTAAATATGGACGTGGCCTTCTCCCTAAGGCATCATAAATCATACAAAAATATTCAGTAACAGTTGTGCAGTAGTTTCCGTGATCTGCAAGAGATAATTAACTTAGTTGAATTGCCTCAAGCTTGAGAGTTTGAATAGTAATATCACTTGTGTTAGAAAAGAGAAAAGTTTAGTAGGTGAAAATACTCTTGTGTATTGTTCTTGTGGTGGCAGTGATGTGTCAGGGAGATCTATCATTGACGCTATATAATGTTCCAGGTGATTGAAATGTCAGGAGTTTGTGCTGCATCTGACATCTGGAGTGTTGGATGTACAGTTATTGAACTCCTTACTTGTGTTCCTCCATATTATGATCTTCAGCCCATGCCTGCTCTCTTCCGGATTGTACAGGTCGGTTTTGATTAAGTTATGCCATTTTTGTGTATGAATTCTTTTTTCGATAAATATCTGGGATTTAGGTTCTTTGTCATCTTGGCTTCTCTTGCTTTGCTTGAATAAACAGTTGGTTGAGTGGCTAAACTAAAGTTTTTTTAAGTTTCAGCTATATAATGGAGCCTTTTCTTTCAGGATGATCACCCACCAATTCCAGATAGCCTTTCGCCAGATATCACTGATTTCCTGCGTCAGTGCTTTAAGAAGGTGAGATAGAGGATATTCCTTCTTCAATCTAAGTCATGGGAATTTCCATTTTCTGCTTTTCCTCTCCAATGAGGCAAGGTGAAGTGCTTGGGACTTGAGATTGGAAAGATTTGAAAGGTTACATGTGACTTGCCCCAAGTTGTGCAACCCCTCAACTTTTTATGGTTAAAGGTGATGAGGTCTGATGTTGAAGAGAAAATTCATTGAAACTATCTGATTGCGGGCCTCTCTATAGTTTTACAATTCTGAAATGGAACATATTGACAACATTTGGCGGTGGGAGCTTGTTGAATTCACGAGCTTTCACTAAACATGGGTAAAGTTGTGAAACTAACTGGGGCTGCCTCACTAAATATATAGCGTACAGACTTTTTGATAGAATAAATGGTTGAAGTTTTCGGCAACTGGAAGCTTTCTTTGTCAAAAGGTGATGGTTGATCAGGAATCTGTATATGCATCATATATAAGTATGTACCACCTCAGCCTTACCTGAGCTATACTCACACACCATGATGGAGCTGTTCTGGATATGAATCTCTTGCTAGGTCTGTGAAATGGTTCAGAACTACTGAGCAGTATTTACGCTTGTTAATTTGTTGATCTCTGGCGCCATAGAGATCATACAGTTTTATTTCGCCTAGTTTTAGTATTTGGTCTAAACTGTTTTTGAAAGACCTATCCTTTATCTACATCTCCAGTAGATTTTGATAACATCAGATTAGCACGTTTCAGGATGCTAGACAAAGGCCTGATGCCAAGACACTACTTTCACACCCTTGGATACAAAATTCAAGGCGTGCTTTGCAGTCCTCCCTCCGTCACAGCGGGACAATGAGGTAAATCAAGTAAATTGTATTGTTTCTGGCCCTTTACTTTAGTTGATGCCCATAGATTTGCTATCTGACAATTTACTGTCTGATACGCTGTATCGCTGTGTGTCTTACATTTCATATGTTGTAGAAATATAGAAGAGGGATCAGCTGAGACAGATGCATCAAATGCAGATGACCAGTGTGCCGCTGAAAGCTCTTCCGCTGACAGAGTAAAAGTATTTCCATTGGACTTTCTTAATTATCATGAGAAAATATTTTTTAAACAATATAGTTATTACCTTTGGATCCAGGAATCTGGTACAGTGTTAGCATCACCTGAAGTCTCTGAGATTAACAAGTCCGCTGAGGCTGAGGGTTCAAGTAATAACCGTGCAGGAGGAAGAGCAGATAACGTTGAAGACTATATTATGCCGGATCAAGTTCCGACTTTGGCAATACATGAGATGTTACCTGTCAAAAGCATTTCTGATGGGTCAGTTGTGAATAATGAATCAACTCTTCAAAATTCAACAGACTTTCGTGAGTCATCACAGTTGGGCGAGCCTGAGAAATTGCTTGCTAATGGCAAGCTCAAGTCTGTTGAATCCAAGAAGGAATATGCTGTTGCTAAAAGGGCAGTGGAAAAAGTACATGGTGTATATACTGATCATGGATCATCGAGCTCTGTACAAAAGAACCCAGATTGTAGTCCTCACAAGGTAAGGCTTATGCATATAATTCCTATTTCCTTACTGCTTGCTATACTATATCTTTTATTCAAAATGCAAATTATATTTAGAGCCTGTTTGGGTGGGCTTACAAGCAGCTTATTTTAAGTAGCTTATAAGTCAAAAGTGGCTTATAAGCCACTTTTTGAGAAGTTAAGAAATCCTGACTTCTCACTTTTGGCTTTTTAAGCACATAAGGGCTTATAAGCTCATAAATTTCTAATTTACCAAACATTTACTAATGGGCTTATAAGCTTATAAGCCACTTTTAAGCTCACCCAAACGGGCTCTTAGCTGTCATAAGCTGGGATAATAAGTTTTTGACCTCATCATGTCTTCTATCTTTAGTCAAACTGTGATCTGTTTGCTGTTGGCTATTATTCTATGCAATTCTGATGAGTATATTAGGTCACTGGTCGCTTATTCAGTTTATATATGCAACCCCACGTTTCTGTGGCAAGCCGTGATCACATGTATGTTACAAATTTAGTTTATAAGAGGTGCTTTCTAAGTCAGGGTGATCATTTATCTTGTTGAACCAGTTTGAATCACTGAGCTTTCATCTCAGGTTTGTTAATCTATTATGCATTTTGATTACTGAGGTCCTATTTGAAATATATTCAACATCAAATTTGCATGTGTTTAGTTTCAGTCCTCTATCCTTGTACTTCATTTGTCATTGCTCCGTGATTTGTTGTCATCTATTATTTTTGTTATCTCATGGTGAATCACTTTCTCACCTCCGAAGGCTGTGAAGGCATCTACAGTTTTGGCTGGTAATGAACTGAGCAGATTTAGTGACCCTCCTGGGGATGCTTCATTAGATGACTTATTTCATCCACTTGAGAAGAACCTGGAGAATCGGGCTGCAGAAGTTTCTTTTTCTGCATCATCGTCACAAATGGTACATGACAATGGAAATGCTGATGGTGGAAAGAGTGATTTGGCAACAAAGTTGAGAGCCACAATTGCTAAAAAGCAAATGGAAAACGAACCAGGACCAGCAAATGGTGGTGATTTACTCTGTATTATGATGGGTGTACTGAAGGAAGACGTGATAGACATGGATGGTTTGGTACATCTGCTTTTTATTTTTTATTTTCTTGGTTTGTAATTTTTGTCATTGGACTCTAACTGCCTTCCTGCCCATATCTTTCTCCTTTCTGTTTTTTTCCTTGATTTGCAGGGCTTTGATGATAAATTACCTGCAGAAAATCTTTTTCATCTTCAGGTACTGTACTTTGTGCACCTTATTTCTGGGAGGATAACCTGCAATTTGTGTACCTGGGTTTCTCAGTTTACAGTTTCATAGTGCAAGTAATTTTTAATGAAACTTTCTTATACTGAATGAGATGATAGAAATGTTTTCTCTTTGCCATTTTAAAAGAAAAAGCCTCTTGTGCTTGCTAGAGTGTTTTAAGTGATAATGGTATTAGAAGTTTTTTTACAAGGAGAGGCTTCTAAAGTTTGAGGTTTTATCTAATTTCTGTCCTGCCAAGCTTGAACAAGAACCTCGGTCAGGGTCTACAGTAGTCTCCTTATCATGAGTGGAAAAAAGTTCATGTCAGGGGTAATCAAGTATCAGCTAGCCACTGGCACATAATGATTATCCTGTATTGACTGATGAAAAGTTTCTCATCTACATTTCTTTTTATATAATGTTACAAGAGCAGCAACAACAACTATGCCGAGGCCCTACCAATATGATTCTCAAACACCGCGACCTAATGCGAGTGTAACAACAACTAATTTTGATTTCCAAGAATACTCTGCCTTCATTATTTCTTTTCTAGCTTACTTTGCATTGATTCTTGTAATTGTCGGTTTTCTAGGCAACAACTTCCATGCATTATTTTAAAAAGTGGGTGCGTGAGGCGAGATTTTACTTAATACGGGGCAAGGTGTAAGCCAAAATTAAACTAAAAGTAATAAGGTAGTTCAATGTCAATTTAAGAAGTTATGTGTGGGTTGTTAGAAGATTTCTTCAGAAGATGTGAACTTTATTTTACCATAAAACATAAGAAAGCTAATCTAAGACCAATTATTGTAAGGGAGGACAAAGGTTGGAGAGTAGAGAGCGAAAGGGTGATGGGAGGAGCTGATAGAGAGCTAACACTTGTATGAACGGCAGCCTATAGTTTGTGAAATCGGCTACTTGTGCTCTGAAATGAAGGTGCAATTTTGTGTATACCTTAGCGTAATCCAGTAACCTCTTAAATGCTTTTCCTGTGTTTCATTTGTATGATACTGGGGTTATGTAGAGTCCTCAAGATGATATATTATTCTGAAAACAATATACAATTGAGAACCTGACTTTCAGAGATTTGGGTATTTATGCAATGGGCAGGCTGTTGAATTCAGCAAGTTAGTATCATCGTTAAGAACAGATGAACCAGAAGATGTTATTGTATCAGCTTGTCAGAAGTTAACTTTTTTCTTCCATCAACGGCCTGAGCAGAAACTTGTCTTTGTTACTCAACATGGTTTGCTCCCTCTAATGGAGCTACTCGAGGTTCCCAAAACTCGTGTACGTTAGCATGTACATTGAACTAATAAGAGATTTCGCACAAGTAATTCTTGGACTAATAGGCTTTCATTTTTCAGGTCATATGTTCGGTGCTGCAAGTACTGAATCTCATAGTTAAAGATAACACCGATTTTCAAGAAAATGCGTGTCTTGTTGGCCTGGTATGTGGTTCTTACATTTGATTTTCTGATATATCTACTTTGAAGATTGGTAAACTGTGGCTAGGCCATTTTTGTTGAACCGTGTTTACTGCTAAACTATAGATCCCTGTTGTGATGAGTTTTGCTGCACCTGATCGTCCTCGGGAAATTCGTATGGAAGCAGCATATTTTTTCCGGCAGCTTTGCCAATCGAGGTATAAAGATTTGACTTTGCCTTTTGTCTTGATGACGTAAAAGTTATTCACCTAGACTGAGATGGCTTTTGTATGGCAGTTCCTTGACGCTGCAAATGTTTATTGCTAACCGTGGAATACCTATTCTTGTTGGCTTTTTAGAGGCTGACTACACCAAATATAGGTTTGTTATCTATCTTTTGCGAGTATAATATCTCTTTCTGATACAAGGTTTTACATCACATTTACCTGTCCAATTTTTGTTTTTTGCCTTAGAGGTATGTAGTTACTCTTGACAAGAATGTAGTTACTCTTGACAAGAATAGTGCATTGCCAATGAACAGACAGCTTGAGGTTTTTTTTTTTTTTTTTTTTAAATGAAGTAAATGATTTTAATAAAAGATAATCCGCAAATGATGGGCCAAGACAAAATGGCCGCATACAAGTGGTATACCAAAGAGGAACACAGGAAACTTGCAAAACTATATGACTTTCTACAAACGACACCCAATCTTCTATACAATAAGGAACTTCATGGGTGCACAAAAAATAAATTAGGGGAAAGAGTATTTCTCAACTGAACAAAATTCATCTCTACCCCTTCGAGCGGTACTCTCCTGTTTCCTTCTCTCCATATAATCCACAAGAGTGCCAGAGGTGCCACCATCCATGCCTTACACCTCTCTTCCTCCCACCATAAGTTCTGATTTGAAGAAACTAATAAGCAGTTCTGCATTTACTCAGCATGAGAAAAATTCCTATGACTTTCAGTTTGGAATCAAGATTCAAGATAATGACAGGTTTGTTGGAAACTGGTTTATTTTGAAACACGGTAATAAGGGATATCTTGCCTTCGTTCCCCTTGTGATTTCCTTTGCTAGATTGAATGCAGTAAGAGCACCTGGTAGTTTGTCAGTGGTCTAAAATTGTTGAATTGGAGAAATCAGAGGACTAAGGGAAATGGACCTGCCCTCTACGTGGGCACGGTTCAAAACACGACGGATAATGGACCTGCCTTCTACCCTTCTCCATTTAAAATACCTGGCTTTAATCTATGGTGGGGTTCTATCCTGTGACGTGAGCGCAAGTGCGTAACTGCGTAAGTGCGTAACCACACATCACAAGCTGAGCTCTTACCACTAGACCAAATCCCTTGGGGCGCTTTGAAAGAGAGAAATTGACAATCTCTCACCTAGTAGAACTCATTTAATAAGCAATAGCAAAGAAACTTCTTTAACTTATATGAGTTCTACAACCTGGAGTGCTGTATTTCTTGGTTAGGAACGTAACATTGACTACTTAATACTCTTCATGAAAACAGCTTGTTAATGAAAACTACGAAAGACATGTGCAAACTGGAATTATTAGCAGCTTCATGTTCTGATGTGTAGAACATTCTTGGAACCATATAAGTTGCATTGAGGCCAAGGCTTCTCTGGGTTTATTGGAACTTTTGGAACCCTGTTTGCAGGGACTGGTTTGGCTTTTGGGCCTTTTTGGGTTTTATTGATTATGGTGCCTGATAAGAATCAAAATCAAGCGCGGAAAATAAAGATAGGAGTGAGACACTACTCGAACTCCCTACGAAGTAACCACGGAGAACTTGTTCCGTGATACCCTCGTATCGGCGTCATGGAGGACCTACACTATGCAACTACCCTCGAGTCACACCTGGGACTCGCAAATAGAATGATCGGGGGTGGTTTGGGGTTCAACTAGAATCCACTAGTAAACTCAAACCGTCTCAAAGGGTTTTCATTCAAAGAGAATCCACTCTTGAACATTGTCATTGACAATCAATCATTCATCATAATAGCTAAGTAAAAATGCTAAGCTATGGAGTATTTATAGGCCTCATTCAAGACATAAGGAAAGGCCTAAAGTACCCTTAAGTAGGTTCTAAAGTCATAAGCCTCGTAGGGGCATAATAGGAATTACATAGCAACTTAAAGTCAAAATCCCGTCAAACTTGCACAGGGGGAGGCGCCCGCCTCCATGCCTGAGGCGCTCCGCCTCCATGCCTGAGGCGCTCCGCCTCCATGGTCCGCCTTCTCCAGTCCAGAGAGCATGTAGACATTAGGCGGTCCGCCTCCATTCCTAGGCGGTCCGCCTTTTGCTGAAGCTTCTTCAAACACCCCGAAATGTGTCTCGGATGCTCTTCTTTCCATGGCGTCCCAATGCATGACCTTGAAGTGCTCTTCCTTGGCCTTGGATGGTGCTTTTGGATGGTTGCTCGGTTTGGGTCTTATCATCCTCTCCTTCTTGAGAAGATTTCGTCCTCGAAATCAAGGCTTGGTCTCTCATGGCTCTATCAACTCCTCGGGGTGGCCAAGAATTCTCCTCTTTTGTCCTTCTTGATCGTCACTTTGACATAGGCTTCTTCCAAGATCTCCCCCGCCTTAGCATGGAGCTTAGAACCTACAAGCAACGACAAGCAAAAACAAGCAAACGTCCTACTTTGGAAGTAGGTTAGTGCAAGAAGTGTGGAAAACACACTCTTGTGATATAACCAAGCATCAATAACAATCATAAATATCAAGTCTCCAAAGAGAACCATGAGCACTTGGTTAAAGATCATCATGCACTCAACAAGATAATGAGCAAATAGGTCATGGGAAGATGGGAAATGCAAGATCAAGCTACCAAAATCCCCTTGAACCTTAAGCTCAAGATCAACACACCAACCTATCCTCGAGGTGTGATCAACATGTGGAGTGGAGTGAGTCAAATAGCCCAACCTACAAGTAGGATCAAGCACTCCACTCCCCTTCTTTAGAGCATACCTACTCACACCAAGGGGTTCCTCTTTCCCTTCCATTTCATCAACTAGGCAACCCTCCTCAAAAGTCAAGCTCTCAAGGAAGGTGTTGATGATGGATTCTTCTTCATCATAACCCAAACAAGCAATAGTAGGGTCACTCAAAGAACCATCTACCTCACCCACATTCTCAAGCAATGGGTTGCCTAAGGGGTCAAACCCTTCACACCATGGGGGTTCCATTTGACCACCCACCCTAGCCCGATACAAGTCGCTACCATAAATGAGATTATCTTCACCCAATGAAAATGTAAAAGCATGCATCTCAATATCATGATTAAGCATAGACAAATTATCGAGACTAGGTTCACTTGATGAGTCATCATAGACAACCTTGTCCAATTCATGCAATTTGGACTCCTCAAGGACAAGACCATCCTCTCCACAACACATTGGTCCACCAAATAGAAGCATATCAATTAGGGAATGGTCAACTACCTCATCTTTCCCTATGTCAAAGGTTGGCGGTGTGTCATAGCAAAGGTCACAATCATGGTCAACTATCAAATCTACACTAGGAAGGGGTTCAATGAACAATGAGCTCACATCATGATGTGGCATAGTGCTCCTCCCAACTAGCGTTTCACATGCAAACTCAAGTTGACAACTAGACTCTTCACTAGTGGTATACTCACTAGATGCATCAAAAACACCAACTAGTGTTGAGTCATCACAAGACAAGTAGCTAGTAGGTTCATGAAAAGGTGAAGCAACACTTACATTTGTAGTACTTCCTTGATCACTCGCAAGGTTTGAAGTGTCATATGCAAATCCTCCTTCATGAAGCTCACATTGAGGCTCCAATGACTTGTCTTCCAATGTACCTACACAAGAACTTTCACAAGAAGAGATAGAAGATAAAGAAGGGTTAGAACAATGGGTGCTCTCACTCTCAATTTTTCCTTCCTCACCTCTAATCTCTCTCAATTTTACCTCATGGTCAAGTGTAGTTTGTGGTGACAATCCACTCACATCACTCCTCAAATCCTCTCCTTTTTCCTCTCTTGGATTGTCACCGGTCACTCCCTCACTTCTCTCTATCTTTTCTCTCTCATTTGAAGTGGAGTGACTCTCACTTTCATCATGCTTTGGCAAGACAACAAGATTGTTTGCCTCGGGTTCAAGTACAATGGGTGACTTTGCTTTAGCCGCTTCCCTCAACTCCTTCATGCGTTTGTAGTCATCACTCACTTGCTTGGGAGTTAGGGGTTGGAGCACGAACTTTTTCCCCTCATGCGTCACCGTATAGGTGTTGGCATGGCCATTATGAACCACACGTCGATCAAATTGCCATGGCCTACCAAAGAGAAGGTGGCATGCTTGCATAGGCACAACATCGAACGTGTGCTCATCCACATAGTTCCCAATCTTGAACTTGATCACACATTGTTTAACCACCTTCAACTCACCACACTCACTAAGCCATTGTAGCCGGTAAGGATTTGGGTGTTTTAGGGTGGGTATTTTTAATTGGGCAACTAGTGTTTGGCTAATAACGTTAGCACAACTCCCCGAGTCAATGATCATAGAGCAAAGGAGGCCCATGACTCGGCATTTGGAATGAAAGAGGTTCTCTCTTTGTAAGGTCTCAACATCCTCCACACACATGGCTCCTAGACTCCTCCTCACAACAAGGAAGGCACGGGCATCATCATCTTCCTCCATGGAAATCTCCCCAACATCTCCCTCCTCGTCACCCTCTACCCCCTCTTCTTCCTCGGGTTCACTATCTTGCTCATAGACCAAGTCACCAACAAGAACCATAGTTTTCCGGGTAGGGCAATCTTTGGAGAGATGACCATAACCCTTACACTTAAAGCATTGAGTAGAAGAAGAGATTGGATTACTCAAGTGAGTTCTAGAGTTACCTCCCACGGGTTGTGTAGACCTTTCAAAAGGCCTCTTCACATCCTTGCTAGCATTGGCACTTGGAAAACTTGCATTTGGAGTCTTCTACTCTTTTGGCTTGCTTGTAGTAGTAGGAGTGTTGTTTTTGGACCTCTCTCCCTTAAGCCAACTCCCGGCTTCAATGGCGGCTTCAAGTAGATCTTGAAGTGAAAGATAAGTATGCAACCTCAATTGAGAAGCTATACCATAGCTCAAACCATTCTTGAAGCGGATCATTGCTTGTTCCACACACTCGGTATCCATATCTAATGCCATCCGGATCTTCTCAAACTCATCATAGTACTCATGCACCGATTTGACACCTTGTTTTAGATCATAGAGCTTTTTGAGTTGCTCTTGCCGATACCTTGGAGTTATGTACTTGGTGTTCATAAGGCCTTTCAACTCATCCCAAGTCACATTCAAATGCAAATTCATCCTTCTCCTAGACCTCTTCATAGACTCCCACCAAGTAGAAGCATAGGCCTCAAAGGTAGAAATAGCATAGGTACCCTTTCTCTCCTCGGTCATCTCATTGGTGTCAAACACCCTCTCCATAAGTAGTACCCATTCCATGTATGCCTCCGGATCACAAGTTCCCTTGAAGGGTGGAAGATTGAGCTTGACACTATTGAGGTTGTTGTTGTCACGTACCCCATAGTTAGGCTCCGGTTGGCCTCCATAATGGTCATCATGAACAACATACTCTCTCCTCACATTCCCTCTAGCATAGCCCATGGGTGGCCCTCGACCTCGGCCTCTACCCCTATCCACATTTCGACCCCAATTCATTGGCCTCCTAGGTTGATAAGGAACATCATACCAATAGGCTTCATCACCATACCCGGCCTCCTCCTCTTCTTGAACTTCATCAATTTGTTCAAGAGGTGGGACATTTCGCACGGGTCTTCGAAATGGAGCATTTCCTTGGGGATTGCCCAAGTTGAGGGGATTGCCCTCTTGTCGGGGATTGCCCAACCCACACTCTCGTAGAGCTTCAACTTTGCTTTGTTCATACCTCTTGTTTAGCTCAACAAAGTGTCCGGGAGTCATAGGAGTGCTATGACTTGTGCCTTCTCCGGATTCAATTTGGACACTCGGGGTCCTCCTCTCTCCGGTCTCAACTTGATTCCTCTCGACGGTTTCAAGTCTCAATGAGATATCCTCCAATTTAGCCATAATGGTGGCCATAAAGTGCTTCATGGGATCATCCCCATCGTTTGCCATTGCACCTACAAAAAGCAACAAACGTTAGCAAAATACCTCACCCACTCCCTTACAATTGCTTCACTCGGCTCGCTCGTGTTTAGTGGGGGATGGATATTTCACACAAGTTTGAGTCTAAAAGCTTCAAGTAGTTGATCAACGAACCACGACTCAATCACTCAACTTATCAAGTCCAAATGCACTCCGGGGTGAGTGGAGTTAATGGGACTCGATTGGAACGGTAAGCACGTTAATTGAGGACTTGAATCAAAAGATACTACGGATCTTCTTTGAATTCTAGTCTCCTTTCTAAGGCACGATGATCCTAATAGCTCAAAGTAATTAGCACTAATCGAGTAGGGTTATACTCTATTAGCACTAATTAGAAGCAATGCAAACAATAAAACAAGAGATCCTAGAAGATTCTACCCAATTCCCAACCTTCAGGAAGTAGGCGCTCCGCCTCAGGATAGTAGGCGCTCTGCCTCAGCAGAGTACCAGGGGGAGGCGCTCCGCCTCAGAAAATCCCGAGAGCTCACCAGTTGGAGGCGCTCCGCCTCCTGCTGTTTTCAGCACAGTTTCAAACTCGTTTCAAGTCGATTTCCAAGCCTCAAATCCGATTGTTTCAACTTGTTTTCACAATCCAATGATACCCAAAGTTGTTTTTGGTCTCTTCTAACAAACCCCAATCAAATTTACACCCAAACAATCAATCAAATCAAGATTCAAAGTCAAGAACGTCAAGAACACAAGGGTTTATCAAAGGGTTTCAAAATGGATTGTGATTCATCAAAGTTGGTGTTATATATGTTCAAATCCCACAAAATTGGTACCGATTCATTTGTTTTTCAATGAAGATCAATCCCTAATATCAAATTTTCAATCCAACATCAATCCAACCCAAGAATCAAGCCAAAAATCATCAAGAACAAGTTCATCAAGGGTTTTAAGGGGTTTTGGGGTTTCAATTTTTCAAACTTCACCAATTCCAACAATTTTGGTACCCAAGCAACGGGAATTCATTCACGATCAAGAATCTATAACACCCATATCATAAATCATTCAAACCAACAAGATACACCAAATTTTTTGGATTTTTCAATTTTTCAATTTTTTTTGTAATTTTCTTCTTTCAATAACAATAAACAAGAACTAAAGATAGGAATCGACCTAGGCACGAAGAATCAAGGGTCGGGGGTTTGTAGAAACAAAACCCGAGTCTTGCTCTGATACCAAGATGATAAGAATCAAAATCAAGCGCGGAAAATAAAGATAGGAGTGAGACACTACTCGAACTCCCTAAGAAGTAACTACGGAGAACTTGTTCCGTGATACCCTCGTATCGGCGTCAAGGAGGACCTACACTATGCAACTACCCTCGAGTCACACCTGGGACTCGCAAATAGAATGATCGGGGGTGGTTTGGGGTTCAACTAGAATCCACTAGTAAACTCAAACCGTCTCAAAGGGTTTTCATTCAAAGAGAATCCACTCTTGAACATTGTCATTGACAATCAATCATTCATCATAATAGCTAACTAAGTAAAAATGCTAAGCTATGGAGTATTTATAGGCCTCATTCAAGACATAAGGAAAGGCCTAAAGTACCCTTAAGTAGGTTTTAAAGTCATAAGCCTCGTAGGGGCATAATAGGAATTACATAGCAACTTAAAGTCAAAATTCCGTCAAACTTGCACAGGGGGAGGCGCCCGCCTCCATGCCTGAGGCGCTCCGCCTCCATGGTCCGCCTTCTCCAGTCCAGAGAGCATGTAGACATTAGGCGGTCCGCCTCTATTCCTAGGCGGTCCGCCTCTTGCTGAAGCTTCTTCAAACACCCCGAAATGTGTCTCGGATGCTCTTCTTTCCATGGCGTCCCAATGCATGACCTTGAAGTGCTCTTCCTTGGCCTTGGATGGTGCTTTTGGATGGTTGCTCGGTTTGGGTCTACTTATAGTGCCACTAGAAGTTCTTAGTTCCAAGTTAGCTGACTAAAAGATTGTTGCATGGTCTTCTGGTCTGTGTATGCTTATACGAATTCTATTATTTAACAGCAGATTTTAAAAATGAGGGTATACATAAAATACTTGGATATCCAAATTCTCTGTATAAGCGTATCTGTGATGATAGGCTAGAGAGGTATATGCGCAAAACATGTGATTTAGTAACTTGGAAGCAAGTTTAGTTGCTTTCTATTTTAAATATGTATGCTCAGGTAGTTTAGGTGAGAATGCGTATTTGTAAAAAAATGATCACTATAAACCTAATTTCCACCTCCAAACCCCACCCTCCCCCTCCCCCCCCCCCAAACCAAAAAAAAGGAATTTCCGTAGTTCTTTCCTCTTATGATCTTTCTCTTCTCTTTCTCTGATTCTCCTTTTAGAATCAAAAGCAGTAAATATAAGTACTTAGAAATGATGATTAGCTGCATTTTAAAGAAAGTGGCTTCACTTTATTATTCTCAACTTTGAACTTCTACATGAGAATAATTTACTGAATCTGCCCCCTTTCATAAAAATAAAATTTTTCAGGGAAATGGTTCACATGGCTATAGATGGCATGTGGCAGGTGTTTAAGCTTCATCGCTCAACCCCTAGGAATGATTTCTGCCGTATAGCTGCCAAAAATGGTATATTGTTCAGGCTCATAAACACGCTTTACAGTTTAAATGAAGCAGCTCGTTTAGCTTCTGCATCTGGTGCGGGTGGGTTTCCACCGGATGTCTTGGCCGCACGACCACGGTCTGGACCACTGGATCCTAGCAATTCTTTGCAGTCTGATATGGCCCCTTATGGAATTGACCAGCTGGATTTGCTAAAAGATAAGCATGGAGATTATGTTCTGCCAGCTGGAATGCAAGAACCTTCTCGTGCTTCTGCATCACACTCACCGGATTCAAGGCTTTTTCCACTAGAAGGTGGAAGACCACAGTGGAGTAATGCTACAGCCGAAGCTACCAGTTCATCAAGATTGGTTGATGGATCATCTGTAGATAAATTAGGGATTTCAGTGACAAAAGATTTTTCTTCATCTGCCTCGAAAGATCGAGAAAGCATTGATAAATATAGGAATGAACCTGACATTAGACAGCAAAGAGGAACTAATACAAATAGAGTATCAACAGAACGACCTTTGAAACAGATGGAAGTAGCATCAAATGGATTTCCCGTGGCAACAGCTTCTCAGCAAGAGAATATCCGACCCCTTCTTAGTTTGCTGGATAAGGAACCCCCATCTCGGCATTTTTCGGGTCAGCTTGAATATGTGCGCCATCTCACTGGAGTGGAGAAACCTGAAACTATACTCCCTCTTCTACATGCATCTAATGAAAAGAAAATCAACGGGTTGGATTTTTTGATGGCTGAATTTGCAGGTAATAGCATTCAGCTACCTGTTTCATTTGTTATTTGTCTGTTCCCTCTCTTGCACTAGGACTGGATAAGAATCAAAAGAACTCTTGTAATTCTTCTTTTAGCACAAGACATTGTGGTGTAATTAGTACTAAATACATTCAGTTCTTATCTTTTCTAATGAGCACTTGCTCACTAAATGTTGCTTAATTAATGGCTGAACAGAGGTTTCTGGACGTGGAAGGGATAATAGTAGTCTGGAGTCAATGCCTAGAAATTCACATAAAGCTGCTGCAAAGAAGGTTGGTGCTGTGACTTCTACTGATGGAATTGCGTCAACTTCTGGATTTGCATCACAGACTGCATCTGGTGTATTGTCTGGTTCGGGGGTGCTAAATGCTAGACCAGGAAGTGCAACATCATCTGGATTGCTTTCACACATGGTATCCCCTTGGAATGCTGACATTGCCAGGGAATACTTGGAAAAGGTAGCCGACCTTCTGCTTGAGTTTGCTACTGCAGACACAACTGTAAAATCCTTCATGTGCAGCCAAAGTTTGCTCAGCCGTCTTTTCCAGATGTTTAATAAGACTGAGCCCCCTATTCTTCTTAAGGTACAGTTTCTCTTGAAAAAGAATTTTAGTCCAGCATTGTTTTATCTATTAATATTATATTATTATGCTCATTAAGTTTCGTTCTGCTTTTTGTAGTTGTTGAAGTGTATTAATCACCTTTCGACAGACCCACATTGCTTAGAACATCTTCAGCGAGCGGATGCAATCAAATATCTGATTCCCAACCTTGATCTGAAGGAGGGTCTTCTTGTCTCTCAAATACATCATGAGGTAATTTGAGGATATAATCACGATTTTGGTGGATGTGGTATTTCATTGCTACTGTGAAAACCAATTGTGAATCGAACTGGTTGCTTTTATGTGCTAGGATATAGACACTAAATTTGGTGACACTAAGCATCAGCTGTTGCCTCCATAATTTTTAACATGATTTTTTTGTTACTTTCAATAAATACATAAATCCGTGCTAGATGCCTAACTACAGACCTGCCTTCTGAGTTTGGTTTTGATTGTTAGATTGTCTGCCTATGGTTGATTATTGTTTGGGTTCTGCATTTACCTTGCTATGCACATCAAATGGTTATTTATCAGTGCACGTCCCTGGGAAATACACATAGTAATCATTTCCAAAACTTTCTGCTGATTCTTCTTGACATAGGTATAGGTAAGTTATTATTTTTTATGGTGAATGATATTTATGATATTAGGTTTTATTTAGTTATGTTCATTTGCTCTGCTTGGGAAATATACATCTGTCTCCTTCTGGATAGCTTTCCTTGCAACACAAATTTGATAATCTTTTGATCCTAAAATATAACAGCTCTCTTCATGGCCACTTTTCTATTCTGTGATGTCAGTTGATAGTGATTTGCAAGTGTTTGCTTGTGCAGCGCTTTACTATTTCTTGATTATCTTTTGCTGAAGGTTCTTCATGCACTGTTCAACCTGTGCAAGATTAATAAAAGAAGACAGGAGCAAGCAGCAGAAAATGGAATTATTCCACACTTGATGCATTTTGTTATGTCCGGTTCTCCCTTGAAACAATATGCATTGCCTCTTCTATGTGATATGGCTCATGCATCACGTAATTCAAGAGAGCAATTGCGTGCTCATGGTGGGTTGGATGTGTACTTGAGCCTACTTGAAGATGAGCTCTGGTCTGTCATATCATTAGATTCCATTGCCGTTTGTTTAGCACATGACAATGATAGCAGGAAAGTAGAACAAGCTTTGCTAAAAAAGGATGCGATACAAAAAATGGTGAAATTCTTCCAATGCTGTCCAGAGCAGCATTTCCTTCACATACTGGAGCCATTTTTGAAAATTATCACGTATGTCATTTTACAAATCATTGTTTTGTTCTGCTTTTAAATATGTTGAGTGTCTTCTTCTAGCTAATGAATTTTGCGTTTTGCCATTATGGCCCCTTGTCAATAAAATTACTAACAAACGGGTGGAGACAAACACTCTATCAATAACTCCCTAACATGCCTCCATTATGAAGAATGGATATT
The DNA here is from genome assembly GCA_037355625.1 of Petunia x hybrida. Classification (NCBI taxonomy): domain Eukaryota; kingdom Viridiplantae; phylum Streptophyta; class Magnoliopsida; order Solanales; family Solanaceae; genus Petunia; species Petunia x hybrida. The sequence goes on from JBBBVM010000041.1 coordinate 27,761,668, forward strand.
TCATAATCTCTGATATGATGATGGAAGTTACCATTGTTTAATCCTCTACTTAATTCGATTACCTTTTGAACAGGGAAGTGTTTTACTCTGTCCCTTACAGTTTGAAAGTCTGCCTTCCTTTTTGATGAAGGAATGTCTGCCTTCCTTTTCTGGTCCATTTTAGTCTACGTACCTGGAGGAGAATTTTCAATCATAATATTAAGACAGGACCCACATGTACCTGTCCGTTTAACCTCTTTTCCTATTTTATTCAACAAGTAAATGGGGGACACACATGTTAGTTTTATTAAGCGCTAAACAATTCAGAATTTCAATATTCTCAATGCTGTGAAAAGTCTGACCAATACATTATACTTGAACCATAGGGAGGAGAATTTAGTTTTGAAGATATTTGTGTGATCACGATTTTCTAATTGGTACTTTATGCAGGAAATCGTCCCGAATAAATACTACTCTCGCTACCAATGGATTAACACCGCTGCTTATCTCTAGGCTTGATCACCAAGATGCCATAGCTCGTCTGAACTTGCTTAAGCTGATAAAGGTTATTGTTCTTGATTACTTTCTCTTTTTCCTTCGAAGTGTTCTTTATCTTGGTAGTATGGTATTTGCGAGCTTCTTAAATTAGCTTAGTGGGTTTGAATTGTTTGGACTGTTGATGGGTTAGATATGGCTTGTTGGACTTACTGGCAAATTCTGCTGTCTCTTGCCATGAAGTTCTCTTTCATACGCAGAGTGCTTATGATAGTCACAAGTGAGATACAGGATCCACCTGATGAACACTCCACTTTCTTCTCTTGCTTCCCCTCTGTGAATATGCAACCTCTGCTGACAGACCATGTTGGCCTTTTAAGTTGTTTATTTTCAAAGTTAATATGAATGTAAACTTCTCAGAGCAATCGCCCGCTCATGCACTTTGATGTTGGTCATTCGCAACTGAGCTCAAAAGCTAATTTGAGATACTTGTTTACTGTCCCCGCGTAAATTTGTATGAAATAGTAAAGCAATGGCTAAATTGCTGATATTGGTTAATTTCCAGGCTGTGTATGAGCACCATCCGCGACCAAAGCAACTGATTCTGGAGAATGATCTACCCCAGAAGCTTCAGAATTTGATTGAAGAGCGCAGAGATGGACAGAGTTCTGGTGGCCAAGTTTTGGTGAAACAGATGGCAACATCTCTTCTCAAGGCACTCCATATAAACACAGTCTTGTAAATACAGATGCCTAAGATCTTTCTCAAGCTGTATATTTAGTTGGCTTCAGGTCTGTAATTAGTCTCTCTCCCCCCTTTTTTTGTGCTTTCAACATTCATCTCTTTCTGGGTGTTCTTTTTTAAAAGCCCACATCCTGATTTGCAAATGTAATTATGTTAATCTTCGTGAGCTATCCTTGAGAGTGGAAAGTGGGTTATTTAGGTTAGGGTTGTGATATCGAGGTTGAGGGTCGTGAGTTACCTTAGATTGTTTTCTTATGAGTTATATGCGTTCAGTTAGGTGGATTCGTGTCATTATGTAAAATCTCTCTTTTATTATTAGAAACGTATGCACGAGTTGCTCTTTTTTGCTGTGCATGTGGAGTCAATTATATGCATTCTAATTTTGTAAGTGGATTGGATGAACTTATCACCAGCCAAGGGGTTGTAAATTGTTGTAGATTTTTGGGGGAAGTGCCAAAGCAACAATCTTTTAGAAAACACTAGTTGCGCGCCGAGTATTGAAATAAACAGTGTTGTAAATTAATATTAAACAAAGTTGAGTAAAATAAGTTTATATGCATAAATGAATGACGTAAAAGTTTCCGTGGATGACCAATGTGGATCAGCATGTGAAAGCTTTGTTGATGTCAAAAATGTCATTTATAGTCTAAAAAGATGAAATAGTTAAATATGAATTTATTATCTAATTAATCTAACATAAATGATTGACATACACCAGTAGAATGGAATATTGCATTGATATTTTTTTATTTTAATTGAATATTGTGCTAGCACAAGGTTTTTTTATATCAAGAAAAACATTAAATTTCGGGGTTTTTAACACAAATATATAAATTTTCATCCTTAATTACAAAAAAATAGCAATATTTCTCTAATTATAATGTATAGTATTATTTTTCTAACACATTTAACAATAATCTAACATATTTCACTTTCACTTCCCATTTTTTCCAAATTTAAAATTCTCTCTTTCTCCCATCACCCCACCCCCACCACCCCAACGCCATAACCCCACCCCAACGCCATCACTACCACCCCACCACCATTACCCCCACCACCCAGCGCCATCACCTCCACCCCTACTTGAGTAGGGAGGAAACTTAAAAATCATTATATAGCACACCAGCGGGTTTGTTCAGATCTGGTTTTCCGCGGTCGCCATCTGCAACGGCGGAGTGGAAAAGATATTTGTCTGTTGTAGCCACAGTAACTTTCTGCTCTACTGCAATTGGAGTATGCCTAAATTGTTCATCTTCAACGGAATCTAAGAAGCTCACTGGAATAGATAGTGAAGCACTCCATGATGTAAAGCGTGGATGTTGATATCCACCATTTTCATCAGATTGTGGATTTGAGGACAATAACATTGGCAAATCATCCTTTTCAAAAGTGCCCATCTCTATGATAGATAAACATGTAAGAAAGATTGAATAATGTTCAAATAAAAATACTCTTGCACGCTTAACAAGTACAAAAGGTGCACAACGACTTCAAAAGCATTTGTCTAGCAGAATTACTAACTACAGTACACCTTCACGCTGAAGATATATTGTTTGCAAACATTAGTCTAGTTTTTAAGGTAAACTGGATTATTTATATTTTACAAAAATACCGTATTTTTTAACTATTTTTATTTAGATACAGTTTGAAATAGTATAGATACAACGAGATAAACTATGATACAGTCTGAGACAGATTTGAGCAGTCTGAAATTGTGTTGAAACAGTATGATACAGTCTGAAATGATGTTGAAACAATCTGAAACGGTGCAGAACAGTTTGATACAGTGCCGAACACAACCTAAAACGGTGCAGAAACAGTGCAAATACAGTGAGATACGAAAAGATACAACGAGATACGGTGTGGTTGGTAGTTGAGAAACACCGAGATACGGTGAGATACGAGATACAATGAGCATGAGATGAGGAAAAGTGAAATTGGAGGAAATGAGAGGAGGAAAAGTGAAATAGGGGGAAATGGGAGGAGCAAAAGTGATAGTAGGGGGAATAGGAGGGAGAATGTAAAGGTTTTGTATGTTATGAGAAAATATTGCTATGTTTTTGCTATATTTGTAATTAACTTGTGTTTTCCTCTATATAGGGTTATTTTGCTTAAATGTTGCTATATTTAGTAATTAAGTTCTAAAAATTGTACTTTTGTGTAAAAATTCCTTAAATTTATTATTTAGATTGCGACACCGACAACAGTAATTTTTTTTTTTTGACAAATTCGAAATAAAAAATTCATTTTAGTTAATAATTCATTTCATTGTAAAAGAAGATCAGTAAATTTTATGACTTTAATTTGCTTATCAGTTATTGGAGTTGATTTTGATTGTTTTTCCTTTGTCCTCAAGTATTCATTATTATTGTTTGTTATTTCCATGAAAAAGGAAAAGACTTTCGCAAACCAGTGAAGTTTCTGTATATGAAGTTGTAGCGGCTTCACGATGGGAATATATCGGCGTACTAAATTATTTGTAGTAAAACGCAAAGTGTTTAGCCATCATTTTTGTTTAACTATATAAGATCATAATTGATATCTTGTATATTCGTAATATTGATTCATAAAGCATTTGGAAGAAGTAATAAATGAATTCATTTTCAACATTACTGGAGATCTGGACATGTTCTAGCGTCACTAATTATATTTGGCTTTCAACATTTTCCAATCTAAAAATTGTAATGTGATGTATCAATTGTAAGTTAAATCAAAGAAAGGAATTTAGCGCCAAACCTTGAACTCGAACCTGTGTTGAAATGCAACGAACTTACCAAGAAGATAACTTCTTCATTACAACTCCAAATCCACATTTGAATATTTTTAGACAGATATTTGGTTTAAACCAATAGGTAAAAGGAAAAATTAGAAGAATTGGAAGGAACAAAAAGAATTGGCACCAAGTTAGGGTGGCTAATTGTATATCTCACGGCGAAGAGATCTGCTGAAAGGGTCAACTAATGCCACCAAAAAGTGTATTATTGGCTGCAAACTTTTAAAGATAAAGAAAAATTTAACCATTTACATTCTTTTCGTAGAAACATCGTAGCGAGAATATTTGGGGAATGAAAAGTAAGATGGTCTATTTTACAAGACATGCATTTTTATGATATTGACCATCAAAGAGATATCGTAGCATGATATCGTACATGCTACGATGGCGATTCACAGTTACATGTTTGTTGAATAAACAGAAATTTATACAAAAGCTAGTTACTTCTAGAATAAGTACACCTATTCCGAAATGTCACAACAAATTAGATTAGTTTTCTTGTTATTTAATTTATAGTTGTAATGTATAATAATATTTTTATTTGTAGGGTACTTAGGTGATTAATATGTGTATTTACGTCTTTTAACTTTCTCAATTTTGGAGTTCAACTTTTACAATAATGGTTTCATGACACACGTGTTTGTTGTGTAATGTAGGATGCGGTTTAATATAATAATATCAACATTGTTAAAACGAAGCTTTGAGTAAATATTTTTTAACCTGTTAAAGTGGATGAGGTTAGATATATTAAGAGATTCTTATTTGGCAGGGCAATAGTGAAAAAGATAATTCACTTGGTCAAGTGGAGTACTTTAACAAATCCCAAGAGAAGGTATTAGAAGCTCGAGGCATCAGAAGTCCAGCTTAATGATGAATCAGATATGGAGATTCTCTTCACAATAACAATCACTTTGGAAGGAAATCACCAATGAAAAGTTACAAGTACAAGTCAACATATTTACTTCTGTTTTATTTTTGGTGTAAATGGAGCTTTATAAACGATGTTAAAGCTATGATGGAACCTATTGAATCCCTTTAATGAAAAACAAAGGATATTGTGTTGGTAGATTGTAAATACTTTTGACATGCTACATAAATAAAACACTTACCATTTCTCCCGTTTTTATTTCTTTGAGAAAGGAGCAAATATTAGTTAAGGGAGGCAACAGAAAAATTACAAATTTCATTACAGTATTAAATTATCATCTCAGGTTCTTATTGCGCACAAAATCAAAAGCAAAAAGAAGATCCCACTAAATATAATTTGCCTGAACAAAAATGGGAAAGATGATAATAAAATAATTACAACCTCATCCAAGATGAGAAGGAAAAATGGAAGCAATCTCTCCTCAGCCAGAATCTATACCTGTACTACCGTAGATATCCCTCTTTACTGTTTCTCTATACCCTCTTCTTACCCCTCATTAAGCAAAGCAAAACGATAAATTTAATAAAATAAAAAAACCTAGAGAACATTAACCTCTAAGAAAATGGAAGAACTACTACAAATTTGAGGGAAGAAAGGAAGACGCCACAAAGTTCTCCCTTATTCCCAATATGCTATGGTGCCTGGAGCTGTCTTGCAAAGATCTTCAATCCGAATGCACATCTACTCTCTCTTAGACTATGAAGTATGAACCGCACCATTGCAATCGTATCGTGACATCAGTAATGCTGATGAAATGCATGTGCAAAATATCCAAATAAGAAGAGCTACAAGCATGGACGGATTCGCAGGACGTGATACATGATGTTCCTCCTATTTAAATTAATTGGCAGCTGTTAGAAATGCCATAGAAGCTTTTCCATTTTCCTCGAGGAAATTTTCTAGCACAGGCTGCAGAGGAAAAAGCTCTGTTAATTTGGCATATAAAGGAGGGTATGGGTTATAAGAAGTGAAAGCATGCACATAAATTAAGGAAATTCCAAGCTGAAGTTCTTGAAAAATCTTGAACAGTCTGAGCATAAGAAAAGCTCGGTAGGTTAGTTTAGTTTTTCACTGGGTGCAAGCTGAATCCTTGTTCAGCTCACAGGTATTAGTGAAATTGTGCCATAATACAAGAAGCAGTGTTGGAATACGACTAACAGACCAAACAATCACAAAATCCCCAGCATCTTCTAGCTCTCAATTGATGTGGCAACTCTCAACCTTAAGCTAATCCTCTGGCCTCGGAATTTTCAGAATAAATGTTTACATCTATCTCTCATGCATTAACTCTGAGGTTTAGCACAAAGAGCACCAAATAACCCTTCGTTTTGCCCAATATATCTGAATTTGAATTCTCCTAGGTCCTACTCTTGCGAAAGAAACAATGCACATGAGTGTAAGTTTATACTGTAGTTTTCTTTTCTCCAATAAGGTCTATACTGTAGTTTTTTTTTCCTAAGCCTAATATAAAGAATATACAGAAAATAGAAGCACAACCAGCCATCAGGTTAAAAGCAGGGATGCTCTCCTGGAATGTAATCCAGATTGCAAAAAGAACAAAACTTCAGCATTTCAGAGATAGGATTATGAGCCCTGGAGCACCCAGCCTAAGATATCTACTGAAATCTGGTTGCGGCATAATACTTGATCAGGTTAATTTTATTAGCTTTATCAGGAACCTTTTAGGTATTACAGCAGTAACTTATGCTTACTCAGAAGATGTGCCTTTTCTCTTCAAAGAAATTCCCTTAGGCATTAATGTTGGTTGTAAGCAGATTAGAAATGTCTTTAGGGTCATTGCACTCTTATTGTGTCAACCTGTAACTTAGGATCTCAAACTTCCCTTTATATTCAATTGTGCGTTCTTTAGGTGTTATTTCACGTCAAAGCAAGCATCTGGATTTTTCTGATTGAATACACACTTTATGTAATCCATTAATAGACATTGATTAGCAGCTTAGTCAGTGATAAGCCTTGCATCATTCAACTGCTTCTTCAAGCAAATGACTGATGGCAATATGTCACACATTCATTTAGGAAATCTAGTCAAGTCCAAGGGTCTATTCTTGTGTGTCGTACGGTCAGCCAAGGTTTACTCTGTGTAACCACCATCATCTGAGAAATTGAAAGTAAATGGTAGATTAAAGTAACTTATACATCACTTGTCCCTTGATGCTCGAGAATCAGTACCTCATTGTATGCTTTTGAAAGGAAGAATGGTTCTTCTTCACGCACCCCACCATTGTCTACAAGAATTCTCTCCAAATCCTGCCAGTGAAAGAAGAATAATGGCAATAAAGAATATCACATGGAGAAAGTCGGTAAACAGGGAGAGGGCACAAAATTATGAGTGATGTAACAAGACATGTCAAGGGTTGGCTCAAAAAACACTCAGAATGTCATTGTGAAAGGCCAATAGAACTACTCTAGTGTCAATGAAAAGTCATATGCAGAAAGTCAGTAAACAGGGAGAGCACAAAATTATGATGTATCAAGATATGTTGAGGACTTGAAGGTTGGTGCAACACCACTCAGGAAATTATCCAGGAATTATTAGAAAACTGATTAGGTGTGCTATTATTTATTCACTGGGGACTCGCTTAAGCATCGCATTTGCTAAGGGCGAAGCAAATCATAAGAATTACAGAAAACCTTGCTCATGCAAAATAGAATGCCAAAGAAGGCTATCCCAACCAAAAATCTTGAACTATTAAGACCCCGAGGCAAACAACACAGTTTAAGAAAACAACAAAGTTTCAAATGCATATGCTATTTGCAGTTTCAAACGAAGGATTCTACATCAGCTTACCTTTCCTTTCAAGATTTCATACTTGAGCAGCTCCTCTACAATCTTCTCGAGCACTTGTCGATTTGTTTGGAGCATTTGCTTTGCTTTATCATAAGCCATATAGTACATCTGGACCAAAAATCAAGGCAGAATAGCTTTAAATTAAGGGAATCACTGCTCTATGATTATACTAGCAACTTCAATTTTAAGTAACTCTAGCATTAGGTGCTCTCTGAATTTCAGTAATATATACGGCACACTCCTTCCCAAGAACATCAGTTTTCAAAATTTCAATTATCTAAAGGTGCCAGCAAGGCTTTGTCTATGCTGCAACCAGAAAAAATCTCTATTCATGCAAAATGAAGTCATATGCTTTCAGGTCATCCTACGATCTTCTCATTCAACTGGAAAAGAAATGGCACAGGATAGATGGGCGTGAGAGTGAATGAAGAAAGGGTTTAACAGAAGATCCTACGGCCTTGTAAACAAATAAAAAGAAATGCAAGCAAGTCTGAAACAACTAATTAGAACAACTACTATGTTAGATTAGATGAACTTGAAGATTCTCCAATCTCGTCTCATATCTGTCACATGGTTGTAGAACTTTTGCAACAAATAAATCACAATTCTTGCTTTGCAATTGCCTTTAATGTTCGGGAGAATAAAATGTCATGGCAATTTTTTTTTCTTTTGTAATCGAGAAATCTTGAGGGCTAATGGTGCACGGTTTGCAACTAGGCGGATAATAGGTCCACTTTTCTACCTCTCTCCACTTAAATACTAAGCTTTTATTTATCAGGGTTCTAACTTGTGACGTGTGCCTAAGCTACGGATCACAAAATGAGCTCTGACCACAATATCATGGCCACAATATCCCGAACTATTAGGCGGACTTTGGAGATAGAGTGAAGAATTGGTGGACAAGCTATGTGGTGTTAGGGATACCCTCTTTCCGTTTAGCAAAGAAATTGAAGTTGTTAAAGAGAGACATAATCCAGTGGAACAAGAAGGTATTCAGAAGGGTTGAGGTAAAGATGAGGGAATTAATGAATGAGTTAGGGGATATAGAGAGTAGGGAAAGGGTGAGGGAGCTAGAGGAAGGGGATAAAGTGAGAAAAGAAGAGGTGAAGAGGGAGTTTGCTGCTTTGGCCATCACACAGGAGACTAACTGGAGACAAATTGAGGGATTGTGGTTAACAAAAGGTGACTCAAATAGTAAGTTCTTCACCTGGTTGCGATAGCAAACCGAAGAAGGAACTTTATAGAATCTTTGGAAGTGAATGGGGAGAGGATTGAGGAAGAGGAAGAGGTCAGAGCGGCAATTGTGGGGTTTTATGAGCATTTATACAGTGAGGAGGCGAGTTGGAGGCCAAAATTAGAGGGGGTAGCTTCTAATCAAATAGGGGAGGATAAGAGGGAGTGGTCGGAGAGGGCTATAGGGGAGGAGGAGGTGAGGGAGTCGGTTGAGAGTTGTGGGCTATAGGGGAGGAAGTGAGGGAGGCGGCTGAGAGTTGTGCCGGTGACAAAGCCCCAGGACCCAATGGCTTCTCACTGGCTTTCTTTCAGCAGAGTTGGAGCAGCGTGAAGGGGGACTTGATGGAGAAAATTTAGTGCACTAGTTTAGTGCATTCCATGATTCCGGAGAGTCCGAGAAAAGCCTCAATGCATCTTTTATAGCTATGGTGCCAAAAAAGGAGGGAGCAACTAGCATCAAGGATTGTAGACCCAGTAGTCCAGTGGGTAGTATCTATAAGATAATATCTAAGGTGCTATCCAGTAGACTAAAGAGGGTCCTGGAAGAGACGGATTTTCTTCCTCAAAAAATAGTTTTATGTCTAATAGCTTTTTGGTGCACAAAATTCCAATATGTATAGATAATTGGGCGTCTTTAGTAGAGAATCATATTTTGAGGTAGATCCTTTACCTTTTGGTATACATTTTATATACAGAAGCTTTTCTCAATATCAATAAATTGTTCACCTTATCCCCCAAAAAAAAAAAAATCCGAACTTTTGTCCTTAATCCTTATATGAGGTTTCTTTGCCATTATCCCAGTCACATCTCATATGTCTTATCAAGGATATTAAGAAACTGTTCGGAGCACCTTTTCGAACTGACATGTAATAAGCCAAAGCAATACTAGGGCTACTATATGCAGTCTGCTGAAGTCAAGCCAGATGGTAGGAACTACAATAATTTGCCAATATGACGGTACTTCAACCACGTGAGTCTGGAAATTTGGGCTTATTACAAAGATTAAGTACCATTTCTGTCCCACAGTTCCATTGAAGCAAGAGTAAATTCTTCTTAGAATTCTTTTTTTTTTTTAAAAAACCAAGAAAAAATGTTTCATATCATCCACCTAAACAACCAGGGAGAATTACTGAATGAGAAACTTTATACCTTTTCCACTTTTGCAGCCATCTCATATTCAAAATGGTTTCCCATACTCAAAGCCGTGTCCTATTCAAAGCAGCAGCAATGGAAAATAAGACAATAAGACAAAAACAAACAAATTAGTCATGCACCAAGACATGCAGCAGCAATCAGTTACCCCACGTTTGACAAATAAGATAACATGCACACATCTTTATAATAACTTAGTATGAGAACAACATTTGGCTTCCCATCATTTGCAAATATTGTAGGCAAGTTATTTTCATGGCTGAGATGTGGTTCACTCATGAGCACGAGATAAGATATTGGTTCCAACCTTAACAACTATTTTCAGCCAACGCCAGTTTGGCAAACAAATTGATGTGGTTTGCACACTAGCTGTGAGGTGAATTTGATGAAAATAGCTAGAGACGAATTGTAACATTCATAAATTATTTATGTCTTAGGAAAGAGAAATGGCTCATCAAAAGTACAACATATATTTGAAGGGGATAGAAGAAAGTGAGGTCAGGCATTAGATTGGGAAAATAAAGTAAGTACCGAATTGCCATGATGGTAAATTGTGAGGTCAGGCATTAGATTGGGAATAAAGTAAGTACCGAATTGCCATGATGGTAAATTGTGGGACTATCGTCGGGGCCCCAACCATACTGAATTACCATCCTTGTAGCTATCTGTTACGATGTACTATAAATTATTAGGTCCCAGTAAACACAGCAAAGTAGATGAGAGAATATTAGTTCAAAAGGGCAAAAGAGTTTTGTATACCTCTTGTGCCTGCTTCAGCTCGGATGAAGAAAGAATGTTTTCTTCCCCAAATGGAAGCAATAGCTGGGCTGCAACATAAGAACCAAAGCAAAAAACAAGTCTCTTTTCAAGATATGATCTTGATTCAACATTCCCACTGACAGAACCTTCATTTTTTGCCTTGGTGATCTTCGTACACCCAATTCCCTGAATCAGCAGGACCAAACTTAGTAAAGTCCACATCTTCCAGAACAGATCAAGCACACAATGCAATGAGGCAATCGTACATGGATTCAGGTAGGAATGTCTGTGGTATGCACATCTATGTGTCAATATGAGAAATCACGAAAAAGCATAGGGCAAAAGTACACAAGGAGAACATGCTTGTGGACATGGAAATCTATATGGAAATTAAAAATTCCATATAAAGTAGCTTGTTTTGTGGGTTAGTTGTTAAAGAAGCATGCCTAATAGAAGAAAAGTTGACGAAGGGAGGTATCCAGATATGCTGAAGATGTCATCTTTGTGGCAAGGAAGCTGAATTGAATAGTCATCTGTTCTTGCACTGCGAGGAGACCACTCACGTCTGGAGTTTTTTTTTGAATAGCTTAGGAGTTAGATGGACAATGCCGAAGAAGACCCTGGACTTGTTAAAATGCTGGGACAAAAGGGAAGCAACTTCTCAGGAGAAAAACCGATGGAAAATGACACCGGCATGTATTTGGTAGGCTGTTTGGAGGGAAAGTAATCTGAGATGCTTTGAAAGGGTAGGCTAGTCCTGTGCAGAAAATCAAGATGGATTCGTTGTTGCTCTATATTTTTGGTGCATAATTACATTGGTAGTAACTAATTTGGTCATATCATTACAAAATCGTCAACTATGCATGCTTCGCCTAAAAATAAGTACTTAAAACAAATTTAACAATAGGAACACCAAAATATCACCCATTTCCATTGATAATATTTTTAATAAACACCATAGTCTCTTGTCCGTAACATCATATGCACACGAAAACAAACACCATATTCAGGATGTCGGCGCATTATTTGGAAGTGGAGTTCTTGGCCTTGAACTATATGACGATCATTAACACCGTAACCAAGCTCGCTGAAGCGATTTGCAACTCGGTGTCACACGAAGTGCCATGAAGAGCCTAACGTCACCACTGTAGATAACAAATTGCGTCGTATAGTCGGGTAAAAGATTTGCTATATTCCATGGAAAAAGCTAAAATCAAAGATTACAACGTTTAATGTGTTAAAAATCAAATAACTAAGGTAAACAAATCCAAATATTAAAGAACGTAGTACGAAACTTACTAGGTCATCATTTATACACGAATATCCGTTTACAACTAGAGTGAAGCATGTACGGTTCCTTGTTCAGATGTACCATCCATTTGGCCACACATAGTTGTTACTTGCGTCTGGCATGTTTTGGAGAAAGGGAGAAGATCAAGGTAGATAAATTAACTTGTTGATGGGTGTTGTAATAATTAGGAAATGATGGCCCTATTTATACTCCAATGGGATAGTCTTTACTTAGGTCAGTGAACCCTTTAAATGTATAAAAAAAAGTCATCATATGGAGGAAGAATATTCTACACAATGTCATGTAAGAAGTCATCAATATTGAGAAAGAATATTCTGCACAATATCATGTAATAACTGACATGGAAGAAGAATATATTCTTCACCATGTACCTCTAATGCATTTATCAGAGACGTTATTGATCAGAGGACCGTCTTCTGTTATAAGTGTAGCATATGATCAAGTATAACATATGATCAAGGACACTTTTGTAGAAGTGCCTTGATGTAACAATGCATTCATGCATGCCCAACAAATTGTAGAATTGCCTTGTCTTGGGATTGTACCAATATTGTACTAAATGAAGAAGGACTAAAAAAAAAAAAAAAAGATATTATTGGAAAGAAATAATAATCTCTCAATTTTTCCCACCAAAAATGAAAATTTATCTCAGTTTTTTCCTCCAACTAAGTTTAGTCTTAAATTCCCTAACAATTTTCCTCCAAAGTTGATCAAATAGGTAATCTTAAAAACTGGCAAAAAAATTGGGGGAGAAATGTGGCATCCGGGTCTCGAACACATAATCCACAGGCCAAATAGAGCCTTAAGAGTACAAGGTGAGAATACTGAGCCATCCCAATCATTCGTTTATTCTCTAACACGTAAAATAAATGTATGTCTTTAAATAACGAAATAATTGATTTACCAATTTTATGATCAATACTGATTTATAGTGTTTGAATTTAAGGTAATTTGAGGATGGTCATACCATTACAACATAGGTACATTGATAGTTACTAAATGTAACTATGTTATAATGATATGACATAGTTATCAGTGGATCATCTTCTACTATAAGTATAATATATGATTAAGGATACTTTTTCAAATTGGTGATCAATGACCAATTTATATTGTTTGTGTTAAAGAAAATTTGATTTTGGTCATATAATTATAGCATAGTTTACTACCGATGCATTTCTTAGAGACGGTAGTGATTAGTGGATCGTCTTCTGTCATTACTGTAACATATGATCAAGTGTAATATATGATCTACACATATTTAAAATTTTATGATCAATAACCAATTTATATTGTTTTTTTAGAGGTACATAGTGAAGAAGATATTCTTCTTCTATGTCAGTTATTACATGACATTGTGCAGAATATTCTTCCTCCATATGATGACTTCTTTTTATACATTTAAAGGGTTCATTGACCTAAGTAAAGACTATCCCATCGGAGTATAAATAGGGTCATCGTTTCCTAATTATTTCAACACCCATCAACAAGTTAATTTATCTACCTTGATCTTCTCCCTTTCTCTAAAACATGCCAGATACAAAGTAACAACTATGTGTGGCCGAATGGATGGTACATCCGAACAAGGAACTGTACATGCTTCACTCTAAATGTAAACAGATATTCGTGTATAAATAATGACCTAGTAAGTTTCGTACTATGTTCTTTAATATTTGGATTTGTTTACCTTAGTTATTTGATTTTTAACAGATAAAACGTTGTAATCTTGATTTTAGCTTTTTCCATGGAACATAGCAAATCTTTTACCTGACTATACGACGCAAGTTGTTATCTACAGTGGTGACGTTAAGTTCTTCATGGAACTCCGTGTGACACCGAGTTGCAAATCACTTTAGCGAGGTTGGTTACGGTTTGTTAATTATCGTCATATAGTTCAAGGCCAAAAACTCCACTTTCAAATAATGCGCCGGCATCCTGAATATGGTGTTTGTTTTCGTGCGCATATGATGCCACGAACAAGAGACTATGGTGTTTATTAATGTATTTATTAAAAATATTATCAATGATAATGGGTGATATTTTATCGTATTAATTTTGGTGTTTCTATTGTTAAGTTTGTTATAAGTACTTATTTTTAGGCGACATCCTTAATATGGTGTTTAATAATGTATTTATTAAAAATATTATCAATGGAAATGAGTGATATTTTGCCGTCGTATTAATTTTGGTGTTCCTATTGTTAAATTTGTTATAAGTACTTATGTTTAGGCTAAGCATGAATAGTTGACGATTTTGTAATGATATAATGATATGACCAATTTAGTTACTACCAATGTAATTATGTTATAATGATATGACCATCTTCAAAGAAAAAAGAACATGCGAGTTTTGGCAATACTCACTTAACCTAATGAAAAACAGGAAGAATAGAAGGATTGTAACTTGAGAAGGTGTAGAAGTATGATGCAGTTAGATGCCAACCTCCAAGAGGGGGTTTCAGTATGAAGTATGCTCTATTGTCACAAGGGAAAAAGGAATACATAAACGTTAGGTTCACAATTTATAGTTTTTTTTGGTTAATTAATTTACCAAAACTCACACTCTCTATTCATCCTAAATAGTAAATTAATTATTGAAACTCACATGTATGGAACCATAAGACTGCATATGATTCCAAGAGCAAAAACATAATCATCAATTCATCTTATACACCTTAAAGAAAAGCACAACAGAACAACATACTCAACCAACTAAAACCCAAAGGCAGAGGCTCAAGGATGTGTGCTTCTTGATACAAAGGCCAAATTAAAAATTAAAAAAATAATAGTAAAAAATAATAAAAACAAAAAATAGGAAGAAATATGACCAGAAGAGTAGAAAATTTATATTCCATTTTCCTTCTAAATTTTGGAGGCGAAGTTTAGAGAATAAGATGCTCTAGAAGTATACCGCCGCTAATGATATGGCCATATGGGTAATGTGTAGTGAACATGCTCCAATAAGAAAATAGCAGTTACTCCCTCCTTTTCACTTTATATGGCGGTGTTTGACTATGCACAGAGATTAAGGGAAATGGAAGATTTTTGGAACTTGTGATCTGAAACACATCATAATATTTCTATGGCTATAAAGATCTCATTAGAGTTGAAATGGGAAGTTTAAAGTTAAATTTAGACAAAAGTGTCATTCTTTTTTTAACAGACTAAAAAGGAAGAATTGTCACATAAAATGGAACAAAAGAGATATTCAAATTGTGCGAACTATCGTGGCATTAAACTCATGAGTCATGCAATGAAACTCTGGGAAAGAGTGATAGAATGTTGACTTAGGAATACGACAAGAGTGACCGAGAACCAGTTGTATTTATGCGCAATAGATCTACAACGGAGACTATATTCTTGTTAAGAAGATTAATGAAATTTTATCGTGAAAGTATTCATTGACCTAAAGAAGGCATGTGCTAGAGTGCCATGAAAGGTCCTTTGGTGGGAATGAAGAAGAAACTAATTCACATTAAATATATAAATGCCATAGAGGACATGTATGAAGAAGTCCTCACTAGTATGAGCACAGTAATAGGAGATACAAAAGAGTTTCCAAAAATAGTGGGTCTTCAACAGCGATCGACATTGAGCCCCTACTTGATTGACCTAGCTATGGATGACCTCCTAGTATAATACAAGATGAAATCCCCTTTTAGTATGCTAATGCTACTTGTGACAATGTTGTATTAATCCACGAAACCAGCGAGTGGGTCAACTAAAAGCTTTAACTATGAGAAGCACTTTAGAGAGTAAGGGTTTTAGGATAAACAACTAATAATCTGGACTCATTGTTTAAGAGAATGGAATGATAGATGAAGATGCTATTCATAGAACTAAAATCTGATGGTTGAAATGGAGAAGTGCTACAGGGTGTTATGCGACAGAAGGATGTCTATCAAAATAAAAGGTAAGTACTAAAGGTAACAGTTATAGATTGGCAATGTTTTATGGCAGTGAATGCTGGGCCACTAAAGACCAACATATCTACTAGATGACTGTAGCAGAGATGTGGATATTACGATGGACGTGCAGTCATACAAGATTAGATAAGAATAGAAATTACCACATTCAAGGTGCACGTAGCACGTATTGACAATAAGATGAGAGAACATCGCTCAAGATGATTCGGTCATGTCCTACATCGACCTGCAGATGTACTGGTCTGTAAGTGTGACACTATGGTGAGTGAAGGTATTGGAAGGGATGATGTAGACCTAAGATACACATGGAAGGAAGCTGTCTCAAAGGACCTATAATACAGGTAATCCTCAAAGGACCTATAATATAGGTAATCAAGGCAGGCTTAGCTAAAGATAGGGCACAATGGAAGAAAAAGATCCGTAAGGGTAATATCTACTAACTGGAAATAGGTATAAGTCTGGTCGGTAAGTTGATTTCAGAGTCTATAGCTGAGCTTAAATAGAGAAACATGGTCAATGAGGATTCATATAGCGGTAACTTGTTTGGGATTGAGGCGTAGTTGTTTTTGTAATAAGAGCAAAGGACTTTTTTTTTATAAGGTAATAAATATGATATTGCAAAGTCACCGACTAGCTGAAACAAGTACAATACTAGGGCCAAAAAAACAACAACTTTCTGATGAATCCTGAAGGTCTCAACCATCTTCAAGCAATTAACAGATATTGCAGTAAATTAGTAGATGTGTGGATGACATTTTTCCAGTCACTAGAAATTGAGATAGCTAGCAAATTTCAGTTGGGTAAGTTAACAGGGTCCGCAATTAATCTATGACCCTGTCCAAAAGTAAATTTTATAGAACAAGCAGGCCATAACAACGGGAATAGAACTTGAAGAGCGTTAGTTTTTTTCCTTTAGAGAGTAATCAAGTGCTGATAGTTAACTTCCTTTTTGTGACACCTAGTGCGACTCTTACTCTGTAGAACTCATCAGTTTTTCTCATAGCTGTAATAACATCGGCTCGATAAGTTTTTCTTGCTTTCTCTATGAGGGAAAATATATATTGATATAACTCCAATAACACTTATAACAAGCTATATTTAAGGAAAATACCTCCCAAGACATAGGCTCAATCCACAGATTATCCACAATATCAAAGTTTGGTAGAAGAAGAGCAATTAAACTCCGACCTGCAGCCCAAACAGCATGTGGAAACTTTGTTTCCGTCGTCCACTACAGAAGAAGTAAATAAAAAGTCAATTTCATGCTGTATCTGACATGAGGAGACAATAAAGATGCTTTCAGTATAGGCAGTTTTAATTGACTACTACTCCTATTAGCTAAAGATAAATCAGCTATAGAACTTCTAGATCTGGTCAATCCTTTTGCCAGTAGTTCATGAAGATGCTGAACTACTAACATGAGACTGAAGAATTGCACTTGAAATCCCTGCCGCTTGAAATGCTTTTATTTTTGAGATACAGATTCTCGATGTAATTTTAATTGCTAATGAACTAATTCAAGAAAAATCAAATGGAAGTGCATTATGCCAGCTAGTTTAGGGAAAAGGGTATGCTGACATGAACAGAGTTCATTGATTGGGATCGGTTCCACTTAAAATGGAGAAGTTGGATTAATATTGCATATCTATCGCAAGATTCTCAATCCTAGTAAAATGTCTATTAGATTTCTTTGAGAGCCCTAGGGGTTTTAGTTATGATGATCCCCTATTACTTGCGCTCACCTTTGTGATGGAAGAAGACTGCTAAATATAGTAGCAGAAGGCTGATATCTGAAGGGGCTTTAAGCAAAATATGAACAGGCTAAGTCCCGCAAAGCTCACTTCCTATTCCAATATCATATCTTACTTTTCTTTTGATGCCGTTGAAAATGCAGATAAAGAGTATTTCTGGTACCAAGCAGTCTCAGGGCTGCTTAATCTAAAAGAATGTGACATCTAAGTGGGAAAATGAGTTTATCAACCGATTAAACAACTCAACACTTGCTTTTTCCTCATGGTGGTGCTGCCTCAAAGATGTTTGGCATGGATTTCAAGAGTAAGAGGACCTTTGGCAAAAAAAAAAAAAAAAAACTCAGTGCTATTATGATATAGGGAAAGGTTTCATTTTCTTACTTCATTTCCTAGCACATCAAGGAGGCTACGATCAGTCAAAAAAGTTTATTAGCTAAAAAGCTCCTATTACACATAAACCGAAAGGCCATGAACTAGAAGCCGTACAGGATGTCTAATCATTCAACAAATATGCAATATGGAAGGAAATGAAATGCTCACATCAAGAGGAGGATTTAGCAATTCAATTCCGTTGCTTATTTGACCATAAGGCTCCATTAGATCAACCACACTTTCTAGATCTCTTTCTGTCAATGTCAATCCAAGATGATTCACTAGGGTTCTGCTCAATTGCTTTACAGCTCTGGTCTTCCTTAACCAGTTCGGGACAAGGTTGCTGAAGGTCTGCAGAACAGCAAGCATATCCAGTTAGGAAATGGCTAGCTGAGAAGACATAGGTAAACGTTTTTCTTTTTGTATGCAGAAAATATCAGTCATGAAACTTAAACAATCGAGAGATGTTTTGGAGAATGTACATAACAGTAGATGAACAAAACGTATTAAAATTAGCCAATGGTAGCCGAACATGGTGAAACTGTAAATTTTTTGTCCACATAGAAACTTAACCAAGTTCAGCTTCCAAACCCCCTAAAAGAGCTGAATGTGTCAGTGTCTAGATTTCATCATATAAGATTGGTTTTTAAGAGATTTTGTTCTCATATAGTCCAGGGCTATGATGTATATCATCAATAGCATGATGGTGCCATGGATGTGCCCTTTGATCATGCTCTTAACATTCAGGATCTGGGTTGCGAGGACTTAGAAAGCCTCTTTGGCTTTATCGAGGTGCTGACCCGCAGTGGGCCAGGCCCATCTATTCCGATCGATGAATTCGATATTGATGATAGTGACAATCTTGTTCGGGGAAAAAAATCTCAATATCGTATTCGTCTAGAAGAAAAACAAAAATTGCTTAGCTTCTAGTGAAAAGCCAACCTTATGGTTGAAAATGCAAGTCTATTAGAAGAGCAACGAGATCCATGGTCATTTCATTCTATGTTTTTTTATTTATGTACTTGTGGATATAGAATCTTTTCTCATTAGCCTTCAATTATGAGCTTTCAGCTTGTAACAGAATGTCATGAGACTGATAGGCAACTAACGCCAATTGTGATGCAGTAGGCCTTTCATATCTTAGATAAAGTGAAAATGTTACTACCACAACAGTGGTAAACACTATAAGATTTTCATTCAAGATGTAATATGTATAAAAATGTGTGTGTGTGTATGTGTGTGTGTGTGTGCGCGCGTGTGCTGGAAAGGAGCTTGATTTACGTCTTGATACAGTGCAGTATTTTAACTAGAGTCAGCAGTAATTACCGCAAACCAGCTGCAGTAGGTCATAAGCTCGTCTATGTCCAGGAATTTGCTTCTGAAGGCACTACCTTCCAAGGCCACAGGAACAAGTTTCAGTTCACTTGGACGCAGAAGAGCTGTTTTCTCTGCAACCTGTTTCGCAAAGTAGCAGTTTTATAAATATCAGCAATAAATTTGACAAAGCAGCATTTGTTAACATATAACAATGGACAAGTTGAGAAAGCGGATGAAAGCAAAGCAGTATTAACATAAGATTCGTAAAGAATCATTGCATTCTGACGCTGTTATATGTAATAAAGGATCATGCAAAATTACCAACATATTATTAATTTTTTGCTGCCGACATACTATTTCACAAAATCTTAAATCATTTCTAATTCAAGTAATCAGGAATCCAAGTCAATCAGAAATTAACGCTTGAGAAGTCAAGCATCCCCATGCATGACCTAGGTTGATTCAATAGCCCAATATGATCAAGAAACTTCTCAAATTAGTAAGATGCTGTCTAAAAACGGCTTTCAGATTTCGAAGTAGCCTGAGCTTCTTTCAGTTCAATAAACTCGAAGAGCCTATATGATCCTGACAAATGAGAACTGATTAGCTCAAGAAGAGTTAGAATTTGCAGATGAGAGATCAAATTACCACACCTTTCTCCAATCTACAAAATCTATAAGCTCTTCATCCATAGTTTCTTTTGCAGCGATGCGGAGTATCTTTTCTCTTTCTGCTTGAGTAGGTCGCTGCAGACGGAATATCCTATCCATACGACCAGGACGCTGCAAGGCCTCATCGATTTGTTTGAGATTTCTAGTAGTAGCCATCAAGACCACCCCGTCCTGTTTCTCAAACCTGCAGCATAAGATGGTATGTGAGAACAAGAAGACACTAAATAGGAAGAAGAAATTATACCACTCAACTTTGATTATGCTTTACAGCATACAAGGAGATCATAATTTGTTTCTCCCAAGCAAAGATCATGATAAGTTTATTTCCTGCTGGTATGAACAAATTGCCTTTCCTTTTTTTTTTTTTTTTTGGATAAGGTAACAAATTGCCTTCCCATTAATCATAGTGACACCACTTACAGGCCTGCAACTTTTGCACACTTGTACAGGTTACCACCGAAGTACAGATCCTCTGAGAACCAATAGGGCCACGAATTTACTCATGTGGCTGCTGAATATCTTTGTAGAAGATGAGTTGGGTAACTCAACAATATTTATACGAGGCCATTTGCTTGATTAATGATTTACATCAACATAACGCTACTCTATTGCTGCAATATCTGAACTTGTTAAAAAGCATGAAA
Source organism: Petunia x hybrida (assembly GCA_037355625.1). NCBI lineage: Eukaryota > Viridiplantae > Streptophyta > Magnoliopsida > Solanales > Solanaceae > Petunia > Petunia x hybrida. Next base: position 27,782,532 of record JBBBVM010000041.1, read on the forward strand.
GCACTTACCCATCAAGTTCCACCAAAAGCTGATTGATGAAGGCTTCATGATCCTGCTTTTTAGTGTGGATAAACTTCCCTCTGACTCCAGCAAAGAGGTCAAAATCCTCCACAAATATGATTACAGGAGCCTGAACAGGATAATGATAGTAAGCAGATATCACTATGGAAAAAAACAGCTCTGAAAATGCACCAGATGAGTTTCCCATCATATTCCATTTTAGTCCTTCAGTATTATTGGTTAATCCTAAATTATTTGTGAAAGAGTAAGTCCCTCAAGTAAAAGCATAACACTAAGTCACAAAAACAAAGTTTTACCAGTAAACTTTTTAAAAATTTCTTGTTATCACTCTCGCGTAAAGTTAATTATGAGTTGCTGACCAAGAAAGCTATGTTTCACTGGTTTCTTTCCATGAAACATGCACACAAACTAACCCAATCAACTGTTATCAGTTCTTGCAAATAGAAATGTGTCTTAATCCAGTATCCATGCGTAATAAGCAAACAATTCCAGCAAGACCCTTTTATTTTTCCTTTTTACCTAAGAACGTAGAATAACAAGAAGAACATGAAGAGGGACACCATAATCAGGAATGTGAAATTGTAAAAGAGGTAAGAATAAAAGGAAACCAGACTGACCAGATCACGTGCTGTTTGAAACAGCTCTCTAACATTCGATGCACTTTGGCCAACCCACAAACCAGCCTCCAGCTGCTGGGCTTTAACTTCAACAAGAGGTACTTTAGCTTCTGCTGCAATTGCCAGTGCTAGGGATGTTTTTCCAGTTCCTCTCTCCCCCACAATGAGAACTCCCTGTCATGTCACACACATGAAATATAACTCAGTGCAAGCATAAGCATCATTTTTGATATAACGTATGTTGTGGATATGCACCCATACTCACCCACGCACACATATAACATGATGTACTTGTAATGTCAAGACATTCCTCCATGCAGTGTGGTGGTAACCTTTTACAGGAACCATCAGATCTTAATCATACGGTAGATGGGCCATATATTACACAGAATATTCAATTATGGTACCACTACCATTCTATCTGTTTTTTTTCCTTTTTGTATTGTTAAATATATTTAATAGAACTATCCAGCATCAAGAAAGTGCTTTGAAGCTGAGTTGTTTGGATCCTTAAAAATAACGTCGCCCCGTGTCAGGTTCTCCTAAAATGCGAGTCGTATCCCAGCGCCCAAATAATTAACTAATCAATTAAACATAAAAAGATTCATAATTACACTTCTTTTAATGAAGCAATCAAATTTTATTAATGGATAGGGAACAAACAAAAACACATGTATACAAGTAGTATACTAAAAAGTTGAAAAACTCACAAAAGAATATGGTTTTTTATAAACTCCAAACAATCATCTATACTTACAGGAATCTCATGGGTGCACCGAAAGGAAATAAGGATTGAGAGGCTGTGATTAAAGGAACCAGATGGAGTAAATCACAGCATGCAATGAATATTGAAACTATTGCTAGTTTTTCCTACAACAACAAGCCCAGTGTAATCCCACCAGTGGGGTATGGAATTGCTAGTTTTTCCTATGTCCTTTAAATTTTTCACAACTCAAATAGTGATCAATAAGACTTTTGGTTGGAACGAAAATGCAACAATTGACAAAGTCAAATAATGGTAGGAAGAAATTGGAAGGAGAGATAAATTCCACAATTGTACAAAATCCTTCTCTATACACTTAAAGGCTCTCCTCTTTCTCTCCATACGGTCGACATAAGTGCTAGTGGAGCAACATCTCATGCTCTCCATCTTCTCTTCCGTCTTCTAATGATTACACAACAATCATTATTTTATTTTATTTTTTGACAAGGAAAAATAATTTTTTTTTTTTTGATAAGGACACAGCAATCATTACTTCAAATGATTACATGGCAATCATTACTGTAATCCTTATCCATTTAACTTAATTAAACAGGAAACAAGTTAAGGTACGTTGTTGACTTACAACATAGGTTTTTTCTCAGGTAAATAATTTTATTAATGAAGGGTAATAACAATACCCGTATACAAAGAATATACAAAAAATAGAATCCTTTACAAAATGATATTAGACACTACAAACACTATCCAATCTTCTATACAGGAATCTTAATATCTTATGTGTACACCAAAAAAAGGATATAAAAGAAAAGGTTACTCTTCAAATAACTAAATTCCTTCTCTATTCCATCGAATGCTCCTCTATTTCTCTCTCCACAAATGATCCACATCAAAGCAAGAGGGGCAATCTCCCACGCCCTTTCTCTTCTTCTTCTTCGTTTTCCATACATCCAACTAAACATGACATCTTTGACCATACCTGGCATAACCCATTTAAGAGTGCATAACTTGTGAAAATAATTCTTGTGACTTGCTTGGGAATGATAATTGTGAGGGTGTTAGCAAGCTAATTTTCAAAAAGTTTATTGAAAGCTTGTCTAATGTTGGGAAGTCCTCCAAAGGTGAAGATTGTTCCTTAAAGAAGGAGGGAGGCACTAGTGATAGTAGTGGTAAATTAATATATGCTAGCTTTAGTGTCAATATCTTTACTTACTCTATTCCTAGTTTTGAGCATATATTTGAGGTGGACTATGCTAGAGCTTCCAATGAAAAAAGTGACAAATTGTCAATGGAGGCTTGGCATGAATTGCATGAACTTGAAAATGAAAATCTTCTTTTTGATAAGCCTACAAGATTGCTTGGATCATGTTTGAAGGATTGTCAAAGGAGGTTCCTTAGTTCATCTCATGTTGATTGTGTGATTTATAGTCAAGTGTTTGTTGTTTATAATGAGCAACTGTTCTTAGTGAATGCTTATGACAATTGGCTATACCATAAGAGTTTGCATTTTGAGTTGAACCATAGAGGTCTTGTTTCACTATTTTGGGTATGTCATGCTTGGAACACTTTTGACTTGATACTCATTCCGGTTGGTAGTTTCAAGGTACAAATTCGAGAACGAATTCCTTTAAAGAAGGATGGAATGATGCAATCCAGATTAGCACTTATGACATTGGAGGATTCATGCTCGACATCAAGAGCTTGGAGTGCTTTAAGAGGGCATGGTAAGCAAGACTCAAGTCAAAAAGATGGCTAAAAAGGCAAAATGGAAGGCTGCGGAATTCTGGATTTCTGAGTACGTGTCGTGATTGCGACGCCACAAAGCGCTTTCGCGCAGAAGGACTCCGTCAAAGTCCGCGATCGCGAGATACTCAGGCACGGTCGCAAGGAAATCTCAGGCTATATGACGCGATTGCGAGATCACATGTGCGTTCGCGATGAAGGGCGTCCCTGGACGCTTAATCACATTAGCATTAGGGGCTATTTAGTCCATTTATCATTGTATTTTAATTAGCTACTATAAATAGCCTAATTCTAGGGTTTAGTCATTAGATTTTTTATGATGAATGATTGAGAATACTCTAGTGAGAGCATATATAGGTTGCATCCATTTTCCTCTTCTTGAATCTCTCTTGGATTCTCTTGTTCGAGAGATCCATCGCTTGAGTTTAAGACTCTTCCCCCTTGCATTGTTAAACTTGTTTTGTTTGTTAATTAGTAGGTCTAAGCATTGATGACTTAGGTTGACTAGTTACATCTTTTACTTATTTCCTATCCTTTCTTTCTATCCCTATTTCTCTTATAATTTACTTGTGTTGTTAGTTTGTGTCTCTTAATTGTTTGTTTCCAAGTTTGATCATATCATGGTGCAACCTCCCCTGCCCTACGTTTTCTCCTCTTGCTTCTACATAGCCAACTATGTAGGACATCTCCGACACTAAGTGCCTTGACCCATTGCAACCCAAAGAAATTCAATATCGCCCTCCATAGATCTAATACCACCTTGCACTGCACCAAAATATGAACTTCTTCGCCCAAGCATTTGCACATATATAGCACCAACTGACATAAGTAATATTACTCTTCCTCAAATTCTTAGCGGTTAAGATTGCTACTTTTTTTTATAAGGTAAAAAATTTAATTAGTAAAAAAAGGGAGGAAAATCCCTGTATACAAGAAGTTGTATACCAAAAGGAAAAGAACCTAGACCAAAATATAGTTCTCTCGAAAAGCACCCCAATCATCTATACATATCGGAACATCATGGGTACACCAAAAGGAAACTAGAAACAAAAAACTATTTTGCAATCTAATAAAATCACTCTCAACTCCTCCAAAAGCCCTCATATTCCTCTCTTTGCAAAGAATCCACAAAATGGCTAAACGAAGCAACATCCCACGAACTCCAATGAATGCCCAGCTATACATCGCCTCTTTCACAGTATCCGGCATCACCCAATGAACTCCAAACAAATTTAGAGCCACCGCCAACAACCTCGTTGCCACTTCGCAATGAAGCAAAAGATGGTCAACATCTTCTCCCAAGCATCTACACATGAAACACCAACTAACATGATTAATCTTCCGCTTCCTCAAATTCTCTACTGTCAAGATTACTCCCCTAGCAGCTGATTATGCAAAAAAAACACCTTTTTTGGAACCCTCGGAATCCAAATAGCCCGACATGGAAAAGTCGGCTCCACTATAACCAATAGACTCTTGGTAAAAGAACTAATTGAGAACAATCCATCTGAACTCCCTTTCCACCTCCACGAGTCCAAAGAATCTTGCAACGAATATTGCCGGTAAAGTAACTCAACAAAGTTTTGAAACTCACCTATCTCCCAATTCTGAAGGTTCTTCTTGCAGCCAAGCAAGCAAATAAACACACTTTCCTCAGTAGATCACACTTGCGAGTTAGTGCTATAAGTGTAGATGTGCGCGAGAGGAGGTGGACCATCTGTTATTGCATTGTCCGATAGCAGTACGCTTGTGGTGCGCACATTTCAATTTGTTGGTATCAAATGGGTGATATTGCACACAGTAAAGGAAGCACTATTTAGAAGTCAGAGAAGACCCTCACCTTGGGATGTTGCATTGCTAGCCCTTATGTGGGTCATTTGGATGGAGAGAATAGTAGAGCATTTGAAGGGACGGTAAATTTTGTTTATTTGAGTAGTCTTTTGTTCTTTTTGGTGCACTTTTGAGTTCCCGATTTATATCAATGATTGAATGTCTTTTATCGAGTACCCTATTTGTTGTAGGTTCTTTAGTTTTTAGGTATACTGCTTGTATACGTTGCGTGGAGCTGAATGTTGACCAGTCAAGAACACACACTCAGAAGATAAGTAGATATGAGAAGGCTTAGATGAATGTGTGGCGATACTCAGTGTTTTGGACGACGTAAGGCGACAAGGGTAAATTTCACAATCTTTTTAAAGTGAGGCGCCAAATAATACTAAAAAATAAAAATATTATAATGCATATAGAAATAACCAAAATCTCAATAGCAATAACATAATAGCAAACATTTCAATTTTTTTTTAAAAAAAAAACACATTGTGAGCAAACAAGAAAGAAGAGGAAGAAGAAAATCTGCTATTAGGCAAGAAAGAAGAGAGAAGTTTAAGAAGAATAAAGAAGAGGAAAATAATGAGGTCAAGAAAGAAAGAAGATGCGTACCTTTTGCTGGAGAAGGAAAGAACAGTAAGATGAGAAAGATGCGCAACCTTTTTTTTTGGGTTTTTATGAAACCCTAATTTTCAGTTTTTATATTTTAAGTGAGCAGCCCTCTTTAAAAAAAATAAAAATAAAAAGGTGTCGCCTTTTCGCGCCTCGCCATAGCACCTTATGCTCGCCTCAGCCGCCTTTTTATACCCCCCTCGCCTCACTGTAAAAAGGCGAGCAGCCGTCGCTTCGCCTCGCCTCAACGCCTTAGGCGAGAGGCACTCGCCTTTCAAAACACTGGCCATACTGGAATGGATAAGATCGGAAACTGAGATGGTTCAGTAATGTGCAAAAAATGAGTACAGATACTCCAATGAGGAGGTGCGAGGAGTTGGCAGTGATAGGCCTTCCAAGAGATAGAGGTAGACCGATGAAGAGTTTGGGCGAGGTGATTAGACAGGACATGACACACCTTCAAATCACCGAGGACATGACCCTGGATAAGAAAGCGTGGAGGTCGAAGATTACGGAAGAAGATTAGGAGATAGACGAGCGAGTTCTGTCATATTGACATTTTATATATATTTGGATTCCGAAAGTACCGAGAAAGGGGTGTTTCTTTGTATGGTTGGCGGCGAGGGGAGTAATTTTAACAGCTAACAATTTGAGGAACGAAGGATTACTTATGTTAGTTGGTGTTTTATGTGTAAATGCTCCGGAGAAGATTTTGATCACCTTTTGCTTCATTACAAGGTGGCGGCTCAGTTATGGGCGCTGGCTCTAAATTGGTTGGGAATTCAATAGGTGAAGCCTGCCACCGTGAAAGAAGCGATGTATAGTTGGGCATTCAGAATAAGGAAGAGACGACCGAAAGTGTGGGATGTTGTTCCATTAGCCATTATATGGATATTTTGGAAGGGGAGAAATATGAGAGCTTTTGAAGGAGTAGAGAGTAGCCATTATATGGATATTTTGTTAGTTTGCAAAATAGTTTTTTCTTTCTAGTTTCTTTTTGGTGTACCCATGAGGTTCTGATGTGTATAGATGATTGGGTATCTTTTGTAGAGAACTATATTTAGGTGTAGGTTCTCTACATCTGGTATACTACTTGTATACGAGATTTTTTCCCCTTTATTATTTATAAAATTATTTATTTTATATATATATATATACACACACACACACATACTAGCTTTATCTTATTCTTTGCCTTTATTGATACTATTGTTTTATTTACTTGGGTTACCTTGTGCTTTTGATGTCAGTACTTCCTTTATCGTGGTATTTTCACCTTGTTTTGTCAAATATATTTTCAAAAATGTTTTTCTTGAGCCGAGGGTCTATCAGAAATAATCTCGCCACTTTTCTCAAGGTAGGGATAAGGTCTGTGTACATCTCACCCTCCCAACCCTCCCAGACCCACTTATGGGGTTATACTGGGTATGTTGTTGTTGCTTGTATACGGCGTGTTCCTAACATTGTTAAGACAGCTATTTACCTTATAAAAAAAATTATACAAGACTCATGAGGACTCTAAAGGATGAATTGGAGTCTAAACGTGATATCAGTTAGCTGGATATCAAGTTCAGCACTGCAACTTTGACTCCGGACATAGAAAGCTACTTAACTTCACCATTTAGGAGTTAAGACACTTATATCACATGCTACTTTCTGCTGTTACAAAACTAACCAAACTATAGATTTTTTAAATGATATGGTATTCCCCCTCCCCCCCTCCCTCATGACTTGAACCCAACCTTAAGGTTGGAAGATGGGGTGTTTTCCACTTGAATATTTTCTCTTATCAAATTCACCAAACTATTTTTGTCTAAGGTGTGCGGACTCTTCACTTTTGGTGCAACGCCCGTATCGACACGACATGGGTGTGGGATCCGTACCGGATTTGGTCAAACCAAATTGGGTACTTGACCACGAAATGGGAGAAGTTTGAGACAAAATATGGCCACAAGCCTACTATATTTTTGTTTCCCAAGTCTAAGATCATGTTATCTTGGAGAGTGTCTAGATGTCTCCCTACAAACTTGTGAATACAAGAAAAACTTTCTACACTCAAACTAAATACATGTAAGTTTTTCACTTAATCATAATTTAGGCATACTTTTATAGCTCTATTTTTAGATATTTGATATATTTTTTGCCGAATCCCTGCACTCCTATCCATACTTGGATCCATACTCTCGAATCTTAAAATTTAGATCATGAAGGATCTGATCTCTGGATCTACACCCGTGTCGGATATCCGCACCCGAACAACTTAAATTTTTGTAGCTGAGTAATAATTAAGGCAAAAGTGAAAGTCAATGGTAATTTACTAACTTAACAAAATGCACAAATAGACTTCAGAATACATCAAGAACCCTTCTTGTAGGACCAGAGACACAATGATTATCGATGAGGGGAACTTAACCTTCAAATTAACAATACGATCCGTTACACTAGAAGATAGTTTCTCCATGAACATCATTCTTTCCACCAGGATTATCATTTATTGGTACTTAATTCATCCTACGATATTTAAATAATAATATAACTAAATTCTTCATAGGAAAGCGAAGGCCCTTAATATATCAGTGTATGCATGTAGAACTATCATGCAGTCAGTACATAGTGGTGGTGCCTTTTTATTAGCCACAACGATCTACACAAAAATGCATTAGTAAGGAAGCAAACCTCTTGAAGAGTAGCAAATCAATGCCCCTATGTTAAATTATAGAGGTTGTTTGTGCGTAAACTTTTTTACTTTTTTCAAAAAAAGAAAAAAAAAAAAAAAAAAAAAAAGATTGAAAAACATGTTTGGCCCTCAAAACTTGTGGCTTTTGAGATTTTTTTGAAAATCGGTTTTCAAGTTTTTCGACACTCACAGCACTTCAACTTTTTTTCAAGTAAAATGCATGTCAAAACAAAACTTCAATTCACAAATACAGTTTTTCAACTCAACTTAAAAGGTTCTTTTTCAAAAAAAAAAAAAAATGGTATCTATGGCCAAACGTCTAAGAAAACCTGTTTCAATCTAATATCAGTTACACTAACATACCCGAGGGGCGCGAGCTCCCATTTCTTGAAAAGCGCGAGGGTTTTGCAGAAATGCCACGACCTCATTAATTTCTTCTCTCATAGATTCAACGCTTGCAAAGTCCTTCAAACGTATAGGCGGATTCTTCACCCTCTGAGAAACACACAGAAAATCTATCAAAAAAATCTAAATCTACCACGACATTGTCATGTTTAATGAACAAAATTAGAAACCTTCATCTGATCAAAAGCAGTACTGATTGGATCAACACCAGCCTTCTTCTTTCGCTTTATTCTTCTCGTCCTAAATTTAAAATATGCTTTCTGCAGCAAAGTATACAAATTATTATGCATAAACTTGACATACTTGAAATTATTACAAAAATGTAACAATTACTGGTAAGCTGTCATCTAGCAATGATTCATGCAGAAATAACATATAAGCTGACCAAACACAATCCTTCAAGGAAATTGTCCTTGGACAAAAACGACCTGAGTTGAGAAACCTTTTTGCAGAAGAAACAAATATTAGCTCTACACTACCTTGGATCAAGACATTAATGATGCACTGGATAAGCAGGGTCTAACACATGAGACAAACCATGTGTTAAGAAAACAGACTTTGCCCTAACTCAACTCTAAAAGCAAGCTCATGAGGTGAGGATCAGTCAAGAACATATAAAGAGTAACATCACATTCACTCAACCAATGACGGACATTCTAACATTCCCTCCCCAAGCCCAGGACTAGACATATGGAGTGTGCATAACATGTGAACCCAACATTTGGAAACAATAATAGAGATGGGTGTAGGACACAACATTAAGAAAATGGACCTTAAACTAACTTAACCCTAAAAGCTAGTACATGAGATGAAGGATTGCTCAAAGCCATACAAGAAGACGACTCATTTCCTTAACCGATGTGGGACACTCTAACACCATGCATTAATTTGACATCCAAAAGAAAACAAAGTAGAGCATCCTTACAAAGGAATGCTCAAAACATCTTTTACAAAAATTGCTCAAGTCCCCATAACAGGTGATTTACACTATTCTCCTTTCTAGAGACTCTAAGAACCTGTGATGCACTTCCAATATTTAAAAGAGCATTTTTAAACAATTCAAAAAGAACAGCATGTAGTCATGAAACACTAGAGATGGTGAATCGGTGATGACGCGTCAATTCCTCATAAAATGTTCTGGCAATATCGCAGAAAGGAGACATATGGTAGAAGTATCTAGAGTTTAAATTATTCAGCAATCTTGGAGGAGATAATCAAGCACATCAGCACTGGAGGAAATATGACATGAAATATAGAATCCAAAAACTTCAGATGGAACCAGATTAAAATATTCAGTAGCAGACATATCTCCAGGATGAAGATGATATAAATGTAGATAGGTCTCAAGGAAGAAAAATAATATAAACGCCAACCATATCACTAGGGGTGAATTGGCAGCTTATAGTACATCACTAGGGGTGAATTGGCAGCTTACAGTACTTCTTTTTTTTTTTTTTTTTTGAAGAAGAAGAAGAAGAAGATAACAACGATATATTAATATTAGAAAAACAAACTTCAGCATCGGGAAGATGATGGAGTTTGAGATTACAACTCCAAGAGAACAAAAGTAGGAGACATCTAACTTAGAGCTAATTACAAGGCACCTATAGTGTCAATCAAGTCTCCTATATCATCAAGAAATTCATGTTTACACCAGAAATAGAACAAAGCGAGGCAATTCATTTTAATCTTTTGAATGGAGCAGGCTTTATCTTCAAAGCACCTAGAATTCCTTTCCTTCCAGATTGTCCACCATATGCATGCTGGCAGTTTACAGTACATTGTATCAGCCTCTCCATGCAGACAGGCGTATCCAGAATTTAACCTTGGTGAACCTTCAGAAGTTCTTGGCACTAAACTCATTGTACTTTTGATATCATGGGTTCAGAATCTACTATTTGCTTAAAGATATTTATTTACCCTATCAAAAAAAGATCTAACATTTGCTGAAAATTTTGTGGTTTTTCAGGTTTACATCTATATTCCATGTCAAAAATACTGGCAGTTCACAATACATACAACGGAACATAAGTATTTCCCCTACGAGCTGTGTGGGGAGCTAGCATGATCCAGCATTTTCTTTTGATAAGTAACATAATCCAGCATAATTTCTACTGTCGTTTACAATTTTCAGTTTTATTAGAGTAACAAAACTAGTTACTCAATTCTCTAGTGATCAACTTTTAATAATCAGAAACAATTTTGATAAGCAAAACCAAAATTTAGAATACAAAGTCAAGAGTATTTGTTATTGCTTAGAAATCTTGTTGGAAAAGTTCTATGTACTTGCATTTCACCCAGATAACACGAAGAAAAAAGGGTATACGGAAGCGTTAATGGCACAAACAGGAAAATATAAATGTCCAGACTCGAGATATATAACTGAGTCAAGGAGGTAATCATACCACTCTCCGCAACTTTCGTAAGTTCGGATTTCTCCTTAAAGGGCCATAACCAAGAAGCCGTGGAATTTTCCTCTTCATAAAGCGTATCACGTGATACACTATATATCCATATATTGCAGTTCTAATCAAAAACCAGAGATACCACTGAAAATCATCTGTTTTTCTTGATCTGAAACTCATTTCAGCCTCAGATTGCCACTTCAAGTACCAAGTTGAGGCAACGGATTGTTCTACATACTCTGGCCAAGCCATACCCAGCCGCATCCTCAACTACATCACAACAGCAAGAGACTGCTTTGAAAAACAGTTAATAAACAGGAAGAATCAAAAATCAACTACGGTCAAGTTGCAAGCTATGACAAATACCCGATAAGGGATGACAAATTCCACAGTAGGAAAAACAATCATCATCATAATGTCATCATTTATGTTTCTGACTTTCTCCACAATCCAATCTCTTCCACGTGAAACAATTCTCAAAGTCCACAATCCGTTTAGACACTGATGACAGACTCTTGTAACCAAGAGAAACTGTTGACGGAAGTTCAGCTCTGAGAAAGGAATCCACATCAGCTGAACCACAGCTGGGATACCTGAAGCAAGCATTCTCAGGTACAGGGCATCAAAACCTCCAAAATCTTCAAAAATCATTTCATATTCCTGGAATAAAAATAATGAGGTTAAAAAGCCAAAAACAGGTATTTACAACAGAAAGAGAAATTACTTGCAGATAGAGCACCATACCTTGATATCAACATAATACTCTCTGTCATCTCCTTTCAACATAACGTACATGGCGGCCCAATCATGTCTGATTCTAGCACTTTCAAGAAGCTTCTTGGATACGGCATAAGGAACGGCCACAGGATCCATCTCCCATCTATTTCTTTCTTCATTATACCATGACTTGGCCACCACTCTATCCCGATGGAGGAGGATTCTTTCCTATAATAAGCATTTGGAAGTCATTATAAAACAGATCCCACCTTACAAAAGGCCATGTCAATTTGCACTGAGACAAGCAATTACATCATTATGAGCAAATATAGTTTTCAAAAAGAACCAAAAGACTAGAGAGGCAAACTTCCAGTATATAAATCATGAAATAATTGACAGCATATATTACTAGATACTAGACACAACCCAGTGTGGATCTGGAGGCTCCAAAGCTCCCCCCCAAAGTCCTGATTTTCTATTTCCATTCATCATTAAGTAAAATCCAGAGCTTGGCTCATCCTGACTCTTTAAAATAGGGCATTTCCAATTAACAGAACAAAACTATAGGGTCAATCTGGCAAATGGGATTTGTTGCGACAAAAATAGCAGGTGCCAGCAACTTGTAATGGCCTTTAAGGTGCAACCAAAACCACCTTTTAGCTCAATATCTCTATCAATAAACTATTACTTCTTTCCACACCCACCAGCACTACAACTATCACGAGCAGATCATTCAAAATGGCTTGTACAGCAAGTAGTTTGTTAATTCCTAACACCTATTTGCTCAAATAAGATAAACGGCTTACACTTGGCATTCATCGACCAATAAAAAAATTGATGACTTCAGTATGAGAGGGCTGACTTCTCTCTAACAGGCATCTATTTAGCCATGAGGCCACAACCTATAATGTACCAACCCCACACTCAGTGAGAGTCTTACACTCCTAGATCACAAAAGCAAAGACCAAGATACGAGACAAAGTCAGTAACTGAAAACTACAAGCTAATTTAACATCATTATGCGCAACAAGAGGAATAGCAAGATGATCAATTTAACATTAGAGGATCAGACTGTTGATAGTAACAGGAAGGTAAAAGTAGAAGCAGATGAATGCAATACCAAGCATAAGCAGGAAGAACTAAGCATATCAGTAACTTACCTGTTTTTCAGCCAGATACTTTTGTCCATGCTCAACATTCTCCAGCAAATCCCTCTTGAGGTCTGCTTTAACTTCCTCGCGCCATTTCTTCCAACCATGATACAAATGGAGGCTAACAGCCTTTGGAACTACGACCTCCTTCTTCCCGAACATCCACTTTAATTCAATCTCAGGGAAACCCTTGACAACTTCATCCGCTGGTGTGTTTACAACAAAACGTTTTTCATCGCCATATCTCTTCATTTTTTTCTTAATACGACTCTCAAGATTCCGTTGCATCTCTCTGGAGTTCTTAAGCGCTTGTTGTATTCCCTGAGCAAACACCACAGAGTCTTGATCAAATACAGCGTCTTCATTTTCCAAAATACTGGGTAGAACTATCTGCTCCAACAATTGTCTTTGAGCAGTTTGCAGTTCTTCTTTTATCTCAGACCTAGAAAGCTTCGTGAGAGAGCTTTTGGGCACACTGCAAAACACATGAAATACAAATATATATAAACCAAAGGTAAATGAATGGGAAAATATAGTTCAACAACAATAATAAATAGCATCTTTTGGTACAAATAGTTATAAACAAATCTATGAACAAAAATATTAACCTGCTAAAATGTAATCATCCGTATAAAGTAAATAAGTCGACCAAGAAATAAGTAGAAATTCAGGTGGAATTAAATTCTAGCTAATATAAGGGCGAACTAAGCAATAAAATGTCTAGAGGAAGTATTCCTGGAAAATACCAGAGCAAAATCTCAAGGTTAAATCACCAAAAATGAAAAAAAAAATAAGTTCACAATGGAGTGCTCAAAAAAAACAATAACGCTCAATGCCAACTTCACACCAATATCAAGTCGGTCAATTTAACAGAAGTGCAGGTGCACTGTCATCGCTAGTCGTACAAAAGATCGTGTTGCACTTTTACACATCAAAAGACCATGTAAGCAGTCTTAAAAGTTTAATATCGTCTTACCTCTCAACGCTTTGCAATCTAATTTTCCTTAGAAACTCCTTGACCAAGACTTCACACTCCCTCTCAATAGATGCAAGTTCCCTCACACCAATGCTCATCGCAAGTGTTTCTCTCCGCATAATCTCATCATCTATCTCAGCAATCCTCTCCCATATCCCATTATATTCCTCCTCGCTCCGTCTCATTTCCTCATCCAATTTCGCAACTTTACCCTTCACTACATCTTCATCAATATTTCCCTTACCACCCTTCTTCAAACCTTCCTCTTCCCTTTTCGCTATCATCACCACATCAAGAATCTCCTCCGAACGTTTAACTAACCCGTCCTTTTCACCCTTTAACACTCTCAGTTCCACATAAAGGTCATTCATAATCTCGTCTTGCAACTCTTTCCTCTTCAATCTCACATCTTTTAACTTCTCCTCGACACATTTTACATCCTCTTTACCTAATTTAACCTCCTCTATTACTTTAATCAAACCCGAGACTGTCTCTAACAATCTCTTAGTACAATGTGAATACTCATGTGTTGTCACAGTAGCATCATCCTCTAACAACCTCTTTGTCTTCTTTGCCAGCTGCTCGGCTGTTGCGACGGCAGCGATAGCGGGAAATTGAAACCCTAAAATGGGACAACATCCAAGTGCAATAAAGAACAATGTGTGGACTATAGGCTTTATTACATTTAGTTTCTTAAGGGGATTATTTTCGTCATTATTAGAGGTGATTATTACAGGGTTAGTGTCCTTTTTTGAAGTAGAACATTCTAGAAGAAGTCTAGCTGGGGGAATTCGAAGAGGATTTTTCGAAGATTTGATAAACAAGTTTCTTTTGGTATTAACGAATGGATTTTGAGGGGAAAGAGGAATTGGGGAAGTGAATAATGTATTAGTAGTATACATAATTTATCTAGCAGTGCAGCAGCTCATGGAATTGGGAGTAGTAAAGCATGGTATTGGTGAGAAAGGAGAAGGAGAGTAGGGGATAAGAGGTTTGGGGTTTTAACCAAAAACCCAGACAAGAGCAGGCAAGCAAGGTAATCAATCCCAAGTTTTAGTCGGGATAAGTAAACAAGAAGGGGCACGTTTGCTTGTTCTAATTTTAATTCGGCCAAATTCATATTTTGGTACCTTAACTTATCCCGAAAATACACTTACACACCCTAACACAGTTACACACCCTAACTTTGAGGGCGACCTAAGACCTCCTAAGATGTTTGAAGTGATATTTACACAAACCTTATGCTCCAAGTGACCTGCGCGTTTGAAACTCAGACAATCGGACGCATAGGTCTTTTTTCTGCTCAAAATTTTTTAAAAAAAAATTAAAATCAGTGTAAAAGAAATATAACGGTAACTTTCCCCAATTCCTTTTATTTAACTCGGCCCTTTTTGCCTTCTTTCCCAACTATTAAACCCTAACAAAATCACCCGACCCCTTTGATAAAATTAACCTTAAAAAAAACTACTGTTGTCTAGTAATTTGAATTCGCTGTGTAGATAAGAACCTAACCAAGTCGTGAACCAAAAAATTAGGTGCAAACATGGCCATTTGTTGTCATTGGTGACTGCTTGAACTCAAAGAAGTCCTGGTAGAAGATATCAGGTTTATCCTTATTATAAGGTACTTGATCTATTATATGCCTTTGATTTCTTTCTTTAAATGCTGTTAATTTTTACTCACCTTTGCTTCAATATAGGAACCAAGATATTCCAACTTTTGGAAGTGGACAGACGAAGAAATTGACATGCAGTTGGAAGGTTACGAAGTAGGACCTAATTATGACATGAAATTAGAGATTGAGAAGATAAAAGAAAAAGAGAAGAAGTTGAAGTCCAAATTGGTTTGGTCGAAGATTAGAGAGAAAGTGTTGTTGTTTTTTTATCATATGTATCAGTATGTATGCTTTTGCATCATATGTTATTTCCAAATTATAGTTTAGTTTGGTTGTTGTATGGGTATTTCTCTTTAATTAATAGAATGACTTGGTTTTATATGTTTCTTACATTTGAATGTCATAGATGTCTGTTAGCACATTCTGTTGTCATTATGGAAATGGAAACACAAGACAAAATATGCAGTCATGGCTGCTTAAATTAACTGGAATATGTCATTAAGGACACAAGTCATACACTAATATGCAGTCATAGCTGCTGAAGCAACCCAGAAGAAGACATAATCAAAGATGAACATAAAAATGCAGTCATAGCTGCTTAAGCATGCTTAACAAAGTTTACAGCCAATAACAGAACTTGATTGCCCCTACATATCACCCAGTTTCAAGTTGATTAACAGAGCTTGATTGACTCATTTAGACTCTCATAGCTGTTGTTTCCTCGATCTCTTTCTCTTTCATCCTCTTCATTTGTTGAAGTCCACTTGAGGTGACAGAAGAATTCCCTCTCCATTTCACCCCAGTTTGCAGACGAAATGACTGGCCTTCTCACATAAATACCAGGCTGTGTAGGTGGAAACAAATGTAAGGCAAAATACTTTACATTCATAAAAGGCAACCAATAAGAATAATGCAAAATACTTAAATTCAGAATAGAGTGGCCACTTTGAGTATGAAGCACTCACATCCCTACTATTCTTGGCTTTTAAAAGGCTGTATTACCTCTTCCAGTTCCCGAATCCTACAATACAGATTGGAGTTATTAGCAAAGCTATAACAGGGCATAAGTTACTTGATTTAAATAAAAAACATTACCTGTGTTTTTGTTGGTTGGATGGATGATTTTGGAGATTAGTCAATACTTGATCTAACAGATACTTGTCCCTTAAAAGAACTGCAGCATGCCCATTAGAAGAACTAGCAGTAGGTCCTTGGGGCAGCTCCTCTTATTATGGCCTTTACCATGACAGTAGTTGTAAGTCATCTCAACTCTAGTCTTAGACATCTTCTTTGTCTTCTTTTTTGTTACCTCTTTTCTCCTCACTTTTTTATCCCTTCCTGGCATCTTTTTAATCTCAGGTGGGATCACTATGGAATTCTGCCCTTCTGGCCACATTTTCATATTCAAAACATGTTGGATAAAGTGAGAGTAAACCTTCATATAAGTCTCTTGTGTGTAATAATGAGAAATGTATTGAGCTAGATCCATTTTTCTATTTGTGCATTGCTGCTATGACATATGTACAAGATATCCCTTTAAGCATCCAAAACCTGTAGGAACATGTAAGGTTTCTAAGATCCACGGTTTGGCCATAATCACCTTCTTCAACCTCAAACCCATGTTCACCATTAAATACCAGGTGACATTTTATTGACCTTTTAAATAGTCTCAAAACACTTTCATAATCATTGGAGGTATGTTTGTGTAACGTTGCTAAAATATTCTAAGTTTCAAGACATTGTCGATATGAAAAATATTTTAAATAAGCTCGTTTTGTGTGCGCAAGACTCGAGTATGAAGTATATGGTGAAGGTATGTTAAAGTATTAACTATGGACGGGGTGCAATTAATTAATTATGTTAGAAAGTGGAAGGAGAAATTACAAGAAGGGCCAAAAGTTAAAAACTAACTCAAATAGACAAAGGTTAAGTAATAGTGGATAGTGGACTACCAATTACAAAGCTTAAATGTTAGCTGCCAATGTTTAATAGCATTCAACAACTTACCCATAGGCACCTTGGAGAAACAAAGATAGCAATCCCCTTTCAACACAAGCAAGTGTTGGCTATCAACAAAGCCATCTCTAGTAATATTTGAAGCAAGTAAGTTTTTCTTTACAAATTTGTTATGATTATAATATCATTATACATGAGAATTTATTAACCTAATGGATTGTATTCATAGAAGAGTTTTCCAAAACCTCAAGAACACTCATTAAGAATAAGTAGAAATATTTTAACTACCAAGTTGAATCCCGCACATTATGTAAAATTGTTACATTGGATTAACATTATTAATGGTAGTAGAGAAGAGAAATTTCTCAAGGAACAAGGACTCACTAAAAACCTAGAAAGTTAGATTATGAAGTATACTTCTCAAATTGGAAAAAAAATGATGAGAACTTTGGAATTTTGGAGATTGATTTGACTTATTGGTTGTAGTATTTGATTGTTGAGTCCATGACGAGGATTGGAGCTTACGTTTAAGCTTGAGGAGATATTAAGGTGAGTTGATATAACCCTTTACTAAAGAGATTTTGCTCACAAAAACCCGCTTACAAAGTGTTTGATAAAATATCTTAAAGAGTTAATGTGTGATTAATTGGAATGAGAGAGTGCATATTAGCTAAACCTCATTCTAGTTAACGTTCAAGAGTTTATCATTGAGTTATACGTATTTATGTCCATACTTTTTAATGTCTATTATGTGATATTACATGTCAAGTTTTTATGGATTAAAGAATATTTAAAAATATATTGACTAATTCCTTCATATATTCATGTCATGTGTTTCTCAAGACTATTATGATTTATGTTCATAGATAATGTTCAAGGAATATATTGGATCTTAAAGTGGCCATGAAAAAGTTTTATAAAAATATTTTAGGAGTTACCTTAAGATTCAATTCTGAGAAGGATTTCGTAACCTTTAATGGTTGTTGATCCCAAAACTACTCGGGCCAGAGTAGGAGTTTATGATAAAATTTTCCTGACACGACCAAGGCAAAAAAATGCGCAGCATGCTATCACCTGAAACTGTGTGGCGCCACAAGGAAGGGGCCTATTCGATTAGGCGGG
Source organism: Petunia x hybrida (assembly GCA_037355625.1). Classification (NCBI taxonomy): domain Eukaryota; kingdom Viridiplantae; phylum Streptophyta; class Magnoliopsida; order Solanales; family Solanaceae; genus Petunia; species Petunia x hybrida. The sequence goes on from JBBBVM010000041.1 coordinate 27,801,097, forward strand.
ATCGAATCTGTGCCAATCACACAGTGACTTTATGGAATCATGTTATGCCAGAGTTAATTGGTACCCCCCAAAAAAGAAAAGAAACAATATATGTATTTTAAAATTTATAACTTTATTGTTCAAGTTATTCAGTTGCTTTAAATGTTTTATGTTTTCATGGCTTTTAAGAATTACGTCGCATATCATGTTTCTTTCAAATGTCTCGTTCTCGTTTTAGTGGAGGTCGTTGAGACTCACTGAATATTGTCGTGGTGTGCTGACATTCTCTTCATGGGAACCTACATTGGTTGATGTCAATGTAGGCACATGTTTTGCAGGCAAGCAGACCATGAGCTAGGATATTCTCCCATTACCCAGTCAATTGGTGAGCTCTGCATTTGTTCGAGGAGATTATTTGTTTTTCAACATTTCTCATTATTAGTAGTAGTGTCGGGCATATCTTAGAGGCTTTATAGACAATCTAGTAGTTGGGTGTGGTTGTCAATATTCCATGATTTTGTACAAGATATAATAAAATTATTTATTTTATAGATATCGTTTTAGAATGAGTTTCCTTATAGACTTAATTTATTGAGCTTATATTTAAAGATTGCATCATTTACATTGCATGACAAAAGTAGAATATCACAGACAAGTAAAGTAGGTTCGCTCGGTCAAGTTCAGGTACGGAGTGCCGGTCACAACTCGTTCACAAAATGGGTCGTGACAAACTTGGTATCACAGCAGCAGGTTTACAGAGTCCTAGAAAGTCTATGAAGCCATGTCAGTAGAGTCTCGTTTATCGGTATGAGGGCCCCATATCTATAAACGAGAGACTACGGACATTTCAAAAAAGTTTCACATTCTTTCACATTCTAGATCGTGCGTTTAAGTATAAAGTGGGAGTTGGAGTCATATTTCCAGCGATCAACGAAAAGATTGACATTAGCTATGCGATCAGAGAATGTAGTTAAGGCTAACTTAATGTCGCGGCTATTAGAGACATTTGTGTAAGGTGTTAGTTATTGTTATATTGAGAATGAAGGCGAAGGTCACGAATGAATTGTGATAAATGTGGCCAAGGGATAGATTAGATAAATTGGAGGCGGCCTAAAGTACGGTTGAAGTATGGGTGTCAAACGGGTAGGGGTCTACCCGTCAAAACCCAGACCCGGACTCATTCAAACCCGACCCCATCCGGACCCGCAAAAATCCGGACCCGGACCCGTAGACCCCCTAAAATACCCCTACCCGAACAGGTTTTTTTTTTCTTAACAAATACCCGTATCCGTTAAGACCCGTCAAATTATGGGATATTAATGGATATACCCGTACCCGTACCCGTTAAAATAAACTGAGTAATAAAACTTGTACGTGGAGAGAAATGTATACACAAGTTTTCCACTCATAGTTTAATTTGTTTTGTGTCCATATTGTTAGTAGTGAAATATGTTCAAGAGAAACAAATTATTTATTTAATTAAAAAAATACTTTATATTCCATAATAAATCAACACTTTGAAGTTTGAATATATATTACTCTAATATGTTATAGAACTTCAACTATTATTCGATATATACCTCAGAAAATAAGCTACTTGGAGTCGGACAAAGTAATTATGGGATCGTATTTATTAGAAAATATAATTATTTAATTCACTACATAAAATATTTTGAATTACATGTCGTCGCATACAACTAATTGCTTTCTAACAGAAAGCATAATTCCTTGGAAGGTGGCCTTTGACAGTTGGAGACTCGCACTAAGGACTTTAGCCCGTTGAAATGGTGGAAGGAGAATGAAAAGCAATATCCGATTCTTGCAGCAATGGCCCGAGATGTTTTAGCTGTACCAGTTTCAACAGTTGCATCAGAAAGTGCATTTAGCCAAGGAAGACAAATGATAGGTGATACCCGCCACTCTTTGGGTAATAATGCTTTGGACGTTCTAGTTTGTTTACGAGACTGGATTAGATCGGAGCGAAGAAATCAAGGAATTGAAGACTTACTAGAACAAGATGATAACCTTGAAGAAATTCTGTTAAGTGATCAAGCACCATCAATGGCACCTACACCGGAGCATGATGGAAATGACATCGAAGAAATTACACAAAGAATTAGGCATATTTAAATTTGTAATTTGAATTTTCATTATAGTTTTGATGTTGCACTTTTTAAATTTGGAAGTTTAATATTTAAGACTTTAATAGTTCAAGTATCTTAAATAAAGTAACTCTTTGAGTTTTTCCTATTGATCTTTTTTTAATTTATTTTAAGTATTTAAAATAATATTATTAAAAAATAAAATTATAACCCGTAGCCAAACCCGATTTGTTAAGACCGACCCGTACCCCTACCCGCTAAGACCCGAACCCGCACGGGTTTTTTTTTCTAGCCGAAACCCATATCCATTAAAAACCCGTAATTTAAACCCGTACCCGGAACCTGCGGGGTTACAATTTTACAACCCGAACCCGGACCCGTATACCCGTTTAACACCCATAGGTTGAAGTGGATAAGGACCATTAGGAATATGTAAAAGACTTTTACTGCACTTACATAAGATGACCGGCTTGTCTAGTCTTTTTAAAGATCAAAAGAGAAGTTTGAGAGTGAAGAAAAGCAAAATTGAGGCAAAAAAAAAAGTACACCTTTTACGATTCAAGATTCAGTTGTTATCCGAAAAGGAGTTACAAAAATTTGCAAGGATTATTGAGGGAAAATATTGAAAACATAAAGCTAAAATCGAATCCTTGAAGGGTGGTATTAATAGTATTCAAAATACAAATACTGGAAGTTGGTAGCGGAGAATGTTATTATTTTGGTTCAAGTTCAACAACCATGCAGCAACACTAACATATGGGATTACTAAAATTGAGGTGTACTTTCATATACAGCACTGCCTCTACTACTCAAATGCTTTTGATTCTAGAGGAATTTTTGCATCATTTATTCATATTATCTTTATATGAAGAAAAAAAACTTGTCTATGATTGTACAAAAAAAAATGGTGAATGTTGATATCAAAAAATTTTATTTGGGTTGTAATAGAACTACAAGGAGCTAGAACTGGGCTACCCGGATTAAAACGGGGGTGAGTTGGAGAACGCGAACAATTATATTCTCAAGTGATGCCTACATTTAGTTGGGATACTAGAAAGGCCAGCCACGATAACAACCAATATTGATTAGGAGAGACGAGACATGGATGAAACGTATCAAAAAGAGCATCCGTAAGGCAAATTAAAATTTGTTCGAAGCCACAATACAAACAAGTTATGTACAAAGGAAAGATCAGTATCCAAGAAAGATACAACCTCAAGGGTGTAAATTAAGATAAATTGCCAGGGACTAAACCATTATGATGGCAATACAAATTATTACCAAGTTATGTATGCTTAGTTGTGTCACTAGTTGTGGGAGTGACAGTTAGGAGGAAAGCTAAGCAGATCAAGAATGTCCAAAAGAAACTGCTCCCGTGAGATTCAATTCTAATTGAAAATTCAATGTAATACAATCCTTATATTATAAGTCAAATGTTATATATTATAGAGAAAGCTAAGGGCAGACTTTCAATAAGTCAGAATGTGATACGTCGGCTTAAGACCAAGAGTTTTAAGACGCTAATATACTTTTGAAATTTATTTAAGTTACCAAAGAAAAAAGAATCTGAGAAACGTGATGAAGGGACTGGAATCCCAAGTATGTTATGTTCAAATTGTAGCCAAGGGTGCCCTACACGAGTTGAAGATTGAACATGGTTAGTGGTATGTCTTCGAGCTAAGTCAAGACTTTTTTTTTTTGGTAAATAAAATTTTATTACTAGGGATATCATTTACATTAAGCGCATAACCCACTAAAGTTGGACAAGTCCCAACTTTTAGTAAAGAAACTAACTACTTCATAACTACCTTCTCCCTATCAACTCAGATTACTCAAACTAGGCTAGTTCTGGGATCCAAAGAAGTTACGGGTAGAAATTCATGTTCTCCAGGTATCTTGCCACCTTTCTATCTTTTTCTCCTCCGCAATGCACTGCTCGGATAATTGTTCTGCATACCAGCTCTACATCTCTTTTCTTTTCTTGAAAAATCCGTTGATTTCTTTCTTACCATATGAAATACGTTGTTGTAGACATAGTCATCCTGAGCACAGCTGCTTTGGCACCTCCCCTTCTAGCATGTTTGTTTATCCAGTCCAGCTCTTAATTCCAAGGCAGTACTTGTCTCCTTATACCTTGCCATGTTAGCAGTTTCATCCATAGAGATGCTGAGAAACTGCAGTAAAAAAACAAGTGATCTCTACACGCCATTTTAACAATCTATCTTTTGTGTATAGCCTTCCATGAATCACTATTGCTAAGTTGAACACCTATTTAACACCCCTGGTTTTTGCACATAAGCTTCCTCCACTCCACTTTCTGATAAACTCCTCTCAATATCTGATATAATACCTTGACTGAGAAGTGTTGCATATTTAAGATCTCTGCATGAGTAAATTCAGCTTCCTCAAAAGTCTTCACAGACTTGATTATCTTTTTTATGATCCATGATGCTTGTTTAGGCATCACTTCCCATGGTTGTTTGCCTTTCATATAACAGACATTGACCCATTGGATCCACATCCTATCTTTTTTCTGGCTCAAGTTCCACATGTGTTTGCATATTGCTGCTTCATTCCACTTATGGAGGTCTATGACATTGAAACCACCAGCAGTTCTGGGCCAACATACATACTCCCATGCTAACAATTCATTCTTACTCGTTTCAGTTCCCCCTGTCCATAGAAATCTTTTGCAAATGGTCTCAATGGTTTGAATGATCTTTTTAGGGAGAATGAATACATGAGCCCAATAAGTTTGGATAGAGAAGAGGATGCTCTTTATAATTTGCAATCTGCCTGGATATGATAGGAATTTGGCAGTCCAAAAGTGTATCATGTGCAGCATTTTCTCCAGTAGGGGCTGGCACTGTGATATAGATAATCTTTTAGTGCTTAGAGGCATACCCAAGTACCTAACTGGTAGCTCCCCTTTAGGAATCCTACATACTCCTAATATCTCCTGTTGTTCAGTCAGTGGTAGGCCCCCTATAAAGATGGAGCTCTTTTGCTTGTAGATTTTAAGCCCAGAAGCCTTTGAGAATTGTTGGAAGCATTCAAATAGTAACATCACTGATGTAGTATCTCCTCTACAGAAAAGTAGTAGGTCATCTGCAAACCCCAGCTCGACTAACTTGAGCTTTTCACATCTTGGATGATAATTAAAATCTGGAATTTGCTGAAGTGACTTGAAACTTCTTGTTAGGTACTCCATGGCTAGTATAAAGAGAAAAGAAGAGAGTGGATCTCCCTGTCTCAAACCCCTCTTTGCTTCAAATTGTGGCAAAGGCTCTCCATTCACTAAGATGGAGTATGATACACTTGTAACACTGCTCATTATCCAAGCAATGAACAGCCTTGGAAAATATAGACCACCTAGTAGTTGCTCTAGGAAAATCCGCTCCAATGAGTCATATGCTTTTTGCATGTCAAGTTTCAGCATACATTTGGGTGATATCCATGTTCTCCCATATCCCTAAACCAGTTCATGGCTCATAATGATGTTGTTTGTGATCATTCTCCCTGGTACAAATGCAGACTGTGCAGTATCAACTAAACCATCCATAACTCCATGTAGCCTCTTTGTTAAGATCTTGGAAATAATTTTGTAGAGGGTGGTACAACAAGATATAGGTCTATATTTCTTGATTGCAGTAGGGTGTTTCACCTTTTGGAATCAGAGTCACTTGGGTGCAGTTTACAGGCTTATACATGTCTGCAGTTCTAAAGAACTGTAGTGTTGCTTCAATAACCTCCTCACCTATGATTGGCCAAGCCTTCTTGAAAAACAAGGCATTGAAACCATCACATCCTGGGGCTTTCTGATCATTTAAGTCATTTAGTGTCATGACTACTTCTTCTATGGTAACAGGCTTAATCAGTTCTCTTTGTTGATCTATAGAAATCACTGGACCATTTCTTATAATTACTGGGCTGATTGCTGGTAGGCTTTCTATGGATGATCCTATTAGTTCTTTATAGAAGCTCACTACTTCACCTTTTATCTCTCTTTCATGCTTCAGAACCAGTTCTATCCTACTAGTTAGTGTGGTTATACAATTCTGAGAGCTTATATTCCTCGTGTTTGAATAAAAAATAGGCAGTATTAGAGTCTCCTGACTGGAGACATTGAATTCTAGACTTCTGCCTATAAATGCTCTCCTCTATATTGCCCAATTTCTCTAATTCAAGCCTCAGTTGTTTGTCTGCCTCTCATTATCTTGAAAGTTCTGCCTCAACTTTGCCTGTACTTCATGTAATTGTTCTCTAATCTGTTTTAGCTTTGTGTCCACCCCTTTGAAATGTGTGGTGTTAAGTGTTTTCATCTCCCCTTTGACCTCTTTCAACTTTACCCAGATACTCTTCATGAATCCTCCTTGTACTTGAGAGTCCCAAGTTGTTTGTACTGCAGATTAAAAACTCTGATGCTCAACCAAGCAATTTAGAAATCTGAAAGGTGTTTTCCTCCTCTCATGCTGAGTAGTAAGGCTCAAGTATAAAAGGGGAATAATATGAGAAATTTGGTTCCAGAATCTGAATATTGACTGTGGGCATAGTATTAATCAATTTAACATTTACAATGCCCCTGTCAATTCTGCTGATGGTGTGGTTATTAGTCCAAGTATAATCTCTCCCAGTAGCAGGCAACTCTATCATTCCAGCATAAAAAAGGAACTCTTTGAAGTCCCTAGTCTCATACTCTTGCACTGGTACTCCTTGTATGTCCTCTGCACTCAAAATGGTGTTTAAATCACCCATCACTAGCCAAGGACCCCCTTTGCAGGCTCAACACCTATTTAAGCTTGCCCCACATACCTCTCCTATCTTGTATGGTATGAAGCCCATACTATGCAGTAAAATCAAACTCCATATGTCCTCCCACTTTTCTAATCATCTGATGGATACATTGTGTGTCAAGCTCCACAGCAGATATCTGAACTCTCATTGGATCCCATAATAGCCAAATTTTGCTATTTTCAAAGTTTGAGATCCACTCCCATCCAGGGGTGATCTTCTTTATTATATATTTTTTTTCTTTTTTCTCTTTAACCCTATGCTCAAGAACATCTATCATAGCTACATTCCCTTCTTTTATTGCTACTTTAAACTCCTTTTGCTTATAAGCCATATTCAAACCCCTCACATTCCAGGTTACAATATTCATAGTGATAGATGGTTGGAATTTGTACGTCCAGGATCATCACTTTGGCTCCTTTATCCTCTCCTCCTGGTTAAGCCTAGCATTAGGATCTATAGGCCCCCCTGTAGTGTATAGATGTCCCTGTTCATTTCTGATGGCATTGTTTTGCTCAGCTTGCTTCCCTATATCCTTTAGAGGGGTGAAACCATTGTTATTTTGCACAACTTAAGGTCCCATGTGTGATCTCCCATTTTTAACGGTTGTTTTCCCTCTAGGTGTTTGTCACTCATTTCTTTGACTTTGTTCCTGGTCTAAGCTTGATTGTCTGGTTTTTTGCTGCTCTTTTTGCTGAATCTGAATTTAAGGTTGCCTTTCTTGGGCATTGTGCAATGCCAGTTTTATTTGTTCCTTTTGCTGGCTCTGGTTCTATGTTTGCTGAGCTTGTTGAGGTGCTGCTACAACAGTGCTTGTGTTCCCACTCTCTTTTGGATTCTGAGGTTGCCATAGCATCCTTGGCTTTCCTGGCCTCCTGACAGATGCTCTTTTTTCCTTGGCTTTCTCACATTTGTGCCCTATTTGAATGCATGCATCATAGTATAATGGCTCCCTCTCATACTCAACACCTTGCTTAAATGAGCTTCCATAAGGATCTTTCAGTGCAATTGACCTCGACAAAGGCTTAGTAACATCCATTTCTACTAGGTGTCTTGCATGTGATATCATCCCCATTCTAGTGGTGCATTCATTAGCACAGACAGGGTTTCCTAAGACACTACCAATCCTACTAAGTGATTTCACACCCCAATAGTGCAGAGGTAGGTTTGGTAATTTAACCCATAGAGGAATTAAGCTCAAAATTTCCTCCTTAATCTTAAATTGAGGGGTCCAAGCCTTCATGACAGCATGTCTATTATTAATAATGTGAAGCCCAGAAATCAGAACATTATTTCTTTCAGCAATTCTTGAAAATCGTATCACAAAGTAATCCTCATTGTGCTAGAAGATTTGAGGCTTACCATTCAGCTTCCACTACGCACAAAATCTCTTCACAACACCAATTGTTGGAAAATATCCTATAACATATAGTATGATTGCTGAGCTCCATTTATCATACTCCTGTTCTACATCCTCTTTTCCTTGCTAAACCAATTTCTCACTATTGTGCAAGGTTGAAGCTATGGAATTGAGGTTCATCCCTTGCATCGCCAACTTATTTCCAGCCACAATATTTGCCCAGGTAGTAGTTGTATCAATAGATCCCAATTTTTGCTGCATTTGAGCAGTTGGAGCTAGGTCATCTCTATTTTCCCCCAAATTCCTAGTGATCTGTTGTTGTTTAGCCCTACTGCTTTCAATTATTAAAATCAAGCTAGGATTGGGGCTAATTTTCGGATTTTCCTCTTGATTCACACCAGTTAGCGGTAACAATTCCTTAACCACTTCCTTCCCACTTCTCTCCAAATGTGAATTTTGAATTATACAATGAGGTGTTATTAACCTTTCTGATTGAGCTACTAAATTTTTATTTGGAGTGTTAGCGAGGTTAACTCTGGTGGGTTATCGCTCCACTGACTTAATCTCCGTTAGCTGCTTTTTTTTCACTGTCTTACCTTTCTTTCCTCCCGCCATGGAAGCTTTGGTGCACGTTAGCAGTTCACTCTAAACGTGCGCCGAGAGCATTTCGAGTACATGGTTGTAATATTATCAGACAGCTTATTCGAAGGTATAGTTCATGTGAATTGGTTTCTAGCTAAGTCAAGAATTAATAGTACACACGCATATACATGTGTATTCCGGGCCAGATAAGTAACAGAAAATCACAAGCTCGAAGGACAAGACAACAGAAAACTGAGCTTCAGCAAAAAGTATGATTTTAGGGATTAGCCATGAGAAACTGCTTGATTGCATACAACCTGAAAAGTTATGAACATATAAGAGAGGTGTATATAAATGGATAGTTGACTAAAGAAAAACAATTTTTGAGAATTGATACACAAGTATCATATAAGTTTTCTAATAACTTGACTTTCTTAAATTCAGTTAAGAGTGAATCAGAATTAAAATAACTTAAAAGAGCTGCAATAAATGGTATTAATAAGGTTTATTTATGAAGCATACCTTAATACAATAAGCATCATGCTAAATAGTGATCAAGCATAAGGTTAGAGGTTTTGAAATACCGTGAAATTCAAACACCAGGAAAAAAGAAGAAGGAGAGAGGTGTCAAAATAAGTGAGGGAATCCAACTCGGTTGTCAATCAATATGGAACGAGCATGACCATGGAAGAAAAAGCATTCTGCAAAGAGAAAGAGAAGAAATAAATATGACACTAGTTGAGGTAATTCAAATAGATATACACATATACGTATATTTAAGAATATGTTGTCAATACCAGGATGCATCTAGACTTACCAATTAGTACCTTGAAACTTTGTATCAAGGTAAGTGTTAAATTTAACAAAGGAAGCTTCGCTAGAGAATGCATGAAAGAACATGGTTTCGTTAAGAAGTTAGCGAATGATAGCCATGTTACCGAAGTGAAGCATCTGCACTTAAGGAAAGACACTATAAAGCATGGCGAAAAGTTAAGCATTCACTTAACCCTTCTAAGAAGAGTCGTGATAAGAAAAGTTCGTGTAAGATTATACTAACAAGTGGAGATTACATAAATAAATAAGTCCACTAGAGAACTTTAAGTTAACGTAGATGTAAGTCCACAAGGGAATCTTTTATTAAGTGTGTCCACCAAGTCGAAAGATACTTTTATGTCATGCTTGGATATATAGGCGAGCTAGCACGCGAATATCATGATGCTACAGTATTTATGATGTATCAAGAGAATTAAAGAGTTAGGTATAGAGCTGCTACATAAAAGATATCCTAAGTTTGCATCTGGCAGAAAGGGAGGAAAAAAAAGAAAGGATGATGCAATGCAATATCTTGAATCCTAGACCTTCACATCGACCATTTGGTAAAAGAAAAAGTAATGGTCCTTATGGACCATAAGATAGTAAGCAGACAAGACATTCGAGACTATGTACTAGACCATCGTCACAAGGTTTATGAAGATATAAGAAAAATCATCCACAAAACAAGGCCACTTACAATATTGATATTATGCCAAGTCAGAAGCAAGATAGAATCAATTCACCTACTCGATTAAAAAAAAGAAGGATATAAATGATCAGTCTCTTACATGGACAAGTGCTATTTTATAACAGAAACTAGAAGTGAAATACTGCTTGAAGGTGTTCATTATGTGGAAGGTTCCCTCTATGCAAAAGAGAGAGGACGCCTCAATCCCATTATAGCTCAAAGAAATCACTAAAAGCAAGAAAGAAGTGATTTCAGTTCACTCAATTGGTTATGTGCGATCTTATAAATATAAATGTGTCTAACCCAACATGTACTGGTCATTCAAGAAAAGGAAAAAAAAATGAAAAATTGTTGAATTATATAAGACATTTCCAAGTCTTGAATTGAAAAAAAAAATAGATATGCCAGTATAAGTAGAAAGATATAAATTAAGTTGAGAAATCTTATGGTAGGACTGTATTTATATGGAAGTTGGGTAAGAGATTACGAAAAATACAACAATGATATTCTTACTATTCCGAGATTATGGTCTCTTTCTTTTAGATTCTTGAAAGTCATAGTTATGTACATTTCGAATTTTTTTGTTGCCCTTGAGATGTAGTATACCCTATAAAAGATTCATAAAAGACCATGTGAGAAGCGGAAAAAGATACGAAGAAGAAATACACTCACTTGTTTGAGCAAACAAATACATACCTGTAGTTTTATATACAAAGCCCTTTTTCAACTCATTACTAGTGTTAATGAGAAATGAATGAGAGTTTCTCTACAAGTAGAAGGGTGATGGAAATTATCTCTTTGTTGGATAGTAATTTTTATTGGACTCAGTTAACTTAGAGCTATAAAAACCATACATAGATGCAATTATGTTATTACTGTTTACAAAACTCGATTTGTGGTGTTATCGGAAAGCATACCAAAGATCAAGGCAGTGTGTAAATTTTGTTTTACAAAGTATTTAGTTCTTCATTTCATTTTGGTGCAAACTTGAGATATTAGAAGGTTTTATGAATTTTAATCAGTCGTACGGTTCACAATTGATTATAAATTATTAGGATCCTGTTGTTCACATGTGTTGTATCAAGTTGGACAGCTTAAAATTTTGAATACTCCAATTTATGGAGGAAACTATACCGAAATTTTTAAGAAAACCAACCAAAATTTGAGGTCTCAAGGAAGTTAAGAAAGTGGAAATAGGCCATAAGTTCCTTTTGAAGCTTTAAAAACTACTTGGTAAACATTGGGGAGGAATGTTTTAAGTGAAAAATGTAGTGCCCCGCAAATTTCGAGCTTAAGGATAGTTTGACATTTGGTCGCGATTTAATTATCACGAGTAGTTCGAAAATATTTTGAGTTGTTCATTAATTATGGTTATAAGTAAATTTATGATGAGTTAATCGTATATAACTTAATGTCAGAGATCTACAATTGAGAATATGGTATAAGAACTATGAGTTAGAGTTTTGATAATAAGATGAAGACGCTTTATTCGGTAAAATGACTTGTGATTCGCGAATAAAAATGACCAACATTTGAGGAAAAACGTTCTTTAGTAGGGGAGAATATCGAGACCTGAAAAAAATTAAGCTCTTGAGTCTAGCAAGTATGACAAAGATGTCCAGAAGAGTCTAAGGATAACGTCCAGCTAACATTCGAGGACAAATGTTTTTAACGGGGGAAGAATGTAACGTTGCTAAAATATTTTAAATTTCAAGACATTGTCGATATGAAAAATATTTTAAATAAGCTCGTTATGTATGCGTGAGACTCGAGTATGAAGTATATGGTGAAAGTATGTTAAAGTATTAATTATGGATGGGGTGCAATTAATTAATTATGTTAGAAAGTGGAAGGAGAAATTACTAGAAGGGCCAAAAGCTAAAACTAACTCAAATGGACAAAGGTTAAATAATAGTGGATAGTGGACTACCAAGTACAAAGCTTAAACGTAATCTGCCAATGTTTAATAGCATTCAACAACTTATCTGTAGGCACCTTGGAGAAACAACGGTAGCACCGTAGCAGTCCCCTTTCAACACAAGCAAGCGTTGGCCGTCAACAAAGCCATTTCTAGTGCTATTTGAAGCGAGTAAGTTTTTCTTTACGAATTTGTTATGATTATAATATCATTATAAATGAGAATCTATCACCCTAATGGATCGTATTCATAGAAAAGTTTTCCAAAACCTCAAGAACACTCATTAAGAACAAGTAGAAAGATTTTGACTACCAAGTTGAATCCCGCACATTATGTGAAATTATTACATTGGATTAACATTATTAATGGTAGTCGAGAAGAGAAATTCTCAAGGAACAAGGACTCACTAAAATCCTAGAATGTTAGATTACGAATTATACTTCTCAAATTGGAAAAAACGATGAGAACTTTGGAATTTTGGAGATTGATTTTGACTTATTGGTTGTAGTATTTGATTGTTGAGTCCATGATGAGGGTTGGAGCTTACGTTTAAGCTTGAGGAGATATTGAGGTGAGTTGATATCACCCTTCACTAAAGAGATTTTATTCACAAAAACTTGCTTACAAAGTATTTAATAAAATATCTTAAAGAGCTAATATGTACTTAATTGGAGCGAGAGAGAGTGCATATTAGCTAAACCTCATTTTAGTTATCGTTCAAGAGTTTATCATTGAGTTATACGCATTTGTGTCCATATTTTGTTATGTATGTTACGTGATGTTATATGTCAAGTTTTCATGGATTAAAGAATATTTAAAAATATATTGAATAATCCCTTCATATATTCATGTCATGTTTTTCTCAAGACTATTATGATTTATGTTCATGGATAATGTTCAAGGAATGTATTGGACCGTAGTGTAGTGATGTTCTCTTCATGGGAAACTACGTTGGCTGATGTCAATATAGGCACAGGTTTTGCAGACAAACAAACTATGAGCTAGGATATTCTCCCATTACCCAGTCCATTGATGAACTCTGCATTTGTTTGTGGAGATTATTTATTTTCCAACATTTCTTATTGTTAGTACTTAGTAGTGGTGTTGGACATATCTTAGAGGCTTCATAGACAATCTAGTAGTTGGGTGTGGTTGTCCATATTGCATGATTTTGTATAAAATATAATAAACTTATTTATTTTATAGATATTTTTTCATATTAAGTTTCCTTACATTCTTAATTTATTGAACTTATATTTTAAAATTGCATAATTTACATTGCATGACAAAAATAGAATACCACAGACAAGTAAAGGAGGTTCGTTCGGTCAAGTTCAGTTACTGAGTGCCAGTTACTACTCGTTTAGAAAATGGGTCGTGACAGTTTGTGTCTCACTTCTCACATAATTCCCTCATTTTTCTAATCCTTGTTCATAGTTTTCATCCTTATCTCTTCAAGCATAGTTATGATCGGCTTATGCATTGCTTCTAATATCCAAGCTTGAAGCTTTCAGTCATGTTGTTGTCTACACTATTACACTGGCTAGTAAACTCACAATATACCTTGCTCCACTTCTCAACATTATAGTATAACAATTCATCAACCATTCATTTTAGTCCTAGTCTTTTCATGTACTTAATGTTTTCTTTCAGTTCAACCTCAAATGTACTCCTAGCACATCTCCAAAAACAGTTTCTTCTTTCAAGTCCCCTTCGATCCTTACTCCAATTGGCAAGGATATGTCTAGAACACATCATGTGCTTAGACATTGGTAACAACTCATCAATACCTACTTTTAGTTCCTGCAAACAAAAAAGAAAGAACTGATTATAGTTGCAAAAAATGCATTTACAAAGATAAATATACAAGTCATGACAATTTGCTTGACATTTTGCATGTCTGTGAATAATGCCAGATTTGTCCTATCTCCAAGCTCAAGGTCATGCTTCAAAATGCTGATAAACCATTTTCAGGTATGCTGATTTTCATATTCAACCACTGCCCACGCTAGTGGTACCATCTGGTTGTTACCATCTTTACATATAGTAGTAACCAACTGACCTTTACAAATATCCATCTAGGCTAATGCATGGCATATAACCAGCTTTGTAAGCCTTTTTTTATGGTATCAAAACAAATGTAAAAGCCACGAAACATTTTCCCGCCACCCTCAAACTTTCATCAGTAAGCTTAACAACACATGTGCTATCAGGATTTGACCATAGTAGCTCATCTCTATAGTCTAGAATCTTACTAAACTCAATAATATGGTCACCCATAATTTCTTTCAAGACTTTGTTCCTAGCTCTTCTAGCCACAGTCCTGCCCATATTCAAATCAAACTCTTTCCTAATCACTCATTGAAACTCAAATATTCTGATATTAGGCTGTTCAACCATTCTATCTTTTTAGTGTTTGGCTAGAAAATTAGAATTACATAATGTGTTGTGGTAAGTGGTGCCACAATAATGGATAGAATTATAGTTCTCAACTACAAATCATGTGTTATAGAATCATAACTTGCAAAAGAAGCCATGTACAACTCTTTTGGCAAATAACCCTAATCTTTTTCTTTTCATTAATGTATTTGTCAATATTAACATGCTCTTGTATGACATACTTGGTGACAGTTTCCTTGAATTGTTGTACACTTTCAAAAGCCAGACCAGGTTCCCACACAACCTTGCTAGCACTTGGATCAAATATCACTCTCTGCTTGGACCTTTTTGCTCTCACTTGTTACTGCACCTCACCTTCATCATCAACATAATAAGCTGCATCTAGATCAGTCTCATCATAACCCTCATCTGGACCTTTTTTCCCAAGCTTTATATGAGCAGGTAGCACAGGTCTCTCACCCCTCTTCATTCTTTGCCTTTTCCTCATCTCTCCATGGTCTTCTTCTTGGCTCTCATTCCTCCTCTCTCCATGGTTTGTTTCTTTCCTCTCATTCTTCTTCCTTCTCTACCATTTCTTCATCTCTTCCCTAACTCTCCTGTTCTCTTCCTGGACATCACTTTCATTGTCTACTTTCTTCTTCTTTCTCTGCACTTTCCTACTCTCTTCCCTAATGTCCTGTACTCTTCATGGGCATCACTTCCATAGTCAGCTTCTCCTTCTTCAAACAGTTCTACATGGTCTGATTCAAAACTATCTGCAATGCTTTCAACAGATTCCAACACTTCTTTAAGACTTGAGTCAACATCCAATGTTGTATGCTTAAGTACAGAACTATGTGTCTCAACAATTTCAGTAGCTTTTTTCCACTTTTTAGATGCACCATCTTCAAAGACAACACCTTCACTACCCTAAAACTTTGACCAGACACTATATCAAAAGACACATTATCCCCACCCACCTAGCTTGTATATTCTAATGCAAGTGGGGCAACCGGAGGTTCCACTTTAATATGGGACACAAACACTTCAAACATGTCATCATTTTTTAACAAAGGGCAAATTCCATATATCCCTGTTAGTTTTGATTTCTACCAAGTTACCTGAGCTTGGTGGTCTAACTAAAACTGAACAATATGTACTGTCGTACCCTAACTCTTTTACATAGTCTTTTAACTCAAAATATGAGAATTTATCTACATCGACATCATAATACTCCCTAATACCACTACCGACATACGTAATACAATCAAACAAAAAATTCCCACCATGATATATTCATAAAGTTATAAGAATAAAAGCAATTAAAACACTAATTTCCAAATAATGAAAAGACTAACCTTTAATACATGAAGCACTTGGACGGATCGACAAGAGCATTAGAGGTTGAAGATTCATTAATTTATTGTAATTTGGATTGATCGTCAATCTAGGGTTTTAATTTGTGTGGAAATTTGATCTGTCGGGGGTAAATGGAGGGGTTAGGATTATTTGATGGGTCGGATACATTTTAAATGATATATATATATATATATATATATATATATATATATATATATATATATATATATGTGTGTGTGTGTGTGTGTGTGTGTGTGTGTGTGTGTGTGTGTGTGTGTGTGTGTGTGTGTGTGTGTGTGGGTGGTTTTAATTTATATCCGATTTTTGAGTAGAAATACATGTGCCACAAGCAATAGACATATATTTTACACATTCTACCATAGGTCGGAAAAAATGAGCATAAAGTTTGTATAAATATCACTTCAAATGTGTTAAGGAGGGTCTTAGGTCGCCCACAAAGTTAGCGTATGTAACTGTATTTTCGGAAAAAGTTAAGGTACCAAAGTATGAGTTTCACCTTTTAATTGTATCATGTTGTTAATAACCATGGAAATACAATTTTATTCAACAACCAATTTGTTGTGATCCCTCGTTATTTTATTTCAACTCATCTTGCCCTTAGTTATTATTTAACAATTCTATTTGATTCATTCATGTACCTTTCTTTTAATAACCATATCTTGCACCTATTTTTCTTCGTAGATGTGTGGTATCAATAGCCGATAAAAAAAGATACAATCTATTCAAATATTATATCCACAAACATATTACACTACATTACAATACGATATGAAACATGCATTACAAAATGACAGGTAACAACTATCCAAACAAGTTGTTGGGGTCGTTAATACAAGAGCCCTAATACCCTAATTGAAAACGGGAAAAGCAACATCAAGTTTGGTTTGAATTTTTCTTCATACAATGGTTGGTTGTATTTTGTATTTTTCGCATAGATAAGATACGCATAAGTTATACGAAAAATTATGTATTATTTTCTGAAGCACAACTGGTGGAATAAGAATGTGAGTATTACCAATACATGTATTAAAGTTTTAAAATAATAAAAACTAATTAACTTTCATTATAGTAAGAATAGTTTTTACTTCATCTTTTAAATAACTAGGTATTTTGAATTGTAAATCGTATATTCATTTGTGATATATCAATGATACAAGAAAATATCGCTAATACCTACACTAATTCTCACATTACTAATAATCGCATTACTAAACAATGTGTTGCTAATATATACATTACTAATACTCACATAAAATATATCTCAACTGAACGACCCCTTAGAGGTCGTTTAGCTGCACAACTGAAGCAGATTAATCCCTACATTGAAAATTGCAAAAGTCATACCATGTTTTGTTTGAAGTTCTGTCATTATCAAATTTCATATAACTTTTGTCCAACATTTGGTTTCACTTTCATTTCTGTATATAGCCAATACCCGCATAAGTTATGCAGAAATCTATGTATTATTTTATGTGGGATAACATGTGGAATAAGAACATCTGTTGAGGAAGTTGGTTGAGCAATATAGGGACAAGAAAAGAGACATGCATATGGTGTTCATTGACCTAGAAAAAGTGTATGACAAGGTCCCTAGGGAGGTTATGTAAATATGCCTTGAATTTAAAGGGGTTCCGGTGGCATACATCAGGGTGATTAAGGATATGTATGAAGGAGCTAAGACCTGAGTGAGAATAGTGGGAGGAGACTCAGACTACTTCCCGGTCGACATGGAGCTTCATCAGGGTTTAGCGCTTAGCCCATTTTTATTTGCACTGGTGATGGATAAATTGACTCGGAGTATACATGGAGAGGTGTCGTGGTATATGTTATTTGCAGATGGTATAGTGTTGGTGGATGAAACACGCAGAGGTGTCAATGAGAAGCTGGAGGTGTAGAGGTAGACTATAGAGTCTAAAGGCTTTAGACTAAGCAGGGAAAAAATAGAATATATAGAATGCAAGTTTAGTGATGCGCCTGAGGAGCCAAAAGTGGAAGTGAGGCTTGATTCTCAAGTCATTCTTAAGAAATGAAGCTTCAAATATCTTGGCTCAATCCTCCAAGGTGATGGTGAGATTGATGATGATGTCACTTACCATATAGGAGTAGGTTGGATGAAGTAGATGCTCGCCTCCAGTGTGCCATGTGATAAGAGAGTGCCACTTAGGCTTAAAGACAAATTCTATAGAGTGGTCGTTAGACCAGCCATGTTATATAGTGCAGAGTGTTGGCCAGTCAAAAAATCTCACATCCAGAAGATGAACGTGGCAGAAATGCAAATGCTTAGATGGATGTGTGGGCAGACTAAGATGGATAAGATTAGGAATGAAGTCATTCGTGACAAGGTAGGCGTAGCCCTAGTGGATGAAAATGATGCGGGGCAAATCGAACCAAGACACTAACCATCAAGAGCCAAGCTTGAGAGCAAAAGGAACGTATGTCAAGGGCTCCGAAAGTGACTTGAAGATCATGCATCAGAGCACCAAGAAAGGAGGAGTGCCCAGCACAGTCAGGCGGAGCGCCTAGAAGCCAAGCGGAGTGCTCTGCGCCCAGCTTCAAGGCACTCAGGCGAAGCGCCCAGGTCCAGGCGGAGCGCCCAACATGCTGATGACTTCTGCTTTTGTCTCGAACTTCCTATTTTTCCCCTAAGTGTTATGTATTGCCTTAAGTTGGCTTGAGGGAATTTTGGTTATTTCACACTATTTTGTGAAACACTATAAATAGGGCACTTAGCCATTTTCTTCCATTAGCTTTGTTTTTAGTCTAAAATTGAGAAGAGAGAGTGTTGAAGAGGCCAATCCCGTCGAGTTCGAAGCTTGAAGCTTCGCAAACCTTGTATAACTTAGAACCTATGGAGATTCATCACTAGTGTGAAATCCTTGTAAGGTTCGAGTTTCAATTTCTCCCTTTGGATAATAAATTCTTGTTTGAATTGTTTATCCGTTCTTTCTTCTATTTCTTGCCTTCCTAGTCTTGAATTTCTCGATATCTTTTAGATACCTCGTATCTTGTTTTATCATTTCCGCATGTTTGTATCGTGTTTAGCTTCCGCGTGTTTTTACCCCACATCAGTTGGTATCAAAGCAAGGCTCGGGTTATGTTCTTACAAACCCCCCATTCCTTTTTCATCGTGTTAGTATTGTGTTCTTGATGTTCTTGAAAAAGAAGAAAACAAAAAAATTGAAAAAGTTGAAAACTTAAAAAAAAATTGATAGATCGGGTTGGATTCGAATCTCCAAGTGTTTAAAAGTATTGGGGTTTGTTCTATATTGGATTCCCATTGTTTTGATACCCATATATCACAATTCGGTGTTACGAATCAAAATTTCGGAAATCAAAACCCCAAAGTTTGAAATTTTCTTGAAAACACTTCAATCTTGAATCGAAGCTTGTTGTTATTTTTTGGAGGTTGAAAACCATTAGGGATTGGTTATAATAGTTGTATACACCTTTGTGTATCGTTGGTTTCGAGTATCGGGTTGAAATCAATCGAAAAAGTTGGCCAAAATTACCAAAAACCCCTTCTCGGAAGTGGCTGAAATGCACTCTAGGCGGAGCGCCTAGAACCAGGCGAACCGCCCAACTTCTTGGGCAGCAACCCAGCCAGGCAGAGTGCCTTCCACCAGGTGTAGCGCCCACTTGTACTGGGCGAAGCGCCTACCCCTGTTTCGGGTGCAATTTTTTCGTTTCACGTGTTTTGTTTAATTTGTTTTCTAACTTCTTAGTTAGTGTTTCTAGGGTAATTGGCATACTCCATTGACACTAAATATTGAGTGTATTAGGACACTCATGCATAGAGGATACTAGAACTCAAAGAAGAGTCGTAGATTTTTTTTTTTTGCCTAAAGTGCTCACTTTAAATAGCTGTCCGTCCATCGAGTCATACTAACTCCATTCCGAACCAATACTTGGATGTACTAGTTGGTGATCTTACCATCGTGGTTCCTAAAAGGTAAAGGGCATCATTGGGTGGGGGTTTGGGAGTGTGAATTCTACAAAGAGTATTGAGTGCCACCACCAAAAGTGAGGGAGAGCAAGTGAGGTTATTTTGAACTAACCAATTGCTTTCTTAAGATGTCTCTTGCAGGTACATGGAGCCATAAGGGAGGTTTGGATGGATATGGAAATGGATTTGAGGATGAGGGTTTTTACCATACTCCTACCACTAGGAGAAGATCGTATGGATACCTTGAGGAGGGCAACCAAACTCATGATGTTGCAACAAGGTATGAGACTTCTTCCCGGACTTTCAATTACATTGGTGATGTTGGAAGGGTGATGGGGAATGGAAGCTACTATAGTGGTGTTGCTAGTAGCAGAGAAATAAGGAAGTACCTATCTCATGGTAGTGCCTCAAGTGAGACTACTAATGATGGGAAGTTTAAGGGACATTACTACGATGAGCTCTTAAGAAGAAGAGAATGGTATCAATTCGTAGTAAGTCTTAATGAGAATCGTGGGTATGTGATTCAAGTGGATGAAGGTGAAGCAAGTTGGATTAGTCCTCTTGTGGTGAGAAGGTTGGGAATACCTTGTGTTGATGGAATGGCTAGGGTAGTTATTTCCACAAAGAACTTTGAAGAAGAAGTTGAGTGCCAAGTGGATCCTTTAGAGGGATGTGATGTTATGTTGGGAAAGTCTTGGCTTCTCCATAGGTACTTCAAGTTCAACAAAGGCCTTGGTGGCTACCATGTTAAAGCACAAGGGAAGTTACAATTCCTCATTCCTAGGAAAGAAGAAGTACAACCAAGAAAGCCCACGAACATGAGAAATAAAGGGACACCATTGAGGAGAAGTCCTATGCTTGAAATAGTGCAATCAAGAAGTCGTACAAACACAAGCAATGGTGGGACTAGTGCAAGAAAAGAATTGACAAGTGTCAACAAGGTGAACCAAAAACCACAAGCTCCAAAGCCAAGTGGTTCACCAACAAAGAAGAAAGAGACCTCAAGTGATGAGTCTCTAAGTCCTAGATTCCGGGTTGATGTTAAAAGTCCACCTACTCTGGCTATAGGTATCCTTGGGCCTCGTCCCAACTTACCCGAATTTGAGAGACAAAAGATTGAGAGGAGTAAGGGAGTGGCCGGTGACATTCCTCGAGTGGAAAAAGGAGAGGATGTGTTGAGTGATGTGAGTGGGATGTCACCACCCGAATCTACACCCGACCTTGAAAAGAAAATGAGGGAAAAGAAAAAGGGAAAAAGAATTGTTGAGAGTGAGGACACCCCTTATTCTAACACTTACTCTTTATCTTTTTCTTCTACTTGTGTTTGCTCTTGTGTAGGCATTCTTGGAGGCAAGCCAATGGAGCATCAATCATGTTTCAAGATGGAAGGACAAGGTGAAGAAGATCTTCAATGTGAGATTCAAGGTGGAGAGGCAATTCATGACACTTCAAGTGCATTGAGTGAGCAAGATGGCCACTCAAAGGTATGTGATAGTTCTTCCCTTGAGCATGTTACTTCCTTGTCATGTGATAGTGTTTGTGAAAACTTTATGCTAGTTTATGATCTATATGATTACAATGTGTTTGCAACTAGTGTAGAGTCGGTTGGTCAACTTGTGTGTGATTGTGAACCACTAGTTGAGAGGGATGATACGCCACATCATGATATGAGCTCGGTTTTCATTGGACCTCTCTTTAGTGAAGGTTGTGTAGCTGACCTTGTTTGTGATCCTTGTTATGACACCCCACCTATATTTGATAAAGGAGAAGATGAGTTGAATGGATCCTATTCTTCCCTTTGATTGTTTATTTGACAGTGGTGGTCTCAAGTGTCGTAGTAAGGATGATCATAGCCTTGAGGAATCTCTATTGAGGGAGATGGATAGGATTGTCTTTGATGATTCCTCAAGTGTGGATAATGACTCTAGTTTTGATGCCTCACCTTTGATGGGTAGTGAACTTATTTTCACCAACCCTTTATTTGAAGAGGATTTTAAAAGAGGTGATGGTGTATATCAAACTAAAGAAGAGTTTGGGTTTGAACCTCCATATAGATTGGAATGCTTAACTCTATAGATAACCCATTATTTGAGACCTCCCTTGGGAGTTTTTCTAGCGAGGAGGGTTGTCTTGGAGGTAAAGAGGTACCTCTCGATGTGTGCAAGAGGGCTTTTAAGAAGGGGAGTGGAGTATTTGATGTTAGTTGTAGATTGAACTATTTTGCTTACTCTATCCCATATATTGAACACACCTTGAGTGTTGAGCATGCCAAAGCCAATGTTCCACAATGTGATAAAAATGCGTTGAAGGCTTGGTATGAAGAATATGGGCTTAGGGGTCGTGGGGAGTTTGATTGCTACATGCGTACCCTTGATCTCTTTGCTTGTTATAATTTTGAGTGCTTGTTTTTGTTGGGCCAAGAATTTAATGTTTCCTTTGGGAATATACGCTTTTTAATGGGTATTGATGCTTGGCTCTATCACAAGAGTGTGTTTTCCACACCATTTGCACTTAATTCTTGTTAAGCTAACCTACTTGTGAAGCAGGAAACTTGTTTGTGCTTGTTTTGAATGTAGGCTTGATGGTTTGATTTCGAGGACGAAATCCTTTCAAAAAGGGAAGGATGATACGGGGCAAATCGAGCCAAGACACCAACCATCAAGAGCCAAGCTCAAGAGCACAAAAAACGCAAGTCAAAAGCTCCGGAAGAGACTTGAAGATCATGCATCGAAGCACCAAGGAAGGAGGAGTACCCAGCACAGTCAGGCGAAGCGCCCAGCCAGGCGGAGCGCCCAGCTTGTCCAGCTTTTCCTTAGCGAGAGTTGTCCATACCTTTCTCATTGTTCTAATGTTCAACCTTTACCAAAAAACAATGCTAATAATCTGGCTTAGCGGCCTACTGTTAGTTAAGAGTTTACATATTCCCTAGCTACCGCTAAACGTGCCATCAATAAATGGAAGATTATATAGGTCTAATAAATCTTCAGTATAATCAGTTAGAAGATTGAAACTACACAATGCCTTGGCGTTAGCAACTAAAATCATGATCCATTAGTACGAACGAAATTTAGAACAAGCAAAATGCGTCTAGAATTTATAAAAGACAAAAATAGTAACACAAACAATTGTCTTAACGCTAATATTATAAAATAAAAAAAATACACATAAGTTAAAAACATGTAACGCTAAAAGACTAAATTAACTAAATCTTGATTGTTGAAACAACCAAAAGACTAAACTTAGACGGAAGGATTAGTAAGGGCGTAATCTGTACATCAAGAGGAGAATGTGAGGTAAAATTAAATCAGGCAGCTCCTTTAACTTTCATGCAAAATGGAGCTTTGACACCAGCTAGAGCAAGAATGGATGCTGGAATTCCCCACAAGGAATCACCACAGATGAGCCCAGAAGCCAAGGCAGGTCCAAAATCTTTTGCTTGCTGCTTGCTCTTCAATTGCCAAAAGAATAGGATCAATGACCCTACACACATGTCAATGGCAAAGTATCCTCCAAGGTAAAATGGAATAGCCATGCACATTGGACTCGGAACAAAGCGATAAATCTTATACTTGGTCTCGTATTTCTGCAGCAGCTGAGTAAGTAAGTTGATCACAATAGCAGCTACGAAGAACCAAACAGAGAGCCTGAGGCAGTGCTTGGGGAGACTTCCAAAACCTTCCACACCAAGAAGAGCGATTCCACGATACATTAAAGCATAGGGTGCAGGGTATGCACCCTCTGGATCCCCTAATCTATAGGCACTGTGGAAAATCCAGAAGACTAGAGGGGTAATCACACAGCCCATGGCAGTTCCCATGACTTGGCTAAAGAACATGGAACGAGGCGAAGTAAGTGTCAAGTAACCGGTCTTGAAATCTCCCATCAAGCCAGCAGCTGTATCTAGTACGCTCATCATTAAACCACAAGATGCAAGCCCAGCAATCACACCACCATTTTGCAAACCGACCCAATAACTGAAGGTAAGGATTGCAATTTTTCCATAGTTTGAGGCCAGGGACCAATCGGTAAGGCCACTTCCATAAGAATTGCAGAAGGCCAAAACAGGAGCAATTAGATAGGCAACCAAAATGTGATACCATTTCAGTGAGTGGAAAATAAGTGGCACAACAAAGAGAGATATGAGTGCAATACAAACGTATCCGCAAACAGCTGCCCAGTTAGGGATCTGGTCTTTCAAGAAGTACTCATTTTGTCTTTTCTTGTCATAATCTTCTGACTCTTCAGCTAAAGAATCTTCCTCCCCTGAGTTCTTCTTTATGAAACTATGGACCGTGACCCCCAACATGTAGACAAAATGGAAAAGACCATCTCCAAGCATCATCGAAATAGCGATAAAAACCTGTTCAGAATAGGCAACAAAAAAAAGAAAAATGTCATCAGTATCATTCTTTCTTTTGAAGATTGAGAAAAGTAAAGGGACAACTACATCAAGAATGGTGTAGATTGTAAGTTTACCCTGTATCCTTGGATACCATGGAGACTCGATGGAGACAAATCAGCAGCGTACCAGTCACCTTTCTTAGCTTCAATCATTGGCCACATGATAGCCCATGAGATGATGGCACCAATCAGCAATGAAACATTGACCATGTAGGGGCAAAGCATACCAACTCCAACATATGTGGAGGAGAAGTCAAAATAGAACCTTTTGGCGTAGGCATTGAAACCAAAGGTAGGCAAGCTACCAAAACCACAGCCATCTGCACGTGCAAATAGCCACTGAATAGCCCCAAATATAAAGCTGAAGCCAAAGGATTTGAACAAGGCACCAACTTGCTTCTTGGCAAGCTTGGCTCCTTTAGGAGTGTGGAAACAGTTGATAAGATATGCAGTTGCAGTTCCACTTGGATATGTCAACTTGTATTTCATTATCATCATCTGTAAACATTATTGAAAGAACAATTAACCGTCAATTACAGAATCAACTTAATCTGAGGAAAAGAAAAATCAATAGTAAGTTATTTCGTTTACGTACCTTTCTTAATGGCACAATAGAGAAAAGACCAGCAAAGCTCACAACAAGAAGATAGGGAAGCATCCAAGCAATCTCAAGCTTCTTAGTATTATTTGGGGTATTTCCTGCGTCTGCCTGAGCTGCTATGAATGGACTCATTCCCAACATATAACTTGCTGTCCCGCCTGAAATATAATGAACAAAATAATATAAGGCCATTGTCATATATTCGAAATCAAATTAATGGAGTTTTACATATTACTACTAGTTTGACTCCTTTGATGAAGATAAAGAAAATAAATAATTGTTCAAAACTAAGGACAGAGTGGGAGTTAGGGGAAGAGAACTAGGGTTTTAGCACCAAAAAACTTGAGGAGATTCATATAATAGTATAGCTGCAGGGTGGTAACAGTTTTCTAGCTAACTCCATGCTTACATGTCTCATAGCCGCTCATATATATTAACCATAGAATTCCTTAATTAGTACTACGTAAATTTGACTTTTCATGGAGATCTCGTTCATGTTTTATCAAGATTGAAGCACAAGACTGGTCATCACAATATATACAACAAACCAATTCTAAAGATTAAAAAAGGGAAAAAAAAATTAAGAAAGAATTAAAGAAGAAAGGAAACTAATAAACTTACTGCTAAAAGCAATGCCAGAAGAAGCAACAACACAAGTTTGGATGACGGTATTCTCTTGCCTAGTAAAAGGCTGCTTCAAATACCCCAACTTTTCAAGAAGAGCAGTGTATGTACGAATCATAGCAAACCCCAAAAGTCCAGCCGCAACGTTAAGGGAAGGGATAACACCAGTTGTCAGATTCAGTTTGCAAACAATGAAGTTGAACACAACACTCAGAATAAAGCCAGTCACCATAGACCTCAACGTTATTTGGTTCTTCCATGGTGGTATATGTTCATCTTTGAATGCAAGTTCTGTTGAAATCTTGTTTCGTGTACCTCCATCATATTCTTTATCCCCTCCTGTTTCCAATGACATTTTGTATGTATTACACAATAATTCTCTTTTAGTTTTTTCTTTCTTTGGATTCTTTCAAAGATATAATGCAAAGAAAGATCCCAAAGAAGAAGGCAACCTATAAGAGAAGAGAAATAAACTGAAAGGTACGTGGTTTTGTACGTGTGATGATCATATATATTTATAATGCTGAAAATTAGGAGAGGGAAGAGAGAATCCCGGAAGAATTAGAAGTAGAAGCATACTTGTCCTAGGATTCAGCTAATCCAGTAAAACTTTTAGAAAACCGTTTACTATATTACTACAAGTTTATAGTTTATGTTTGCTAACATTCATGTAGACTTAATTTGAGGAGAAATGGGAAAAATAATTAAAGCATTCATATTAGTATTATTTTATGTTTGTTAAAAATAGTGTAGACTTAATTTGAGGAGAAATTGGAAATATAATTGAAGCATTCCTATAATTACTTTATGTTTTCTAAAATAATGTAGACTTAATTTGAAGTGAAATAGGAAAAAGAATTAAAGCATTCCTATTTGTTGTACTTTATGTTTGCTAAACATATTGTAGACTTAATTTGAGGAGAAAGGGGAAAAAGAATTAAAGTATTCCTGAGATTTTAGAATCGGAAACCAAAATCAATTGTAGTTAATTTGGATTGCATGTGTAACAATGTAAAGATCATCACTAAATATTTATTCAAATTAATCAGAATAATTGATAAAATATTAATTTATAAATTATGTACTCTAACTGTGAAAATATTTGCACATTATTAGTGAAATGTAATATAACAGGTCATTTTACTAGGTTATCTATTACTAGTAGTGCTACTACTATTTATCAGCCACGTATTAAGTTAGGTTGCGTACATCACACTCTTTGAGTGGGGGTCCTTCTCCGATTCTGCGTGAATATAGGATACTTTGTGCACCGGACTGTCCTTTTTTATTCACCAGTAATTATTTTATAGTAAGTAACCTAATTATGGAAATACTTTTTTATATTAAACTTAAACTCGTTATCAATTGAAAAGGTTATTATATATATCTTGTACGTAGTTAATACACTACTTTAGTAAAAAAAATACTTATTGATTTATGTTTCATTTTTAATTACACAAGTTTAATTTACTCTGTTAAAAAGAATGAAGTTTTCTTGTTTACTAGTAGCAGCAACATTTCAATATGATAACCAAACAAAACTATGATTACGAAACTGATTTAAAGAAAGTATTTAAATTAATATCCCTTACATAACCAAGCACAAGCATATCGGGACGGTGGTTAAAACTAGTAAATTAATTATTACTATTATTTTTAAAAAACAGCCAAATCCTTCCTAACTTGGTAATGTTTTGATCTGGATGTGGATATGGATTTTGAAACTGATCTTTTGCACGATTATTTTCCTAGTTAAATTCGTGCATCACATTTATTTCTATTCCTTTCAGACAAGGAAATAAATATTGACGAGGGAGTTGAGGTGTTTCTGTTCAGAGTCACTAACGGTTATAATCAGTATTATTCCATATATTTTTACAATGTGAACACAAACAGCTGTGGAAAAAATAAAAGAGAAGTGCTAACTTTGTTTAATAAAATCAAAATACAGAGTCAGATTCGATATGAATGTTAACTTTCTTGCAAATTTACTACATCAACTAATGACGTTATTGACGATATGCCAGCTAGTAATGACTAACAAACTTACTAATACGAGTATTGACTATAGCTATTTACTTGAAGAATTAACTTCGATCGCTTTGGTATATGTATTAATTCAAACAAGATTGTGGGTTCTACTCTGTCTAACCCTGGTAAAGATAAACACATTCCATATTGCTAGTGTACGTACGAATTGGCAGATGCGACTATAATTATCAGACACAAAAAGTCATTTACTAGTACTAGTATATTTGTCGTCTCAAGCTAATTCATCTTTTGTAACAATTGCTTATCCTTTTATGAGACCACGTCATCCAACCAGCCATTACTAACTTGAATTGTGAAAAGTAGATCATCACCTCAACTTAACTTTCTTTTCTTGGTTATCAAAAATTCTCTCTTACACGAATTATTCAAGTAATTAATTAATGTTAGGTTGATAACTTCCAAAATTTGTTCTAAAAATGATAAGCGGTCACTATAATATACTCGAATATAAATGTTTAGATTAGAATCTCATAAAAAAATCTACGTCTAGTTGTAACGATTAATGTCGCTATGTCAATAGGTTCAAACCATTTCCAAGTGATAATGGTATGATTTTTAAGTTATTATGATTAACAAACACTAACAAAAAAGAATTATTAAAAAATAAACACTAGATAGATATGGAGTATTCCATGCGTAAAAAGTTTAGGATTATGATTTTTCAATTATCAGAATGTCTAATTGCGTGTTTCCTCAATCTCGCTGAATTAATTTCCATTGTTCTCCAAACACATCTATTATCTCTCAAATACCAGTTATAATTAACTTACTAAAATTATTTTCTCAAATTAACTCTAATTAGCAAATTAAAAAATTCAAAGAAGAGGTGGAGGTGGACAAGGAAGAATCGGGTGAGGAGATTAGACAATAGATGATACATCTTCAACTCATCGATGACATGACCTTAAAAAAGGGTACTTGAAGGTCTAAGATTAGGATAATAACTAAGTTAGTGAATACGTAGTCGAGCAGTTTATGAATTTCCTATAGGTGCATGATTTTAAAAAAAATAGTCCCAGTTCTTAAGGTTACAGTCTGTTAGTGCTAGGGGTTTTTAAGGAGCCTTATTTGCTTCATCCTCATTATTCTAATATCAACTTATTCTTTGATTTGCCACTATTTTTGTTTCTTCTACTTATGGTATCTTATTCCATAGATATTTCATCGTAGTTTTTACTCGTATTTTTTTCCAAACTCGAGTCTATCCAAAATGGTGTCTGCCTTTTTAAAGCTTCCGCGTATATAAAATCCTCCCTTGCCTGCAAAGCAATCCCCTGTGCCCTAAACCAAAACCAAGGAGGCTTGGGTTTTCAATTTGGCTACAAAAAGTATCTGAAGTTGGGGCTTCTTGTCCAACAGTTAGTATTTTCTCTGTACACAAATACTCAGTTTGATTTTTTTTTTTTTACCAAAAAAAGTAGTAGTCTGGCCTGGGATTCAGTCATGGCGATCTCTTCCTTGGTGGTATCGTCCCCTTTTTCTCTTCGGATGGAAAGCAGCAGCGATTCTTTGCTTCTTAGAGACAGAAAATCAGTTGTGATTCCTAAAGAAAGAAAATCAGCGGTTCCCCAGTTGATGCTGCCACCTGAGTTTGAAGAGTTGAGCACTGTTTACAAATTCTACAGACTAGCGGAAGGCGATGTCATACGAGTTGAGCTGGAGCATGAGCATGACGCTGATTCCGCCTTGTTGGGATCTCCGTTTCAGGGATGGGTTGTCTACATACAGCGAAAGGATTGTCAACTCTTCCTATTTTACCCCATCTCCAGCAAAAGCTTCAAGCTCCCCTCCATTGAAACCCTTCCCTATATTACGGGCGTCATCCGGAATAGCCACTCAGGTTTGGTCGAAAGCTTTCTTGACTTCGAATCTGAGCCCCTTCCCCCCCACAACATGTGTCTAAACACTTCATTATAAAAGATTATCCTTTCGTCTTCCCCTACCGACGACGACTGCATTGCTGTGGTCATTTACGGCCACCTTTACCGGCTCGCCTTGTGTAAGAGGCGAGATCTAGAAGATTCCTATTGTTGGACTGACCTCGACGGGCCTTTATGTGCCTACACCGATATTGTTTTTGACAGTCGGGCAAAACTATTGTTTGCTCTCAACGAAATTAGGCATCTCGAAGCTTGGGATTTACATAGTGATTCCATCAAGAGGATTCTCTTCTAGGGTGAACACTTCGGCACTGGGTACTGGCCTATTGCTTATGAGGATGATGATGATCTACAGCGCAAGTCAGAGACCTATTGCATAGATGATGACTACTTTGTCTACGACAACCAAAGTCATGAACTCTTTATCGTTACGCGCTACGTTGCAAATGGCATTCAGCCAAATGGGACTCTTGTCCCTGTCGGCCAAAATTCGGATCGGTTTCCCTACAAGACTCTTGCTTTTGATGTTTTCAAGCTCGATTTCATAGACGATCACGTGGAGCTTCAGTACTTGGAGGGCAGCCTTGACAATCGTGCTTTTTTCATTAGCTTTAATTCTGGGTTTGCTCTCTCAACCACCAATTCCTGAATTAAAGCCCAATTCTATTTACTTCACCGATGATACTAGGAGGAGACAAAATTGGTAAGGTCACGATTTGGGCATTTATGACTACGAAGAAAGCAGGCTTTCACCCTGTTACTATCCCATTGACCCCGCCAAGTTGCAGAATATACTACCCACTCCTATTTGGTTTACTCCTGATGTTGATTCGGAATGCTTAGCCTAATGTGTTATGGGATTGTTAAAAACTACTCTTTTTTCTTCTTTTATGGTTATCTGCCATTTAGCCCTATCAACATGGTGTGTGTTGTTTTTATTTATGCCATTTAGCCCTATCAACATGGTGTGTTTTTTTTTTTATTTATTAGATAAGATAACTAGATTTATGTTTTATATTCCTCCTACTTCTGCCTGATAGTTATTGGAAGTTTTTTTTTTTATAATTTAATTTTTATATTTTTTCGTACACCGATTTAGTCCGATGCTAAGAATCAATCTTGCAAGTTTCGTGTGACTGTGGCACCTTTGGGTTTGTCGTTCAAAATCTCTTGTTCTTTAGTTACTTTTATTAACTCATATTAGCACAAACATGAATTGTACATCAAGTTTAACCAAAAAGAAAAAGGAAAAAAAAAATTATCAGCTCTGCAGGGATATGACAGCAGAATTTAGAATAAGATCTATAACATCCACTAGAATAAGTATAGAAGATCAACATATTTTAACTGGTGCACCGGCTCCCTAATTCCTTCAAAGCGTATGCTCTAATTATATCTTCTCCCTGTACCCAGAAAATGCTGAATGGGATGGAACACCAGATTTAATTTTGAACTCTTGCCCCTTTCGAGCTGACTGCATATTCCATAGCTGCGTTTCTACTGAACAGTGTAAAAACAAGTGCTTTACACTCTCAGACTGTTCTTCACATAAGTAGCATCTGCAACAAGTTGGAAAACATCTCACCAAATAATTGCGAGTTGAAAAGGCACAATTTATAACTGTTTTCCAAAGTAGGTTACCCTTTGATTTTGATGAACAACTTGCGTGAGTGAGAAGCTCTTATTGCAGTTAACAGAAGAGATCAACACTCTGCAGCTCTTTCATTTTCCAACTTAATAAGGTTATATAATTGGTGATTCTGGCGAAAATATGAAAATCTTTAGTGATAAACTAGTGAGACTAGAAAATGTGCTTTTTTATCAATCCCTTTATTCTCACTCTAATTTACTAATATTCTGGTCAGAATACTAACTTTTGTAATACTTCCGATGTTTCTTGATATTGTATGACCAGTTTACATGTTCTCTTGTCCATTTTATAGTCCTTAATATTCATATTGCTGTGGTCTATTGATTTTATGGACATGTATAAACAGAGTTTAACTTTTGACATTTCGGAGCCACTTGAATTACGCTGTATTGCTACTATGACTGGTTTTCCTCCAATCACTGGTGCTCCACTGAGTACGGAAAGACTTAATGTACTACCCAGTCACCCTCTTGCTGTTAGAAGTTTTCTGAATATTAGTTTGTTTCCTCTTCAAGTATCTTTTCTTTATAGGAGAAATATGAAAGTTTAGGGACAAGAAGAATTCAC
The DNA here is from genome assembly GCA_037355625.1 of Petunia x hybrida. Lineage (NCBI taxonomy): Eukaryota > Viridiplantae > Streptophyta > Magnoliopsida > Solanales > Solanaceae > Petunia > Petunia x hybrida. The sequence goes on from JBBBVM010000041.1 coordinate 27,832,808, forward strand.
GTGTATTTCCCCTTGTGAACCTCACACATTATACCCAAGGCCGACTTTTAATGCAGAAAATATGTCAATAGTTGCACTTTTATTCATGACGCTGATTTAGCTATCATGCAGGTCAAAAGAAGCTAGTTTGAAAATAATTTCAGAAAAAAGGATTATGCCAACATTTACCTTGATGGTCAACATGGATAGTTGTTTTGATGGTCAATATGATAGCTGTATGGGCCTAAATCAGTTTAGGAGTACAAATCGAATTTGGATTCGAATATAAGCAATTCTTCGTATCAAAGTTGAATAAACACACGAAAAAGGTGTAAATGCGGATAAATAACTGTATTTCAATATATGATTATGAGTACAAATTTGGGCAGAGTTTCAGTACAATTTTTTGGATCCCCATAATACAAAATGAGCTACTATTTATAGGCCTAAGAGCCTTGCCCACGTTCTCCACCATCAGCTAGTGCATCATCCCACGATCTTGACATTAAATGGAGAAGTTAGTGGGGGTAAAGTAGTGGGCTGCAAAGCCGCTGGAACCGAGGTGGTCACCGAAGCTTGGTCACAAGGCTTCGGTGATACGACCTTACAGTTCGGATAGGAGGACGTGTTACCGAAGCTCAGCGTTCAACTCGCCTTTGGTAGCGGCATCAGAACTTGACTTCGGCAACTTAGTCGCGGGTTTAACCATCTCTCTTCGGAGCGTCGGCTCGCTTTTTCTTCAGTCCATCATTCCGATGTGCTGACCGAACACGTCAATTTTTACCCAATACAGATAGTCCCCCCACTCCTCGGATGAACGCCGAGGTTGCCGAGGAGTGGAATGAATTTGAGCGGGAAGTCGACGTGGCGAAACCCTATCCAAGGATTTCAAAAGCTGCACGTCTTTCAGGCTGCTGTTCCGTGTTACATGGCGGCCGTTGATAGGTCACCGAACGGTCGCGCCGTCTTTTTGTTTTCCCCAACGTTACAGTCATCATTTCTTCTCCAACTTGCACGTGTAAGTCTCCTATAAATACCTCATTTCCACTCCTTCCACTTCACTTGAAAATCTTGACATTCATCAGAATTTGCAGAGAAAAATTTCTTCACCCCCAAGCTTGTTCTTCTGATCGTCTTCTTCTCTCATTTAGTCATTATCATGTCTGCCACAAACTCCGGTCACCGCTCAAGTGATTCTGGCAAGAGGGCGGAGCGCTTTGCCGCCATGGCCATGAACGACGAGCTAGTCGCCTCTGTGCCACCATTGTAGGTGGTTGAAGCGGGAGGCGGTGGTGAGGCCACGTCTGCAGCTCCTGCCCCTAAGAGACGTAAGGCGAGGGTGGTCGTGATACGGCGGAAGTCAGTTACGACGTAGAACTTGATGTGGGCGATGACGATCGCGACAAGGACAGGGGTGACGTCAAAGGTGATGACGTCACCAGCGCCAAGGAGGCGGGCGGTTCGGTAGGCAGAGCCGAAGTGAGTGGGACGAGTGGCCAAAAGGGGGAAACCGAAGCTGGCACTGCATAATCTACACTAAACATACTAAATTAAACAACATAAAATTACATAATCTACACTAAACATCACAATTGAATATAGAATTACAATTACGCACGTAATAATAATTTAATTAATTTATTTTCAAGATTACTAACAAATTTAGTTAAACAAAGACTAAAATTTTAAGAAAAAATTCGACCAACATCCTAAGAATCTAATAAGACTATTTTGAGAAATTTATGATTTTTTTTGTATATATATATATACAAAAAAAAAAATGAATAACAAAGGCAAAAGCAAACTAACAATCCCTTACTGAATTTTGTGTCAATAATATACAAATACTTCAAGACTTGCCAGGTTTCCAATATGTTGCTACGATCGGGAGTGTTTGAGAATTACAAGTCATTGTTCAGTGCTTTTTGTTGTGGAGAGTTAATTCCCTACGAAAATTGGACTTGCAAAGAAAGTGTCGGCATTTCAAAAGTAACACAACTGTGAGCAATATTTGAGGAGAAAAAATAAGAATAATTATTAAACATAAACGCATGAATGCCACCTAAAAACCTGAAGGATAAGGCTGCATATATAGTTGGTGCTAGGTTTAATGGTGAAGACCCCTCGAATTTCTTAACTAAGAGTTGGTGTCTTTTTAGTTTCATTAGACGCTTAATTAATATTTTTTCATTGAATCTGACATTGTATTGTTCTAAGTTCTTTGCATTTCAATATTCTGATTTGAACACTATTATATGGCGTGAAAGGACTCAAATAGTATTTATTGTATAACTATTAAGTACAATTTTACTCTTTTATTTTTGGTTATATTTATAATATAGATATTTAATTGTGTATTGACCTTCTCGTACAAAAGGGTATTTAAGAAAAGATTTATTTGGAGGGCAAAATTGTCGTTTACTTTTAACTAAAGGGATTGACACTTTTATAATAACTAGTTCTGCACACGCGCTTTGCGCGTGAACCCATATCAATGAGTAGACAACAATATAAATACTTAAATCAAGATAGAAAAAAAAACACTATGTATGGAGTACCTATATCCAGGTAGGTTCCATTTGCATATTTCTATCAAAATAATTTGAAACAATTATATTTTTATGCGCAGAATTTTGTAAAAGTTTTGAAATGTTTGAACGATATCAGGAGGTTAATGTGACAACTGTGAAGATTTCATATGTGTGCACGATGAAACGTACTCTGTAAATTCCCTAATTACTTCCACAGGAAAGTTGGCAACTCGACACCTGGAGACATCCAAGTTATAGATGGATAAATAAAATTGCTCGAATATGTATATATCGCCTATAGATAGAAGTTATAAACTGGAATTATACCCAAAAACTATATCATATGAACACATTCTGAAAATAGATTGTCTTAAATATATAAAACAATCACCTTACACAAAATGCATATAGATCGTATGTGCCAATACATCTAAATCTTGACAACTTGTGACGCTGATGAAGATCTCCTAAAAGCTCTTTGAGATGGACTATTATATGAGACTTGAATTCCATTTCGTTATCAAGTACGTGACTCTTAATCCGGACAAATCTTTGTCTTCTCCTTTAGATCTATAATAACTTTTTGTACTGTATGGAAAGTTTAAACTTGGTGGAAGTCAGAGACACACTTGAAGGATGTTAGCAACTGCATATATTACAAAAAACTTGCAATAAAATAACCACTAAGTGGGTTATATAAGAAACAACAGAAACACTTTATTTGAGAGATTCAGCCATCTTTATTATTTGCTTGGGATTTCCATGAGGAATGTTGACGGTCTAAATAAATACTCCGCATACCGTGTGCTTTCAATCAGGCCACACAAAAGTATAAAAGTAGTAACTCAGACATTAACGAAAGTAGCTCAATAGCCTTTTCATAATTATGATTTATAAATGTCTTCACATTTAAGTAAACATGACGTGAATCTGTATAGTAGAAGAATGTATGAATGTGTGGACATGGGTGTTTGGAATTTTAATATTTAATTTATTTATTTAATTATGTATTTACTTTTTGTACACAAAGATATTTAAGATAATGTTTCATATAATTATAAAAGTGGGTGCAGTGTATTCCATGCTATTTAGTACAAACGTCTTAAGCCACCCCAATTATTTTCTTCGTTGATCACCATTAAAGTTTGCAGTTCTGTACAATCAATTGAATTAGCATCACCAAAATTAATTTGTAGCTTGTTAAGAAGTTGTAGCCACAGAAATAAATAAGAGGACATATATTTGGAAACGACTATTTAAGAAATGCAACGAAGTAAAGTTCAAACGACTTAAACTAAGCATTTCCTCTAATACATCAAATATTCAGCTTCACATATTTTTTAAAATTTCAACAACTCATAATTTAAATGTGTACATGAGGGATGTTGGCTACAGTTGCAAATGATTCATGTCTTGAAGTTTTGCCATTGCTTCAAGAAATTGTAGCCTTCTCCTCCTTGTAGCAACATACATGTCAAGAAGCTGAGCAGCATACATGTCAAGAAGCAGTCGTCGAATGAAAGTTGTTTTTGTAGAAGTTGTACCAAAATTTGATTAACATACGTGTTTATTAGTTTGACTAATAATTCATTGTCAATTACATAAGGTACACCTACAAAACAATAGTTATTTGTAATAGCAATACACTTTGAAGGTACTGACATTAAAATGTTTTGGATAATTTCTACAAAGCATAGTTGCATATTTACCGTTTGGTTGATTCAAGCTTAGTAGTCCTTTCATCTGTTTATTACAAAGAAGAAATGTTTTAGTACTTCATAAGAAAAAAAATTAACACTACCAAATTTGAGAAAATTATAATCTACATGAGTTAAGAAAAATAGTTTTTAATAATCAGATATCACAAACAAAATTACACAAGAATAAATAAATTATAATACGACATACGAAATTTGAAAGGTGAAATTTAAAAGTAGGTCAGAATTGATTCAAAAGAAGAATCACCTAAAACTCGGAAAGAAAATTTAATTAAATGCGTATGTCACCTCAATCTACTCATATTATAAAAGGTTAAGCTTTAATATAGTTTCATATTAATTATTAAATAATTTTAATGGGTGCTTGTGGACTTGACTTTCGCTATTTAACCAATAAGAGAAAATTAAAACGACTTTTCGTTTAACTAAAAACAAAAATGGTAGGTAAACAGGTAAAGAAATACATTACCTAATGCGAGAGATGTAGAATGGTATTGTAGGTCAGAGAATTGCTTAAAGAGTTCATTCTTAATCATGATTTATTTATACCAAAGGGAGATGGCTGATTACATACATTAATGCGTAATATTATTGGAAAACTGAAAGGGAGGCATTCTAAAGGTTAATGATAATTAGCAGATGATGAAGCACCTCAATTTAATGAGAAAGGCCTCATGTAAATCTGAAGTCCATTGAACTTTCTTTTCAATTACAAGGTGCATTGTATTTAGACGGTAAGTTAATGTTTTGGTTTAAACTACAAAAAAATTGTTAAACTAAACGCAAGAAAATGTAAAGACATTAATTCTAGAAAAGATAATTAATGGAGTATGAAATGATAGAGTTCTTTCCAATTTTCAAGAATTGTTGATCTAGAGATAGTAATTATAAAAATAAAATAAATGAAGTAACCTGTTATTATTATTAAGTATGAAGATAAACATCCAATTCACATATTTTTTTTTTGATTCATCTTATTGTTGCATCATTTAATGCATATTTGGAATTAAGGCTAACTAAGAATTTTAAACGGTTGGTCAGGACTTGTCGTAGGGTATATTTTTTTTTATGTAATATAAAATTATTTGTTTTGAATACAAAAAGGGAAAAAAGTTGTTAAAATATACCTTTCATGTTTTAAAGGGTGTTTTAGTCCATTACTTTTAAATATATATATATATATATGATATGATACTTTTATTTACTATATTTATTGGTGATGAAGTGTGCGTGTATCTTTTTCATTTTGTGTAATGGGTAATAATTTTTGTGTAATGTGTAATGTAATGTAATCTTTTATTAACTTCTATTTACTATTTTTACTTTTATTGTTGTAGGGGTAAAATGGTCTTTTACATTTTGCTTTTGGGTTTGGCTCTTTTATATTAGTATGATGATATGATATGAAGTATGATGATATGATATGATAAGTTTCCATTGTGTCTCTGATTTTATTTGAAACCATTTTCTTGCCCTCCAAGTTGTTACAAAAGTTTTATGTCAAAAAATAAATGCCGTAAGGGCCTATTTCTGTATTTATAGTGCTCTATTGATCAAAGGCTACTACCTATTCATAAAATTGCCATTCCGCAGTTGATTCTTCAAAAGCTGATTTATATTGCATTTGGTGGTCACCAATGACTTCCATTCGGTTCTTGTGCTTTTTTATATTATCTTTCTTGCTCATTCATGTCAGAGTTTGATAAGATTCCATAACTTTCAGGTAGTGTGTTTGCTGCCGAGCATTTGGATCATATAGTTAAGATCATCCTGTATCCATCTTAATGTTTAAAATCGTACCTATGCAACCTCTTGGAAGTTCTATAAGTAATTACTCATGGAGGATTTAGTGTGAGGATATCAAAGTCTTAAGCAGTTCTCAAGTATAGTTTATACAGTCCATCCTTGATCAATTAATAGTTTCTACTGTTTGTGATTAATCATTCATTGGGTAACTCATTTCCCATGGGAAACATACAGAGCTATAAAGATCAGTTAACATTTTGCATGTGAAGATTTTGAATGTAAAGAGCTTGAGGAAGAAAGAAAACATTGTATCTACTCTTGAAGTCATATTTTTTTTTTTTTAAAAAAAATTATTACCTGCATTTAATCAAGTCAATGCAATTTAGAAGTGAAATCACATATGTATTAGTGTCGTAAATACACAATGAGTAAAATTTTATGAAACTGAAAAACTCTTAGTTAAAGACCGAATCACTATTCTTTTGCCTTTTGTACTGAATACTTGACTATGTTTCTCCTTTTTTGCTATGCATCTGTGTCTTGTTTTACTATGAACTAACAGAGAGTTGTATATTACTACATTGATTTGGTTCTTTCTCTCTCTATCCCATGAAACCCTATGCTACTTGTGTATTTTAGAGTCTCTATGCAAATCTTGCTGTAGTCTTGGCAACTTTGCGTGATTTGATGTATTTCAAAAAATTTAATGATTATCATCACTATCATTCGTCAACCTATAGGCAGAATAAGGAACTGCAGAAAAATGTTTGGAATGAGAATGTCCATGTGAATTTTTACCTAACATTTCTTGGCAAATATAGGACTGCATCATTTGGTTTACCCAATAATAGTATGGACAGTTGGCGCTATATGTGCAGAAAGTTTCTCCTCCCTTTGTTTGAATGTGTCTATATGGCTTGTTTACAGTGTCTTGAAACACATTCAGTGGTCTGTTATCACATTATTTAACTTGAAACACATTGACAGGTTGGAAACGGTTTGTCAGACATGATTTTTGAGGATTATGAGTTTATTATCCAGTGATGGTGAGAATGGTGGATTGATAGATGCATGGTTGTATGTACCGGATATGAAGCTGAGGAACACCATTAATCCCTTTGCGTAGGCCTATATTTTCATCATGTTTTGGTACTTATATACTGTTGGGGTTTGATGTTCGGCATTTTATGCCTACTTTTCCTTAATATTTCCGTACATTTGAGCTTGTTTTGCACTCGTTTGGTAGCTTGTGAATGTGGTTTTACACTGATATTGTGTTGTGCGTGTGTAGGTTGTTACGCGATACATTTGGAGCGTTTTTGAGCTTGATTTAGCATGAATTGGTTGAAGGATGGTTGAAGATTGGATTGAGCACACAAAGGCACGACACGAGCCGAGTTTTGGAGCGAAAGAAGAGCATTTTGGCTTGGCGCCCTAGCCCATGCGCCGCGTGCTCTACCGCGCGCAGGGGCTAGGCGCGTTTGGCTTGCGCCGCATGGCAAAAGCATGGAGTCTTGTGACGGGTTCTGACTATTGGCACGCGTTCCGAGGCGCGGGGCGCCCGTTATAGCGCCCCTTGTGCGCGTTTTTACTTCCTATTCCTTCTAGCATCGGGTCTAACTTATTACTAAGGGTTTGGAAACATTATAAATAGTTTATTACTTAGTTTTTGTAAGAAGTTCTTGACTTTGGGCAATATTGAGAGCTACACACTTCATTGAACAAGGGTTATTCCCAATCTTCCATCTATTACATCAAGTATTTCATTATTACACCAAATCTTTGCCTTGTGATTATGAATATGTGTGGCTAATTTCCTAACGTTCTGGGGTTAGAGTTTATATGAAAGTTGATTGTTGAAGATTGATTCCCATTGATTGAATCCCATAACGGGTTACTTATTCTTTCTTGATTTAACTTGTATAATTGTTAGAGCTCGATAATTATACATCATCTATGGTTTTTGGGTTGAACTCGAAAGAGAGAATCTAATTACGTAATAAGAAAGAATAGAACTAGTTTGTGAACCCGGGCATCGGGGAACCAATTCGCGAGTAGGATAGACATATACTTGCTTGCCTAGTTTAACTCATTACATGAATCTTAATGCGTGCATGTGATTTAACCCATAGACATATAGGGATTGAAGTAGCTTGCATAGACTGCGAAGAACTGAAAGGTTTTCACAGTTACATTTACTCTGTTAGTTAGTAACTCGGGATTTAAAAAGTGGAATCAATTGGATACATCAACTGGATTGTTCGTAACTCTGACCCTGGATCGCTCTCTTGATATTGTTAACAACCAAAGTTTTGCCCCATTGCTCGTTTACATCTTTAGCACTTTACTTACTGCGTTTTAGTATAAAAACTCTTACAACCATTGGAAAAAGACCCCTGGATAGTTTGTTCAGGAATTGTTTATTAAGCATTAGTCTGCATAGTCCTCGTGGGAACGATACTCGACTTTGTCACTTTATTACTTGGCGACCGCGTATACTTGCGTGTGTGTTTGGGAGCAACAAGTTTTTGGCGCCGTTGCCGGGGACTAATTACGGACTATTTTCTTTTGAACAATTACTTAATTGCTATTCAGGTTTAATTTTTTGTTGAGTTTCTTGTGTTGTTTCAGGCAATAGGTTTTGAATGCAAAGGAACAAAAAGGACGAATCACTCGCACCTTTTGATCCCGAGCCTGAAAGAACCTTGAGAAAGACAAAGAAGGAAGCGAGAGATCGAGAAGCATTAGCAATCGTACTTGCTTCTTTACCTGTTGAAATGGCTGACGAACAAGCAGTAGCAGTGCGAGATGTGGCTCTTCCTAGTCTGAAAGGAGTAGAGTCAAGTATTGTGAAGCCTGCTATTACCGGAAATTTTGAGATCAAGCCCGGCATGATTCAGTTGCTGCATGTGACGGGGCAATATGGTGGATTCCAGCATGAAGACCCGCAGCAACACTTGCAGAACTTTCTGGAGATCAGTGATACTTATACACCAGCAGGTGTGCCTACTGATTATGTGCGAATGACTTTGTTCCCAGTTTCTTTGATTGGGACAGCAAGGAAGTGGTTAAAGGCTGAAAAGCCTGGGTCTATCACTACTTGGGAGGATTTAGCTAAGAAATTCTTGGCTAAGTTTTATCCGTCTGCTAAGACAGCCAGGTTGAGGAGTGCAATTTTGTCCTTCAGACAGTTTGAAGGCGAATCATTATATGCAGCCTGGGAGAGATTTAAAGCTTTATTGAGAGATTATCCACACCACAACCAATCTAATGAGGTTATTGCACACACTTTTGTTGAGGGGTTGAACCAACATACTAAGATTGTGGTTGATGCTGCTGCTGGAGGCCAAGTGCTGGCCTTAAATTTTGAACAGATCTATGACTTACTTGATAAGTTTTCACAGAGCAATCCTGATTGGCAGGGTGATGGCAGAGCTAATATACATAGTGAGGGGGCTAGCAGAGCTATTACGCAGAAAGCTGCTGGGGTACTTCAACTAGATAGAATTACAGAGCTGCGAGCGAAGATGGATGCTATTTCTAATCAAATCAGCAAGCTGGCTCTCCAAGCAAAGCCACAACCAGCTCCAGTGCAGCAAGTTCAGACCTTTTGTGAAGTATGTGGTGAGGATCATAGCACTGAGGTTTGTCCCTCTAACCCAGAGTCAGTATATTATGTGGGTAATCAGAACAGATCACAGGGCCAAAACCGAAATCAGTATGGTAATAATTATAACACGGGTTGGCGTAATCACCCAAATTTTTCTTGGAGGGATACCCGTGAGCAGTTTCAGGGTAATGAGAGAGCCCAATTTACTCAAAACAATGCACCACAGCAGGGATCGCAGTCACAGGCTCAACTACAGCAGTCTAATACTATGGAGGATATGCTCAAGAAAATTCTTGCAGGGCAGCAAAAGCTCATTGATGAGTCAGCATCTCAGGCACAAACAATTAAAGATTTGAGCAATGCGCAGAAAGATCTTGAAAGACAATTGGGGCAGCTTGCTGGAGCACAAAATAATAGACCTCGGGGTGCTTTACCGAGTGATACAGAGAAGAATCCTAGAGAATTTGTGCAAGCAGTGACTTTGAGGAATGGAAGAGCACTGGAAGAAGTTCCCTCAAAGCCAAAGAAGCCTGTTGGTGAGTTAGAGCCAAATGTTGATAGGGAAGTGGAAAAAGAAGCAGAGAAAGTAACTGAAAAGCAGCCCGAGTCTGCTATTGTGAGACCACCACCACCTTTCCCGCAGAGACTTCAGAAGCAGAAAGTTGATGCAGCATGCAAGAAATTTTTGGAGATATTGAGTCAAATTCAGGTAAATATTCCTTTGGTGGAGCTTTTGCGGGATGTTCCCAAATATGCTGAATACATCAAGGATATTGTTGCTAACAAGAGAAGATTGACTGAGTTTGAGACCGTTGCACTTACTGAGGAGTGCAGTTCCAGAGTTAGAAGCAAGCTTCCGCAGAAATTGAAGGACCCGGGCAGTTTTACCATCCCTTTGAAAATTGGGGAACATGAGGTTGGTCGTGCTTTATGTGATTTGGGTGCTAGTGTGAATTTGATGCCTTCTTCAGTTTTTAGGAAGCTAGGCCTGGGTGAGCCACGACCCACTACTGTGACCCTGCAGCTTGCTGATAGATCGTTGACATGCCCCGAGGGGATTATTGAGGATGTGCTTGTACAAGTGGGTCAGTTCATATTACCCGTTGATTTTATTATTCTTGATTATGAAGCTGATCCTGAGGTTCCTCTCATCTTGGGAAGAGGATTTTTGGCTACTGCTGATGCTGTCATTCGAGTCAGAGCTGGAAAAATGATTATGAAGGTAAATGGGGAAGAAGCTGTGTTTAATGTGTTCAGAGCTACCCAGCTTCCTTCCCACTATTAAGAGTTGTCCATGGTAAAAGTAATAGATGATGAATTGACTGCTGATGAGAGGTCATTCTTGGCTTCTAATGTTGACTCTTTAGAAAGGGCACTCTTATGTGATGATGATGATATCCTGAAGGATGAAGATACTGAAGAATATCTGGAGGTTCTTAATATGCAGAGTAGATTCATCCCAGGGTGGAAGAAATTTGAGGAGCTTGATAGACCGTTGACCTTAGCTCCTGCTAAACCGTCTATTGAGAGAGCTCCTAATCTTGAGCTCAAACTTTTACCCGCACATTTACGTTATGCTTATTTGGGTGAAGGTAATACTTTGTTCGTGGTCCTTTCTTCTTTGTTGTCTGATGTGCAGGTTGAGAAGGTGTTGCGGGTATTGCGAGAGCGCAAGAGAGCTATTGGCTGGACTATTGCTGATATTAGAGGGATTAGTCCTTCTTTCTGCATGCATAAAATTCTCTTGGAGGAAGATCATAAGCCATCCATAGAGCAGCAGAGGAGGCTAAATCCAATCATGAAGGAGGTGGTGAAGAAAGAAGTTATCAAGTGGCTGGATGCTGGTATTATTTTTCCTATCTCTGACAGCAAGTGGGTGAGTCCAGTGCAATGTGTTCCTAAGAAGGGGGGCATGACAGTGGTGAAGAATGAGAACAATGAGTTGATTCCTACAAGAACTGTTACAGGGTGGTGAATTTGCATTGATTATAGGAAGCTCAACAAGGCCACCAGGAAAGATCACTTCCCACTCCCTTTTATTGATCAGATGTTGGATAGACTTGCAGGCCATGAGTATTACTGTTTCTTGGATGGGTATTCGGGCTACAATCAAATTGTGATAGCCCCTGAAGACCAAGAGCAGACCACTTTTACTTGTCCATATGGCACCTATGCATTTAGGAGGATGCCATTTGGGTTGTGTAATGCCCCTGGGACTTTTCAGCGATGCATGATGGCTATTTTCATTGATATGGTGGAAAAATTTGTGGAGGTATTTATGGATGATTTCTCAGTGGTTGGTGACTCGTTTGATGAATGTTTGAAAAATCTTAATGTTGTGCTGAGCCGTTGTGAAGAAACAAATCTGGTGCTGAATTGGGAAAAATGTCACTTTATGGTTCAAGAAGGCATAGTACTTGGGCATAAGGTGTCAAAGCAAGGAATTGAGGTTGATAAAGCAAAGATCGAGGCTATTGAGAAATTACCACCACCTATCTCTGTTAAAGGGGTGCGTAGTTTCTTGGGACATGCAGGGTTCTATAGACGTTTCATAAAGGACTTCTCTAAATTTTCCACTCCCTTGTGTAAATTGTTGGAGAAGGATGTGAAATATGTGTTTGATGATGCTTGTCTCAAGGCGTTTGAAGAGTTGAAGAAAAGGTTGGTGACCGCACCAATCATCATTGCTCCTGACTGGTCTTTGCCATTTGAGTTGATGTGTGATGCGAGTGATAATGCTATTGGGGCTGTTCTAGGCCAAAGAATTGGAAGAATCTTTCACTCCATCTATTATGCAAGCAAGACGCTTGATGCAGCCCAGTCTAATTATACTACCACTGAGAAGGAGTTGCTAGCCGTGGTTTATGCTTTTGATAAATTCAGATCTTATTTGGTTGGCACTCGAGTTGTTGTCTACACTGATCATGCTGCAATCCGGTATTTGTTTGAAAAGAAGGACTCCAAGCCTAGACTCATTAGATGGGTTCTCTTACTGCAAGAGTTTGATGTTGAAATTCGAGATCGCAAGGGGACTGAGAATCAAGTTGCTGATCATTTGTCAAGGCTGGAGAATAGAGATCATGTAGATGAAGGGCCCGAGATTAAAGAAGTGTTTCCTGATGAGCAACTGTTTGCTCTTGATACAGCTGAGGTGCCATGGTATGCTGACATGGTGAATTTACTTGTGAGTAATGTGTACCCCCCTGGGGCAACTGCTGAGCAAAAGCGTAAACTCCTTCATGAGAGCAGATTTTATGTGTGGGATGAGCCCTATTTGTACAAGATAGGAGTTGATCAACTAGCTAGGAGATGTATTCCAAGGGAAGAAGTAGAGGCGGTTCTACAGAGCTGCCATTCCTCTCCTTATGGTGGCCACCTTGGTGGAGATCGAACAGCTGCAAAGGTACTTCAATCTGGTTTCTTTTGGCCTACTTTATTTAAAGATGCTCATGCACTAGTGAAGCAATGTGATCGTTGCCAAAGAACGGGTACTATTACTAGGCGTCACGAGATGCCTTTGAACAATATCTTTGAGATTGAGCTGTTTGATTGTTGGGGTATTGATTTCATGGGTCCATTCCCACCTTCTATGGGCAATAAATGCATCCTAGTAGCAGTTGATTATGTGTCGAAATGGGTGGAGGCTATTGCACTTCCAACGAATGATGCGAGTGTGGTGGCGAAGTTCGTGAAGAAGAATATTTTCACTCGTTTTGGGACACCGCGGGCTATCATTAGTGATGAAGGTACGCATTTTTGTAACCGGTTGTTCAATAAGTTATTGGCTAAGTATGGGGTTCGCCACAAGGTGGCTACTGCTTATCATCCCCAAACTAGTGGCCAAGTGGAAGTGTCTAACAGAGAGATCAAGCAAATCCATGAGAAGACTGTGAATGCCTCGAGGAAGGATTGGGCTATGAAGTTAGATGATGCTCTCTGGGCCTATCGAACTGCATTCAAAACGCCTATTGGAACCTCTCCATATAGGCTTGTTTACGGTAAGGCCTGTCACTTGCCGGTTGAATTAGAGCATAAGGCGTATTGGGCTATTCAAAAGCTAAACCTTGATATAGCCTTAGCGGGTGAGAAGAGGATGCTCCAATTGCATGAACTTGAAGAGTTCCGTTTCCATCCGTATGAAAATGCGAAATTATATAAGGAACGGACAAAGAAGTGGCATGATAAGCACATTGAGCATCGTTCTTTTGAGCCCGGGCAGCGTGTATTGTTGTTCAACTCGAGGTTGAAATTGTTTCCGGGCAAGTTGAAGTCGAGATGGTCGGGTCTTTTTGAAGTTGTTCGTGTTACTGCACAAGGTGCGATTGCATTGAGAGCCCCGGGTTCTGAGAGCACATTTTTGGTTAATGGTCAACGGGTGAAACATTATTGGGGAGGTGCGGTGGATCACCGCACTTCAATTACGTTGAGGGACCCTTGATTTATACCCGTCGTGCCACGACGTTAAATAAGGCACTTCTCGGGAGGCAACCCGTGTTTGTACTTGTAATAGTTTAGTTTTTTTTGTTTTTATAGTGTCACGTAGTTGTTGTTTTTGTGTGTCATTTTTGTAGGAATTGGGTGAGCTAAACAAGGTGAAATTGATGCATTGAGGGGTATGGGACGTCTCGAGACATGTCCCACGCTTGGGTTTGTACTTGGAATCGAAATTCGGTGCGAAAAACGTGCTCGGGCGCGTTCGGGAGGGCCCCGCGCCTCCCAAAGCGCGAGAAAAAAGCTGAGCAAAGAGGCGAGGCGCAGTTGGGAGCGCCCCGCGCCTCCCACCGCGCCATGCTTGGCAGAACGTAAAAAAATTGGCACGCTGTTGGCATGCGGCGCGGACTTAAACGCACAAGGCAAGGAAATTTTTAAAAAACGGGTCAACGGGTTTTGACCCAAAATTCTTTAATCCCCCATGCCCTATAACCCGATTTCTAACACTTGTTCTTCATTACTTTCACTCCAAATTCTCTCTAATCACATCCTAATTCATCTCTAACAATTGAACTCATCCCAAATCTTGTGCAATCAACTCTAACACATTCAAGTAAGTACATTACTACTCTTCCTTTCTCAATAACATGTAAGTCGTATTCATTATTGCTCATGGGTGATTCTCTTAGCTAGTTACAAGCTTTTGCATAAAAATTCAATCTTGATGTGCTTAATTGTCTATGATGCTTAGTATAGAACTTGTGACTTGTAAAAAGAGATCTCCCAACAATTTGGGAGGGTTGGCACATTACAAAATCCATTGAAATTGCTAGTTCAAAGTTGTGCACACTAGGTGTTTGTGAAAAAGCCTCAAAGATGAAATATCAATGACATTGTGAATTCTTGAGTAGCAATGCACTCCTTAGGCTTACTATGAACATTAGGTGTTGCATACACACTAGAATTGATCATGAGGCACCCACACTAGCTTGATTTTAAAAATTCAAAACGTGGCATATTTTGCCAAGGCTAGTTTTGTTCAAGTGTGGAGTTGCTCGTGCCATTGAAACGAGTGATTGACACATAGAGTGTGTGATAAGTGTGGGGTGGTACCCTTGAGCTTGAATTGTATTTTTGGCGCTTAGCTATACATCTCACATTGATATTTGTGTTTGTGTAGGTACCATGGTAGCCACATCTCATAAGGCGAGTTCTTCATCCACCGCGGGCCCGAGGAGAGAACCTCAAGCCGGGCCTTCATCCACAAAGCAAAAGGGTAAGGCACCGGCCAAACCCAAGGCAAAAGCAAAGGCAAAGGCCAAGATTCCAAAGGACGCGGTGCCGATACCACGTCCCGGAGGCAAGATCCAGTATGGCCTTCCTTTTGTAAAGAAGGGGGATTGCCAAACATGGTACAAGAATGTGCGGCTTGCAGGGTACATACCCGAGCAAGCCATTGATAAACGGCCGGTGCTACAAAAGTTTAGAAGTGTGGCCGAGAAGATCATTGCCCTAAAGTGGGACTCAGTGTTTGAGAGTCCGGGGCACGCCAACTTGGACATGGTCCAAGAATTGTATGCTAACTGGGAGCCCGATGAGGCGTGGAGAGATGATGATGTGGTGACGGTTCGGGGTGTGAAGGTGAAGTTGGATCCATCGGCATTGAATGCCTTCTTGGGGGTAGCTGACCCCGATTATGATGAGTTGAGAGTGTACATCAAGAAACCGGATTACACGGCCTTGCGAGAGACCCTATGTGGTGAAGGCTCCACGCATAAGTGGGGGCGAGGAGCGGCTGGGAGACACAAGTTTATGCATTTCTCCCAGTTTCTCAAGCCGGCTCGTGTATGGATGAGGTTCATAAATGCACGGATACTACCTTGTTCTCATTACTCCGAGGTCACTAAGACTCGGGCGTGCATGGTGTACTTTTTCATGACTGGGCGGCCGGTGAACATAGGATACTACATGCTGCGAGTGATGAAAGAGCAAAGAAAAGAAAAATCATGTAGTAGGTTGTATTTTGGGAACCTCTTGACCCGTTACTTAGAGAAGGCGGGCATCCCCGTAGATGAGGTTGGGGATCGCATTGTCCCTGATATAGGAAAGCCTTTTGACATTACTTCGGTCAAGGGGGTGATCACCACGGCACCGGTGAAGCTGACGGCGGACGAGTGGCGGGAGGCAGGAGCCAACTTGGCCGCACATCAGTACTTGATGATGGAGGCTATGGCCCGTCAGTCGGGCGTTGATTTGACTGCTATTGACCGCAAGGTCCCGCTGACGAAGACCTCGAAGAGTCTGCTGGGCGAGGTTCAAGCTAAAACGGTGGATCCGCAGGAGGATGAGAACACGGATTCAGATGTTGTGGCCGATGACCCGGACAGCGAGTATGGGACTGATCATGAGGGCGGTGGCGATGATGAGGAGGAGACCTAGGTCCACACTCCTGCGCACCATCCAGATTTCAGGGCAGTTTCTTGTACTTTTACTTTTGCACTTACTTCTTTGTCGCACTGGGACATTGCTTAGTTTAAGTGTGGGGTGGGGTACTGCCCTTTATCTATTTTTGAGGTTAGGATGCATGTACCTTAGGACTTTTTCTTTTGTCACTTGACTTTGTTTTGATTTATTTCTTGCTTTAATATATGAAAAAAAAATTAGAAAACCAATGAAAAATTCCAAGAAGATTTTCCTTTTAGTTTTATTAGTGGTACATGTCATCCGCCCCGTGGTTTTTCTTATGGCCACGGTTCTTTTCCACGGGGAAGCCTTTGAACCGGGTAGTTTTTATTTTTAGGATTAGGATAGTTAGTTGTAGATGACCCTAGATGTAGGAAAAATGGTAGAATGCTAGGTGCCTTTGATTTGTTTGATACCGATGGATTTGGACTTGATTGCATGTGCTATTTGTGGTGTCCTTGAGTTTTAAATTTGATGCATGCCTAGAAAAAATTGGAACGACCCCCTTGAGATGCTTGAGTCCGCTTGCTTGACTTGATTGCTATCCTTTGTGCATGAGTGCTTAAATTTCCACAAGTTGCATTCTAGAAGCTTAGTTGAGAGTTGTTAATGGAACCTCTTTGTGTGAACCATGTGCGATGTGTGTGTGAGGCATGTTCTTGTTTACTCCATGTTGCATGTTAATGTCTAGAACTTGCCCCGTGTGTGTGCAAAGCGAAATCCTAGGTTGGCTCTAGTCGGGAAATGATACAAGGCCTTCTTTTGTTAGCCTACCCTTACATATATACCTTGGAAAAATTGTTGTGATTTCTTTGATCCATTCTATTGGTACCCACACCCCGAGCCTACCCATTTGTTCTTAATTGACTCTTTTGGCCCTTTACTCCTTACGCACTTTATTGATATTGTGTAGATGATTGGAGTTGTGGTTGGATGTTGGGAGGTTCTTGAGTGGAACTAATAAAGGGGAAGTGAAAATTGTGAAGTAGTGGAAAACATTGGCAAGGATGGAAGTTAATGAAATTGGAAAAAAATGAAATGATAAGAAAAGAAAAGAAAAAAAAATAGCAAAGTTGAAAAAAATTGTGAAAAGAAAAAAAAAAAAAAGAGAAAGATGTCCATTCCTTGCTAATGTGTGCTTGAAATAAAAATGCTACTTGTTGGAAAGGTGTATGTGTGATACTTGTGATTGGGTGGTTTGATGAGAATTGTGTTTGAAATTAAGTCTGATGTATTAAAGTGCTTAGGGAGGTAGTCACTATTACCATATGTATCCTACCCGCCCCTTAGCCTACATTACGACCTTTCTAAAGTCCTAGTTAATCCCGATTGGAGTGAGCCTACATTAGTGGAGTCCTACACTACGGGCAAGCCTATGGTACGTTGTGTGTGACAGGTGAGCCTTTCATGAGAGTGAGTGAATTGATATTGGTGAGGGCACGTGGGATGCATGAAGTAGGTGAAGTTGGTGGCTTCTTGATTGATTAGATAGGTGTGATTTTGTGGGAGCATGGTTGCATTAAGTTGAGTTTTGTGCATTTGAGCTATTTTGGGGTGGTTGTTCTCATATTTTTGGTTTTGGTAAATTGTTGGCATGTTGTGGACCCATGGTAGTCGTGTGCGCATTAGTTCAATGGTCGGTATCAACCATAGTCATAGGCAGACATGTTTTACCTAGGATGGGAAGTGAGATGTGACTTGCTCGAGGGCGATCAAGGGTTCAAGTGTGGGGTGGTGATGTTCGGCATTTTATGCCTACTTTTCCTTAATATTTCCGCACATTTGAGCTTGTTTTGCACTCGTTTGGTAGCTTGTGAATGTGGTTTTACACTGATATTGTGTTGTGCGTGTGTAGGTTGTTACGCGATACATTTGGAGCGTTTTTGAGCTTGATTTAGCATGAATTGGTTGAAGGATGGTTGAAGATTGGATTGAGCACACAAAGGCACGACACGAGCCGAGTTTTGGAGCGAAAGAAGAGCATTTTGGCTTGGCGCCCTAGCCCATGCGCCGCGTGCTCTACCGCGCGCAGGGGCTAGGCGCGTTTGGCTTGCGCCGCATGGCAAAAGCATGGAGTCTTGTGACGGGTTCTGACTATTGGCACGCGTTCCGAGGCGCGGGGCGCCCGTTATAGCGCCCTTTGTGCGCGTTTTTACTTCCTATTCCTTCTAGCATCGGGTCTAACTTATTACTAAGGGTTTGGAAACATTATAAATAGTTTATTACTTAGTTTTTGTAAGAAGTTCTTGACTTTGGGCAATATTGAGAGCTACACACTTCATTGAACAAGGGTTATTCCCAATCTTCCATCTATTACATCAAGTATTTCATTATTACACCAAATCTTTGCCTTGTGATTATGAATATGTGTGGCTAATTTCCTAACGTTCTGGGGTTAGAGTTTATATGAAAGTTGATTGTTGAAGATTGATTCCCATTGATTGAATCCCATAACGGGTTACTTATTCTTTCTTGATTTAACTTGTATAATTGTTAGAGCTCGATAATTATACATCATCTATGGTTTTTGGGTTGAACTCGAAAGAGAGAATCTAATTACGTAATAAGAAAGAATAGAACTAGTTTGTGAACCCGGGCATCGGGGAACCAATTCGCGAGTAGGATAGACATATACTTGCTTGCCTAGTTTAACTCATTACATGAATCTTAATGCGTGCATGTGATTTAACCCATAGACATATAGGGATTGAAGTAGCTTGCATAGACTGCGAAGAACTGAAAGGTTTTCACAGTTACATTTACTCTGTTAGGGTTGCTTTCTTTTGCCATTTTTTGTATGGTCAGAGCTATTAGTCAAAGTTTTCATTTTTTGTATGCTAAGAATCACCGGTTACCAATGTGCCCTACTTGTTTACCCAGTTAATTTTGTTAAGTTGCATTGAGCACATGGGTGTATTGACAGTTCTACTTGTGTCAAATTAGTGAAGCTTAGAAGTAAAGGGATGCTCTTAATCAATTGCAAGAGTTATTATTATTATTTTTTTTTGATGGAGTAAGGATTATCATTAAACGGCATCAAGAAGATGCAAAAAGTACAAAATATTACAGAAAAATTCTAAGAGAGAAAATTTGGTACTTCATACGTTGAGACCTATGCTAAGGATAAGGAGTTAACATAATTCAAAAAGATGTCAGGTGAGTTTACAGGTGAGTATAACCATAAGAGACATTTAGTTTTCAGAGAATAATTTGGAGTTGATATTATATCAAAACATCTTCTATTTCTTTCATTTCATACACACCAAAAAATGCAAGTTGGTATCATTCTCCCGATTTCCCGATGCTATTACCAACTTTCCAATTGCTCCAACTCACATAGTCATCCCCGATACTCCCTGGCATAACCCAGCTAAGTCCAAAAAGAAGATGAACATGTTCCAGAGATCTGCTGTCACTTTACAATGAAGAAGAAGAAGGTGCCTGTTAGTCTCAATATGTTGCTGACACATATAGCATCTGTTGACTATACAAATGGATCTTTTAGCCAGGTTGTCTTGAGTTAGACATGCTTCATTGATAGCAATCCAACTGAAGCAAGAGTTATTGAAACTGAAAAGAACAAGATAGAGGATGGGAACATTTTGAGCACAAGAAGTTTCTTGGTTTGGCAGTATCCTGCTACAACACTAATTTGGAGTTGTTCTGCTTAAGTATCCCATCTATATAAGTGTAATCTAAACTCGAGGGGGTCCAAGCTCTTAACTGTTTCATTCTATCATGTATTGATATGGAGAACCGACAGGTTGAAAAGATCAAGAAATATGAAGTTGAGTCCAGGAGATATGTAATGTCCAAGTACGTTTCAGACAAGACTAGTTTTTGAGGTAAATATCTGAGAAAAACGCACTATACTATGGTCAATTTTACTAAGTATTGAACCAGAATGGTTCTTTTTTGTTTATTGAAGGTGGGGGATTTATAATCTCATTTTGTACGTTGTCAAACTCCATTTACTTGAGGGACATTCCTATGAACATTCACGTCTTAGGAATATTTTGTTTATTGGTTCGCCTAGCTTCCCTTGCGTATTTAAGTATCTTTTCCTTTTTTGTTTAGACCATTGGGTTCTCGGATTAGTTGCAGGGCTTAACTTTTAAGTCATTTACTCTGTTGGATGCATTTGACATTGAGAAGCAATTATGTAAACTAATGTTAAACAAGACAGTTTGCATCTAGTTTTCAGCTTAGCGGAGCTTCCAGTTACCAGGACACTGTGCACAATTTATAGGATTGTGGGGGTAAATATAGGTGTACTGGAGGAAAAAAATAACCAGTTATAAGCAGATTTAAGTGGGTAAATCATCCGCAGAAAATAGTGATTTCACAATTGAGTAAGACCAAAGGCTTCTCTCCCTTAATCAATACTAGTAGTTTAGAGTCTCTCTCTTTTTTTGTATAACTTCCTCTAACCTAAGGGCTCTATAAAAGAATGTTATGGCATGTCTGGATAACCTTTTGAGTTATAAGAGCTATTACCAACTCGAATGCACTGGGAAATGGATATTTGTGTCCAAACAATAGTTATAATCGAAACAGTACCATTATTAAGTAGTGAAAGAAGTTTGCAAAAACACTTTTGGGAAGATCTTGTAAGGTCGAAAATGTCTTTCAGACAACTTGACCAAACCAAACACAAACTTGACCAAACACAAACTAGTCTAGCTAGAGACTTGCAGGACAAAAATACCTTTTCAATTAAGCATATTATTTAGGCTTAGACCAAGCAAGCTACTATTAATCCTAATTTTCATAAAACATTAGAGTTAGTATTAGTATTCAAATAACGACTCCATCAATCTCCATGCCATTTCTCAACGGCAATGCTCTTGGCTCCCTCATTGAATCAGCTCTCTCAACTCAATCCCTTCTTTTAGGCCGAGCCATCCATGCCTATATTATAAGAACCATTAACCCCCCTTTTCCAATTTTCCTCACTAACCATCTCATCAACTTTTACTCCAAACTCAACCATCTCAACTCTGCTCAACTTCTTCTTTCATCTACCCCGCTCCATCACCGCTCCGTCGTTACCTGGACCGCTCTCATTTCCGGCTCTGTTCAAAATGCTCATTTTAACTCTGCCCTTATACATTGCTCTAACATGCGCCGTCACTGTATTCAACCTAATGACTTCACTTTCCCTTGCCTTTTTAAAGCTTCCGCGTATTTAAAATACTCTGTTACTGGACAACAGCTTCATGTACTCGCATTCAAACTTGGATTGATCAATGATGTGTTTGTTGGGTGTAGTGCGTTTGATATGTATGGGAAAATGGGGTTATGGGAATATGCATACAAAGTGTTTGATGAAATGCCTGTCAGGAATATCGCGACGTGGAACGCTTGTTTGACGAATTTTGTTCTTGATGGGAGGTGTTATGATGCGGTTGGGAAGTTTGTGGAGCTGTTAAGAGTGGGTGAAGAAATGCCTAATTCGATTTCTTTTTGTCTGTTTTTGAATGCTTGCTCGGATGGTTTGTACTTGAAGCTTGGACAGCAGTTGCATGGTTATGTGATCCGACTTGGGTTTCGATCGGATGTGTCGGTTTTAAATGGGCTGATTGATTTTTATGGAAAATGTCATGAGGTTAAGTATTCGGAGTTGGTTTTTGATGAGATGCACGAGCGTAATGGTGTGTCTTGGTGCACCATGTTGGCGGTGTATGAGCAGAATGATATATGGGAGAAGGCTTTTATGGTGTTTCTTAAGGCCAGGAAGGAAGATGTTAAGCCAACTGAATTCATGGTTTCAAGTGCGCTTAGCGCTTGTGCTGGGCTGGCAGTGCTTGAGCTGGGGAGGTCTATTCATGGTCTTGCTGTAAAGGCTTGTATCGAGGGTAATGTATTTGTTGGGAGTGCGCTTGTTGACATGTATGCGAAATGTGGTTGCATAGACAATTGTGAGAGCGCGTTTTATGAAATGCCTGAGAGGAATTTGATAACTTGGAATGCAGTAATGGGTGGTTATTCTCATCAAGGGCGCGCAGACATGGCATTAAAACTGTTTAAGGAGATGACAAGTGGAAAGCATGACGTGGTTCCTAATTATGTGACGTTTGTTTGTGTATTGACTGCTTGTAGTAGGGCTGGAGCTGTTAAAATAGGCATGGAAATCTTTGAATCTATGAGGAGAAAGTATGGGATTGAACCAGGGCCAGAACATTATGCATGTGCTGTGGACATGCTTGGAAGGGCTGGTTTGGTGGAGCGTGCATATGAGTTTATCAAGAAAATGCCTTTTCCACCAACAGTTTCAGTCTGGGGAGCTCTTTTAGGGGCTTGTAGAGTTTATGGGAAACCTGAACTAGGGAAGGTTGCAGCTGATAATTTGTTTCAACTTGATCCAAAGGATTCTGGAAACCATGTCATTCTTTCAAATATGTTTGCAGCTGCTGGAAGGTGACCTTTCCTTGAATATCTTCTTGCATGCAAAAAAAAAAAAAAAAAAAATTCACCAAAGCACAATCTATTTTGTTTCTTTTTGACTAAATTAATATGTGTATAGATACCGAAATCCAAAGCTTTCCATAGTGTGGTTGTTCATTATTCTGTCTCTGACTCCTCGTTTAAATGTTTTGTTGACGCGCTCGTTATCTTGTCAAGTTGTCCAACTATACTAACTGTGAAGCTATCGCAGGAAGAGCACATGGCCTGCTAATCTATATTCATAATTGTTGATGTTTAATAAGTAGATGTATTTTAGACAATATAAGTACTGCTACATTTAACTGGAGATACATACAGAAACATTGCATGAAAATTTAAATTGTGGAAGGTTACTCTAATCCCTTGAAGGACCAAAAAGTAAAGTTCTTTTCTTTGTGTTATTACTACAGCTGGATTTAGAAAGTGTTTCTCCCTCTATCCTCGTTTATGTGACACTATTTCTATTTTGGGATGTCAAAAATCTTTGACGTTCCATAATAGTATTATTCTATTAAGTTTATTTGGAATTTGGGTTTGGCGGGGGGGGGGGGGGGGGGGGGGGGTTTGTTATGGGTATAGATTGGCACTTCTATCTGCAGAACTCAACTTGAGTGGGTTGCTTGTGGTCATTAGTACATAAGTATGGGTTTCTCGAATGCCTATTTATCATAAGTGGTAACTGCAGGTGGGAGGAGGCTAATCTCGTCAGGAAGGAAATGAAGGATGTTGGCATCAAGAAAGGTGCTGGTTTCAGTTGGATATCTGTGATGAATTCTGTCCATATTTTCCAAGCAAAGGATACAACTCATGAGAGATACCCAGAGATTCAAGCAATGCTGGCCAAGTTAAAGAGAGATATGAAAGCAGCAGGTTATACAGCTGACACAAATTTTGCTCTATATGACTTGGAGGAGGAAGAAAAGGAATCGGAAGTTTGGTATCATAGTGAGAAGATAGCACTTGCATTTGGCCTCATTGCTATCCCTCCTGGAGTGCCAATAAGGATAACAAAAAACTTGAGGGTTTGTGTGGATTGCCATAGTGCAATGAAGTTCATCTCTGGCATTACTGGTAGAGAAATTATAGTAAGAGATAACAACCGATTTCATTGTTTCAAGGACTACCAGTGCTCATGCAGAGATTATTGGTGAATCTAGTTTAAGTATTCCGGAGGAATTCTGGATGCGTCCACGCGATTTTGCCATAGATCCAGGCACTAACATATGCTTGCGATACTACTGCAGCACTAGGAGTGATATTGGAGGTTGAGGTCTAAACTAGAAGATATCAGCTCAGAAAGTTTTCTTTACCTCCAAGGCTGGAATTCATACAAGGTTCACCATCCTCTGCTAGAGGCACGGGTGAGAAATTCACAAATCTGAAACTACTACGTTTACATTGGCATTGCAGCAAAAGCAGCTCTGCCTAACAGGTTTCTAAGCGCCTCAAGCATGAGCATTATGAATTCTTCTAGTTCTATGGCATGTGGAAGAAGCTAATGACTAAACAATTGAATGTGGAAGAAGCTCCTGGTGCTTACACAGTATCTTATACAAGTTTCTGAAGATTTCGACAAGAAAAATCTGTAGGTATTCCTTGCTTGCAGTTTTGTGTTGTAGATCCATAATTTCAGTAATATGCACAAAGGCACAAACACAAACACACAAACAAAACACAAACTGATTGATATATTCAGACACCAACTATGATATGATATATTCACAGACAAGTTTAAACAAATTAGTATGCATGTTAAATGGTTCTTAAGTCTATACAGTTTAGTTGTAAAGCTTCTAAAGGGATCATGAATTGTTCCTGATGATTTATTATTGAGGAGCTACTGTTCTCTGCAAATATTTTGACCACAAAGATACCCTAGGAAATTTTTTGGATTCGTAAAATATGGCTATCTCATTCGTGTTGTTGGTCCAGGGACATGATAATTAGGTACGTAGTTTTTGCCATCATGACCTGGGCACACCTCCTGTTATACCTATACATCCACATTTCGCACACAGAACTGAGTACAAATGATTCAAAGAAAAAATGTAGAGAAGGAAGTCTTTTGTTGCTTATGGAATGAAAGAAATTCAATGCTCTATTAATGGGAAGGATGTACAAAGCATGAAAAGTTCGTTTTTATTTCACTTTATCATTTTGGTGTAAACAGAAAAACGTGTAGTATCAAACTGATAAAAATATGATAAATGCTGATGGTTGTCTCTCTTTGAGTCATATAAACAGCCCTTAAAGACTTTTCACAGCGACTTGCTGTTTAGTAATGAAAACTTGACTCGTAATTAGAAAAATTAGAATCGTAGTCTACCTATGTCTGATTTCATTAGAAACCAACTCAAGTCAAGGCTGCAGAGAGTTCTGATGAGAGATCACTTGCATCTTGTTTCATTTCATGAGATGTGCGTTTTGAAATTTGAAGCACTCACTAGTTCTTAAATCTTCCCTCTGAGATTGCCTATTTGTTAGTAAATGTTTTTCTTTATTTCTCCAGTATGCGAGGTGCCATAGCCCATAAGTGTGCTGTGCAGAACTGAAAGAAGAGAATGCCACTTGAGAGGAACATCTAGCAATATTTTTTTCCAGTGACTGTAAGTTTATTAAACAACTTCTGTCTTCTGTGTCTCAATTCTTTTTATCCCATGGAATGTGTGAACTGTGAAGTAAACTAGTGATTGAGAAAATCTTTGCTCTAAATTTAAGGCTTTACACTGTTGCAACCGTGAATATTCATTAGAGGATTCTATTTTCCGTTATCCCATATTTACTTGACAGTGCCTACGGGCTTGCATAATGGGTTTTGGATTCAGAAACTTTTGCTAAGTGGCCTGGCGACCTCTGGTGTTTAGGTTTTAGCCCCGAGGGAAGAAGTGTTTAATCTTTTGTCCTATGTGGAGATCCGCCAGGAATCTTTTTTAACTGAATTCCTAGTGATTTGTAAGGAAGTTCTCCAAGTTCTCGCACCAAGGATAAAAAGTTGAACCCTTTTTTTTTGAGGGGAGGGGTTTAAAAGTTTGCTGAAGTATCCTATTTCTGATAATTTGATAATGCATCTTAGATGTAAAAAAAAAAAACTAAAAATAGTATTCGTGTCGGTTTGATGTGGTCCGACTTTCTTTGTTTTATAGCCAAACCAAACCAATTATAACCTCGATTCGATCTAGTTCATTGGTTTTTGTTGCACACCACCTCCTGATAATACTTGCTGAGACTCCAACTTAAATATTTACGAGAGAAATGAAAGACTACTCCCATAACTGTTGATAGTAAAAGCGAAATTGCTGCGTTTTGTACATTTAATGTCTAAGATCTTATCTTTGCTAGATCTTAAACGGATGTAGTACTTGGTTATCTTATGGGCAATCTGTAAACAATGTGACTATCCTTTTCCACAAATGCATCATTCACAGAAGTATTCTGCCATTTTTGTCCCAACTACATAAAACATGGATGACATGACATTCAAACGTTGACTTCCATTTTCGGCTTCGCACAATGAGAATGGACCAAAAGAACATTCTTTGAAGAAACTCCACAAAACATATAACAACGAATAATCAGAAACAGTAAGCTTGACAACAAAGGAAAAGAGAGCAAGTATGAAATCTGTTACCTCATTCCGTTGCCAGTGTACTGAAAACCTCATCAAGAACCAGTTGTTAAGCGTACACAAGGATCAACGTGAGCACAAACTCAAAACTGCAATTTCATTCAATTGAAGCGCTAAAGATCATTTACAATCTTTGGCATTTTATTTTTTCCTTTGCAACAGAGCAAGAATTACAAAATGAACTTGCTTATACAAATTGGCATATTCTAAGCCTGTATTTTCTATGGTTCTCTGTTCCTAACCTATCTCTGCCTGCGTTGGTATTACTGAACAAACCTCATGCACCAGAGCCACTCAAAGCCATTTGAGGTGAAAAAAGATGAGATCTACAGATTTTATGTGGCTTTGTGGTTCTCCCTAAACAATTCTAATGGCGAGAACGTAATCTGTTAATTTAGAATCGGAAGCCAAATGCTGGACTCTCTTGCTCCTCCTTTGTTGGTTCATGTTAGACTCAGAAGCCAAATGGAGACTTTCTCCTGCTTCCACCTTCACCGTACTGATCATTCCATTTTCTTAGCTCATTCATACTCGCCGCATCATACGCAACTGATGGCCCAACCTAAATATTGTGAACATGAAGCAATATTAAAATAGTAAGATACTAGGTCAAACTCAAAGTGCTTACAAGCTGAAAAGCCATAAATTGGGAGCGACCAACTTATGGCTGATTCTGGTTGATAAACACTTGGCTTATAAGTACTTTTGATGGTTAACAAACGCATAGATAAGCCGAAAATTGCTTACAAGCTGGTTTGACCAGCTCAAGCTTAGCCAACACTCTAGCTTTACAAACTTAAATTCAGGCCAATCAATAATAATTTCCAATTAAAATACTTACCTTCGCTTTTGACTGAATGAAATCGTCTACGGTGAGCGGTCTTAGCACTGGAATTTCATCTTTTCTACCTCCCTGTAATTCAAGCTGAAAAAAATAGAGAAGGTATTAGAAGCATGAAAACTACACTTGTAATCATTGATTGACAAAGTAGATGGTATCCTAATACTCACACACCCCCCCCCCCCCCCCCCCCCCCGCCGCGCCCCAGAAAATCCCATTCCCTTTCTTCTCTTATAGATGATTTAGGAGACCAGAACATTTCACTTTGCAAGCCAACTAGCTAATTTAAGTCATAGCCACGGCATATTCCTTGTATAAATAGAAGGTAAGAAGTACAGGTGACGGCAGTTTTGTAGCCGATTCAGTACAAGATAATTGAACTGTAACAGAGAAATTCTAGAACTAGCGATGCCATAGGAAATGACAATTACAGGTTTTAACTGTTATGGAGACAGATTTATCCATAAGATTAACTGATGGGACATATTCAATCCAAAATAGGGTACAGCTGTCACCAGCCTTGCCTTGTTCAGATAGTTTAAATAGGAGTATTATTTTCTAGCATTTTCCCGTAGAGCAACTGAGATGCTGCTTCCTTCCCAATTTGTTTTGACCAATGATTTAAAAGGTGTTTCTAGAGCACGCTCTTTGACAAGCCCGTAAGGGAGGCATGACAAAAATGCCCTTGAGCACTGAGGGTAGGTGCAAATACCCCTGGACAAACGTCCTGAAAGTTGAGGTCACACTCTAGGCGAACCTCTGCACATCTAATGGGGACAGAAGCCCAGCAAAGTTTTCCCAATTTGTAAGTTGCAATTAAATTAATTAATTAAATGTGAAGTGCCACTTACTGTGTCGGTTTGAGATCTCCAAATCTTCACCTAGTAATCACAAGTGATTCATAGCTTGTTTGGCATTACTTCTCTAAAGCCAAAAGTACTTTTTTCTCAAAAAAAGTTCTTTTTTTAGAATTTTGAGGTGTTTGGCTTACTGAAAAAAATACTTTTAGGAGCAGTTTTTCTGCAGTTGGGGAGAAGTTACAAATATCTGCTTCTTTGGAAGAAGCAGTTTATTAATTTTTTCAAGATAAAAATATCTTTACGAAAAATCCTTATTTACCAAATTATTCCTCATTAATTAACCATATCTCTCTCAAAATAAAATTATATTTCTCTTATTCCTATTTTTTTCCTTCTACGTACTTTTACATATCCTTTTCCTCTAAATTTATTTTGAATGATTTCTTTTGATATAGTTAAATCATCTTTTAAAAGTAAGTAATTACTAGAAATTCCTAATTTCGTTATCACTTTGATTAAACTATATTTTATGTTGTTGAAAAACTTATATTTATATCTTCTACTTTATGTTTACATTTTAACTAAATAACTTTTTTTTAATTTAAGTCTTTTATGATAAAGATTTAAAATTAGTTTTTTATTTCTAATAATCCAAATATAAAATGAACTTGGATGTCCTTTATTTGACACTCAGTACTTTTCGTAAAGATAAGCCAAACACAAATTATTTATCAAAAGTACTTCTCAAATGGGTTGTCCAAACACAAACTGTTTATTATCCAAAAGTACTTCTTTGAGTACTTTTCAAAATAAGAAGTTTTTGGCAGCAATCCCAAACAGGCTCCGAGTCTTGTGAAGAGAAAATGAGTGAGAGAGAGTGACAACCAACAGTGCAGAACTCGATGGAGTCGATAGAGACATTACATTTCTACTCATGGCCAAAAAAATTAGTGGCTTCGTGCTGAGCTGGAATAGAACTGCCGGATTCAAAATAATGAAGCCACAGAAGTCTGAATGGGTTGTGTTGGGGTTGGGTGGAACACAGTAGACCCGAAGTCGGCGATGACAAAAACTGAAGAGTACGATTAACTGGGAAGATCAAATATAAGGAGAACTGGAATAATATTGTTTTCTACAGCATGTTGATTATTCAATAAATACAAATCTTATATTTTTTCCTCATCTTAAAACTGAAAATACCTTCTATTCTTAACCTTTCCCGTAAGGTATTTTAATCATATATTTGAGGATGAATGTCCAGTGTCCTTTATGTTTTATTCTTGGTTAATTCTATAATAAACAAGGCATTTTGGGGGTACTGGAAACTACTTAAAATTAGATAGTTAGGAAGCTATTCCCTCATCACCAACCAAACGTTTAGAAGGAATGAAATAGAGAGACCCTAGTGAAGGTTTAAGAAGGAAGAAGTAATAAACACACAATTTAAGACCAGCCACAACTGCAGTACCTCTCACGCAGCATCATAAAACTCACACTTGACAATCCTACTACTAGCCCACCTTCCCAACACAAAGGACATGCCAGTCCTTGAAAAGTTCTAAATATTATCACAGCAATGACCAATTACGCGTGGCACTTACCTCCTTCTCCTCTTCTAGTATTTCTTGAACAGGTCTATAAGCTGCTGCAATGCACAGGTTCTGCAGATGATGCCAGAGTAAAAGAAATTGGTGATGAACAAGTCATGAATAAGAAAGAAAACAAAAACATGCTAGTATATAATAGTTTGACATGATAATCGATTACCTTCAAATCACTGCCTGAATAACCTTCAGTTGCATTTGCAACATTCTCATATGGGAAATCCGACACCAAGTTTTCCCGAGCAAGGATTATCTTTAGTATCTTTAAGCGATTTGCTGCATCCGGGAGGTCTACATATATCCTGAAAAATAACCACATTTATCAGCAGCTTTACATCTAGGCATATATATTGTTTTAGCCAGTTTAGATTTACCATGGGTCCATTCTTGAAAAAAGGAACTATACTCTATTCATCTGGTATTATGATGCACCAGAAAAATGAGGAAACATATGAAGTTGTGTCGACCACTTAGAAAATAACAGCATGATACCTCCTAGGTAAACGGCGAATAACAGCATCATCAAGGTCAAAGGGACGATTCGTTGCACCAAGTATAAGTATCCTTTGGTTCTCCTTTGATCTCAAACCATCCCATGCAGCCATAAACTCATTCCGCATTCTTCTAGTTGCCTCATGCTCAAATGAACCACCACGAGCACCAAGTAAGCTGTCAACCTATTTTGATGCACCACAACAATAACAGATGAATAAAAGATACCTGAAACATCTTACGTTGAGATGCATGATCTCAGGTTTAAGAGAGGAAGAGGTATGCTGCCTAGATGCATCAGCTAAGAATTAACGCTATGCAAAGATCAAATTCTCGCCATGTACTTGCTATGCTTAGAGAACCTCTATCTCATATTTCAAGAATTATATATGATCGAGAACTGTTTCATTAATTAATATGTCCACAATCACGTGATAATGTTCAAAAGTGAAATAACGTTATTAGAAGGATGTACATTAAGTTTT
The DNA here is from genome assembly GCA_037355625.1 of Petunia x hybrida. NCBI lineage: Eukaryota > Viridiplantae > Streptophyta > Magnoliopsida > Solanales > Solanaceae > Petunia > Petunia x hybrida. The sequence continues at coordinate 27,863,580 of JBBBVM010000041.1, forward strand.
ATTCTCGACAAACTACTCAAAGTACCCACACATGCAGTATACAGAATAGTCAAGCAACTATATTCCTAATACATGCTTTATGCGAATGCCATAATACATCCTAACTTTGATATTTCCGCTCTGCAACAGGTGACAAATTCGTACCGAGTAGGCGTTTGGCCATAGATACTAGAAAATATTTAAAAAGAGTTTTTGAACTTGAGTTGAAAAATTATATCAGGAAGTTGAAATTGTGTTTGGACATGAATTTTACTTGAAAAAAAAGTTGAAGTTTTGTTAGTGCAGAAAAATTGGTTTTTTGAAAAACTTGAAACAAAAGCACTTTTTAGTTTTTCAAAAACTGTGTTTGAAAATATCTCCAAAATATAACAGTTTTTCATGGACAAACAAGTTTTTCAAAGAAATTTTTGGAAAAAGGTAAGCAATTTTCATGGCCAAACGGGGGCTGAGTGTTTAAAGAACCTTTTGAGGTTCTTTTGTGGTGGCAGGAAGGAGGGAAGCCATCGGTAAACAAGGAACGCGTAGAAGATAATACAGATGTGAATGATGTGGATTGATTAATGTTTGTAAGGAGATTAAACGAAGCTAAGCATATCACATCACGGTCATATCGAACTTAAATGTAAACAAATTGTCTGGTATTTGGAGACATCCTTAAGTTGTTTTATAATTAACAACTAGTGACATCAAGGCATCACAAGTCTACATGTCAAAAGACAAACCCTTTGGAAGTGCAGTGTCTGGCCAAGCTTGCACGGACCTTGACTATTACCCTGGGTACCTGGATCCTCACACTAGTACAGGTATTGGACAACTCTGCCCACTATATTGACTTAGTTATTTTCCTATACTCTCGGTCTCTCCCCATGCTCCTCGGTCCCTCTTAAACACATCCAGGCACAAAAATCTTCTAGTAGAAGCTTTTGATGTTGGCTGAATTAAAGTAACTATGGCATTGGAGATCCAGACCAAACAGAGAAAGACAAAGAAGCTTAATCTCTAGGGGTGACAGTGTGACAATCCAGCAGAAAGGGGTATTATGGATTTTTGTCGCTCACAGGTGAAAGGAGCAGTTTGTGTCAAACTATTTTGATCTGATCAAGTCAAACCAGCACCAAGTTTTTAAGACAGATTCTAGATAGAATGATTGACCGGAAAGTTGGTCAGGCGTTGGTTATGTTTATACAACTGGTCTAATCCTGTCTGAAATAAGAAATGTTCACCATTAAACCTTCATGCAGTTTCTGAACTATAATGATCAAATTGGAGTCTACAGCCTCATGGTTAGAGGTTTGCAGAACATTCTCACGATTCAAAGAACATTAGCAACTTAATGCTGACACATGGAACTAATCAGAATCACACACACTAGGATTCTGTCAAGAAGGTGAGACGAACACAAGGAGTTCACGATAATAATGTTAGAACATATTAAGAAAAAGTGAGAACACGTGAACTTGGAGGTTTACCTCATCAACAAAAATTATTACAGGAGCCAATTTACTGGCAAATGAGAAGAGTGCCTTGGTAAGCTTTTCAGCATCTCCAAACCACTGCAAAAGGGTCAACAAAGTTTAAGAGGAAGCAATCAAAATTTATCAGCAGGTTTTTCACAAACATGACAGTAGCAACATCTAAGGAACCCACACAAACACCCTTGAGAGGAAGAGGTAGGCTGACAACGTGAATACTTTTGTATTATGTTTTGATTGCGGTAACAAGAACTTTCAGATGTCAACATGATAAAACCCAGAGCTCCCGTCACAATACACTATTCCAGCCTAAAAATACAACTAAGAGCCTGTTTGGCCAAGCTGCCAAAAACTGTTTATTTTGAAAAGTACTTTTATCAGAAGTACTTTTATCAGAAGTACTTTTCCGATAAGTACTTTTGAAGAACAAGCAGTTTGTGTTTGGCCAACTCATTTGAGAAGTGCTTTTCTAAACAGTTTGTGTTTGGATAATCTTTACAAAAAGTACTTTTGAGTATCAAATTACGAAAAAATGCATTACTAAGATTGATTAAGCGACTAATATTATTTAAACGTGTCAAAAAATTAAATATTTTTCAATAAAAAAGTTAATTTAATATTTTATTTTCATTTAGTTTGAATATAAAATATAAAAGAAAACATATACTATGGTTTTTAATCAATAGATATAAGGTTAAACCAAAAGAGGGAAGCAGAAAACAAAGTTTTATTATATTTAAAAAATATGTTGGTTAAAATTATTAAATATAGTATGGTAAATAAATATTTTTGGTAAGGATATTTTTTTCTTAAAAAATTAATAAACTGTTTCTGCTTTTGGGGAGAAGCGGCTTCTCCCCAACAGCAGAAAAACTGCTTCTGCTTCTTCTCAAAAGTACTTTTTTCTTTTGGCCAAACACCTCAAAATTCTTCAAAAGCGCTTTTTTCTTGAAAATATATACTTTTGGCTTCTGAGAAGCTTGGCCAAACAGGCTATAAGACTAACTCCTACCACAAACAAAGTAAAAGTTAGCATGAGGCATCCTTTCAGCCTTTTTTGAATGAAAATACAGGAAGAAAGATGGAAATACTGCTGAATCAAGAAATTTAAACTAAACTTATTCCTTTGCACAACAACAAATTTCGTGTCCGTCAATTCAAAGGGAAGAGAATTATACCAAATAAAAGAAAAGGTTACAGCATACAGTAGTACTCACAACTCCGAATTTCCATTTAAGAAGTCGCAGATTAATAACACAATACACCAACTATGACGGGATAACCAAGTAATAATAACTAGTTGACTGCTAAGTCAACAACCAGCCCCCTCCTCCACATCCCCATCTCCCATATAGAACATCAGAAAGGTAGGTGAGCCTGGAAATATTGCTGCAGATATAATCCTGGTACGCATTGGTAATCCAGGACAAAAGTAGCTTCTTGCTCCCCATCGTTGTGGATGCTAAAGTTTCCTTGTAATTAACACTTTTTCGTTGTTTTCAGTTCAGCGAAAGCTGGCTGCTAACTTGGTATCAGTTAAGGCTGTCTTAAGAAAATTTGTCAGATTGTGTGTAGTCCGTAGCAAACAGAACGAAAGCATCGTCCTTCATTTTACAGTTACTTAGTTTCAGCAGTGCGATCATGCACTTGTTTTTACTACGTCCATCGACTTCGAACGATTTGGAATGTTCGAAAATAATAAAAAGTTAAACTTCTAATGGCTGTCATATTTTCTGAATTTTTCAGATAGTAACTGCAAAGCTCTGGTTTTCCACGACTATATTTGCCTTTAGCGGCTATCACCCATCATTTGCTTTATCTCATTTTCAGATAATCAGAGACTTTCTCTCTTTTTTTGTCTTTTTTTTTTAGTAAGGAGAATCAGAGATTTTCTTGCCCTTATCTTTCCATTTTAGAAATAAGAGACATGTTACATCTATGTTAAGCTCTGCTTCTAATTTAATTTTTCAACCCGGTTTTCAGTAAAGATTTCCTTAAGTCGCGAGTTTATTGGAAACAGCCTCACTACCTCTCACAAGGTAGAGGTAAGGTCTGGGTACACCTCACCCTCCCAGACCGCACTTGTGGAATTTCACTGGGTATGTTGATGTTTTGTAATATTTTCATTTGATGATTGATATTTGATAATGATGATAATTTCAAACATAGGACAAAGTACATAACTGGAGATATCGCCAGCAAGACAAAACAAACTGAAAACAAAGAGTCACTTGCTTAACTTACCTTAGATGTAAGAGTTGAACCAGTAATACTGATGAAATTAGCCCCCGCTTCTGTTGCAAGCGCCTTTGCCACAAGAGTTTTTCCAGTTCCAGGAGGCCCAAAAAGCAAAATCCCCTTGCAAGGCTGACAAAAGAAATGATAACTAAACAAAACAGTACCAAAAACGGCCGTTTTTTTTTTTCAGGATGGACTACTAGAGAAACAGATGAAATACCCGCAACAGATTTCCACGGGAGAAAAGCTCTGGTCTCCGCATTGGTAGGATTACAAGTTCATTCAGTGCCTTCTTTACTTCTTCAAGAGCACCAATATCATCAAATTTGACTCCAATTTCACCTTGTGGAACAACTGCTGACACAAAGTTGCCCTCGTACTCATCCTTGGCAAGATTCTGCAAATTTGAAAACCCATGGTAATAAGCTCCCTGAATATACTGTTTCTAGCAAGAATATACTGTTTCTAGCATTAAAGCAGGGGATTATACCTTGAGATTTTGAGACGGCTTTTTTGACATTGTTTCCTGCTCCTTTAACCTCAAAATCGCCATTTCAAGGCTTCACATGATAAAGAGCAGAAATGAGCTGCAAGCTTGTGCAAAACATATGTTGGTTTTCACATGCACAACAGAATTACCTTTCACGAGGTAGGTACAATCTATCCCCTTTTATAGACGGATGGAGGCACGTGTACAAGTAATGATTTTTTGCCCACCCAATAACTTTCTCAGCTTCTGCAGATGTAAGAGAAACCAAAGATCAAACTAAAACTTTTTAGATTCCCTTAAAATAAACTATTAGATATGCTTTACCTTCCCCATATAAACTAATACTCCCTCCATCCCAATTTGTTTGTCGTAGTTTGACTTGGCACAAAGTTCAATAAAGAAATGAAGACTTTTGAAACATGTGGTCTAAAATAAGCCATGGATATTTGTGTGGCTATAAATGAGCCAAAAAGTAACTTTGGAGTTGAATTATTGCCAAATTAAGAAATATGACAATATTTTTGGGACGGACTAATAAGTAAAGTATGACAAACAAAATGGGAGGGAGGGAGTAGTATTATTTATTTTGATGTAGGTCTTCCTTGGACTGTCCCATTTTTTAGGGCACGTTATTGTTTGGGGAGTTGCACATATAATTCTTTGATGATAAGTTCTCCAATCATTTCATAAAAAACTTTTAATTTTACTTCATCAAAAAAAAAAAAAAAGAATCATAAAATTGAGCCTTACAGTACTAGTTACATATTTTACAAATACATAAATTTTACTTTAAAAATGTTTGAGGAATCAGTATCTTAATTCAATGAAGTTTAGATATTCCGACCCTGTACTTTGAACCCTATCATAAAACCTAATAAAATCTGAATACCAAACCAAAATTCCTAAATCTCCATTCCTAGTAAAACTGGACAAATGCGTCAGATAGACCAAATGAGAGCTGAACTGACTATTCTGGTTTCTTCATTCAAAATTTAAAAAAAAAAAAAAAAAAAAAAAAAAAAGTTTGTCGAATTTCATACAACACTCTTACTCTGTTTTGTCAGAATTACACCATCAGTATTGACGTGCAACAAATCGATGCATGAGAGCTCGTGCTCTTCAAGAACCTGAAATATAAATAATTATAGTAATAGCTCAATCAATCAAAAAGATCAGTAACACAGAGACAGTAAAACATGTTCAACTAATGACAACATAGACATAACCAACCATCCGTCTAGAAGATCTAAAAATAAAATTTAAATCAATACATCTAAAAGCACATATCTTCTCCATACCTTGTATAACTCATTAAGGTTACTACGAGCTATTACAATTCTCCTGTCTTCTTCAATCTGTTTATTAAATGTCCTGAGGAGATCTTCCTCCTGTAAAGAAAAATCATGAGAGGATGAGAAACCACCAAACTGAATACAATGCTTAAGAAGACAAATGCAAGAAGAAGAAAAAAACTACTATCACCAACGAGGCATCAAACATGAGAACATTAAAGGTGTGCCGTGACAAAGAAAATCCATATGTTTTCGACCTATTAGTGTCCGGTATGTTGAGTGTATGTCAAGCATTGTTTGTGAAACAAGTCTAACAATCTTTTAAATTCATTTAACTTCCAATCATGGAAATTCCTCCTTGATTGGGAATAAAGACGAAAGAATAATGTGGAGGCACGACAGAATCAAGAATAGCAAAAAGGGGTGAGAATTTTTTTATGAATTGTTGTATATTATATAGTTTATCATCACAAGCTTCTTATATTGCACGCGTCATTATTTGATTGGGTCACTTTCCCATGTGTGGTTTGAGGTATCTAGTGATCACTAGGATAACTTAAGAATCTATTTGGCAGTTGGTCTCAAGTTTGAGGTGCTATCTATATATTTCGCCAAAAATATATATTATACATTGGAAAATATAGCCGGAAAGCTGGTCGTTGATATATGGATTGCATTTGGGGAAATTTACAAGGTGCGCAAAATATTGTTTCCACATTGTACAGAAAAAGACAACAAATCATCCGATCAACTAGAAACATTGCTGAAAGTTCTCGGTTACAATGCTACTGACGATTGAGTGGCACAAAGTACACATATTAAGACATAGCAGATGCAGTCACTAAGCAGCAGCTAATAAAAGTCAAATTATTATAAAAATCTAAGTACAGCAATAAGCACTTAAAAAATCTAACCTTTGGAGGATGAATATTCATAACATTAGAGAAGATCTTATGTATATCATCATCTACAGAGCGTTTTGTTGCTCTTAATCCCTCCGTTAGTCTCTTCAGAGGAAGTGGCTGCAAAAACAAATATATGTGAACAAAATATTGAAGAAAAACAAAACCATAGAATATTAATAATGCATCAGCAAAGTGTAACAAATTCAGGCAAATATGTGCTTTTGTTTAGAAAACCCCCACTTTTGCTAGGAAACCATAGATGAAACCCCCTACAAAATTATATGTCGAAGCTAGTGCACTTAAATGAGATATCAAGTACAACCTAGGGTATGATTTTACAGCAAAACCAACTAGCAGCTAATTCAGATACCCATCACAGAACGAAAACTATTAGTAGGACCTTAAAACATTCAAACTTCAAATTACCATATAAATTGATTAAAGATAACAAGCATTACCAGCTTTGCAAGCCGGCCCAAATTGGGGAGAATCATGGTCTGTTGACAGAGAAAAAACAAGTTAAAACGCAAAGTAAAACCCTCACAAGTCAAGGAATAAGACAGATCAGTTTATGGACTTACAAATTTCTCTTTTTCTTTTGACCCTGTTTCAACCTTGTTTCGGCCGCAAATCAAGACAATGGGTCCTGACAATTCGTCGAACATTTCTTGTACTTTGTTGACAAATTCTTTTCTATTTGCCTTGGAAACAGCTCTAGACAGCCACAACGAAGAATCTGGTAAGTATACAATAATGGGTTGCGCAGACTTCAAGACCTGTACGCAATTAGATGAAGTCGTCAGTAAAGAAGGACAAGCTAGAACTTGAAATCACATGCTGTAAAGGAGTGTTCTACTGTTCATTTAAGTACCATACCTCACATAGTGCCTCCATGGCAATGTAACAGTCTTCAGCCTGAGCATCGAGATCGTGCTCAATCTCCTTGGCTGTGAACAGAGGAGATTGTTAGAATTTTATCTATTTCCATAATTATACTTAAATACCTTCAGACACAAAATACCACTTTACTACTAAATCTGCAGACCAAGGGTCGAAAACTTTGAAATTCAATATAAACAATAGCACATACAAATTTCATCTTGAATAGCCTATCCAAATACATATAGTTGACAAGGTATACAAGAAGTCAAGTTATATGTGGATTGCTTGTCTTCTGTTGAAACTAGTAGTTTTTAGATCATACAGTGTGAAGAGTCACCAACTTCACTGCAATCTCAGATGAAGAATACATACCAGGAATCCAGTATATTGATGGTTTTATATCCTGTGCTTTGGGTTTCTCCTCTTTCTCTTCTTCCACGGTTTGCTTTTCACTAACATCAAAAATTACAGCAACTTGATCACCATTCACCTCATATACCTCGCCGCGTTGACCACTGGACATGGACCTGCAAAAAGCATACCAGTTGTAACAACATACATCTATGCCTTTGGTAAACTTGACACTGAAGCAACTATTTACGTAACTACCTTTATGGCAGATACATTCGCACGTATTAACTACCAAATAGATGGTTCAAAAATAAATTACGAATTAGCGTCTTAAACTCCTAAAAGAGCTAGGTGCATTGATGTTGGCTATAATATTGACAATAACAAATAAAATAACAAACATGCTCAGGACGATGACAACGATGGCAACAACAATGACAAAAAGCAGTAACGACAGCAATTTATTTCACTGCAGATGCCTACACCAAATGCAGAACCTTAATAAGCACTTCTCTGATCATTGTAGATACAAAATGGAGTGTGCTTGCACTGGCACAAGAACATTGCACTATATTACTATGAAAATCAAAAGGGCATTACTAGAGAAGCCAGAAGGAATCCTGGTGGATGACAAGCAAAGATGCCCCAGCACCATCCCAAATATTTTCTCTTTCCAGTGAGAAGGAATGTCAAAGATTAGAATCATGCGTCCAAGCACCAAATGGAGAAATATTTTCTCTGTAGCACTTGTGACGACTTACCAACCCACCTTCCATGAATAACAGTGTAAGCACTTGTTGGACCACCAGAAGTAGGTATCTTCCCCAATAAAATCCTGTGATGAATTGGATATTATGTCAATTACTAAGACCTCCGCTTCGCGACAAAACTCTCAGCTCTCTAAACAACCAAAGCACGGACAGGAAAACAAAAACAAACACTGCATGACTTTCTGCGAGTAACGATATTGATTTCTTAAATAACGCAATAAGAAACCCTCAAAATTGTTTTTAGTACAGTTAAAGAAAATGAAACAAGTATAGACTGCTTTCTAACTACTAAGCTTTGAACATGATGCACTTCCTAATTATTTGGTACTTCCCATTTTCCTCTCTAGTCAGTTTCCTACAAAAGTAACTCTAATAAATTCCAAGAAATTCAGATATCGTAAACCTACCCATCTCCAAAATTTCAATCAATATGCAACAATCTACTTTATATTGTTCCGGCAATGCTATGATATTTATTCACCAAAGTCCAAACCATCACCACAACTATCCATTCAGATATATGTGTCCTAATTGCTACTAGCATATAAGGAACATCTAAAGTGTGAAGCACAAAGTACATCAGATAGTTCAAATGTTCTGCTCTTGGGATCAAGACTGAACTGGCAGTCGCAGTATATTCTTGTCAATCAAATTAATGTATGGAAGTAATAAGCACTACAAGTCCTATTGGGAAAAGGAAGCTAATATTTAATCTAATTAACAAGGACTCTCCACATAAAATACAGTGCAACAACACATCACATATACGGCTGCGTTCAGCTTGAGTTTGGGAAAGAATAGCGTCAATGTGACACCACAGTGAAAGTAGAAGGTTTATTTCCCAGGATAGTGTTTAGAGATCTAATAAAAAGGGAGTTCCCGGTTCCCGCACTACTCGTTTCAGCCTTTCGCTTTCCATGTTCTGCATTATCTTTTGGATGATTCATAGTTACTAGGTCACGATCCCCACAAAGGGGAGGGAGTCGACTGAACATCTCACTCATTGAAGGGAATTTCGCCCGCATCCGATCTTCAGAGTAACTAGGATTTCCATAAGAAGACGCCATTGCTTGATGAGAAATAAAAAGGAACATAAAAATAAAGTGAATGAAACTGACTCAACTAATTTTGAGCACAAACAAAAGCAAAGATTGATACAGTTCGATCCTTCTACAGCAAAATCTTAATTTGTGGATAGCCTTGTGATTCGTATGCTTCTTACACCTATCCGCTGATTCTATTGCCTATCGGTTAGCGAAACTTTTGCAGTAGTACAAGTCGCTACGCTTTGACTCTTTCTATATGATAACATAGAAAAGTGTAAAGGCACCCATCTGGCATCAGCCAGACAACATAGCAGTCTATTCAATCAGGAGATGTTAACCTACAAAACAAACCCAATAGATATGTAGCTCATTCTGTTTGACTCCTTTAAGCTTAAGAGCAGATTCTACCCTCTTGTTCTTACATCAGGAAATTGTGATGCTGCATTCAAAAATGAGCTCTCATATATCAGACTCTGACAGTTACCTTTCTCAGGAAAAGGTACAAGACTCTGACAGGGATTTCTTAAAATATTAAAATAGTGCACATATGAGCAATGCTAGTTCTTATTCTCATAGTCAGGCACAGCCAAGATTTGGCCAGGCAGTGCGCATCAATTTCCAGGTAGAAACAAGGAATAATATTAGAGTAGCTTCTCAACAACTTGTTTTGAGTTTGATCGATGCTTAGCCAAAAGCTTAAGCCCAACTAGTTTATTTTTTTATGACCAAAAAAAGAAATAGTTGGGCTTAAGCTTTTGGCCAAGCATCGATCAAACTCAAATTTAGTACTAGAGAATCTTAGTGTCACAAATTATTCACAATCAACAGCCCCAGGCTTTGGTCTAGTGGTGAGGCTGTAAGAGTGCAACAAGTGATGCCTAGATTAGGAGCACATCATGGGTTCGAACCTAGTCGAAGACAAAGTCTGGTATTTAAGTGGAGAAATGTAGAGGGGTAGGCCCAATGGTCCATTATCCACCCGAGGGTCAAACCATGCGTCACTAGCCCTCAACAATTTTCAATTATAAAAAGAATTAATAAAATAATAAAAAATTAATAATAATAATAACAACAACTATCCAGCCGAAAACAGGGAATTTAGATTCTTTCTAGCAAAACCATAAGTTCTCAAGGTTTAACAATAAATGTCCTAGTCCAAGACCAAGACACGACGAGACAGTGAATTCTCACTTCTGTTATAATCAACAATGAATCCACACATGCCATTTTTAACACTCAGAGTTTAACTGCTAGCCCAGACCGCTATTTGGTTTATTCCCTATTGGTTGCTCATGTAAGAGCTCAAGCCTAATTTTTTTTGGCAGCAGAGAACTCAAAGCCTAATAGATTATGCAACAATCTGTAACTATTCAATGTGAGAGGTCTTACAGGCACTTCCTTTCTCTCTCTTGAAACTAATATTTCATTCTATGGACATTATGGCTGGAGAGGAACAAGGCATGCTTTGAGGGAAAGAGATTGCAGATATCTAGAGTCAAGAACAAATGTATTAAAAATCTGTATCTGTGGTGCTTTAGTAATACTTTAGCTAGAATGGAGCAGTATCTGGACTTACTTGTATTTGCTAGGAGGAAATGCGCAACTCTTGCTAGATGTAAGAGTTTATGATGTGTACTCTTTTCTGTACCATCTTGGTACCAGTATAATAAAGACCTTTTTACTTATCAAAAAATAAAAAATAAACCCTGTAACACGAGTTGGAGTGGAACATGAAAGCATTAGGTAATGTAATCATGAAAATAGAAGAACTAGCAAAGAAAATTTGAAAGAAAGATTACTCCTGCAGATGCAGCACATCTAAATAAAATTTACCAGCACATTGGAAGAAAGTTATAGACAGAAAGATTTTAATTAATTTAAGACGTCTAAGAACAAATACGTGCGAAATCTGCCACATAAAGGCACTAACCTGTTATCAGCTTTAACAACACCAGAAGGCCCAGTATATTTAACACGATCCCCTGTATGTAGATTAATGTAAATATACCAAAGCATAAGTACTAAGACAAAGTAAAAAACAAATACTCTAAAATGATAGTAGATATAATTCCTGCAGTTATCCCAGTTAAATATCACGTTTACTTTTTCAAGCGTCAAACTTAAAAGGTATTAGCTGAAGCTTCCAATTTACGTTTTAACAATTTTCAAAGTCAAATCACTGCATCTGGTCATAATATTAAGCAGTTCTCAAATCCGCATTCTTTTTTTTCTAAGTAAAGATATTCATAAATAAGGTACACAGGGGGTACCAGAAAAACTGTACAAAACCTTAGAAGTTACAATCCCATGAACTCTAACATCTCTAAGTACTAAGGTACATTTTCAACTATATTACTCCTACACCAAAAATAAAAATCAAGTAGACACCTATTCATTATATAGGGCATATGATTCTTTTTATCTACAAAGCATCTTCTATTTCTCTCATTCCAAATGGTCCATAAAATGCATAAAGGGATGGTCTTCCAAAAAATTTTGAATCTTCTATCCACCACCTAGGTTTCTCATCCTTCTAGCCATAACTTAACAGTACCAGCCATCACCCATTTTACTTCACATAGTTTCAGGAAAAAGTTCACAGCTGGATAGTTTGCTCACAATGAATAAACAAGTGGTTTGATGTTTCTTCATTCTTTTCACAGAAAAAGTATCGACTGCATAATAAGAAGCCACTCCTCTGTAACTTCCTCTGTGTTAAGCAAGCTTCCCTACTTGCAACCCATCCAAAATAAGCCACTTTAGGGGGTGCTTTGGTCTTCCATAACATCTTCCAAGGCCAAATGAATTCCCAATGACTTATTTAACAAAATAAATCAAATCCTCCAATTGGGCTACAACATTTCTCCAGTGGAAAGGTCAAATGACATGGATTTTCACAGAACCAACACATGAAAAAAAATGCTACCTCACAAACTATTGATCTATTTGAACTACTAATAACGTGTTAGAAAGCAAAGGTGTGAACAAGGTGATTTTCTTGTGATGAGTAGTATGCGTCAAGGTGTGAGGCGGACCTTTTGGTTCATTAATATCTTTCAGAAGTAATCAGCTCATAATATAGTAACATAGGAAACCAAGGGAAAAAAGCAATGGGAAAAAAAAACGAACATAGCAGCATTAATGATCACAGTCAGCGGTTACTAGGAGTTTTGAGAGAGAGAGAGAGAGAGAGAGAGAGAAAGAGGCACAAAGCTATTGAGTTCGACCTTTATTAACAATCATAAATGGGTCTAAGATGACATGGTTTACCCCTTGTTACTAGAAACATCGAAGAAAACAACTCCAGCAAGGCAAAAGATAGTATTTTTTCTAATTATAATTTTGGTGTACTCAGAGCATCCAATGCAGAATATAGCTTTTTTTATCGCTAAAGGTAGTATATTGATATCAGCATCAACTGAATGCTGTAAAAACTACAAGAGGAAGCTATACTACGAATTGTGTAAAGAGCACAAAAAGTCAGCCATGGCTTCTATGTTCAATGCAGTTTATTGTTGTACGGATCTGCAAAAAAGACTTCTTTTTAAAGATCTGCAAATAAGATTTTTTCCTTTCATACTTTTAGTGTAAATAGAAAATACAATATTATACAGATTGTAAGCTGATTCAAATGACTGATTGAAACATGTCACTAAATTGTCCTTAATTTTGCATGCTCAATTGATGAAAGCTTTTTTATATATTGGAAATAAAACAGACTCCAGTATTTTTCAGACGTGAATCAGATCTGCTTGACCATTTCTCACTGGCATTAACTAACCATAATTCGTATATGAAGAAGAGCCAATGAATCTTTAGCAAATAAAGCTTACTGTGAGGTTAAAGAGGACTGAAATATACTAAGATGCCGTAATCACAAAATGAGTTAAAAAAAAAAAAATGGGCACTTCATACCTTTTCTGAAGGGCCGTTCAGTTTGCTCTGATGGATCAACGGCCTCCGAGGTTGATTCTGAGGAACTATCAAGTTCTCCAGAAACTCTCTGTAACCCATGCAATGTTTAAAATCATTACCCTAGGAGATCCATATAACATCTAACAGTGCATTTCTAACTACTGGCATATTGAAGAAAACAGTAACACTCTAAAAAATAAGATGTAAACTCAAACAGGGCATATTTCGGATGATAAGAGGAAAAGGTCGCCGATTGCTACTAAGAACCTAACAGAACTTTTCAAAATGTTGGTTAAAAACCACTTGTCTATAAATCATAAAGGTGCTTTTTCAAAAAATAGTTACATGATCTTCGAAGGAAATAGAAAAGCGAAAGTATTATAATTGAAATCCAATTCTGTAAGCTCCTCCAAACTCACGCCTATTCAGACTCATACAAGGACTACTCAAGGAAGTATATCCTATCACACCTTTTGGTAAAGTAACAAATTTTATTGATGAAAGGACTACAGGAGTCTGTATACAAGAGGTATACTAAAAAGTAGAGAACCTACAAAAAGATATGGTTCTCTACAAACGACGCCCAATCTTCTATACAACAAGGAACTTCAAGGGTACACCAAAAAGAAATAAGCGAAAAAATACAACTCCTTAACTGGACAAAATTCCTCTCTACTCCTTCAAAAGCCCTCCTATTTCTCTCATTCCAAATTACACACGTAAGTGCTAATGGAGCGACATTCCAAGCCCTCTGCTATCCTATCATCTTTCCATGGATAATCTTTTCTATACATTTTGGCCTGGTATTCCTAAACTGCAACCAACTGAATTGCCAAGTTCTTATATCTGATGAGTGATGACAAAGTAAATATGTTTGTGCCCACAGTTTACAGCCAAAAAAAGTACCAGATTCCAAATTGCTTACACCTAACTCATGTTAATAAAAAGAACCTTCGTTTTTTCTTTTTACCCAATATGTTGAACTGCAATAAGTTCACCTATTTCCAAAATTCAGCTTCTCCTTCTTGTTAGTTATAATTTTCAAATCCTACCTTCTCAAAGTCTTCGAGGTTGAACGGGATAAGTTTTTCCAAGGCTTCCACGGATGCCTCGACATCAACATCTTCCTCACTAGCTTCTGACTTTGTCTCAGCACTGCTTGTCCACTCTTCCTCATTACTTGCGTCATTTGTGTCTTCCATTTCAGAATCCGAAGTACACTCTTCACCTGATTCTACATCTGATTCACTTTCAGATGTGCAATCTTCACCAAAATCCTGTGCATAAGTAACTTTAGGAATATATGGGGCAGAAGCACACTGCTTGTTACGTAGGACCAGTGTAGTCAAAAGGAACCAATAACAAAACAAATATATAAATAGCTTACAAAAGGAGCTAAAATGCTGCTATCAAGCACCAGCAATGGTACTTTTAAATCTCGAGCAAGGGTCCGAACTAATCTTTCCCGATAAAGCTCAGTTCCTGCAACATCATCAAGAGTTCAGCATTTATTTCTAACAAGCAATAATAAAATGCTATTTTGTCTTACAGGCTAGAATCTCATATCAGTTCCGAAAACTGTACCTGGTACACTCTGAAGCAGGATTCTCCCACTTGAAGAACTCAAGCGACCACCATAAGCTGCAGTAACCTTCTTATGCTTTAGATGGGAAGCCACACACTCCACCAAAACATTTTTTGTGTGTTCACTGCAAGGTTTATTTGACATAAGTTATTCCATATAGCAACTTGGAAGCAAGAGAAAATAGATCCAAAGGGCAGGAACTCACTGGAGATAATAAGGAAATGTATCCCATGATAAAGCTATTTTCTCCCATGGAACAACCCTCCGTAAGAACTCATTTTTAAATCTTTCCCGTCGACTCAGGAAAGGAGACTCTTTCTTCTTACTCTCTATAGACTGCTTTTCATTCCGGAGCCACTCCTTCTGCTCTTGCTCACCAAGCTGAGCATGTGCATCACAATGCCTCACATCTTCACCAGTTTTTTCCTTCCGAACTGTTCCCTTATCGCCATCTCTCGTGTGTACGTGTTTATCCTCACTCGCGTTCCTACCATCACCTTTAGAACTAAAATGCCTTAAATGTGTCCACCTCCAGCTTGCAGGTGAACTCCTCAACAACCTTATATTTCCTCGTTGGGAAGTAGATTGTAGTGACTCAGATGAATCTAACAGAACTCTTCCTATCACGCTGCCTTGACAATTGTAGTTCGAAGGTATCTGTGTAATGCTTGAAGTTTGCGTAGGGGAGTAAGTTCTGTAGCCCGAACTAACACAACGGTTGAAACGCTGAATTAAAAGATTCCATCTTTGGTTGTTGCTTTTTATTCTCCACACATACATTGCAACTTATTAAAGGTATAATAGATACCTACTAACAAGCAAAGTTTATCTGATTAGTCCACAGTTGTCACAAAGAAGAATACAAACTTGTTATTTTTCCTCAGAAAACAAAAAACATGATAAGCTACATACTGCTTTTAGCTACAAAAGAAATCACATTTAATAACTTTTGTTCGTATATGAAATAGACTATTCAAATTCCTAATTGATGGACATGAAATCACACAACAAACTATATTAACAGAGCATTGCCTGTCCTCAAGTTCCTTGTTTGCCGCAAATTTTCAGTTTGCACTTTTTTCAAAAGTTGGGCCTATTGCTGAGGAAATGGGGGAGCTAGAAAACCAACATAAAGCGCTAAAGCCAATTGAATCAACCATAAAGACTCATTATCAACAACAACAACGCACCCCGTGCCAAGTAGGGTCTAGGGAGGGTGAGATGTAAGCAGACTTTACCGAGACATCATAAAGACTCATCCAAGATAAAAAAGATTCAATTTCTTTATGTAAAGGGGGTGCTTCATGCATACTAACTTTAAGATAATTACAACGAAAAATACCTTTTTGTAATAATGTTGAAAATGAAAACTCAAAAACCAGAAAGAGCAGTGTCCATATGATTATAAAGAAGAGTCTTTTTGGGCATGTAATGTAGTAATATAAAAGCAGTGAGTTGTGTAAATTGTAGGAGAAGAAAGAGAAAGAGAAATAGGGATGACCCTTGAAAAGGGGGAGGTGACAGAAGGGGAGAGATTAGCGTTTGAGATAATTGAGTTTATGCTAAAGAGCTAACCTAGGAAGTAGTAGACAACTGCAAAGTGCAAACTAGTTTGAGGAACACCAGAACTGTCTAAAACAAGCAAACTGCTGTTATGTTCATTCACTTCGGCTTATGGCCCAATACCTTCAAGGGGAATAATAGGGGGAAAGTGCACTAAAGACCACTTTTGCCACTGGTCTTTGGGCACAGTCCACTAATACCAAAATATTTAGTTTGTAGCCACTTTTACTTAAAGAGATAGAACTTCAATCCAGGGCCATATGGACTGAAGTTCAGTCCAGTCCTTAAGATGGAACTTCAGTCCAGGGCTATATGGACTGAAGTTCAATCCTTAAAAATGGAACTTCAGTCCATGGCCATTTGGACTGAAGTTCAATCCTTAGAGATGGAACTTCAGTCCAGGGGCCGTATGGACTGAAGTTCAGTCAATTATCAGAACTTAAGTCAATATTTATTTAGTAAAGGCCCAAAAATGGCCTCTAGTGTAAGACCAATAAAAATAGTGGCCTCAAACTAAATACCAGTGTTAAAAGTGGCTGCTGGGCGAAATTTTTACGAATAATAGGGGAAATTTTGATCACTAGCCATTTTTTAACGCGCTCATTGGGGCCTATCCACTGTTTCCAAATTCATTGAAGAATAGCCAAAACTTCGCGCGCACACTTAAGCTCCATTAGCGTTGGAAAAACATCCCAGACTAGTCTCATAACAAAATACTAGGGCTTTGAACACTGTTCAAAATCCTAGTATTTAAACACTGTTCAAAGCCCTAGTATTTTGTTATGGGACTTTATATATAAAGCTTTAGTCCCATAACAAAATGTTGGGGCTGTGAACAAGTTTTGTTCACAGCCCCAGCATTTTGCTATGGGTCATGGGACTTTATACAAAGTCCCATAACAAAATGATGGGGCCTTGAACAAAACTTGTTCAAAGTCCCAGTATTTTATACTGGGGTTAGTTTACTGAAGCTTCCCAGTATAAATACTGGGCTTTGAACAAGTTTTGTTCAAGGCCCCAGTATTTATACTGGGATTTGTCCGGAGATGGCTGTTTCTCAGCGAATTTGTTTTTGACGACTACAAATCAATTAACGCGCGCCAAACATGCCCCTGCACGAAATTTTTACGAATAATAGGTGCTAATAATTGCAGAAAATGACATCATAACGGTTGGTTTCAACTTTTTATCTTGCTAACAAAATCGTCTTTGTTGCCTATCAGGCACTAGTAACGGAAACGCGTGTTGTGCGTGGAACCTAATTGTAGCGCTAAGAATGTTGGGAATGAAATGGAAGTATGGATCAAAGAAAATGTTGCGGAATAGAGATTGCCGACGGAGTATAAAACATTGTTTAATTGAATTACCATGGAGTACACGTATATTTCATCAGTCCTTGTAAGCATATAAAGGTTTCGTAGAAAGCTTTGTTTGCATCGATGCATAAGTTGAATCAAAAGCCAACAAATGACGAAGCTAGCTTATAAGTTCGAAGCATTAGTACTTTAATATATTAACGCAAAATGGTCAAAAGCATCATTAGACTATCTAAAATGGAGTGATGGTCGCTAGTCGTGATTTTTTTGGCCTAAACATGAAGTTGCTATTAGTCGACCACCTCAAATACATGTTTTCCAACACATTAACCTATTCCATAGACTCTTCTTGAATTATTAAATAATTATAACATAGTGAGATATACTTTGCCCAACTCTATCTCCATTCTTCTGAGATATACTTTGCCCAACTCTATCTCCATTCTTCTTGGCATCAGATTATTATCACACTTCATTACATTTCTCTTTTGAGATTTTTTTGGTCCAATAATCATTGTCGGAAGCATAGTTTTTTGATAAGCTTTATCTTCTATATACCCTTCAGATATAAGAATATCAGCAGTGGCTTGATACAATTCTCTTTGCAAGGTTGATTGGTTTTTTCTTAAAAAATTAAGTCTCGCCTCTTCAACTTTGATGTACATGTCATGGCCCAAGTCTTCAGCCATTATCATATCTGCAAGTGATATTTAATTTATTTATATAACAATAAGTGGTGCTACTTTAAACATATTGCATCATCCGTCAAGGGAATCAAATTTCCAACTATTTTGTATCCGCGAAACTTAGACTTTAATATCTAAGTCTCTCGAAGTAAAGCAAAGGCAGGAAACCAAAGGCACATCCTTCTTCAAGCTAATATGCAACAGATATATATGGCAAGATGATTGAATATTTGGTACCCATGAATTTCAAGGAATACATACTTGCGGTTGATGGGAAAACAAATATAACAAAAATATTATTTCAGAAGGAATCATGTGTTGATAGGAGGCATTAGACCTCGATCCTGCAGGTGTAAGATACTGATCCTAGTGAACATTCATTTGTCATATTGCTTTTGAACATATGTAACAATGGCCCTTTTGAGAAAAGATTATTGACAATGTACTGATGAAGACCATAAGTTTCATAAAACTTTTGAATCGACTGGTTCTGTAGCATACAAAAAATTCAGAAACAGGCAGATCGCACACAACGGAAGCTAAACTTTGCAATTCTGAACATGTCGAGACAATGCGCAAGCATATCAACCACTATCGGTAAAGGATTTTTTTAAGCTAAGTGTTGATGCGATGAGAAAAGTTTCATTAGAAATTCAATGTTCATCAAAGCGATAATTTGAAACATAGAGAAGAATGGTACCTGGCTGCTGCAGCTGTTGGTAACTACTGAGAAAAATCGAAAACCTATCAAGCTTATATAATGTGTATTAGAATGCAAAAGGACGCAGACATTAATTGTCGGATGTGGAAGGTCAGAAGGAGCTGCACAGAGGCAAACGCTGTGAACATAAGGCAAACAGATATGATCTGCTTTGGTTCCGTGGCTACCTTCAATGAATGGAGTAAACCTAAAGTTTGGTTGGTTATGTAACAGAGGATTCATGCAATGGAAAAGATGACGTGTACGATTAATGAAAAGTTAGCAGTGGCCTTCAATATTAATCCAAGCAACATAAGCAGTAATCTTCTAAGTCAATGAGTTTACATGGACTGAATACAAAAAATCTGCGCACAGAACATTTAAAAAAGGGAGTGTAGCTGACCTGTTCTCATAATCAGTATCCTTTTTTCTACAGTACTCGCAACTTGCAGTGCTCTTTTTCACAATTA
Organism: Petunia x hybrida; assembly: GCA_037355625.1. Lineage (NCBI taxonomy): Eukaryota > Viridiplantae > Streptophyta > Magnoliopsida > Solanales > Solanaceae > Petunia > Petunia x hybrida. The sequence goes on from JBBBVM010000041.1 coordinate 27,883,261, forward strand.
CTTTCTTGTAGCATTTTTTGCACGCAGCATACCACAAATCATCCATGTTGATAATATCTATTAAGTTCGCAACGAACCTATAGTACTGATCCTATGGATAAAGAATTGAAGAGTTTGATACACAGCAAAATGGGATACAATGAGAAAGGTAACGGCCATATAATGCTCATAAACAGCAGGATAAGCTTCTATAATATCCTCAGAGCTGAGAATATGCTTTGTTCAAGCAACAAAAAAAAATCACTGGGGTGCAACTGAAATATTCGACATTACATTATAGTAGTAAATATGCAGCAAAGGAACTCAGACTAATTTAAGACCATTTGTATACAACTAACTGACCAGCTAGATACAACAGCCCATGGTGGACCAACAAATTTTTAGAACTAAATTTCCGCTCTTTAGTTTTCTCATAGCAGGGGTTGTTCTTAATTGTTCATTAACCGAGTATAAGTTTGACTAACCGCATATTCAATCTCAAGGTCAGCATGGAGGCTGCCTTTTGCAAGATGGAGGATGGAAGAAACTGAGTTAGGGGGAAAAGTATATTAACACCACGCAAATGTTGTTAGTTGGGGGGGGGGGGGGGGGAATACCTTGAAATTGGCAGATGTTGCTTTAACTATATCACTTAGAGCGACTTTCTTTGTTTCTTGCATTAGTCTGCTTGGCATGAATCTTATGTCCACGCTGCAGGCTTTCATGGTAGTATGCCTGAGAGGGGAAATTATTTAGCACTAACACAGGGCATATTGCACACCTAAATGAATTAAAAGCGTACGGATGTTTTTAAATGGACGTACCACTTGTGCAGATGATCTGCTATTTCAAAATTTGGTTCCATGAGCACATAGCTAACTGGAGTAGTTGAAAGTCCAAATTCACCTGCACAGCAGGGGGAACAGTGAGAAGTGCAACTTTCATGTTATACAAAAGCTAATGGAATTATACGGTAGGTCGTGAGTGTTAGACCTTGGTAAATGGAGCCTCTAATATTGCAAAAGGCAATAACGGGGTTGTCATGTTGAGAGCTGGCTAACATTGCGCCCTCAATTTCAGCCAAGTCTCCCCACAGTGTCACTGCTTTCCGGTCATATCTACAATGAAAATAATAAGTGGGCAAATTGTGTATCGCTAAAACTGAAGCAATTAAACAGAATGAGCAAAGGGGGAACGTCGTGGTCAACTGGGTGCAGGCTGTAGCAATAGAAATCTGTAAGCCAAGATGAAATGACCAACCTATCGTCGGTGATTACTGCTTCACGCCTTGTCTTGCGGCCTTCTCCAATTAGTGTTTTCACTTCTAGTAAAATGCCGGCGACATCTGAAAAAATTATCTAGTTAGTGTAGAAAAGAAGTAGTAATAAATGTTGGCAAAGCTATGTATAAAGGGTTGCTGCTTGTTACCAAACAAAGTCCCGAGGGCATCCTGGCAGCCTCAACAAAGGTGATGAAACTGGCAGCGAAGTTTTGAGTATCAAAATCAGTGTCACATTCAGTGACCTTTGTGTGCTGGCAGAACGAAATCTCAACTTCAGCATTCACGGATAGGTAGTTGGCTTTTGGGGTGAATATCTTCCCATCTTTGATGTAATATGCCTGAAGTGGTTTGAAGTCGTCTTCCCATGTTTCAATTTGCTCGTTGAAAAGGGTTCCCTGTATTTTCGTCCCCTGGCATATGACAATTATGAGGCATTGTTACATATGGTGGGAGGGTGGTTGGTAATTTGTAAGCGGTATAAAAGAGTCAAAGACTATTACCTCTTCATCGACAAATATCACAGATCTGATAACACCCTCTCCATTTGAGGTCTTATAGTCTCTTTTTGGGCCTCGTCGCAGCACCAAGACTTTAATAAGCCATTCAGTTTGCAATGGTTTCAATTCGCTAATAGGTATGCATTGTATTCCCTCCTCTACCTCGGCGCCGTTGGGACACACGTTGTCTATGAACCAAATAGAAGCACTATATATACAGAAATCATAATGCAAGGGGACGTAAATATAGCATAGTGGCACTTAATAATAACAATATATAGTAAACCTCCAACGTCTATAGACGACGGTGAAGAAATTATAGGGAATTAGCGGCTTAAGTAACCTAGGACGCTACTTCAGCAACACTAAGGTTGCGACGTCGTCTAATCGACGACAGTGAACAGAATCTGGGGCCTAAGCAAAGCAACCGACGATGCAACTTTAGCTGGCAATATTGAGGATAAAATGACAAGGCTCATGCGACTATAAGTAATAATTGTACTAAACTAAAAGCAAAGGTGTCGAATTCATACCCAATTCCTGATGAACAATGCAAAGAATGCTGCAGGAAAAATTGAAGGAACAAATTGAAAATCACAATGGCTTCTCAAAATGTTAACAGAATTGACGGTTCAATTGTGCAATGATAACAATGGTACCTGACTGCTGCAGTTGTTGGTAAGTACTGAGAATAAACCAAAACATATCCAACTTATATAAAGTGCATAACAAATTTAAAGCGTCCAGACTTTCTTGTAGATGAGTGTGAATTAATATCGCAGTAAGGCGAAAGGGCGCATAGAATCCGTGGCTACGTTCAATGAATGGCGAAAGCATGAAGCTGATGAATTTTGGGTAGTGAAGAGATAGGCAGCTGAAGAGTTAGGCAAAGTTAGGCAAATGAGAAGTTTACGGGGATGAGGAGTTGGAAAACAGAGAAGCGCGCGTTTTTTTTTCTGTTTTATTAAATTTTAGTCAATAAACAAAATTGCATACTAATAATAGTGTATTTTTAATACTGCAGGGGCATTTAGGTCTTTTACTTTTTGCTTAAAGTGATAGGCTCATTTAGATTAGTATGATAAGTTATGATTTTCCACCAAAGAGATAGGAATTCTTGACGTTTCACAATCTATCGGCGTTGAAAATAGTATAATGTGTTATCTATTGGGCACCAGTGTTTGAACTAATTAAACTTTATGCCTAATGGGCAAGATATACCACTAAAACTAGTTCAAATTTATGCCCACGAGGTTATTTTTTAAAGACTTTGTTATGCAAGACCAAAAGTCCATACCATTGCCTTACGTAGTAAAAATTTTGTTCAGCTGCCACTTTTGTCATTGCTATTTGGTTTCAGACTATTTTTTCCTTAGTAGTTTAAAAATAGCCACTTTTTGGAACTTCAATCTGTGTGGACGGAACTTCAGCCCACAAGAGTTGAAGTTTACATATTCTATACTTAAAAATTCAGCCTTACAGGCTGAAGTTGAACTTCATGCCTAAGCATAAAGTTCAACCCATAAGGATTGAAGTTCCGAAAAGTGACTACTTTTGCACAACCAACGAAAAAATGATCTGAAACCAAATAGCAGTGGAAAAAGTGGCTATTTGTGCACTTTGCCCGCTTATGAAGGGAAAAGTGCATGAGAGGCCACTTTTGACAGTGGTATTTGGTTTGAAGTCACATCTTTTATTGGTTTTGCATGAAAGGACATTTTTTAGAACTTCAATCCTTGTGGGTTGAATTTATGTTAAGTTCAACCCTTGTTAAGTTCAACCCACAAGGATTGAAGTTCAACTTCAGCCCACCACAAGGGTTGAAGTTTACGCATCTATACCTAAAAGTTTATCCCTTCCGGATTGAAGTTGAACTTCATAACATAGGCATGAAGTTTAACCCACAAGGTTTGAACTTCAGCCCACAAAAATTGAAGTTCCAAAAAGTGGCCTCTCATGTAAAACCAATAAAAAAAATGGCTTCAAACCAAATATCAGCGGCAAAAGTGGCTTGTGGGCTAAATTTTTACCCTTATGTATCATATTTTTGTAAATATACTTCACTACCACTATTTAACTTTTGACCCCCTTTAGAAAAAAAGAAGCATTAATTATCTACCACAACGCCGGAACTTGAAAAGCACTTCTTTGACGAGTTCATGTAATTTAGTTCATAAAGATCCTTGGTGAATCCTAACGAATCATCACAAAATCCTATTTTTGCACTAGTCCTCCCTCTAAAGCTAGAGGTTAAATATTGGCGGCCACAGGGTCACTAAACATAAATTTTTAGAATATAGAGCTTTGGGAGGTCGTTTAGTTGGGGAACAATTTGTACAACTATAGTATAAGGAAAAATGATTAAATAAATAATAGTATGTTGATTTTAGGAATAAGGTGAAGGAATGTGTGAAAACTGTGAACTACACAATACTAATTAATGGTGAAACCACATAACCATTTGATGCAACAAAAGGGCTAAGGCAAAGAGATTTCATTTCCCCCTACCCGGTTGTACTTACTATGGATATCTAAGTACGAGTTTGGGTGAACTGGTATGGGAGCAAGCATTTGAATATCATCCTAGGTGCTATATAAACTTAATAACACTCATTTGAGTTTTGCATATAACTTATTACTCTTTCTTATCAGAGGCTAATGTATATATATTTTGGCGGTTTATGTGACCCATAGTCCCTCTATCAAATTAGGTATATCATGTACATATTTGTTAAAATATATTTAATATGATATTGAGGAACTCATGCTATAAAAGTTTGAATGGTTGATTTGGAGAGACACTGGTTCACTTACACTCAAGAACAATAATCAATTTTCATGTAAGTGCTCATTTAATATCTTTTTTCCCATGGTGTTATTTACATCGGTTTAGTTTGTTTGATTTTTACCTATAAAAGAGGCAAATTGTTACGAAAGAGGCACAAACATGTAGTACTGAGTAAATTTTGAACACTTTTGGCTGCTCAAAACTTAATATTTCATCCTATAAAGTGATATTGCCCTATAAATGCAATATAATTTTTCGATATAAGTTGTTCACCAACTATTCATTGGACACTGTAGTTTCGCCCTTGACAATAGTAAACCCATCATCTCGAAATTCTAGATCCACCTTTTTTTTTCATATGTGATTTTGATTCAGTCAAGCTAATGCATGAAAGATTCACCAAGTTTTCACAAGCATATGGTCTTCAAGCTAAAATGACAAAGCGCAATGTATGCTTTAGAGGGGTTAACGCATATGACAAGAGTAAAATCTTACATAAATAAGGCTATGCTTCAGAAGATTTATCCTTCAGATATCTTGGCATTTCTCATTGCCACTAAGAAGCTGACCATGTTACAATGGTAGCCCCTTATTAAGAAAATGGTAATGATCTCATCCTGGACAACCAAGAAACTTACTTTAGAATGAAGAATACTTTAGAATGGAGAATCCAACAAGTAAGGTAAGTTCTCTTTGGTATTCAGGCATACTAGGCACATCTATTCATCCAACCTGTAAAAATAATAAAGTCCACTGAGAGTTATTGTAGGAGCTATGTATGGTCTGACATTAATACAATTAATATGGAATCATTATTTTTTTAGGATAAACAATAATTGATGTCTTGACAATGTGGAATAGAGTTGCAGTATCAACAACTTACTGAGATCTTTCAATAAACAATATAAGTTATGGGTAAGATGGGTACATGGATATTATATTTTATTTTTTTATTTTTTAAAAAAAGGAAGAAGAAGAAAGAAACTAGACAATAGACGTGGTGCCAATTCCAGCTCAAGCAAGCGGGGTGATCAAGAAGGTATTGGAATTAAAAGTCATATAGTGAACATGCAGTTTCATAACAATGGTAACAAAAGCTTGATCAAGCATATATATCTTTCGTCGATAGATAAATTTCCCAAGGTACCATGAAAGAACATGGTATGTTGTGATACATCTAGACCAAAAGTTGTACTCATTATGTGGCTACAAATATGTAAAATATTACTCACAATGGATATGCTAATAGCTTGAGGTATAGCACTGGATTCACGTTGTGTGCTATGCAAACATAGCATGGAAAGTCGGGATCACATATTTGTAGAATGTCGATTTGCAAGAAATCTGTGGGACAAGCTTTGGATAAGAACGCAACAGCAACAAGGGCCAAGAACAAGCTGGGAGCAGAACTTCCAAAGAGTCCAACTAACTACCAAAGGAAGGCCCAAGCAAGCTAAACTAATGAAATGGTCTATGTTGAATACATTTATTCACTAGGGAAAGAAAAAAATACTAGGAACTTTAGGAAGAAAGAAAGCTATGAAGAAAGTATAGCCAGAGAAATTATTTGCATATGAAATACATTAATAATCAGGAGACCTTAAAACGCGACTTCAACAATATTGGTTCTAATAGTCAGAGAATGTAGACCTCCTATTACAAGACATTTTCAAGAGCTTTCAAAAGTTTTTCGTATGAAGTTTACTTGGTCAATAAGAGGGGGATACTTTCAATGAGAAGAATATTAGAGAGCTAGGGGCAGAACCAGAAATCAGTGTTAGCTCCATTTCCAATCCACCATTTTTAGCCCTTAAGTACTGGTGAGGTTGTCTGAAAATAGAATTGATTTCACTCCAAGTCCTGACAACCAGGTTTGGAAGCAGCAAACCATATGGGCTTTCAGATAGTGGAGCATGATAAAGATAATGACAACGAGTGGGCAGGACGAGCTAGCTTTGCCGTGTAATGTAACTTCCTAATTTGGTAATCAGGATAATCTTTAAAAAAAAATTACATAATAATATATATTGAAAAATATCTAGATATACATGTATAATAAAAAATATAAGTTTGATTTTATACTAAATAGGTTTGAATAAACTAAAGTCTTAATTAAACGTTGAACTTTCATAGGGATATGGGGAAAGAGCTTTGGACAATAGCGTGGGAAATTTTGGGATTTTATCTTGAAATCTGTAATCCATGTATTGTTAGTCCATAGTGAGGTTGTTCGATTTGTGAGGTAAGGATTATAAAATTGAGATGAATTACATTTCTACAATCATAATGTCAAAGTCAGACATACCTCGATTAATTTCATCGAGGCACCTAACTTCATCAAACAAGACTTTGACACATTGGAAGAACTAATTATGGGTTAGTTTATTCCATATTTGATTGAATTCTTGATTAGGGATTGTTTATATTACCATTATGGTATCATTTTTCTATACACTATATGTGGAATAACAATCTCGAGATAAAACAAATAAATGACACTGTCATTCTAAAAAAAAGTATTTCATGCGGAAGTCCCTCTTTCCCCGCCCAATACCCTTACAATCTTAATTCCATTCTTTCTCTATCTAGGCTAACTATTCCAGTCTTCCTTTAATCAGATTCACATTAAAAAAGTTTCTCATTGCGCAAGAATTATAAGATGGGGTAGTATTTCATATAATCACCTAATTTTGGTCTAGTTTAAGTTAATTGTAATTAATTTTTGTGTGATTCTTGTTATTTGATTAGGATAATTATTTAGTTCAAATGGCTTGTTAATTAATGGTTTTGTATTAGTGTAAAAATAGTATATGGACTTAAAGTGAGAATAGCAAAGAAAGAAAAGAAAATGGAGCATCCAAGTTAGCTTGAGCCCAAGCCCAATTCTCAATCGACCCGCCCAAGAATCTAGTCATCTTGACTGTTGATCAAGTTTTGATCCAATGATCCTCCTTCCTCCCCATATTGACTATTTAAAACTAAAATTCTCTCATTTTTCACCATCCCCCTTAAGTCTCTATGACTTGGGAAAATTCTGTCCAAATAACCACAGCCCCACCGAAAATTGCCTAAGCCAACAGCCGCCACATTTCTACCATCGGACCGTCGCCTTTCCGTGGTCAACAAATACAAAAATATGCCTTTTTAGAAAGATCTCGATACCCTCTATCGATTTCTGTAAGTATTTTTTCCAAAATCACAGTCGTTTTCACTGATCGGACCTTGAAAGTGCGGTTAAACATCAACTCCAGCGTCCACCCATATTTTTCTGGTGAGTCTTATATCTACGGGTTCCCCTCGCCCTCCTCTATCTTTTAATGCACCACTTTGTTCTAGAAATTTTTCTTAGCCTCTTTCTTATCTTTTTCTAATTGACATGATTGTAATGGGGTAATTTCAATTAGAACGAGAAAAGTGGTGGCTCGAGACCGATTTAAGCAGTATAACGCAGCGTGCGTGGTTGTATTTTGGCCTTTGAAGCCGAGTTGGTGATGGGGCTGCCATGGTGCTGAAAGTTTGAACTTAGGAGGCTGCTATGATGGAGATGTTGCTGCGAACGTGAGGTTCATACATGGAGTTTGGCGAGGCAGCGAACATGATGGTTGGTGGCATGATGATGTTCTGTGTTGGTGAATCTGTGATGCCAATGGTGGTTGTCACACCCTAAAAATTAACTGCCGTTTGTTATTTAAAAGCTTGCGACTGGTGTTAAAAAAGGTACAAAATTATTTAGAGAAAACTCGGAGTCGCCACTTTACGAGTTTAAGGTGTGCCAAGTCACCGAAAGGTATCTTGGAACACCTCTGACTCGTCTAATGGTCTGCGTTAGAGCCTCGGGTAAGTTTTTCAGTTGACTCTCGGTAAGGTGATGGATATAATTTATTGATATATTTTTATAGTTAAATATTAAGTATTTTAAATAAAACGTGAATAAATATATCCATCTCTCGCATATTTTCTAACATATTTTGCAGGAAGAAGAAGATATTCAAAGTGAATAAAAATAAGGGAAAAATCATTGATGATTTCACTATTCATAGTGCGACTACAACACTGATAGTCATGTCCGTGATTTTTATACGCTGAAGAACAAAGAGCAAGACGGAAGAAATCTTCTCTCTTCAACTCACCTTTGCATCTATGAAGAACTCATTAATTTCACCTTACCTAGGCATCTTTGGAAGCCTTAAGCTTATGGTTTCATCTATAAATAGATGGCCAAAGTTTGTAAGAAAGATATCACTTCACTTGCAAGATTTCTCTTGCTTTCCCTTTCTTTCTCTCTTTTAAAGTTTGTGTAGTTTTCATCTTTTTTAGAAGAAATACTACTTTCTTCATAGTCTTTATATTTTTAAAGTTATTCTTACTCCATAATGGAGTAATCTCTTTTGTTGGGATAGTTGATGAAACTCGGTATTATTTATAATACTTATCTCAGTTTTAATACATGCTTGGCCTGAAACTTTCTAATCAAATTTTAATACTGTGCTAGAATTATAGTTTTCACTTAATCAATATTTTCACATCCCTCTATTTTATCTCCAGGTTATTGTTATATTAATTTTGTAATTCTCACGGAGCAAAATTAATGTATGATAACTGACGAATAAAATAGTAGAGTAAAAACTATTTTTCCAAGTCCGTAATCTTGTTTACCTCAGTTTTAATTCTCACGGAGGAATTGTTGTAGGTAAGATTATTGATTTTTCGTAAAAATATTCTCACGAAGTTTTTACTACTTTTTAGCACAATTCAGGCAAGAAAAATATTTCGGTTTAATCGTCACTAGTTATAATTTGATTAATATGCATAACCTCACGGAGTGTTATTAATTGATTATTTTTTAGTGAGAAAAATATAATTGAATTAGCAATAAGCAATTATTCTTAAGAGAAATACATGTCAAAACTGAGATATTTATTATAAGTATTACCAAGTGAATTCAACGATTCCCAACTCTTTTTAAATTTGAAATCTTCCGGAAGTTCTTTCTTTTAGTTTAAGTAAATTTAAATTAAAAACTCACTTTTCATCAATTTGATTCTCTCAAATAGTAATTAAAATACTACAAGTCCGTAGCATAGAATACCCAATCTCTGTGGGACGATATCTTAAACTATATTAGAATTTGACAAGAACGAGCAGACAATTCCTATGCACTTTGGACCTCGTCAAATTTTTGGCGCCGTTGCCGGGGATTGGCGTACATCTACTTCGGACTAAATATTTGATTACTAATTTGAGGACCTATTAATATAATCTACTAAATACTACTATAACTATAACTATTGATTACTAAGCTCTAACAATATTATATTGACTACTGCTTCTACATTCTTATATTTGTTTCTAACACTTTTATTTCTTTTAGTATATCTATTATTATTATTGTTAACTTTCTTTACCATTACTCGCATTTTCGTTATTATATCCTAATAGTGATATACCTTACTCTATCATCTTTCATTGTTATTCCTTCCGCTTACTATTTTTGGTCACTTATATTATACTATTTTTATAATTTGTACCTATACTATTAACTGTTACTAATACTATAATTCCTTAACTACTGTTATTTATTAGTATTATCAATAGCTTCTACTGCTACTTTTATCTATAGTATTATATTATTTATTTTTATTTAAATATTTTCTTATTATGTATTGTTATATCATTACTAGTTGTTTTACTTGAACTATATACCATATTTCAATTATTTTATTTTATTTTATTTTTACCAACTTTTGTTTTTCTGATTATAACTTCTCTTATTATCACTACGATTAATACTAGCTACTTTACTTTACCACTCTTATTAAAATATAAAAATAGTATTGTTTCCTTTTCATTGGTATTGGTACTACTCACTGTTTTTGTATTTTCTTTTTATTATTAGTGTTAGTATAATTTTATTATTATATTATCTATATCGTCTATCATTTTTCCCCTAATTGTTATAAATATTATTTTATATTATATTTACAATATACTAGTATTTATTTTGTTTTCTTAGTTTTTTTTTCTTCTTCCTCTCTTTTCTGCAACTACTAGTCTACTATTCAGTACTACTTTACAAATACTGCTTTTCAAACCTTAACTGCTTACTATCTTTTTTTTTTTTGTCCTTTTTGTTATCTTTATATCTATTACTATTAATAATATAGCTATAATCTCTAACACTAGTATAAATTTTGTACCATCGTGTCTATCACCGTTTTTAACTACCTCTATCACTACTATTGTTATTACTGTGTTAGTATTATCTTAACTTTGTCTTCTTTCCTCTCTGTCATTATTAAGTTTTACTCCTATAATAGTTTTTTTTTAATATTTAATTTGAACACTACTCCTCTACTTGTGAAACTAATTAGACAATATTATTATCTATTTTATTTTATTTTTTTTACAAAACTTCTACTACTAATTATTTCTACATTTTAGCATTTTCTTATAATACTTTTATTACAAGTACCTTTAAAAAAAAAAAAAAAAAACTTTCTTTAACAATTTCAAGTAGTTTATGACCCGCTCTTCTAATAAAGAGTTGGTCATTTACGATCCTGAAATTGAAAGATCTTTGAGATTGTGCAAAAAAGGACAACCATCGTCTTCTAAAAGCATAATTTGTGACAAAATGGAACACCAATTAGGAGATAACAATAACCCATTAGGAGTCGCACCACAAGTAGAGGATCAGTTTGATGAAGTAGCACCAAGACCTGCAAACAGAATCCTAAGGGATTATGCTAGACCAGACCGCTTCAACTGTGAATCTAGTGTCAGGAACCCACCTGTAGCAGCCAATAACTTTGAAATTAGGACCGGCCTAATTCAAACAATTCAACAGTCTTGCACCTTTACTGGTGATCCAAGTGAAGATCCACATAGCCATTTAATTGATTTCTTGGAACTAGTTGAAACTGCTAAATATAATGGAGTGCTTCCTGAAGCAATTAAGTTAAGATTATTTCCTTTTTCTTTAAAAGGAGATGCCAAAACTTGGTTGCGAAGTTTGCCTCGAGGTTCTATAACCACATGGGACCAGATGACACAAAAGTTTTTGAACAAATATTTTTCCCCTGCTAAAACAACAAAGTTAAGACAAGATATTTCTAATTTCTTGCAGACTGACACTGAGTCAGTTTATCAAGCATGGGAAAGACTAAAATCAATGTTAAGAAAATGTCCACATCATGACATTCCTGAACACATGCAGTTGTATATTTTCTATCATGGACTAACACGTTCTTCTAGAAATGTGGTAGATGCAGCTGCAGGAGGTTCCATCATGGGAAAGACCACAGAAGAAGCATTACAACTGCTGAATGAAATTTCTGAGAATGCCATCCAATGGCCATCTGATCGTGTAACCATCAAAAAGGCTGCCACGGTAAATCAGGCAGATGCTTTTAATACACTAACACAACAGATTGCCTCCTTGGCACAAAAGTTTGAATCTTTTCAGGTGAATACACAACAAACAATCCAGTCTGAGGCTTGTGACATGTGTGGAGGAAACCATCTTAACCATGAATGCCGAGCAAACAATCAGAATGATGAGCAGGCTAATGTGATCGGTTACAAGTCATACCCTTTTGGAAGCCCAATGGCACAGAAACATCCAGGATTTCAATGGAGCAATCCAAATGGTGCTGAGAACTCTCAAAGCTTCCAGAAGCAACCAGCACAGGGTCCACCTGGATACCAAAATCAAAATCGTGGGCAATCAAATTTCAGGCCATATCAACAAGCAGCTCCATATCAGCAAAGGCCTCAACAAGCTCATTCAAGTCTTGATGACTTGTTGTACAAGTACATTAAGGCCATTGATGAAAAGATGGAAAGCCAAAACTCAACCCTCAAAAACTTGGAAATTCAGGTAAGCCAATTGGCAACTCTTGTTTCAGAAAAGATTCAAGGTCCCTTACCAAGCAATACGGAGAAAAATCCAAAGGAACACCTTAAGGCCATCGCCTTACGATCAGGTAAGAATCTTGATAATCCATATGTTGACAGACAGGAAAAGAACCATTTTGAACACCAGGCAGCAAAGGGTAAGAATGTTGAAATACAATCTGATCCATCAGAAGAGAATGAAATCAAGAAAAAAGATGAAAAAAATTTTGAAAAAATAACTCCTCTCCCTGTGACAATCCCTTTTCCACAAAAAATGAAAAGAGAAAGGCTTGACAATCAGTTTGCAAAGTTTTTGGAAATTTTAAAACAGATTCACATTAATATTCCTTTTACTGATGCTTTATTGCAAATGCCTTCATATGCTAAATTTTTGAAAGAAATTTTGTCAAGCAAAAGGAAATTGGAAGAAGTGTCTGTGGTAATGCTTACTGAAAAATGCAGTGCTATACTTCAAAATAAGCTACCACAAAAACTCGGTGATCCGGGAAGTTTTACGATTCCATGCACTTTGGGAGGAGTATATTTTGAAAAAGCACTTTGTGATTCTGGAGCTTCAATAAATCTGATGCCATTTTCTATTTTTAGAAAATTGGATCTTGGTGACATAAAAAATACTGTTGTCTCTCTTCAATTTGCTGATCAAAGTACTAAGAAACCTAAGGGAATTATTGAAAATGTGCTTGTGAGAGTAGATAAATTTGTTTTCCCTGTAGATTTCATAGTACTTGAAATGGAAGAATGTCCTGATGAGCCAATAATTTTGGGTAGACCTTTTCTTGCTACAGGTAGAGCAATTATAGATGTCCATCAAGGACAACTAATTTTGAGAGTAGACGAAGAAAGAGTCATTTTTGATATGCACAAGATTCTAAAATTTTCCGGAGACGAGACATCATCTTCTTGCTTTTCAATTGACATGATTAGTGATCTTGCATATGAATTCAAAGATGACCAATTGATTTCAGACTCAATGGAAAGATGCTTGGCCCAATCTGGCACAAGACAGGATGATGATCCAACAATTAGAAGTGAAGCTGAAATATTGGAAAATGATTCTGAAGAAGTGGGAGAAATGCTATCGGAAAATGTTCAACAAAAAATTGAACTCAAAATTCTCCCTTCCCATTTAAAGTATGTTTATCTTGAGCCTGAATTATTTCCTGTAATAATTTCATCTTCTCTGACTGCAGAACAGGAATATAAATTGATTGAAGTGTTGAGAGTACACAAAGGAGCCCTAGGGTGGACTATAGCTGACATCAAAGGCATTAGTCCAGCTATTTGCATACACAGAATCCTCATGGAGGATAGCTACAAGCCAATAGTCCAACCCCAAAGGAGATTGAATCCAGCAATGCAGGAAGTTGTGAAAAATGAAATAATAAAACTTTTGGCTGCAGGTATTATTTACCCCATTTCAGACAGCCCTTGGGTAAGTCCTGTTCAGGTGGTACCAAAGAAAGGAGGTATGACAGTTGTAAAAAATGAAAATAATGAACTCATACCTACCAGAACAGTAACAGGATGGAGAGTCTGTATTGATTACAGGCGTCTCAATGATGCCACAAGAAAAGATCATTTTCCTTTACCATTTATTGATCAAATGTTAGAAAGAGTAGCAGGATATGGTTTTTACTGTTTTCTTGATGGATATTCAGGGTATAACCAGATATCAATTGCACCAGAAGATCAGGATAAGACAACTTTCACATGTCCTCATGGAACCTATGCCTATAGGAGAATGCCTTTTGGTTTGTGTAATGCACCTGCTACATTTCAGCGTTGCATGTCAGCTATTTTCTCAGACATGACTGAAAAATTTTTGGAAAATTTTATGGATGATTTCACCCTTTTTGGTAAAACATTTGAAGATTGTCTTAATCACTTGACCTTAGTTCTTAAGAGATGTGAAGAGACAAATTTGATTCTTAATTGGGAGAAATGTCATTTTATGGTTACCGAGGGAATTGTTTTAGGACATAAAATCACTGCTAAAGGGATAGAAGTTGATAAGGAAAAAATTGATCTTATAGCAGGATTACCCCCTCCCACAACTGTTAAAGGCATTAGAAGTTTTCTAGGTCATGCAGGTTTTTACAGACGGTTCATAAAAGATTTTTCAAAGATTTCAAAATCGTTGACTAATCTCTTGATGAAAGATGTTAAGTTTGATTTTTCAGGAGATTGTATGAAAGCTTTTGACACTCTTAAGGAGAAATTATCATCTGCCCCTATAGTTGTGTCCCCTGATTGGAACCAACCTTTTGAGGTCATGTGTGATGCTAGTGATACAGCCGTTGGAGCTGTTTTAGGCCAGAGAAAAGATAAAATTTTCCGTCCCATTTACTATGCCAGTAGAACATTGAATGAAGCTCAACTCAACTATGCCACAACAGAAAAGGAACTACTGGTAGTAGTATTTACTTTTGATAAGTTTCGTTCCTATTTGATAGGAACTAAGGTCACTGTTTTTACTGACCATGCAGCTTTAAAATACCTCTTAGCAAAGAAAGATGCCCGCCCTAGATTGTTAAGGTGGATTTTACTTCTCCAAGAGTTTGACCTTGAGATAAAAGACAAAAAAGGAATAGAAAATCAGGTAGCTGACCATTTGTCTAGATTAGAGAACCCTCCTCTTGAGTCTAGTAATATAAAAGAAGAGTTTCCTGATGAACACATTTTTTCTGTCAGCTCAGTAGTAACTCAACCACCCTGGTTTGCGGACATTGCAAATTACTTGGTTGGAAAATGGACACCCAGAGATCTCTCTTACCAACAGAGGAAAAAACTTATATCAGATGCTAAATATTATCTGTGGGATGACCCTTACTTGTTTAGAATTTGTGCAGATAATATCATTAGAAGATGTGTACCTGAAGATGAAATACCAAAGATCCTGTTTCATTGTCATGATGGAGCAATTGGAGGACATTATGCTGCAAACCGAACTGCTTTCAAGGTTTTGGAAGCTGGATTCTTCTGGCCAACACTTTTTAAGGATGCCCGTGTGTATGTTGCACAACGTGATAGGTGTCAGAGAACAGGTAATATCACAAGGAGAGATAAGATGCCATTGCTATCTATTCAGGTATGTGAAATATTTGATGTCTGGGGTATAGATTTTATGGGACCTTTTCCTTCATCTCATTCATTTGAATATATCCTTGTGGCTGTTGACTATGTTTCACGATGGGTTGAAGCTATTCCCACAAGAAAGAATGATGCTCGAACTGTGTGCAATTTTCTCAAAAAAATATTTTTACCAGATTTGGCACACCACGAGTCATCATTAGTGACCAAGGGACTCATTTCATGAATAAGCAATTTTCTGCTTTATTGTCAAAATATAGTGTGACTCATAAAACTGGAACACCGTATCATGCTCAAACTCAAGGGCAAGTTGAGGTTTCCAACCGTGAACTAAAAAGAATTCTTGAAAAAACTGTTGGAATCTCAAGAAAAGACTGGGCTTTAAAATTAGATGATGCATTATGGGCATACCGAACGGCGTTCAAAACGCCGATTGGAACATCTCCATAGAAATTAGTCTTTGGAAAAGCTTGCCATTTGCCTGTTGAATTGGAACACAAAGCCTTTTGGGCACTGAAAGCATTGAACTTTGACTTAACCTCTGCTGGTAAAAATAGATTTTTGCAGGTTAATGAGTTGGATGAACTGAGGATGGAAGCCTATGAAAATGCCAAGATTTACAAAGAAAAAACAAAAAAATGGCATGACAATTTGATCCGACCAAAAAATTTTAAAATTGGAGATCAGGTACTTCTTTACAATAGCCGTCTCAGGCTATTCCCAGGAAAACTGAAATCCAGGTGGACAGGTCCTTACAATGTTACAAATGTTACTCCATACGGAGCAATTGAAATTCAACAAAGCAATGGAGGAGAGAAATTTAAGGTCAATGGTCACAGGCTAAAATTGTACTTTGGAGGACATTTTGAACAACACCCTTCAGTAACCATGATAGTATGATGAGTGCCACAGTTACTACGTCGAGCTGACGACGTTAAACTCAGAACTATGGTTCTTTATCCCGTAGCCATTGAGGGTGAAGCAATGGAGCCTCATAAGTCCAACTTAGATCTGACTAATTAAATGCTTAACCAATTGATCTGGTCAATATCCAGATTATTGTACAACCAGAACATCTCATGAAGGCCTCTACAAAAACAGAGTCACCTAGACAGGAGTAACTCCATGGTGATCGGTATGCCTAAGTTACTGGTTGGTTAACCATTCCATTGTCCAAATCTAATGTTGGCACAGGTAATTTTCTAGTTTATATTCAAACTATGACCTAATGACTGATAAGGTCTAAAAATAATCCAGTCTATTACACATAGAACATGTGTGGTCACAGTTTCTTTCAAGCTTTCTTCTGTGATCGTATATTTGAAAGCCAAAAAAATTTTATTTTACTAATAAAATAGTATTTTTATATTAATTATATTATATTTATATAATCCAACTACCACTTGATCCTTCTTCATTCTTATTTTTTTTTTCACCCTCCTTTCTTTCACTTATCTAAAAAAGCATTTTCATCCAGGAGAATGAAATGTTCAAGTATGGGGGAGGTTATTTATATATTATATACTATTTTTCTTATTATTTATGGTCTTAATTGTAGGTTTTTAATTAACAATATAATTTTTTTTTTATTATGTTCAATATTATTTCTTTTTATATTCACCATATGATTTTTCATGTCTATGATTTTGACGTTGTGAAAGCAAGAACAAACATCTTCAACTCAGAAAATCATTAGAATTGAGAAAAATTATGATCACAAAGAAGGTAGAATCAATGACTTGGCTAGAACTTGCTCTGAATGTTCTTCGAGGCGAAATAATGGATGATACTGATTTTTGAAAAATGAAATTAGGCCTTCTTTGATACACAATTCAAGCCTCTCAATTTTCTATCCAAATATACATATTTTTACCTTTTCGAACCCTTCTTTGAGCCTTAATCCTATTTTTTCCTACACCATGATATATTACCCAAAAAAAAAAGATATATATGATATATGTATATATTGTTTAAATATATATAAAGAAAAAAAAAGAGTTATTATTTCTTCCAGCTTTGAATGAGCAAAGATTTAACATCACCAAAAGGAAGAAATATTACCAAAAAAAGCAATGTTGTGAATATATGAATATATAATTCATAGCAAAAAAAAAAAAATATATGTATTACCGAATGGAGAAAATTTTGAGCAATGTTAGCTTCAAGCTGGAAGAAGAACAGTCACTATCAAATATCCTTATCCTACCAGCCTGAAACCTAACATTACAAGCCATGAAAAATCCTAAAAAGATTTTGAAAGTCAGTATTGAATCTATATTAGTGGAGATGAACATGATGAGCAAGCTTATGGACAAGACTATGATACTTATTGAATACATGATCATAACTCTATCAATTTTGAAAGATTCAAGGGGAGAAGGTTGCAAGTTCTTGTTGATCAAGTCAAAATTCAGAAATAAGTTAAAAAATTTGGTGAAGTAAAAAGAATAATTGCATTGATCATGATGAAGGAAGTTTATCTTGAACAAATTTTCTATCCTACAAAGATCATGAGTTTTGAATAAAATATTTTTATTAAAAAAAAATATATATATATATATATATATATTTCTTTTTCCTCGAGGACGAGCAAAGATTCAAGTATGGGAGAATTTGATGGATATAATTTATTGATATATTTTTATAGTTAAATATTAAGTATTTTAAATAAAACGTGAATAAATATATCCATCTCTCGCATATTTTCTAACATATTTTGCAGGAAGAAGAAGATATTCAAAGTGAATAAAAATAAGGGAAAAATCATTGATGATTTCACTATTCATAATGCGACTATAACACTGATAGTCATGTCCGTGATTTTTATACGCTGAAGAACAAAGAGCAAGACGGAAGAAATCTTCTCTCTTCAACTCACCTTTGCATCTATGAAGAACTCATTAATTTCACCTTACCTAGGCATCTTTGGAAGCCTTAAGCTTATGGTTTCATCTATAAATAGATGGCCAAAGTTTGTAAGAAAGATATCAATTCACTTGCAAGATTTCTCTTGCTTTCCCTTTCTTTCTCTCTTTTAAAGTTTGTGTAGTTTTCATCTTTTTTAGAAGAAATACTACTTTCTTCATAGTCTTTATATTTTTAAAGTTATTCTTACTCCATAATGGAGTAATCTCTTTTGTTGGGATAGTTGATGAAACTCGGTATTATTTATAATACTTATCTCAGTTTTAATACATGCTTGGCCTGAAACTTTCTAATCAAATTTTAATACTGTGCTAGAATTATAGTTTTCACTTAATCAATATTTTCACATCCCTCTATTTTATCTCCAGGTTATTGTTATATTAATTTTGTAATTCTCACGGAGCAAAATTAATGTATGATAACTGACGAATAAAATAGTAGAGTAAAAACTATTTTTCCAAGTCCGTAATCTTGTTTACCTCAGTTTTAATTCTCACGGAGGAATTGTTGTAGGTAAGATTATTGATTTTTCGTAAAAATATTCTCACGAAGTTTTTACTACTTTTTAGCACAATTCAGGCAAGAAAAATATTTCGGTTTAATCGTCACTAGTTATAATTTGATTAATATGCATAACCTCACGAAGTGTTATTAATTGATTATTTTTTAGTGAGAAAAATATAATTGAATTAGCAATAAGCAATTATTCTTAAGAGAAATACATGTCAAAACTGAGATATTTATTATAAGTATTACCAAGTGAATTCAACGATTCCCAACTCTTTTTAAATTTGAAATCTTCCGGAAGTTCTTTCTTTTAGTTTAAGTAAATTTAAATTAAAAACTCACTTTTCATCAATTTGATTCTCTCAAATAGTAATTAAAATACTACAAGTCCGCAGCATAGAATACCCAATCTCTCTGGGACGATATCTTAAACTATATTAGAATTTGACAAGAACGAGCAGACAATTCCTATGCACTTTGGACCTCGTCATAAGGTATTAGGCACCTTCGAGTCCTGTGCCGAGCACAATTGCTTTATTGTCGCATTTTAATTCATTAAATATGGTTGTTATATTAATGCAGTTAATTTGAATTTACACTTTTATTAAGAAAAATTAGAAGCGTGTCATTCCTTTCCATCTCGCAGAGGATTGGTTAAATTTAAAATTTTTATTCAAAAAACTAAAAGGTATCGTTTCTTTTCCAACCCCACAGAGGACTGGTTTATTTCAAAAACTTTTAATTAGCCTAAAAAATAATTAATTTCAAATTAGCTTAACTTAATTTAATTTAATTTAATTTTTTCGCGTAATAAGCAGACCACAAATCATACTTACCTCCTAGTCGTTTATTTCTTACTAGCAATATTTATAGCAAAATATTTTGAAATATAAAACACTTGTGTTTGCACCCTTTGTTCTCTTATCTTTAAACTAGATGATGTCTGCCCGTGCTCAAAACACTTTAGATTGTATTTTAATTATACCGAATGATTTTAAATACAAAAGCAAAACCAAAGCACAAGTAAATTCCTCGCAAATAGCAAAAACATATAAAAGCTATATAGAGAAACAATTTGAGAATTGGTGAGGTTCATGAACACTGATCACCTATTTGATATTACATTGACGAACATAACTACAAAATTCAATATTGTTTACATACTTTTTCATGCTCACTTTCATGGTAAAACAAGTTCATATCCTTCCAATGAAGGAAAAGAGGAACTCTAGCTCAAAATAGTAAAATGATACAATGGCTTTAAAAATGTTTGGTAAGAAAGATGTGAAACTAAATTCTTTGGAGCGCAAAAGAAAAGCATCGTGACGATTTTTTCCTAATTTTTTATCATCAGTTGTTCGTATAGCTCCAAATATGCTAGAAATCCTGAAGAGATGGCTGCTACAAATATGAAAGAATTCTGGATAAGTTGTTCACAAGTTTTATAAAGACTATAAAGAATTCTTACCATGATATAAAGCAATGTATTAGTGTTCCTGTATATCTGAAAGCACAACAAATACAACAACCTATCAGTGTCCTGAAGAAATGATAGCTACTACGGAACTACCCCATGTAGTTCTTACCTCTGCAAATATGAATTAAGAATTCTGGATTGGTTGTTCACAAGTTTTATAAAGACTATAAAGAATCCACAAGGATGATACAAAGCAATGTATTAGTGTTCCTGTATATCTGAAAGCACAAAAAATACAACAATCTATTAGTGTTCATGTATACTTGAAAGCACGTCAAACTTTTGCAGGTTTAACAAAAGAGCATGTTGGTTCTTTTTCCTCTTTTTTTTAAAGGCAAAAGAAAAAAAAAAAGAGCACAATCAGCTGTTGAAATTTAAAACTCTTTTATCAAGAGATAAATTTACACCCTAAATAAAGTCTAGCTCCTACGCGCATGTTGTGTATAAAACTTCAAGCACTAAGGAACAACAATCACCATAAATTATCACAAAAAGCACATCCAACAATGCTAACTAAAGAACTTGTATGAGTTCAGGAAGATGAACACAAGGATACTGCACCTTGGCTCAAGAAAATTGAGGGATGAAGATATGAAACTGTTATGTACTTGTGTCGTGGCTCTGTAAGCTGTGATGGAATGTTATATTGCGCTTGATCACATTGTGATGGCACTTTTTCGATTAAGGCTATGTCATGTTTCACATATGCTTAATTGTGTTACTTATGAATAATGATAAGAAGTTGGAACAACTCCTTTTCCAAATCAACCATAACAGTCTAACCTCCACACCAAATGGTAAAATAAGCAACTTGATTTTAAATTATTTCACTTTACCATGTCAACAAAATTTGAACATTAAGTTGGGAGTACCATTCTTCCAATAGTTGGAAATCATGTCATGTAGCTACAACTTTAACAGGCTAATTGTTAAACCTTGGGCGTGGGTTGTAATGAAAGTGTGATTGAGTAAATTACAGGAAAACATTCAAAATACTTATTTTTAAGTAGAACTTAAACATAAGAAGATAATTGTTCTCCATAATTTGATGAGATAGAATGAAAAGGATATATAAACTATCTTTAATGATAATGGATGAATACTCCATCAATGATGTCAAAGAACTGCTCAATGAAGTCAAATATATCATGAGCCATGTCAATGTACATGTTGAACCCCAAAAATTACCCTTTCTTTAAGAAAAGATAAGTTTCTGGTATATTTCAACAAAATGGGACTCCAAAGGGCCTTCTTTGGAGTCGCCACCTAATTTTAGGAGAATTAGGAACCAATTAATCAAATAATGCGTGCAATCCTCTATTTCAAGGAAATGGTCTATTTTCAGAGATTCTAAGTAAGAGGTTCAACTATTTCCGAAAGAAGGTTTTCATTTTGAAAAGCACTTTCGAAAATCCACAAAATGTGGTTAATCCTTCGGTTCTCACAAATAGCTTACAAATTTCTAACTTTAATATTTAATTAAAAATCTTAAATTTAACACTATAATACAAAACTATTATAGGTTATGCTTTAAAGGGAGATAAATTTAAATGTGATAAAAATGTAATTTTCCAGGAAATAGGGAATTAATGAAGAAAATTTCTATTGAGGTTGCGATTTAAGAAATTTGAAACAAAATTACTACTTTTATTATTTTCAAATTTTATTGCACGCACTATTTAACTAAAAGATTTAAAATTCCTAAAATAAGATGGAAATTCAAAAGAAATAAACTATTCACAAAATAACTCAATAAGAAACATTCATTAATAATCAATCAAATAAATTATTCTACAATAATTATCTACGGGGAATTCCTATAGACATGCAATTTCTAAGGGATAGAGGGTAGAGAGAAGGGTTAGAAGGTATAACCCGGTAAATTTGACAAACTCATGGGAGCCTTGAATTTTATTTTTTATACATTATGCCCATGAGTCTAAACATCACATGACTCAACAAAGCATTTTTAAATTTCTAAAGATCTTCACTTCTTGAATCTGGAGCCCGGACTCGACCCCAATGAGACTCCAAGCCACGAGCCAATCCCAATTGTGAGTTAGCGAAACTCGTTCCCCAGGGTTGTAAATTATGCAAAGAAAGAAAGATAAGAAGTTAGAATTTATAGTCAGGATTATTCATGAATACAACTTAACAATCATATGTATAAATAATGAACAAACTAGGTAATCGCCAGAACCAAACAATACATGAAAATAATTGATTTTCTAAAATAAGACAAACTTCAAATCAAGCCAAAGTATTTTATGCAGTGAAAAACAATTCAGACCAAGCACGACTATGAATAATAAATTTCTCCGGAAGACATGTCTTTAATTGAGTGCAACTTATAAGCTAAGAACATTATGGACTTTTGTTCCACAAGTTAAATCCATATATGAAATCCACGCTTTTAACACAATCAAACAGAAAGAGAACAACCAGAAAAGAAAGGCTCTTCAAAGAATTAACTTTGTCATGAAACAAAAAGGGGCTAATCCTTCCTCAACATATGGCAGCCAAAGGAATTATCCAAAGATCAAATTTAACAATAAACTCACCATTATTTGAATATCTTAATTAATAAAGGAGCAAGAGCTATGTTAATTAAATGACTCGAATTTACAATAGAGCAGCTTAACACATGAAAAGATTACCTTTCTTAACTATCGTTCCAACTTACAAATAGACAGAAGATTTCAACCATCACATGAAAAACTAATGATCCCAAGGAAAAACATAAGATATATGTGCAGAAGACGAGTAATAACCATACCAGTATACATGAAGTTAATAAAAACGCAACTCTTTGGTGGATGAAGTCCCAAGTTTTATATCCGATTTCAATTACTGAGCAAGTGAGAATAAGGGACCAAACCAAAACTAAATTTACACCACCTAAATAAATGCATATAACCAAACAAAATAAAGGAAACATAGCGGATTCAACATTTACCAAAGCATTAATGAAAATAGAATTCATCAGGCTACACTTTTGAACAAATTGAACCAAAACAACTTCTTATTGCCCTGAACCAAACTTTTGCACCTTTGCACCATCTCACATACCCCCACTGCCTCACTAACTTCTCAACAACACTCAGACCACCAGAGACAATAATAATCACCTGCAGCCGCTATAAACAACTGAGAATTACTCTACTACTAAACTGCACACACACTCACACTTCTGAACAACAGAGAACAGCTCCT
This sequence comes from Petunia x hybrida, assembly GCA_037355625.1. Taxonomy (NCBI): domain Eukaryota; kingdom Viridiplantae; phylum Streptophyta; class Magnoliopsida; order Solanales; family Solanaceae; genus Petunia; species Petunia x hybrida. The sequence continues at coordinate 27,906,936 of JBBBVM010000041.1, forward strand.
CTAAACTCCCTAATACTCTTTCCAAAATACCTAACCTACTGCTGCTACTACCTATAAGAACAATCCCTGAAAAACAAAAACCTGAAACAGCCTCCTCTAGCTCACAAAATTCACCTAAGAGAGAGGCACTTCACAACCACCTACTAGCTCCTAAACTCCATCAGAACACTCTCTTCACTAAGCCTCTCAAGCCAACAGAACTCACCATGCCCTCACAATTCCTCCTTCAAACAACCTGCACACATGCCCATAGACCTGACCCTCCTCACACTATTCAATTTCTCCTTCCTTAGACAACCTTATTACACCCTCAAATACAGACCCTAGCACATACCAGCAAATCAGGGAACTGAATATTACCACAAACCAAGGGAGCTTCATGAGAAAAACTGAACTGCTTATACTTAATAAACAGAGCCAAGATAATATTGCAATGACACTACACAACTCTAAGCCATCTCACTAAATGAAACAAAACTGAACTTTTGACATAAAAAAAGACCACAACTTTGTAATAAACTGGACAGAAAAGAGATACTGACCAACAAACAAAACTGCAGCTTATGCCCGCTAACATGGGAATCCAACATTTTTGAATCAGAGAATTTAAATCACACCAGACAAAGACAAGAAACTGATCCTACACAGATTCCCTTTTTTATCAACTTTTCCTATTCCTTATCTCCCAGGTCGCAAACAGTTAATCAACTAGTAAGACACCAACTCCGAAAATCCAAGAAAGGAACTTCAACTAGCTGAATCAAAGTGGACAATCAAAGCAGAGCCTAAACAGACCAAATTATAGACAATATTAGCAAGTGCTCTCCAACTACGTCAAACCTGAACTTTTAACTAATTCCAAATTATCTTAAAACATGATCTCAATAAGAAACTTAACGGAACCGAGCTTAATTTCCTACAATTTAAATGAGCTAATCAAATTTACCAAAGAAAAGAGATCAGGCATGACGAAGTTTTACAATCGATGTCTTAAACAGGCATTTAACTCAAGTAAAATAGAAACTGAAACTATTCAATGACTACACAAACTTTGAGTCGATACTACATTTTAAACTGATTTACAACAAATACACATTTAAACAAATAATAAGCAGATCGAACAAGAAACAAATAAAAAAAAAATGTAAAAGTTTAAGGATTACCACTTTGCGAGCAGCGAGCCGGGGCGAGGATCCGAGAAAAAGCAACTCAACCAAAGTCGACAACTCGAACACAAATGACGATTCGAATAATGAATCGATAACACGAAATAAAAAATACTAGAAACAATAATGCTATATTTTGTATTTGAAACCCGAAAGAAATGAAAGAGGAAACTTGCGTATATCAATTGCATATTCTTTCCTTCTGTATTCTGCTCTCTCCTCCCTATTCACGGCTGCTCCCTGCTTTCCCCATCCCCATTAGCGGCTGCCCTTCCCTCTATTTCTCTTCTTCTCCTCTTCTATTTATAGCGATCCAAACATTTAGGGTTCTATGATTGTGAGAAAATCCCCAAAAACCCCTCCAACGGTACCAAAAGCTTGTACGAACAAGATGAGCTGGAGTTTTGGACTGATTCCCCTTCAAAATTAGGGAGGGAAAATGGGTTTTGATTTTTTTCATCGGGTTCAGGGGATTCGGGTGTTGAGGTTAACGGGTTGGGTAACTGATATGGAATTGAGGTTTTGTTTTGTTTATAAGGGATTTGCAAAGGTGGGATAGAAATTAGTCTATCTTTTGCAATTTTGTCCTTTTCTTTCAAAATTCATCACTTACTTTTAACTTTTCAATATTAATTTTAATTTTAAAATAATTATACTTTAACTGAAATTTTCGGGACAAAATTGGGTGTCAACAGCACACAAAATGAGAAATGAATCAAAAACAACCAGTCACTAATTAAGAAATCTCAGCAACTATCACTGTTCCAACTTCCATGTATTATATATACTCGAGTCGAAAGTAGACACTTGATGATCAGATAATGCACAAGATTTCTCATAATTAGTTAATAATTCTCAGCAGCAAGAACAAAAAGTAACTTCAAAAGTTTGACTAAAGTTCCACCCTATCAATTTACATGAGCTGCATATCTCTGAAAATAATCATAGTAACTGAATGCAAATGCCTTATCAAACAAACCACTTAAAATGTATTTTAATTTTTGATTGGACAAATTTTACATGAAGATATTTGTTTTTCTTTTGTATGAAGAGGATTAGGTCTAAGTTTGATAATGCATATCAGACTTTAATGATAAGAAACTTCAATCTACATGAAATGGCTCGAGCTTTCATATTTGTTTATACTACACCTAAACGCTCATAAAAGTATCTACTAACTCAATAGATAAAAGAAAAACATAATTTTTTTTTCCAAAAAATCAATGGTGGAGCAAGTCGAAAGCCCATGAAGATTCTTTGTCATGTTTGTACATATTCCAATTCTGAAGGATACGATTAATATGTATGTACAAATTAAAAACATCTACAGCGACCTGCAAAATGCAAATTAAAATTATCCAAAAAGAACAAAAGAAACAATACATACCGCCAAATTTCCATTACCAACAATCACTGCAACAAAGAAATAAAAATGGTGAAAATCTATGAAACTTTTTAGAATACAACAGTAAATGAAGACAAATTGAAACTACCATTAAAATTAGAAATAAAATAAAAAAGAGAGGAAAATATACAAAATGAAGAAAGAGACTTACATATTTCATGAGTAAGAGAATCGTAGCATACCTGGTGAGTTAAAGAGTTCTTCGAAGTTCAAAAATAAATAAGCAATCCATGGAAGTGTTCTAGAAGCAATTTGAAAGGTCTAGCTGAGTGGCTGTAGAATTATTGGTTAGAGAGATAAAACAATTGATAAAAGTATAAAATGACATTTTTAGCCCTGGTCGACCAACATGCCATTTCTATATAGTAGAAAAACATACATGTCTGTTATATACAGTTTATGTTTATATCCCAACGTTGCCTAATTATTTCAAACTTTATTTTGTGTAAAGAAATAAAAGAAAGAAAACTTTTGGTTTGCATTACAATATTTACTATACATACGCCCAATAATCGTCCATCCAACAGGGAGATAAAACCATGGACTGGCCACACTTTAATCACTTTTTAACTTTAAGTAAACTTTGTAAAGTAAATATGCTCTTAAAGATGTTGGCCGTTTATTAAAGTAGACTGTTTCATTGATGATTGAATCGTTTTTTGTTTTTTTTTTAAAAAAAATTCAGCTACTGTGCAAAAGATATCGGCTGACATTGCTAACTAATGGGCTGAATTTTGGGTGACATTGTTAACTAATGGCCTGATTTAAAGTGGGCTTGTTCGGATCCATCATTGTAAATTAACTATCCATTTTTATAAAAAAATTCAAGTTCTACATCTACACATAAATAAACTTATTGATCCAATGCCATCCTTAATCAAACTTTCTGCCTAGAATACTAGGTTGTCCAAATTAAATAGCAAGTTTAGACTTTCTTTCAGATCTAGTTTAAAAGGAGTCCTAAATTTGCCTATCTTTTCACCTTTTTGTTTTGTTGCTGCCAAATGACACATGTTTGAAATAAGAAAGTAACTTTATCTACTTTAAAGTGCAGCCTTCTATACATCTTTCACTTTCCCATGCATATTTCTCTCAAGGTTTGATATCAATGAATATAAGATACAAGAGGAAACATAACATATATAAAGCTACATAAAAAAATACCAACTAACGGAATCCATACCAAAACTTGTTGGGCCATTGAACAATCATAATTATATACACAAGAAAAACATTGAAACGTACTAGGGTAATTGTGCTTTCCTCTAAGCCAAAGATCTTGTGTAAGACAAAAAGAAATAGACCCTAACAAAGCCAAAAGAGAGCAACAAATGCAACAACGAACAGACCTTAAACCAGCAACAATATTGCCCTGTTATGCCCTCATAAACCAGCAACAACACTACCCTATTAACCCTCTAACTTGCTAATTTAACATTAGATTTATACCCCAAAAGACCTTGTGTGTCAAAGCATTTTGGTTCTAAATCTTTACACCCCAAAAGCTTAATGTTTCAATCTTTTTTCTCTCAAGTATTTCCCAGTTGTTTCAGTTGGTAGTTGGTGATTTATGAGGGTATTTAATGCCCTATTTATGGCTGAAATTTGGAGGCAAAGGGGTGGAGTATAGACTTGTACAAGAGTACAAGACCACACCCCTACTACTTGAGTGTTTTGGTCCTATTTTCAGCACAGTACAACAGCTCTAAAGCCACTGTTTCAGCCACCTAAAACTGTTCTAAAGGCTGAAAATATACAAGTTGTGTCCTCTAAAAGGACACCCAATACTCATTATACTAACTAGAAGAAACTAAGACCAGCTAAGCAAACTAGATCAGCCCAAACTAACTAAAACTAAACTAGAGAGCAACCAGATCCTAAATTAATGACTAAGCTAAACCAAAACTCAAGACCAAAGCAAGAACAAACATCTAAACTAGTTGCTTCAGATTCTGGACAATTTGAAACAAGCTTTAGATTCACTTCCCTGCCTTGCAAACTCAATACAAACACACAGCCATACACATACCCTATATCTATCAAGAGCAGTCTCCAGACAAATTAATCATGCATAACACACAAGAAACAGGTGTGATTCTATGGCTTACAAAACTGATATCCAAAGCATCAACCAACATGTCTATACAACTTCACTATTCAAAACCAGCCATACAGTACTCGAGTCTCTTGCTGACCCGTTAAAGCCAAAGCGTCAATGATGTTGTGCTCGCTGCCTGGATCGTATTAACATCACTATCATTGTTGCCTCGCCCTCGGATCAGCTGCATCTGAACAAACAGTTCTTCCATCTCCGCTACAACACACAGCCTCCCTCACTTCATGATTGAACAATATAACAGCCCCCCCCACCAACGTCAACAAAACAGCTCCCTCATCCTCACCAAAACAGTAGCAGCATCCAAACAAATAAAACAAGAAAGAAAAAAAATGAGAAGAAGGAAAAAAACGAAAAATCAGAAAACGGGACAGGAAACGGGCAAAAAAAGAAGTTTTTTTAGGAAATGGGGTATGGGAAGGGATAGAGAAGGGTGAGAGGAAGAGAAGGAACCAAAACTTACCGAAAAAAATGGAGGTGACCGAATTTTGACTGCAGATTTACTCCAAACGGCTTAGAATTCGCAAGAAATAATCATGGAAATAGAAAGAAGAGGTCGAGAGGAGTCCGAGGATATATTTTTTATATTTTTCGGGCCACCGAAGGTGGTGGTCCGGCGGCGGGATAGTGGTGGTGGTGCTGCGGAGCAGTGGTGGTTGGCGATTTCCGGTGAGGAGTGCCAAAATAGGCAGAGTTTCCCCAGCTCAATGAGAGCTAGGGTGGAATGAGTGAATTGTGAGCTTTTGGGGTATTTATATGATGGATATGGGCCGGGTAAAAAGTGGGCTAATGGGTTTGGTATTGAGCTACATATTTTGCACAAATGGCAATTAAATGAGCCTTTGCTAATCAAAACATACACAATTAATCATAATTTAAACCACATAAATTCACGATACTATCATAATTTAAATGTAGAATCACAATTAAACATATAACAAGTAATTTTTTTGGTATTTTCATATTTCTTCCCATTTAATGACAATTTTGATTGAAATCCAAGACTAAATTTTAGAATAAATTTGACAAAAAATTCTAAAAATCTAACACGGCTATTTTGAGCACTTTTAGGCATTTGGTGCCAAAATTAGGTGATTACAGTGATGATGTGATGCTGCATTTTTTTTTTTTTTGGTTTGATTTTGCCCTGGCGATAAGAAGACAAGGCTATGCTGGTGTGTTTGTTATAGAGGAGGCAGTGACAAAGCTGAAGACACGCTCGTCGCTCGACGAGAAAAAGACAGTGGCAGTGTTATGTTTTTGAACCTGGGGGCCTGCTATGATCGTGACTATTTGGGTGGCGCTTTGGGAATGGCAAGGCGCTGACTTAGCGAGGCAGCAAGATGTTGCGTATGATGGAAATGGAGCGAAAAGTGGCTGAACGGAGCAGCAGTTGTGGCACCAGTTTTTTGTATGGTGCAATTTCTACTGTATCTTGCTTAGTTTTTCATTGTATTGTTTAGCCGTATTAGATTTGAAAATCCATTGTAAGGGGAGTGCCTCTCTTGATGAAACTAAACTAACTTCCATTGTAAGGGGAGTGTCCTACTTGCTGAAAATAAACATCTTTCACTGTAAGGTGTGTGCCCCGATTACTGAAACTAAACTAACTTATATTGTAAGGGGAGTGCCCCACTTAAAATCAAATTTTATGCATTATCATGGGAGGACTCGACTACTGAAACTAAACCTTTTGCATTATCATGGGAGGACACGACTACTGAAACTAAACATTCTGCATTATCATGGGAGGGCCCGACTTGAAATTAAACCTTCTATATTATCTCGGGAGGGCCCGACTACTGAACCTTAAAAACATCACTCTGATGGATCTTGTTCTTGTTGAAAGCTAAAAGTCACCGCTTCGGGAGTAAAATTATGTGGAATCTTGATTTAAGACGAGTATGACCTTCCATTAGGTTGTTGTTTGTTCCTGTTTAATGTAAACTTGTTATGAGAAATCAGTAGAGGATCTTCTGAAGTGGAAGCATTGAAGAGTTGTCTTTTTCTTTGAGTCTGGTTTGTTGTTAAAAGGGTGAACTATGTATCTCCAATGTATTCAGTTTGTTTAGGCTTTGTTGAAATCAAGTAGGAGCTTGATAGTCTTAGTCTGGTTGCATATATTTAAAAGTTTTGTGCTGGTTGTTTTCTTTATTTAAATCTGGTAGGACTTTTTGTTTTCTAGCTTGAGTAAGTTTGAGTCATGGGCTAAGTTAAAATAGGAGTTAGCTTATAGCCCAGTGGCTAAATCTGGAGTTTTTTTGTGGGTTGTGCTAAGTTGTTAAACTTCAAATCCGTAAGTTGGAGTAACTGGAATTGGACTTCACTTTAGGCAAGTTTTGAGCCCAATATCAAAACAAGTCTAGGCACATGGGATGTCCTATCAATAAGACAATTTTTTTCCGCTTTTATATAGCTTTAGGGTGGCTGAAACAGTGGGAAAATACAGTTGTGGCAAACTGTATATTTGAGGAAAAAGTGGGATTTGACATTTGGAGGTCTTTTACTCAACTACCCCTCCCTTCTCTTATATTTTAGCTATATATAGGAGTATTTACTACCTTTTTTGGGACCAAGAATACATTAGAGAGAGAACACACAAAAAATTAGATCTGAGAAGTTAGAGAAAAATATACTAGCAAACTTAGAGAGAAAAGAATAGTGAGGATACTTAGTGTGTTTAGTGGGAGGATTTAGACCAAAAGAACTCAAACTCAAAGATCTTTTGGAGCATAAATTCTCAAGTCTTGATTTAAGAAAGAGCTGCGATTTTGTTGTTTAAGTTGTTATTTCCGTTGCTAGTCGTGCTGCCTGTTCCTCACTGTCGTTGGCTTAGATTCATCTGCACTAAATGTCTTTTTATTTTTATTTTTTTTTGTATAAAATCTGCTAATGTTGTTTTGCTGTATGAAATATAGGTCTGTTAGGGGCCCATGACTTAATAAAATCGACTTGTGAATAAACTGGTTTTGATATGTAGTGTTGTGTTTGGATCGGTCCCAACAGGATCTTTAGCCCAAATATTGTGTTCTTATTACGCATGACTATATATGTTGTTGTTTCATATGTATAACATGAATGACATTCTTTTGGTGAAGTCATGAATTTAAAGCATGTTAAAAAATTAGCTTTACAATTTATCAATTTGAATCACATAAGTAAACCCGGTATACATTTGCAAAAGGTAAAAAGGTTGGACGTGCTGAATCTTGAGCATTTAATCTGAATTTCAGACGTCGTAAACCTTTTTCATCTTGTAAATTTGGGCTAATACCGAAAGCTAGGCAAAAGAGGGGATATAACTGCAAATAAATTTAGGCGTTGCAAACAGTTTGTACGTCTTAGATTTTAGCACCAATTTTAACATTAAATCTAGTTTTGAAAAGTCTATGAAAAATGATTAAGAATGAGATGACATCACACGGTTAGACATAATAATAAGTATGATCAGTGATCTACTTATTAGGTAAAAAAAGGAAATCACATCGAGAAAAGTTTTCGTTTTTCTTTCTGTTCTAAAGTATACAATTCGGATTACTTGTTACAAAGTTGTGTTAAAGTATACTCAGTGGGTGGCTTGATGCAGTCCTTATTTTAAACAGTTGGAATCAATATGCCTAACATTTGCAAGAAACTCATCAAAGCATAACTTCTAAATAACAGCAAGAAAAAAAATACTACAATCAAATATTTCTTAAACTTAACTCATGATAATAACGTGATGGTGCTTAGGACAGGATTTGAGGGTGCCTAATACCTTCCCGCGAGTCAATCGAGATCCTTACCTGAATTCTTTGACGCAGACCACTAGACGAGTCAAAGGTGTTCTAAAGGTACCTTTTTTGTGACTTGGCACATCTTTGAACTTGTCAAGTGCCGACTTCGAATCTAATATTTTTTGTGCCTTTAACCACCAGTCACAACCTTTTAAATAGAAAACTCTTTAACCATAAGAGAATTCTACGCTTTTCGTAAAATTTTTTTGGGGCGTGACAGTTTAAAAGCAAGGTTAAAGTTAGAAACAAAAATTTATTCCATATGTTTTATATTATACCATGTGTATATTTATTTTTAGGCCAAATATATCTCCCCTTGAACTTGACACTATATTCCACTTAGACACTCCAACTAAGGCCTTTTCTAGTTGAGCACTTGAACTTTTTTAACAGTGTCTATCTAGACACTTTCCACCCACATGGCTTATAGTGTATCATCACAGAATAAGAGCGCGTGACCCAAGAAAAAAAATATTGACGTGGATTATAACGGTAACATTTACCCACTCTGAGCCATATCCACATATATTATACCTATTTCACTCAATTTTGAACACTAATTTACCTTTATCTTTAAATAAGCCTTTATAAATATTTCAGAATAAATCTTTCTCATCTCTCTTTATTTAACAATTTTCTTCAAAAAATAAAATTTTCAAGAATGTCAAACTTATCTAGTCAATTTTAATGGACCTTATTTTTGTTATTGTGGTGAATACCCAAAGTTGAGGAATTCATGGATACAAACGAACCCGAGAAGGAGGTTCTGTGGTTGTCGATTTGATAGGGTTAGTTTGAAATTGTTTGATTAATTTTTCTTCTTTGATCGGGTTATAATTCATGATGATTAATTGTTTTATTTTTTTGTATTTGTTGAAGAGTAAGGGTGAGTGCAATTGCTTTAGATGGTACAATGAAGAAATGACACCTCAAGCAAAGAGGGTGATTGGGGATTTGTTGAAGAAAGTTGAAGCTTTTGAGAATGAGAGGGCTTGGCCAAGACAGAGATGGAAAATGATACTCACTGCAGTGTCAGCGTTAATTATTTGTAAATGTCTATAAGGAGTTTAAGGATGGCGATTGTGGGTATCCTACTAAGATAGTATCGTTTGTAGAACTTGGTATAATTGTAGGTGAAATATCCATATCTAGTTGGTATCAATGTAATGTTTGTTCAATTTGGAATGAAAAACTTGACTTCTTAAAATATTTTTGTTGTTGTTTTGTGTTATAATTTGCCATCAACTATTGTAAAAAAAAAAAAAAAAAAAAAAAAAAAAAAGACTAGATGAGGTTGTGGTAGCGAGCCAAAATTCAAGTATGTTGGATAGCTAAGTTTCCTTGTAAATCATTTGCACTAGAGGCCGCTGCTATACTCATACTAATGTCATGAGAAAAATTATTAGCTGATGGATTTTCAACTTGGTATGCAGTAGGACTCATAGTACAATTCCCTGAACCAGACCCATTAATCCCTCTATTGTTGAGATAATAAGCAGCAGAACCAGATAACACCACCATTTCCCTTCCATCCATGCATTTACTCACTAAAAGTTTCACACTAAAAACTAATTTTTGTCACTACTATACACTAAAAATTTGAAACTTTAACATAAATTACTAAACAAAAACACTAAAAAGGGTAAAACCAAACAAGGGCTTAAGTTGGGTTTTCAAGAAAGCTAAAAATAAGCAATAAAAAGAAAATGTTAGTGTATTTAGTGAAAAAAGAAGCAAAACCAAGTAAGAAAACTCAGTAAAAAGTGCTAAAAATTGAATGTTGAACCTAAAAAACTAAAAAAGATTACATATTTAAAGCTTAAACTGAAAAATAGCTAAAAGAAAACTATTTAAGACTACCCAAGTTGTCATTTTGAAAAATAGTTAACACCAGAAGACCAGTCCTACCAAATGTTAGTTAATACTTTGCCTATAATTTGCATCACAATTCACGGTCTAACCTAGTCAGACAACTAAAGGGATGCTGGAAAAGACTGAAAAAACAGTTGATAACTTTCGATATCTCAACTTTTCAATGAAACAAAAGAAAAGAGAAATGACCAAATAACATATATTAATAATTAAATTGCGCAGATACTTTGTCCAACATTAATAAGCTAATATCAGCTTGTTCAAAATGACCAAAAAAGTAAATATATTGCTTCAAACTAGTGCAAAATAATTACACTATGTTAATAACAAAATAACAGCTAGTTTAAATATAGTTTGCTTCATATTACACATCCAAAAGCAAAAGTCATAAATAGGCTAAATATTGGCTAAATTACTGCTTCCAGCAGCTGAAGTTGATACTCCAAATTGCTTGCTTTTGGAGTACCTCATCTGCTGTAATAGAGAAGTAGTGACATCATTCTTTCCCATCCACCTTAGTCCACGGGGTTTAAAATTAATGTCAACATTCGTTTCAGCAACATTCTTCACTTGTGAACCACCAAAAAGAAGTCTTTCTCCTATAGTACCTGGCTGAATATTGCCAAAAAAAAAAAACCATCATATTCATTGGCAATTTTTTTTTTTTTAAAAAAAGGCATAACTGTAGGATTAAAGGGGCTAAGTGTGCCTACATTTAATACTTGGCTCCCATTCAAGTTTGTGTATACACCAAATCTAGTAGTTCCCCGGCTCCTTTTTTGTCCTCCTATTGTATTTGTAATACTTGAATATCCCCTGCCGCTCTCTGTCCCTCTCCCTCTCCCTCTCCCTCTTCCTCTTCTTCTACCTATATGAGGTATTTGACTTTCCCCTCTAACTGAATAATATTCAGCACACACAGATGTTGATGTTTGACTTGAAGGTCCTGCTGCTTGGCTTGAAAGTCCTGTTGCTGCTGGTTGGTTGGTTTGAAGGTCCTATTGGTTGCCTTGAAGGTCTTGCCGACTGTGGTGGCATTTCCATTCCATTCTAAAAAATAGTGTTACATAATATATATTACAGTAAAAATAAAATAATAAACATACAAAAATTATATATCTAGCAAAAGGTCGTGCCCTACTACTGCTGAAGTTTTTGTTATGTCCTTGTTGATGGAATTTAGAACAAGTCATTTTCACACCATTCCTTGACATCTTTTCCCACTTCTTTGGCTCATCCTTAGCCTTTCGTCTGCACCTCTTTGATCGACCAGGCATAGATTTTAAGGCTAGAGGTTCAATTGTCATATTGTTGGTTGGAAGCCACATCTTCATACTAGGAATATGTTGGATATAATAATTGTAGGCCTTTAAGAAGTAATCCTTCCTATACCATTTTTCTACATAGTCTTCAGGTTCTTTGCCTAAGTGATAATAGGCATAAACAGCATGTTGGCATGGAATGACTCTTAATATCCAAGTTCCGCAAGAACATGTCTTCTTTCTCAAATCAACAGTATGCCCATAATTTTTTTTTTAACTATTTCAAAGCCTGAATCTGCATTCCATTTAACACTGCAATCTCTAGACATTTCCTTGTTCTGATCTAAAGTATGCCTTGCCATAGGGGAAATGTCTGATATCCATGTTTTAGCAAATTGTATCATGTCTACTTGCCTAGCCATTATTTTGTGCCTGATGTCTTCTAACATGCTGATAATGGACTTGTGTGTAGGACCTAATATCTATGAATTAAAGGTCTAGTACATGTTGTTTTCAACAGCATCACACTTTGCATGCACTTGGAAATAAGCTCTACACCATGTCTCTTTAGGATAATGCAATAAGTCCTCACAAATATCTTTTCCAAGCTTAGTTAATTCAGCCATCTCATCATTCACTTTGACTACAAAACTTGACTTTGCGACACACCAAAATAGTTTTCTCTTTTCTTCTCCCCTCCAAGTATGGTGCCAATAAGACCATATGTGTCTCGCACATATTCTCCTCTGAGAGTTGTGTAAAAGGTCGTTAACAAATTGTTGAAGTCTCACAAATAATGACTTGATTAGAATTAGCAAAAAAATAACATATATAGATTATTAAATAGTAAACATTACAAAATATAACCTTTTGCATGTCCGACATTACAGTCAATCCTTCTCCATCTCCAAGCTGCAGATTTTTTATCAAATAATAAATAAAGAAACTCCAACTATGCTTTGTTTCTTGGTCAACAACTGCCCAAGCAATTGAAAACATTTGATGATTTCCATTTTTTCCTATTGCAACTAGAAGCCCACCCTTACAAGCTCCTTTCAGAAAACAACCAGCAAACCTAATAATTTTTCTACACCCTTCTAACCACACTTTCTTCGATGCATCAAGACATACATAAAAATAAACAAAGAGATTTTTCTCTGGTGAAGATTCTTTATCAGTCCTTATCCAACATGATCTTCCAGGATTAGTCTCCCTTATCATATCGGCATAGTCATACAATCTTGCAAACTCTTCACTCCAATGACCCATGTGTTCGCTTACAATGATATGTTTAGCCCTATGACAGAGAGTTCTACCTACATATAAACTAGGGCTGGCAATTTCCACCCATATTTTGTTAATCCACTCATTTGATCCATATTTCAAAGGATTGGATGACTAATATTTCATTTGGATAAAATTTGGGTTTCTTCCTCTACTTAACCCAAGAATATATGGGTATTGATGGGTAAAAAGTGGGTCTCTAAATACAACCCATATTGATTTGGAATCAAGGAAGGTGCTTATTTTGTGGGCCCCATCTTTATCAATTGCTAATTTACAAATGCTTAGATGGTTCTTTGTTTCTTATTTGTTCTATTTAAATACTAGTACTAATATATTTGACTTTTTTCTTTTTCAATTTTAGTTTCTATGTTTTTTTACCCATATTTACCCAACCCATATTTTACCCAATCCATTTTTATCCAACTCATATTTTACCCATATTAATATGGGTGGGTTACAACCCAACCTGTTTTTCTCAATCCATTTTCAATCCATCCAAATCCGATCCAACCCAACCATTTGCCACATATAATATAAACTAAGCTCTTTCCTAATAAGCGCCTGTATTTCCCAAATCCTTATAGCTGGATGCCTACTAATTGTATCCTTGTATTTTCAGCCAAATACTTTGCCCTACATAAGCTATTTTTATTTGTTGTAGTACACTTATGTATAGGGTAGTAGTTCTTTATCATGAAGTTACCAGAATCTCTGTCAATACTACCAAACAACTCCCAATTTCAATTCTTTCTTTTACACTTACATCTTACTCTTTATTTCTCATTAGGTCTTAGTTTTAATGAACTTTATTTTGGATAGCATAATCAACAACAAATTTCCTAAACTGGATAGTATTTTTAAAAATCATACTGAGCTCAAATATTGCTACTCTCTCTGTCCCACTTTGTTTGTCATACTTTTCTTATTAGTCTGTCCTAACAAAATTATCATATTTCTAAATTTGGAAACAATTCAACTCCAAACTTACTTTTTGACTCATTTATAGCCACACAAATATCTATGGCTCATTTAATACCAAAAATTTTAAAAAGTCTTCATTTATTTATTAAAATTTGTGCCAAGTCAAACTACGACAAACAAAATAGGACGGAGGGAGTATTTGGCAAGTAGGATCATACTTGACCTTTTTGCTCCTCTTTCTACTTGGTAGATCAACACCTTTAGCAGCATCTGGATCTAATTCATCCCTGCTAATCATCATTGTCCAAATCTGAAGAGTCGATGTAGTCCTCATCCCCTCCTAACTTTCCAATATACGTTGCTTTCTCGTTCCTTCCTATGTTTTCAAATCCTTTGTCAATGCATGCTTCTCCTAAAGGAATTTCTTCTGTAGGTATTGGTTTCTTCCTTTGCTGGCTAGTTTTTCTTTCTTGTCTAAGAAGCTTCAACTCTTCATTTATATCTGAGTCATCTTCCTCGGAATACCATTCACCTGTGAGTCATCACTGTGTACAACACCAACCTCCTGTACAATAGCTTGGTTATCCGCCTCTCCAACTTGATTTTCCTTTACAACAGCTTCAAAGTTCCCATTTATACCACTCTCACTATTTGTTGCCCTAGCTTGACAATTAATAGCACTCACATCATTTATCCCACTACATGTCGCACATACAAGTCCAAAAGATCACCATTTGTTAGGTTTATTACCTCATCCAGTAAAAGTACATCACTAAGCAGAATAAAATCCCTACCTCTTTGTTTTTTATAATAAAATCCCACCACAGTCTTATAGCCCAATTTTGTAGTGTAATACTCTAATTCAAATAGAGAAAAGTGGTCTTTATCGATACCAACAATTTCTAGCCCCTTTTCTCCGACATTTGTAGGGACATGATCATTGATAAACATACCACCGTAGTGAAATTGGGTTACAATTTTTTCAATACCTACTATAACTCTAAAAAGTTAAGTTTACCAGAAATACCCAAAAAAACCTTAACTTACGAATAATTTCAAAACCCGAACTTAGCCAACTAAACTAATTGAAGGGTAAAACAACAAACGGGTAATCTATGGATGTCAAATCCGCTGCAACTTCTACGGTCGTCAAAAATCAACACTTATACCCAGTTCATTCGACAATCTTTTCCATTCTACTAACGCCATTTTTGGTTGATGATTTTAAGACGTGGTTGTGGTTTCTTAGTAGAGTAGATTTGAGAGGGAGATGAATTATATGCTTTTGATTGTCGGGTTGAATTATGATAGTGTTTAGTGAAATGAGTTGTGGGTTACCCCTTATTAGGAGAATGGGTAGGGTCATTTTTCATCATCTGGATGTATTATTTTGTATGTTATCTGATGTGTCCTTTATTACATTTGGAAGAATATAATTGGATCGCTTATCCACGTCAGATGCGTGTGTCACACGCGCATGAGTTTCTCAACATAGTGGACAGGAAGTGTCTAGATGGACACTGTTAAAAAAAGTTCAAGTGTTCAACTGGAAAGGGCCTTAGTTGGAGTGTCTGAATGGAATATAGTGTCAAGTTTAAGGGGCTGGAGATGTATTTGATCTTATTTTTAGTCTAATGAACCAAACACATACCAATAAAAGTATATCCATTAAATGATCCCGTCATTATTGATTCATACAATTTCCTAAATAAATAACTCTAAGTATGTTATAAAAAATAATATCACAATTCTATTATACAAAATTCCAAGATTGGCAACCCCGAAATCCAAAGTACAATAAAATACGTGATAAAATAATCTTGCATTCTATCTTAGGATTGTCATCCATTATCCCGCAAATAGAAGTAACTCAATAGTCGTTTGGTTGGAAAGATATGAAATTATAATCTTAGGATAAATTGTGGTATTAACTTATCACATGTTAGGTCTATATATATATATATATATATTTTTTTTTTTTGTATTAGTATTTTTGAAATTATTTATACCATAATTATTTTAATGAAATATTTTCAGCAGCTGATTGTGCTGATATTTTGTTATGGTTAATGGGTGAGCTTGGCTGATGGGTTATATTGGGAAGTGTCAATTGTAATGGTATGAATTGAGAGAGGGTGTGCTATGGGAAAAAAGATGTCATACCACGTAGCATAAGATAACATGTCATGTGGTCTCACCTCACCTAAATGTCAAGCCACGTGGGATTTTAAGAGGAGAGTCATCACAACGATGAATTACGATCAGTAACTTTCCCCATATTTGGACCTTTTCCAATAGACAAAATACATAACTTGCCCCATAAACTTGTCCCGAATTATCACATACACACCTTAACTTTATATGGATCCTCTTACCCCTTAGCATATTTCAAGTGGTATTATGTTCACCCTCGTTGACTCTTGACCAGTTACATATTGGAGGATACACTCGCGTCATATAAGCAACATCTAGCAACCACATCATTGACATATCACAAGCATGTTATCTTTTTTAAGCAAATACTTTTTTTTTTAAAAAAAAAATCTTCTATATCACCACCATCTCCTCCACTACCACCATTGTACAGACCACTCAAACAAAGTCTTTCACTCCAAATTCCATCACTACCAAGCTCAGACTACCATAAAACCACCTTAACCAGTCATCTATTCCGCCACAAATTCCACCACCGCCATGACTCCATTAGTTTTAACTTAAATTGATATAAATTTACTTTATCTTTTCCCTTTACCAAATGTCTTTCTTGTTCTTTCTTTTCATCCATCACCGCACAAACCACTGACATTGATAGGGCTAATAGTGTCGGGATGACGAGTAAGAATTCAATGACGGTTTAACTTCGCGGCGGTGCTGATGGTGATGATTGCTACTGGTAGTGATGATATTTCTTGTTTCATTTCAAGTGAGGTAAATCAAAATTGTGAAGTGGATTATTCAAGTAGTAGTATTAAATCCTTTATTTTCTTTAACACTAATCGATCGAATAATTTGCAGCTCTAACTTTTAATTACAATAATATATAATAATTTAACTATATCAAAGCAACCCAAAAAGTCATTTTAATAAGTAATTACATCCACAGATAGATGATGAAACATGACGATAGTCTTTTTTTATTTTGATTTTTTTCTCACTTAAATTGTTTCAGTATGAAGAGAAATTGGTATATGGAAAGAAGAAGCTTTGAATAGAGATCAAAGATGAAACCATACAGAGGAAATATTTGTGTTTGCTTTAATTCTGCTCACTTGTTTTTTCTTCTTTTTTTAACATACTTTCTTTTATATCTTGTCACGTAAACTTTAGGATGGAATAAGTCTCACTTGAAAGTTGCAAGGGGTAAGGGGATTCCTATAAAGTTAAGTCGTGTAAATTAAAATTTGAAATAAATTTAAGGGACAAGTTATGTATTATGCCTTTTTCCATGCTAATAACAATAATAAAGAAAAAAAAAAGAAAAAAGAAAAGCAAGTAAAATATCATATATGGTAGTAAAGGTGTAGTTGAGAAATATCAGGATGCAAAACCCTAATTATTAACATTACGAAGTGTGTCGCCGTTACACAATAGCTGCCTAGTAGGTCTACTTTTGCACTATATAAACAAGCTTAAGAAAAATATCTCCTCATTCTCCCTTTCTCCTTAAACCCTAATAACTCTCCTTAGGGTTTTTCGACTCTCCTCCTCCTTTTTCACTATACCAAATGGGTAAATCCGACAAGAAATCCTCTACCAAGGTAATAATTAGCCTTTTCTTGCAAAGTTTTCACCTTTTTGTGTCTATTTGTGCAATTTTTACTGATTTTTTGGTATTTTTTTTTTTTTAAGGTTGCTGCTGCAGTTGCTGCTGTAGCTGCTCCTACCAAACCCATGAAGAAAGGTTTGATCTTTTTACCTTTTTTTGTTTGAAAGGTTTAAGGTTTTAAGGTTCTATGTATTTGTTCATGGTTATGTTTCTTGTTTTGAGATATGTTTAATTGTTTGTGTGTGGTCTGTTCTATTTGTTTTGTTTGTGTATTTGATAGTCGTGTAGCTTGCGAGAGATTTTAAGTATTTTTTTAGTATATCCTGTTGTATAAAAAAAACCTTTTTCCCCTGTACTGTTTTTAACGAAGAATCGAACACTAAATTTTAAGGTCTTAAACAAGCTAGAGAATATATATTTTGTGGTTATAAGATGTCTTGAACGTTTCATACTATTTATATGGTTATGAAAACTAGGCTAGGGTATATAAATTGTATGGTTATAAGATCTCTTAAACGTTTCATAACATTTATATGGTTATAGGAATTAAGCTAGAGTATATAAATTGTGTGCTTATAAGATGTCTTAAATGTTTCATCATATTTGTATGACTATCAAAAGTAAACTGTTAAAGGTTAAATCATTTATGAGTTGTGTTATTTTTTTTTCTTTATGGGCTAATATGGAAATTGTCTTACATAAATTGAAACGAGTAACAAAATCACAAAACATAGTATACAATGCTTATTTGAGCAACTCTCTTACTGCTGGTAAGAGAGTTGACGAAAAGGAAGATTGTTTTTCCTGGTTCTTGTTTTTGGTAGGGGAATATTTTTGGGTGTGGGCTGACTAATTTTGTTGGTTTACAGGGAAGAGAGAAGCCGAGGATGAAATTGAGAAAGTAGTGAGTGCGAAGAAGCAGAAGAAAGATTTAGCTGTAGTTCAAGCTGTTGAGAAAAAGAAGAGTGATACAAAGACTCAGAAGAAGAAAAAACAAGAAAGCAGTTCATCTGATGAATCGTCTGAATCAGAGGACGAGAAGGTGATTTATACATTGTTCAATATACTTTGGATTTTATGAAATAGTAGCTTGCAGTGCCTCATAGTTTGGCCAAGATGTTTTCATCTTGCGAATATATTGATTTGTACTGTAGTGCATGATATATCTGTGGACTTCTTCATTGATTGCATCCTATCATTATTTTGTTATGCAGCCTACTAAAGCAGTGGTACCTCCTAAGAAGGTGGCTCCTGCCAAAAATGGTAAAGCAGCCAGCAGTTCTGACGATTCATCTTCTTCAGATGAAGATGAGGTATACCAATTAACTTGGTAGAATCTAGTTATATTTTTGTTTATACAGGCTAGTTTTGACTCTGCTTTTGTCGTTTTTGTGGTGCATAGGCTCCCAAGAAGGTTGTTGTAGCTTCAGCAAAGAATGGTGTAGCTGTTAAAAAGAAAGACGAGTCTAGTGATGATTCTAGTTCTGAAGAGGAAAGCAGTGATGAAGATGTCTCTGCAGCCAAGAAACCTACTGTTAATGGTGCTACTAAAGTTTCTAAAAAAGATGAGTCAAGTGATGAGGAGTCTTCAGAGGATAGCAGCTCTTCTGAGGAGGATGATGCTGTTGCTAATAAGGTGCCTGCTGCTGCACCTAAAAAACCCCTTGTGCCTGCCTCTAAAAAGGATGAATCCAGTGAGGAGTCCAGTGACGACGAGTCTAGTTCTGATGATGATGTAAGGGCATCTTTTGTTTTGTGTTGTGGTTGATTTATGCAATTGTTCTTTTTACAATTGAGTTGATTAAAACACTCCACATTGATATTTTAATCGTTCGTTGCAGGAACTTCCATCTAAGGTTGCTGCTCAACCAAAAAAAGCTCCTCAAGCTGTGAAGAAGACTAGTGATAGCTCTGAAGAAAGTGACTCTGAGGAAGAAAGTGATTCTGATGCAGACAAGGTCTGATAACTTGATATTTGCTGTGTGTTATTTTTGTCCTTGTGTGTCTCATTTACTCTATTGCTTATCACTTAAGCGAGTATGTCACTTGCTTTGTGCATGGGTTATCTAATTTTGCTCGTCTGATTTTTTTTGCTTTAGGGAAAGACTGCTGCTGTACTTAAAAAGAAGGTTGAGTCTAGCAGTGAGGATGAGAGTGAGGATGATGATTCCGAGGAAAGTGATGATGAAGAGCCTAAAAAGAAAAAGATCAAGGTCTGGAGATGTTTCATTCGTGATAATCCACTCTGTTTTCCATTTTAGTTCACCATCTTACCATCGTGTTAAACAGCCTTCTGGCACTCCTGCTGCCACAAAAGCGTCAAAAGAGGACAGTAGTTCTGAGGAAACCTCTTCAGAGGAAGAGGAGGATGAAAAGCCAGCCAAAACTCCCAAGAAGGTACCTTGTTTTATTATTGGTGGGGTTGATGAGTACAACTTGATTATCCTAATTTGTCTGCAGCTTTTAGTATTACTTACAGCATAGTTCTTGGTAGTTGGATGAACTACTTTCCCTGTTTGTTTTGCGTCTCTTTAATACCCTAGTTTGCAGTTATCAACATACTATGTGAATATTTTATTTTCAATTCATCAAATTAAAATCATATGTAAACTGTGGGATGGTTTTCTTGTTAAAGCAGGATGCTGATGTAGAAATGGTTGATGCTGCTCCCAGTAAAGCTGTAAGTGAATCATTAGAAATTGTATATTTGTTTTTACATTTTACTTAAAACAACTATCTTTCAACATGCAGCCAAAGACCCCTGTTACTCCCAAAGCTCAAACTTCGGGATCTAAAACATTGTTCATTGGAAATCTATCCTGGTCAATTGATAAGGAAGATGTGTAAGTTGTTATTGAACTTTCTGGTGCTTTATTTCTGATAGTAGCATTTTGAACTTTAGGAGGTTTTTGCAGGGTGAATTTCTTTAAAGATGCTGGAGAAGTTCAGGATGTTCGCTTTGCCATGAATGCGGAAGGTGGTTTTAAGGGTTTTGGTCACGTTGAGTTTGTCACTGCTGAAGCTGCACAAGAGGTTATTTTCTAGGCACAGTTACTCATCTGATGCCTCATTGTTGCCATTATTTAAGCTTGTTGACAAAAAAGGAAAGATCATTTTTTTTCTTGTTCATCTCCAACGGGATTCTGTTCTGCGTTTACATTAGATGCAAGCAATCGTAGTCCTACTTTGGCATATTGTAGAGAACTATCTTTCATACATATCTTAGATGATCTGATGTGCTTTTGTTGTATGGGATATTCTTTATTTAATGCTCGTGCTGTAGCAGTTGAAATTGTACTCAACGGAAAGGAGTATGATGCTAAGTTCTTCATTTGTTTACTGAGCTGTGCACACAAAGCATCTTTAATGCGTACAAAGCTACATAAGCTATCATTGACTTTGGTAGTTTTTTAGTCCCCTGGATGGAGTATTGAAATTTGTTTATCTATTTTAGGCACTTAAATTAAACGGAGCAGATCTTCTGGGCCGTGAGGTGAGACTAGACCTTGCTAAAGAGAGGGGAGAATATACTCCGAACACTGGGTATGTGACACTCCCAATCCCTTTGTTTCTATTTAAACTAAATCCATTGACATTATTTCATTATTTGTTCTCTTTTGCTCTGTAGGAGAGAACCAAACTCTTACCAAAGGCCGGCTAATAGTGAAGGAACAACAGTTTTTGTTAGGGGCTTTGACAAAAATGAGGATGAAGACAAGGTCATTGCTCTGAACCTTTTTATTCCCCCTCATTTGTGATGATTCTGTTTGAACTTCAT
This sequence comes from Petunia x hybrida, assembly GCA_037355625.1. NCBI lineage: Eukaryota > Viridiplantae > Streptophyta > Magnoliopsida > Solanales > Solanaceae > Petunia > Petunia x hybrida. The sequence goes on from JBBBVM010000041.1 coordinate 27,928,285, forward strand.
GAGATGGTTCTAAATATTTCACATACAATTGCAGATAAGGAGTACACTTGAGGAGCATTTTTCATCTTGTGGAAAGATTTTTAAAACAAGAATTCCTACCGATCCAGAAGGATATATTAAAGGGTAATATTTCCTCATCTTTATGTTGCTTGATTACAGCTTCTATTTTAATCAAGTTTAGGTTGATGTAATATTTATGTTGTGGCGTTTTTGCAGGATGGCATATATTGAGTTTACAAATGGTGATGCCTTAAACAAGGCTCTAGAACTTGATCAATCAGAAGTTGGAGGTTGTTACTTGACAGTGCAAGAGGCAAGACCAAGGGGTGACAGTTCTGGTGGAGATAGAGGTAGAGGCGGCTGGTCTGGTGGCCGTGGTGGTAGAGATAGTGGTAGAGGAAGGCGAGGTGGCCGTGATAGCGGTGGTCGCTTTGGTGGTGGAGGCCGTAGCGGTGGTCGTTTTGGTGGTGGAGGCCGTAGCGGTGGTCGTTTTAGCAACAAGCCAAGCTTTACTCCATCTGGTAATGCTATGTTTACTACGCACTTGAAAACACGATGAATATGCCTCACTTATTTTTGGCCCCTTTTATGCCGTAGCACTTTTGGTGCTATAAATCTCTAGTACCACGACATGTGGGTCGTTTCGTATGAAAGAACAACAAATACCAGTGACAGAAGTCTCCACTGGGTGTTTGATTGCAGTAGTCTAGTTTCTTGTTTCGATCGTCTATTTTATCTTCTCAGCTTAATTATTTTCTCTGTCAATGCAGGCAAGAAGACTACGTTTGGCGATGACTGAGTAAAGCTAGTCGTGACGTGGCTGCACTCTGCTACAGATTTTCCCAGCCTCTCACTCCTTTATATGTAGTTTTGGTTATGAATATTATAAATTTTTGTGAGTTGAGGAAAAACTTAAATGTAGTAGTTAGTACAAGACTCAGGATAAATTTGTTTGCTTTAAGTTATGTGATTCTGTACCATTCTTTTGGGTGGAAAGTGAGTTGTTCATTATCCATGTTTTGTTGGTGGTACCAAACGCTAGACCAACTTGTCGTTTATATGATAATATTCTCTACCTTGGTATATTTGCTGTGAGACTTGCCTAGGTTAAATTTATAGGTTCGTGCACTCCAAAAGCAATACCTGAAGGAAAAATTAGCATATAATGAAAAAGTTGCAACTTTTTTCTTATTCCTGGTGCGAATTAGAATGTTTTTACTTTTATTATGGTTATACAAGGTGTGTGACTTTTAGTTACATGTACCACATCCAAGTAAACAATTTCTCGGGTCACCGCCTGCAAGTCTATTTTTACGTGTTTTTAATTTGTCTATAGTCATCCAAACATTATTAGAATTGTCTACTTAATCTTTGAGATGCTTCACCTATGTTCTTCATTTTAAATTTTTGGAAAACTATCTATAAATAAAATTGTTTTATCTTTTTAATAATAAAGCAGAGCTCTGGTGTATGAATTATAAATATCTTTTAACTTCTTTTTCATGTTAAATTATTTTCTCCTTACTCTTAGTTACATTATATACAACTCAATTCCATCAAAGACTACTACTTATTTACGCCTTTCAGTTTTGCTTTAATTGTCAAGTATTCCTTTCTACTTCGAAATATATTGTCCAAAGATGGATTGGAAATTTAATACAGTAGTTTATTTAAAAATAAAGTTTGGTGGATTGAATGCTTTTTCCCATATGAAATATCGGGGGCCAAATGAGTGTGTAGTCATGAGTTATATGGAACTAGGAACGATAACTAATATAAGTACTTTAAAAATAATTAGTAAAGCAGCAAAACTCCTCTCATGTATAATACTAGTAACTAATATGAGGTCTTCAATTTTAATTGCTCCAAGAGAAGGTTACACGTTTATTATTTAGGTTAAGATACTTTATTATAAGAATTAATTTTGGACATGATTTTGTAGATAATTATTTATCAAACAATAAGTTTAAACTAAGAGTATGATAATTTCTTTTAACTTTTCGAATGACAGTCACAACTTGCCATCTTTCCATTCATTCTTTCTGTACTGATCGATTCATGAATTTTGCTTCTTTCATGAATCTCATTTGGATTCATCTTACAAAGCATATATGTTATGCAGCGTTGGAGAATTGGTTACAGAAAATATTTCAAAACCTGTAAACTTCCAAAAATATCTAGAAAAAGTTATTTTATGTTTATTTTTTTCTTTTGCATAAGTTGTGAAAGAAAATGAAATTTTTTTTTCAAATTTTCGAAAAAATCAAACAGATACAACCAAGAGAGCATAATTGTAAAAAGGATTTAAACTTTTTCATGATCAGATAAATTACCAAAGTGAACTCTTTTACTTTTTTTTTCTGGATAAAGGATATAATTAACTTTGTTGATCAAACATCACTTGATCAAATAAAGATCAAGAAACTCATCTCCTCATTTTCAATCAAATAGGAATGTATAGTAACTTCTCATTTAAAATTGAATCAATTTGACAATAATTATATTTCTTGTGTAACAAAAGCCCCAGAGAAAGAGCAAATCAGCAGAAGATATATGCTTCAAAACAAATTAAAATGAATAGAAAACATAAACAAAGACGGAACAAAAAAATAGAATCAGTCGAGTGTTTTGAATATGAACTCCATATCTCTCTCAAAGGCCAGCCTTAAATGGAACTCCTGCTGCTGCAACCCATTTTTCACCTTGAATGAAAGGCTTAACTGTAAACTTGCTTACTAATTTGCTTGTAAGGCTCAACTTCAAGCCTTTCCAATTGACCCTTTTCATAGTGTTAGCACCAGCTCCAAAGTTCTTATACTCAGCATAAAATATGGTGTCTGGAGCTGTGGTTCCAACCCATGGCATCCATCCATTTGGATGAATAAAGCCTCCCAAGTTTGATTGCATGAAAACAGTTGTTGAGTAATTCTTCCAAGGCCTTCCCAAGAAAGTGTTGATTCCAGTAAGGTTTCCCCATGGCTTAACAGTACAGTTTTGGATAGAAATGCCAGTGTTTTGGTTTGGATCAATCTTTCCTTGAGCTGTGATGGTGTTTTGTTGTCCAGTCATTGGTCTCCTTGGAAGGATGTTGCAGTTCTGAATGACAACAGCAGAGTTTCCAAAAATGAAGTCCACTGTCCCATAGATATCACATTCTCTGTAGAATTGTCTGTTGGCATGAGCGTAAAGAGTGTCTTGAAACGCATCCATTTTGCAGCGGTAGAAGACTGATTCATCTGAATTTGACATCAAGGCAACTGCCTGATGCTTGGCTGCACCTGCACTATTAACAAATCCGATATCGCGAGCAATGAATCCCTTACCAAACGCAGCTGCAAAGCAAAATTTTCAACATAATCTCGTTAGGAATATATGGTCATATTGTAGCAGTGAGGAGTGCAAAAAGACTAAAAGCAATAAAGCATTGACGTATATACTTACCTAATGTGGCAGTTTGGAAAGTAGGGGTTCCATCAATAACGTTGAGGTTGCCAGAAATGATGGTAGCATCTTTTCCATCACCAACAATCATAATGTTCCATTTAGTCTTCTCAATCCTCACATTCTCTTTGTAAACACCCTTTTTCACATAGATCACAAATCTCTTCTTGCTCTTCTCTGGTGCAGCCTTTAGTGCAGCCTTAATGGTCTTGTACTTCCCTGAACCATCTTTAGCCACCACTGCATCCGCCTTTATCTTGCTTACTTTTGTCTTAAGCAATCTCCTGTTATGTGATGATAACCAGCTCGGCAATTCATCGTCGCCAAATCCCATCAAACGCCTCTTTCCAATGGCGCCTAAACTGGAAATGGATTCATCCAGTGAGCTAATAAGTGCTAAACTGTTACTGGTGTACTCGGTTGAGTTCTTCAAACTTTGACCTGCAGCTTGCTTTGAGGCAACACTTTCAAAACCATCAATGCAGGTCTGCTGATAAGTTCCTGCAGAACTCAACCATGTTCTTAGATCATCAAAGGCATCAAGCAGAGAGCTCTCAGCTACTGACAATGTGTTGTTCAGGTGATCAGATGCAAGCGATAAAAGCTCGTGACAACTCTCAAGAGCTTTGGCAACTGCTGGATCATTAATGTTCTTGAATGTCTCACTCTGGAAGAACTTATCCGAGGCACCAGAGAGCTCGTTGAGGGCGACTAGAACGGACATTTTGTAGATATCTTGAGGTCTAAGATTGCTGCCTTTTGCAGCATATGGGGAAAGGCTGGAGACACAAGCCTCTGGATACAAGGTTGCACCACATACTGCTCTAATAGTTGAGGAAATCGACCCATTATCATCATTTTGGGAAGTCTTGTCTTTGTTGTGGGAAACACCACCAACTACTGCGCCCACAATGACGGACACAAGAACAATGGAAGATATGGCGATAATGGCAATTCTCTTAATCGACTTTCGACGAGCCATGAGTCTCTCATTCTCAATTTCGTCGAGCTTTCCCCATGGATTAAGAGATGCCATGGTTGAGAAGAAGTTGATGCAAATTTAGTGTTTGCTTCTTTTGTTGATGAATATTTGCTTTTAATGGTTATGAATTGGCTGTTTGTTGAAGTACAAAGTGGTTCTTATTTATACAAAGAGCATGATATTGAAAAATGAACAATTTTTTAAAGGAAAAAACGCGGGGAGTACGTGCCAGGCATCACCAAATTGGATTCTTGTTTTGCTTTAGAGTCGTCCTTCTCATGTCTTTGATTCTCTTATATTTTGTTTACCCCGAACCACTAAGTCACGATTTTCTAGTTTTGCTTCTTAGATCATGCATTCTTCAAATAGCCAATTTCTTTGGCTTTTCTCTCTAATATATATATATATATATATATATATACACACACACACTCTTCTTCATGCACCTACTCCACTTGCCACCACTATTAGTCTCACTTAGAAGCTCCCTTCATCATCTACCAAACTTCTTTTTTTCTCCTTCACTAGTCTTGGCATGTATGGGATTGGACATAGAATTAGCTGCTTGTACCATTGTGCATACACAGCCTTTTGTAATTTGGATGGATATATATTTAATTTACCAGTCCAGGATCAGAGGCCGTAGGTATGACCCTAAGCGGCACCGGAGCTGTGCTGGTAGCACCGCCGCCAACCGTTGTGGCGGTATCAATAGCTTCGCCACCAGTTTGTTTAGTTGAATTTTGAGAAGAATTCTTGGAAGACATGATTTGGTGAAAAGATTGGAAGTAACAGATGATCGGAAAACATGAATTGAATGGAGTTACGAAGTGACAACCATCTTTTTGAATTACTTGGCTAGAGGGAAACCACGCCAGTTTTCCGTCTAGGACATTTCACTCCCCAAGCACTTCTTCCATTACTCGATGAGGGGAGGGGGAGGACTATCTGTATTGATGAGATTTTGTTACGGGCACATGGCATACAGATACAACGCCACAGAAGAAAGTCAAACGATGTCGGAGACGAGCGGTAATGAGTTGTCCGACGGAAGGTTAATAGACGGGAGATCACATGAGGAAGTCTCCAATGATTCGTATCCGTATTATACCAAAGGATCAGATCTGACCTTCCGTATTTGTAACCGCACACGTTGTGTATTAAATGAGCTCCGGAACGTGCACCCCCATGATCAGACGTGGGAAGCGTGATGAAACGACCTTAGGTAGTCGTTTCGGGAGTAAGGACTCCGATTAGCATACCGATAATTTTAAAATATTCGTAAGGTCCATTAGGACATGTCGGTAAAATTTGAGCTAAATCAGACATTGTTTGGTACGTATCGGAAGAAGATTTTAGTTTTTATTGTCGATAAATATAAAAAAGGGGTTTTCGAGCTCAATTTTTGCGAATGAGCTCCGATTCGAAATTCGAAAGCGCCATTAGGTTCGTATGATTATTTGTGACATGTGTGAAATTTTTGAAGTGAATTTCGAGGTTAATGATTGATTTCGGCTAAAGTTTAGAAAATTAATAATTTGATCTTTTTCCATTTAATTCGCATCTTGAGTTTCGGGAGTCCGCTTTGAGATCCGACTTAGCGAGTATGTTACATATATTTTGTATAACTTGCTTGAGAAATTTGGGATCATTTCGAATTTCATAGAGTTCCGTTTTAATTTTTGTCACAAAAATAAAAATAAAAAAAGGAAAAGACAAAAGAAAAAGGAAAAAAGAAAAGGAAATGAAAGTCGGTTACTAAGGGATTAATATTCCTTAGCAGCTATTGGATATAGAACGATACAGAAACAACAAGAAACAGAGATCAAGGAAAACGCAAAGAAAGAAGGAAAAGGGGGAAAGGAGAAGGAGAAAAATAGTAGAATTTCTACCCTGAAATTTCAGGTAATAATGTTAACTCATTATTTTAGTTTATAACGTATGTTTGAATATATTTTAACGATAAAAATTGAGATATTAGACATCGTTTTTATAAGTTCAATTGATAGTTTCAAGGGTTAATTGGATCCCGATAATGGAATTGATTATATATTCGTACTTAGGAAGTTATGGGCAACCCATAAATGTAATTTATTTAGGGTAGGGTTATGTGACCTTAAACCCTGTACATAGGCCTGGCCTGCGTATTGCGTATGCGAATAGGATATCAGGTTCCTAACTGAATTGCCATAAGACGTAAGGAATGAAGCCATTAGCCTTATGTGATATATTTTTCTGCTTATTGAACACAGTGGGATCGTTTGACAATGAATCCAAAGGACAAAGCGGTTATTGAGTGACTGTGCTTACTTTGTAACAAGGTAAGTATTTGTATACCCTTGGCCTTGTGGATATTCTATCACGTGTTCCTTACGCGTGTAGCTGCCGATAGGCGTACTCATTACGCCTTAGCTTTGAATTTACATTGTATATTATATGTTATATCCTATTTCTGGTATTGCATTGAGTATCTGAGCATTGTACTATGACTGTCATTATTGCATATACTTCCCGGTAATCGATGAGAGTCACGAGCCGGTGAAGGGTCATTATTGCATATACTGCCCGGTAATCGATGAGAGTCCCGAGCCGGTGAAGGGTCATTATTGCATATACTTTCCGGTAATCGATGAGAATACCGAGCCGGTAAAGGGTCATCATTGCATATACTTTGCCGGTGAAGGGTCATTATTGCATATACTTTCCGGTAATCGATGAGAGTCCCGAGCCGGTGAAGGGTCATTATTGCATATACTTTCCGGTAATCGATGAGAATCTCGAGCCGGTGAAGGGTCATCATTGCATATACTTTGCCGGTGAAGGGTCATTATTGCATATACTTTCCGGTAATCGATGAGAGTCCCGAGCCGGTGAAGGGTCATTATTGCATATACTTCCCGGTAATCGATGAGAGTCCCGAGCCGGTGAAGGGTCATTATTGCATATACTTCCCGGTTGACGATGAGAGTCCCGCACCGGTGAAGGGTCATTATTGCATATACTTCCCGGTAATCGATGAGAGTCCCGAGCCGGTGAAGGGTCATTATTGCATATACTTCTCGGTAATTGATAAGAGTCCCGAGCCGGTGAAGGTATCAGGCACATGTGACTGCATTGCATCATACCGCATTCATCCCATCTCATTGCACTGCATACTAACTAGTGTGTGACTATTATGCTATGCTTTGTGTATGTGGCATGTATACCATGTTGTGGACATATTTCAGTTTGCCTATACGTTTCTGGCTATTTAGTGTCCTTAATTGGTTTATATGCTATAGTTATATGGGTCGGGTTGCACGCCACAACAGTATAAATATATGGATCCGGTTGCACGCCGCGACAGTATGAATATATGGATCGGGTTGCACGCCGCGACAGTATGAATATATGGACCGGGTTGCGCGCCGCGACAGTATGAACATGTGGATCGGGTTGCGCGCCGCGACAGTATGAACATGTGGATCGGGTTGCACGCCGTGACAATATTATGTTTGGGATATTTAAAAACATATATGTTCTGTCTATCTTATGTCCCTGGTTGTTTATGAGTTTATGATCCCATACGTGTTTCCAGTTATTATCTGATTCTGCCTTTTTATAATTTAAATAAGAGGGATTTGGTTTATCTGTTCATCTTCTCCCTGGCTAGCTATCCTATTCTTTGAGATGGCTAGTCCGCCCCACTTATTGAGTTCTTTTGACTCACCCTTATTTGTTGTTTGACCTTGCCTATTTATTTCGTTTCGGCAGGTTCGCTCCAGGATTGAGTTCGCCATGTTGTGAAAGAGCGAAGATGACTTCGGCTGTCAGGGTGAGCCAGCTTTTATTCAGGATGGCCATAGTTTCATGTTTATTATTTCAGTATCATTTTGCTCCCTTCAGGAAGTATATGTCTTTCTTTTTACTCTTAGATGTCTAGTCTGGATAACCCTAAACCTAGTATGTTGGGTAGTCAAGTATAATTTCTTTTGTACAGCTTATAGGTATCAGTATGTTTGTGGTTTTCCTAAGTCTTTTTCTTTATGAGTCGAATTTATATTTATTTTTCGAATTCACTTGATAAGGGTTCGCCCAACGGGTTTAGTGGAAATGATCGGGTGCTCGCACGGCCTAGCCAAAATCCGGGTCGTGTCACGTGGCCTCTTAATTGCGGGGGACTATCCAACATTCAACCACTATAAATACTCCCCCTACCCCCTTTGTAAATGGCATCACCAAATATATGCCATAACCATGTTAAATTGTAACCTCGATATTGAAACAATAATACTGTCTTTGTGTTCTTGTTCATTATACGTGTGGGTCAATTTCCTTTCATATTAGTTAGCTGTTGTCTTGATATAATTGATTACTTGTAATCCTAAAATACAAATTCAATTGTAAACCTAAAGAGTTGATTTTAGGCCATACAAATTGTAAAAAGGATCTCAACTTTGCATGATCAGAATACCAAAGTGAATTCATTTGCATAAAGGATGATGGTACATACTATGCACTTTTAACTGGACTAGATACTATACTACATATCAGACAGTCTCTTAAATTTGAAGTGATAAAAGGAAAGTCAATATAATTAGCTTTGTTGATCAAACATCACTTGATAAAGAAAGCGTAAAGATCAAGAAACTCATTTCCTCATTTTCAAACAATTATGAATTTATTGTAACTTCTCATTTAAAATTGAATCAATTTGACAAATAATGGAGTATAATTCTTGGGTACCAAAAGCCCCACAGAAAGAGCAAATCAGCAGATGATATATGTTTCAAAACAAAGTAAAACAAAACATAAACAAAAAAATAGAATCAGTCAAGTGTTTTGTATGTGAACTCAATATATCTCTCAAAGGCCGGCCTTAAATGGAACTCCTGCTGCTGCAATCCATTTTTCACCGTGAATGAATGGCTTAACTGTAAACTTGCTTACCAATTTGCTTGTAAGGCTCAACTTCAAGCCTTTCCAATTGACCCTTTTCTTAGTGTTAGCACCAGCTCCAAAGTTCTTATACTCAGCATAAAATATGGTGTCTGGAGCTGTGGTTCCAATCCATGGCATCCACCCATTTGGATGAATAAAGCCTCCCAAGTTTGATTCCATGAAAACAGTTGTTGAGTAATTCTTCCAAGGCCTTCCCAAGAAAGTGTTGATACCAGTAAGGTTTCCCCATGGCTTAACAGTACAGTTTTGGATAGAAATGCCAGTGTTTTGGTTTGGATCAATCTTTCCTTGAGCTGTGATGGTGTTTTGTTGTCCAGTCATTGGTCTCCTTGGAAGAATGTTGCAGTTCTGAATGACAACAGCAGAGTTCCCAAAAATGAAGTCCACTGTCCCATAGATATCACATTCTCTGTAGAATTGTCTGTTGGCATGAGCGTAAAGAGTGTCTTGAAACGCATCCATTTTGCAGCGGTAGAAGACTGATTCATCTGAATTTGACATCAAGGCAACTGCCTGATGCTTGGCTGCACCTGCACTATTAACAAATCCGATATCGCGAGCAATGAATCCCTTACCAAACGCAGCTGCAAAGCAAAATTTTCAACATAATCTTGTTAGGAATATATGGTCATATTGAAGCAGTGAGGAGTGCAAAGAGACCAAAAGCAATAAAGCATTGACGTATATACTTACCTAATGTGGCAGTTTGGAAAGTAGGGGTTCCATCAATAACGTTGAGGTTACCAGAAATGATGGTAGCATCTTTTCCATCACCAACAATCATAATGTTCCATTTAGTCTTCTCAATCCTCACATTCTCTTTGTAAACACCTTTTTTCACATAGATCACAAATCTCTTCTTGCTCTTCTCTGGTGCAGCCTTTAGTGCAGCCTTAATGGTCTTGTACTTCCCTGAACCATCTTTAGCCACCACTGCATCCGCCTTTATCTTGCTTACTTTTGTCTTAAGCAATCTCCTGTTATGTGATGATAACCAGCTCGGCAATTCATCGACGCCAAATCCCATCAAACGCCTCTTCCCAATGGCGCCTAAATTGGAAATAGATTCATCCAGTGAGCTTATAAGTGCTAAACTGTTACTGGTGTACTCGGTTGAGTTCTTCAAACTTTGTCCTGCAGCTTTTTTTGAGGAAACATTTTCAAAACCATCAATGCAAGTCTGTTGATAAGTTCCTGCAGAACTCAACCATGTTCTTAGGTCATCAAAGGAATCAAGCAGAGAGCTTTCAGCTACTGACAATGTGTTGTTCAGGTGATCAGATGCAAGCGATAAAAGCTCGTGACAACTCTCAAGAGCTTTGGAAACTGCTGGATCATTAATGTTCTTGAATGTTTCACTCTGGAAGAACTTATCCGAGGCACCAGAGAGCTCGTTGAGGGCGACTAGAACTGACATTTTGTAGATATCTTGAGGTCTAAGATTGCTGCCTTTGGCAGCATATGGGGAAAGGCTGGAAACACAAGCTTCTGGATACAAGGTTGCACCGCATACTGCTCTAATGGTTGAGGAAATTGAGCCATTATCATCATTTTGGGAAGTCTTGTCTTTGTTGTGGGAAACACCACCAACTACTGCGCCCACAATGATAGACACAAGAACAATGGAAGATATGGCGATAATGGCAATTCTCTTAATCGACTTTCGACGAGCCATGAGCCTCTCATTCTCAATTTCGTCGAGCTTTCCCCATGGATTAAGAGATGCCATGGTTGAGAAGAAGAAGATGCAAATTTAGTGTTTGCTTCTTTTGTTGATGAATATTTGCTTTTGATGGTTATGAATTGGCTGTTTGTTGAAGTACAAAGTGGTTCTTATTTATACAAAGAGCATGGCATTGAAATTATTCATTTTAAAAGGAAAAAACGCGGGGAGTACGTGCTAGGCATCACTAAATTTGAAATTATATCTGTTTTGCTTTAGAGACGTGCTTCTCATGTCTTTGATTCTCTTATATTTTGTTTACCCCTAACCACTAAGTCACAACTCTCTAGTTTTGCTTCTTAGATCATGCATTCTTCAAATAGACAGTTTCTTTGGCTTTTCTCTCTATATATATGCTTCTTCATACACCTACTCTACTTGCCACCACTATTAGTCTCACTTAAAGCTCCCTTCATCATTTACCAAATTGTTTTTTTTCTCCTTCATTAGTCTTGGCATGTATGGGATTGGACATAGAATTAACTGCATGGACCATTGTGCATACAAAGCGTTTTTCGATTTGGATGGATGCCCGTCCAAATTATGGCTTTTTTGAATAGCCATTCCACCTAAAATTTTCTTGGCTCGAAGTGTCAAAGCGTTGAATGAGCCTTTTATAAGAAGTAAAAGAATGCTTTGCTGTTGACAGAGGTTCTGTTTGAGTTGACAATGCATAAATTTTTTGGAGCACAATGTGTGAAGTCGAACATAGGATATTCAAATTTTTGGAAATAAATTTATGAATCTGCAAGATACATTAAAATTACTAAGTATAATTTAAAGGAGTAGTTAATAAGTAAAATTATTTAATAAATATTTAGAAATGTGGTCCAATATTTTTTTCACCCAGTAGATAATTATGTTGGCACATATAGAGTACGAGATAACTAATTGTTACTCTAAAATACTCGGGTTTTTATTTTTATTTTAGATATCTAACTTTGATTAAGCACAAAGTTAAAAAATGCAAGTGGACTTAAACTAAAGGTGTGTATAACATAGTAATAGTACTAAAGTACCATTTGAATTTTATATTTTTAAATATGACAATTGTCATTTCAAACGCACACGCAAGTATACGCGGTCGATCAAGTAATAAAGTGATAAGAAAGTATCGTTTCCACGAGGACTATTGATTAACTATTAACTAGACAAACTTCAATTCAGGTATTGTTCAAGAGAGTTTAACTAGATTTCGAGTGTGTTTAATTAACTAATGTACTAAAAGTAACTGAGGTAAATAGAATGCAAGACAATTCAAGAGTTTTAGATATCTGTGAGAGGAAATATTCCAGGATTATGGGACTATCACCAATCCAGTTGCACTCATCCGCTGATTGAATTAACTTTATTTATCTGAGTTGTTAATCACATGATTAATTATACTCACAGAGCTCTTTCGATACCCTGCTCGCCTACTCAAGCCAACCTAACGCTTATATGTCTATGGAATTAGAATGCATGTGCTACTCCTGTATACGGATTAAGCGTGACTGTTAGGTATATTTCTATCATAACCGCGAAACCATTCCCCGATGCCCGGGTTCAGCAACACGCATTATTTAATTCTATTGCAACCTACGGTTCCCACTTTCGAGTTCAATCTTAGGTTCATGGATAGTACTTAATATCTGGCCAGGAAATCAAGTAATTCAGAGCAGAATTAAATAAACAACTCAATATGATAAATTTAATAGAATTCAACCAACTTCAGAGTACAACTTTCATGGTTAACCCTTAACCCTAGAATAATAGAGTTTAGCTACTCATAGACAAGTTAGCTTTCTCACAAAATAATGTAGAATTCATGAAACAATAAAGAGGAAAGAAGAATTACAACTCAATTGATGAATCTTGGTTCTCTAGCCTCTACTGTAGTTCTTGCCTCTAAAAAGTACATAATAGAATAAGAATCAGCGTTACAAGGGTTTTTAATCCTAGGAAATATGCCTATTCCCACGTGGTTTTTAATCCTAGGAAATATGCCTATTCGCACGTTTTTAGCTAGTCCTGGTAGCTCTGGGACTAGTTTACGCCGCATACACCGGAGCATGCCAAGCATCCGTGGCTGTATGCTCTCCTTTTCTCAATTTCTTCAATATTTGCACTTTTCCCAGTCCATACAGCCTAGCATGCCAAGCATCAACGCTGTACCCATTGCTTCTTCCTTGTTCTTGTATGAATCAAGCTCCAATTTCCTTCAATGCGCTCCTAAAACATCCAAATACCTAGTTAGCATTTTACTTTAAATCTCGCATTGTTGGGCACGTAATACACTGAAAATAACTCAAAATCTATAGAATCGACGCTGAGACGTAAGATATACACCTAACATCAACACCCCACACTTAAACTTTGTTCGTCCCCGAACAAACAAACCCAACTCAAGAACTTCAAGGAAGTGCACCTATAAAATAGGTTGATACCAACAATTAGCCACTAGACATACAAGCACACAACTCCCCATATTTGCACACCACACATTTAGAAAACAAGGATTATCAAAGCAGTCAAGTAGCAACAACCGAGCGTCAAGAAACGGCTCTTCGCACCAACTTACTCACAACATGTCCACTCGCTCAAGATTAGGGCCTAATAAAAGCTCCAACCTCTCATAATCCATGTGCCCTCACCAATCAAAGTCTAGTCCCAATCACACAAAAATATATCAACTGAATTATAAGTGACTTTCAAGATAGGAAGAATTCTCTCACACTCAAAAAGGAATCTCAAGTGCCACACAATGGTACCATAGGCTTGCCCGTAGTGTAGGACTCCACTAATGTAAGCTCGCTCCATTCGGAATTAACTAGGACTTTAAGGGTTGTAATGTAGGCCAAAGGACGAGTAAATGTTAAATGACTACCTCCCTAAGCAGTTTAATACATCACTTCCACTTTTTATAGCTCAACTCTTCGCAAAAACAACCGAGCTACCATCTGAACATCAACTCAACCACTTCCCTCCCTTTAAGTATTTTTTTTTATCAATGTGTACAACACTAGCAAGGATTGAGAATTTTTCTCTTTTGCTTTCTTTTTATTTGTCACTTTTTATTTTTTTCCTCAACATTTGTCAATTTTTCCTCAACCTTGCCAATGTACTTTTTCCTAAAAAATACCATCATAAATTAATTCTTATTGGCTTCACTCAAAAGCCATCAATTTCCACCAACCACAACTCCACTAACAACAATATTTTTAATTAAAGTGCTCTAAGGAGTACGGGTTCAAAAAAAAAGATAATTAAGAACAAAGGAAATAGGCTTGTAATGTGGGTGTCAACAAAAAACTAGTAAGCTCGAACAGGGTTACAAGGGATATATATGAACGTGTAGGCTAATCAAGGCTGCAAAATAAGGATTTATCAAAGAAAGTCTGTATCATCTCCCGACTAGAGCAAACCTAAGATTTCGCTTTGAACACACGCGGGGCAAGTTCTAGACCAATAATGCAAGCACGAGAAGAAAGAAAAGCACATCACCCCTCATGGCACATGTGTAATCACCTAATTTTGGCACCAAAAATACAAAAAATTATGTAAAATAGTTGTGTTAAGTGTTATGTGAATTTTGCCAAATTTAACGTTTTATTTAGCTAGTTTAGTTAATTAATTAGAAAAATATATATATGAAAATACTAAAAATACTTGTTATGTGTTTAATTGTAGTTATATGTTCGATTACGATAATATTGCGATTTTTATGTGATGTTCAAGTCTACGTAATTGTTTGTGCTTTAAATAGTTTAACCTTTAGTGGTCATTTGTAATTAGCCCAATACATGACTCACTAGCCCAACTACATTCCAAACCTGGCCCATCCACATCATATAAAAACAAAAATTTCCCTTTTGGTCCATTTTTCACAAAAAAAAAAAACCATCAGTATCAGAAGAAACCCTTCCCAATTTTGAAAACCCCACCGTGAACCTCCGCCGGCCATCACCGGAGAACATAAAATTTACACCGTTAAACTCGCCTCAAGCCCCTCTTCTCCGATCTCACATTGATTTCTCCAAATTCACAATGTATTGGTGTAGATCGGGATTTTGAAGGCGTGGCCAAAGCTTCTCCGGCAACCCCTTTGTTTCTCCGGTGAGCTTTTACTTGTAAGCACTGTTTTGTTTTCTCCTCTTTCCGTTTTTCCTTTTTCTAGCTGAAACGACCCCAAATGAGATCGTTTCCGTTAGAAGAAGAAAGGAACGGATCCGAGTGTTTTGTTTGACGGAACTGTGAACTAGTGGTGGTGATGCGATGGGGCTGTTGGGGTAGTGTTTGTGTGTGTGATGATGAGTTTGATTTGGGAGGTTTCAGATGGTGAAGATGATGTGTGAGGGTGCTGTTTAAATGTAGTGGTGTGGGATAGCTATGGTTTTTGGTGTAGGGTAGTGTTTGGATGTGTTGTATGTGATGGGGAGACTGAACGTAGGGTGGAACTGTGATGATGGAAACGGATGAGTTTGATGTGATACTGGTTTAGCGAGGCGAGGCAGCGAGTAGTGATGGTGGTGTTGATTTGTGTTAGCTATAGGGTTGTGATGATTTTGTTTTCGCTTAGTCGTTTGTTTGGGTTAATGGTGCAAATCTGGTTGTTTGGCGACGCAGCAGTGAAGATAATTCACTGGTGTTGGTGGTGTTTCCGCAGCGAAGCTGTGATGGCTATGCGCAGCAGCTATGACAATAGTGGTGATGCTAAACGAACACTGATTTAACCAAAATTGGCGCGAGGCAGTGGCGGGTGTTGCTGCGTCGACGATGGAGTTTGAGGTGATTGGATACCCGATACTTTGTTTCAATGATTGTTTTGAGACTGTTTTACGGATAGGGGCTGTGCTGAACTTGACATAACAGTGGTGACGTTTGGTTTGTGGTGAAGCTGAATGTTAGTTTTGATTGGCTGTTTGTCGATGTCAAAGGTGATGCAGCGGTGATGGTGCAGTTGTGAATGATGATCCGAGGCGAGGCAGCCTTGGTTCGATGGCGACGCAGTCGTATTTGGTGATGTTTTAGCTTAGCCGGTTAGATAGAAACCCTTTTGTTTCTCCTTTCCCTTTTCCCTGGCTCATTGTTTTGTTTCTTTACTGGTTAAGCCTAGAAAATTGTTTCCAATTGATTGAAGTTTTGGTATTGTGAACCTGCCTCATCATATGAAGATGAAAATTATAAATAAATAATACAGCTTTTGTGTCTGAATCCTCAAGCATGTTTCTAGCCTAATAAAAGTTGTTAACAGTATTCAATAGTAGAGTTTTGCCTAAAGCTAGTCCATTTGCAAGAACTGGTATGTTTTAGCATGTGTAAGTGTGTGTGTGTGAATAGCATGGGTGGTTTTAGAAGATTGTATCCCGTTAGCTTTGTCCAAAATGTGAAAAGTAGGATCTTTGAACTAATTTGACTGCTTTCTTTAAGTTCTTTTGTCATGGTTGTGGTCTGCTAGGAATGAATCATGTTAGAAACTTGAATTTTAGTTGTAGGTGACATCAAGATTGATTTTGGCTGTTGGTTAGATTTTGGACTCTTGGGAAGGGACTGATGTGTATTTCAAAGGGGCTGTGGGCTCAAGTCCATTTAATCTAAGTCTTAAATTAGTTTGGAGTCTAAGAGTTAGTTTGGTTTAGGAAAAGTAAGTCTAGGGGGCATTTGAAAATCTGAAATTTTGAAAGGGTAAAAAGTTAGTCAAATGGTAATAGAAAAAAAGACAAATATGGCAGTAAGCAAAAGAATTCCCCTGCCACTTTTGTAACCTAGTGCAAGCATGCTTGCAAAGTCTCTTTTGCATTTATAGCTTTGTACTTTTACCTAGCTTGAGACTCCTCCTTTGTCTTATTTAATAGGGAGGCATTCCAGACACAGAAGACACAAAAAAGAAGAGCTGAAACATACTTCTCTCTCTTAGATGACCTCCATCAGAGGAACACTTCTCTTTGAGAAGGTCTGGAACAGAGAGAACACCAGTGAAGGGGAACATCTGAAAAAATAGAGAGAACACACCAACAGAGAGAACACACCAACAGTGAGATCTGGAAAACACAAGAACAGATCTAAAAACACCACTCTAAACTTTGAGAGAGTCTAGAAAGCTGAGAACACATCTGGAAAAAAAATACTCTCTAAAAACACACGAGAATCAGGAGAGAACATCTAAAAAGAAACTTGAGAAAAGAGAAAGAAATGAAGAGGGTCATTAGTGAGTTGGTTCAAGTTGGTTAAAGTTAAGCTTAAAGGGTCTGTTAAGGGGCTGTAAGATGGGTTCTGCTGCTATTTGTTTTGCTTGAGTTGCTGGTGCTGTGGCAGTCACTAGTCTGTTTCTGCTGTATGTCATTGCTGCACTGTTTGGAAATTTTTGGCTATTAGGTAACCCTTCAACTTCTTATGTTTTTTTCCTTGCAAGTAAATCTCAGCCGTTGTACTAAATATGTATGAAATGGTTGCTTAACCTTGACAGATCTATGAGTGAATGAGTTTCTCTGTCTTATTTTTCTTTGGCCTGTTAAGCTTATTATTATACATATCTACAATTGTTGTCTTGGCCTGTTAAGCTTATTATGTATATCTACAATTGTATGCTCTATACTGTTGTCTGATGGATTTGGTAGAGGAAAACAGATGAAAGGAAAATTGGAAGTTGTTTAATAGTTGGGCCATATGTTGACAAGACCACTGTATATGAGCATGAAATAAATAAATGTTGATAGGCAATACTTAGGATTTTGGAAGATTGTGACGGTTTGTTTAAATTGGAAAGTACAAAGTTAACAAATGAACATGAGAGCAAGTAATTCAAAAAATCGGGATAAAATGTGGAGGCAAAATGTGTTGAGCAAACTCTTATTTTGCAAGTTTGTCACTAGGCGTTTAAATCTAAATCAAGTGTGAATATATCTTACACGATTAAGCAAGTGTTTTAGGGCGAAACAAGATTTAATAAGATGTCAAATGTCTATATGAAACTCATTTAAGTCAAGAGATTTCGAACGGGTGAAGTACCTGCGCGATTTAATTGATTTAAGTCGAAAGATTTCGAACGAGTAAAGTTCTCGCGCGATTATATTCGATTGGAGTTTTCAATTGTCAAAACAGTAAAAAATAATAATAGTAATAATAAATCAAAGTGTAACAAATAAAGGCAAATACAACAAACAATTTTCAAAGAGTCGAAACGCGTCAATAAAAGCAACTGTGCTTGGCACTGGACTCGAGGGTGCCTAACACCTTCCCGAGAGTCAACCGAGATCCTTACCCGGAACTCTGACGCAGACCATTTACGAGTCATAGGTGTTCTAGGTACACCACTTTGGTGACTTGGCACACCTTTAACTTGTCAAGTGGCGACTCCGAAAATCTCTTAAATATTCGTGTACCTTTTGAACACCGTCACGGACCTTTTAAAACTAAAAATAAGTTTTCTTTCTTTAAGTTGAAAAAGGGGTCGTGACAGCTTGGCGACTCCGCTGGGGATGAAAGTGAAAACTGAGAGTCTCAGGCTTTAAACTTTGTCGCTTTTGGCTTTTGAATATTGTTTGTATATGTTGCCTTGAATGTTACTGTTTTGATATGTTTGAACTGTATATACACAACTGTCTTCTCTCGTACACCTCTGAGTCTTCTGGAACACTGCACACATGCACGCCAGTTTCGCTTCAGCGTCTGGAATTTCTGTCGTGTCTCAGGACACAAAAAGTTAACCCTTCTTAAGAGGAGGTGCGTTGGGTTAGACCGTTAGACGTTGTCGACCGATACCCCCGAGGCACTTCCAAATTGCCAAAAACTATAGAACATGAACCCATTGAGTCACCTAGAGTTGAACCTGCTCTTTTATCTAGGCCGATTTATTTGCATGTCATTAGACTTAATGAGGTGCGGTACACCGATACCGCACTTGTCTAGGCTGACTCCCTCGTGTCATAATGGGGCCTACATCCCCAAAAGACACATCATGAGTATATAATGTGTTGCATTTGTTCTAGTCTAAGGGTTGTTATGCTGACCGATCACCGAGGGGCGAGAGCCAAATTTTGAAAAAAAAAGTGAAAATGATAGAAAAATTGGGTTTAGTCCCGTGTCTCGAAATATTTTTGTTTAGTTGTCCTTTTACGCCGTTATAATGGCGAAAATTTTTCAAAATTTTTTTAGTCTCATTTTGTGTCCGGGTTTGGTCTCAAGTATTAGAAAATAATTTGTCATAATTTTGCGCCGGTATAATAGTGAAATTTTGGAACCCTTTTGTGTTTGTGTCCAAGTCAAGTTTATATTTTGAAATTAATTTATCGGGGTTTTACGCCGTATAATGGCCAATTTAAGAAATCAATTTTGCGTCCAATTTGTGTAATATTTTGTGTCGTCCTAATTGTCAGATTTTGTAAATACTCTAAAGATTCTTTCTCGAATTAGATCAAAGAGTTTGTTTCAAACAAAAAAACAAAAACAAAACAAAAAATTGTATCCGTCTTTGTGTTGTCGTAATATCCAATTTTGGAGTCACCTTTCGGATAAGAAAAATAGTTTGTTTCATAATCTGTTCTTAAGTTACGTTTCGAATCTCCGGTTGAGTCTTAATTTTTTTAAAAAAAATATATTTATTTCAGGGTCCCACTTTATTTTTTTTTTGTTTAAGGTCAAGTCAGGGTGCATACGATAAATTGCAATTAGTTAAGTTGTATTTTGCGTTGATCCTGGTAGAATAATTTGACTTCGCTAAAAAGTCGAGTCTCATTATTTTCACCGTCCAGTGTACCCGCCCAATGTGTCAGTTTGTATATATCTTTGACTCGTGCATCATGTCAAGCACTTTTATTTTGAGTTTGTCTCGTGTCGTTTGTCTAAGTTACGTTTGTTGAGTCAGAAAAAAGAGGAAAAGAAAAAATAAATATATTAATCATCCAAGTTCGTCCTTGTGCTGATTATGTATCAGTTACAATTTTGTTCTAATTTTGGTCAAGGCACATAAGCAATCTTTCGGGGATACGATCGGTACACTCGGTTTACGCCGTTAACCATTTCGGAATGACGCATAACAACCTTAGGCTGCAATCTGTGATTTTTTTTGTGCTAACCTGATTTGTTTCATAGTTTGGAGTTGGAGATTTGGTACGGAATTCTAGCATCGACCCATCCGTACAGAACTAAATCGAAGGGACCTGTGACTTTACCCGTAGCCATGCCATCTGATGGAGAGAGATCCGGGACCGGTGCCCAGGAACTCCTGGCACTGGAAAATGAGAGATTGACTGGGGAGGTTAATACTTTGAAACAACTCGTGGCCGACATGGATCACGCACTGACCACAGGACGGGCACCTCCTCTTATTCCAACCAACCTAGATGGGGTTGTTCCAACAGCGGTACAACGAGCACCGGGCACATCTATGGCAGTTGAGGATCCTACTGGTCTTGCCCCTGTCCGTGGCGTACCAAATGAAACTGAAGTGCGTCCTCATGCACCACCTCCACCAGAGGGACAATATGGCCCACCTCCAGCACAAGTGCCGGTTTTTCAGGGCCCAGCTAGGCTAGTCACGGCCAGGTGCAACAGTGACCCAAATCTTCAGGTTGGGGACCAACACTATGACCCGCCCTATGAATCCAATTTTCGGCAAAGTGGTCCATATAATCAGGGTTTCCATCACGAGTCTCAAGTTGAGCTCGATCGGTTGGAAAAAATGGGCGAGGGCGAGGTTTTGCGCATAGTGAATGGTTTAGAACAAGCTGTGAGAATTATGCAGGGATATGGAGAACATTTCAACACTTCTTTCAAGGATCTTTGCCCTTTCCCTGAATTGCAGTTGCCAGACGGGTTCATAGTTCCCAAGTTCGAGCGATACATCGGGCAGGGAGATCCAAGAGTTCATATGAAGGCCTACTGCAATAAAATGAGAGGGGTTAAGAAAGACAAGCTGTTGATAGCATACTTTTCCGAGAGCTTGGGGGGTGCAGCTGCCGAATGGTTCATAAGGCTTGATGTAACTAAATGGTTGGCATTTGATGACATGGCGCAGGCATTCTATGACCAGTACAAGTACCACATTGAAGTTTTGCTAGATCGATCCTCTCTGGATGCGATAAAAAAGAAAACAAGTGAAAGCTTTAGGGAGTATGCCCTCAGATGGCGCGAGCAGGCCGCTCGAGTGAGCCCTGAAATCCCTGATGAAGACATGGTTCGTTTATTCATCGAAGCTCAGGATGAGGCGTTTTATGGTGCATTGATCCCTGCCTGGGGAAAGCCTTTTAACAAGGTTGTCAAAATAGGAGAAATGATTGAGAAAGGAGTTCAAACTGGCAAGATTGTGAGCCAGACATCATTAAGGGGGACCACCCAAGTGGTACAGGCCCAGTCAGGAGCCTTGGGGAGGAAGAATCCAGATGATGTGGCCATGGTAGGTTCGGTTTCACAAAAAGAGAGCGAGAAAAGATACTATCAAACCCACTCATACCAAGCTCCACAAATACGTCCTCCACAACCCTACTACCCTCCCCAAAATCCACAATACTCCACTCTTCCACCACAATACTCAGTCCATCTAGCACAACCATATGCTCCAGCACCTTTTTGTCCGCAATGGCATGCTCCTGCCTCACAACCTACATATCCCACTCACCAAGCTCCACATAATCATTTTCAAGCTCCATCAAATCTTCCTTACCGGCCAGAGGGGCCTCCTGTTTTACGCCCAAGTGCTTATCATCAGAAGCTGTGTAAGGAAGAAAAGAACAGGTTCTTACTCCAGCCTTTTCCAAAAGTTGAAGGACCTGAATATGCTGAAGCCAATCGCAGGAAATGTCCTCCCAATGGCGAAGGTAGACCATACTCGTCAATGTGCATACCACTCAGACATGCCAGGGCACGACACAGATGATTGTCGTAGTCTCAAGAAGGCAATCCAAGCTCTGATAGATAATGGTCAGATCCAAGTCGAGGGCTCAGATGCGCCAGATGTCAACCAGAACTCATTGCCCATCCATGATGATGTGTATATGGTGGGAATGGTATGTGGAGAAGATTTGAGAGCTGAATCTGCAATGCCGATAGTACCTATTGGTGGTGTGTCAATTAAGGCTAACCAAATGCTTGTGACAGTGAACTGTGTTCCTGAAATTGTGCCAGGGGTGGCAGACAGAGTAAGGGTTGAAGAAATGAAGGAGATGAACATGTCTCTCGAGAAGCCAATTCCATATCTTACCTGGTCATTCATCAGTCCCAAAGAAGTGAAGTCTACCCCAATTGAAGTTGGACAAAATGGGGAAAAGCAGAAGATGTTGCCTGATTCAGGGAATTTCTTTGGTATCAGCATGGTACATTTTGGTGAAGGGCTCAACAATGCATGGAAAGCAGGAAACTGGCTTTGAATTGCAATTGAGTGACTGTGAAATATTGTAGCTTGTTTTGCTAATCTTTCTGTGTACTTGGTTATTCAAGGGTTGTAACCCAAGTGCATTATTTTGCTTGTTTTGATGTTCAAACCCTTCTATCTTTAATTCAATGAAAAGCGAGATCCTTTTCTCGTCTCAACATTATGTCTCTTATTTTCCTTCTTGATTTTGTTTTCTTAGTATTCTGTTTTTATATTTTGTCGGCCTTAATAACATGATATGCGTGCGGAATTTACGTCTTGATCTAAACACGCGCTCTGGCATTGTGGGTTATCTGAGTAGTGAGGGATAAAGAGGGAGTGAATTAAGTTGGGAATCAATTGTCATCTGATAAGGGAGATCGGTGAGAAGTTCAAAATCGTGCACGGTCGCTTCGACCAAATTTGAAATACCAGTTTTGAGAACCATTGTTGAAGCATAAGTTGAGGACATGTGTGGATCTGTCCAGGTCAATTCATTGAATCATTATTTGTGCGAGACATTCTCGGGTCAGGATGACGAACGACTTTCGTTTCTTCTACCCAAACACTATATCCTTTGTTGTTTTCTTTGGCCTACCCTCACTTGGAATCAATTTGATATGATTAAAGAAAAGAAAAGAAAAGAAAAGAAAAAAAAAAAAAGAAAAAGAAAGGACAGAATACAAAACAAAATCTATCTCAGTGGTAGAGCTACGTCTGACCTGATTCCTCTCAAAAGGATACGTAGGCAACCATCCAGGTGCGGTCATAACAGGGGAAAGTTCATTTTTCTCCTATCTCATATTGACGCAAAACTTGCCTCCAAGTTTGCGGCCAACGACAAAAAAAAGTAAATAAATAAAATTTGTTCCCCATTCTATGCTAAATAGGGGCAGAAGTTTGTTTTTATTTTATTTTAATATAAAATAAAATAAAAACAAACTTCTATTTTATCATACCATATATTTATCTGTTTCATGAGATGTTTGGTATATCAGTCTCGAAGTCGAGGGAAAAACTCAAGCACCCCAGTTTATCCTAAACTGAGGCAGAAGTATATTTAAACAAAAAAGAAAGAGGAGAAAGTCAACATCCCTTTCTTTCATGGTGTTCATCTCGGGGGATAATCTCAATATTCTCTGTGTTTTTATATTAGAAAATTCAAAAGATAATTCCTCGGTTTCACTAAACCGGGGCCTCAGTTAGTTATTACTTTAAAAGAAATGATTCCAAGGGTTGTATCATTCACCAAGTTATTTCATGAGATTCTTTCATACCGCTTTTCAAACTAAAGAGAAAACTTAAAAAAAAAAAAGAAAAAAAGAGAAGGAATCCCCAATTTGCCTAAACTGGGGAAAAGTTTGGTTTATTTTTCAAAAGCGGTGATTTCAAATCTTGTAATGCTCATTCTAGTCGTCTCATGAGATGTTTTTGAGTTTTTATGCTGAATCCTTTTCTTCATAGCCTAACTAAATCCAATGTTACAGTCCAAATAAAGACCCTTCTGACCGATCATTGAGAATGTCAAGCCGAGTAGGGTATCAAGAGATAAGTTCCACGCTGTAAAGTCGCATTCTTATAAGCCGGCAATCGCATTTGGGAGCTGGGAGCACCAATGTCATTAAAGGAGAAATTCTCCGGGGAATCAAGATAAAGGCCAAAATTGAGGGAAGAAAAGAAAGACGGGTTCGAGCAGCAAGGAAAGATCGGAGGTCGATTGGGAAAGAGCGAAAAATGACAGGAATGAAAAGAAAAAGAAAAGAAAAAAAAAGTAAAGTCTTGTCGGTGAAAACCTGAAAGGGCGCTGCAAGACAACGGTGAGTTAAAAGAATAAAGAGAGAGGCTAGTCGGTGAAAACCCGAAAGGGCACTGCTAGTTGAATGAGGGTCGTTAGATTTGCTATCAAACAAGATTGGGAAAGCTGGGTACACAGTCATGGATGGACTACGTGAGCGGATTAAGAGTTGATTCCAAAATACATGTCATGTTAATAAGATCGCCATCTCTTCAGTCCTTTACCTCTCCCGTAAGGGACGTCATCATTTTTCCATCTTTTGGTTGGAAGCTTTGTCGTTTCTATCATTTTGTCTTACTTCAGTTCGTTTCAGTTTCTCCAACATCAAACGAGCAAAGAAAGTTTTGCATAACTTGTTATAGTTTCATAGTTGTACTAGAGCAAGTCAGGACCTACCTTGATAATTGGAGCCCAATGTTCCACATCGGCACAAAGTATGCCACATGGCACAAAGTATGCCACACCAAGGAGTGTACCATGAAGGAGATCATCAAAGGATATGCAGATTTTAAGATGCAGTTAAGTTTCAAATCAAAGCCTGCCCCAGCAGCAATTACAAGTTTTTCAAAGCCCGTCAAAGTGGCAATTTCAGCTTTCAAGTCAAAGCCCGTCAAAGCGGCAAAGTCAAAGCCCGTTAAAGCGGCAATTTCAAAGCCCGTCAAAGCGGCAATTTCAACTTTCAAGTCAAAGCCCGCCAAAGCGGCAATTTCTACTTTCAAGTCAAGCCCGTCAAAGCGGCAATTTCAAAGCCCGTCAAAGCGGCAATTTCAACTTTCAAGTCAAAGCCCGCCCGAGCAGCCATTTCAATTTTCAAGTCAAAGCCCGTCAAAGCGGCAATTTCAACTTTCAAGTAAAAGCCCGTCAAAGTGGCAATTTCAACTTTCAAGTCAAAGCCCGCCCGAGCGGCAATTTCAACTTTCAAGTCAAAGCCCGTCAAAGCGGCAATTTCAACTTTCAAGTCAAAGCCCGCCCGAGCGGCAATTTCAACTTTCAAGTCAAAGCCCGCCCGAGCGGCATTTTCAACTTTCAAGTCAAAGCCCGCCCGAGCGGCAATTTCAATTTTCAAGTCAAAGCCCGTCAAAGCGGCAATTTCAATTTTCAAGTCAAAGCC
This sequence comes from Petunia x hybrida, assembly GCA_037355625.1. Classification (NCBI taxonomy): domain Eukaryota; kingdom Viridiplantae; phylum Streptophyta; class Magnoliopsida; order Solanales; family Solanaceae; genus Petunia; species Petunia x hybrida. The sequence goes on from JBBBVM010000041.1 coordinate 27,953,604, forward strand.
CGTCAAAGCGGCAATTTCAATTTTCAAGTCAAAGCCCGTGAAAGCGGCAATTTCAAGTTTTAAGTCAAAGCCCGTCAAAGCGGCAATTTCAACTTTCGAGTCAAAGCTCGTCAAAGCGACAATTTCAACTTTCAAGTCAAAACTCACCTGAGCAGCAGTTTCAACTTTAGAGGCAAAGCCCGCCCGAGCGGCAATTTCAAGTTTTCAAGACCATTTTGGTAGTGGGAGCTTCGGACCAGTTTATCAGCTTGGGAAGCATGAAGAAGTTAGCTTAGGAATTGTAATTTTACATTTCAAATGTTGTATTTTCATTTTTCCTTTGTAAAGCAGTGACCACCAGCCAGCAACCGGCGACAGTGAGCAGCAGCAACAATTCTAGTGTGTCAAAAGTGTCTTGTGTCAGTCCAGGTATGTCTAGGAGCGTCGAGTCAGTCCCAGTTAGTTCTGAAAGTGTCTAGAGTTAGTCTGTGTATGTCTAGAAAGTGCTTAGTGTTAGTCTATAAGAGTTCAGTATCTGTTTAAATCCGTTAGTCCCAACTATCGCACGTAAGGAACTACACTGACCAGATTCCTTAGTCCGGGGATATAAAGGTAGCCTTGTTCTTGGTTAGAACCGAAAGGTCAAGGTACGGTCACAATTTTGAATGTGTGCTCTCGGCTAGAACCGAAAAGCCAAAATTAGTCGTGATTATGTCTTTGCCCGAAAACTCTTCATGTTCTCGAACAAAGAGGGGCAGCTGTAATCACCTATTTTGGCACCAAAAATACAAAAAATTATGTAAAATAGTTGTGTTAAGTGTTATGTGAATTTTGCCAAATTTACCATTTTATTTAGCTAGTTTAGTTAATTAATTAGAAAAAAAATATATATGAATATACTAAAAATACTTGTTATGTGTTTAATTGTAGTTATATGTTCGATTACGATAATGTTGCGATTTTTGTGTGATGTTTAAGTCTACGTAATTGTTTGTGCTTTAAATAGTTTAACCTTTAGTGGTCATTTGTAATTAGCCCAATACATGACTCACTAGCCCAACTACATTCCAAACCCGGCCCATCCACATCATATAAAAACAAAAATTTCCCTTTTGGTCTATTTTTCACAAAAAAAACCATCAGAATCAGAAGAAACCCTTCCCAATTTTGAAAATCCCACCGTGAACCTCCGCCGGCCATCACCGGAGAACATAAAATTTACACCGTTAAACTCGCCTCAAGCCCCTCTTCTCCAATCTCACATTGATTTCTCAAAATTCATAATGTATTGGTGTAGATCGGGATTTTGAAGGCGCGGCCAAAGCTTCTCCGGCGAACCCTTTGTTTCTCCGGTGAGCTTTTACTTGTAAGCACTGTTTTGTTTTCTCCTCTTTCCGTTTTTTCCTTTTTCTAGCTGAAACGACCCCAAATGAGATCGTTTCCGTTAGAAGAAGAAAGGAATGGATCCGAGTGTTTTGTTTGACGGAACTGTGAACTAGTGGTGGTGATGCGATGGGGTAGTGTTTGTGTGTGTGATGATGAGTTTGATTTGGGAGGTTTCGGATGGTGAAGATGATGTGTGAGGGTGCTGTTTAAATGTAGTGGTATGGGATAGCTATGGTTTTTGGTGTAGGGTAGTGTTTGGATGTGTTGTATGTGATGGGGAGACTGAACGGAGGGTGGAACTGTGATGATGGAAACAGATGAGTTTGATGTGATACTGGTTTAGCGAGGCGAGGCAGCGAGTTGTGACGGTGGTGGTGATTTGTGTTAGCTATAGGGTTGTGATGATTTTGTTTTCGCTTAGTCGTTTGTTTGGGTTAATGGTGCAAAGCTGGTTGTTTGGCGACGCGGCAGTGAAGATAATTCACTGGTGTTGGTGGTGTTTCCGCAGCGAAGCTGTGATGGCTATGTGCAGCAGCTATGACAATAGTGGTGATGCTAAACTAACACTGATTTAACCAAAATTGGCGCGAGGCAGTGGCGGGTGTTGCTGCGTCGATGATGGAGTTTGAGGTGATTGGATACCCGATACTTTGTTTCAATGATTGTTTCGGGACTGTTTTACGGATAGGGGCTGTGCTGAACTTGACATAACAGTGGTGATGTTTGGTTTGTGGTGAAGCTGAATGTTGGTTTTGATTAGCTGTTTGTCGATGGCAAAGGTGATGCAGCGGTGATGGCGCAGTTGTGAATGATGATCCGAGGCGAGGCAGCCTTGGTTCGATGGCGACGCAGTCGTATTTGGTGATGTTTTAGCTTAGCCGGTTAGATAGAAACCCTTTTGTTTCTCCTTTCCCTTTTCCCTGGCTCATTGTTTTGTTTCTTTACTGGTTAAGCCTAGAAAATTGTTTCCAATTGATTGAAGTTTTGGTATTGTGAACCTGCCTCATCATATGAAGATGAAAATTATAAATAAATAATACAGCTTTTGTGTCTGAATCCTCAAGCATGTTTCTAGCCTAATAAAAGTTTTTAACAGTATTCAATAGTAGAGTTTTGCCTAAAGCTTGTCCATTTGCAAGAACTGGTATGTTTTAGCATCTGTAAGTGTGTGTAAATAGCATGGGTGGTTTTAGAAGATTGTATCCGGTTAGCTTTGTCCAAAATGTGAAAAGTACGATCTTTGAACTAATTTGACTGCTTTCTTTAAGTTCTTTTGTCATGGTTGTGGTCTGGTAGGAATGAATCATGTTAGAAGCTTGAATGTTAGTTGTAGGTGACATCAAGATTGATTTTGGCTGTTGGTTAGATTTTGGACTCTTGGGAAGGGACTGATGTGTATTTCAAAGGGGCTGTGGGCTCAAGTCCATTTAATCTAAGTCTTAAATTAGTTTGGAGTCTAAGAGTTAGTTTGGTTTAGGAAAAGTAAGTCTAGGGGGCATTTGAAAATCTGAAATTTTGAAAGGGTAAAAAGTTAGTCAAATGGTAAAAGAAAAAAAGACAAATATGGCAGTAAGCAAAAGGATTCCCCTGCCACTTTTGTAACCTAGTGCAAGCATGCTTGCAAAGTCTCTTTTGCATTTATAGCTTTGTACTTTTACCTAGCTTGAGACTCCTCCTTTGTCTTATTTAATAGGGAGGCATTCCAGACACAGAAGACACAAAAAAGAAGAGCTGAAACATACTTCTCTCTCTTATAAGACCTCCATCAGAGGAACACTTCTCTTTGAGAAGGTCTGGAACAGAGAGAACACCAGTGAAGGGGAACATCTGAAAAAATAGAGAGAACACACCAACAGAGAGAACACACCAACAGTGAGATCTGGAAAACACAAGAACAGATCTAAAAACACCATTCTAAACTTTGAGAGAGTCTGGAAAGCTGAGAACACATCTGGAAAAAAATACTCTCTAAAAACACACGAGAATCAGGAGAGAACATCTAAAAAGAAACTTGAGAAAAGAGAAAGAAATGAAGAGGGTCATTAGTGAGTTGGTTCAAGTTGGTTAAAGTTAAGCTTAAAGGGTCTGTTAAGGGGCTGTAAGATGGGTTCTGCTGCTATTTGTTTTGCTTGAGTTGCTGGTGCTGTGGCAGTCACTGGTCTGTTTCTGCTGTATGTCATTGCTGCACTGTTTGGAAATTTTTGGCTATTAGGTAACCCTTCAACTTCTTATGTTTTTTTTTCTTGCAAGTAAATCTCAGCCGTTGTACTAAATATGTATGAAATGGTTGCTTAACCTTGACAGATCTATGAGTGAATGAGTTTCTCTGTCTTATTTTTCTTTGGCCTGTTAAGCTTATTATTATACATATCTACAATTGTTGTCTTGGCCTGTTAAGCTTATTATGTATATCTACAATTGTATGCTCTATACTGTTGTCTGATGGATTTGGTAGAGGGAAACAGATGAAAGGAAAATTGGAAGTTGTTTAATAGTTGGGCCATATGTTGACAAGGCCACTGTGTATGTGCATGAAATAAATAAATGTTGATAGGCAATACTTAGGATTTTGGAAGATTGTGACGGTTTGTTTAAATTGGAAAGTACAAAGTTAACAAATGAACATGAGAGCAAGTAATTCAAAAAATCGGGATAAAATGTGGAGGCAAAATGTGTTGAGCAAACTCTTATTTTGCAAGTTTGTCACTAGGCGTTTAAATCTAAATCAAGTGTGAATACATCTTACACGATTAAGCAAGTGTTTTAGGGCGAAACAAGATTTAATAAGATGTCAAATGTCTATATGAAACTCATTTAAGTCAAGAGATTTCGAACGGGTGAAGTACCTGCGCGATTTAATTGATTTAAGTCGAAAGATTTCGAACGAGTGAAGTTCTTGCGCGATTATATTCGATTGGAGTTTTCAATTGTCAAAACAGTAAAAAATAATAATAGTAATAATAAATCAAAGTGTAACAAATAAAGGCAAATGCAACAAACAATTTTCAAAGAGTCGAAATGCGTCAATAAAAGCAACTGTGCTTGGCACAGGACTCGAGGGTGCCTAACACCTTCCCGAGAGTCAACCGAGATTTTTGCCCGGAACTCTGACGCAGACCATTTACGAGTCATAGGTGTTCTAGGTACACCACTTTGGTGACTTGGCACATATTTAACTTGTCAAGTGGCGACTCCGAAAATCTCTTAAATATTCGTGTACCTTTTGAACACCGTCACGGACCTTTTAAAACTAAAAATAAGTTTTCTTTCTTTAAGTTGAAAAAGGGGTCGTGACAGCATGAACTACTCAAGGCAGAACAATTCCAATACCTAATAAAAACAAGCGAGACAAGTCATGCTATTCAGTCAACACTCAGAGTCAGAAACCTGAGCCGAAGAGTCACTAACAAGACTGACTATCAATCCAATATACAACTCACACACAAATCTTTAATTTAGGGAAGTTCAACTCGCATGTAAAGGACTAAATATGTCAGTATCAAACAATTCACAGAGAAGGCACAGATCCTTACCACTTAGCTACTCCTATTTCCTAATTCTTTTGTATTTTAAATATCTATTTTTTTTTAATTTTTATCTAAAAACACCCGGTTCAAAACAAAAGACATCCTCGGGAAAGAACCGTGGCTTGAAGAAAACCCAAGGATTATGCCACTAATCTAAAAAAATTAAATGCAATAAAAATATACAAGTACAAATCATGATTCCCCACCCCACACTTAAAATAGTGCATGGTCCCCACTGCACAAATACAAAAATAATAACAAGAGTGGGTATCAAGAAAGCTCCCTCAAACTACAGAGTCTGGAGGTGCTTCAGACCGGTCTGAACCCGCGGTCTGAGCAGTGGAGGGATCCAATAAGGTAGTGCCAGCTGCATCCATCGCATCAATCAGCGACCCCTCCATAGTAGTGGCAGTAGCCGGAGCTGGCTCTACTGCAGTGCCATCAGTAGCACTCAAATCTACAACCTCATGATTGGACCCTGCATCAGTCTGGACGCCAATAGAACGCGTCATTCTGGGACTCTGAATAGCGGCAAGGATCTCTACCAATGTGCTCTGCATCAAGGTATCTCGAGCTGGCTGCTCCTGTCTCAACTGGGCCAGCTCTGCCTGCTGCTCCTGTCTCAACTGGGTCAGCTCTGCTTGCTGCACCTCTCTCAGCTTAGCTAGCTCGGCTTCAAAGCCTACAAGTCTCTCTGAGTTAGTTCTCTTATCTGCTTTGGCTGCGACCGGGTCATGCACTGAAGTGATTTCATGGGTAATGGGCATCTCTAAAGATCATCCTCCATATAGAAGGGAACCCCGTGCTTCCTCATCAAAGCTGTCAGAGTGTGCACGAAATACAACTTCAATGTCTTCTCCTTACGAGTTCGTATCATCTGCTCGTACATAAGCTCACCCAAGTTCAGTACTATTCAATTCATCAGAGCATAAATAAGAAGCACCCGCTCCTGAAGGACATTCGTCTGGTGGTCAGCCTGCATGATTCTGTTAGACACCCAATTGAGCCAAGAGCGACTCTCCCTAGACATAAACCTCTTAGATAAAGTGGCATATTTTCTCTGCGTGTTGTGCAACCACACAGGCTTCGAAGATTCACGATCATCCATAACAGCTGGTGGGTCACACAGTACCTCAATGACATCCATAAAATCTGGCTCTGCTAGCATCTTCTTATAATCATCCATAGCCACTTCAGTCACCCTGTAATGTGCATTAATGGCTCGGATAGAAATATCAACTTCAACCTCTCGAACCCGCACTATGCTGCTCCTCAGGTTCTACCAGTTCATATATAGCTCCTGAACAGCAGTAACATTGCCCTTGCACTTGGGACCCTGCATAAATCTGTCCCACTTCCTATCTTTAACAACCTCCAGAATAGCCGGGCATGCATTCTCACACGCATGATAGTTCAGTGGTCTTTCCTGTGTAATCTGCTTCTTAATGATCCACTGATATGCCAGGTATGCACTCTCGCTCTCAAAGGTGTCCTCCCACAATGCCCTGTCAATCGGGCCACTGGTAGAGGGAATATCCTTAGGCACTGGAATATGAGTGTACTCCTCCTCAGCATCATCATCCTCATCATCCTCATCATCCTGCTCCATTGGTTTCTTCCCCTTGCCCTGAACTGCTCTCCTTTTCTTGGCCGGTGGTCTAGAAGCACCACCTTCACGGATCACCACGAGCTTTTACTTAGCAATGGTTGATTTTCTCTTGCCCGTGGTTGCCTGAGGAGCGGGAATGGTCATATCCGAAGCACGTGTATCTTGTTTCTTTTTTGAGCGTTGCTCCCTTTAATCCTTGCCCTCGGGTTGATTCCGTGGTGGTTGGCCACCGTCCCCGCTTCCACCACTCTTGGATGTTTGCTTTGTAATCGCCGTTTTGTAATAGAATACCTGCATCCAAACAATGTGAAATTAGCTAATGAAATACTCTCGAGCTCTTTAAAGTAGCTAGAAACTAAGCCAATTCAAGCTAGTCGTCTACTTCTCATTGGTGCGCACGCACCCCACACTTAAAGCTCAAGTGTAATCTACAATTAATCAAGTTATGCTCATAGTACACTCATTGTAACATTCGCGAGGTACTCAGACTTCCCTCGACGCACACTTCTTTATTCAAAACAATTCTCATGGTTAAAATTCACCAAAGTGTGCAAACGAGGTCTCCACACCCCACACTTATGCTCTACTCATCTCAAAAATATGGAAAAATATTATCTTAAGCAAAGCAATAAGAGCAGCCCGTGAATTGCACAACGGGGCATTGGCTCGCTCAAGTAAAGTGCAAAACAACACTTCTAGTGTATGAATAATGTGCATTGAGTGTCGTTCATAAGAAAAAACTTTAAAATCAACCCCACGCCCTAATTCTAACTAATATATGTTCAGCTTATGCCCCCTAATTGATTTGGCTACTCAGTCTTCACCAAATACTTCAAAATGTTCATTGGGGAATTTCATCAAACACCTTACGTGCAGTAAATTTGGACAGCTTGTGTATACACTTTTTGATATTGTTTGGACCTCCCAACTCCGGGAGCTTACGTTTATACTCACCCCGGTGCATCACCGCACCCCCCACAGCAAATACCAATCAAAAAGAGCCAAGTTTTAGCATGGTTTCATCACAACTTTAAGTAGAAACTTAACCTAAGGGGAGAGGGAAATGGGAATAATTCTAGCACGACCACAGTGGGGAGTGGCTTCAGGGATGAGAGAGAAGCACAAGAGAGAGGAGAAGAAATCATACCTGAGAGACTGAAAGCAAAAAAAAATATCCAGCCCTAGTTCTCAGCTTTGCCCGTGTCCTGTTTTTTGTTTTTGTTTTTTTTTTTTTTTGTGTTGCTCGTTTCTGTTCTTTTGTTTTGTGTAGTGTGTGTGTGTTTAAATATCATAAGGAAACAAAAACTTACCTCCAAAGTAGTGGCCTGCATTTCACACCCGCAATACTGTCTCAATTTTTTTTTTCTAAAACTGCACGCGAGCACAGTGCTGCGCGTGATCCTGTGGCAACACTGCCCTGCGAATTTTTTTTTCTTCAAAAAACTGATGCACAAACAGTGGCCTGTGCGACGTGTGCTGGACTGTTTTGGTCCAAAAAATTAGAAACAGCCTGCTGCGTCTTTTACCCACAACACTGGTTCACGAAAAAAAAATTTCTCAAAAAATTTCGCTGCAAACAGCCAAGCATGCGACGCATGCTGGCCTGTTTGGAGCAAAAATCAATTTTGTTGTCCGGAGCCGGCTATTTCGTTGGTCCAACCGATTTCGAGCCTCGGAATCCTGTAAAAACACTACAAAAACACGTTAAACACATCAAGCTCCTATTCTTTTGTCTTTTCTATTTTTATTTTTTATTTTATTTTGTTTTATTTTTATTTTAAATGAAAATGCGGATTAACTAACTCTAAAAGACGATAAAACATGGGTTGCCTCCCATGAAGCGCTTGATTTAACGTCTCGGCACGACGAGTACAACCCTTTCTCAAGGGTCGACCAAAGAAATGGAGGATTTAAGCCTATCGACTTCACCTCCCCAATATCGCTTCACTCTTTGCCCATTCACTAGAAACTGCTTATCCGAGCCCCGGGGCTCGCAATGCAATCGCTCCATGGGGTATCACCTTAACAATTTTAAATAAACCAGACCACCTCGACTTGAGCTTACCAGGGAAGAGCTTCAACCTGGAGTTAAATAAAAGAACTAGTTGGTCCGGCTCAAAGTGACGATGCTGAATACGCTTATCATGCCACCGCTTAGTCTTCTCCTTATATAACTTGGCGTTTTCATACGCGTGCAACCTAAACTCATCGAGTTCGTTGAGTTGTAACAATCTCTTCACACTCGCCAAGCCTATATCAAAATTTAGCTTCTTATCGCCCAATAGGCCTTGTGCTCAAGCTCGACTGACAAGTCGCACACTTTCTCATATACCAACTTGTACAGTGAAGTCCCAATTGGAGTCTTGTAAGCTGTCCTATATGCCCAGAGTGCATCACCGAGCTTGGTAGCCCAATCCTTCCTATTCGCACTGACAGTTTTCTCAAGAATTTGCTTCACCTCTCTATTGGATACCTCAGCCTGTCCACTAGTTTGCGGATGATAAGCGGTGGCGACCTTATGCTTGACCCCGTATTTAGCTAGAAGGTTGTTTAGCAACTTATTACAGAAGTGTGTACCTTCATCGCTAATCAAAGCCCGCAGAATTCCGAACCTGGTGAAAATGTTCTTCTTGACGAAACTCACCACCATCTTCGCATCATTAATAGGAAGAGCAACAGCCTCTACCCATTTAGACACGTAATCCACTGCCAGTAAAATATACTTGTGACCATTCGACGAGGGGAAGGGACCCGTGAAGTCGATCCCCCACACATCAAAAATCTCCGCCTCTAGAATGCCTTGTAGAGGCATCTCTTGCTTCCTGGTGATTGTGCCAGTCCTTTGACACCGACCACACTTCTTTAAAAAAACGTGAGCATCTTTGAACAGTGTCGGCCAATAGAAACCAGACTGAAGTACTTTAGCGGCTGTTCTATCACCACCATGATGACCCCCATAAGGAGATACATGGCACTCTTGCAGAACAGCCTCCTTCTCTTCCTCAGGAATGCATCTTCTCACCAACTGATCTGTACACACTCTAGACAAAAACGGCTCATCCCAAATATAAAATCTCACATCACGAAAGAACTGACGCTTACCTTCTGCAGTCAGATGTGGTGGCACTGCCTCACTTACCAAATAGTTGACATAGTCAGCATACCATGGGTCCGAGTGATTGGTGATGGAAAAAAGTTGTTCATCCGGTAAGGTTTCTTTGATCAAACCTCCCTCATCCACATGCTTGTGGTTCTCCAACCTAGATAGGTGGTCAGCCACTTGATTTTAAGTTCCCTTACGGTCTCGGAGTTCTAAGTCAAATTCCTGCAGCAATAATACCCAACGAATTAGTCGAGGCTTACCATCCTTTTTATCAATTAAGTACCTGATTGCTGCATGGTCTGTGTAGACAATAACTTTGGGTCCAACCAAGTATGCCCGAAACTTATCAAAGGCATACACTACTGCCAACAACTCTTTTTCAGTAACTGTGTAATTCAATTGGGCAGGATTAAGAGTTTTGCTAGCGTAGTAAATGGAATGGAACACCTAGTTCCTCCTTTTCCCAAGGACTGCAATAATAGCGACATCGCTAGCATCACACATTAATTCAAATGGTGCAGTCCAATCAGGAGCCACTATTATTAGCGCAGAGACCAATTTCTCTTTTAGCTCATTAAAGGTCCTCAGACAGGCCTCATCGAACACAAATGCTACTTCTTTCTCAAGTAACCTGCACAAAGGAGTAAAAATCTTAGAAAAATCTTTAATAAACCTCCTATAGAAGCCAGCATGTCCGAGAAAGCTTCGGACTCCTTTCACAGACGTAGACGGAGGTAATTTTTCAACCGCCTCCACCTTCGCCTTGTCAACCTCAATTCCAGCACTGGACACCTTGTATCCCAAAATTATGCCTTCACGAACCATGAAATGGCACTTTTCCCAGTTTAAAACAAGGTTAGTTTCTTCACACCTAGCAAGCACTAAACCAAGGTTAGTTAGACAAGCATCAAAAGAAGATCCGAAGACAGAAAAGTCATCCATAAACGCTTCGACAAACTTTTCCACCTTATAAGTGAAAACAGCCATCATACACCTTTGAAAGGTCGCAGGTGCATTACATAGCCCGAATGGCATCCTCCTATAGGCATAGGTACCGTAAGGGCATGTAAAAGTAGTTTTCTCCTGGTCTTCGGGAGCAATCCATATTTGGTTGTAGCCAGAGTAACCGTCAAGGAAACAGTAATACTCTTGGCCAGCTAGCCTATCTAACATCTGATCAATAAAGGGGAGGGGAAAGTGATCCTTTCAGGTGGCTTTATTCAATTTCTGATAATCAATGCACACCCTCCACCCCATAACAGTTCTTGTGGGGATAAGTTCATTATTCTCATTTTGCACCACTGTCATCCCTTCTTTTTTAGGGACACATTGCACTGGACTTACCCACTTGCTGTCAGAGATAGGAAAAATTATACATGCATCTAACCATTTAATTACCTCTTTCTTTACCACATCTTTCATTATTGGATTGAGGCGACGCTGATGCTCCACACTTGGCTTGTATCCGTCCTCCATAAAGATCTCGTGCATGAAGAAATCCGAGCTTATTCCCTTGATATCAGCTATGGTCCAGCCAGTAGCACTCTGATGCTCTCGTAGCACTCTCAACAGCTTTTCTACCTGCAAGTCAGACAACATAGAAGAAATAATCACAGGTAAAGTGTCAGATTAACCCAATAAGCATACCGAATGTGGTGGCCCGAGCGGTCTATCTAGAGGCTCAAACTTGGGAAACCCTGTAATAAATTCACAAGAACAGTCTAAGAGCTGCAATATCTCCTCTATGTCAGCATCTTTACTATTTTCTCCTCCCAACATCAGTGCTCGCTGCAAGTTATCATTGACATAATCAGCTGGATCAGTCGACTTCTCCTCCGGGTCATTCACTGTGATCATAGACAACTCTTCATGATGGTTAGGCATTTTTAGAGCCTTGTACACATTAAAAACTGCTTCCTGATCATCCACCTTCATTGTCATCTTTCCTTCTCGGACACGGATCACAGCATCACCTGTGGCTAAGAAAGGCCGTCCCAAGATGATAGGAACTTCCTTATCTGCCTCATAGTCCAGGATAACAAAATCAGCGAGCAAAATAAATTGACCAATCTGAACCAGTACATCTTCAATCACCCCCTCAGGATAGTGGTAGACCGATCAGCTAACTGAAATGAGACTGTTGTTGGCTTTGGAGTGCCGAGAACCATTTGATTGCACACAGACAATGGCATAAGATTTATGCTAGCCCCTATATCACATAGGGCTTTACCAACTACTACGTTGCCAACACGGATAGGAATGGTGAAACTACCCGGATCCTTCAACTTCTGAGGGAGTTTGTTCTGAACTCTGGATGTGCACTCTTCAGTAAGTGCCACAGTTTCAAATTCATTGAGTTTCCTCTTTGATGACACTATGTCTTTGATCTACTTGGCATACTTTGGAATTCCTCAGAGCACATCTACCAATGGAATATTGATACTAGTCTGACTGAGTATGCCTAAGATCTTCGTAACTGCAGGATCTTGCAGATTCTTTTGCAACCTTCGAGGAAAGGAAGGTGGTGGTTTAGTAGCAATCACTACCTGTTGCTTTTCTGCCTCCTTTGGCTCTGGCTCTTTTCCTTTGTCAGGGTGAGACTGCTTTGGCTTCTTTGGCAATTCTTCCAGTTCTCTCCCATTTCTTAATGACACTGCTTGCACTTGTTCCTTAGGATTGGGATCAGTATTGCTAGGCAAAGCAACATGTAGTCTTGTATTTTGATTACTAGCAAGCTGCCCCACTTGTTTTTCTAGAGAACAAATAGCACTGTCTTGGTTCTGCTGGAGAGTTGAAATTTTCTGATTAAGATGAGCAGCCAATTTTTGAATCATTGCCTCTAACTTTGACTTTTCAGGCTGTTGCTGCTGCGGTGGATTCTGCACTTGCTAAGTATTACCTTGAGATTGTCTGCTGCCTTGTCCGCCTTGATTACCGCCCATGAGAAATTAGGGTGGTTGCGAAAATTAGACGGGTAAGTGTTGCCATACTGACCATTTTGGTTAAAACCCCTGCCCTGCTGACCCACGTAAAACGCAGACTCTGGGTTTTCCGTACAAATATTACTCAGATGATCAGATCCACCACACACCTCACAGTATGGAGTTGCTTGCACTTGTTGAACCTGGGGTAGGGCTGGTGGCTGAGGCTGTGGCTTGCTTACCTGGACTAGTACTGCATCAAGTTGCTGCTTAACATAGTGTTGCATTGCTGCCATTTTAGCTTTCATAGCTGTCAGTACATCCACTTCCACCTTTCCACTTAGCTTGAGATTTTTACCTCTGCCTGAGTCACCGTGATAATGCTGACTGCCTTCTGAAATTTTGTTAAGAATGATCTCAAGGTCATCATACTGCTTCTCTAGACTTGGTTCGCCACGATAAGCATCCAACAAGATTTTACTATACGACTGCAGTCCCTCAACAAAAATATATCCCAACACCTCCTTTGATTGACCATGGTGTGGGCAGCTTCTCAACAATGCCTTGAACCTTTCCCATGCTTCACATATCTCCTCTGATGAATTCTGACTGAATGACACTATCTCACATCTGATCTTTGCAGTTTTGCCCGATGGAAAGAATTTGATCAGAAACTTCTTTGCCAATTCGTCCCAAGAGTTAATGGAGTTCGGTGGTTGGACCAAGAGCCATTTCTTTGCTTCACCCAGTGAGGTGAATGGGAACATCGTCAGCCGTATATATTCATCCGACACATCAATATATTTGTAAGTGTCGCGGATCTCCAGACAGTTCTGCATGTGCTGTTGAGGATCTTCATGTGACAATCCCGCGAACTGACCATTAGACTTGAATAGTCGGATCATACTCTCCTTCAGCTCAAATTTACCAGTAATGGTGGGCCTCACAATGGCCTTGGACATGTTATCAAGAGTAGGTCTGGCCACATCCAGTATAGCGCAGTTTTGATTTTCAGCCATCTCTGCAGGTTCAGAAATAGGAGCTTTCTCTAGCGTTGCTTTGAGTCTGGCTTCCTTCCTTAGCCTGTGAAAAAGTCTTTCAGGTTTCGGGTCAAAAGTGTATAGTTTATCACCACTCTTGCTCCTTCGCATTCAAGTTACAACCTGAAACACTCAAATACAACTAAAACAAAAATTAATCTTGAACAAATAACAAATAAAAGCTAATCTAGAAATTAATTAAATCTTAGTCCCCGGCAATGGCGCCAAAAACTTGTCGCTCCAAACGCACACGCAAGTATACGCGGTCGATCAAGTAATAAAGTGAAAAGAAAGTATCGTTCCCACGAGGACTATTGATTAACTATTAACTAGACAAACTTCAATTCAGGTATTGTTCAAGAGAGTTTAACCAGATTTCGAGTGTGTTTAATTAACTAATGTACTAAAAGTAATTGAAGTAATAAATAGAATGCAAGACAATTCAAGAGTTTTAGATATACGTGAGAGGAAATATTCCAGGATTATGAGACTATCACCAATCCAGTTGCACTCATCCGCTGATTGAATTAACTTTATTTATTTGAGTTGCTAATCACAGGGTTAATTATACTCACAGAGCTCTTTTGATACCCTGCTCGCCTACTCAAGCCAACCTGAAGCCTATATGTCTATGGAATTAGAATTAACAAGAATGCATGTGCTTCTCCTGTATACGGATTAAGCGTGACTGTTAGGTATATTTCTATCCTAACCGCGAAACCATTCCCCGATGCCCGGGTTCAGGAACACGCTTTATTTAATTCTATTGCGACATACGGTTGCCACTTTCGAGTTCAATCTTAGGTTCATGGATAGTACTTAACATCTGGCCAGGAAATCAAGTAATTCAGAGCAGAATTAAATAAACAACTCAATCTGATAAATTTAATAGAATTCAACCAACTTCAGAGTACAACTTTCATGGTTAACCCATAACCCTAGAATAATAGAGTTTAGCTACTCATAGACAAGTTAGCTTTCTCACAAAATAATCTAGAATTCATGAAACAATAAATAGGAAAGAAGAATTACAACTCAATTGATGAATCTTGGTTCTCTAGCCTCTACTGTAGTTCTTGCCTCCAAAAAGTACGTAATAGAATAAGAATCAGCGTTACAAGGGTTTCTAATCCTAGGAAATATGCCTATTCCCACGTTTTTAGCTAGTCCTGGTAGCTCTGGGACTAGTTTACGGCGCATACACCGGAGCATGCCAAGCATCCGTGGCTCTATGCGCTCCTTTTCTCAATTTCTTCAATATTTGCACTCTTCCCAGTCCATACAGCCTAGCATGCCAAGCATCCAACGCTGTACCCGTTGCTTCTTCCTTGTTCTTGTATGAATCAAGCTCCAATTTCCTTCAATGTGCTCCTAAAACCTCCAAACACCTCAAGTTAACATTTTACTTTAAATCTCGCATTGTTGGGCACGTAATACACTGAAAATAACTCAAAAGCTATAGAGAATCGACGCCGAGACGTAAGATATACGCCCAACATCAACAATCCATTCATATAAGGTTGTCACTAAGTAAAATGTGAATATTACAAACATACTACTACTAAATATAAAAATATGTCATTTTTAAACGGACTGAAAAGCAAAATGATTAAGACTCATTAATTGAAACAGAGTGAATTGAAAGTTTTTGCATATAACCTTCTTCCACTTAGTCACATTTTAAAGTAATTAAATTTTCCTGTATTTTGATGGAAGCAAGTTTAACTTAAATAGAATACACAATTGAATTATGAAGGAAATTTCTCTCTATCGAAAATCACACAATTCTTGGTTGTCTTTGTCTCTTTGATCTTCTTAAATATTTGTTGGGGTAAAAATTAGATTTTGTTAAACCATTAATTAAAGAAAGCAAGTGAATCACGACCCGATTTCTCGAGCTGTGGTGGCACCTAATGCACTACTACCCATAAGAGAACCAATACATTGACAATGCACTATTTTACGGGAAAATAAGTTAATTCTGATACGCGGTAGAGGTTAATAAATCAACTGATAATGTGTTAAATACGACGAATAAGAATACATATACAAGAATTAAACTGTCATCAGACAATTTCTAACATCTCTACCCTCTCTCGTCATGGAGCATCTACAAACTAATTGTATACAACATTAGATATCAGCCCAAAACTAAAATCAATTGAGCATACAGAACTTCAGACACTATTACAATCGTAATTACTGTAGACACGTCACCTCATGAGTCCATAGGGTGGTATCTATCATCGCATAGTTCATAACATACATTCATCAACTAGGGAATTTTGAGGAACGCTACAACTCTGTAGGCGGCCTGCCCCTTCGTCTAGGTTGTGATAGTGGAACAAATATTGTGTCCGATGCCGTATCGTATAAAAAGGGTAAAACACCATTACATAAAATGAAACTGAAGAATCATCTAAATAATGAATAAGTGTTTATAGTAAATATGGATATGTAATCTTGAAAACATGTCAAGTAAGGTGTTATAATATTTAAACGGTAAAATTAGTTTGTATTTTTTATATATAATAGAAATGGATTAGTTAAACGGAAATGTGCTACTAAGGTGTGTATGCGACAAAATGATGCCTACCAAAGTGAGTGATAAGTTATTTAGACTAAATATAATATGAGAGTGAATGATGGGTCATTAAATGTCAACACATCCATAAGATTAGAGTTGTAGAGATACACATCCAAAGATGGATGTGTAGTCATATATGATGGTAAGACAATTAGAAATGATCACATTAGAAGGTTTAAGTAGCACAAATCGAGAAAAAGTAAGAGACATCTTTTGAGATGATTGGATCGTCATGTCCTGCGTGGACCTTCTAATGTGGATAATACAAGGTTGTTCTTCACCACATTCATCTGAAAACTGGACAACTTTCTGGCTTCAGGGTTTAGTTTTGTGGCAAGGTATCTTGAGTTCTTGACATATAAATAGACTTCTCAGCATATATATCGATCAAGTCCTGAGAAAATCAATAGGAGGTGGTTGTATGAATCGGCATCCTTCTTGGTATCTGTTACTTGTCTCCTACCTTGATCTAACATGATATCGTAAGATTTCCTTCCTATCACTTTATGAAGTACTGATATGTATAAAAATACAATACTAAAGTGACTGGCCATGCAAGCTTTTGATTTGAATCAACTGGCATTTCTTTTATTTTTCACTAGAATGAAAAATTTGTTGCGATGAGCCATAGCTACATAAGGGTATTCAACTAGCTCACACCACTCCAACAAGTACGTACCACTTTGTAGTCCGTAGTAACACAATCGAATCCAAAACCAATTAAGCGCCTCATAAAAGGAATCCGGCGGATGAAAAATAAAAATTGGTTGAGGGAGTTGTATCTTTCTGATGGATGGGTTCCAAAGATATAAAAGATTGATCATATTCCAACCTTCGTTGTCATAAAGATACAAAAGCTCAATACAACTAAACACAACATTAGAGTTGGCACATCAAACTGGCCATAGTGATCAAAATTTGCAGTCACAAAATAAATCATATTTTCTTTTATACGCCTCCAAAATTGTTGAATTTCACCAACTAACTAAAATTAAGGAAAGAAACATATAAGACCTTTGACAAAACTGCGTGATAGCATTGAGAAGTTATTCTGATTACTACCAAAAAAGAATTGAAAAAAATCCGACCTACCGGATTCGAACCAGTGACCTAAGGATTTCAGCAGTACCACTACAGTCCTCCGCTCTACCAACTGAGCTAAGGTCGGTTTTGTTTTACAAAGCACTCACATTTATTTATATTCAATCTATTAGTAGTCGACAAAATAGTGCACTCTTATTTCGCTAGTACTAAAAGGGAGTTATTACTCTGTGTGCATCAAAATCTTAGATTAGAGTCCATGTTTTCTAGATAAATTGTTACGAAGCAATTAACAACTCTGTATTTAATGATCATTTGATTTGAAAATTAGTATTATGTATCTAATAAAGTAAATATTGCATTAAGAGTCACACTTGAGCCAGTTTAGCCCAAAAAGTGGTAATCAAACTAATGATTTGACGAGCATGAAGATGGTGGAGAGTAGCTCTCGTAAAGTCCATGAAAATTAAGCTAAGAAGCTAGTCCAACGAAGTTTAATTCACTGGCTCATAGTTTTCAGACACCCAAATAAGGAGAAGCACGTATGCTTGTTTTCTGAATGATCTTCTTTTATGCCCAATTGAACATCAAGATAAAGTGATAAGAAATATCTATCCTATGATGAGTGAAGTATTAGAGAAATAATTTTTTTGCCAAATTTTGCTTGACTAATAAAAGAGAAAATAGAATTAGGAAGAATATCGACCATTACTAGTTACAACCTATATGGTTTCTCCAAATCAACAACTTATGCCAAGTTCAGAAGTGTTTGGACTAGCGAGTTTCTTATAAATTAAATACCGGGAAATGTAGGAAAATTAATCTTCTCTTCAGCCTTATCCTTTTCCTGTTACCCCAAACACCCCTATTTTCTCGACGATAGGAAAAGCCATGCCAGTTATTCTTACCAGATTCGCTTTTTCTGATGTTAGTGAACGAAGTAACTCGACAAAAAGTAGAGGAACCTGTCATGTGAGGAACTTAGGTCAAAACTACGCATCCAATCCATGCAGCAAATCTGTTTGTGGTGGAAAAAACTCAACAAAAAAAGAAAAAAAACTACAGAAAATACTTTTATTTTTAGAAAATTCTTCATTCCTGGGAAGAGGAAGAAGCAGATAGGGCAAAGGCCTTCTCTTTCCGTCCGCTCTTCCCGAAGTGAGTGAATTGCATGTAGAGATCCGTAGGGTGATTTGAAGATATGAGAATGCTAGTCATGTGGAACTTCAAATGTATCTGCCCTAATGTCATGACCTTAGTCTTGAACTAAGCGAATCGTGCGGTACTTGACAAGTCGCTCACTATCTTATTATGCCAAGTCAGCCGAAACTACTAAGGATCGCTAAGAGAATGGAAATGAACAAGAAAGATTTGCCAAAGGAAGCTTTGTATTATTTGGAAGATTGTTTGGTTGGTTGCTTAATGGTTTACAAATGAATGACCCCTCTATTTATACTACTCACTTAGGGGCTAGTGTGAAAATATTAATTATTTACAAGTCCCTCTCTAGAATCCTCTATATTTACAAATAAGTCCCATTCTAGAATAATCTACCTAGCCAGAATATTCTAAAGCCCTCTTTAAGTCTTCCTAGCCAAGCCATAACTACCTAGAATATTCCTAAGGGAATATCTCCATACTTCTCTAGAATATTCCATCAAGTGCTTGGCTCATTATCCATGTAAGCTTCCACGTGGCAAAGCTATGTGCCAAATTGCGCCTACGTGGCATGATAACGTGGCGGGTCATCACACTAAGGTGTGAAATAATAATGAGTGAAAGTATAAAAGAGGATGATCTAGACCAAAGCACATGGAAAGAAGTTTGCTAGAAGGATTTACAATTTCTTGAAATTCATGCAAACTTAGCGAAAGATAGATCACAATAAAAAAAAGAATCTTTATAGTCGATCATTAAGAATATATTTTATACATGTTAGAACTTTTAATGTATGTATTTTGCTTCTAAGAGTGGTTTAGCCTATAGAGATTGACAGAGAATTTACAGTAATTTTTATTGCTCTCATAATATTTGCATGTAATAAGTTAAAATAGAGTAATATGTCAGTGATAATTCATATAGTAGTTGCCCAACTTGTGTATGACACAAGCATTTCTAGATAATAGAAAAGGCACTGCGTGAGGTTTTTTTGCAACAACTTTTTATCCATTTAAATTGGGGGAAATAAGAAATAATGCATTAGGGACTTTCTCTCCATCCTAGTAGAGGCGTCACAATTCGAATTAAACTAAAACACCAAATCGAACAGAATTATACTTTTAATATGGTTTGATTTTTCCATTAATTGGTTTGGTTTGGATTGACAATTTGAAACTTTCAGTTTTTGGGTTTGGTTTCAGGTTTCAAAAAAATGGAAATCGAAAAATCGAAAAAATCAAATAATTTAATATATACGTATATATAATGTTAATATATTTATTTAAGGGTGTTAGAGTTTGAATATTTCAATACCTTTTGCCTTCAGTACTTTCTTCATGATCGCAACTCTTTGTATACTGGTATAATACTTGCGAAATTTTTTTATGTACAGTACCTCTATCAACTTCTACTTCTTGAATTAATTGTAAATTCTCTTTTTGACTAAGATTATGATTTAGAGTTTAGATTTTATATTCTTATGTTTGAACATGTATTGATATGCTTTCAAGTTTTTTGTATTAAAGTTTTATCTTATATGGCATAACCGAAAAAACTGAAAAACCAAATCGATATAAACTGAACCAAAAAGAAGAAAACCAGACCAATCCAAACTTATTTTGGTTTGGATTGAATTGCAATTTTTCAAAACCGAAAATCGAAAAACCAAAACAGAATAGTTAAATCGAACCAAAAAACCGAATGCACACCCCTGCATCCTAGAGCCGAATAATATGAGCAAATTACCTCATTAAGAATGACATTTAAGAATTTTTTGCACAAACTAAAACATGACAGAATGAACTTAATTTATGTTGTATATAATCTGTTGCTGAGACACAAGAGAAAGCAACTTATTGCAATGTCAATAACACAAAGGAATAAAGTAATACACTAAGTAAGAATTACAGTTGGTCAAACGTGTAAATGTAATCTGGACTAGCTCGACACCAAATAAGCGTCTTATTGGACCAAAGTAACAGCATAAGAAGATTGAAACAGCTAGTTGATGGCACCGCAAACTGTTCTTATGATTCCATTTTGACCAGTGAGTGGACTGATATCTCCCATCTTGATCATGGCGGCAGCAAAATCTGAGGAGAAGGCTCGAGGGCTACTACTATATTCAGAAACAATACTATCAGTTGATCCTCCACTAAAAAGAACTTGGTCTGACTGAAGGAGGCCTTTCCTTTCTTCCAGGTTCTTGAAGTAATTGTTATCAAATGAATTGGGTGTAACCAAATCGAGTGGAGCTAGGTTTCCGTTTTCTCCTTCTTGTGGACATTGACGTCTTCTAGTACTTGCAAAACCGGCATCAATGTCTGTTCCATTTCCATATATTCTATCACGAAATAAGAAACATTGAGCTTGACCTATCGTGTGAGCCCCTGGAATAAAGAAGTTGTAAGCTGCTATATATGAACTTCAATTGCTATTACTATATACGAAAGACAATAATATAATTACCATGCATATTGTGCAGGAAAATATACCTGACAAGGCTACCATATCTCTAGTGTTAAGACCCTTGTTTGCAAAGCTAGAAATAAGTCTCTCAAGAGCATCAAATGGATTTGGAAGATCGGTTTCAGCAAGTGTCTTACTTGCGGTGGTTGAATCTCTCCTTCCAAGTTTCACTGTCCATGACGGACCACCCACCTAAAATTTTACATATAGATAAGCTCATCTTAGGATTACCGGTTACTGAATTTATAGAATGATGCCTTTTCAATTGAGTGGGGCTTACGTTTCTTTAGAAACATATATACAAATCCATCCATCCCAACTCATATGAAGGTTTTAGGATTTTCAAAATTAAACTTCTTAGTTTTGACCATGAATTTGAACACAAAATCTTTAAATCTTTTTAAATAAATTTATATGTTTTGAAACTACATAAAGAAGTCACATAATTAGCTATTTAAAAAAATTATACTCTCCTTTGACTCTCTAGAATCGAAACCTTCACATAGGACAGAATTAGCTAGTTAAAAATAAGTATTCCACAATAAGAACCTCCTTACTACGACTACTTACCGCAGCTGATGCATCCCGAGCCGCAACAGCAAGAATGTCAGCACAAGATACAACTCCTGGACATATCTTCTCGACCTCCCTTTTTGCATCCTCTATGACACCATAACCACGAGCTGATCCCAGATTTGGCAAGGCAGTTTTCTCACTTTCGATTGAAGGAGCCTCATCAAGTAAGATTGAAGCATCACAACCCTAAAGCTCGCAGTACATATGGAAATTTATGTGAACCATTTAATTTCAATCGTATACTACATGAAAAAAAAGAAAGTAAAACTAGTTCATAGAAGCATGCAATATATAAATCTTTGAACTAACCTGCACAAAGCAATCATGGAAGTGCAAGCGAATGAGGGAAGCTGCCATACGACGTTCACTTGAGACCGCTTGTCTAATGCTAGTCCGTATTGTGTTCAGTGCATTAGGGCAAGTGTTATCATAAAATGTCCCAGAAAGTTGTGCATGGGATTGCATGGCAGAAAGGAAAAGAAGAGAAAACATGGCAGCCAAAGCTGCAAAGAATTGATTATTTGAAGTACTCATTGGAAAAGTATAATAACAAGATACTCAGAAAAAGAAGCACTGGCTAATTAGAACTGTAAGGTGATGGAAAAAGGAAATGGAAGAGGCTCCATTTATAAGCACTACGATTCGTAAGGATGAAGCTCAGTTTGGTCGCTAGTGGCTGCATGCGATGCCGCGTTTTTTTTTTTTTTTTTGAAATACTTTGGAAAACCTTTCTTGACTTTTTGCTTAATACTATTACTATCGGCTATGGTTGTATGTTTTCAAAGTCTTCCAGAATTTCCAAACAGTAGTAGTATATATTCCGTTCACAAATTTAACAGTACAAAGAAGACGGACCAATAGAACATGCATCTGAAAGCTTTTTAATTTACGTAGACATTAATTTGGGGTTCGCGAAGATTTTTAAAAGGTTATAGTAGATTACAGAAGTTAATATACTCCCTTGGCTTCAAATTAAAAGGGAATGTGAACGTAGTCTAGACGATCAATTGTGATCACGAAAGTAAATCCTACTTAAGATGAAGTTCGCAACTTACTTTTTTAGACATGGTTGCCTAGTTCCTAAACGTAACAAATACTTACTAACAATAAATTTTGGACAATTCACAAAATCACAACTGTCGACTTAATATCAGAATTAGGAAAAAAGAGCTGGTACGTAGTTTTGTATAGTACTAGTATATTATTGATGCTTGGCATTTTATGCCTATATTTCCTTAATATTTCCTCACGTTTGAGTACTTTATTCGCGCGTTTTGATGGATGTGATTTTGCACTGATTTTATGTCGTATGATTGTAGGTTGTTATGAAGTGCAATTAGAGCTTTAAAAAGCATGATCGAGCAAGAAAAGATTGGATTTTGATTGAATATTGGATCGAGCACACGAAGGCATGACACGACGCGAGCTGCGGAGCAAGGCAAGGCAAAATATGCCTGGCGCTTTGAGTGGCGCGGGGCGCCCCAAAAGCACCCAAGTTTCGACGGGTTCTGCCTGGGTTGGCCCGTTCGGAGGCGCGGGGCGCCAGCTACAGCGCCCCTAGAGCCTTTTTGGACTTTCTATTTCGTCTAGGCTTAGGTGTAACTTATTACTAGGCCTTTGTAAACCCTATAAATACTATTTTACTTCGTTTTTGAAGAGAGTTCAGACTTTGGAGCAATTTGAGAGCACCATACTTCATTGAACAAGGGTTTATTCCTAATCTTTCATCCATTTAATCATTTACATCATTATTTCATCAATTCATTGCCTTGTGATTATGAATATGCGTGGCTAATTCTTACGTTCTAGGGTTAGAGTATTTTATGAAAGTTGATGTTTGAAGATTGATTCCCATTAATTGAATCCCATAACGAGTTACTTATTCTTTCTTGATTTCACTTGCTTAATTATTAGAGCTCGATAATTATGCATTATCTATGGTTTTTAGATTGAACTCGAAAGAGGGAATTTAATTACGTAATAAGGAAGAGTAGGACTAGTTTGTCAACCCGGGCATCGGGGAACCAATTTGTGAGTAGGATAGACATATACTTGCTCGCCTAGTTTAACTAATTACAGAATTCGTTAATGCGTGCACGTGATTCAACCCATAGACATATAGGGATTGAAGTAGCCTGCATAGACTGTGAAGAATCGAAAGGTTTTCACGGGTACATTTACTCTGTTAGTTAGTAACCCGGGATTTAACAAGTGGAATCAATTGGAAAAATCAACTGGATTGTTCATAATTCTGACCCTGGTCCGTCTCCTTAATATTGTTAACAACCAAAGTTTGCACCGTTGTTTGACTAAACTTCCATCATTTTAATTACTGCTCTTTAGTTACTAAAACTCTCACTATTGAAAAAGATCCCTGAATAGTTGTTAGAAATTGTTTGTTAAGCGTCAGCCTGAATAGTCCTCGTGGGAACGATACTCTACTTATCATTTTATTACTTGTCGACCACGTATACTTGCGTGTGCGTTGGGAGCAACAAGTTTTTGGCGCCGTTGCCGGGGACTAATAATTGACGGATTTCTTTTTGAACGATTACTTATTATCTATTCAGGTTTAATTTTTGTTTTGAGTTTTGTGTTGTTTCAGGTATTAGGTCCTGCTTGATATTTACCTACAGGAATGGCAGAAGAATGCACCTTAGCTGTGCGAGATGTTGCTCTCCCCAGCCTGGAGGGGGTAGCGTCTAGCATAGTTAAGCCCGCTATCACCGTGCACTTTGAGATTAAGTCGTGCATGATTCAGTTGCTGCATGTGACTGGGCAATATGGTGGATTACTTCATGAAGATCCGCAGCAACATATTCAAAATTTTCTGGAGATCAGTGATACTTATACACCAACGGGAGTTTCTACTGATTATGTTCACCTGACGTTGTTCCCGTTTTCACTGATCGGGGCTGCAAGGAAGTGGTTAAAGGCTGAAAAGTCTGGGTCTATCGCTACTTGGGAGGATTTGGCTAAGAAGTTTTTAGCTAAGTTTTATCCATCTGCCAAGACAGCCCGGCTGAGGAGTGAAATTATGTCCTTCAGACAGATAGAATGAGAGTCTTTGTATTCAGCCTGGGAGCGGTTTAAAGCTTTATTGAGAGATTGTCCACACCACAAGCAATCCAATGAGGTACTTGCACATATTTTTGTGGAGGGGTTGACTGCGCATACTAAGATCGTGGTAGATGCTGCTGCTGGAGGCCAAGTACTGGCCTTAAACTTTGACCAGATTTATGAGTTACTAGACAAATTCTCGCAGAGCAATCCTGATTGGCAGGGAGATGGTAGAGCTACTACACAGAAATCTGCTGGGGTACTTCAGTTAGATGCAGTTTCAGAGCTGAGGGTGAAGATGGATGCTATTTCCGATCAAATTAGCAAGCTAGCTCTGCCAAAGACTCAGCAACAAGTGGCTCCAGTGCAACAACTCCAGAGTTTTTGTGAGGTTTGTGGTCAAGATCATGCTACAGAGGTTTGCTCCTCTAATCCAGAGTCAGTTTATTACGTGGGTAATCAAAACAGGCTGCAGGGTCAAAATCAGTTTGGTAATGCTTATTATCAAGGCAATACGAGAGCCCCAAATAATTACCACCCACTTCCAGCTCCACCACAGCAGGTTAGCAATTCAGTTGAAGATATGCTAAAGCAGATAATGGCGGGCCAGCAGAGAATAATAGCTGACACTGCAGCCCATGCACATGCCATATAAGATCTTGCCAATGCTCAAAAGAACCTGGAGCACCAGTTGGGGCAGTTGGTGAGAGAAATAAGTACTGTTAAAAAAAGGCCTGAGCAATGTCTTGCGGTGCTTTAATTGAAGGTGGAGAGTTGATGGCCAAGTCCGAGGAGAGAGCTGAAATAGAAAAAGTTGAAAAAGTGGAGAAGATAAAGAAGAAAGAAGAGAAAAAGGAGGCACCTCTGCCGCCTCCACCATTCCCGTAGAGACTTATACCATCGAAGGATTTGGCCCAGTATAAAAAATTTGTGAGTATGTTGAAAGAGCTTCAAGTTAACATTCCTTTGACTGATGTGTTTGAATGGATGCCATCATTTGTGAAGTTCTTAAAAGAGATTTTAGTCAAGAAGAAAAAGCCTCATGAGATAGATACAGTTGAGTTAGTTGAGGAGTGTAGCGCAATTTTGAGCAAGCTACCTCCAAACTTCAAGATCCTGGGAGGTTTAATATTCCTTGCACCATTGGAGGACATAATATCACTGGTGCATTGTGTGATCTGGGTGCGAGCATAAATCTCATGCCTCTATCTGTTTGCAAAAAGTTAAGGCTAGGAGCAATCAAGCGCTGTTCAGTTACTCTTAAGATGGCGGATGGATCACTCACTCACCCTGCTGGTAAGTTGGAGGATGTGCTGCTTAAAGTTGGTAAGTTTACATTCTCTGATGATTTTGTAGTCCTAGATTATGAAGAGGACCGAGAAGCTCCAATCATTTTTGGGAGACCATTCTTAGTCACCTCGAAGGCAATTATTGACATAGAGCTGGGAGAGATGACTGTTAGAGCTCATGGAGAAAAGGTTACTTTCAAGGTTTATAATGAGAAGGAGCACATAACTAAGGTTGAAGAGTGCTCTATGATCGAATGTGTCAAACAAGAACATGGAAGTAAATCAAATGATATGTGTGAGCAGAATGTGGAGCAAAATAGCAGTGACACATCACTATTTCGTCTAGGCTTAGGTGTAACTTATTACTAGGCCTTTGTAAACCCTATAAATACTCTTTTACTTCGTTTTTGAAGAGAGTTCAGACTTTGGAGCAATTTGAGAGCACCATACTTCATTGAACAAGGGTTTATTCCTAATCTTTCATCCATTTAATCATTTACATCATTATTTCATCAATTCATTGCCTTGTGATTATGAATATGCGTGGCTAATTCTTACGTTCTAGGGTTAGAGTATTTTATGAAAGTTGATGTTTGAAGATTGATTCCCATTAATTGAATCCCATAACGGGTTACTTATTCTTTCTTGATTTCACTTGCTTAATTATTAGAGCTCGATAATTATGCATTATCTATGGTTTTTAGATTGAACTCGAAAGAGGGAATTTAATTACGTAATAAGGAAGAGTAGGACTAGTTTGTGAACCCGGGCATTGGGGAACCAATTTGTGAGTAGGATAGACATATACTTGCTCGCCTAGTTTAACTAATTACAGAATTCGTTAATGCGTGCACGTGATTCAACCCATAGACATATTGGGATTGAAGTAGCCTGCATAGACTGTGAAGAATCGAAAGGTTTTCACGGGTACATTTACTCTGTTAGTTAGTAACCCGAGATTTAAGAAGTGGAATCAATTGAAAAACTCAACTGGATTGTTCGTAACTCTGACCCTGGACCGTCTCCTTAATATTGTTAACAACCAAAGTTTGCACCGTTGTTTGACTAAACTTCCATCATTTTAATTACTGCTCTTTAGTTACTAAAACTCTCACTATTGAAAAAGATTCCTGAATAGTTGTTAGAAATTGTTTGTTAAGCGTCAGCCTGAATAGTCCTCGTGGGAACGATACTCTACTTATCATTTTATTACTTGTCGACCACGTATACTTGCGTGTGCATTGGGAGAAACAATTATTGTCAATGTTGTATAAGATAAAACAGAGAAAATAAATAGTTTAAAAGTTTTGCATTGGTAAAAATAGTGACGATATAAGTTTTAGAATATGTTGACTTATAGCTAATTTGGGTTTTAAGTTCTTTCTTCTCTACTTTTTTTTTTTTTTTGGTAAAATATTTTACCTTCAATTTGGCTCAATCTGTTGTCGTAAATTGCTAATCTATATGTTCTTGCCAATATAAATAAGAAAGTTCTTTTATGAACTTGTTAATATGTTTATGTTGCCGTATTGTATTTTTATTTTTATATGGTATTTCAGTTGGCACCAATAAAATTACTGATTAGGAACATATTTCTCCCTTGGCACTTTATTATTTTGAATTTTGCTATGCACAGTTCGTTCATGGCTCAACGTTATATATTAAAAAATATGTGATCTATTACTATTTATTTACTCTCTTACTTAACGATTAAATTCTTATACTACTTGAAATCTAGTACTCCATATAGGAGTAACATATTTGACAACAAACAAAAATTTTCTATATTGATACAATAAATTTCACGTAAAGAGAGATTGATACGATGGACTTTTCATTTCTAAATTACCAAATAAGGACCGGATCTTGGGTTGGGGGAAGAGGGGAAAGCGAATGTCCGTCTGTAGTCTAAAGAAAGGAATATTTTGATTTTTGTCACAAAATTTGAAGAGGTAAAACTTTCTTATGATTAAACGACATGATCTATGGTATCATCGACGGGCTTTAACGTTTGACACGATAACTTATTGTTTAATAGTAACTTCTAAGCTAAGCATGGAAGTCAAAGAAAAATGAAATGTCAGAAGTCAATTGTCAACGGTAGAAAAACATATGTTGATCCTCATTGACAATTCAAAAGTGCTTAAAGGAGAAAATCCGCTTTGCAGCTAGCAGCAGCAGACAATCAGTACTAATATGAATATATAACCATCATGTCTCCTTTTCTTATCATCTTTCTGTCACTATTCGACTGTCCATTAGTTTGGCGGACATGCGACAACATAAGGGATTTTTATACATTGCAGTAAGTTGTACATAAGAAGAATTGGGGAAAAGGTGTTAGATCCTGTTTTGATGATAACAATAATTACAATTATGTAAATTGTGACTACGCAATATGTATGCTTTATTTCATGAATTCTAATGACTACTAGAGAAAAGAATCAAGGTTAAAATCTCTCAAGGATGATTGAAAGTATTCAATCCAGCAAAAGAAAGGAAAGAAGATATGCAGTGGATTCATTGCAAAGGCAATCACTATGATGGGAGTAAATTAAGGATTTGCATTGATGAAGAATTTCTATCAAAAAGGAAAGAAGAATCAGTCAAGCGTGTGCACAAGAAGTCGACACTTATTTTAAGGAAGAATATCTCCTCCTTTGGGGCTCTTAATTACCTTATTCTCAAAAGGAATACTCAAACTTTTTGAGGATCAATATTCTTGGGTTACATATCTCTTCGTAAAAGGAAAAGAAAGATACTTGGAATCTTCTCACAGCTGTCCAATCGATATATATATATATATATATATATATATATATATATATATATATATATATATATATATATATATATATATATATATATATAGAGTTCTTCTTGCACTCAGAAAGATCACACAACATGTATACTTCTCTTAAGCAATCTCTTTCTAGTCATTTGAAATACATTGGAATCTTGAGAGTTTACTACTGTTGTAAAAGAAAAAGAATAGAGAGAAAAAATGAGAGGAAAGAGTTATGTCATAGTCGTTAGTTAAATGATTGTAAAACCAACTAGAGAGTCGTTAGTGGTGAGCGATACACAAAACCATATGTGAAAATCGTTAGTGGTGAGCGAGAGGGAAAACCACACAACTTGTACTTTAAAGAACACCAAGAGCCTAAGAGATAAATCCCTTGTGATCCAAGACGACTGGACTAGGAACCACATTGGTTCTGAACTAATATAAAAACTCTGTTGTATTCTTTACTTTACTGCACTTTATTTATGCACGCCTAAACTTGTTAACTTGTTAGTCGACTGAAACTGTCATCAAAGATAAACTTAATAAGAGCTAACAATACACCCGCCCTCTTTTATATCTTCAGTTGGTATCAGATCAAGTCTCACATATCTTCTTTTTGCCATATAGCAAGTGAGAAAAGATCATATCAGGACACATTGTTAACGAGGCTCTACTTCAAGAAGGAACTTCTATTGCTCGAACTCCCTACTTTAATGGACTTCACTTTAGTTATTGGAAAGTTCGAATGGAAACATTCATTCAATCTATTGGCTACAAAGTCTGGTGCGTGATCACAAAGGGACCCTACTACATTCCTGTTGACAAAGGAAATAAACCAGAAGGACAGGTATCATCTACTCCTTTTGATATTGATTGATGATTATACTGATGAACAGAGGGAGCTTATGCAGTTAAATGCCAAAGCAAAACGTCTGCTCTACTATGCAATTAGTGGAGAATAATACGAAAAGATATCAAGTCATGAAACGACTAAAGAAATGTGAGATAAACTAGTAGTTACTTATGAGGGCACAAGCAAAGCCAAAAAAACCAGAATTAGCCTTCTAGTTTATGAATATGAATTGTTCAAATGAAAGAAGGAGAATCCATTGAGGAGATGTTTGCATGGTATAGTAGAGTTATTGGATAACTAAAGTCTCTTGAAAAAATATACTCAAATAGAGAACAAGTCAGGAAAATCCTGAGGAGTCTGCCTGTTGCTTGGCAACCCAAAGTTATTAATATTGAAGAAGGTGATCTTAATGCTTTTTCCTATGATGAACTTCACAGAGATCTTATTGCCTTTGAAAAGACTCACCTTCAAAGAGACACTCAAGTTACTAAAAAGAAAAAAGAAGTTGCTTTCAACGCAACAAATGTAGAACCTACTAGCGATGATGATGAGATTGTGGAGGAATGGGCCTTAATGTCTAAAAAATTTGTAAATCTTCTCAGAAAAAATAAACAAAGAGGAAAGCCCAGATTAAATTCACGCAGAAACACTCAAAATAATGATCAAGATAAGAACGACGATTGATGCTATGAGTGTGGAAAATATGGGCACATCGCTACAAATTGCAATGAAGCCAAGAAAAAGCAGTCACGAAACAACTTCAAGAAAAAGTCCTTTGGTGCATGGAGCGACTAGGACGGATCAGAACATGATGAAGATGTTATCTATGCTTCATGTTTCAAGGAGAATCGAGCAAAGTAAGTATTTATAATTGTGATAATTGTAACACACTTCAAGAGGATTTAGATTCTGCTTTAGAAGAAATAAAAGTATTTCTCAAGGAATTATCTAAATTAAAGAAAGAAAAATAGCACTGGGATCTTAAACTTGAAGTTTATGAAATTGAACGTGATTTTCTTCAAGATAAAGTCCAATAATTACAATATCAATCAAATGGACTTCGCAAATCAACTAGTCATAGTTCAGTTAGATCAAATCTAACGCCTCACTCCTTCAACTCTGTTGAAACGATTCAAAGCAGCTCTCAACTTACCAGTGGTAAGTCGACTAAAACCACTACTAGTGAAAAAACATCATCTATCACATGTCATTATTGTGGCCAATATGGACACACAAATTTCAACTGCAGACTAAAAAAAGCTGACAAAAATAAATAAAAATGAATGCTTAAAATATATCTGAATACTTATGTTTCTAACCAAACAAAACCCAAGACTTCTTGGGTACCTAGACATGAATAAATCTTTTGTCGCGAGAACACCACGAGAAAAGATCTTACAAAGAAAAATGGATCCTTGGCAATGGGTGTTCCAGACACATGATAGGTGACAAACACATGTTTACATTGTCACTAAGATAGATGGTGGTTCAGTTAAGTTCGGAGACAATGGGAAAGAATTTGTGATTGGAGTTGGGAAAATCTCCCTAAACAAATCATGTGACATAAACGAAGTATTCTTAGTAAATGGATTGCGGCACAATCTTCTAAGCATAAGTAACTATGTGACTCTGGATATTAGATAAAATTTGAGTCAACCAAATACATTATCTATGATACATGAGGTAACATAATTCTTTCAGGATCCAGACAAAATAATATTTATAAACTTGTTGATATTTTCTTTTTGGCTCATCACATTTTTAGCATCTGTTACATACGATCCATGGTTATAGTATAAAAAGTTAGGCCATGCTAGCATGCATTTACTTCAAAAGCTTTCTAAAAAGGATTTCGTCATTGGACTCCCAAAATTAAAATTTTCAAAAGATCATATCTGTGATGCATGTCAAATGGGTAAGCAAACTAGATCCTCATTTAAACCTAAAGGTATTGTCACAACTTCTATGCATCTTTAACTATTAAATATTGACTTGTTTGGTCCTACTAAGACAGCAAGCATTGGAGGAAAAATGTACGATTTTGTTATTGTTGATGATTATTCCCGTTTCACATGGATTATTTTCTTGTCTTATAAGGATGAAGCCCAAAAGAATTTTGATTATTTTTTTTTGTAAAAAGGTTTAAAGGAAAAAAATATATTTTATCACAGCCATTCGAAGTGATCATGGTGGAGAATTTTAAAGCAAAACTTTTGAATTCTTTTGCAATGAACAAAGATTTACTCATCAATTTTATTCACCTAGAACTCCACAACAAGATGGTGTTGTAGAGAGAAAGAACATAACTCTACAAGATATATATGGCCAGGACTATGCTACTGGATCACTTCCTTCCAAGCAAGTTCTGGGCAGAAGCTATATGTACAACATGTCATTTACTTAACAGGTGTCTCATTCGAACAATTTTGAAGAAAACTCCATATGAACTTTGGAAAGGTAAAAGATCAAACATAAGTTATTTTCATCCCTTGGGATGCAAATGCTTTGTGCACAATAATCGAATGGATAATCTCGGTAAGTTTGATCCCAGAAGAGATGAAGGTATTTTTCTTGGATACTCAAACTCAATTCACTCATATAGAGTATTTAATAAACGTACCTTATCAGTTGAAGAATCTATGCATGTTGTGTTTTTTGAAACGTACCTTATTAGAAAGATGAAACTATATATTCTGAACTTTTAAACTCAGGAAAGTAGGTTTCTGATGTTGGGAATATTTCCTATATTTTTGGCAATAGTATTTAATACTTTTAGATGGTTTCAGAGTAATACATGCTCAACAACGCTTAATTTTTTATATAATTCTAACTTGGTGTGTTTGAATGACTTAGGTATGACTTGGTGGAATTTTGGAGCAAGATGGCTACATTATTTTGGAGGTGTAAAAAATCAGTGGAGTAATGGGCTTTGTAAGCTCTTTGTATGAACCTTACAACAGTCGTACATTGTATGAGAAGCTCTGAGACCTGAGAGTTGAGCATACAATGATTGTTACATCGTAGGGACTGCTGTACGACTGAGAACTCTCCTATCCGAGTTTGGACTAGCCTAGGGCGTTTGTTACTCACTTTATTCCATATATAAACCTTTGCAAACATATTATTAGACCTACTTACTTACTTTGGAGGCAAGAAACATACAAGGAGGCTTGAGTTTTGGAGACTTGAAGAACACAAGAGTTTTTTCCCAAATTCTTTCTTCCTTTTGTAATTTATTAATTCATGAATTATATTGACATGATTAGCATGAATATGATTGGCTAAGTTACCCATTCTAGGGTTGATTGAACCGCTCTAATATTTATGTGTTAGGAATATTTGATTGAGTGAATGAAACTTGTTAATTCTTCATACCTAAGTGTTTATATTTTGCTTGCTATTGATTGGAAGGGCCCCCAATTGATTGTCCCCTTTATTCTTGTGTGTCTAGGGATAGATTCATAAGTTAGGGTTAAACACTTAGCAATATTTCAACCTAAAACCAAGGTATTACTTAGGTTGTCAGTAAGATGATTTGTGAACATTGACCCTGATTGTGAACAATACTTGTAGTCCTACATATCTTCATTAATTAATTGAAAAATTCGTCAGTAAAAGTTATAATTATTACACGAGAGTGAATAGTTGTGAATTTGGAGTGAGTGTTCAATGGAAGAACCAAGTTGAATTCGTTAAATCATTATTCTAAGGCGTCGGTAGGAGTTGTGTAGATCAATCCTAGAGTTTACATCTTTTGAATCAATCTTATTCTCTATTACTTTGACATTTACTTAATTGTTAATTTTGTTCCTTAATTATTACTATAAAATCAACCTTAAGATAAAACCACCTAAGAAGTTAGTTGATACGTAAATTAGTTAGAATAAAAACTAGATTTCGAGTGTTTTCTGTGGGATTTGACATCGGGCTTCAAATACCGAGCTATATTTTCCACGACCACTTAGCCTTCACAAAACACATTAGAATTTCACAAGACTTCATAAAAACACACGTTACACACCATCTCTTCTCTAATCTTATTCTTCCTTCTCAAGGCTAACAAAAATATCCAATTAGTCGATTCGCAGGTATGTGTTCCCTCACCATCGTACTTCTCTGGTCTGCTACGCCTATGCTGTGACCTTCTCTCTCCTCACGTTTCTGCCCAGTTTTCTCTCCCCTTGGGCTTTACTAGTGGTAGTTTTTCTTGAGAAAAAGTTGCAAAAATTAATTATGTATTAACTCTGTTGTGGGGAGTGCGGTGATGAACTGTAGCTATTGAAACGTGCAAGATCTAGAAGTTGGGAGGGTTAAACACGACCAAATAGTGCATACAAAAGCTGCCCTGAGTTGTGCACACTACATGTTCGCCAAAATTTCCCAATGAAAATTTGAAACATTCTGCCAAGTCTGAGTAAATGAATATGTTATGGGGCATATGTTGAGCATAAATTGGGTAGAATTATGGCTTGGGGGCAAGTGTTTAGAGCACGTTAACTTGAGCGACACTCATTGCATGTCGCGCACATGTGATGAGGGTTGTTTTGCACACTAGTTACATGAGTGGCTGCCTTGTTCTGTAGTTTATGGGCTGCCCTCTTTGTTTTACTTAATTGCACACTTCTCAATACTTTTGTAATAGAGAATAACATAAGTGTGGGATGTAGGAACCCCTGTTTTGCACACTTTGACGCTTTTAAATGCAAGAATTGTTTGAAATAAAGAGGTGCACGTGAGGGAAGTCTGATTACCCCGCGAACGACATACTGAAGTTACAATGAGCTTAAATTTTTTAAAAATGAAACACACTTGAGCTTAAGTGTGTGTTGCGTGTGACCAAGTGAACTAAAACCAAAGCTTCAAAGGGACTAGTTTCTAGCTATTTTGATGGACTTATTTGTACTCCATGGGCTTATTTTACATGTATGTGCAGGTACTTAATTGAAAAATAGTAGGCGCATAGCAAGTATCCAAGAGCGGCAAGTGAGGCGTTCTCTTAGCGTTCAGACTGAGGAAGAATCCGTTCATGATATTGTTGATTTGAGTGCTATTGA
Organism: Petunia x hybrida; assembly: GCA_037355625.1. NCBI lineage: Eukaryota > Viridiplantae > Streptophyta > Magnoliopsida > Solanales > Solanaceae > Petunia > Petunia x hybrida. The sequence continues at coordinate 27,988,044 of JBBBVM010000041.1, forward strand.
TGGCACTTCTGTAGAGTGGGCTTTTGGTACTACTGAGGAGGTCTCACTGATTGATATTGTGGATGCATCTAGCGCCACTTTGCTTGCTCCTGTTAATAATCAGAGTGCAGATTCAGACAGGTCTAAAGCACCTCCAGACTCGACAGATTGATGGAGTTTGCTGATACCCACTATTATTCATTATTTTAGTTTTTGTGCAGTGGGGACCATGCACTATTTTAAGTGTGGGGTGAGCTATCATGAATTATAATCCTTGGGTTTTCTTCAAGCCACGGTTCTTTCTCGAGGATGCTTTTTGTTTTGAACCGGGTATTTTTAGATAAAAATAAAAATAAAATAATAAAATACAAAAAAAAAAATTAGGAAATAGGAGTAGACAAGTGGTGATAGATTGTGCTTTCTCTATGACTTGTTTGATACTGTTATATTTAGTCCTTTGCATGCAAATTCAACTTCCAATGAGATTTTTGGTATGAGTTTTATATTGGATTTATAGATGATCTTGTTAGTGACTTTTCGGCTCAGGTTTCTGACTTTACTTGTTGATTGAATATTATGACTTTGTCTCGCTTGCTCTTGTTAGGAATTAGAATTTTTCCGTTTTCAGTAGTTCATGTGCCATGTGCGATGGGCGGTGAAGTGTTAGTATTGATTCTGGTGCTTGCATAATTGGTCTAGAACTTGCCCTGATTATTTTTTGAGGCAAAATCCTAGGATGTACTCTGCTTAGGAAATGATAGTAGGCCATCTTTTGCCCGTTTGAATTTTTTTCTAGCATTTTCTTGATGATATGACCCTATTTAGCCCCTTTGAGCCTATAGCCTTTTTATTGGAAGCCATATTACAAGCTGTAACCTATTTTTATGCTTTGCACTATCCATTCAATTTTTTCTATCTCCCTGAGCACTTATATGTACTAAGAGCTGAACACCTTAAGTTGGAGTAAAGGGTGGTGCAATTTAAGTTGGTGACCATGAGAAGCAGAATTGTTGTTGAAAAAAAAAAGATAAGAAAAATAAGAGAAAAATTATGAAAAGAAAAAAAAAAGCTGAAAAGAAAAAAAGTGAAAAACATGATGAAAGAAAAGAAGAAAAAAAGAGAGAGCATGTGAATAAATGAGGAGCAATTGGGAGTTGAATTGGAATGAAAATCATGGTTAGAAAGAAAGTGGAAAATGAGGTTTAAATATGTTTTGTGAGTGATTAGGGAGGTGTAGTCACTATATCCATCCTACCCGTTCCCTAGCAAACATTACAACCTTGATAAAGTCCTATTTGATTCTAGGCCTAGTGTACCTACATTAATGGATAATTATAAGACGGGCAAGCCTATGGTACCAGTGTGTTGCACTTGAATTTATTTGTGAGTGTGAGCGAATTCTTTCTATCTTAGCGTCCCTTATAATTAATTTGATCTAGCTATGTGAGATTGGGACTAGGTTTTGATGTGAGGCCACATGGATTACGAGAGATAGGAGCTTTTATTAAGCTACCTAATCTTGAGCGAGTGAGCATGTCTTGAGTAAGTTGATGAGTGGAGTCGATTCTTGAGGTTTGGGTGTCATTACTTGATTGTTTTGATAATTCATGTTTTCAAATGGGTGATGTGTAAATATGGGGAAGTTGTGTGCTTGTATGTTTGATGATTAATTGTTGGTATTAACCAAAGTCATAGGTGCGCTAGGTTGAAAACTTCTTGACTTGGTAGGATGAGTTTGATTGAGAAAAAAATGCGGGTTAGTTGTTCGAGGACGAACAAAAGCTAAGTGTGGGTGGGGTGTTGATGTTGGTCATATTTCCTATATTTTTGGCAATAGTATTTAACACTTTAGGTGATTTTCATAGTAATACATGCCCAACAATGCTTAATTTGTGATATAATTATAACTTGGTGTGTTAGAATGACTCAGGTATGAAATGGTGGAGTTTTGGAGCAGATGACTATATTTTTTTTTTTGGAGAAGTTCAAAGTCATAATTGAAGTAGAAAAATAAAGAAGAGATGTGTAAAAATTAGTGGAGTAATGGGCTTTATAATATCTTTGTATGAACCTTACAACAATCATACATTGTATGAGAAGATGTGAGACCTGGAAGTTGAGCATACAATGATTGTTACATTGTAGGGACTGCTGTACGACTGGGAACTCTCCTATCCGAGTTTGGACTAGCCTAGGATGTTTGTTACTCACTTAATTCCATATATAAACCTTTGTAAACATATTATTAGACCTACTTACTTACTTTGGAGGCAAGAAACATACAAGGAGGCTAAAGTTTTGGAGACTTGAAGAACACAAGAGATTTTTCTCAAATTCTTTCTTCCTTCTGTAATTTATTAATTCATGAATTACATTGACATGATTAGCATGAATATGAGTGGCTAAGTTATCAATTCTAGGGTTGATTGGACCGCTCCAATATTTATGTGTTAGGAATGTTTGATTGAGTGAAAGAAACTTGTTAATTCTTCCTATCTAAGTATTTATATTTTGCTTGCAAATTGGAAGGGCCCCCAATTGACTGTCCTCTTTATTCTTGTGCGTCTAGGGATAGATTAATAACGGGTTAAACACTTTGTAGTATTTCAACCTAAAGCCAAGATATTACTTAGATTGTCAATAAGGTGATTTGTGACCATTGACCCTGATTGTGAACAATACTTGTAGCCCTACATATCTTTATTAATTGAAAAATTAGTCAGTAAAAGTTATAATTATCACACGAGAGTGAACAGTTGTGAATTTGGAGCAAGTGTTCAATAGGAAGAACCAAGTTGAATTCGTTAAATCATTATTCTAAGGCGTCGGTAGGAGTTGTGTAGATCAATCCTAGAGTTTACATCTTTTGAATCAATCTTATTCTCTATTACTTTGACATTTACTTAATTGTTAATTTTGTTCCTTAATTATTAATATAAAATCAACCTTAATAAAACCACCTAAGAAGTTAGTTGATACGTAAATTAGTTAGAATAAAAATTAAATTTCGAGTGTTCTCTGTGGTATTCGACATCGAGGCTTCAAATACCGAGGTATATTTTCCGCGACCCCTTAGTCCCTTTTATAGGGCGTAGTTGGGCGTAATCAGTTTCTAGAAAAAGCAATCAGAATAAGTCAACTGCTGAACTCACTGAAGCAGGTGCAAAAAAAGATTCAAATGAGTCGTCTAATGAATTATCTGCATCAATCCTAAATGAGTGGAAAAGTGAACTTGGATGCCCGCACAAATTTATAATTGGAGATCCTCAAGAAGGAATGATGAATAGGGGATCTCAAAAATAAATATCAATTTTGGCTCTTATCTCTCAAATTGAACCAAAGAAGGTTGAAGAAGCCCTCAAAGATGTCCATTGGATAAAGGCCACGGAAGAAGAACTTGCTCAATTCAAGAAGAATCAAGTATGTACATTTGTATCTAAACCTCTAAATGCATCTATCGTTGGAACAAATTGGATATTTCAAAACAAATTAAATGAAGCCGGTGAAGTTGTGAGAAATAAAGCACGACTTGTTGCTCAAGGCTACGCACAACAACAAGGATTAGACTGTGATGAAACATTTGCTCTGGTGGAAAGATTAGAATCAATTAGAATTTTTCTTGTTTATTTATCATTGAAAGGTTTTAAATTGTTTCAAATGGATGTTAAAAGTGATTTCTTAAATGGTTTCATTAAAGAAGAGGTTTATGTTAAACAACCTCTAGGTTTTGAAAATCCTAAGTTTCTCTCTCATGTTTTTAAGTTGACTAAAGCTCTTATGGTCAAAAACAAGCTACAAGAGCTTTGTATGAGAGACTTAGTACTTGTCTCTTGAATCATGGATTTAACTGAGAAAAAATTGACCACCACCTTATTTATTAAGCGATCCTCTTCAGGTAACATTCTCATCCAAATTTATGTTGATGATATCATATTTGATAGTACTAACCCTTGTTTGTGTAAGGATTTTGCTGAACTCACGCAAAATGAATTCGAAATGAGCTTAATGAGTGAACTTTGTTTCTTGGACTTCAAATCAAGAAATATGATAAAGGTATCCTTATTAGTCAATCAAAATATGCTAGAGAACTACTTGTTAGGTATGATATGCAACATGCAAAAGCTATTAGAACTCCTATGAGCCCTTCAACCAATTTAGACCAGGACAATAAAGGTAAGGATGTTTATGATCTAAATATCGTGGAATGATTGGACCATTGCTCTATCTCACTGCTAGTAGGCCTAATATAATGTTCAGTGTATGTAAATGCCAGATTCGAATTTGATCCAAAAGAATCACATTTAACTATTGTTAAAAGAATTATGTGTTTATCTTTTTAGTACCACTTCATATGGATTATGGTATCCTCGTACAATTAACTTTCATCTCCAAGGGTTTTCAGATACTGTTGCAGATGACAAAGATGTCAGGAACTAGTACCTGTCAATTTCTAGGGAAATCCTTAATTTCTTGGCATAGCAAGACTCAAGGCTCAGTATCACTTTCTACTACAGAAGCTGAATACACTGCTATTGGATATTGTTGCACTCAACTTCTCTGGATGTCAGATCAATTAAGTGATTATATGTCTCATCTAAACATATGTCCATTTTCTATGATAATTCTTATGCCATTTGCCTATTTAAAAATATTGTGCATCACTCTAGGGCAAATCGTATGGATGATGAAGCATCATTTTATTGAGGATCATGTGCTATGTGGTAATGTCAATATTTCTTTTGTTACTACTGAAAACCAACTAACATATTTACTAAGACATTATATGCGGACAGATTTTGTGATTTACGTGAGAAATTAGGAGTTATTGAAGATCCTATAGATTTTTGATTTAAACCTCTTATTTTTGGAATTAAATCTTCAAAGTGTGAACTCCTTCCCCCGTAATTAATTTATTGTGTGAACAAAATTGTCTTGATTTTCTAACTGGTGCCTTTTCCTTTTCTTTATCTTCTTGTCTCACTCGCATATTTCCAGAAAACACTAACTATACTGTCTTCTCCTTACTTCATCTCATTAACCTCTCTTCTTCCTTTCTGTAGTTTTACTAAAAACCTCTCTCATGGCTAAATCTCAGAAACCCAAAACCACTCCTACAAGAAAAAGTTCTCGAACTCATGCAGAAAGTTACTCTCCTACTTCACCAGTTGAAATCCCTTCGGACTCTTATAATTCCTCTCCCATATCTCGCCAAGACGAGTCGTCTACTATCACTTCTTCTCTTTTTGCTAAGAAGGCCGGTAAGCGACCCTTCATGAGCCTTCTCCTTTTCCTATCTCTAAAAAAATCAAGGAAACAAAAAGTGATGTTCCTCTTGACGAGGACTAAAATATTTGGAACAATGTCCGAAAAAAGCTTGAAGAGTTAAAGGTTCGCGTATTGCTCCTGGTCATATTGTGAATCTTGAAGCCATGGAGAAAATCGATTGTTATGTAAAGTCCTTCTTTGATTTCCAAGGTTGGAACAATTTCTTCTCTCTTGTTCATCCAGTTTATTATCATGATCTCATTCATCTGTTTCATGCAAATCTGAATTCATGTGGTACTGATGGAATTGAAACCCTTGTCCTTGGTGAACGAATTTTTCTCAATTTTCGTGTTCTTGAAAAAATATAGTCTGCAAAATTATCTTGGTACTCTGAATGTTTCAAAAACTCTTGGTCTACTAATTTTGAAGTGTCTTTTGATCAAGAAAATCATGCATTATTGGTCTTGGTTCTGGCTCTTTCCATGATAGATAGTTAGGTCCTCACTATCTCTTCGTTGAGACTCGTGTGCTGGCTCACATCACTGCCACTACTCTTTTCCTTGCAATGGGTCTCACAATACTATGTCTCAAAGAGACACTTTTATTGTCTATTATCTTGTTTCCAAACACAAATTGAACCTGTCTTGAAGGATTTTGAACTACATGCTTAAGTGTGCCATGGAAAGCAGTAGTTCGGGTTGTTTCCTTATGGTATGCTTATCTCTCATATCCTAGACTACTTCAAAGTTCCCTGGGTGGTCAAATTAAAATTTCTATTTCTCAATGTTACAACTCTCATGTGTTTGCTAGTATGAGATATTTTCATGTTAATGGTGCTTGGGTTAAAAAGAATGATTTGGACACTCCTCCTGCTCCACCTTAATCTGCTCCTGAAAATTGCTAATTCTGATGTTTTTGCTCGTCTCTCTGCTGTTGAAGAACACCTTAGTTCACTCAAGGATGTTTTTCTGTCATCTCAATTCAACCTTGAAAAAGTCAGAGATGACGACTAAAGCTAATGTTGCAAGATTGCATCTCACCCTTTCCTAAGCTGCTCGTGATGCTCGCACAAGCCCTTGTACCATCCACACTCGCATTGATACCGTGGCTGAAAATGTCATCAACACTCTTCGCTGTTACATGGCTCCATATTGAAAATATGGTAGTTATGTTTATGATGTTTATGATGTTTTTTTTTTTTTGCTTTGTGTTGTTCTATTTTGTTGAACTACTGTTGTTAAGACTGCTGTTTATGCCCCCTTCATTTGCTGATGACAAAGGGGAAGAAATTATGCCTATTTAAAACTATTATAATATGGTAGTTATGTTTATGTAAACCGTTATGCAGTTATGTTTATGTTAACTGTTATGTTGTTTAGTCGACTAAAATTTCAAATGTTTGTTGACTAGTTATCCAGTCTAGATATGGTATTTGCCTTGTCTCAAATACACGAAATCACTAAGACATCGACTATCAGTCATTAAATTTACAGGGAAGGTTTATTAACTAACAAATATTGCCATCATACAAAAAGGGGAGATTGTTAGATCTTGTTTTGATGATAACAATCATAACAATCCTGTAAATTGTGCTAAGCAATATGTATGCTTTATTTCAGGACTCTAATGACTAGAGAAAAGAATCAAGACTGGATACTCTCAAGGATGATTGAAAGTATTCAATCCAGTAGAAGAAATGAAACGACCTCGGTCAGTCGTTTCGGAAGTTAGGACTCCGATTGGCGTGCCGATAATTTTAAAATATTTGTAATATCCATTAGGACCTGTCTGTAAAATTTAAGCTAAATCAGACCTCCTTTGGTACGTATCGGAAGAAGATTTCAGTTTTTATTGTCGATAAATATTAAAAAGAGATTTTCGCGCTCGGTTTTGGCGAATGAGCTAAGATTCGAAAGCCGAAAGCGCCGTTAGGTTTGTATTATTATTTGTGACTTTTTTGATTTTTCGAAATTGAATTTCGATGTTGTTCGGCTAGTTTCCGCTAAAATGCCGAAAGTTAAATAATTTGATTTTTTTTCCATTTAAATTTGCATCTTGAGTTTCGGGAACCCGATTTGAGATCCGCCTTAGAGAGTATGCTACATATGTTTTGTATAACTTGTATGCAAAATTTGGAATTATTTCGAATATCATAGGGTACCGTTTTAATTTTCGTCGCGAAAAGAAAATTAAAAAAAATAAAAGATAAAGGAAAAGACAAAAGAAAAGAATAAAAGATAAAATGAAAGGAAAAAAAGACAAAGTTAGGCGGGCTGATATATAGCTTTAAAGTTAAGAAACGAAAAAGGAACAGAGAAGAAGAAACGAAAAATCTGAGAAACACAGCAAATGAAAATGCCAGAAAATGAGAAAAGAGCCGGAGAAAAGATAGAATTTTGACCCCCAAAACATTCAGATAATGATCTTAATCCATTAATTTAGTTTATTACGTGTGTTTAAATATATTTTGACTGTAAAAACTGGGATATTAGATATCGTTTTAATAAGTTCAACTGATAATTTAAAGGGTCAATTGGACCCCGATAATGGAATTGATTATATATTCGTACTCAGTGAGTTATGAGCAACATATAAATGTAATTTATTTGGGGTTTAGTTATGTGACCTTAAATCCAATACATAGGCCTGGCCTGCGTATTGCGTATGCGAATAGGGTATCATGTTCCTACCTGGATTGCCCTAAGATGTGAGGAATGAATCCTTTAGCCTAATTTGATATATTTCTGCTTATTGAATAGAGTGGGATCGTTTGGCAATGAAACCAAAGGATAAAAGCGGTTGTTGATTGGCAATGCCAACTTTTTAGAAGAGGTAAGTGTTTATATATCCATTTCTTTGAAGGCACCTGGCCTCATGGATTTTCTACCACGTGTTTCTTACATTGTATATTATATGTTATGTCCTGTTGTTGATATTACATTGAGGATTTGAGCATTCTACTCTGGCTGTGAGTTGGCATCTACTTCCCGGCTGTCGATGAGAGTCCCCCGCCGGTAAAAGGGTTATTATTGCATCACATTGCATTCATATGCATTATATGTCATTCATATGCATTACATTGCATATCGTATTGGGTGCAGGAGTATTCCGCCCTCGGAGCAGGAGGATTCCGCTCCATTGCATCATAGTGAGGGTAGGAGGATTCCGCCCTCGAAGCAGGAGGATTCCGCTCCATTACATCATATTGAGGGTAGGAGGATTCCGCCCTCGGAGCAGGAGGATTCCGCTCCATTGCATCATATTGAGGGTAGGAGGATTCCGCCCTCGGAGCAGAAGGATTCCGCTCCATTGTATCATATTGAGGGTAGGAGGATTCCGCCCTCGGGACAGGAGGATTCCACTCCATTGCATTATATTATGGGTAGGAGGATTCCGCCCTCAGAGCTGGAGGATTCCGCTCCATTCATTTGGCACATGTGGCCCTTTCCATCATATTTCATTTCATTGCATTTCATCCCATTTCATTTCATACCATTGTGTAGACTTGTGATACATAATTATTGTTCTGCTTATACGTGCATTGCTTATTTGTTGATATGCTTCTGGCTCGTATTCTTGGTTGAGTTTATGGTTTCATACGTATTTCCGGTTATTATCTGGCTCTGCCTTTTTATAATTTAAATAAGAGAAATTTGATTTATCTGTTTCTTCTCCCTGGCTAGCTATCCTATTCTTTGAGGTGACTAGTTTGCCCCACTTATTGAGTCCTTTTGACTCACCCTTGTTTGTTGTTTGTTTCTTGTCTATCTATTTCGTTTCGGCACGTTCGCTCCAGGATTGAGTTCGCCACGTTGTGAAGGAGCGAAGACGACTTCAGCTGTCAGGGTGAGCCAGCTTCTATTCCGGATAGCCACCAGTTTATTGGTTATTATTTCAGCTGCATTTTGCTCCCTTCAGGAGGTATCTGTCTTCTTTTGTACTCTTAGATGTCTAGTCTGGATAGCCCTAAACCTAGTATATTGGGTAGTCAGCTGTAATTTCTTTTGTACAGCTTAGAGGTATCAGTATGTCTGTGCTTTTTCTAAGTCTTATTTTTATTTATGAATTGGATTATATTTATTTTCCTAATTTAATTGGTAAGGGTTCGCCGACGGGTCTAGGGGAGGATTTCGGGTCCTGCACGGCCTAACCGAATTTCGGGTCGTGTCAGTTGGTATCGGAGCCGAGTTTAGAGTCTATCCAGACTAAGACAGTGTCTAGTAGAGTCTCGCTGATGGGTACGTAGACGTCCGTACTTATCTACGAGAGGCTATGATGGCGTTTAGGATGTTTCACTTCCTTCTTTTCTGATCGTGCGTCGGTCTAGGATGTAAAAGTATTTTTTTTAATTCCTTCATGGTAATTGTGAACCCTCGTGTAATAAATCAGCAAATGGTATGAGTTCAAGACGAAGCAGTCTAGCATGGGGCTAGCACTGACGAAGACCCGAGAGTTTTGATCATGCTGACGATTTAGTTATGGAGGTCCCCAGCTGTACAAGCTCGCGATGGGCAAGGGAGCAGGGTCTTGTGGTTCCCTTGGCTCTCTACAATGCTTTTACGAGAATCTTGGCGATGCAGACACTGTAAGAACCTATTATTCGCTGGACAGCCTATCAGGTTGCCGCATGTGCAGACGTTCGATCTCAGGGAGCTCCTATTCCAATTCTTAATATTGCCACAGTAAAGTATATTCTGGAGGCAGCATGTGTGGTGCCTCCAGTTGTTCTGGTTGGTTAGGTGACTGAGGTAATTATTGGGTCCGAGTGCTCAAAGAGGTTGCATTATTTTACGCAGTTGAACATCCCGATATTCCCAAGCAATGCATTAGATAATCCCTGTGTAAGTTTTTTTTAAATAAAACGATGCCAACGTGTCCTTCAGGCTCTTGATTATATCGAGCGGTACATGTTGATTATTCTTCTCTCCAGTTTGAGTGGATTGGACAGGGTAGCCTGTCGGTTAGCCTGTTGGTGTTTCAGAATATGAGATTGAATTCTATAGAATGGCTGAATATGCATTAGAACTAGTCCATGAGCCTTTTGAGAGATTCAAAAATTTATTGCTGACCTTTCTCCTTCCCTGATCCCGGATGGCTCGAGAAATTGAGGTTGGGACTTCATTTGATTTCGTTGTTGATATTGCTCGAAGGTACGAGGCATACCATAAGTTAGAGTGGGAAGAGATAGAGGGAGAAATCCCACGGCCCTAGTGGGTAACCATGGTACCTTATTTGGAGGTAAGAGTTCTGATTATTTTGGGAGGTCACCTTCCAGGTTATCTCAGCTTGTAGAGCGTGATTCTCAGAGTGCGCGGGTAGTTCATCAAGATCAGACCCAGGTTTCTCTTTGTAGCTTTCAACAATCTGTCCAGCTCCCATATTCAGCGAAAAAGTGTTATCATTGTCGTGAGTCTGGCTATCCTTTGAGGAGTTTTCCCTTACTCCGACAAGTAGGCAGTCGTCTTTTCTCTCGTCATCAGGCATCTGCGCAGTCGCAGGGGATTTCTTTTAGATCTCAATCAGCCAGCAAAATGCCACCATCCAGTAGAGGTCGATGGCAGTGGTTCTTCAGAAGGTGATTATCAGGGTAGTGGCTCAGCTCAGCTACAGAGGCAGTCCTATGAACTGTCAGTCTGGCAGGATGCTGAGGTATCCGATGTAGTACACCCATGTATTTCTTCTTCCATTATATGTGAGTAAGATTTGATTCTTTCGATCGGTCTGGACTTCGTTTGTCTTACCATGGTTTCCTTGGATATTGTCTTAATTAAGAATCAGCTGCGGTAGAGGGGCGAGCTTCTGGTATTATTTATTCCTGGGATTGGTGAGACCCTACTAATTTATCTGGTCTAAATATGAGAGATTTGACAGTGAGTATCGTTATTGTCTGCCTGGCATCTTGTTGTGTCACCTTCTATTATTATATCAAATTAGTTTATCTCTCTTCTTGGAATTCCGTGTTGGTTGAATTATGGAATTCTAGTTCATCATCATTAGAAAGTGTTATCGTTTCTTCCGGTGCAAAGTGATTAGTAAGTAATATTCTATTTACGTATTTCCTTTTGGTTCAAAATGCTAGTAAAGTCATGTTATCCTATGAGCTTGTCTAGGTTATAAAAGGGTTTCTGATAAATTGTCAGAATTTTCTTCTTATTGGGAGGTCAAATTTGCATAGATGTTGTTCCATAAAGCTCATTTAATATCTGTTTCTTCAATTGCGATTCTTGGGCTACTTTGACTCATAAGTAGTCTAGCTTTGGTATCCACGCAAACAAGAGAGATGAGCTTCCTGAAGCTCTAATTATTTCTATCCTCGGTCCATTTCCATTTCTTCTTCGTCCGGCACTAGTGAACTTAGGCGGTCAGTAACCTATTGTGATGTTCCCTGTGTTGAGCCTGAGTGCGTGCTAAGGTAGCCGGGTAAGCATATTGTCATTTTTCAAGGCTACTAAGGGTAATGGGAGGCGTCATTTGACCTTTGATTTGATCCATCAGGCGGTGGTGCTTATAGAAATATATGAAGTTGTGACTCGAGAGTTGCAGCTGTTTGGCAACTCGAAAGGGTAGTTGGTAGCTTAGGTCCGCCTACGTTCAGATTTTAACTAAATCTTCTTTAGTCCACCAGACTGTGCGGGGGTGGGTATTCATATTCAAATAGCTGCATGAGTTTGTGCTTTAAGTGGAGGAGTCTTCCTCCAAATAGTGAATGATAATACTAAATCTCCAAGGGCGTTGATACCACTTTTGTTACGACCCAACCTAGGGCCACGACAGAAACCTACAATGAGTGTTAATCATTGTTAAACCCACTGATAATCTATTAATAATAGAGATAAGCTGGCAACCTGATCATATATACGTATCTATCTGCTAAAAGCATAAAGTCTGGAAAAATGACACGACTTTAACTTGCTGGTAATTAGAACACTGAGCCACAAATTTTGCTATGTCACACTTCATTCCGTCCCACCAATAAATTTGCTTAAGATCATGGTACATCTTAGTCGAACCTGGATGAACACTGTATTTGGAATAATATGCCTCTATCATAATCTGTCCACGTAAATCTGCAACATCAGGGACACAAAGTCTATCTTTATACACGAGAACACCGTCAGTAGTAACCCTGTATGGCTACTCTGGTTTTCTTCTGGCTATCTGTCTGTATTCAACTAGAACTGGATACTGACACTGTTTTACTTCATGAAAATTTAGAGTTATAGGTCTAGTGCAGCTTTTCGTCCATCCATCATTGGCATATCTTTTTCACACATCTACTCTTTGAGAAGTTACTTTAGCGTTATAAGTACACATGTAATCAACTTTGTTGCTGGTATTCTGCCTCAGCTCATGGTCCAACTACATGTCTCTTTTATTTTTACTTTTTCAAGTCATAATATTTTCAATTCAAAGATAATACCCTGAAGTAGATGTTCAGTCTGAAGATCATTCCTGGTCTGCATCATACTATCCAGTAGTATTTGCATGATCCTTATCCTTATATGACAGACCCTGTTCAGATGAACCTTTGACATACATTAGGATATGAGTAACTACATTCCCGTAAGGAGCTTGCGGAACAACACTAACGTCAACTGAGATGTTGCATAGTACGTTCGTAAAAGTAATATAGCTTGCATCAAATCTTCTATAGTGTGTAGTGACAAGTTACTTCAAAAGCTTTCCCTATTGTATCAAGCGTGAGCTAATTCTTAGTTCCATCGACCTGTTCTATAACGAAAGGTATATCGAAGAGGTAATTATCGGATGAATCATGTTAACCCATTTAAAGTTTCGTGTATCTTAGTTTCGAAAATGTAGAACTCTCCTCTCGTGATTGAGGAAGGATTAATGTAGTCAGAATAAGCTAGGCAATGGCGTTATGATATTATTCAGCTATGTTTTTATCCAAGAGTTTGATATGCGTGTTATAATTCTGATCCTGTAATCAGGAAATAATGCCCGTGGAGTAGCTCATGAAGGTTGTGCAAGTTCTCTTGTTATCCGTGCGAATTTTTCTTAGACTTAGGCTCGTTCGAGGACGAACGAGAATATAAGTGGAGGAGAATGAAACGCCCTCGGTCAGTTGTTTCGGAAGTTAGGATTCCGATTCGCGTGCCGATAATTTTAAAATATTCATAATATCCATTAGGACCTGTCTGTAAAATTGGAGCTAAATCAGACCTCGTTTGGTACGTATCGGAAGAAGATTTCAGTTTTTATTGTCGATAACTATTAAAAAGAGATTTTCGAGCTCGGTTTTGGCGAATGAGCTCCGATTCGAAATCCGAAAGTGCTATTAGGTTCGTATGATTATTTGTGACTTTTTTGATTTTTCAAAAGTGAATTTCGACGTTGTTCGACTAGTTTCCGCTAAAATGTCGAAAGTTAAATAATTTGACTTTTCTTTTATTTAAATTCGCATCTTCAGTTTTGGGAACCCGATTTGAGATCCACCTTAGCAAGTATGCTACATATGTTTTGTATAAATTTTATGCAAAATTTGGAATTATTTCGAATATCGTAGGGTACGTTTTAATTTTTGTCGCGAAAAGAAAATTAAAAGAAATAAAAGAAAAAGGAAAAGACAAAAGAAAAGAATAAAAGATAAAATGAAAGAAAGAAAAGACAAAGTTAGGCGGGCTGATATATAGCTTTAAAGTTAAGAAATGAAAAAGGAACAGAGAAGAAGAAACGAAAAATCTGAGAAACACAGCAAATGAAAATGCCAGAAAATGAGAAAAGAGGCGGAGAAAAGATAGGATTTTCACCCCCAAAACATTCAGATAATGATCTTAATCCATTAATTTAGTTTATTACGTGTGTTTAAATATATTTTGACGGTAAAAACTGGGATATTAGATATCGTTTTAATAAGTTCAACTGATAATTTAAAGGGTCAATTGGACCCCGATAATGGAATTGATTATATATTCCTACTCAGTGAGTTATGAGCAACATATAAATGTAATTTATTTGGGGTTTGGTTATGTGACCTTAAACCCTATACATAGGCCTAGCCTGCGTATTGCGTATGCGAATAGGGTATCAGGTTCCTACCTGGATTGCCCTAAGATGTGAGGAATAAGCCTTTAGCCTAATTTGATATATTTTTCTGCTTATTGAATATAGTAGGATCGTTTGGGAATGAAAAAGGATAAAAGCGGTTGTTGATTAGCAATGCCAACTTTTTGGAAGAGGTAAGTGTTTATATCCATTTCTTTGGAGGCACCTAGCCTCGTGGATTTTCTACCACGTGTTCCTTACGCGTGTAGCTGCCGATAGGCGTACTCATTACGCCTTAGCTTTGCATTTACATTGTATATTATATGTTATGTCATGTTGTTGGTATTAAATTGAGGATTTGAGCATTGTACTCTGGCTGTGAGTTGGCATCTACTTCCCGGCTGTCGATGAGAGTCCCGCGCCGGTAAAGAGTTATTATTGCATCACATTGCATTCATATGCATTATATGTCATTTATATACATTACATTGCATATCATATTGGGTGCAGGAGTATTCCGCCCTCAGAGCAGGAGGATTCCGCTCCATTGCATCATATTGAGGGTAGGAGGATTCCGCCCTCAGAGCAGGAGGATTCCGCTCCATTGCATCATATTGAGGGTAGGAGGATTCCGCCTTCGGAGCAGGAGGATTCCGCTCCATTGCATCATATTAAGGGTAGGAGGATTCCGCCCTCGGAGCAGGAGGATTCCGCTCCATTGCATCATATTGAGGGTAGGAGGATTCCGCCCTCGGAGCAGGAGGATTCCTATCCATTGCATCATATTGAGGGTAGGAGGATTCCGCCCTTGGAGCAGGAGGATTCCGCTCCATTGCATTATATTGAGGGTAGGAGGACTCCTCCCTCGGAGCAAGAGGATTCCACTCCATTCATTTGGCACATGTGGCCCTTTGCATCATATTTCATTTCATTTCATTTCATCCCATTTCATTTCATTTCATACCATTGTGTAGACTTGTGATACATAACTGTTGTTCTGCTTATACGTGCAGTGCTTATTTGTTGATATACTTCAGGCTTGTATTCCTGGTTGAGTTTATGGTTTCATACGTGTTTCCGGTTATTATATGGCTCTGCCTTTTTATAATTTAAATAAGAGAAATTTGGTTTATCTGTTTCTTCTCCCTTGCTAGCTATCATATTCTTTGAGGTGGCTACTCTGCCCGACTTATTGAGTCCTTTTGACTCACCCTTGTTTGTTATTTGTTTCTTGTCTATCTATGTCGTTTCGGCAGGTTCGCTCTAGGATTTAGTTCGCCACGTTGTGAAGGAGCGAAGACGTCTTCAGCTGTCAGGGTGAGCCAGCTTTTATTCCGGATGGCCACCAGTTTATTGGTTATTATTTCAGCTGCATTTTGCTCCCTTCAGGAGGTATCTGTCTTCTTTTGTACTCTTAGATGTCTAGTCTGGATAACCCTAATCCTAGTTTGTTGGGTAGTCAGCTGTAATTTCTTTTGTACAGCTTAGAGGTATCAGTATGTCTGTGTTTTTGTTTTATATCTTGTCCTTATTTACGAATTATTATATTTATTTTCCTAATTTAATTGGTAAGGGGTCGCCCAACGGGTCTAGGGGAGGATGTCGGCTGCCCGCACGGCCTAACCGGATTCCGGGTCGTGTCAAGAAAGGAAAGAAGATATGCAGCGAATTCATTGTAAAGGCAATCACTGTGCTGGGAGTAATTAAGGATTTGTATTTGTATTGATGAACAATTATCTCAAAAAGGAAAGAAGAGCCAGTTAAAGGTATTTTAAGGAAAAATATCTCCTCCTTTATGGCTCTTACCTTATGTTAAAAGGAATACTCACACCTTTTGAGGATCAATAATGTTGGGTCATATATCTCTTCATAAAAGGAAAGAAAAGATACTTGGAATTGAAGATCCATTATTTTTAACTCGTGCATCGTATCCTTTTAGAATTCAAATTCTTTTGATTATGAATAATTTCCTTAATCTCTACTTAATTCAAAATATCTAGCATATTTCATTCTCTTTTTATTAAAATTCTATCTTGAACTTGGACAAAATTTGGCCAAATACATCCTTTTGTTTGAATTTCAAAATCTGATTTGGTGTAATATTTTCAATTAATTCCATAATCTCCCAAATCATCTAATCACTCCCTCAATCTCTCCCGTCATCTCTCTCTTTTTTTCCTCTCCCATTTTCTTGACTACATACATCACCACCAAAGAAAAATTCCCAAAAAATCAATCTCTCAATCCCAACTTCTCAAATCAAGACCCCTATCATTCAATTTCCCCAATATCCTCTAATCACTCCCCCAATCTCTTCCCCCTAATCTCTCCTAAATCATTCTCAATCAAATTCCCTGAATTTGAGGTCATCTCCAATGTCTCTCATCTTTCCCTAATCTTTAATAACATACATTATCCCTATGTCCAAATCCCCTTAACTCTCCTGTTATCTCTCTCAATCTCTCCAATCATTCCTTAATCCACTCTCATATAATTATCATATAGGCCTAACGTATCTATCCCTCTTTTGGTACTGGATACATCACCCTCAAATCCTCCAAATCTCCCACAATCCCTCAAAATTAAAAACCATCAAATCACTCCTCTCTAATCAATCCCCTAAATCCTCATCCTTAATCTTTCCCAATGGTCTAATCCCCAGGATCACTCCAAATTGAAAATCAAATCCTTTCTAAAATAAGACTCCAGTAATGTTTATATAAACAATACCAAATGGGGATAAAGGCACTGGTCATTCTCCCTCTGAAACACAATACACCTCCAAATACCTTCATCTTCCTCCTCTTTTCACCATGCCACCAAAAATGACAGTACACACACCCATACACGATGACCAACACAGATACACTTCTCTATACACACTAACACAATAACATATCTAAAGGGGTTATATTCTTCACCCTTTGCACCTTCACACACACACACCCCCTCAGTACAAATATGTACACACATCCCACATACCTCTTCATCTTCTTCACCCTTTACATCCATCATCAGAACATATACACACACAATTCACCATATAAAAACAAGGCCAGCAGAACATACGCCATTCCACATACACCACCAAGATCAAGAGCACCAGTACAGATCGGAAACGAATATTCTTATATGAACTGATTTTATACACAAGGCTACACAGTTGTGGCCAGTGAAATATATTTATTTTGAGGCCTATACACTGATTTGAGCAGATACTACATGACCAATGACATCTTGGAGGCTCATACAAGTCTCGTCCCGTTATATACAATGTCCCTTCCATGTCCCGAAAAACAAAACAATAGTCGATGAGGATACATATTACTTTGCATCGTAAGCGATAGTAGAGTAGTGGGATCGGTGGTGCTTGGCATGGCAAACCGGGCGGGGCTCCGTGTTTGCAGTCGTACCGACATCCCTAATCTCTACTTGATGCAATACACCAATCTGGGCCTAAAATCTTACAAAATTTATTTTTCCTTTTTATTGTCTTTATTATTATTATTATATTATCATTATTATTATTAATAATTATTACACTAATCAACTTTATTTTTTTGCGAGGTACATTCGGATGGATATTTTCGAGACAACACTCCAAAAATGCTTCTAATACAATTTACTATTGCATTCTTTCAATTTGCATGTTATTGTTATTAATTTATTGGCATACTAACTAATTGATTTTATTTTGCGGGGTCTACTTGGTTGAAGTTTATTAAAGAAGAAGCAATTAGCCAATTTGAAGCTTTTATTTAATTTTTATTATTATATGTATCTAAATTGTATATCAAAGTGGAAATTTGATGCGGGGAAAACTACTACGAGACCGTTTACCCGAAGTCAAGCCAAAGAGGTCTAAGAAGCTCGGCTATACTTGGTTTGGAGGGGCCTTAAAGATGAGTGCTTTGGAAACAATTTGAAGAAGTATAGTGTGCTAACAGCTCCAGGCGCTCCGCCTGAAATGAAGGCGCTCTGCCTCAATCACTCACTGCCCAAGAAAGAAGGAGTTCCGCCCAATACACTAGGTGCTCCGCCCAAGACTATATAGGAGCCAGACGCTCCGTCTATCCTTGTAGGCGCTCCGCCCAATTGAGCCATTGCCCAAAATCTAAGGCGCTCCGCCCACCTACCAGGCGCTCCACCTGCCTAAGCTTCATTTCGAGATTTTGGCCTAGCTTATTACTATTTTGGCCCTGCGTGGCTTATTATCTTAAGACCCAACTTGTGGGCATTTATATCATTACTTAGCATGAGGAGAGCACTATAAATACCTCATTAGCTCATCTAGTTCATTAAATTACCTTGAATATTGATGAATGACTTTGAGATTTCTGTCATGAATGAAAAACCCATTTTGAGGCTTGAACCATTGGTGGATCCAATTGAACCCCATTCCTTACCCGATCGAACCTTTTGCAAGAGCGAACGTGCCTCTTGAGGATCGTTTGCATAGTCTAGGTGTTTCTTGACATGAACCGAGGGTGTTACGAGACTAGTTCCTCGTAGCTACTTTGGTGGTATTTCAAGATACGTCTTACTTGTATCTCGTTTTTATCGCTTTCGTATTTTATCCATATCAGTTTGGCATAAGAGGAAGGCTAGGGTTTCGTTCTTATGAACCCTCGTCCTGTTCTTCATGCCTACGTTAGTTTATCTTTTAGTTTCTTATTGTTGTTATTTTTGAAAAGAAGAAAAAGAACGAAAAAAAAATTGAAAAATTGAAAAATCACAAAAAAAAATGCTAGAACTTCTTGGTTTAGATGACCCATTGGATGATTGTTATTGGGAATTGAGATACGTTGATTACCCGTTGATTTGGTACCCTTGTTACGTGATATGGAGTTATTGATTGAATTTTAAAAATTTGAAAACTTGATTTGGTACCCCTTTTACGTGATTTGGAGTTGTGGATTGAAATTTGAAAATTTGAAAACCAACTTTTGAAACCCTTTTGCTTGAAACTTGATGAATCTTGAACTTCACTTGTTGATTGTTTGGAGTTGATTCCTTGGGGTTTGTTAGAAATCATCAAACACAACTTTGGGTACCTTTTGATTGCAAAAATAAGTTGAAATCGTTGGCTTTTTGGGTTGAAATTAACTAAGAACACGTTATTGGAAAAGCTGAAGAACAGCTCTGGGCGCTCGGCCTAGCTTTAGGCCCTCTGCCTTCCTGAGCTAATGCCCAAGTTTCCAAGCGGTCCGATTGACCCTCTAGGCACTGCACCTGAGGTGCTGAAAGTGGGTTCGAGTAGTTTTCTTCTAGGTTTTTGTGTTTCTTTGATTGCATTAACTCCGACTAGTACTTTTATAGTAACAATCCTACTTGAATAGTACTAGTTCTTTAAGCTTATAGGATATTCGTGCTTAGTGGAGATTAGAAATCAAAGAAGACTCGTAGAATATTTTGCTTCAAGTCCTCACTATATAGCGTAGCGTCCATCGAGTCTCACTAACTCCACACTACCTGAAGAGCACTCGACTTATGGATTGTTTGGCTGTGGAGGAACGTTGTTCACTATGTGAAACCTTTGGTTCAAGCTTGAGTGATCAAAACCCCCCACCACTAAACAAGTGTACCCGAGTGACATCCAAGTGAGGGTGTGTGTGAGGATATTTGTTTTGTAGGTACCACGGCCGAGGAAGGAGCTAAGACCAATGCAGTCTCGGAAAGCACTTTGGCTACCATATTGGCCGAGGTGAAAGCCATAAGTTTAAGGCTGGAGAATCTTGAATAGGAGAGGACCCCAAGTGTCCAAAAAGAAGCCGGTGAGGGCACAAGTGAAGGCTCAACCGTGAGACCCGAACAATTTGCCGAGATGGATAAACAACAAAGATTGAGAGATGAAGCTCTTCGACGTGAGGGCATATTGGGAATTCCCCAACAAGTGAGCATTCCCCACAACTTGGGAAATCCCCAAGTAAATGTTCCAGTCATTAGACCGCCTAGAAATGTAGCACCTCTTGGGCATGATGTTGAAGCTCAAGAAGGGGAGGTTCTCAGGCTTGGTGATGATTTTGATTACTTTGGTACACCCTATCTGAATAGGGGAGCAATGAATGGAGGCCAGGGAATGAATAGAGATCGTGGTCAAGGTCGTGGACCTCAAAGGAGTTATGTTGGGAGGAATTTAAGACATGAGTATGATAACTTTAATTACTACTATCGGGGCCAACCGGAGCTTAACTATGGAGGTCGTGACAACAATCTCAATAGTGTGAAGATCACTATCCCTACTTTCAAGGGGACTAGTGATCTGGAAAAATTTCTTGAATGAAAGGTCCAAATGGAGAGGGTCTTTGATACAAATTATATGTCCGAAGAGAAGAAGGCCACATATGTCATTGCTTCCTTTAAAGTATATGCTTCCACTTGATGGGAGTTCGTTAAGAGGTCTAGACGTGCTATTGGGCTACCTATCCGTACTTGGGAAGAATTGAAAATTGTGATGAGTGATAAGTATGTGATACCTAAGTACCTAAAAGAGCAACTCAAAAAGCTCTATGAATTGAAACAAGGCATTAAGTCGGTTGATGAATACTTCAATGGCTTTGAGAGGAACCGAATGGCCCTTGACATGGAAATGGAAGATGAGGTGCAAGCCATCATTCGGTTCAAGAGTCGTCTCAACCGTGAGATTGCTTCTTAATTAAGGTTGCATATCTTTCATTCACTCCAAGATGCATAAAATGCCGCTAATGAAGCCGAAAAGGGAATCAAAGAAGATAAGACTACCCGCTATAGGAGTGCTACTTCTACTCCCTAAGTCGATCTAAGGAATGGAAGAGTCCAAACACAAGTGGTGCTAGTGGAAGTCAAACTGTGAAGAAGACTTATTAGAAGCCAACAACAAGGAGTGACTTCAAAGATTCGGGAGGTAACTCTAAAACTCAATTGAATACTCCTAGTGCTTCTACATTACAACGCCACAAGTGTAAAGGGTATGGACATTTTACTAGAGATTTCCCTACCCAAAAAACAAAGGTTGTCTTAGCTGATGGGTTGGTGTATGAGCAAGAGAGTGAGCCCGAAGAAGAGGGAGTTGAGGAGGGTGAGCTAGTTGATGGAGATGAGGATGCGGCGGAAGGTGATGATCCTAATATGTTTCTTGTGGTACGCCTTAGTTTGAGTGCCATGACCATATAGGAGGAGGAGGATTTGCAAAGGGATAATCTTTTTCATGCTAAATGTCGTGTGATGGGGGCAAGTGTGCTCAATGATCATTGATTCGGGTAGTTGTGCTAATGTGGTGAGCCAATCTTTGGTTTCACATTGAAATTACCTACTCTTAAGTACCCAAATCCCTACCATTTGCAATGGTTGAGTGAGTGTGGGGAGTTGAAGGTGATGAAACAAGTCTTGATCAAGTTCAAGATTGGGAACTATCAAGATGAGCACATGTTTGATATGGTGCCAATGCAAGCTTGCCATCTCTTGTTTGGTAGGCCTTGAAAATATGATAGATGTGTGGTTCATGATGGCTGAGCCAAAACTTACACGGCTAAGCATGAGGGCAACAAGTATGTGCTCAAGCCCTTGACACCTAAGCAAGTAAGTGAAGACTATAGGTGCATGAGGGAGTTAAAAGAAGTGGCTAAGGCTAAGTCCTCCGTGGAGACTTGACCTTTGGCCAAGAGCCTAGTAGCGGCTCCACTATCTTCTACCGGTGGCATTTGTGCCATGATTCAATTGGGTGAGTTCTTTAGAGGAAATGATGGCACCAAATTGCTCATTTGCCTAGTGCACAAAGGTATGGTTTTATCTTCCGAATGTGATTATTTTACTAATACTAACCCTTTGCCTACTGCTATTGAGAATGTTTTAAAGGTTTTTGAGGACATGTTCCCGGATGATATGCCTCGCAATCTACCTCCTTTGAGGGGGATTGCGCACCAAATTGACTTTGTCTCGGGAACCCAAATTCCAAACAAGCCGGCCTATAGGAGAAAACCCGAAGATACAAAGGAGTTGTAAAGGCAAGTGGATGAATTGCTCAACAAAGAATTGGTTCGTGAAAGCTTGAGTCCATGTGTCGTGCCCGTGATTCTTTCCCCAAAGAAAGATGGCACATGGAGGATGTGTGTTGATTTTCGTGCGGTCAACAAGATAACGGTAAAGTATCATCATCACATTCCTAGACTTGATGACATGCTTGATGAGTTGAATGGTTCTACTGTCTTTTCTAAGATAGACCTTAGGTCCGGTTACTACTAAATCCGAATGAAATCAGGTGATGAGTGGAAGACCGCATTCAAGACCAAGTTTGGTCTCTATGAGTGGTTGGTTATGCCTTTTGGCCTATCCAATGCACCTAGCACTTTTATGAGGCTAATGAACCATGTCTTGAAATCGTTTATAAAAAAAATTTTGGTTGTCAATTTGATGATATCTTGATTTATAGTAAGTCAATAGATGATCATGTTAGCCACTTGAGACAAGTTCTTGAAGTACTAAGAGCCGAAAAGCTCTATGCTAATTTTAAAAAGTGTGCTTTTTGTGTTGAGAAGGTTGTCTTCTTGGGATTTGTTATTTGTGCCCAAGGTGTGGAGGTTGATGAGTCCAAAGTAGAAGTGACAATGCTCAACACACACCTCGAATTGAGATATGAACGGTCATCGCAATATAATTTACCCAACTAGGAGTCAGGGTCGAATCCACAAGGAACAAATTGATGCAATCAAAGTAGTGGAGGAACTAAATCTATTTGACAAAGCCAAACTAGGATAACAAGGTGATGGAATGATATTAACAACTACAAACTACACTAGGAAAGCAAGTAAAGGTGATCAATGGCCTTCTCACAACCAAGGAAGACAATTTTGAGCCTAGGATATAATTATAACACGGGGTTTATATATTATGGCCGAGTCGTTCTAATGTAAATGTAATTATAACACGGGGTTTATATATTATGGCCGAGTCGTTCTAATGTAATCCCTATAATCCTTCCGGCCTAGAAGGAATTTGCCTCAACGGTGCTCGTCAAAGCCATGGTTGAGCTTATAAAGCACTACCCATTACCCGAGGAAAGAAGACCTCTTCCGAGCGTAAATTCTTTTGGATGAGTTAGTTTATGAAATAGCCTATCATCCCAAATCCTTGCTAGCTTTACTATTCTATGCTAACTAATCTCTCCTGAGTCTTTAATTAGCAAAGTAGATATGTAACTTAAGTGTCATGAGTACAAAAGTCAAGCAACCAAAACAATAGAAGCTAGATAATCAAAACCCACAAATATGAATTCCTAGTCATGAATCATTCATATATTCATGTCCAAAATTATACCAATTACCAATACAAATAGTCATGAAATATATTCATAAAATCAAGTCTTCAACAACATCAACAACACCAAATATATTCAATACAAAGCAAGGAAATAAAGAAAGAAGTACAAAGGATCAAGAAATTCTCAATGGGTTGCTCCAAATCTTCACTCTCTAGGTGTTTGGTAGATGGATCTTGGCTCCCAAGATTGGAAAATTGGCCAAAATATGTGCCCTAAATTGTTCAAGGGCCTATTTATGTGTTCCCACTTCAGCTGGTGTGAAATTTCAAAACTGTCCACTGCAGTCCAGACGCTCTCTTGCGCGATTGCCTGGTTTATAGCGCTATCGCACTAAATAAACTTATGAAGCTTTCGCGATCGCGTTTACATGGCGCCTTCGCGCTAGCTTGACTTTTCCTTTGGCGCGATTGCGTGTGTTTCTGCGCGATCGCGTTGAATAGTTTTCTAGTCCAGAAACAGAAACTTCTCAGTTTGCCTTGTTTTGACTTGTTTCCATCTATTCATCACAGCAACTCAATATCCTGCAATATGCAATTAAAACATGATAAATGCGCGTATTTAATCAATAATACACAACAAAAGCTCAAGTAAATAGAAGGTAATGTGTGGCATTTTACCCACACATCAAGAAGCCATTAGAGATTGACCTACTCCCACTATCGTATCTCATGTGAGGAGTTTTCATGGCCTTGCTAGTTTCTATAGGCACTTTGTGAAGGACTTTAGCTCCATTGCCGCACCACTCACCGAGTTGGTGAAGAAAGGAAAACCTTTTGTGTGGGGAGAGCCTCAAGAGAAGGCCTTCCAAGAATTTAAAAGTAGGTTGAGTACCGCCCCTTTGTTGCAATTGTCCGACTTTGGAAAGGCATTTGAGGTTAAATGTAATGCCTCGGGGGTTGATTGGGGGTGTTCTTATGCAAGATGAGAAACCCATTGCCTATTTTAGTGAAAAGTTGAACGGCGCAACCTTGAATTACTCTACGTATGACAAGGAGTTGTATGCCCTAGTTAGAGCTCTAGCTCATTGGCAACAATATCTTTGGCCTAGGAAATTTGTGATTAAGAGTGATCATGAGTCACTCAAACATCTTAGAGGCCAAGATAAGTTGAACAAGAGGCATGCCAAATGGGTATAGTTCATTGAGAGTTTCCCTTATGTGATTCAATACAAGAGGGGAACCAAGAATGTTGTGGCAGATGCACTTTCTAGAAAGTTTGCTCTAGCCACAACTCTTGCTTCCAAGCTCATAGGTTTTGAGAGCATTAAGTTGATGTATGCTCATGACCCGAAGGTAAAGAGCATTCATGAAGCTCTTGAGAAGGGAGAAAGATTTGAGAAGTACCAATGGGTAGATGGCTATATCTTCAAGAATGGTAGAGTTTCTGTGCCCGAATCCTCATGGAGAGAGTTGCTTGTTAAAGAAGCACATAGTGGGGGATTGATGGGACACTTTGGGAGAAACAAAACCTTAGCCATTCTCATGGAACAATTCCATTGTCCTAAGATGGGGTTGCAAGTTGGGAGACTTTTCAATACTTGCCTTTATTGCAAGCATGCTAAGTCCAAATCGAACCCCCATGGTTTGTATGCTCCCCTCCACATACCTGCTAGCCTATGGATGGATATTTCTATGGATTTTGTTATGGGATTACCACTGTCTAGGGGGGACGTGATAGCATTTATGTTATCATGGATAGGTTTTCCAAGATGGCTCACTTCATTCCATGCAAAAGAGTAATGATGCACAACATGTTGCTTCTTTGTTCATTGATCATGTGTTAAAAATGCATGGTGTGCCTCAAACAACTGTGAGTGATAGGGACTCTAAGTTCCTTAGCCATTTTTGGAGGAGTTTGTGAGGTGCTCTTGGTACCAAGTTGTTGTTCTCTACGTCCCGCCATCTTCAAACGGATGGGAAAACCGAGGTGGTGAACCAAAATTTGGGTGCTCTTCTTAGAGCTATGACCCGAGGTAAGGCCGGGACTTGGGTTGAAAAGTTGCCTCTTATGGAGTTTGCATATAATCATACTTTTCATAGCATGATTGGTATGACTCCATTTGAGTGTGTTTATGGCTTTAATCCTTTGATTCTACTTGATCTAACCCCTTTGGCCAAGGATGTGATTGTTAGTTTTGAAGGAAAGAGCCGAGCTAAGGCTATGCTTGAGATCCATGACAAAGCAAGGAAGAACTTGGAGGAAGCCTACTCAAAGGTGGCCTTCAAGAAGAACAAGGGAAGGAAGAAGTTGGAGCTCAAGAAAGGAGATTGGGTGTGGGTGCATGTTACACCCCGTATGTCTAAAGTGACGTATATCATTCTAATGACATGTTAAGAATGATTTAAGTGAGTTTAAAGTCATAATATTACCATATAAGATGTTTATATATTGAATATAAAGTTTTGGAAAAGTCGGATTTAAGTTGCGGAAAAACCGACTGAGGAATTGCCTAGTAACAGAGCTTTTTCAACAATTAATTCTGTGTGTTATATAAGTTCTTTTACGGGAATATGATATACCAAACTGAAGGTCTTGGAGTGTAGTTTCCAAAACTTATGACGGTTTGTTCATAAAATATCTGGATAAAAAGATATGAATATCAGGATTCAGACCAGAAAAAGGGACATAAGCGCAAAAGAGGGCTAGAAATAAAATGTTTTTATTATAAAAGAGAAATCACTCTCTCTCTCGACATTTTCCAGAAACCCCACAATAGAAACAGCCCTTTCTTGAGTCTAAAACCATTTTTTATGATTTTGAAGAAACAACATCAATCTCAACTCGAAACTGAAGATGGATTGCGTCAAAACGCTCTACGCGATTAAGGTAACGTTATGCTACCTTCAATTTCGTCTGTAGTTTGAGTTTTAGAATTACTTAATGGCTAAGTAAAGTACCTAAATTCTATGTTATAGCTTTTTTAAGCTTTATAAGGTGTGGAATTCAAAGGAAACAAAGTTTAGAAGCTAGAAACATCAAAGGTATGTAAGACTAAGCCTTTCTTTTGGCAAGGCATGTATCTTTTAGCTTTTGAAGCTTTTCTTAGTTCTAAAATTAGTATTTCTTCTGAGAAAATTGTACGGTACCAAGGAAACCTTGTATATACTTAATTTGGTACTAAAATCCAAGCTGAAAGACGTCCAAATCAGCAAGACAAAATGTTTCAAATTCTGGAAAATTGTTTTGATCTTTGGACAGTTGTTAGTATATTGATCATAACTCCTTGTACAAAATTGATATTTAGATTCTTTAAGAATCCCCAGAACCCTAAGACATATATCTAAAACTTTCATGAAGACTATGAAGCCTATAACTTTGATCTACACTCTGAAAATTAGGTTGAAAGTCAGGACAGTTGTGCTGTCCAGACATTCTATCTGCGGATTTGTTATGTCATCCAGTTGTCTCATCTTGTTATCCATTTAACATGTTTATGTTATCAGTTTATCCAGGTATCCATTCCCATGTATAGTATAGTATTGGTTCTGTTTTTGCGGATCATCCAGTTTCAGGGGAAACTCTGCCGAAATTTTTATAGAAATTCAAAGAGTTTGAAAAATTCTGAGTTCTAGGTTGTGTCTATAATTCTATCAAGAGTTTTCTTATCATTCGTTGAGTCCATATCTATTGTTGCCACATGTGTTATGCCTCATACATGATTATGCTTATATTGTGATCATGTTATGTGTGATTTGGAGTCTCCCACAGAGGCTGGACATTGGACACACAGTCCGGTCGAGTGTGATACTACCCGTCTGGGGAATACAGCCCCTCTGGTTCAGGCGGGAGTTGAAACACCTAGTGTGACCGGGTGTCATTCACACACTCTGACCAGAGAGACTAGATATTACTGGCTGGGGTGGATATAGCCCATAACACCCACCAGGTTTGTTATATACGCGTATATAGATGCACTGCATGATTATACATGAGGCTCGTTCAGTTTTTCAGTTACCTGATTTGGGGGGATACAACCCATAACACTAGACAGGTACTAGTTCGGTTTTTCAGTTACCTGATTTGGGGGGATACAGCCCATAACACCAGACAGGTACTAGTTCAGATGTTCAGTTACCTGATTTGGGGGGATATAGCCCATAACACCAGACATGTACCAGTTCAGATAACAGTCCAGTTTTAGCTCAGTACCAGTTATCAGTTCTCAGTTATCAGCCACCAATTCTTAGCGTCAGTATCAGTTGACAGTTATCAGTTCCAGTTTCTAGTTACCAGTTATCAGTCATATTACAGTTATTTATCAGTATAGTTCAGCTCAGCCTTCAGTTTCAGATTCAGCTAGACTTCAGTTTATATTCAGATCATGTTTAGTACGTTCTTCAGATTTCCATCTATATTGCTATGCTTCACCTCATATTTACATATTTATATTCCAGCCTTATAGTTTCATTCAGCTATAATATATTATATGCTCATGCCTTACATACTTGGTACATATCGTACTCACGCCTTTTTCTGGGGCGCTGCGTTTCATGCCGCGCAGGTGCAGATAGATCAATGCTTGGACCACGTTAGTAGGCCATCTATCAGCTATTTGAGTCACTCCGCTTACTCCCGGAGTTACTTATCTTTTTGTATGTGTTCAGTCAGCCAGTTTGGGTATGGCAGGGCCTTGTCTCGTTCTTTGTATATTCAGTTCAACACTCTTAGAGGCCTGTAGATATGTCCCTGTGTGGTTCTGTCAGTATGTTAGCTTGTCAGCATTTTGCATTGCATAATTCTTATCAGTTAGGTTTATGTTTATTCTGTTATCAGTTATATTCATGGTTAGCAGATTATCAGCAAGATTAGCGATGATCGACAATTAGTGTTGGTCATCCATCGCGGCCCTAGGTTGGGTCGTGACAATGCACTTCCGCAAAGAGAGGTTTCCAAACCATAGGAAAGAGAAGTTGGCACCCCGAGGAGATGGACTATTCCAAGTGCTATCCAAGATCAACAACAATGCATATGTGATTGATTTGCCCGGTGAGTACAATGTTTAAAGTACTTTCAATGTTTTATGACTCGACTTCTTGTGATGTAGGTGATGATGATGCCATGGAGGATGATGCCTTGATTTTGAGGATGAAATCTTCTCAAGAAGGGGAGGATGATGCGGGGCAAACTACCACGTGACGGTTCACTCGGAGTCAAGCCAAAGAGGTCGAAGAAGCTCACCCATACTTGGTTTGGAGGGGCCTTGAAGATGAGAGCTTTGGAAACAATTTAAAGAAGTATAGTGTGCTAACAACTCCAGGTGCTCGTCCCGAAATGGAGGCCCTCCGCCTCAATCACTCACTCCCAAGAAAGGAGGCAGTCCGCCCAAGACTGCTGAGGAGCCAGGCGTTCTGCCAGTCCCTGTAGGCGCTCCGCCCAGCTGAATCACTGTCCAAAATCCGAGGCGATCCGCCTCTCTAAGCTTCATTCCGAGATTTTGGATTAACTTATTACTATTTTGGCCCTGCGTGGCTTATTGTCTTAAGACCCAACTTATGGGCATTTATGTCATTATTTAGCATGAGGAAAATATTATAATTACCTCATTAGCTCTTCTAATTCATTACATTACCTTGAATATTGATGAATGACTTTGAGATTTCTTTCATGAATGAAAACCCTCTTTTAAGGCATGAATCATTGGTGGATTCAATTGAACCCCATCCCTTAGCCGATTAAGCCTTTTGCAAGAACCAACATGCCTCTTGAGGATCGTTTTCATAGTCTAGGTGTTTCTTGACACGAACCGAGGGTGTTACGGGAGTAGGTCCTCGTAGCTACTTTGGTGATAGTTCGAGATACGTCTTACTTGTATCTCGTTTTTAAAGCTTCAGTATTTTATCCGTATTAAAATTATTTTGTTAGATTTAGTTTAATTTATCTTTTGAATCCCAATTATAAGTTCGACCGGTAATCACGTTTGGTGGAATTCGAGAGGTGCCTAACACCTTCCTTTCGGGTTAACTTGATCACTTACCTAGAATTTCTTTGCAAAACCATATTTCGGAGTTAATTGTAAAAATTGGATAGAAACAAAAGTAGGTGCCCTAATACGCCTAGTTAAAAATATGTTGGGTGGCGACTCCAAGTCTTACACGTGAATTCCAATAAGTCGAATCCTATTTCGAACTCTAACCGGTCCGAGGAAAAATGGCTGACGATAGAATGACAACTCCGCTGGGATAATCAAGGTTCTAACCATAACGGACTTTGAATTGGGATTCTTTACTTGTTTTATTTTCTTGTTATTTTTCAAGACTAACTTTTCTTCCTTTCCTTTTTCGCACGATTGAGGTTTATCTTTAAATTTTCAAGTTTTGGCACTCCATTTTTCTAAAATTGCCCGGTTATAATTGTTTGTGTCATTCCGACTTCCTCCACTCATGGAAATCACCATGACCAATTACGTGGATCTGACGGTCGTTTCACTCTAAAAAATGTCCTTTAGGGAGAACGATTTGGAATTCAGTTGGTCCGTGGTATAACCAACAATTCTAAATGTTCCCACCCCTCAGTTTTTCCGCCCGGGGGAACCATGTCCTTGTCTAGATTACCCAACTCTTAGTTAAACTATGTTTAGAAATCATGCATCATGTCATATTTAGGTAAAATTCAACTTCAGCTCGTGTCTAAGTCTACTAGTTCACCATATTTGAATGGACCGAACGGGTTGTTGACCCTAAGGGACGTTCGGATATGTTACATGCATTCATTTAAAGTTGAACGTGTCTAATGTAGACCATTTGTTCTCATAAAAAGGAGGTCGTCTAATAGTTTATTTTGGTTGCAAATTGTCACAAGCCGTGAAGACTTGGAAGGTCGAAGAAAACATAGACTTTAAATTAATTTTTCTCCTTTTATGTAGCAAAATCAATTATTTATTTCTATTTAACCTATAAAAAAATCTTTATTTATTCATTTATACAATAAAATCGATTATTTTTTCTTCATTTTAGGTTATGAAAATAATTGGGATGACACATAATACACGTTAAATTTTTAAATAACATACTCAAACTTAAGACGGCTTAACATCCCTGGCATGTTAAAGTCCATTAACCAACTTCGTCCAAAAGCGTCATCAAATGACCCCTATTATGCATATTATGTGTGTTGATTCTGTTAGGCCTAACTCCGGCACAAAAGAGGTCACTTTCATCATAAAGTGTGATATGTTTTGTATTTGGTAATGATTACTTCGCCACTGACTTATTATTCATGTGTTGGTTTTACTCCCGCTCCTGAGGTTGACTTATGCATTTTGGCCGAGCATCAATATCGGACAAGAGCCAAAGGACCAGTTATGTCGAAAAACTGAACATGCAGTACATTCCGAGCATGCCTAAAACCTTAGTGGAGCTGGAGCGTTAGTTGTTTTTTTAAATAAAACACGATTTCGAGTTGTTAGCTTTTGTTTTCTTTGTTTTTTTAACTTTGTGGCATCATTGTTTCCTTCCGAAGACTATTTCTCAAGTCCAATAATAAAAGCATTTCGTACTTTTCACTTTTGAATATCCATAATTCACTTTCTGCAAAATCATTTTAATTCCATTGAATCTGCGATTGCGATGTGAGAGAGCAGTCCAAAACCACAAGTAGAGGCCATGCTATGATGATTCGACAAAGGACGTTTATGGAACTTCATGGTTAATCACAGAAATCTTATAGCAGACAATTGAGGCAAGAGCATATTAAGGAAGATGACTTACAATTCAAGGCGAAACTGTTGAAATACATATAAAAAGCAGAACAAGACAATTCCGAACGGATCAAAAGCATACTCGAGCAAGTGACGTTCATAGATAGCAAAGTATGAACACAACAAGCAATAGAATGACAAAGGAACTTACCAAGGAAGTTAGAGCAAGACAATTGATCCTAAAGTAGAATTCTCCAAATCAAGGCAAAGCAAGATCCTTATGTCATACACACAATATTGGTAAGAGGAGCATTAATATCGGCAAAGATGGATCGCGAAGTACAACCAAAATCCCTCTACTCAGACACGATCAAGAGATACTACGAATCAAAATCATGGAATTTGAACTACGTAGCGACCTGACTCCCAAAAGGGGATATGCAGGCAGCTTACTCAATGCACGGTCACATCATAAGAGAATTTTATTAAACACATGGGCAGAATTTTTTGAGTTTCCCTCAAAAAATTTGAAATATGCATCATAACACACTGGGGCAGAATTTTTAAGGGACCTCAAAAATTCAAAAGAATTACAAGCAGCACACTGGGGCATAAATTTTGAGTTTCCCTCAAAATTTAAAAGTGGAGGATCTTTGAGCGGCAAATAGATATAGAGGAGATTATGTCCAAACAATACGTCACAGTCTATGATTCAATGGGATAAATTTGCATTACTCTTTAAACATTATTTTTCTCAAAACACACACATATTTCTTTTTGTTATCCTTTTTTGCTCACAGCTCTACCAAGGTTCGATGCTAAAAAAGGACGACATTACAAGGAGACAATTATAAAAGATGCAGCAGCAGAGTGCAACACAACAAATACGCAAGTCAACCTCCCCCCTAAAAAAACTCACAATTTTTCTTTGATTGCAGGTTTACACAGGTACCGAGTATACCCAACAACTCCTGCAAAGCAATATTTATCAGATTGACAGAAGTACAGAGTCCACGTCGGTGGACATATAAGGTTTGCGTTTGTGAACATGACAACAATGACAAGCAAAATAGGGTTCGCGTTTGTGGACATAGTTCAACAGTTTGAAGCAAATTAGGGTTCACGATTGCGGGTATAGTTCAGAAATTTGAAGCAGAGTAGGGTTTGCATTTGTGGGCATAGTTCGGCAATTTGAAGCAGAGTAGGATTCGCATTTGTTGGCATAGTTCGGAAATTTAAAGCAAAATAGAATCCGTGTTTGTGAGCGTAGTTCAACAGTTTGATGCATAGTAGGGTCCATATTTGTGGGCATAGTTCGGCAATTTGAAGTAGAGTAGGGTTTGCATTTGTGGGCATAATTCGAAAATTCGAAGCAGAGTAGGGTTCGCGTTTGTTGACATAGTTCAACAGTTTGAAGCAAAGTAGGGTTCGAGTTATTGGGCATAGTTCATCAATTTGAAACAACATAAGGTCCGCGTTTGTGGACATAGTCAGCAATTTGAGGAAATATATATAGTCCGTATTGGTGGGCACATTCAACAGTGAAAGCATCATAGGGTCCACGTATGTGGATATAGTCAGCAATTGCAGTAGCATAGAGTCTGCGTTTGTGGTATAGCCAAAATTGAAGCAGCATGGGGTCTGTGATTGTGGATAATTCAACTAAGAAAGAGGCATAATGTCGGCATTTGTGGACATAGCATTAGAAAGATACATGGTTCGCATATTTGGATGAGATATCAATCAAACAAGCATAGGGTCCGCATTTGTGGGTATAATATTGAAGAGACACATGATCTGTGTCACTGGACGAAAAGTATGGAGTCCGCATTTAGGGACGAGATATCAAACAAGCATAAGACAAGACAACTACTCAGCTCAATAAGGAAGTTTACTTTATCTTTATTTTTGTTTGCACTTATCTTGATTTTACTGCAGGACACTCTCCGATCTCTCGACAAACCCTCGAGCCAATTCATGTACTTTCATACTTGCTCCCGAAAATCACTACCCTACACGAAATTGCGCACCACAAAACCTCAATACATACTATGCACCATTCCGGAACACCATTCAAGAAGCTTAGTCCTTTCGACAATGTCTTTGTTATACACAGAAGTTATCTATTTTGGCGAGTTCCAAACAGCTCAAATCTACATTTTCATACTCGTACCGGTAATATACCTAATCTTTCCTTGCCGATTGGGTGTTAGTTTTGCATTTCTTTCTATTCAGGCCTATTTGTGTCAATCGTTCCTATTCTCGTGCTTAATCATGCCCATCTGTTTAAATCGTGCATGTTTATCGTGCTTTACTTCCCGATATTCCCCAGTTTGGTCGAGACAATATTGAAGGCAAGATGACTCATTTATCGAGATGAAGTGGAAACTACGTACATATAAACTCCTCTTTATGGGTGTGTAGCGTGCCACATTTTCATAACTAGGATGATTATAAGCCTTTTTCCCACGCTCAATCTATTGATGATATCTCGTCTTCCATAATATCTCTAGTCTATTCTTCAATCATCTATCTCGCCAAGTGGCAAAGCACATCAAATCTAAACTTTACATACTTGGACAAGTTTACTCTCGAAATCCAAAATCGTGCGTCATAAACATCCCACAGACGCAACATGCCATTCTAGAACTACACACGGCCTGATTCTCGTGAAACCTGAGATATGTAGGCAACTCAGAAACTGGGGTTCGACTAAAATACCCCAAAACTCACATTTTTCTTTCCAACATTCTACCCTTCATCGTGACAAAATTGGCTACTCCATCAACTATCTTTACCCGAAGATTCTTTTCATCATCCCCGGGCAAAGAGGGGCAGCTGTTGACACCCAATTTTGTCCATCATTTTCCTACAATTGGCTATATTTAATCTAAAGGTGCAATACTGACTATTTGTGCATACTTTGCATTAGAAGGCATGCATTTACGTATATTATCCTCTACTTATATATTACATACTTAACTGTGGCTATATTACGTAATTTTGTATCTTTTAGGCTATTTATCAAAGCTATGACTACTTGTGCAATTTAGTGCATTTATAATATTTAGTAAATATGTGTGGCTAATTATGCTTAATTAATTTGACTTGACCTAAGTTGTATGTATTTTTCTTCTTTTATATACAATATATTTTTTTTATCTTGCTCAACACCTTTAGCTAAATAGTCCGATTAATTGTATCCAACTCATTATTTTTAACTCATGTGTCGTATCCCTTCGGAATTCAAATTCTTTTGATTTTGAATAATTTCCTTAGTCTCTACTTAATTCAAAATATCTAGCATATTTCATTCTCTTTTTATTAAAATCCTATCTTGAACCTGGACAGAGAATTTGGCCAAATATATCCTTTTGTTTGAATTTCAAAATCTTATTTGGTGTAATATTTTTAATTAATTCCATAATCTCCCAAATCATCTAATCACTTCCTCAATCTCTTCCGTCATCTCTCTCTTTTTTTCCTCTCCCATTTTCTTGACTACATACATCACCACCAAAGGAAAATTCCTAAAAAATCAATCTCTCAATCCCAACTTCACAAATCAAGACCCTTATCACTCAATTTCCCCAATATCCTCTAATCACTTCCCCAATCTCTTCCCCTAAATCTCTCCTAAATTATTCTCAATTAAAATTCCTGAATTTAGGGTCATCTCCAACGTCTCTCATCTTCCCCTAATCCTTAACGACATACATTATCCCTATGTCCAAATCCCCCTAATCTCTCCCATTATCTCCCTCAATCTCTCCAATCACTCCTTAATCCACTCTCATATAATTATCATATAGGCCCAACGTATCTATCCCTTTTTTGATACATCACCCTCATATCCTCCAATCTCTCACAATCTCTCAAAATCAGAATCCATCAGATCACCACTCCCTAATCAATCCCCTAAAATCCTCCTCCTCAATCTTCCCCAACTGTCTAATCCCCCATGATCACTCCAAATTGAAAATCAAGTCCTTTCTAAAATAAGGCTCCAGCAATGATTATATAAACAGTACCAAATGGAGATAAAGGCACTGGTCATTCACCCTCTGAAATACAATACACCTCCAAATACCTTCATCGTCTTCATCTTTTTACCGTGCCACCAACAATGACAGTGCACACACCATACATGGTGACCAACATAGATACACTTATCTATACACACTAACACAATAACATATCAAAAGGGGTTATCTTCTTCACCCTTTGTACTTACACACACATAAGTACTCCATCAATACGCACACTCTCAGTACAAACACGTACACACATCCCACATACCTCCTCATCTTCTTCACCTCTTAGATCCATCATCAGAACATATACACACACAATTCACTATACAAAACCAAGGCCATCAGAAAATACACCATTCCACACACACCACCAAGATCAGAAGCACCAGTACAAATCGGAAACGGCTATGCTTATATGAACAAATTCTATACATGAGGCAACACAGTTGTGGCCAATGAAAAATATTTATTTTGAGGCCTATATACTGATTTGAACGTATACTACACAACCAATAACATCTTGGAGGCAAATACAAGTCCCGTCCCATTATATAAAATGTCCATTTTCGTCTCCCCAAAAACAAAACAATAGGCGATGACGATACGTATTACTTTGCAAAGTAAGCGATAGTGGAGTAGTGGGGTTGGTGGTGCTTGGCATGGCAAATCAGCCCGAGCTCCATATTTGCACCCATACTGATATCCCTAACCTCTACTTGATGCAATACACCAATCAGGGCCTAAACTCTTACAAAATTTATTTTTCCTTTTTTTTTTTGTCGTTTTATTATTATTATTATTATTATTATTATTATTATTATTATTATTATTATTATTATTATTATTATTATTATTATTGTTGTTGTTGTTGTTATTATTATTATTATTAGTATTATTATTAATTACACTAATCTACTTTATTTTTTTGCGAGGTACATTCGGATGGATATTTTCGAGACGACACTCCAAAAATGCTTCTAATACAATTTACTATTGCGTTCTTTGAATTTGCATTTTATTGTTATTAATTTATTGGCATACTAACTAATTGGTTTTATAGTTTACTAAGAAAGAAGCAATCAGCCAATTTGAACCTTTTATTTAATTTTTTTATTATATGTATCTAACTTGTATATCATAGTGTAATTTTTTTTTAGATTTAGTTTAATTTATCTTTTGAATCCCAATTATAAGTCCGGCCGGTAATCACATTTGGTGGAATCCAAGAGGTGCCTAACACCTTCCTTTCGGGTTAACACCCTTACCTAAAATTTTTAGTTCGTAAAATCATATTTTGGAGTTAATTGTGAAAATTGGCTAGAAACAAAAGTAGGTTCCCTAATACGCCTAGTTAAAAAATATGTTAGGTGGCGACTCCAAGTCTTACCCATGAGTTCTAATAAGTCGAATCCTGTTTCGAACTCTTATCGGTTCGGAGAAAAATAGGTGACGACAAAACCACACAACTTGTACTTTGAAGAGCACCAAGAGCTGAAGAGATAAATCTCTTGTGACCCAAGGGGAATGGACTAGGAACAACATTAGTTTCAAACCAGTATAAAAACTATGTTGTATCCTTTACTTTAATTTACTTTACTTCAGTTTATTTATGCACACCTAAACTAGTTAACTTGTTAGTCGACTGAAACTTTCATCAAAGATAAAATTAATTAGAGCTAATAATTCATTCCCTCTTGTATCTTTAAAAGAAGCCTCAAAGTCTTAAATAAAGGATTGCTCCATTTTCTTTTATTATTTGTAAATTGACTTTAAGGGTTACGTGGGAAAGGGATCAAATTAGCAGTTTAAAAAGTGGGGAGTAATGCTTAAAAGCTACTACAACTTTCAAATCAAAATAGCAAGACCCGAAGAAGACATTCAATTCAGATTTTGAACTCCAAAATTTCTCCCACTTTCTCTCGTTCGGCATTCTTGGAAGTCTGTTCATCTCTTTGTTGAAGTCGATCAACACTTTCGACCACTAACATCCATCTTAAAAGATTATTCACTCTATTTACCACCATCAAAGTAATTTGTGTTGATTTGACAGTTTGTGCTAAAAAAACTACGATTTTTTTCTACTTCTTCCTCTTCTCTTGGTTAAACTTAATTCGATTTTGACTACGCTGAGGTTTTTTTTTATACCAATAGTTGGTAATCGAGAAGGTATGATTTTTACATATATATTGATGTTCCGAACATCATCTGACGACGTTTACACATATAACATTTCAAGTTCGTACTTTTTTTAATTTCCTACGCGACTGAAGAGAGATCGCCAGATTTTGATTATGACAACTTCTAAGTACCCAATATATAAAATAAACATCATATATGAAGGGAATTGGATCGGGTCACCCATGTGGGTCAACCCGGATCCATCCCAAAATAATAATTGTATTATTAAATATATATTAGTTATATATTTATTATTATTATTATTATTTATTATTATTATTAGTAAATAAAGAAAAGAAAAAAAAAGAAAAAAAAAGGAAAAGATGTAACTTTTGGGAAACGTTGTTTTTCCATAGATAAAAAAGGATGAGTCCTTTCTTTTCCAGTTACTTTTCCTAACATGCAAAGATCAGCTTTCTTCCTTTTTCTTTTCTTCTCTCAAAAATTCAAAGAGTTCCTAAAGATTTTCCATTGAAGAAACTTCATAGAATCATCAGGAACAAACGTCTGAACAAGGTACGATCTTAGACTGTGGCAATTTCAATATAATTCGTATTATTTATATGTGATTGTGTTATTGACTAGTGAAACGAATACGGTTGTCTGGTGAACTCTGTGTTCTAGAATTATTCTTCACTGATATCAGAGCTAGTGCTATTCGTGTTCCTAGTCAGTTTGTGAAAAATTGATTATGAAAAAGTTGTATATCTTTTTTTTCCTCCCATTTTTTTGTTACCGTGTTTGTGCAAATCATTGACGGCAGAAAGGTTTTATGATAACATTCTTATATTTAGGCTGTTAACCAAAGTATTGGATTCAAATTTGGATGGTATCTATATTTTGTCAGAATTTTTTTCCGAAGTCCTGTCAAATACTATAGAGTAATTTTATTCTCTAACTTTATGAAATAAACTTTTATGGGTAGCAGTGCACTTATATGGTTCAAATTGAAAAATTGTACTATAGGACACTTCTATTGCAAAAGAGAATAAAAGATGATGTAAGCAATTTTTCTTGATTTTGATAGAACCACGTCAATGTTATGTGGAAAAATGTTTCACTAATCCAGTTAAAGTATAAAAATAAAATAAAAAACCTTGGTTAAAAGTACAAAGTTTTTTTTTTGGTTCTCTTTGATTAAGTAAAGTAATATGAAAGATGGCAAAGTCACAACTTTTGATATCTAGTTGGCGTGTAGTTGGTACAAGAGTTATCATGTGGAGTCTGTCAAATTAAAATAAGAGAACATTGATTTTCTTGGTTTTCTGCTGCATGTGGACCTTTACAACAAGAGTATCTTTTTTTCTCTTTTTTTTTTTTTGTCTCTAGTACATGGACACAATGATGTCCGTTTATTT
Source organism: Petunia x hybrida (assembly GCA_037355625.1). NCBI lineage: Eukaryota > Viridiplantae > Streptophyta > Magnoliopsida > Solanales > Solanaceae > Petunia > Petunia x hybrida. Next base: position 28,026,795 of record JBBBVM010000041.1, read on the forward strand.
GCTTTCAGCTTGAATGTGTTTTTTCTTGCTTGAATTCAAGCATATACTACCATTAAGTAAGTAGTAAGGCAGACCTAATAGTAATAATTAATTAAAAAAAACAGTAAGGTTCTAATGTAATCATGTCTGCTCCTTGGCTTGTAATGTCTTTAATAGACATATATTTTCCTCTTAAACTACCATATAAAGTTTTAGTAAAACCTTACTGTGCGTTCTTCTTTAATATACATGTGTATATTTTTTTAGCAACTCCTCACTTTTCTGTATATGTTACAGAAAATCATGGGATGCCTAAGAAGGACGTCCATACGAGTTCGCACTGAGAGTCAGAGCAGAAGGGTGAAAGATATGATTGATATTTTGGCCAAATCTCCTCTAGCACCTAATACTAGAGAAGAAGATCTAGTATGTTTTGTGGAACATCTTATATTGGTTAACAAGTTAATCTAACAGACCGTATTGTTTGGTGGTTTGTAAATAGATGAGGAAAAATATAAGGCATTACGATCAACCCTGTCATTTAATGAGTTTCATAGAGACATGCTTGATAAATCTTGGAAAGAGATTCAAAACAAATTGGCTGGATCTTTCATGTTGGCCGGACCTTATAGAATGTTAGTTCAGGATATTGTGCAGAAATTGTATAACGGCATTGACATAAATATCAAGAAGACTCTGTGTCGTTCTATTGGACTACCTATAAGAGATAGAAATAGGTTGAATTTAGTTCGACCAATGGTTTCGAGAACGGTTTTTCTATTGCCCCCTGATTTGTACAGGGCTCTTATTAAATCTATCCCAGTCCATACGAAAGAATTTAAGTATAGGCCTGCTTAGTATTAGTAGTTGCCTATGTGATGTAGTGTTTGCATAAGTATGTATACTTTTATTTTTGAATTTAGTGTCTATGTTGATTGTTATTGTGTAAGTTGAATATTTCTATATTTGTTATAGAATTTGTCCCTTGTTTATTTTGTCTTGAATTTAAGTTATTTTAAGAAAATGTATTCCTTGCATAGTTAATTTTATTGAATTTACTACATGTTAGTTTTTTAGATGATGATTGGGAACTTAGTAAACTTTCGATTCTAAATCTAATGTGGAATAAATATTTATATAGTTAATTATTTTAAGGAATAATATGTATATGAATTTAGGCTTAAATTATGTACTTAGTTGTCTCACTTTAGTTTTATACTTGTTTTGAATATCAGTATGTCAACTGCTACTAAGACCATAGTCTCCGAGCTTAATAAAGGCGATAAGCTAAATGATGACAATTATGAAATATGGAGTATGAAAATCCAGTATGTCTTGGAAGAGCAAGAGGCTCTTGAGGCTCTTAATGTCTTTCTGACGGCTCCTGAAGAAGGAAACACTGAACAACATGTGAGAGACCATCAGGCTTATCAGGCTTGGAGAAAGAAGAACTCTCTCGCTTGTATTACACTGCTGGGTAGTATGGATAATGATATAATGAGAGAGTTCCAAGAGTATGACAATGTTAAGGACATGTGGTCCGCACTGAAAGAAAATTTTGGTCATACTTCAGTTGCTAAGTTGAGGGCACTTACTATTAAGTTTGATACTTATAAGAAACGACATGATTATACTATGTGTAAGCATCTTCGACATATGTCGAATATGGTGAATGAACTAAAGGATGCTGGGAATGTATTGACCGACGAGCAACAAGTCCAGGCGGTGATTCGTTCCTTACCTCAAAATTGGGAAAACATGAAAATGCACCTGACCCACAACATTAGCATCAAAACAATGGAAGATGCTAAGCGTTATTTGGAACTCGAGGAAGAGCGCCTCGGGGTGGACAAAGCTACTACAAGTGCGTATGTGGCAAGTTCCGGTCCAAAATGTGGACAAGGCAAAAAACGCAAGTATGGCGGGTTTTCTCAAAAGAAGGGGAAGGGACAAGCCTCGAAGAAACCTAAGACTAATCATCAAGGAAATAAAGATGTTTCTGTTCCGAAGAAGAAACTGGACATGGCTAAACAGAAGTGCTACAACTGTGACAACAAAGGACATTTTGCTCGTAATTGCCCCGAGCCTAAAAAAGTGTATGACCTTATTCCAAATTTACATAGTGATGTAAATGTTTCTTGTTCTGCTTATCTAACTAAATCTCATCCTATGTGGATTGTAGACTCGGGAACCACCGACCATATAGCGAAGGATAGAGACGCATTCGTGGAATTTCGATGAATTTCACATAGAGCTAGATGGATTTATATAGGAAATAACTCCAAAGTGGAAGTTAAAGGGATTGGTACCTGCAAGCTTGATATGTGTGGTGGCCGAACTCTACTTCTACATGATGTACTATTTTCCCCGTCAATTCGCCGAAATTTGGTCTCAGTTACTATGTTGATAGTTTAGGATTTCATTTAGTCTTTCATGAACAAGGTCTTGATTTGTATTTGGCCAAGATAAAATATGGCACTGGTTATTTCTATGATGGTTTTATTATGATGGATATTGTTCCTACTTTTAATAATAATAATAATAATAATAATAATAATAATAATAATAATAATAATAATAATAATAATAATAATAATAATAATAATAATAATAATAATAGTTTTTCCTTATTTACGTCTACTTTCAGCTATGAAAATGATGTAAATACATGACATGCTAGGCTTGGCCATATTGGTCAACAAAGAATGAATTGCTAGCCAAAGAAGGTCTTCTTGGCACTTTAGACAAAATTGATATGTCTACTTGTGAATTTTTCCTAGCTGGAAAAACTGCTAGAAAACCATTTGGAAAAGGTACTAGAGTCGATACTCCATTGCAGTTAATCCATTCTGACATCTGTGGTCCAATGAATGTAAGGGCAAGACATGGTGCTATTTATTTCATCACGTTTATCGATGATTTTACTCGATTCGGTTTTGTCTATTTGATTTCTCATAAATCTGAGGCTTTAAGTTGCTTCATCAAGTTTATGAACTTAGTTGAGAATCAACTAGATAGAAAAATCAAGGCTTTAAAAACCGATCGAGGAAGAAAATATTTGTCTGATGAGTTCAAACATTTATGTGATGAGAAGGGAATTCAAAGACAGTTGACTATTCCCTACACTCCACAACAAAATGGTATTGCAGAACGGTGAAATAGAACCTTGTTGGAAATGGTTAAGTCTATGATGGCACAAGCAAAATTGCCCATCACTTTTTGGGGTGACGCTTTGCTTACTGCTGCATATGTACTTAATCGTGTCCCTTCTAAATCAGTTACTTCTACTCCATATGAGTTATGGACTAATCGAAAACCTGATTTGAGTAGTCTAAAGCCTTGGGGTTGTGCGGCATTTATCCATAATCCTTCTTCCCGACATGAAAAATTAGGTCCAAGGGGAAGAAGTGTATCTTTATCCGATACTCCGAACAATCTAAGGGTTATGTGTTCATAGGTGAACAAGATAATGGCACGGTAACTAAAATTGAGTCACGTGATGTTACATTCTTAGAGAATGATTTTCCTAAGCAGGGGGAGATAGGTCAGGACTTGTCTCTCTTCGAAACTGCGGACCAGACCGTTTCCGCTATAGATACACAAATGGATTTGGATGGTGTTAACCATGGTGATAATGAATCCATTCCAATTGACACCAATACACCATTCGAAGAAAATCCATTTAATGTTGTTGGTCCCAGTGGGAGTAACTCATCAATTGATAAATCAATTTGTCAATCTCAAGCTCGACGAACGAGTCGTCCGCACGTTCCCGGTCGTCGATTTGAGATCGAAGGGGAAGCATTTATTGTTACTCCACAAGATGAAGAAGAGCCAAGGAATGTAAATGAGGCTCTTACTTGCGCCGCTAAGGATAAATGGTTAAAAGCAATGGAGGAGGAAATGGAGTCAATGAAATCAAACCAAGTATGGGAGTTGGTTGATCTACCTCTGGGCCGAAAAGCTATCGAGAATAAGTGGGTTCTCAAGATCAAGCGTTAGGCCGATGGTAGTATTGAAAGATATAAAGCTCGCCTAGTAGCTAAGGGGTATACACAACAGGAAGGAATTGATTATGAGGAATATTTTCGCTTGTCGTCCGTTTTACTGCAATAAGGCTAATTTTGTCAGTAATGGCTAATTTGGATCTTGAATTACATCAAATGGATGTTAAAACTGCATTTCACAATGGAGAACTAGAAGAAGAAATCTATATGGCACAACCTGTAGGTTTCATGAAAAAAGGCTAAGAGCATAAAGTATGCAGACTTCGTAGATCAATTTATGGTCTTAAACAATCTTCTAGACAATGGTATTTACGTTTCCATAATGCAATCATATCATACGATTTCACTATGATTCATAAAGACCATTGTGTGTACATCAAAAGATCCAAAGATAAGTTTGTGATCGTATCATTGTATGTAGACGACATACTTATACCTGCAAGTGACTTTGAGTATGTGAAAGAAGTGAAAGAGTGGTTATCATCAACATTTGAGATGAAAGATATGGGTGAAGCGTCGTACATTCTTGGAGTTAAAATTTCAAGAGATCGTTCAAAGAGATTGTTGTCTCTTTCACAAGATCCTTATATCAAGAAGGCTCTTGAACGATTTAATATGCAGGACTGCAGACCCATAAACACTCCTGTTTCTAAGGCTGAAGCTTTAAGTTGGAGGATGTGTCCTCAGACTCCACAAGAAATGGAACAAATGAGAAGGGTTCCTTATGCCAATGCAATCGGTTGTCTTAAGTATGCTATGATGTGTACTAGACCTGATATCTATTATGTTGTTGGGTTAGCTAGCAGATATCAGTCTAATCCAGGACAACAACACTGGAAAGTAGTTAAAAGGATACTACGGTATCTTAAAAGCACAGTTGACTACTCCTTGTGTTACTAAGGTGATGATCTGCAACTAAGAGGCTACACTGATGCTGATTGGGGAGGAGATTTGGATGAGAGAAAATCAACCTCTGGATATGCATTCTTATTGAACAATGGCGCCATATCATGGAGCAGCAAGAAACAATCATGCATAGCCTTATCTACAATGGAAGCTGAATTTGTGGCACTTTCAGCCATTGTGCAAGAATCTGTTTGGCTTAAACTTTTTCTGGTACACTTGGGTATGTATGACAATGCTGTTGAACCAGTAACCATCAATTGTGATAGTCAAGCTGCAATAGCCTACACAAAGGATCCCAAGTACCATGGGAAGACTAAACATATTGATATTAAGTATAATTTTGTTAGAGACTTGGTAGTACATAAAGAAGTGAATGTGAAATACATATCTACGCATCATATGGTAGCAGATCTCTTAACGAAACCCATAACATGTGATGCTTATGAGAGACATGTGAAGTTGTTGGGGTTGCATAGGTGCTAATGTATTTTTTTTTTTTTTTTAGTTTTTTTATCTTTCCCAATTCATGTTTATGTAAAAACTACATCATTTTTGAAGTTAATGATAGTTGAAGCCTAATTATCCATATTTGTTGGTTCATATACATATAATTTATTATTTTATGTTTGGAATATAAAATTCGAGTATAAGAAGTATGTCGGACGGATAAAAGATTGGCCTATTCACACAGACAATCGCCTCTATTATCTAAGTGACTAATAAGGATGAGACAATTATAAACTTATTATTATCGGAAGTGATAATAATAGAGAGCGAAAAGTTTATAATATAAATGTCGTTTCTTTAAATATTTAATCAAGTGTGATTAAAAGTGATAGTCTGTTTTGATTGCCAGATGTGAGTTCTGTTGTTAGAAAGTTGAATGAGTAGATTTGTGAACTTAAAGTTAGACATAGGTTGTCTGAACTATCATCTGCACAGTATTTATTTATTATTGAACAGACATACGCTCCATGGGAAAGGAGTTAATACTGTGATATGTGAATCATACCACGTATTTATAAGATGACCTTATGGTGGTACAAGTTAAAATCTCTACTTGCTACTGTGTGAAGCTTTGAAAATTACAAGTAATTTTCCCTTTCGTACCCTCATGACTTTGATCAGTTTTTCGAGATTCAATTTGGTGTTTGCTATCTTAGGGTGTTTCCAAGAGATCATGGATGATTCGATCTGGCGGGACATTTCTAGAAAAGCAAATCGAGTTGAGATTAAGAGATTCTTGAGATGAGAAAGATCATTGAGTATTATCACATTAGTTGTGTTCATTGACCGGTCCTTTATGTTTGTCTTTGCGACAAGTACATAATAATGAACTCAAATTAATACAAAGAGATTGTGAGAGAGATGAATGTGATAAATGATCTAGGGTATTGCATACTTTAATCTACTCCAAGACGCCGTTGATCGAGATGCTATATTCCTAACAGATGTATAGCAATGCGCTCTCGTAGTATGCACTGGTCACAAGGTCTAGTCGTAATGTATGAAAGTTACAGACTTGGAAAAAGAGTCGACCCACTATATGTGAGTGGGAGATGCAGGAAATTGGATCGGGCCACCCATGTGGGTCAATCTAGATCCATCCCAAAATAATAATTGTATTATGAAATATATATTAGTTATATATTTATTATTATTATTATTATTATTATTATTATTATTATTATTTATTATTAGTAAATAAAGAAAAGAAAAAAGAAGGAAAAGATGTAATTTTTGGGAAATGTTGTTTTTCCACACATAAAAAAGGATGAGTCCTTTCTTTTCCAGTTACTTTTTCTAACGTACAAAAATCAGCTTTCTTTCTTTTTCTTTTCTTCTCTCAAAAATCCAAAGAGTTCCTAAAGATTTTCCATTGAAGAAACTTCATAGAAATCATCAGGAACAAACATCTGAACAAGGTACGATCCTAGACTGTGGCAATTTCAATACAATTCGTGTTATTTACATGTGATTGTGTTATTGACTAGTGAAACAAATACGGTTGTTTGGTGAACTCTGTGTTCTAGAATTATTCTTCAATATATAATTACAAAAAAGAAAAACATTTTATACAAGTCTTGTTATCTTCTAATATTAGCCTTCTAATACAAGTACATTGCATTAGTAGGTTAGCATGGATGCTTGCTTGCTTTGTGTTATTCGACATTTAAAGAATGAATCAGAATTGTACCCAAGCAACACTTTAGGAGTTTAAGGCATTTAGAAGTCTTAGATGTGGATGACGAAATCGTTTGTTGTTTGTGGGGCGTTAGTGTTATTTGTCTGCACTTTCGATAATGACCAAAACAGAAATAAGATGAAGTAGAAAAATTCCAAGCCAACAGTATACACTGCATGTCCTTAAGAAATCTAATCCCCTCACAGTTACCCAAGGTTTGTGGATTAATTTCTCCCAGGATAGAATGGAATTATCCTCACTGTGATAGCGGTAATTCAAATCACAGTGAACAGCGAACTCAACTAATGGTAGCAAATCACACTGACTCAGAACTTACTTTGTTTTGAAAACAAATGCAAAAGTAATGAGAGAGAGAGAGTATGAAATTTTTGGATGATTAAAATGAGGCAAAATGCCTCTCTATTTATGGCCACAAGATTTGGAGTGAAAAGGCATGAAGGTGTCTTTTGGTGAAATGGTTGTTCATGAAAGGCAGCCTTCAAGGTGGCTGTTCAATGAAAAGGCACCTTTTCATTGGTGAAGTAGCTGTTCATGAAAGGCAGCCTTCAAAGTGGCTGTTCAATGAAAGCACCCTTTCATTTGGAATAACTTTACAGGAGCCCACCTTTGGAATATTTGCATAAATAGTTCACTTTTTAATTTCGTTACGAAAACGGCTCCATATCAAATATTAATATAAAATATTAATATTTATTTCATTTCTCATTCACACCACTTTACCTTCCTTCCAAACCCAACAATCCCCCACATGAATGGGGAATGGCTATATGAAGAAAACATGCAGAAAACTATGTGATTTGCAAGTAAGAATTAATTGCATCTGGATAAGTGGGTTTCCCTTTGAACTTTCCGTAGTGAACATATATCGGATATACTCGGTCAATCGGTAGATTTGATATCTTTGAACCGTCGAAACTTTGGTGTATACCTAGACAACATATGTCACACAATTAATCCTTGACCATTTTTGGTTCTCATTGTTGTGTTCGTTTCAGCCATGAACATCGCCTGGTTCATGAGTGCGTAGAGAATTGGCCTTACAGAATTCTCCTTGAAGCGGCTTCCACTTCACACTCACATAGGTGATTTCTAAACGTGTAATCCCGTAGATCTACACTGTTTGACAAACCCCGTATCAAACTTAGATAATCATTAAAAAACGTCTTTAACGTTTTATCCTTGGTACTAAACATTGTCTTATTAAGAGGATGGGTTGAGTTGTTTGACAATGTTGGAGCGGTCGTGCACAACTTTGTTTGAGCTCCTTGAACCTAGATCTTGGGATCTCCAGTCTTCTAGGTAGAGTTACCGCCATGACGACTTGTCCTCGGCCATAGTCCCATTCCTCTTGATGATCTCTCAACATCATCTCTAGTTAAACCTTTAGTAAGTGGATCCGATACATTATCCTTTGACTTAACATAGTCAATTGTGATAATTCCTCTAGAGATAAGTTGTCTAATGGTTTTATGTCTTCGTCGTATATGACGATTTTTACCATTATACATAAGGCTCCCAGCCCTCGATATTGCCGATTGACTATCACAATGTATACATATAGGTGTCAACGGCCTAGGCCAAAATGGAATGTCTTCCAAGAAGTTTCGGAGCCATTCAGCTTCTTCACCGGCTTTATCCAAAGCTATGAACTCAGCCTCCATTGTAGAGCGAGCAAGCAAGGTTTGTTTGGATGATTTCCAAGTTACCGCTCCTCCACCTATTGTGAAAATATATCCACTTGTGGATTTTGATTCTTTTGAGCCGGTGATCCAATTTGCATCACAATATCCTTCTATAACAGCGGGATACTTATCATAGTGCAAAGCATAGTCTTGGGTGTACTCCAAATAACCCAAAACTCGTTTCATAGCCATCCAGTGATTTTGTCCAGGATTACTTGTGTATCGACTCAGTTTACTTATAGCACAAGCTATATCTGGTCGTGTACAATTCATGATGTACATTAGACTTCCCAACACTCTAGCATAGTCTTGTTGAGAAGTGCTTTGTCCTTTATTCTTTGTAAAGGCAAGATTAACATCAATTGGAATCTTTGAAGTTTTGAAGTCTAAATACTTGAATTTTTCCAGGACATTTCTGATGTAATGAGTTTGAGATAATGCCAAACCTTGAGGAGTTTTGTGAATTTTAATACCCAAGATTAAATCCGCAACTCCCAAGTCTTTCATATCAAACTTGCTAGTTAGCATACGCTTAGTAGCATTGATGTCAGCAATATCTTTACTCATTATTAACATGTCATCCACATATAGACAAACAATGACTATATGATTTGGAGTGTTCTTAATGTAAACACATTTATCACACTCATTAATTTGGAAGCCATTTGACAACATTGTACTGTCAAATTTTGCATGCCATTGTTTAGGTGCTTGTTTTAGTCCATAAAGAGACTTAACAAGTCGACATACCTTCTTTTCTTTCCCAGGAACCACGAACCCTTCAGGTTGTTCCATGTAGATTTCTTCCTCCAAATCTCCATTTAAGAAGGCTGTCTTTACATCCATTTGATGGATTTGAAGATCATACACGGCGGCCAAAGCTATTAGCATCCGTATGGATGTAATTCTGCTTACCGGAGAGTATGTATCAAAATAATCAAGGCCCTCTTTTTGTCTATAACCTTTAACGACCAGTCTAGCCTTGTATTTGTCAATAGTACCATCAGCTTTCATTTTCCTTTTGAAAATCCATTTGTAACCTAAAGGTTTGTTCCCAGGAGGAAGATCAACCAACTCCCATGTGTGGTTGCTTAAAATGGATTCAATCTCACTATTGACTGCCTCTTTCCAATATGGAGACACTGAAGAAGCCATTGCTTCTTTATAAGTTTGAGGTTCATTTTCCAATAGGAAAGTCATAAAATCTGGTCCAAAAGAAGTAGACGTCCTTTGACGTTTACTACGTCTTGGATTATCATTATTTGGCATACTTCCTTTTGTACCTTCTCTTGGTCGTTTTGTGCTGACACTTGACGATTCATATTCACTTTTATACGGATATATATTTTCAAAGAATTCAACATTATCTGATTCCATAACCGTATTAATATGAATGTCAGGATTTTCTGATTTATAAACCAGAAAACGATATGCCTTACTATTCTTGGCATATCCTATGAAAACACAATCAACGGTTTTTGGTCCTATCTTTTCCCTTTTAGGTTTAGGAACTTGTACCTTTGCCAAACACCCCCACACTTTGAGGTAATTCAAGTTTGGCTTTCTTCCCTTCCACTTTTCATATGGAATGGATTGTGTTTTGCTGTGGGGTACACGATTAAGTATTCGACTAGCTGTAAGAATAGCTTCCCCCCATAAGTTTTGGGGTAAACCCGAACTTATCAACAAGGCATTCATCATCTCCTTTAAAGTTCTATTTTTCCTTTCCGCAATCCCATTAGATTGTGGCGTGTAAGGGACAGTAGTTTGGTGAATAATGCCATATTCCAAACATATTTGTTCAAAAGGAGATTCGTATTCACCGCCCCTATCACTTCTTATCATTTTTATTCTTTTGTTAAGTTGTGTTTCAACTTCATTTTTGTATTGCTTGAATGCATCTATAGCCTCGTCTTTACTACTAAGTAAATAAACGTAGCAGTAACGAGTGCTATCGTCAATAAAAGTTATGAAATACTTCTTTCCACCGCGAGATGGTATTGACTTCATATCACAAATATCCGTATGAATTAAATCTAAAGGTTCGGAATTCCTTTCAAGTGATTTGTAAGGATGTTTCGCAAATTTAGACTCAACACATATTTGACATTTTGATTTATCACATTCAAATTTAGGCAATACTTCCATATTTATCATTTTCCGCAAGGTTTTATAATTAACATGTCCCAAACGTGCATGCCATAATTCATTTGACTCAAGTAAGTAAGAAGAAGCTTGAACTTTATTATTGATAGAAACAGTCATTACATTCAGCTTGAAAAGGCCCTCACATAGGTAACCTTTTCCTACAAAACTATCATTCTTAGTTAATACAACCTTGTCAGCAACAAAAACACACTTAAACCCGTTCTTGACGAGAAGTGAGGCTGACACTAAGTTCTTACGTATTTCTGGAACGTGAAGAACATTGTTGAGAGTCACAACCTTGCCCGAGGTCATTTTTAGGCCTATCTTGCCATAACCTTCAATCTTTGCTGTTGCAGAATTTCCCATGAAGAGTGTCTCATTAGGTCCAGCGGGAGCATAGCTAGTGAACGCATCTTTATTTGCACAAACATGGCGGGTGGCTCCAGAATCAATCCACCATTCTTTCGGATTTCCTACCAAGTTACACTCAGAAATCATTGCACAAAGATCTATCTCTTGCACTCCTTGGGAAATAGTATCTTCTACCATGTTTGCTTGACCTTTATTATTTTTGGCATTCTTTGGGGCACGACAGTCTACAGCCTTGTGTCCATATTTGCCACAATTGCGGCAATTCCCCTTGAATTTCTTCTTTTTCGGCTGATTGTTTGGTCCAGAAGGTTTCTTCCTTTTGTTGTTCTTTGGTGCATCATTTGTCTCAACGATATTTGCTCCCATTACTGTTGAACTTCCACGAGCAACCTTCTTCTCCGCAATCTTGTTGTCTTCCTCGATCCTCAAACGAACAATGAGATCTTCGAGTGACATCTCCTTGCGCTTGTGTTTCAAGTAATTCTTAAAGTCTTTCCACAAAGGTGGTAACTTTTCAATTACCGCAGCCACTTGAAACGCCTCATTGATGACCAAACCTTCAATGAGAAATTTATTATTAATAGGATAATTAATACTTCTAATATAAGCATTAATTTGGATCATACCTTCAGCAATGAGATCATGAATGATCACTTGCAACTCTTGGACTTGACTTATGACAGTTTTACTGTCCACCATCTTAAAGTCCAGAAATTTGGCGGCTACAAATTTCTTCATCCCAGCATCTTCAGTTTTGTACTTCTTTTCAAGAGCAAGCCAAAGCTCCTTCGAAGTTGCAGCAGTACTGTAGACATTATATAAGTCGTCCTCCAGTCCATTCAGAATGTAGTTTTTACATAGAAAATCAGAATGCTTCCATGCCTCAATAACAACGAAACGTTCATTTTCAGGAGTATCGTCTGCCGGGACAGGAACATCCTCCTTAATGAATCGTTGCAAACTCAGCGTTGTCAGATAAAAGAACATCTTTTGCTGCCACCTTTTGAAGTCAATCCCGCCAAACTTTCCCGGCTTTTCAGCCGGTGCTGGCGCAGGGGCCGGTGCAGATGCAGGGCGGCTGGAGCTTGCCCAATCGAAGCATTTGGTGTACCAGAAACACCGTTGTTATTTTCTGTGCTCGTCATTATTCTGTAAAAACAAAATAATACGGTCAGATTCAAACTATCTGATTTAATGTACAGTGAAGATTTTATATCTTCAAACTGATTTAATGTACAGTGAAGTTTTTATATCTTCAAACTGCAAATAATAATATAAATATTTTAATAATCCGGAAGTTTTTAATCTTCTGAACGGATTAAACACACAATAATTTTAATAATCCGTTGAAGTATTTAAATCTTCAAAAACGGAATATTAAATTTGGAGTAGAAAATCTTTTCAGATTTTAGTCTCCACAAACAGCCTATTATCGATTAGCAGACCAAAATACAAATTAGATTTCTTAAGATTGTTATTTGTCTGCACTTTCGATAATGACCAAAACAGAAATAAGATGAAGTAGAAAAATTCCAAGCCAACAGTATACACTGCCTGTCCTTAAGAAATCTAATCCCCTCACAGTTACCCAAGGTTTGTGGATTAATTTCTCCCAGGATAGAATGAAATTATCCTCACTGTGATAGCGGTAATTCAAATCACAGTGAACAGCGAACTCAACTAATGGTAGCAAATCACACTGACTCAGAACTTACTTTGTTTTGAAAACAAATGCAAAAGTAATGAGAGAGAGAGAGTATGAAATTTTTGGATGATTAAAATGAGGCAAAATGCCTCTCTATTTATGGCCACAAGATTTGGAGTGAAAAGGCATGAAGGTGTCTTTTGGTGAAATGGCTGTTCATGAAAGGCAGCCTTCAAGGTGGCTGTTCAATGAAAAGGCATCTTTTCATTGGTGAAGTAGCTGTTCATGAAAGGCAGCCTTCAAAGTGGCTGTTCAATGAAAGCACCCTTTCATTTGGAATAACTTTACAGCAGCCCACCTTTGGAATATTTGCATAAATAGTCCTCTTTTTAATTTCGTTACGAAAACGGCTCCATATCAAATATTAATATAAAATATTAATATAAAATATTAATATTTATTTCATTTCCCATTCACACCACTTTACCTTCCTTCCAAACCCAACAGTTAGTGTGCCCAGGCCAGTTCAAGGATTTTAATGAGGAAGAATCTTCATCCTTCAATAGTTAAGAGTTAAAACTTGTAAAGTGCTGTGGAGTTCATCATTTTGGTTAATACCAAGGACTAAACATCTGATTAGACGTGACTTTTTTCTCAAGGAGTTCTGTTTTATTTTGTGTAGGGGCGGAGCTAGAAATTAATTAGAGGGAATTCAAAAATATTAGAATGGCACATTTAAAATTTAAACTTGTGACTTAAAGTAATTTTTTGAAACCCCTTCACTATTTTGGTAGCATTTTTTTTTAGTATCGGGGGTTCAATAGTGTGTATATTATCAAAAAATCTCATTTTTATCCTATTTATGCAGTGTAATTATTCGACGAAAGGGGTCAACCCCTCCTCTGTTCCTAGCTCCGCCCCTAATTTTGTGTGTGAAAGAAAAGAAGAAATGTACGACGTCTCTATATGGAAGAAAACTGAATGATAATTTTCTTGAAACAAATATGCTTAAAAATCAAACCATGAAACAATTAGTAGTATAACGTATTCAGTTTAGTCTAATGAACGTATAGTTGAAAAGCAGTTCTGCTTTAATTAGTTACTCCATATAAGTCTACAGTAATTAAGATAATTTAATTTAGTAATGCTTTGTTGGTAATATCCTAGTAATGTGTTACCTTAGTTTCTACACTAATTTGTTAGTGTTTAACTTGTGGTCATATCATCGTAATGTGTTGAGAATTGTACGTTAGACCTGAAAATTAGAAAAACCATTCGCGACAATCAAAGAAAGAGAAAAACATTTTCTACTTGTATATATAAACAGCAGTCTCCATGCATCATTTTGTTCGCATGCACTGACTAAGAAATTAAAGATGGCTACGTCCAGAGCAGTAGTTCTGGCTATTATTCTCATTGCATTCACACTTTTCGCACAAGTTTATGCTACGGGAAAGCATATTGATTATGGTGCTCTAACACGAAATCGCATCCCATGCAGCCGTAAGGGAAATAGCATGAAAAATTGCCGACTACCACAAATACCAGCAAATCCCTATTACCGTGGATGTGAACATTACCTTCGTTGCCGTGGAAATAATGTGCCATATTCTCATGGTCGGAAACTGCTCCATATGAATGCCCATCATATTTCTGGGATTCTTTCTTAGTGGAATTATGGTGGTTCAGACTAAACAATTTTGTTTTATGAAACCGGATGAAGCCTCTATATAGTTTATTACCTAAAGCTTTGGAACTTTTTTAACCAAATGTTGGGGATATCCCAAAGAAAACATTGTTTCTTAGTCATGTTTTTTGTTTTTGATACCAGTCACGACTTAGGCGCTACATGTATTGTATTTAATCAAAATTTTGTATTAAGGAATATACTCTTTATTTCTCATAACCATATCTTAAGGAATGCATTGAATAATTATAATGTAGCTACATATAATTCGTTTATGTTATTCTAATAAAAGAAGATTGATGTAATTTGTTTATCATTATTTTCAATTATCATTATTTGATCAAAATGCCTTTATGTTTCCTTTTTAGGCTAAAATTATCGAACAAGGCCTAACTTTCATGATTTTCAGACAAAATCAACGAAAGTCAACGCTCCGACTAGCTATTTCCATTCTGAACCTAATTCCCAATGTGAGTTAAGTTTTGGGCGTCGCGTTCCTCCCGAGTGCAATTATCTAAAAGGGTTTCAAAATTTGAACCAAAAAGTCGATCAAAACCCCAGATTATCGATGCCTAAGTTTAGGGAGAAATTGGCAAAAAGTCCTCGTAAGTTTTAATAGAAGAATTTAGAACACGACCAAGTCAAAGGTGAATTAGTTTAAGTTAGAGTTGAAGCGTATTGTTTTAGAATTTGAGGGCATAATAAAAAGTGTTTATATTTACGGAAATTAAACATCCACTTTTCAAAAAAATTCAAACATTTCATTTCCCCTTCCTGCTCACTTTTACACTCTCTCTCCTTATTCAAATCATTTCAAATTTTATTTCTTTCTCTTCTCTTCTTTCTCTCTCTTTTTTCTTCTTCCTTTTCATTCTTTCTTTTAAATTTCTTTTCATATTCCATTTGATCACCATCTATATTATTTTTCCTTCTTCTTTGAATTCGTATCCATTTTATTTCTTCTTCTTCTTCTTCGTCCCCGTTTCATTCTTTCTCATTTTTTTTTTAAATTCTAATCTTTTTACACATCTTTTCAGATATATATAAATATATTTTCTATACATTTATATAATTTTTGGAGATATTTTCACGGCTGAAAAAGATGTGCACACATGTCATCTGATGTGTGATGTGTGCATATATTATTATATATATGTACACACATATAATAATATGTGTACACATATCTACACGTATATTATATGTGTACACATCTCGACTGATGTGTACTCATCCTTTTATTAGAGAGGTGGAGAGAGGCGGGGGTAGTGGTGGAGGCTGGTAGAAGGTGGTGGTTGGTGGTGAAGGGGGTAGAATATGGTGGTGGGTGGTGGAGGGTGGTAGGAGGTGGCGGTGAGGAGTGGAGGGTGGTGGAGAATGGTGGTGGGGTGGTGGATAGGCAGGGGGTTGATGGGGGTGGGGGCTGATTGGGTGGGGGCTGAGGGAAGGGGAGATGAGAGGTGGAGGCTTTGTGTAAATAAAAAAACTTTAGGAGCTTTTAAAATATTAGTCACTAGTACTAATCTTTAAAGTGTCCCTCTTACCTATTTTTTAAGACTTGAGTCTCTTATAACTATATAAAGACTTGGGAGTCCTCACCCAAAAACCCTTCTTCCAACTTCATACCATCTTATTAATTTTATTAGTTAATTAATCAGAAGCAGTTTATTAGTAGAGATAATAGTCAAAAACCTCCATAAACTATCACTTTTTTGTTAGTTTCATATTTAAACTATGGTTTGGTTACGTTACCCCCTGAACTATCAATTTTCATATTCAAAATTCCCCTGCAGTGACAAGTGGCATGGAGAGTGACTTCACTCTCTTTGTTGTGTGTGAGGAAATAAAGTAGACCAATAAAAAGCATCCATGTGGCATTTCTCTTCAATTTTTAAATTTAAATATTCTTTTACTTTTTTTTTTCTTTTCCTTTCTTCTTTTCTAATTAATTATTTTCTTCTTCATAACTCTACTTTTTTTTTTAACAATAACAATAAACTAGTTGAGACCCATTAACCTTAGAATAATAAGAGTACTAAAAAATAATTTAATCAAATGTGATAAATTTTGTTGTAATTTACAATCAAGTTTTGTGAATAATAGTCATTTTAACTAAAAAGACATAACCATTAACATGCATTGTATTATTTTAATATTTTAATACGCAAGTTCTCAATTGAGTTTATTATGGTTGAAAAAATTCAGTTCCATATAATAATTAAGTTTACTATTGTTGTTTAATATTTATTATTTTAGAAATATGGATTTTCAACTAAGGTAATTTATTTTTAATTTTGACGAAAAATTAAAAGAAAAAATTAATAAATTTTAAAAAGGAAAAGCACCAAATAAGAAATAAGAACAACTACTTTAAAAAATTTATTATATGGATACTCTACAAAGAGAGTGAAGTCGCTCTTCAAGCCATTTGGC
This sequence comes from Petunia x hybrida, assembly GCA_037355625.1. Taxonomy (NCBI): domain Eukaryota; kingdom Viridiplantae; phylum Streptophyta; class Magnoliopsida; order Solanales; family Solanaceae; genus Petunia; species Petunia x hybrida. The sequence goes on from JBBBVM010000041.1 coordinate 28,043,860, forward strand.
ATTGTATGTAGTTTTGAATATGAAAATTGATAGTTTAGGAGGGTAACGTAACCAACCCATAGTTTAAGTATGAAACTAACAAAAAAGTGATAGTTAGGAGGGGTTTTGACCATTATCTCTTATTAGTATCCTGTATAATACTCATTAAGTAATGGAAAAATCTTCCCTCAATTAATTAACCACAACAGGATCTTAGTTCTTGGTAATCACCCACGAGCTCTCCAAATCCTAAAACTCAACAGTTTCTAAGCCTCAAATTTCTGGAAAATGGTTTGCCACATTGCCCAGCGCGTCGCAAGGCGCACCGGCCAGGCTTAATTTGCACATAAATTTTTTCCTGAAAAGAGCAATATGTTTACGATCTAAACATCTCCAAACACTACTAAAAAATGCGTAATTTTGATGGCAACACGTCTGCGCGCTATTTTGACGGGCAGCAATCGGAGAAAAAATAAAAAAATATATATTGTATGCCTTCCAACGGGCAACCATCGGAGGGGACAAAAAATATATAAAAAAAAATATACCCTCCAATGGCAGCCCATCGGAGGCCTGTGTAAATATCAAAGAACAGATCTGGCCCGATTCTCTCTCCTCTCACATAACAATACTCTCTGCTCTTTTCCCCTCTCTTCCAAACCAAAACCACAAAATACATCTTCTCAATAGACCCGATTTTAAAAATCCAATCCTTGGCAAGTTTCTTCTCTTTCTTCTTCCTTATTCTTTAACAAAAATAGGCCAAATTTAACCCCTTTTTTTTTGAGTTTAAAGCCTTCACCGGCATTGCTAGTCGCCGGCGTACGAGTTCGCGCCGTTAGGCCAGTCACCGGCGCTGCAGGTATTTTTTTTTCTCAATTTATGTTTTTCCAAAAATTGGTATTGATAGGTAAGAGATGATTTTACAAAATCGGTTTCCTATAAGCACTTGTAAAACCTATGTTTAATGATTGTTGCCTATGAACAGTAATAAGAGATTAAATAAAAACTCGTAATGCATCAAGTAAAATAAAAAGGTAAGAGATGTTTGTAAATTATTGTGTGAATAGATATGATTGGATGAATATATATGTGAATATTCCTTTGAGAAGCTTTTAGGAGCAATTGTTTGAAATTATTAGTTGGGAAAGGTTGTCTTAACTTGCAATTATTTCAAGAATACAAATTGATAGATTTGTAGGTTGGAAAAGCTACATGTAAATTAATAGAATTGGAGTTTGCAATTATTTCATGAATATAAATTGATAGATTTGTAGGTTGGAAAAGATATATGTAAATTAATGGACTAGCAGCAGCAACAACAACGGCTAGTAGGTGGTGGTGGCGTCATTTCTTGTGTGTTTTCTTGTCAACTATCGGTTTAATTAGTTAATCATGATATTTGTTTAGTGTCAATTTGGCTATTTTTAATTTTGGCAAGTCATGAAGTATATGTACCCACAACATTAATGACCCACTAGCCCAATTCCAACAGAATCCTTTCAATCATCTCTACATGTCTATGAAGGTAAATTTTCCATGAAACCCCTCCACTTTTTCTTCCATCTCTGCCGTTTTCGCCATTTATTTTCCGACCACGGTAGTGGTGGTATAGGCTGATTTGGCTGTGATTTGGTGGTTTGAAATTGCTATTGTAGTAATATTGTGAGCATGGTGGAAGCGTGGAGGAGCGCCTACTCTGTTGAGCTTGTAGTGGCGATGCGATGGCGTCGGGGCAGCTTTGTCCCAGTGTGATGATGTTGTCGTTGATGCTGCAGTGTGTTAGAGGAATTGATGATAACAATATCAAGTATACAGTGTTCCATGATGTCAAAAAGTCGAGGCAGCCGTAAGACGATTTGGTGATTCGACATGGCAGCGACGCAGTGGGATACGAGGTTGTGTTTGCTGCAAACCAATGGCAGAGATATAGTGTTGTACTTGATTTTTCACCTGAGTTAGATAGAAGTCTTTCTACTTGTTCTTGTTCACTTTTAATTAGACGACTAGTTAGTATATATATTATGTGTAGCATGTCTATGTTGTGCAAGCATGTTTCGTGGTTTTCTCATTCATTAAAACTTGTGATAGCGGTGGTGTGACATAGATAGACAAGCGATGGTTCAAGTTTGTATGTCTTTAGTTAATGTACATTTGTTCAAGAAAGTGACAGTCTATTTGAAGTGAAATCACTTGTTTTAAGATGCTCGCTCTTTGGTTTTCCTGTCAAAACTTGTGCTCAAACATGAATTTGTAGTGAAATCTTTGCTCAGCCAGTATTTTTAAACGTGTAAGTTTAATGTGTGTGTGTGTGTATGGGTTTGAGTTAAACACCATTGTTGCTTGAAGCATGAATTCGTTATGTTGTTTTCATGTTTAACTATGTTTAGTATGCAGGTGTTTATGTCTATGTCTTTAGCATGAAGTGTATGAGTTGAAAGTGTGTTCTGTTGGATTATTGTGCATTGTGGACTTAGAGTCCATGTTAATTTATCTTTAGGATTAATTTGGGGCTGTCTTAGCTAGGTCATGAGGGGTGCTTGGGCTTAGAGCTCAGTGGATCAAGAGTCTTGTGTCAAGAAATAAGTTGTAGGCTTCGTAAGCCCATTAGGTGTAAAATTTCAGATTGTCCCTTAAAAGAGAGGGAAATATAGTCAAAAGTAAAAGTAAAAATTGGCAGCCTTGATAATAGGCTTAGTGTCATCTCTTTTGTTTTCTAGTAGCAAGCATGCCAAGGAAATTAACTCTTTTTGAAGAGTGAAAAACATAGTCACATGGGTATGGTTTTTCCCAAGACTTTTCAGCCATTCCCCTTTCTCTATTTAAGAGAGTTTTAATCTCATTTCCGGGGGGACTGTCGTAAAACACACATTCACATCAAAAAAAAGAAAAAAAAATAAAAAACACATTGACACCTCTCACCAAAAACATTTCTCCCTCTGAAAAATAAGATTCTAGATCTAGAAAATGGAGAGTGAGAAAGCTAAAAGTACTAGAGTAGTAGAGGGCAAAATAGAAAAGAGAAAAAAAAATCAAAATCAAGAGAGTTGGTGAGTTTTAGTAAAAGATGGAAGCTGGTTAAGGTTTGTTTTGTTGCTGGTCATTTGGTTTGGAATTGATGTGCTGCTGTCCTGGTAAAACTATTGGTCTTCACTGTTGTCAGCTAGGATATTCTGCATCATAGGTGTTTCTTTAACTCTGCAAGAGTATAATAGCATTGTATTTATTTTTCACATGATCTGAATATGTATTATATAGCATGTATAAGGCCTAAATGGTAGTGAATGTGTGTTTAGAATGATGACTCTACTTTATGTTCTTGCTTATATGCTTGCCTACCACATTTGAGAAATGGAAACGAAGCTGCAAATTGTAACAGTATGACTTTTTTTTTCATAGGATGTTTAAAAAGCATATTGTTAATCATGTAATTACACACCTATTCTGAAACGCTGGGCGACATTAGGACGTCAAATACAAATGATTCAAACCTATAAAAGCTGGATAGAAAGCCTAAAACTGGGAAATTTAAGGCGTGAATTAGTCTAAGATACTGAAAGTTTATGTATACCAATTAATGAAAAATGGTAAAGTTATACTTTCTCATGGATTTAAGCAGAATAGCATGAATTTGATTTAATCGACAAAGTACAAGATTAGGCAAGTTTTAAGCCGAAGCAAGTTTAAATAAATGCCAAACATTCACATGAACCTCACTTAATGTTGGAAGATTTCGTCTGAGCGAGGTGCTTGCGCGATTATATCTGACATAGTTTTCATTTGTTGAACGAGCGATTTTCACGTAGAATAAAAGCGTCGAAATTATATTAAATGTCCACCGTTTACATGAAAATCACATGTATTGGAAGTTTCCAACGGGCAATGGTAATCTTCCAACGGGCAATGGTCTGCGGATAATCTCCAGTAGAGTTTTTCATCAATGAACGTATGACACTCTAACTAAAGTCAGAGCATGACAATAATTTGAAAACTAAAAAAACAAACATAATTCACAAAAGCCGGAGAGCGTCAATAAAGCAACTGTGCTTGGCACAGAACTCGAGAGTGCCTAACACCTTCCCGAGAGTCAATCGAAATCCTTATCTGAAACTCTGATGCAGACTATTTACAAGTCATAGGTGTTCCAAGGTACCTTTTTGGTGACTTGGCACACCTTTAACTTGTCAAGTGGCGACTTCAAATCTCTAAATATTTTAGGTACCTAAAACAGCAGTCACAACCTTCAATCAAATAAACACTCTCTTTTGTAGAATTTATAGGGCGTGGCAGCATTATCCCAAGTCCACATAACCCAAAAATCTCGGTTGATGTATTCTTGCAGCCTTTGATTGATGAGTTAAAAATATTGTGGTATGAAGGTGGAGAAACATATGATTGTTCAACTTAACAAAATTTTAGATTGCATGCCTATCTAATGTGGACTATAAATGATTTTCCTACTTATGAAATGTTATCTGGTTGGTCCATTGCTGGTAAGTTTTCTTGGCCTTATTGAGTGGAAGAAACAAAAGCATTTCATTTGAAAAATGGAGGAAAGAACATAGGGTTCGACTGTCAACATAGATTCTTGCAAGATGGTCATCCGTTTAGGAGAAACACTAGGGCATTTATGAAGAATCAGATTGATATTGATGACCTTCTACGAAAGTTGTCTGGTCATGAAAATTAGTATAGGGTGAAGAGGTATCCTAAGGTAACTGATTAGAGACAACCATCTAAAATACCCGGTTTTTGTGAATAGCATAGTTGGACTAAACAAAGCATATTTTGGGAATTGCCTTATTGGAAGGATAATCTTCTCCGACATAATCTAGATCCCATGCACATTGAAAAAAAAATTTTGATGCAGTCTTTAATACTGTGATGGATGTCAAGAACAAGACAAAGGATAATGTGAAGGTCAGGCTGGACGTTCAGGAATACTATAGGCAAAATAAATTACACCTATATTCAGTATGCGACAAGGTTCGGATGCCCAAGGCCAATCACACATTTGAATTGGATAGAGAAGAGATATTTGTGAGTGGGTAAAAAATTGGAGGTTTCTTGATGGGTGCGCATCGAATATATCAAGGTGAGTTGACATGAAAGAAGGCAAGTTAACTATTGATGAAAATGACAGAAGCGAGAAAGAATTAATTGATGAAATCGAAGCAAGCGAGGATGATTGATATCTTGGTAGTTTTAATGTATTTCTTACAAACTTTTTTGTATTTCATACTTGATTAATGTATTTCATATATTTGTATTTCATATTCAGCTTCTCTTAAATCTTGTTTATTACTCCCTCTGTCCCAATTTATGTGTCACTATTTCCTTTTTAGTCTGTCCCAAAAAGAATGTCACACTTTATTATTTGAAAACTATTTAATTCATTATCTTTATTTTACCTTTATTGGACCTTACTAACTTTAAAAGCTACCAACAACTTTTTAACTAATACAATCCCCTCTCTCTTACTTTTTGAAGGGTAAACTTGAAATTTTTCAAAGTCAACTTTTATTTTTTAAACTCCATATTAATTCAAATACCACCACATAAACTGGGACGGAGGGAGTAATTTGTACAACTTAATATTGGGGTTTTTTTAATGTAGGGATGGCATCTAGGGGTACGAAGGGTAAAGGCAAGTTAGTTTGTGGTACGAGTTATACTTCCTCCTCTTCTGTGGGTCATACTTCCTCTCCTACTCCGGCATTGATTCTGACTTCTCAGATAATGGCTCAACCTAATCGTACATATCCCCCTTCTTTTTTGATAAGCCGCCTACTACCCTAGTGTTTCATTAGTATGTTCGTGTGTCAGACCCTTAATCTCAGTCTATGCCTACACCGGGCCACCCTTGCCATTCTATGCCTACACCAGGCTACTCCTATCAGTCTGTTCATGCACCAAGCACATCCTATCAGTCTATATCTGCACGGGAACTGAAATGCAGTTTATTCCTACTCCTACTATTTGTCCGCATAGTGTTCCGTCTCCAGCTCCATCCTCATCCCCTACATTGTCTACTCTGACTGCTTCTGGGTTGCCTGACCCAGACATTCCCACACCTTCTTCTCCATCTATCACTACCACGACACGAAAAGGTAAGAGAAACGTACTGTAGCTCATCCTCCTGCTCTTGGTGAACGTGGATTGCTCGATGATAGTGGTAGGTTGATTATTGTGCCGGATGGTAGAACTTGGTAAACAGTACTTTTTCTTAGACTCTAACTATTGAATATATATATGTTTACTTATATTAAATTTCATACAGGTTTATTCCATCAGAAAAGGCTACATTTCTAGTTATGAGTTCAATGACTCCACATTTTTAGAAGCTTAGAACAGTTGGGGAAAAGTACCAGTCAACGTCAAAAATAAGATGTTTGCAGAATTTAAGATATAAACAAGCTATTTTGATATATTATTAATTATCTATGTATAAGTTTTTATTTATATAATTAATTTTTCAATGTAAGTGTCCTTGGCGCCCTGAGTATCCTGAGTATATCATGTGTGAATATTTTGAGAGGAGAGCGGCACACAGGCTTAGTGATTCATTCTATCAATGCCGAGAGAGAAGGGTACGCCCGAGGTAGGTGTATGGGGGTCTTGGTATAACCTTCTTGAGTATTAGGATACTGATGAATTCAAGAACTAGAGTGAGCAAGCAAAGAATGCCCGGGCCTCCGGGACACACGGTTCTGTTAGTTTGACGACCTATCAGGTAAGACTTGTAAGTTGTTCTTTGATATGTTATTATAAATAACGGTCATTTATATTTTATCTGACTTTATTTTCTTTTCTTTTTTTAGAAAAAAGAACATGGACCTATGAGTGGTATTGACTTTTTCGAGAGATACTATGTATTCTATGATAAGGAAGGTAATGAGATAGGATACGTCGAGAAACATGTAGAGGATCTTGCTGTAAGTTACTAAATTAAAGCTTCTTTTGTTTAACTTAAAGAAATTATATTTATCCTCAATTTTATTTTAGAAAAATTATAAAGCTGCTCAGGAAGAATGGCTTCAAAGCCAAGGATCTGAGATTGGCGGTGGCTCAATCCAACCTACTCTCGAAGAAGCTACTTCAACGTTCATTCAGATGGGTGGTGGCTACAACAAAGGAAGAGCCTACGGTCTAGGATCAAAGATTTACAAAGAACCTTCCCGAACAGGTATCGTTACTGCTTTCTCTTTTTCTTCTTCGCATGGTTCGGACGATGAATTGTGTGCAGAAATAGAAAGGCTGTGCTGCAATCAAGGACTTGCAAGCTATTGTGAAACAGTTGATGGGTAAGGATTCTGGCAATGACTCCGAGAGAACGAAGTAGACTTTTGATTTGTTAAAGACTTTATGCAGTAGACTTGGTTTTGACAAAAGAGTTGTGTGCCTTTAATAGTTGAACAATTTCTATGTGTAGTACTTTGACTTGTACAAGTGTTATGTGCCTTTAACTGTTAGATGTACTTGTTTGGATTTGGATTTGGCACAAGCGTTATGTGCCTTTTAGTGTTAGGCTTTCAAGTTTGTAAATTGGATGTTTCGTAGACTTTTTATTAAAATGTTTAGTCTATATAGTTTATTGAACGGTAAGAAAGCCCATTTAGTGGCTATATATTGGTTTTAGCAGGGCATGTATTAGTTTTTAACAATTTCTGATGTAGATTTTAGCTTATTTTCGACAGGCAGTCCGTCGGAACGTCGATATTTTCATTTTCTACATCGTGTCTGGAAATCATTTACCGAAGGACGTCTGTCGGAGGAAGAAAATTCTGATAGGCACATTCAGACAGACTTTTCCCGTCGATGGCCATCAAAATTATGCTTATTCCGACATCATTTCAAGGGATTTGTCCGTCGGAATCCACCATGTTTTTAGTAATGAAATATACGTCTAGTCAAAATTAATTATTAGTAAATGTTTCTTTGTTTTCTCTTTTTAATATTAGCTAACTCAATCATGGATCTCCTGAAAGATTTTGTTTATGTTCTTTCTTGTCGAGGTATCACGTACACTGTAAAAATTTGTAAGTTGGTGCTTAAAGTAGCAAAACCATTCCCAACATTCAAAGAATTACATAGATATTTTTCTATATTGAAGCTTGGAATCTCCATTTTTCATCACTACAATTAAGTAACATCCATCAATCTGGACACTATAATTATAAGGAAAGTGGCCAGGTCTAGAGTAGTTGTTCTAGTTCTTCTCATTTCATTCATCGCGCTCGCATCGTTTGCAAGAGGGAAAGAGACTTGGTTATGGTGTTATAATAATAGGTAATCACATCCCATGCGGGTGAATTACTAAATAATAAAAGAAATTCATCATATATATTTTTGTTTTATACAAATGGTGAATTAATCAACCTTTAGCTAGGGAAAATAAAAGTTTATATGTACATATTCATTAGAAATATATGCTTACGAAATTGTTTAGACAAATGATCATACTAGAAAGGGTGAATTAGTCAATGTTATAATTTAATGTGCAAAAAATATCACTGGGTGTATTCACATACCAGTTATGATTTTTGTTTCCTCTTAAGAATGATTTAAAAAAATGGATTCAGAGGCAACACTTCAAGTAATAAATTGACAAGTGCTACCTCTTCGAGAAATATAAAGGGCGAGTGTTGCTTGCGAAGAGATTAAAGGGACAAGTGCTGTCGAGGCAACACTTCAAGTTATCTTGGAGAATATGCGAAGAGATAAAATGGCAAGTGTTGCCTACGCAAGAAAGAGATCAAAGTGAAATGTTGTCAAGTGCTACCTTAGAATCAACACTTACGAGAAAAGAAGGGCGGTGCAACACTTCAAGTTTTCTGGGAGAATGTGGAAAGAGATAAAAGGTCAAGTGCTGCCTAAGAGACATCACTTACTAGAAAGGGAGGGCGGGATGCGGGCATCAATAAAAGATTTCGTAGGAGTATTTCCGTCTGAAATTTATTCATTAAAATTAGCGGAGGTCATTCTTGCAAAACTACTTTAAGCGGAGTCAATAAGGCAAACCACTGACTATGGTATAATAGTTTTGTAAATTGCCCATCAATATGAGCCCGCCTACCCTACCACCCATCCCTCGCCAGCCCATGTGGGCTTTCAAATTTTGCAGGTTGGATTGGCTCGACATTTTGATATGCCTTAAAATACTTACCCTAGCCCACTCTAAACCAATCATTATTACTTATTCCATTTAAATTCTAACCTAAAAATGTAAAAATATGTATATTTACAATTAGTGTTATTAACTGAATCTCAACAGAAAAAAGGAAGACTTTCTCTAGGGTTCTCCAGCGCACGTTAGAGTGGCTTATCTAACCTGTGCCACGCCGGAAAATGCCTAAAGGGACAAAAAAAGCAACTGGAGCAAAAAGAAAAATCATCTTGATCAATGATAGCATCGATTGCCCAACTCTGTTGGACACGACAGGCCAGGTAACCCCAAAGTTGATCATCTCCGATGGCTCATCTCTGCTAGACCTTCATCATCAGGAATTACTAAACAAACACCGTAGGCCACTATTGACAATAATGGAAAACTCAAAGCATCCCAGATTCCACTTGACCACAACGTAGAAGAAACCATAGAGAAAGGGGTGACTTTTGAGTTACCAAAAGAAGCAGATTCAAAGCAGACAAAAGGATCGCCTAACACACCAGGTCTAGCTCATCAACCACTAGGAAAGCAGAATTGGGCAGGATTGTATGCAGGGAACACGATGGCAGCCAGAGGCATGGACCTAGCTTATGTAGCTCCTACTATGCTGGAAGGGGAAAAGATTGTACAACTGCAAGCTAATGAGGTAAACAAAGAAACTGAAAAATGGAAGCAGTCCATTATTCATTATGTAGAAGGGATCTCACCATCGATTGGGGCTCTAGAACGATTCATAGCTGTTAATTGGAATTTTGCTGCTAAGCCAAAAATATTTTATTATAATGATGGGTACTTCTTAATTAAGTTTAACTGTATTAAGGACAGAGATGAAGTTCTCCTCTCTGGACCTTACACAATCAATAGTAGGCCTGCTATTGTGAAAGCCTGGGAAGCTGACTTTAATTTCAAAGATGAAGTGTTGCGCATGATTCCTCTATGGATCAAGCTTCCTAACATGCCTTTGAATTGTTGGGGCAAAGATTCTTTAAGCCGCATTGGTAGTGCTTTAGGAAAGCCAATTTTTTCTGATGCTTGCACCACCAGTGTTGACAGAATCTGCTATGTTAGGATCTTAGTGGAAATAGATGTTACTAGACCTCTTCCAGATAGTATTAAAATTCAAGACCCTCAGGGAAGAATTTATGAAAAAGAAGTACAATACGAATTGAATTGCCCACATTTCCTACAGTTAGGGCACTGATGCGAGCCTAATGATATAAAAAAAACCCAGCAAGACAGCCAAGAAAGAGAACCAATTCAGCTACAGAAAGTGATTAAGCCAGTGTGGAAACCGAGACATGTTGAACAATCACCTGCCCCAAAAGAACCAGGAATGCATGAGCATAATGTAGTAGGGAATAAGTAGCAAGCCACACTAGGTAATACTACAACAAGAATTATAAAACCAGGTCAGCATTCACAGAATGCTAAAGATGCAAAAAAATGAGGAATGGCATACAGCTACAAGGAAATCAGCAACCAAGAACGCTTCAGCAGTGGATCACAGAACAACTGCAGTAACTAATGTGTTTAGTCATTGATGGACACAACACAAGGAACTACTGTCCCTAAACAAGAAGCAAGCCTCAAAGGTCATTGTGGAATTGGAGATCCAGGTGCTATCCCTCACAAATATCCTAAATGCAGTTAATCACATGGAATGTGAGAGGTATAAATAAGTTTTATAAGCAAAAAGAGTTTAAATTTTTATTAGTAGCAATAAAGTAGATTTTATAGTGGTAGTTGAGCACAGAGTAAAGCAGCAACTAGCTACCAAAATAATAAAGAATTTGGTTCTTGGATGGTATTGGAAAATAAACTACCTGAATGACAACAAAGGCATAATATGGGTTCCATGAATCCCCAGGTCTTTGACTTCCAAGTACACTACAAAAGCAGTTAATGCATCCATGATACTGTCATCATTGCCAGTATAAACATTGATTTTGCCTTCACTGGAGTATGTGATCTTCACACAGTCTAAGACAGGAAAAACTTTTAGGCTGAATTAGCCATGATTTCATATATTCAGCAGGGTCCATGGCTTGCCATGAGTGACTTCAATGCAATATACAACATAAATGGAAAGTGGAATGGAGCAGCAATAACTGAAGCTCAAACTACGAATTTCAATGATTTTTTGCAGCACATAGGTATGATAGAACTCAAATCCATTGGCAGAGACTTTACATGGACAAATGAACATGTATTCAACAATATTGATAAGGCCCTGGTTAATCCAGCATGGATCCAACTCTGCCCAACTCTGGAAATCGTTAGATTGGAACCTGGAATTTCGGATCATCCCCTATTATCAATGACCATCGAGCGTAGAAGACGAAACATGCCCAAGCCATTCAGGTTTTTTAACCACCTAGCTGAACAAGAGGATTTTAAAAAAATAGTAGCAGTAGGATGGGAGTTTGACAGAGAAACTGGCTCATTACAGAGTGTATGGAGAAAGTTGCACGTAATAATTGATGATCTAAAATACCTCAATAAAAAGGAATATCAAGGGTATGAAAAGAAAGTTAAAGAGGCCAGAGAAAAGCTAACTGAACTGCAAAAATAAATGACCACATGATATCAATATCAGTCCTTACTTGATGAAGAGAAAGATCTAAAGATGCAACTGGAGAAATGGTCAAAGGTTGAAGAAAGTGCATTGAAACAAAAATCAAGGGTTCAATGGCTACACTTGGGGAATTCCAACTCGGTTTACTTTTTTGCCTCCGCCAAAAGAAGACATGCACACAATTACATCAAAGCCCTGATGATGGTAGATGGAACAATATTGAAAGGCATAAAGGCTGTTGAAAAAGAAATCACTGGCATCTACCAGCAGCTACTGGAACAACAGCTCCTATGCTGCCAGATTGAAGCTATGAAGAACGGACCTGTACTTGATCGGCATCATCAACTATCCCTCATGGCTCCAGTTACATCAGAAGAGGTATACCAGGGCATAGATGACATGAAAGCACCAGGTTGTGTTGGACTAAATGCCCTATTTTTCAAGAAAAGCTTGCACATAATTAGGGCTGAAATAACCGAAGTTGTCAAAGGTTTCTTTGATAACCCAAACATGTACAAACCACTTAATGTCACGTATATGACACTAGTGCCAAAGGTGAAGAACCCAACCACTGTCAAAAAATTCCAGCCAATCTCCTGATGTACTGTGCTTTACAAGATCATCTCAAAACTCATTACCAACAGGATGCAACAAGTTCTTAGCTATGTCATTGACAAGAGCCGTGGTGCATTTGTCCCAGGTAGAATTATAACAGACAACATCATAATGGGTCATGAACTAATTAAAGGTTACTCTAGGAAAGGCATCTCACCCAGATGCATGCTCAAAATAGACATGTAGAAAGACTTTGATTCAGTTGAATGGCCTTTCCTAGAACAAATTCTGATGCACCTCAACTTCCCTCAGATCCAAGAAAGGCCTCAGGCAACGAGACCCTCTGTCACCCTTTTTTTTTTGTTATTGTCAGGGAGTACCTAAGTAGGCTACTCAAGAGATTGAAAAGAGAGCCTGACTTCAAGTACCACCCAAGAAGTGCCAAGTTAGACCTCATCCACCTTGGCTTTGCTGATGATATCCTTCTATTCTGCAGAGATAACTTAAAGTCAGTTCAATGCATGTTTACATGTTTCACTCAATTCTCAAAGGCCTATGGAATGATTGCTAACTTAACCAAGAGCTTTATATACATGAGAGGTGTCAAACCTGAAGTGGAAAGCCAAATTCTACAAACTCTAGGCTTCACAAAGGGGCTGGTACCCTTCAGATATCTTGGTGTACCACTTAGCTCAAAAAGGCTCTCCATAATCTAATGTCAACCCTGCTTGAAAAGATGATGGGAAGAATTACCTCCTGGACAGCTATGTATCTCTCTTATGCTGGAAGACTCCTCTTGGTAAAGAATGTCTTGTTCTCCATACAAGTTTTTTGGTCTCAAATCTTCATCTTGCCTAAAAAGGTTGTCCAACAAATTAAAGAATCTGTAAAAGGTTTCTATGGAGTGGAAACTAAGAAACCAACAAAGCAATGGTGGCCTGTGATACCTTATGCACTCCCAAATCTATAGGGGGCTAGGGCTCCTGAACATTGGTCTTTGGAACAAAGCACCAGTCTGCAAGCTTTTATGAAACATCTGTCAGAAAAAAGACGAGTTGTGGGTATACTGGATCTATGCATACTATATAAAAAACAACTAATTGTGGGAGGTAACTCTAAATCAAGCGTCATGGTTGGTTCAAAAAATATTTAAGGCCAGGCAATACTTTGAACATGTTGATCTCTCTTTACTTGATATCTTAAACTGGCAATCGTTTAGCACCTACAGATGTACAAGTTATTGATGGAGGATTACCCAAAAGTAAGCTCGAAGAGACTCATTTGCAGTAATTAGGGACTCCCTAAATGGACCTTCATACTCCATCTGGCACTGAAAAGGAAAATAACCACTAGAGATAGCCTAAGAAAATAGGGAATAGATGTCAACCCAACCTGCCCTCTTTGTGAAAACGAACCTAAAAGTATTAATCATTTGTTTTTCAAATGCCCCACTGCTGTAGAAGTGTGGAACAAGATCCTTAACCGTTAGGGCATAACACGACAAGTATTGAAATGGAAATATGAAGTATACTAGGCTACAACTCACTTCAATGGAAACTCTGGTACAACACATCTATATAGAATGAGCCTGAACGCAACAGCTTCTCACCTATGGCAAGAACGAAACACATGAGTTTTCCAAAACTAGCAAAAAGTGGCTAATATGCTGGTGATGTTGATCATACAAGAGATATTTGTTAGGGGCCAATTGAATAGGAAGATAGCTAGAATGTTGAAACGACCTCGGTCAGTCGTTTCGGAAGTTAAGACTCTGATTGGCGTGCCGATAATTTTAGAATATTCGTAGGGTCCATTAGGACCTGTATGTAAAATTTGGGTTAAATTGGACCTCGTTTGGAACGTATCGGAAGAAGGTTTTAGTTTTTATTATCGATAAATATTAAAAAGAGATTTTCGAGCTCGGTTTTGGCGAACGAGCTCCATTTCGAAAACCAAAGCCGCCGTTAGGTTCGTATGATTATTTGTGACTTTTGTGATTTTTTGAAAGTGAATTTCGAGGTTGTTCGACTAGTTTCCGCTAAAATGCCGAAAGTTAAATAATTTGACCTTTTTTCATTTAATTTATATATTGAGTTTCGGGAGTCCGATTTGAGATCCGCCTTAGCAAGTGTGTTACATATATTTTGTATAACTTACTCGAGAAATTTGAAAATATTCTGAATTTCGTAGGGCTGCATTTTAATTTTAATACGAAAACAAGTAGAAAATGAAATAAAAAGGAAAAGACAAAAGAAAAAAAAAAAAAAAAAAAAAAAGATAAGAGGCGGTGGACTTTTTGTCCTTAGCCTTTCTATAAGTGAACAGAAACATAAACGTACAGAAACATAAAACGAAAATGCAGAAGGAGAAACAAGACATAACGCAGGAAAAAATACAAGAAAATGAGAAAAGAGCTGGAGAAAAGATAGAATTTTCACTCCGAAACATTCAGGTAATAATCTTAATGCATTATTCGAGTTTATTACGTGTTTTTGAATATATTTTAACGGTAAAAATCGGGATATTAGACATCGTCCTAACGAGTTAAATAGATAGTTTAAAGGGTCAACTGGACCTAGATAATGGAATTGATTATATATTTGTACTCAGTAAGTTATGGGCAACATATAAATGTAATTTATTTAGGGTTTGATTTTGTGACCTTAAACCCTGTACATAAGCCTGACCTTCATATTGCGTATGCGAATAGGGTATCAGGTTCCTAACCGAATTGCCCTAAGATGTGAGGAATGAAGCCTTTAGCCTAATTTAATGTATTTTTCTGCTTATTGAATAGAGTGGGATCGCTTGGCAATGAAACCAAAGGATAAAGCGGTTGTTGATTAGCAATGCTAACTTTTGGAAGAGGTAAGTCTTTATATCCATTTCTTTGGAGGCCCTTGGCCTTCTGGATATTCTACCACGTATTCCTTGCATGTGTAGCTGCCGATAGGCGTACTCATTACGCCTTAGCTTTGAATTTACATTGTATATTGTATGTTATGCCATGTTGTTGGTATTACATTGAGCATATGAGTATTGCACTCTGGTTTTGAGCATTGCATATACTTCCCTGTTGGCGATGAGAGTCCCGCACCGGTGAAGGGTCACTATTGCATATTCTTCCCGGTTGGTGATGAGAGTCCCGCACCGGTGAAGGGTCACTATTGCATATACTTCCCGGTTGGTGATGAGAGTCCCGCACCGGTGAAGGGTCATTATTGCATATACTTCCCAGTAATCGATGAGAGTCCCGAGCCGGTGAAGAGTCATCATTGCATATACTTCCCGGTAATCAATGAGAGTCCCGAGCCGGTGAAGGATCATTATTGCATATACTTCCCGGTTAGCGATGAGAGTCTCGCACCGGTGAAGGATCATTATTGCATATACTTCCCGGTAATCGATGAGAGTCCCGAGTCGGTGAAGGGTAATCATTGCATATATTTCTCGGTAATCGATGAGAGTCCCGAGCAGGTGAAGGATCATTATTGCATATATCTCCTGGTAGACGATGAAAGTCTCGTGCCGGAGATAGGTATAAGGCATATGTGACTGCCTTGCATCGTACCGCATTCATCCCATCTCATTTATATATGACTGCATTGCATCGTACCGCATTCATCCCATCTTATTCATATGTGACTGCAATGCATCGTACCGCATTCATCCCATCTCATTGCACCGCATACTGACTATTGTGTGTATTGTGTTGTGTTTTATGTATGCGGTATGTATACTATGTCGTGGACATATCTCAGTTTGTCTATATATTTCTGGATCGTATTCTGGGTTGCGGGGATCGGGTTGCACGTCACAACAGTATAAATATATGGATCGGATTGAATGCCGCAACGGTATTAATATATGGATCGGGTTGCACGTCTGCACATCGCAACGGTATAAATATATGGATCGGATTGAACACCGCGACGGTATGAATATATGGATCGGGTTGCATATCGCAACAGGATGTATTTCTGATTGTTGATATGTTCGGGATACCTATATGTTCTGACTATCTTACATTCCTGGTTGTTAATGAATTTGTCATTCCATACGTGTTTCTAGTTATTATCTGGCTCTGTCTTTTCATAATTTAAATAAGAGGAATTTGATTTATCTGTTTCTTTTCTCATTGGCTAGCTATCCTATTCTTTGAGGTAGCTAGTCTGCCCTACTTAGTGAGTCCTTTTGTAGTTATCCTATTCTTTGAGGTAGCTAGTCTGCACTACTTAGTGAGTCCTTTTGACTCACCCTTGTTTGTTGTTTGTTTTTGTCTATCTATTTCGTTTCGGCAGGTTCGCTCCAAGATTGAGTTCGCCACGTTGTAAAGGAGCGAAGACGACTTCAACTGTCAGGGTGGGCCAGCTTTTATTCTGGATGGCCACCACTTTTATGTTTATTATTTCAGTTACATTTTGTTCCCTTCAGGAGGCATTTGTCTTCTTTCTGTACTCTTAGATGTCTAGTCTGGATAGCTCGAAACCTAGTATATTGGATAGTCAGCTGTAATTTCTTTTGTACAGCTTAGAGGCATCAATACGACTGTGCGTTTTCTAACTCTTGTTCTTATTTATGAATTGAATTATATTTATTTTCCTAATTTAATTAGTAAGGGTTCGCCCGACGGGTCTAGGGGAGGATGTCGGGTGCCCGCACGGCCTAACCGGATTCCGGATCGTGTTAGTTGGTATCAGAGCCTGGTTTAGAGTCTATCCAGACTAAGACAGTGTCTAGTAGAATCTCGCTGATGGGTGCATTGCATCGTACTGCATTCATCCCATCTCATTCATATGTGACTGCATTGCATCGTACCGTATTCATCCCATCTTATTACACCACATACTGACTATTGTGTGTATTGTGTTTTGTTTTATCTATGCGGTATATATACTATGTCGTGGACATATCTCAGTTTGCCTATATATTTCTGGATCGTATTCTGAGTTGCGGGGAACGGGTTGCACGTCGCAACGGTATAAATATATGGATCGGATTGAACGCCGCCATGGTATAAATATATGGATCGGGTTGCACGTCTGCACGTTGCAACGGTATAAATATATGGATCGGATTGAACAACGCGACGATATGAATATATGGATCGGGTTGCACGCCGCAACAGGATGAATATATGGATCGGGTTGCATGCCGTAACAGGATGTATTTCTGATTGTTGATATGTTCGGGATACTTATATGTTCTGGCTATCTTACATTCCCGGTTGTTAATGAGTTTGTCATTCCATACGTGTTTCTAGTTATTATCTGGCTCTGCCTTTTTTCATAATTTAAATAAGAGAAATTTTGTTTATCTGTTTCTTTTCTCCCTTGCTAGCTATCCTATTCTTTAAGGTGGCTAGTCTGCCCCACTTAGTGAGTCCTTTTGACTCACCCTTGTTTGTTGTTTGTTTTTGTATATCCATTTCGTTTCGACAGATTTGCTCCAGGATTGAGTTCGCCACGTTGTAAAATAGTGAAGACGACTTCAGCTGTTAGGGTGAGCCAGCTTTTATTCCGGATGGCCACCAGTTTTATGTTTATTATTTCAATTGCATTTTGCTACCTTCAGTAGGTATTTGTCTTTTTCTGTACTCTTAGATGTCTAGTCTGGATAGCCCTAAACCTAGTATGTTGGATAGTCAGCTGTAATTATTTTTGTACAACTTAGAGGCATCAGTATGTTTGTGCGTTTTCTAACTCTTGTTCTTATTTATGAATTGAATTATATTTATTTTCCTAATTTAATTGGTAAGAGTTTGCCCGACGGGTCTAGGAGAGGATGTCAGGTGCCCGCACGGCTTAACCGGATTCCGGGTCGTGTCAAATGCTGATGAATCTGAACTTTTATCCAATTTAGTATAGTTAGTATAGCTAGAGTAGTATAGAAAAGTGTAAAGATGCTTAATCAACTGCTGGGATTTCTGTCCAACAGTGGTTTCTTTTTGTTTCTCTTGAGATGTAATTTCTCCCTTGGAAATAAAATTTTATTTATTTACCAAACAAAAAAAATGAATCTCAAATTCACAACTAAATTAATAAATTTTACTACTAATACTTACTGTATATACAATAAAACATAAAAAATGACAATTTCTCATTTTCGTTCATTAAAGTAAAAAAAAATCATCAAAATTACTTTCATGATACTTTTAAAATCTAAAGCTTAAACTAAATAATTTAAATTAAATGGCTTCCATTTCCATTCATTGAATTTTCATTCTTTCAATTCTTAAATTTTAAATATCTTTTTCTCATTGTCGCTGGGCCCGACTGGCCTAGCTTCAGGCAAGCCTTACACATTGATATGTGTAAAAATTTCATGTAGGGGCCTGTTTGGCGCGCGCTAATTGATTTGTAGTCGTCAAAAATTCGCTGAGAAATAGCCACCTCCGGACAAATCCCAGTATAAATACTGGGGCTTTGAACAAGTTTTGTTCAAAGTCCCAGTATTTATATTGGGAAGCTTCAGTAAACTAACCCCATTATAAAATACTGGGGCTTTGAACAAATCCCAGCATTTTGTTATGGGACTTTGTATAAAGCTTCAGTCCCATAACAAAATATGGACTGAAACTTTATATATAAAGTCCCATAATAAAATAATGAGATTTATCCCTTTGATGGGACCTTTGTTATGGGAATAAATCCCATTATTTTGTTAGGGGATAAAGTCCCATAACAAAATAATGGGAACTTTGAACATTTAATTCAAGGTCCCATTATTTTGTTATGGGATTATTTTGTTATGAGACTTATTCAGTCTCATAACAAAATACTTGGGCTTTGAACAAGTTTTGTTCAAAGCCTCAGTTTTTTGTTATGCGCCTAATCTGGGGTGTTTTTCCAACGCTAATGGAGCTTAAGTGTGCGGGCAAATTTTTGGCTATTCTTCAATGAATTTTGAAACGTTGGATAGTCCCCCATGAGCGCGTCCAAAAATGGCTACTGATCAAAATTTCCCTGGATATGTTTACATGAGGCGGGCTAAAAAATTCTCTTTCTTTAATGGGCTCGTAAAATCTTTGCCAGTATAGAACTATGATACCGTAGGCAATGATTTGCTTTTTTGGCCCTATTTAACATGGTTTAGGAAAAATGCTCCGTTGAAAATATATTCGAACGGAGATATCCCTCAGCATCAAACTAATGACATGTGTTCTCCCTCCCTCTCTCCCTCCCTCTCAACTGGGTAATACTTGATATCAACTCTTTCATCTGTGTCCAACTAAATTTTCTTAAAATTTTGGAAAGTAGGCAAACCTTTGAAGTCCTAGAAGGACAGCACTTGCGCTAGACCCCTTCCCTCCATCTCCAACTAACTTAGAATTGAAATCTTGGAGAATAGAAAATACTTTCACCCGACTCCTTCACCCTCTTCTCCCAACTAAATTGCCTTAAAATCTTAGAAAATAGACAACATTTCTCCTTGACTCCGCACCTCCTCTTCCCCTTAAAATCTTGCTAAGATGGAAGTCATTTACGTAAAATCATTAAAAATAGGGACAAGCCCTCAAAACCAGACAAATTAGGGGATTCCGAGTGAAATTTCTGCCTATCAAATAATGGGTTGGGCTAGACCAGCCCAACGAGGCATTCCTATATTAACGGCTCTAGAAACAGTATCATAAATCATATTACAAGTTAGTGTTACGATACGATACGATACGATACGATACGATACAAAACTTCAATATGATTTTTAAGAATATCTTTAACAAATATATTGTGTCTAAAACAAATAATTGCTTAATTTGGGTATTTATAAAATCTGGTAGAATTTAACAAATAGGTAAAAATGAGGGTGGTCTTGAAGTTCTACGCACTTTAAAGGTGGTCTTTAAAAATTAAGTATTTTTCGTAATTACAAAATGTCACCGCACTTTAATTTAGTAATTACAAAAATACCATAGCGCCTTAATGAAGTCGTAACTAAAAAAAATGTCACTACTCCCTATAAAATAGAAACAATATCATTTTGTTTGTGTTTATGCATATATTGAATAGAAAAATGTGCCCGTTCTATGAAGAACTGAGGCCGATTCAGACACATCCACAAAGAAAGAACTTCAAGTGCTTATATATAAAAATAATAATACTTCGGTCATACTTATTCATATGATGAGAAAAAATACTATGTAAATGAGGCCAAATTATCCTCATTTCATTTATTCACAAAAGAAAAAAATATATGGAAACATAAAATGAAGATAATCGGCCGCATATATTCATAAATGAGCCAAGTTATTTTGTATATTTTATAAATAAATGACACCAAATAGTCATTACTTCGATCATATACAAAAATTCAAAGGAATACATAAGTAGACCAATCTATCATTGTTTATTCATACTGTGAGCCCAATATTATGTACATTTTGCAAACAAATGAGTCCAGATTGTTTTCATATTTGAGAAATACAATATTCTTCAAACGGGAATTTAAAAAACAAATCTCTCCCCCAATATACATCCAAATCGTCACCATCCCCCCCCCCCCCCCCCGCGAAGCACTAAGCACTATTGGACCCACTCCCGATGCAGAGTTTCAATGGAAAATAATTATTCTGTTTCTCCAGTGTGAAGCTCGGTATACTACCAACAGAGGATACGCCGCTGATGTTGAAATTCGATAGTGTATAACCTCCCGCAATAGAAAAATTGGTTATGGCTGTGGTACCTAAAAACTCCCTCATCGCTGTATAATAGGCTCTGGCAGCAGCCTCTAGCATATAAAAAGACCCAAGTTGTATAGGGGTTTTCTTGCCAGGAACTCTAATCTCAGTTGACGGTGGTGGGGCACCATTAACGGAAGTGGAGCTGCTTGCCGGCGGTGGTAGATTTTTAAGGATGAGATGGAGGAAGATGAGTAAGAACGATGAGGACGACGTGGAAGGAAAAATTTGCTCAAAATTGCAATACCATGGAAAAAATGCTAAAAAAATCAAGATCATAAAAATGTGCTCAACAATTCAAGATCATGTCTAAGGCTTCTTTTGTTTGCACTTAATGAGGCTCTGAGTATGGATGAGACAGATCCAAGCCCATTAAGTGTATTTATTTTTGGGTTTTTTACACAAATATACATATTTTCACCTTTAATTACAAAAAAATAGCAATATTTCTCTAATTACAATGCATAGCAATATTTTTCCCCACATTTAACAATAATACATTTGATCACATACCCCGTTGGCTGGAAGAGTTGCGTGCACATGCTGATAGGAAATTGTGATCATCCTGATCGGAAACAAAACAGACCTTGAAGACCAACGAGCTGTCCCTACTGTACATAATACTACGAGTTTGAAAAGAAAGTTGCATGCAATTTAATGACATAAAAATTGCCTCAGATAGGATGCTAAAGAGTTTGCTCAGAAGGAAGGATTGTTCTTCTTAGAGACTTCTGCGTTGCAAGCAACAAATGTGGAGGACGCATTCTCGACTGTTTTGACAGAGATCTTCAATATTGTAAACAAGAAGAATCTTGCTGCTGATGAGAATCAATCCAATGGAAATCCTGCATCTTTAACCGGAAAGAAGATTCTTGTACCTGGTCCAGGACAAGTTATCCCGGAAAAGAAAGCATGTTGTACATCTTGAGATAGCAGGATTCGACTTTCTTTCACTTTTTAGGTGACAATTTCGGGGGTATAAATCTCGTGTATTTGGTTGTAAATGCATTTTCGTTTTTGTGATGATGTTAATGAAAGGAAATGATTTATATTGTTGTCGATGAGGATAGCAGTAGCAGACTCTGCTTTTATGGATATGTTTCTTGTTTAGCTTCGTAATATGATTATCTTTCTACTGAATTTGAAGCTCAAAAATTGCTTAAAGATTAGCATACAAATTGATAAATTTACAAATTGCTTAATTACAAGTTTTAGGTTTCTTTACGTAATGATCAAGCGGCCAGACCATATGTGCAGGTATGGAAACACAGAAGAGCAATAAACTTACCCGCACTCGGTGTTTATACAACCTGAAACGGGTGCAGAAACAGTTGAGATACGGTGCTGTAGAAACAGTTGAAACGGTGCAGAAACAGTTGAGATACGGTGCTGCAGAAACAGTTGAAACGGTGCAGAAACAGTTGAGATACGGTGCTGCAGAAACAGTTGAAACTGTGCAGAAACAGTTGAGATACGGTGCTGCAGAAACAGTTGAAACGGTGCAGAAACAGTTGAGATACGGTGCTGCAGAAATAGTTGAGATACGGTGCTGCAGAAACAGTTGAAACGGTACAGAAACAGTTGAGATACGGTGCTGCAGAAACAGTTGAAACGGTACAGAAACAGTTGAGATACGGTGAGATACAACGACATACATCGAGGATGGGTTGAGGAAAAATGAAATTGGGGGAAATAATAGGAATAAAAGTGAAATTGGGGGAAATGGTGGGAGAAAAAGTGAAATAGGGAGAAATGGGAGGAGCAAAAGTGATAGTGGGGGAAATAAGAGGAAGAATGTAAGGGTTTAGTATGTTATGGGAAAATATTGCTATGTTTTTGCTATATTTGTAATTAACTTGTGTTTTCCTCTATATAGGGTTATTTTGCTAAAATGTTGCTATGTTTGGTAATTAAGTTCTAAAACTTGTACTTTTATGTAAAAAATCCATTATTTTTTAAAACCAAGCTGTTATTCCCACTTAATAGTTCTGGCCGAAACAGATCCGTGTCTATGAAATTCAGATTCTTTTAAATGACATGACAGTTTTCTTGGAATTGACTTCTATTTTTTTTTGGAACCGATTTTCTACTTCAAACTCTTTTATTTTCTACAAACTTCACATCTTTCTCATACTTCTTTCTCCACAGAGCTCAACGCCTCCAACCTTTCTCCAAGAGTTATCAAAGGGTAATCAATTTCTTTCAACCTAAACTAGTAAGATTCTAAAATTTGTACTTCATCTGTTATTTGGTAAATTTCACTAGATTCTTGGTCTCGGCCTTTTCGTTATGTTAACGTTTCAATTTTCGGATAGTTCCATGCTTATTCGCTACATTTTCATTCTGGGTAAATTTAATTTTGTGTGCTTTTTTGTTTTGGTATCTATTTCTTAAAGAGGTATCCAACCAACATGCTGACCATTGGTTGTGCGTGAAAAGAAAGATTAATACTAACTTAAACTTGATTCTACATCTACATACGGTTGGTAATCAGCATGAGAGGATGTATGGCGATATTTTTTAGCTTTTACTTTTATTTTGTTTATGTTGAACTTTTTCTTTAGTTACATAAAATTGGAGTAATTTTGGCACATCTATATGACACAATGCTCTTCTTTTCAAGTCATGCTTCTTAATATGTTTATGTAAGCACAGACTCAGCTATTTTCTTGATCCAAAAGCCCCCTTTTGTGTGGTGTCTCATGAGAGAAACATCAAATATAAAACTTGATCTTCACGATGTGAAGTTTATGTGTAAAGTAAAAAGAAAGTAACCCATACATTGTACAATGTTTATGATATTGTACAAGACTGGCAATGTTTATAACCCAGCAGCCAATACTATTATTATGACTAATAGTGAGTGGGATGAGTACATAAAGGTTAGTTCGTTATCCTAAATTTTTTTTAAGTGTTTTGATGTATAGAAGAAGGTTTGATGTCTATATTAAAACTATGATCTCTTATATTTGGATATAGGTGCATCCAAAAGAAAAGACATTGAGGATTTCACTTTTACCCTTTCCAGATCTTTACAACACCTTTTGATGGTGTTACTGCAACAGGCTTTATGGTTGGAGTCCAAGTTGTACATTTCCCTGACCCGGTGCATCTTCTGTATCTGCTAATGTGGATATGGATACACTTCATGATATTGAGGAGTTACTTAGTGACAAAAATGGTGAAACTCCTAATAGTTTTACATCTCAATCTTCATTCCCAATAGACATGAAAAATTCGAGAAAGAAAAGGAAATCCTCATCTCATTTGAAAATTGATGAGAAGATGAGCACTACGTTGGAGTTATTCATTGAACGAGCTAGCGGGCTTGATGTTGATGAATGTATGAAAAAGTTAGATGGTCTTGGATGCAAATACCATTATATACAACAACCGTTACTATACTTTGTGAAAATGAAAGCTATAGGAAAGTATGGCTAAGAATGACAGACGTCGACAAATTAGAGCGTTGGGTTACAACCATCAGGAAAAGAATGGGACTTATTTGATTTTGCTACTTTGTTGAATATGCATTTGATGTTTTGATTCTATGGAATCTTTTTTCTGAATTGGTGATGATTACATATTTTTGGTATTATTGTGCTAGTGGAATATTTTATGTTTGTGAAATACTCTTTTTATGTCTTATTTATTCTGGTTGTGTAATTTGTAGTTTTTTCAAATGCCTATCATGTTAAACTTACTATTTATTAAATATTCCCTTTCTTAAAAAAGTTTTGACATGGATGTCAAACCTCGACATTTTGGTTATTGGTCTTATATGGCATCGAAATCGAAATCGACTTAGACTCAAGTATGTTCAGAGAAATAAAAATTTAACATCATCTTTATCCGGTCAAATGTACACAATAGAATTGTTATCTGGCTCTAATCAACAATGTGTAGAGTTGATGTGCATGTCTCGTGATGCATATGTTCGGCTATGTCAGTATTTTAGATGGAAAGGATGGCTCGTAGATAGTAAACATTCTATTGAAGAAAAGATAGCAATTTTTTTTAACCATTATAGGACATAACAAGCGATTCGTGGTTATCAAGAGATGATTTCAACATTCTTCGCAAACAGTTCATAAATATTTTCATGAGGTTCTTGAAGCAATGAAGAAGTTTGCAATAGAGATAATAGCACCTACAAACCTTGATTCTAATCCGGATAATTCTTGTAATCACAAAAGATTACGAGGAAAATTTAAGGTATGATTTGTTATTTCATAATCCCAAACTTCACATGAAATAGTTTTCTTTATAACTTTTAATAGAAATATTTATTTTCTGGTAGGGAGCAATAGGTGTACTTGATGGTACATTAGTAAGTGCAGTTGTTCCAACAAATTAACAAATTATTTTTCGAGGAAGAGGAAAGGGTAAATGTTATCAAAATGTGTTGGAAATATGTGATTTCAATATGGTTTTCACTTACGTTTTTGCTGGATGGGAAGAGGTAGCATATGATGCGCGTGTTCTCACGAAGATCGTATCTAATCTGTAGAATGGCTTTTACATTTTTTTATTATTAATAAATATTATATTTTAATGTCAGATATTACTTATCTGTGTAATGCGGCTTGTCCGAACACCTGAGGATTTCTATCACCATATCGCAATGTTCGATATTGGTTAGGAGATTATCATCGTAGGCGTGCCACAAATAAGGAGGAAAAATTTAATCATGCTCATGCACAACTCAGAAATGTCATTGAACGTGCTTATGGAGTTCTAAAAGCAAGATTTTCGATATTAGACAAGATGGCTTCATATCCACTTGCTGTTCAGAGAGATGTTGTTATTGCGTGTCTTTTTGTTCATAATTTTATCAGGAAGGAGCATATCAACGATGACTTGTTTAATCAGTTTGATTTGCCTCAGGTAATATTTGACGAAGAAGGACAACCAGAAGAAATATTGGATAGATCAGCTGAACCAAATTGGACAGTTGAAAGTTCAGAAATTATGAATATATACGTGAACAACTTGCGAATCGACTTATGTAAAGATGACAAAGTTATTGAGAATTTTTTATTTTAGTTAGGAGTTTCTCAATGTTTGAATGTTAGACTTTGTTTATTCTTGTACAAATGAGACGCTAATTTCATATTTAATATTGGATAAATAATGATTTTATTTTTGAATAATGAGAATTTCTATAATAATATATTAATATAATATTTAATTGTTATTTTTTGCAAATTATATATTATTATATTTAAATAAAGATTAATCATACTCATTCAGATTGAAAAACAAACAGCCTTAATGATACAATATTCAGATTCAGAGACAATATCTTAATATTCAGTCAGTCAACTTTGGGTAATTGGCCAATTTTGACGAATTCATTTAGATGCTCAGATTTTCATTAGGTGGAGAAATTAACGTTGAAAATGTGTTACCAGAAGGATTTCTTGATAGATTTAAAGAAAAAATAGTCATATTTTGGAAAAATGGGGATCTCAAGCAAGAACTCTTGGGTGGGGTTTAATTTTAATTGGGTTGTTCTTAAATAATTTAATTTTTTTCTATTTATATAACTTGTCAAAATATTTCTGTAGTTGCCACGTCAGCAAAATTTAACGGACATTAGGATTTCTGTGTTGGATGACCATAGGAGCTACTTGGGCAAAGTTGAGTAACCATAGAAAGATAAAGCAAAGATAAGTGACCATTGTGGCCAATTACCCAAAGTTGAGTGACCATAGAAAGACAAAGCAAAGATAAGTGACCATAGTGGCCAATTAACCAAAATTGAGTGACCATAGAGGCAATCAACTCGGCATATTAATTTTAATAAAAGCAAATGACCTAAAAGTGCTCAATTCAATAAATTTTTGAGATAATAGTCAAAAACCCCCCTAAACTATCACTTTTTTGTTAGTTTCATACTTAAACTATGGCATGGAGAGTGACTTCACTCTCTTTGTTGTGTGTGGAAAAATAAAGTAGACCAATAAAAAGTATCCATGTGGCATTTCTTTTCAATTTCTAAAAT
This sequence comes from Petunia x hybrida, assembly GCA_037355625.1. NCBI lineage: Eukaryota > Viridiplantae > Streptophyta > Magnoliopsida > Solanales > Solanaceae > Petunia > Petunia x hybrida. The sequence continues at coordinate 28,070,822 of JBBBVM010000041.1, forward strand.
TTAAATATCCTTTTACTTATTTATTATTATTTTTATCTTTTTCCTTTCTTCTTTTCTAATTAATTATTTTCTTCTTCATAACTTTTTTTTTTTTTTTTTTGTGCCAATAACAATAAACTAATTGAGACCCATTAACCTTAGAATAATAAGAATACTAAAAATAATTTAATCAAATGTGATATATTTTGTTGTAATTTACAACCAAATTTCGTCAATAATGGTCATTTTAATTAAAAAGACATAACCCTTAACATGCATTGTATCATTTTAATATTTTAATACGCAAGTTCTCAATTGAGTTTATTATAGTTGAGTAAATTCAGTTATATATAATAATTAAATTTACTATTGTTGGTTAATATTTATTATTTTAGAAATATGGGTTTTCAAGTAAGGTAAAGATTTTTTATTTTCACGGAAAATTAAAAGAAAAAATTAATAATTTTTTTAAAAAAACATCAAATAAGAAATAAGTACAATTATTTTAAAAAATTAATTGTATGGATGCTCTACAAAGAAAGTGAAGTCACCCTCCATGCCACTTGGCACTGCAGGGGGGTTTTGAATATGAAAATTGATAGTTCAGGGGGGGTAGCGTGACCAACCCATAGTTTAAGTATGAAACTAACAAAAAAGTGATAGTTTAGGGGGGTTTTTGACTATTATCTCTAAATTTTTTGATAAGATCTCGGACGCAGCGCCGTTGAAAACTAGTTGTAAAATACGGGACGCTTTTGAGTGCTTCTTCATGCGATTCACTACTTCAATTTCTGTGTTGGATGACCATAGGAGCTACTTGGGCAAAGTTGAGTAACCATAGAAAGATAAAGCAAAGATAAGTGACCATTGTGGCCAATTACCCAAAGTTGAGTGACCATAGAAAGACAAAGCAAAGATAAGTGACCATAGTGGCCAATTAACCAAAATTGAGTGACCATAGAGGCAATCAACTCGGCATATTAATTTTAATAAAAGCAAATGACCTAAAAGTACTCAATTCAATAAATTTTTTGATAAGATCTCGGACGCAGCGCCGTTGAAAACTAGTTGTAAAATACGGGACGCTTTTGAGTGCTTCTTCATGCGATTCACTACTTCAATATTTTAAATGGAGGAGAACGAATTTTGCGCATTTGACGAGGACATCAAAATTGAAAAAGATAACATAAAATGAAGCACTGGAACAGAAAGATTAAAACTGAGAAAATTTAAATTTTGTCAAAACTACATACATCCATGCACGATCGATTTGCATGTGAGTCTGAGATATCAAACCAATTCTGGGAACGTCAGTAATGTAGTCATAGAAGCAGCACGAAGCTACTCTTTGTCAAGTTGTATCATTTTGATACCTCTTAGTAAAAATTTTGACTCCGCACTGCCCAGAAGCTTTCGATTGCGCAAGGCTCCCCTGCAGCGTAGGAGTGGGTTACAGCCACGGTAGTATGGGTTTGCTGGTTTTGTTGGGCGACAGTTCTCCATATGTCCACTTCTACGATTACATGTTATGCGATCTCCATTAAAAATAGCACTATAGTTGATTTTAACTCCCTCACAAACTTCAGGAGAGAATGTGATCAATGCAGTTAGTGACATTAGGAAAATCAGATAAGTAGCTTCTGACATAGCCATCTTTCTTTGTTTGAGTGATCAAAAGAGTGTGGTTTTTTAAGCTTATATAGAAAAGGCATTAAAGTGTTTTGGAGTTGGGATTAGTTTGTATTTAATTCAATTTTCCATTGTTTCAAAGCATTTTTTGGTGTTATTCTTAGCTTGACTTGTTAAAGCCGTTACAACAAGTAGTAGAAGTAAAAAAATATATTATAATAACATCTATAATTGGGTTATTGTTCTCTATTTTAATCATCTAAAAGAACTCACTATTTATTACACTTCATTACAAAGAGGTATGCTTTATATGTTGTTGGTGAAAATTCTAAGTAAGCTGAATTAAGGTTCCGTTTTTGTCCACTAAATTAGTGGTCCGAAGTAACCAACTACTTCCCATCACCTAAAATGGTTGATTTGGGCTGCATGAAAAATAGAATTGAATTTGAAGCTTCGAAAAGAATGTACGGGGCAGTGCAAATTAAATGTGGCACCCGGGTTAGGAAATTAATGGAGTAGTTAGATAATGGTAAAAAAGGTAAGGCAGTTCGGTGCACAAAACATCTCGCATTCACTCAGGATTTGAAAAAGACCGCAACTTAAGCGGTGTAATATAGGCAGTCTATCTAATAATTTTTTAAATCGTAACATATACTGCTCTAAGGCTCCCTTGAGTAGTTAAATAAAGGTAGGAAAATAACTAAGCCTTGTTGCTACTACTTACAAGTATAGGTAATATTGGCTTTGTCCCTCTCATCCTCCTTACTCTACTTGTTTGTTTCCCATCCCCTTTCTGATCTGTTACAATTAATCATCCGCGTTTAACCTAAAATTTTGATTCTTAGATTAACCAATTGAATTTATGATTAGCCCACAAGTAGTATAGTTATACCAAGATGATGATAAATCCTTTGAAGAAAATTAAACAATGAATTCAAGGGAAAGTAACTAAATAAGATAAATGATAAGAAAGAGTATAGAAGTTCTTATTTTGAAGAACGTTGAAAGCCACAAGTTTTAGCCAAGAGAATTGAGAGTATGTGTGTTGCTATGAATATTCAGATATCTGTACAATGGGGGGAGAAGGGCCGTTTTCTATAGTATATTCTAGGCCTAATAACTCTCCTCTTTAAAGCTTGTCCGTTACATATGAGATTAATGCTTAGCAACGGCAGGATCCCTAAAATCTCACAGGTAGCTATTGCTGTGACGTGGATCCGGATCGTCTGTCCTGTGTGCCAGGAAGGTGATCCTGATATTGATTTGTCCAGCAACTACTAGCATATCTGGATCAGAGCCCCCGCTTTCTGGCCTCAAATAGTCTTTCTATCAATACAATCAATTGTTCCCTCTTAGTTGTGTAGTTGAAGTAGTAATCACTACTCTGTCAGAGTCCTCCCTTTTGCAAAGTTCGTTTGTTGTTATCCTTGGATATCATTTCCTATTTACTTCTGAATATTAGTGTTCTTCAAGTATCGGAGTTAAATGTGAGTTAAGTTCTATTTTTGACTTGACTGCATCCTCCCACGTTATCCATTTAAGTTTGTCACTAACCTTTCACAATCAACTTTTAGGTTGTATAACTTGCACTTGCATTTCTTGCACTTCTAGATTCTTTTTTATGTTTAGACCAAGTAAGTAATTGCATTTGATTGCTTACTTATCAGTGAGAAAAGAACCATAAGTGAAGATAAAAAGAATAATGGTTCACAAAATACAATTCATTCCAATGCTACAATTGTCAAAGAGCAGTGTTCAATCATTCAAAAAGGAAAAAAAGAAAAGGCCTCTGTAAAATTGGGTAGTAATATGCAGCTTTCAGTTAGTGGTAGCTCTTTATTGAAACCTTGGCTTGGGCACCTCCTTGAACATATACAAAAATGAGTTCTGAACCAGGTCTTAGTACTTTAATCCATTGAGGAAGCTCATACGTATTCTTCTCTGCACATGGACTGAGCCCCCACAATGATCCTGAAAGGTTTTCGACCGTTAACTTGAGATCTGTGATTGGCTTTTGAGATGTGTTCTTCACCACCACCTTGTGCTTGTAATAAGTTGTTCGACCAATTGTCCATGTTGAGATTATCGAGTGCAAGAATTCGACAGGGGCCCCTGCAATAATTGTTACTTCTTTAGTTTCTGAGTATTGTATAAACATCCCTTGGTAAAAAGAGAACTGTTTGATAGTGTCCTAGTGCACTTGAAGCTTTGTGCAGTGTCAAATTAATGATGGTACAGACCTGGAGCTTTGTGGTAGGGAGCTGATGGATGTGGGTGATAGGAAACTGCTGAATAAAAAGGTCAATTGTGGTTAGCTTTCAATATTTGTGAACCAACAATAAGTGTTTCTGAAGCTTTAACTACAATTGCTACCAACCTGGAGGCTTCTGGTAAGGTGTTGGTGATCTATGATAAGAACCTGAAATTTAACGCCGAAACTACTAATTAGGTGAGGGGGGATGATTAAAAAGTTTAATTAGAGCTTGCTATTTGTAAAAGCTCACCTGGATAGCTTGAAAGGGACTGCAATTTGCAGAAGAGTCCTACAAGAGGAGCCGAACCAGAAATTGTTGGCTCAGTTTGTTCATAGTTGGACCTTTCATCATTGAAGCCATCAGTTTTGCTTGGACCTCCAACAAGGCCACCATGGATAATGTTGGGATTTGCCTGAGGGCGACGGTACCAACTCTCAAATCCTTCTATACAAGTAACAGCAGAATGAAGGACTGAGACAGGGGCAATGGAAGCGCCTCTATGGTGAACATGGATCGGGTAGTTTTGTCCATAACCAACCAAGTAGCTAATAGCCTTGGGATTTTTACCAAGAAAGTAATCAGCCTGCAGATGTAGTATCATGACATCGGTTAATTTACTGAGATGCATCAAATCAAAATCTCTTATCATCAAGACAGTCACATTTAAGAAATTAACTGCCTCAAACTATTTCCTTTTTCTTCTTAAAAGTAGTAGATGGTGAATATGCGCACAGTTTCTGCTTAAATGATAGTTCAAGCCACCTACTGAAATGCACATACCTGTGATTTAGCAAAGGAAAGGATATCTGATGGCTGAACTTGACCTTCTGGACATGTTAATACAGCTTTTTTATCAGAAAGATAATCGGAGTACATGGCAAGTAGGAAAGCGGCTGATGAAGCATATTGCAGATTATTCCATTCACGAACGTAGATCAGGCCTCCTGGAAAATATTATCGAGACATACAATATTTAATATAACTAATCAACATTTAGCCGCCATTTTAGAACAGACATTTATGAAAATTGTATCTAGTTGTACTGACCAGGAGTCAGGGCTACATTGTAACCATCATTCTTCTGCAAGCAAGAACAGGTAAAGTAATCTGCTTTAGCCTGGTACTGTTTCAAGGTTGGAGTGTATGATCCACCAGCTCCATCCAAGAGAATCTACACATAAAAAATGCAACACGTTATATCGGATTAACTGAACTATAATCCTTAGAACAAAATATTCTTGAAGTACTTGTATTCCTTTTTGAAATAAGACATCTTTCACTCTAATTACCTTGGTCAGGAGGATTTGAACACCGGCATACTTGTTGTCCCAAGAAAATTCCCTGACTGCCCAGCCAGTTCCACCCAAAGATACAGCGTTGTTCACGACATATTTTAAGTAGTACTCATCATAAGTTGCTCGATAGAGCCAGGTAGCAGCCCATAGAAGCTCATCCTAAATCATGAACAAAGTCAATTTGAGTTCGATTGAACTAGTGATAGGAAATTGTGCAGGAGTAACCGGTACTGAAAATGATCACTAACCGAATAACCAGATGATGTGTAGAATGCTTGAGCATTTGGGATGGAATCATCATACAAACCTCTGAAGGTATCCGCAAATGTGAATAGCTGCAATATTTCAAGGATTCCCAGTTAATATTTAGCCTCAGTAAACCAAGAATATGTAATAAATCTTCTCTCTTTGATTTTCTTTTATTGAGGTCTTACTTGTTTTGCATGCACTAAAAGGAGGGAAGAGTAGGAAGAGTCATAAGGCTTGAATGCGATAGAGGCAGCAGCCAAAGCAGCTGCAGTTTCACCAGCAAGGTCTGAACCAGGGTGGCTAGGATCAAGCTTGTAAGCAGTTCTTGGTGTTGTCATGTCTTCTGCTCTCTCCCAACAGTAGTGATCAGATTCTCCATCTCCCACCTGAAATTAAGTAATGCTTTAACATCTAATCGTTCGTTTCGATTGCCTATTTCCCTCTCAATAAAGATTTCAAAGATTTTATTTCTCTGTGACAAAAAATATATAGTAGAAGATAAAGTAAATAGATAAGCTAAAGGCATCTTAATACATTCATATTATTTTAAGAAGTTGCAAACAGTGTCTATATATATGTGTGTGTGGTAAATAGAGTAAAATTCTTCTTGATCATATAGTTGGAGTCCAATCTATTAGTCCTTAAATTTTCGCCCTAATTAAGTCAATCTCGTACCTCCCTGAGTATGAAAATCTATAATGTCATATAAGATACACCGGTAAAATGAATGATGCACAAATGAATTTAAAAAAATAGAGAAGAAATAACAAAATTCCTCTTTTACAAGATTATACTTTTTGGTAGTGGTCATAACATTATTATTATTATAATAATTATCTTGAGAAAGTCCGGTAGCAGGTAACCAAACAATTGCAGCTGTATGGTTATCTACCACTAATGTATACAGAAGAAGTTATTGAATGTAGTTGAGGGGTAGAGAAGAATTAATCAATTACCTGAGCCCAGAGGACATTAGGCTGAGTATGGGCTTTGATGAAATAATCAGTACCCCATTTAATGGCAGCCAAGGTATTGCCCATTTGATTAAGGTCTACAATTTCCTTTTTATAGTCAACAGCACTCCATGCTAACATTGTCACACTGTATGCCATTGGCAATCCAAACTTTACATGATCTCCTGCATCATAGTATCCTCCCACCAAGTTCACCTGCATGTCCATTGACCATATCAACCATTAATATTACTAATAATTTATCCATCGTATTTGCATTATTATCATAGGTCCCAAAAAACATTCCCCGTGATCGTCATTGGAGTTGCTTTACGTACTTGTTCAATGACCTTAAAAGCGAAGAGAGAAAGAGAGAGTAATTACCCCTTGAAGAAAACCATCCTTGAGTCCCGAATCACCACGCCATTTGACACGTTGATGTAGAGGCAATTTTCCAGACCTCTGAGCCTCAAAGAAGAGCAAAGTCTTGTCCAAGGCATCTCCATAGTCAAAAGCTAGTGCTGCCTGCAAAGCCAGTAGGCCAACTAACAACACAATATTAACTTGTAACTTTGATGATATTGCCATTCTTCTTTCTCCTCTTTTTTCTTCTTTCACTATGATAGGAATTAGAACCAAAGAAGGTAATATATAAAAAGTAGTATGTGCATGGCTATATATAAGATTGAGTCATGAAATGGGGTTTTAATTTGTTTCTATAATTAAATGGGTATTAAAGGTGGTAGCCTACACGTTCCTAGTTTGGTAACGAGGTTTAAGCTCTCCACGTCTTCTTGCCTTATTCTCTTTACATGATTGACGCCTTGGGGTGGTGTTTTCGTGCATCTCACCTCTATCCAAGATCATGTAGAATCTTTGATAATAAATCATTTTCTTGGACTAATTTATTGTTGCGCTTTTCTTACTTTTTATTTCTTGTAAGCTGACTTTGGAGGATATACTTTTAAGTACAGTAGGTTTTTCAGGTTGACTTTTAGTATAGAGTAATAATGCTCCTAATGATACATTTTTACAAGTATGGTCTGAGTAAAAGAATTGAATTCTCTTACGAATTCATAAATAATAGGGGAATTTTCAAAACTAGGCACCCCACAATACAAAATTACAAATGAGGAGCCACATTTCATCTATAGCACCCCTTTAGTTTTACATTACATAACATAGCACCCCTTTATTTTTAAAATTACATAACATAGCACCTATTTAAACTAAAAACCCTAGGAGCCACTCCCTCACCCTCCCCCACCACTGCCCCGCCACCATAAACTGAGCCGCCACCGCTGCCGCCGCCGGCCGGCGGTGGCAGGTGGCCGGAAAACTAAAAATTCACCGGATTTGCTTATTTTATTTGTAGATTTGTTTAAATAATTAGATTTTGATAATTTTATACACCTAAATCTTTTAAAATAATAAATTATACATGTAAATACATAGAAAATTGTGGATGCAAGAAGAAAAATACAAAAATATACACAAAAAACATAAATTTTATACAAAACATCCATAAAAAGTGCACAAATCTGAAATTTATACAATTTTATTCATTATTCATACACACATATACAGCTTTATACAAATTTTACAATACATAGAATGTGTTTTATACATTGTCAATACGTACTTATACAGATTTATACATTTTTTTACACGTTTACAGAATTGTATAAACTTGTATAAAAATGTATAAAAGTGTATAAACTCGCAAATCTGACTTTAAATAGTGCTTCGGGCAGCTTTTACACAAAAGCTTAACAAACATCTCAGATCTATACAGTTTTATACAAGAAAAATACTAGATCTAAACATTAAACAAAAGTTTTAATAAAAAACTAGTAGATCTCAATGAATTTTTATGATAAAAGTGAAGAAAAAGAAGAAACTTGATAAATAAACTCCTCACCGGAGTTTGGATCGCAATACAAAACGAAAATCAACATTGATATTCAAAAAGCCAAAAAAAAAAAAAAACGAAAAGAAGAAGAAGAAGAAGCAGCGGCGGTGGTGGTGGTGACCATGGCGGCGACGTCGTCAGTGGCTTGGAGGGGAGGGGATGACGGTGGGGCAGTGGTGGAAGGGTTAGGTGGGGTGGCGGCTGCATTAGGGTTAATGGGGGAAGAGAAGAGAGAAAATGGGAAGGAGAGAAGGAGAAGAGGGGAAAAAATGGGGGCTAGGGTTTTTTTTTTCTTTAAATAGGGGGTGATATGGAGTGAAAGAAAAATATAAAAAAAGTAGGGGGGTGCTAGGTCGGGTAAAGAAGGAAAATATGGGTCTTTTTTGGTAATTTTCATAAGTGGGGTGTCTCTCCATGTAATTGTCCCTAAATAATACTACTCGTAATACATAAATATTTATCTTTAGCTTTAAAACTTTACTCACCCGAACCAGTAGCAGATCTCTTTCCACATGGAAACTAGCTATCTAAACATAAATGATAGAACTTCTTTATATTACAACAATAATGAACGTTTTGTTACGACACTTACCACTAATATGAGGGAAAAGATATAAATTATAACCAACATAAAAGAACATGAGACAACTTGCTGCTTTTATTTTATTGTAGGGATTAAATCGAAAAGAATTAAAAAGTAAAAGTGGTTTCTTGCAAAATTGCTGTTGCTTAAGATTATTGGTAAACTGTATTACTAATATCAAGCTATCAATTTTCTTTCTCGGAGAAGTGGTCATATTCTAAAGAATAAATAAAATAAAATGTGGTCATCATAATTCATCTAGCTGCTAACCAATAATCAAAATCGTAAGCCAAGGAAAAAAAAAAGGACTTGGGAAGCCACGGAGTGCGTGAATTGAAGAGAAGAAAATAATCAAAGGAGAAATGAGTCATAATTCGCTTGTTGTTATGCCCTTTATTTCCTCACTATCGTTATACGATTATTCCCATATTTAGGCCTTACTAATTACCTTTTCTTAGAGCCTGTTTGGCCAAGTTTTTAAAAACTGCTTATTTTGAGAAGTGCTTTTCTTCCAAAGTGCTTTTTGTAAAAGTACTTTTAGAGAAAAGCAGTTTGTGTTTGGCCAACTCATTTGAGAAACACTTTTGCCAATAGTTGAGTAATAATTTGTGTTTGGCCAAGCTTTTAAAAAAGTGCTTTTGAGTGTCAAATTACGAGTATGGACATTTAAAGATTCACTTTACAGAACACTATATTTAATTTTATTATTAATTTAAAAAAATTCAAAATACATCATACAGAATTGAATATTCTAATTCCATACCTTAAAAAAAATATTATTGGATTAAATATTTCTAATAATAATGATGTAGGTGTACGTAGAAAAAATAAGGAAACAAAAATAACGTACTATTTTTATATTATAATCATTTGGTTAAAATAAATAGAGGTAATTAGGTATATAAGTATTTCTAGTAAGGATATTTTTGGAATGCTAGAAATTAAAAACAGCTTCTGTTTCTCCTCAAAAGCACTTTTGGGGAAAAGCTACTTTTACCAGCTTCTTTCCCACAGCAGAAAAACAGCTTCTGTTGCCACTCAAAAGCACTTATTTTTCTCCTAAAAGCTTGGCCAAACACCTCAAATTTGAAAAATAAGCACTTTTGGCTCCCCAGAAGCTTGGCCAAACAGGCTCTTAGTGATAACGGCGAAGCAATACCTCGAAAGGTAATCGGACTTGTACAAATATTTTAATGGTAAGACTGGGTTAGATTCCTCAGGGAAATACATAGAACGTTTAAATATTGAGTTTTACCCTTTGTTATTCTAGCGCAATGATATTTCTACGTTCCTAATTAAAAGAAATGATTTTGGATTATAAAACTAACGAGTTTAACTCACATTAAGCAAGCAAATAACAATGTTATGTTGACAATCGATTAAAAGCTAGGTGTTTAGTCACTCAAGTGAGATTTCTTAATAATGGGTGAGGACATAGTTACATAAAACCGATGGGTCAAGTGTATATGGTTGAACTAACACATATAACACTAAAAAAACCGCTAAGTATAGAGAGTGTCTACTCCATTTAGCTCGCTAGAGACGAAACAAAGCGCATAAAATCCTAGTTCATAGACCCTAGGAAAGAGAATATATTTCTAGTAATCTTTTGTAGATGGGTTAGGCTATGCGAGATAATAAAACTCAAATCCTAGCTAGTTCTTATAAATTCACGCCTATTCAACCTTGCTAGAGTGATGAACAAACAAGGTGGGGTTAAGTTCAAGTATAGCAATCGCCCAAACTTAAGCTTGAACACAATAAGAACTAGATAAACACTAACCTATGATTTTTATGCAATAAAATCAAACACCCATTGAAAATTAGTTAAACCCTTGCAACTAAATCCCTAGTATGAGTTTAGCTATTCATACTAGGTTCTAACAAATAATAGATGTTGATTAAAATAATAAGATTCATAAGATGAATTGAAGAAATAAGATTAAGATTCTTATAAAGATGTAGTTACACCCTCGCCTTTTTCTCCAAGTCACTAGAATGAAAAATATTTCAAAGATACTTTGCCTTAAGGCTCTTAATATTCTATTTATAGTGTTTGGTTTGACAGCTATTCAATTATTTACAAAACATCATTTTGTATTTGAAATTCAAAAAGGTCGATGTTTCGGCTGGTGCCTATCACATTCGGTGGTCGTCGAAGGTCTAAGTATTGACTCTTGTGATTTCTGCTTTTCAGGTTCGGCCCGCCGAATACGGCGGAGTCTTTAGTTACTCCCTTTTAACCTGCTGAGATGTTCTGTAACCATCAGCTCCGAAGCCGATATTTGTGCGGCCATCCTTTTGGATGGAGACCGCCGACTGTGCTCAGCACCCAACTACGCCACAGTTTGTCTTATGAACATACTATCTCCTCAGCCTCTGAATTAGTGGCCACCAATCACTTCTGCCCCTTGTCTTCTCTATGTTTCTATTTGAGACCAAAGCTTTCTTTTTGCTCTTTTTTGAGTCTTTTTTGCTTCTTTTGGCTCGTTAGCTCATTCAATCACCCATATCCTGAAATAAAGAAAATTACGTAAGACTCGCTCTCCAATAATAGCTCAAGGATATATGTAATCATAAAAAGCTAATTTTTTAGGGACCAGATAAACTTTGATTTTCGGCTAACCCAGCATAAGCTTTGCAAAAGAGTCAAATATAGAGGTAAAATACCAATACATCACTTAGAAAAATCAAAGTACCCATTATAGGGTAATTATTTTCTAGACCTTATAGTACATAGACCTAGTAAGTTTAGCCCTTTTTCAAAAATTGCACATTCAACTCCTACTTACAAGGTCGTCGAAAAGGCCTGGGAGCTCAAGGACCTTTTTTTTTGTTAGTCGGACAAATACAATAAAAAAATAAGAAGATATGTTGGTCCTAAAGATTTAACATAACCTTAAATTTTCCCACTGCAAAATTCGTCAGAGTTAATAATTGGCATGTTAAAGCCTGATAACATTGTGTTCGAAGCCAACACTTCAAGGTAGGCCTATCCAAATCCAAATCCAAATCCAAGGAGCCCCACAAGGCAGAGATGATATTCAAGCTACACTTCATTATGCAAGTCCAAAATCAAACCATATCCATTAGCTTTGACCACTCTCACCTAGTACATACATGCAAATCTAGTACGACAGAAGTTACTCTAAATGTCGGGACAATTTTTTTCACTATATTTTCAAATTTCAACATGTCCTTTTATGATCCATACCTAACAGGAGCCTTAAAAAATCCAAATTCAAGGAGCCCCACAAGCCAGAGATGCTATTCAAGCTACCTTTAATTATGAAATTGCTTGGCGAGACCAAAATTATGTTGGTACTCATAATATCTTGCACCAAGGAGAGAAAGGCGAGCACCAACAGGTTGGCCTTTTTTTCCATGATATGTCAATTCTTATGGCACCAAAATGGATATGGGTAAAACATGATTTTCATGATTTTTCTATTGTCTAGGAAAATCATCTAGGATATGGAGAGTTTTAAATTGTTCCTATCGAGTGGCAAGAATAGGATGTTGGTCAAGTTTTGAGGCATCAACATATACTTTTACTCCTTTTGATTTTTGTTGGACTAAGGAACGAATTTGTGACCATGAAGAACATGTTTTTTTGACAAAATCTGAGTAGGGATTTATAAGAGGTAGTTAAAGACACTTTATTTCATCGGGTAATATATCTACTTGGTAAAAGCAGTCATATTTAGTTGATAGGATTTTTGAGAGGATAGAAGACATATTTACTTTGGATAGGGTAGAGGTAGAGGATGACGGAAACGACTCATACATATTTTTCTAAATTGTTCTTCCCTCCGAAAGCATGGTCTGGCTCTGATACCACAGGGTGTGGTGTAAGCCAACTAGGCTAAACACGAACACACAGGGGGGAAGATAAACAATACAGATAGAAGCGAGACTGATCTTAGCCTCAATCGTACGAATCCAAGGAGCTAGTCTTGGAGCCACAGGGATGAAAGAAGAAAGATACACCTATACTAGGCAACAATCCTCAAGAAGACTTAACAAGCTTCTTGTAAATCGAATGATCAAAGAAGAAGTTGTTCAAATGGAATCTACATATTGACACAAGTTCCTATAACAATCTCATTACGGGGTCCATATAAATAATATGGGTGTCCATCAAATGAAATGCTAAGGGGTTTATAGAGATAGCTCCAAATGTAAACTAGAAAATGGTCACAGTCGACCAATAAAACAAGGCCACGTAGGGCTGAAGTAAACAATGTGTTCGGGTGCTCTGCGCTTCAATGCTCGGTTGTTCAGCCTCGGCACAATTGACAACAGACGCTTTCCTGCCTCGGGCATACTCGTAGCCCTTCGATCACTTTAGCGCTCGGCGTCATGGATCAATTTTCGGGCACTACTAGCCTCGTGCTCGAGCTTACAAGTGTAGCTTTCATATCTTGAGCTCGGCCATTCATTCTTCGAACGGTTGCTTTCTCCCGGCCACGCTAAGTGAATGTGCACGTTGTGTATGATCTTGGATTGGCTTCGGGTGACCGGTCTCGATGGCTCGAACACTAGCTCTGGCTTGGTTGCTTAATCTGTACGAACACGGACTGCATCAACCTCTCCTTCTTGAGAAGATTTCATCCTCGAAATCGTGCCCTCTTCAGCCTCCGGTGCTCGGCCTACATCACAAGGAGTTAAATCAGCAAAATTAAAGGTGTTGGACACATTATACTTACCTGGGAGGTCGATCATATATGCATTGTTGTTGATCTTCTTCAGTACTTAGAACGGACCATCCCCTCTCGGAGCAAACTTTCCTTTCCTTTGGTTCGGGAACCTCTCTTTTCTCAAGTGCACCCAAACCCAATCTCCCCTCTTCAACTCCAACTTCTTTCGCCCCCTGTTCTTCTTTGAGGCCACTTTAGCATAGGTTTTCTCAAGATTTTTCCTCACTTTAGCATGTAGTTCGAGCAAAGCAGTAGCTCGGCGTGTACCTTCAAAATCAATAACAGAATCTTGGGGCAATAGAGTTAAATCAAGTGGAATCAAAGGGTTAAAATCATACACACACTCAAACGGAGTCATTCTAATCATTCGATGCATAGTACGGTTGTATGCAAATTCCATCACAGGAAAATGGTCAGCCCAGTTTCTAGCCTTACTTTTGGTCATATCTTGAAGCAGAGCTCCCAAGGTTTGGTTGACTACATCGGTCTGTCCATCAGTGTGAGGATGGTGAGACGTCGAGAATAGTAGTTTGGTGCCAAGGGCACCCCATAGACATTTCCAAAAATGACTCAAGAATATACAGTCTCGGTCACTCACAATAGTACGAGGCACACCATGCAATTTCAATACATTAGAAATAAACAATGTAGCAATATATTGTGCATCTTCACATTTCTTGCACGAGATAAAGTGGGCCATTTTGCAGAAACGGTCAACTACGACAAAGATGCTATCATGCCCATCCCTCGACCTTGGTAACCCCATCATAAAATCCATGGATATATCAACCCAAGGGCAATTAGGAATGGGAAACGAAGTATACAAACCATAAGGGTTGGACCTCGATTTATCTTTTTGCAATCTAAACAAGCATTAAAAAGCTTTACCACATCTCTTCGCATCTTGGGATAGTGAAACTGCTCGGTTAAGATACCAAGAGTTTTATCGACATCAAAGTGTCCAGGAGTGAGCTTCTCGAACCAAAAGCTCTCTCCAAGATGACACGGGCACACAAAATCTCCCCTTCTTAAAGAGATATCCACCGTGCCACTGATACTTATCCACCGTTCGGCCACTCAAGATAGCGTCACGGACACTTTTAAGCTTGGGGTCGTGTTCATACATCAGCTTGATGCTTTTCGAACCCCATTAATCTCGAAGCAAGAGTGGTCAATAAGGCGAACTTCATCAACAGAGCATCGGCAACAACATTGTCTTTACCCTTCTTGTAATGAATTACTTAGGGAAAGCTCTCAATGAATTCTATCCACTTGGCATGTCGTTGATTCAACTTCTCTTGGCCTTGGAGATGTTTTAACGACTCATGATCACTCCTAATCACAAACTCTCTCAGCCACAGATAATGTTGACAATGAGGTGTGCTCGAACGAGGGCATACAATTCTGTCATACATAGAGTAATTCAAGGTTGTCATACATAGAGTAATTCAAGGTTGAACCCTTATGCTTTTCGCTAAAGTAAGTGATCGGCTTCGATTCTTGTATAAGCACTCCCCAATCCCGACTCCGGACGCATCACATTCAACCTCGAACGCTTTGCCAAAGTTAGAGAGTTGCAATAATGGGGCAGAGCTTAGCCTCCGTTTCAACTCTTGGAAGGTCCTCTCTTGGGACTCTACCCATTGAAACGGTTGGTCCTTTTTTACCAGCTCGATTAAAGGAGTTGTCGCGATGCTAAAGTCACAGACAAACCTCCTATAAAAGCTAGATAACCCATGGAAACTTCAAATTTGAGACACCGAAGTAGGGGTCGGCCAATCTTTAATAGCCTCGACTTTTGAGTCATCGACTTCAACACCATTAGCACGCACAACAAACCTAAGGAAGATAACATGTTCAACACAAAAGACACATTTTTTGAATATTAGCATACAACTTCTCATTTGTCAAGGTATCAAGTACTAGCCTTAAGTGTTCTACATGTTCATCTACAGATTTACTATAAACAAGTGTGTCATCCAAATACACAACAAAAACTTATTTAAAAATGGTTTAAGCACATGGTTCATCAATCTCATGAAAGTGTTCGGGGGCGTTAGAGAGGCCAAACAGCATCACTAACCATTCATAGAGATCGAATCTGGTCTTGAATGCAGTTTTCCACTTATTACCTGGTTTCATTCGGATTTGGTGGTAACCGAACCTGAGGTCAATCATTGAAAAACAAGAATAACCACTCAATTCATCAAGTATGTCATCTAATCGAGGAATAGGATGACGATATTTTACCATTATCTTGTTGACTGCCGATCTTGTTGATTTCTCGACAATCAACACACATTCGCCATGTTCCATATTTCTTTGGGACAAGGATAACAGGAACGACGAGCGGACTCAAGCTCTCTCGAACTAATCCTTTGTTCAGTCATTCATCTACCTAGCGCTGGAGCTCTTTGGTGTCTTGGGATTACACCGGTAGGCTGGCTTGTTCGGGATTTGAGAACCCAGGATGAAATCAATTTGGTGCTTGATTCCCCTCAACAGATGCAATCCACCTGGCATTTCTTCAGGGAACATTAAAGTTCAGTCAAAGGGTACCCTTGTGCACGAGGCAAAGGGTTATCGTTAGTTAAATCATCATTAAAGTTCAGAAGGATACCCTTGTGCACGAGGCAAATCATCAATTTGATTCGGTCATTGCCTTAGAGGCACTCACCCGGTAGCATGATTGCACATATGTCACCTATCTCGGGCGGTGTCTCTTTATCCTCGGCTACAATTTGTGACTATACGGGAGACTTGGCTTTGGCCGCCTCTTTCAGCTCCTTCATTCGTTTATAGTCCTACCTCACTTGTTTTGGAGACAATGGTTTGAGAACAAAGTTCTCACCACCGAGCTTTGCAGTGTAAGTGTTGGATCGTCTGTTATGGATAACCGACCTATCATATTGTCATGGTCGCCCTAGTAGCAAATGACAAACTTGCATCGGAATCATATCGAATATCATCTCATCTTGATAAGTTCCCACATTGAACTTAATCCATACTTGCTTAGCAACCTTCAATTCCCCACATTCATTCAACCATTGCAAATGGGAGGGGTGAGGGTGTTTCAAGGTAGGCAGTCCCAATTTTGAAACTAAGGTTTGGCTCACTACATTAGCACAACTACCCGAATCAATAATCATCGAATACACTTTCCCTCTCACTCGACCCCTTGCATGGAGAGGTTTTCTCTCTGATTATCCTCTTCTTCTATGTTCATAGTGCTGAAGTTCCTACGAATCGCAAGGAACATTTCTGGATGATCAGCTTCGGTTGCCTTTCGATCATCATTATTTTCAGCTCGGTCAGTCTCTTCTTTGTTCTCCTCCTAGGAGTCTTTTGCTTGCTCATGGATGGTTCCATCTTCGAGCAAAAGCATAACTTTTCGAGTCGGACACTCTTTTGTCATGTGACCAAAACCCCAGCATTTGTGACACTAAATATTTGAAGCACTAGGAGTATTGAGTTGAACTTTGCCTCCTATTTCCTTGGAGTTATGAACGGTCACTCCCCTTTCGAAGGGTTTCTTCTGATCTCGGCCGGTGTTGGCACTTGTAGGATTCAGACTCTTCCGATCTTTACCCCGATTTAAAGGAGTTGAATTAGTAACCCATCGATAACGACTTGCTCGATCGTCCTTCACCCATTTCTCAGCATCAATAGCTGCATGGAAAACTTCATCCAAAGTATGAAACATATTCAGACTCGGTTGAGATGATACATCTCGAGTCAATCTATTTTTTAACCGAATGATGGCTTGCTCATTATCTTCCTCCATATCAAAAGCCAATCGAATTTTCTCAAACTCATCATAGTACTCTTCAACCGATTTGGACCCTTGTTTCAAATTATAGAGCTTCCGAAGTTGCTCCTTACGATGTTAAGCTGTCACGTACTTAGAATCCATCACTCTTTCCAATTGAACCCAAGTAAGGTGCTCGGGTAAAGCATGTCTTCTTCTCATTCTCTTCTCAACTTCATACCAAGTAGAAGCATATGCCTCGAACGAAGCAATAGCATTAGAAAGTTTTCTTTCATCGATCTTCTCATATGATTCAAAGATTCGTTCCAGCCGAACCTTCCAATCAAGATATTGGTTCGGATCACTAGTTCCTCTAAATGGTGGGATAGTGATCTTGACATTGTTCAAATTTGTATCTCTACCACCTCGGGCTTGTTCATAATAATCATCATAACAATAATCATCAGCCTCATGTTCAAGATGTCTATCACCATAAGCTCCTCGTCCACACCTCGGGGGTTTCCACGGCCTCGATGAGCCTGACCTCGGGGATAGAACGATGGCTTATACTCAGCTTCAACATACTCATCTCAAACATCACCCTCTTCAGCAACGGCTGCTAAATTCCATTGGGGGTCTTTGAGGTGGTGGTAAGTTAGCTTGGGGAATGCCCAAGTTTTGTTTATCAACTTGGGGAATGCCCATGTTTTACTCATTTCGAACAGCTTCAGCTCTCATTTGTTGGCGTCGGGCCAACTCAACAAATTGTGTCGGTCGTATAGGAGTGGAATTGTTTGTTCCCGCCCCGGACCCTGGCAAGGCCTCAGAGGCTCGGTCGTGTTCGAGATTTGCAACTCAAATATTCACTCATCTCAACTCGGCACTGATTCCTTGTATCGCAACCATGAGGTCGCCTAACGACACTTCAGGTGCATCCACACCCTTCTCTTCATTTCCAGCCATGGTACCTGCACAAATAAAAAATAAAGAAGAGTTCGGTTAGAAATCACTTCACTCACTCCCTCACTTTTGTTGGGTGGCACTTGGGTTCACTCAATTTGTAGGTTTGGTCACTCAAGAACTTGTAACCAATGGCTTCCTCAGTTTGATCAATCTCTCTAAGATGTTTCAGATTTGACAATACTCGTTGTCTTTTTCAGGAAGAGTGAATTGATTCGACTCGATCGAACAGACGCTAGTTAACTGCGTACGGGAGGTCAAGAATTAAACTACAAAATTTGGATTTCGGTCACCCCACGCATGAGTTCCTATAAGCTCAAACAGGTTAGTAGTATCTCGAGTAAGAGAATTTACTCTGGAGATCTACTAACGAGAATCCACAGACACAAAAAACGAAAGATAACCTAGGAGATTCTACCCTTCCTTTCCTCTTTGAAAACCCCGGACACGTTACCTTTGTACACACCAAAGTGGTCCCTCCTTTGGTATGGATTAGAGTTTAAGCTTATCCACTTTCATCTTTCGTGCCAACACGTTTTCACCTGGGGATTTACACAACGACGTCTTTCCCCTTTCTTCTTCAATGGAATATTGAACTTTCCTTTTTCTGATGTACATACAACTTTCGACTTGTTCACAGTCCAAGATCAAGGTAAGACTCATGCCATTTTTTCGTTAAACTCAACAGCAAATGAAGAAAACTTAAGCTCCAAGCAAACTAAGAATAGCTTCGGCGTCGTCTGTACACTGTTATAATGTAATAATTTTCATGCGTACGAATGGTTACTTACAGTGGAACTTCGATTATAGCACAAAAACTTCGACCCAAATAAACCACTAACCTCCAGTTTCAACCCAAAACCACTAAAATTCAACTAGGATTTTCAAACAACGGTGACCTTCGTCTGACAATCCAAAATCACGAGAAACCCTAGCCGACAAACATTGTACAACCAGTGTTTTTTTGAAGCTCCAAACGAAGACAACAACAAACAATACAGTAACAAGAATTTTCTTTTATAATAAGAACCAACAATTTTTTAATTTTCTTTTTTTTTTTTACTTTTTTTATAATAAGAGCACAAACAACAACAACAATACAGTAACAAGAACACGAAACTAAAACTGAAACTGAAACACAATAGCATGAATTAAAAGATAAAGAACAGGATTGGATTTGTAAGAACAAATCCAAACCGTGCTATGTTACCAAGATGGTGTGAGTAAGCTAGGCTAAAAACGAACACACACGCGGAAGATAAAAAATATGGAAAGTAAAAGATAGAAGCAAGACGGATATTTGCTGCAATCGTACGAATCCAAGAAACTAGTCTTGGAGCCATACGAATGGAAGACAAAAGATACACCTATACTAGGAAACAATCCTCAAGAAGAATTAACAAGTTTCTTGAAAATTGAATGATCAAAGAAGAATTTATTCAAATGGAATCTACTGATTGACTCAAGTTCCTATATCAATTCCACGACGGGGTTCGGCTCACATCGGAGACACAATAGCATACAACTAACATTCAATATCAATAATCTGGGTGTCCAACAAATGAAATGCTAAGAGGTTTACATAGATAGCTCCAAGGGTAGACTAGGAAAATGGTCACAGTCAACCACTAAAACAAGGCCACATAAGTCCGAAGTAAACAATGTGCTCGGGCGCTCTACGCTTTAATACTCGGTTGTTCAGTTTCGGCACAATTGATGACGGAAGCTCTCTTGCCTCGGGCACACTCATAGCCCTTCGGTCACTTTAGGGCTTGGTGTCATGGATCAGTGTTCGGGCACTACCAGCCTCGGGCTCGAGCTTACAAGTGTAGCTTTCATATCTTGAGCTCGGCGACTCATTCTCCGAACGGTTGCTTTCTCCCGGCCATGCTAAGTGAATGTACACATTGTGCAATCTTGGCTTAGCTTCGTGTGACTGGTCTCCATGGCTCGAACACTGGCTCTGGCTCGGTTGCTTGATCAATACGGATACGGACTGCATCAGGGTGTAAGAAAAACAAAGGACAAGTAAGCTATCTTAATCATAGATGCAAAAGTTTTCTTACAAAATGCCTTTGATGGCTTCAACATCCATAAAGGACGAGATTATTTAGAAGACACATGGAGCAACGATAGCCCAGACTGTACCAACTACTTAAACAGTGGCAATTCATAAAGGAGATCAGTGAGAAGACGAATAGGAAGCATGGCCAGAGAGTAGGCATGGAAAACGTATCTCAACATGGTCATTTCAACAGTCATTGTCATGGATCTCAAAGCATGGCTACGATCGTGAAGACTGTTCGAAAGCTAGAGATGGTCTTATTCTAATTTCTTTTTCGGGCCTAATTGTATTCCTTTGTCCATTATGTTATCTTATTACCTTACTATATATAGTAATATTTTTTTCATTTGGTAGGATTAACCTTGATAAATTGTAATGTTAATGAAATCCTGTTAGTTTATGTTGAACTCGTTACTTACCGATCGACCTTAATATGCCCCAACGAGTACAAGAGCCTACATTCTTGAGATCCTTGATAGCATAGGTGTTCAATTTTTTCCATTATGGAATAAATGAGCACATTTCATGTAATTGGTGCTAGATTCTCAACAAGATTAGTGTGTTGCTTCTATCTTTACTTCACTAATTTTACACGTTTCCATCTTTGGTTAGAATTAGTTAGGGAAAAAACACAACTAAAGCCCACAACATTTTCTTTCCTCCATTATGCCAATATATACTTTACAAAACCTATCCCAATCACACAAAACAAGCACGAGTTGAGCAACAAAAAAATCAGCATGTCGACACCCTTTTTCCCCGAACCGCTATAGGTCTGAAACAGAAATTGACTTATTGGAACTCACGGGTAAGACTTGGAGTCGCCACCTAATAAATTATTTAACTAGGCGTATCAGGTTGCCTACTTTGTTTCTAGCCAATTTTAATATTAACTCCGAAACTTAGTCTACGAATCAGCAGTTCTGCGTAAGTGTTCGAAATAACATATAAGGAAGGTGTTAGGCACCTCTTGAGATCCACCCACTGTGGTTTCCAGCCAGACTAAATAATTAGAATTTTAACTAAAATCAAGCAAAACAATTTATTATATAATATACAGTTTATATACAAATAAGTGCATAATTAACAAATAAATGAATATCCGTCTTTACTAAGGACTTCTTCTCAAAATAAGTTTCATCCGAACATACCTCGAAAATCAAACAAATTAGTTGGTGTGCTGAAAAATAAATTAATAATGCTAAGACAAAAAAGAACACAATAGTAAAGTGTATTATAAGCGTTTCTGGAGTGTCGTCTTTAACAATTTTTCATCCAAATATACCTCGCCAAAAATACGAAAAATGAATTACTAAGGAGTAGTAGTAGTAGTAGTAGTAGTAGTAGTAGTAGTAGCAGTAGTAGCAGTAGAGTAGTAGCAGTAGTAGTAGCAGTAGCAGCAGCAGCAGCAATAATAATAAGAATAATAAAAAGTAATAATAAGAATAATAAAAGGAAAATAAGGGGGAGGGGAAATTAAATTTGTAAAGGTTTTTGGCTTAAACTGGTGTAGTGCAATCAGGTAGAGGTTAGGGATGTCGTTACGGCTGCAAATACGGTGGCCGACCGGTTGCCATGTCAAGCACTGATTCCATTACTCCATTGTCACTTACTTTGCGAAGTAATATATATCATCATCACTTATTTTGTTTTTGAAGGGGCAAAAATCATAAGGGACTATGTTGTTGCAGTCGGAACAGAACTGTATTGGCCTCCAAATTATCATTGGTCGTGTAGTATCAGTTTCAAATCAGTCTATAGGCCTCAAAATCAATATTTTTCATAGGCCAACAAATTGTGTTATATCTGCTTTCAAAAGATCCATACGATGTGTAACATCTGTTCGAACATCAATGTATCATCTGTCCAAAATCAATTGCTAGTCAACAGAATCCTTCAAAACAAAAATGTAAAAGGTCGGAAGAAGTGCAATATTGTCCAAGTAAATAAAACTAGCTAATATAATAGTAGCAACTCAAGATTCATTAAAGCAGTGGACCAATAAATAATGCAAATGGAGCAAAATGCTGCACACGAGCCATTTTGAACGTTGTTGGACAAGACAACGGGACAAAGCCAATTTCACAGTAAACGTGAATCGTAATTCCAAATAGATGAAACAAGAACGGTGGAACAAAGTACGCCAGAGATAATAGTATAGGTGACAATGGGGAAAATAATAACAATAATATATAACAACAAAGATAATGATAATAATAATGTATGATGAAAATATTGTTGAATATAAAACGAGTAAAATGTTATAGTTATAATGTCTCCAAGATGTATGATGTTTTGAGTCGTGCTGGACACTGTCCTAAGAAATTGTTCAACAATTTGAAATATTTCCACAGGATAAAACAAGCCTTCCTCTATTATTATAGAAGGATCAGGAATCAACAAAATTATATAATGTACCCAGCAAGTCTAAAGTAAAATTAGCCAAAGGAAAAGGATTAGGCTAGTATTTATGGCTATACAATAAAATAGTACCTGATTATAAAATAGTGGCTAATGGTGAAATATTGGCTAAGGAGAAGATATTGGCTAAAAGTAATCGGTTGTTCGATAGTGCTCTTGGCTGCATAGCCTCTATTTATAGGAGTATTTGCATGGTAGCTTCCTTTGCATGCTAGCCAAGTGGCTAGCCTCATTTGCCACTTACTTTGGTCATTCCATGCAAGAAGTCACTTGTCATTCTCCTCTTTAAGCCCTAGCCAAGTATTCCTCCTTTTACATGCATGGAACCAAGTGGTAATCCTTCTTCATGCATTGAGCCAACTATTCAAATCCTTTGAAAGAATAGATAACAATTGCTTTCAGTCCCCCATATTTTTCAAAAGATTTGAAGAATGAAGAGGTACATAATAATGGGGTAAGTATGGAGGGTACAACTTGTTGGATTACACATTCCAAATGCAGTGGGTCTGATGTCTTTTGGACTATGAACCAAACTTAGAGCGATACAACTTGACTCATAGAATTAGTGGTGAAATATAATATTTCTATGAACCAATAATTCTTGTTGTCAGTCAGAGGCCTTACTAGTCACATTTGACCCACAATTTTGTTGTTCAATGCATTTTATGCGCGACTAGGCCATGCGCGTGCCTGTATATTCATGAGAGCTCTAGAGACTTGGCTAGAATATCCTAGGAGTGGCTCCACTTCACTCTTATATAGGTGAATTCGTTAAGTGTACACTGTTTTAAATACACCATCCATAAGGACTATGAATTTATTAAGAGTTATAACTCATCCCTCCAAGTAGTAGCAGTTAAGAACTCTCAATATCGACTTGTTATTACCCATATGAACCTACTTCATAGGATCTCCAATCACATAGGTTGGATTACCATCTCTAGACAATCATCTTAGCCTTAACCCCATCTCTTTTGAGGTTTGAAGAATCAAATTTCCACTACAACAAATTAGGCCTACGGCCACACCAATTTTAGACAACACTTAAAAAGTGTTTCCAAAAGCATCTAAGACAACAATTTTCAAGTGTGGCATTTGGGCAGAGCTTCTGGCCATTGATTTTAAAGCAACACATAAAAACCGTACCTTTTAATCCTTAAGGCGACGCTTGTTAAAGGTGGCAAATTTATTAAGTATTAAGCAACTCTTATTAATTATAAGGCCACAGTTTTAAAATGTTGCTATATGCTCATACCAAATATAACGCTTTACAAGCATAGCCTAAAAGTTTCTATAAAAATTTTATCAAAAGTTTCCCCCTGAAATATAATTCAAATATATATTCTCAAAATTTTCACATTGCCCGCAAACATATGTACTTTTTCCCCTCCCCCGCTTTTAGGTTTAGTTCATCAGCAAAAAAAAAAACTTCACTTATTCCTTGCTCTCCGTAAGATCCACCGGCTGCTGTCGAAATAAACTTTACTTTCGATCGTCTATTATTGTTGCTTCCTCTCGGCTGCTGCTTCACTCTCGGCTGCTGTCACTATTTTTCAGGTTTTCTTTTACTTTTGATTTAGGTATTCTCAAAATTTAGGGTTTATTTGGACTGAGTTTTTCATTCAGCAGTAGCCGATGTGAGCAACGACTTTCCGTCTGCTTGATTCTTTATTGCCCGAATTAATCCTTAAAGTCCAACCAAAACTTTTTCTCCGTTCACTTTCTTATTCAACACAATTTTAACTCTCATATTCTTTTTAATCAATAGCAAACTCCACAAGCACGACACTTTTTCTTCTAAGGTGAGGAAAACAATCTTCTTTTCTATTAACTGTGTCAATTTCTATTTTTCTACAACAGTGTTTTATGTTCTAAACTTTTGTCTAAGTGAGCTAGTTTTTGCTGACTTTAACTAATTTTATGGAGTTGAGTTGTACTTTTGATTTATTAATTTAAATTTCTTGTTGGGTCTTTAGTTTGCTCTGTTTTCATTTCTATGCTAAACCAAATGTCAGTTTGGTTTAACTAAACTGATTCTATGCTCTCAACATTTTATGTCAGTTTGTTTCTGTATTTTGGTGGAACACCACTAATGTTTTTTTTTTCTTTTTAACTTTTATATTGTTGTTCTTTTTCAAGTACTTTTGTGGAACACCACTTAGGTTATACAAATTTACGATGTAATCTGCATAAACCCTTATTGTATTTTAGAGACATCTGAGCCAAATTTGAGGGTAAGGTTATTGTGTGTGGTTATTGTGTGTGCCTCCGGGGTATCCTTTGTGATGGTGCTCTAACTTTCTAAACTGCACAAGTGTCCTTTAATTATCTAGTTTCAAAATATAAAATTAGAAAAAGGCAAAAGAATTGCTCTGAATAAAACAACTTGCAATCTCCAAGAGTGAAACTCGTGGCAGGAAATGTATTTCTTGAATTGGAATATTTAGATATTCTCCAAGTATAACTAA
Organism: Petunia x hybrida; assembly: GCA_037355625.1. Classification (NCBI taxonomy): domain Eukaryota; kingdom Viridiplantae; phylum Streptophyta; class Magnoliopsida; order Solanales; family Solanaceae; genus Petunia; species Petunia x hybrida. Next base: position 28,096,039 of record JBBBVM010000041.1, read on the forward strand.
CTTCAATAAGATTTGTACTCATAACTCTCGGCTGATATATTTTTTCTTGACTGTTAGCTCAATCATGAATTGACCAGTCCATTTAAAAAGTGCTCTATGGATTTTTAGCTCTAACTTAAGGCCTACTAACATAATTGAGAGTAAATAACACTCAATTTAGAGCTATTAACATTTGAAATAGCCTCATGATATCAACAACTTTGAATTAATATATACCTCTACTTTATTAAAGCAAAGTTTAGAGAAACATCATTCAGGTCCAATCAGATTGATTCAGTATTTTCAATGACTGGTTTTGCCTCTTTGAAGGCTATCCATGCCTTTCTAGTGGGTGCTGATCATGGTTTTTTCCTTCTGCACTTTTTCTTAGGAATGATCATGGAACGTTAACAAATCATGTATAAAAGCACATAGAAACCAAGAACAAGGTGTTGGTCTGTATTTTCATTAGTGGTCATTGTTGGATTAGCATTACAAATGAGTTTTATATGCCTTTCTGTTTGTTGTGTTGGTTTCCTGCACATAAGTTATCTTTCCATGTTAGTTATTAGTTTAACTATGTGTGGACACAAATATGTCACCTACTATTAAAGGGATACGAGCCCAGCTGGCGAGATCGGACTTATCTTATAAGTCACCGAGCGCAGAGGGTACACGCCCGCTCCTGGAGCCAACGACCGTTTAGGCAGCACGGCCACAGAATGTATGGTGTACATCCCACCGCCTACGGTTTACAGTCTCCTAGTTAGAATTTAGTATATTCCACCGCCTTGAGTTATATGCCCATAGCCTTATTAGTCTTTGTATTTTACCTTACTTAGGACTAGGTATCACTACTATAAATACTCCTTCTTTACATTATATTGTACATCGTGTGTCTCACCACGGAATCCGGCTATTCTCAAGGAATAAGAACTACTCTACCTTTTCTTGCTTATTTCGTCTTGTTTATTCATTACTGTTCTCATTATATTTACACATTTTTCCGTTGTAATTACTGTATTACTTGTGATCCCAACCATAATTAATTGTTTAACCTAGACGTATAATTTTAGGCATAAATAGTTTGGCACCCATCGTGAGGCCCAGGCAATTGTAGGTATTCTACGAAGAAAAAGGCACAATCATGTCTCACGACGATAGCATGCCAAAGAATACTGCAGACGCAGTAGACGAGTCCACAAAGGATACATGTGATCCTAACGTACATCTTAAAGATCCCGTTGAACAGCCGAAAGACTCTTCCCAGGAACCGATCCTTGCTGCCAGTAATAGGGAAGGAGACCGATCGATGGAAGGTAATCCTGAGTTTAGTTTCATTGTTAATCTCCTCAAAACCATGCCAGAACAGGTAGAACATAACTCGAACAACGTGACTGAAGGGGTATCTCGAAAGCTAGGAGCAATGTTTGCTGGATCGTCTCAGAAGCTAGCATCCCTGCAAGGACCAGCACCCACGAACAATTCACCAGCATTCGTTTCTAGCCGGAGGCTCAACATGGATGCTTCCCCTGGAGGTTCGTCAACAATCAAAAACCAAGACCTTAAAGGAGCTCATGTTATCCAGAACCTCATAAAAGGAGAAGAAGGCCATCCACGACCGAATTGGTAATGTGTCGCGTGCTCCACCCCAAGTTAGCATGGTAGATAAATAGAAGTTTTACAAGCATGCTTACAAAGCAAGTGTTGCACCGGTCCGCATACCAAAGCACTTTCTCTTGCCGGATAACTTAAGTATGACAGAATGACTGATCCGGATGAGCATATTGTTGCGTACTACATGGTCGTGAAGAGTAATGAGATTACAGAAGAAGAAATGCAGTCTGCTCTAGTGAAGAGGTTTGGCTCAACCCTGACTAAAGGGGCCCTCGCTTGGTACACTCCGCTACCAATGGGATCTACCGAATCATTTACTCAGATGCAAGACTTATTCAAGAAAGCGCATTCTGGTACCCGCAAACGGGAGAAGCGCATGGAAGATATCTTCGAGATATGTCAATAGGACAACGAGCTACTAAAGGACTACCTTGACATATTTAAGAAGGAATACATGGAGCTTCTTCCAGTCCCTGACAACATTATTGTGGTAGCCTTTTGTAAGAGTTTGAATTCAAAGGGATCGTTGGCCACCAGGGAGGTGCAGTGGAGTTTAACCCAACACCCTGTGACCACATAGAGTGCGTTGCACCAGAGGTACACCGAGAAGCTTCGCCTTGAGCCTGGAGAATCATCCACCCCCGAGGAAATTCGACCAGTCATCCAAGACGTCATTCGCCAAGGACAGAAACGGGAATATGTGGAGGAGCCTCAAGAGGGAACCAAAGGGAAGCGAAATAGGAGAGATTATAGGGATGATTTCCCAAAGTGGGAAGATAGTGGTAAGGCCTCGGCTCCATCAACCAAGGGGTCACTTAGCGTGGAGTAGGTTCCTGATCGGTTCGAAGAGTTGGGATTGAGAGTCAACGTCGTAGAGTTCGTAAGAGATCATATGAAGAACGCCCAAATATATTGGCCAAGAAATTTGAGGGCCGAACCGGGCAGAAGAAATAAGGATCTTTATTGAAATTTTCATAGGGACCACGGGCACGATACGACCGGGTGCAGAGCATTAATCTTAGAAGTTATGGGTTTGTTGAATAAGGGTTATCTAAAGGACCTGCTCACCGACAGAGGAAAATAGACCTTCACCAAAAGCGAGAGGCAAGATGGACCCCCGGACCTACCTGATCCTAAGAGGTCAATCAATGTCATAATTAAAGGTCCAACACTGCCCGAAGGGTTAAACGACAGTGTGGTAGCACACCGTAAGGACCGTGCCCGAGATGAGATGATTATGTTTAGCAATGAGGATAGCATTGGTTGCAATGCTCTACACCATGATGCCTTGATTATAATGCTTAGGATGGAAGATACGGATGCCAAACGCGTCTTAGTCGACGTTGGTAGCACCGTAAACATCATCAGATGGGATACACTATAGGTAATATGCGTCGATGATAGAATTGTATCGAGTGTCTATACGCTCGCTGGCTTCAATAACTCTTGTGAAACATCCATCGGCGAAGTTAACCTTACTGTTCACCTGCCAGGTGCAGATTATGTTTTATCTTTTCAGGTAATCAAAGGGGAGTTCCTTACAACGCAATCGTTGGACGACCATGGATCCATCAAGTCAAAGCAGTACCATCTACATGGCACCAAAAGCTGAAATACCCTACTCAATAGGGGATAAAAAAAGTTAACAGTGATCAGGAAGCAGCAAGAGAGTGTTACACGATCACAATTTTGGGAGCAGGAGTCCCCGAGGAAGTGCTCGTAGCGAACACCTCAGAAGCCCCCGAAAACATCATCAGATGGGATACACTACAGGTAGTTGATTGACATTTTTCGGGGGGGGGGGGGGAGTAGGGATGAGTTGGAAGTACTTTTCTTTTTCAGAATTTACTTTGTTAGCTCTTTAGTTCTTGGATTACAACATTTTCATGTTTCTATGACATGTTACGGGTATTCACCCACAACATTCCAGGCTCCACGCCTTTATTAGTAAACTACTATTCATATAGTCAGTTTTCTTTACAAATTAAGATCCATCTATGATCCAAATATTCATAGCCAGGCCAAATACAAGTTGAAGTAATACACCCACTGTTCGTAACAAAAGTAGGGTACACTACTCGCGTAGAGCTAGACCACGTCTAGCTCAGCCACCAGGCATTATTCGTAAGTTGAACTCGTTAATTCAACAACTGGACCTACACGCCGACAATGACGCATATTCGCGAAGTGCCAGAAAGTCTTAAATACTCGAGTAACAAAGCAGAGACGTTCGAAGTCGGACGCAAAAGTTCCTATTATCGCACAGGCTAAAGTCGTCCCATTCTGGGCGCAAACAACTATCTCCTGCAGATGCAACATAGCCGCCAGACATTAGTGCACAACAGACATAATTGCCCAAAACAGGCTCACTGATAAATATTCTAAACATTAGAACATTCAGGACGACCGGAAGACATCTAATATTTAGGTGTACACGCCCACAAAGACACAAATTAACATTACTTATTGCTTACGGTAGAAATTAAAAAGCGTCACAAACAAGAAAATAAGTAATTCAAGTTAAAACGTCTCAAAGAGGGCCCATAAACTATATCATTACGCTCTAAAAATATGAGCAATTGTTCACAACGAAGATGCAAGAAAAAAAATATAAGCATCAAAAGGGGGGAAGAGCTCTCATCATTCCTCTCACGGGGGACTCCCTTTATCGGCAACACTCCACGAAAGTCCTGCTTCACCAGCTGCAGGTTCCCCATTCAGCGTCTCATCTCCTTCTCCACTCTCCTCTTCATAACCTTCTTCAAGGTCAGGCCCAAACTGAGCATCTGCCTGAGCGACAAGTTCGGTACACGAGGAATTCTCAACAGCCAGGTCTAAGTTAGGGCCGTCACAAACCTGGAAGAGAGTGGCAAGAGCAGCTACGATGTTGGCACGGTCCACTTCTGCTATACGATGAGCATTTAGAGTGTTCATCTGTTGGTCCTTCAAATGACCATCATCACAGAGTTTACCACGGATTCACTCAAGAGACGCCACTTTGCCCTTCAACCTGTCATTCTCATCTTTGAGGAATAAGGAGAGACCCTGGGCATCAGAGGCATATTTCTCGAATGCATTCATCTTTTCCTCCATACCAGACAGTTGTCGCTGCAGGTCTTGCACGACCCCTTCCAGGAGATTCACATGTCTGAGATAAAGCTGCTCTGAAACCTTAGCATCTGTGAGGGAAGACTTGAGGGTCTCCACTATCTGCCTGCGCTTACAAATCTCATTGGCCAACACATTCTCCAAGTTCCTGCACTTCAAGGCTTCTGCTCATTAAGCATCATGAGTGGTCTAGAGTTCACCCTTCAACTCTTCAACCTTTTTTTATAAAGGGTTGCAGGCTAGCAACTTGTCTGCACAAGGCATCAACCTCCTTAGAAAGATTTTCCTCTAGGCCACCCTGGCGGATTATCTTATGGTATACCATCAATCCCTGGAAAACGAGCAGAGCAAGCAGTCAGTAGAGAGAAATGATGTTTGATTTGCACAACAAGGAAAGAAACCTTACCCTAAGAGAACACCCAGTGGCAAGCTCAAGCAGCTCATGACAATTATAGCTGGAAAGGTGTTCTTGTTCAGCAGGACCAACGAATTCGGCGGTATGATCTGTCACAACCCTTGGAGTCTTCATCAGGTTAACCCCTGCAGTAATAGGGATCACAACCTCTCGGGCTCCACTCACGGGTTCATGCACAACATCTACGGTGACTTTTTTGCTCGGCCGACGTCGAAAAGAGTCGGAAGTTTCAGGGGCCGAAGTTGCCGCAATGGGTTCTGAGTGCAAGTAGGAGACATCAATTTCTGAAAATGCACGAGGAAAGCATATCATGTCCATAAAAGGCAAAGGTCTAACCTGTCAAACGAGGCTTGAAAACAACAGCTGGAAGCACCACATCATCCTCCACACTAGCTTCTTCCTCAGCTATAGGTGTCTCTTCAATCAAATGGCAACGCTTTCACGTGGGCGGACCAGATTCAGCAGCAACAGTTGGTGTTGCCTCAACGCCTAAAGCCGCAGGAATTCGGGGGACTTCACCTTCGCCATCAGAAATTATCAAGGTCTCACTGGCACTTACCACACTAGTAGACCTAGAAGATCTTCTCCTCTTCGAGGAATGATAACTGCTCGCCCTCTCAAGTATTCTCCCATCAGACGCCTACACATCAGGCAACGGAGCAATATACGGGGCGACAATCTTGATCTCCCTCGACAGGGGCATTTTGCAACGAGAAAATCCTAAGGCAACAACAAATTAAGTGTGGAAATCAAGGGTTTGGGCAAAGTAAGGGGTTTGATAGTAATGACTTACCATGATCTTTCGCCCGCCAGCCGTTTGCTTTAGCCAAGGCTGATAATGTCAATAAATCATGAGGGTTTCTCATGAAAATAGCGGCGATCTACATCATCAACACATTATGACTCAAAGAGATGTCACACACAGTGTTCACTGAAGGAAAAAAAAAAGAGAAAAGGAAAGAAGAATATCAGTTTAAAGCGACTGGAGGCGAAGTATAAAGACAAGTTCGTGAAGACTTACACTTTCTGTTGAAAACCTCTGGAAAGGGAAAAGAGGACACTATGTCGGCCGTCCGCAAAACGACATACCTGTACATCCAACTATGGTCTATTGAATCCTCACTAATAGGGACTATGCCTTTCTTTCCCTGCTTTATGAACATCAGCATGCCCGCTTTATAAAGAAGATGAGAATAAAAAGCCAGAAGATGATCAAAGAAGAAGGCAACTTTGGCATAGTTTGCCAAATGATCCAGCACGACCACTAAATGCCAGACGGAGGGGCTGATCTGGCCCAAGCAGATATTCTAGCGGCGGCATATGTCCTAGAAGGCCAAGTGAACACGTTTATTAAGGTGAAACGTGATAGGGTATGTATGAACCATCGAGTAACCGGCCAGATGAGAAGAAATTCTTTCCTCAGTGTCAGGGGTGATGATGTTAACAAACTTAGGCCATTGACATTCATGCCTGATACGCAGTCATCCCTCGTAACCGCGGAAGGGTAAAACTCTATGGAAATATTGTTGTTTTCACCCTCTTGTTTAGGGGTCTGGCCCAACATACGACCATCGCTCTCGAAACTGAAGGAAACAGTAAGATAATCTTGAGCTCTAAATTTTGCTGGAAGGAAATTTGGTCCTTGAGCCATGGCAAAAAATATTGTTAAGAATGGGAAAATATTATCTTTGGAGAAGTTTTTGGAGTTCTTTGGAAAGTTGTGAATAAACTTTCGCACTTATGACGTATACATACATGTCTATGAATATAATTTGAAGGAGAAGATGAATGATCTCAATCACGTGGGATCGTAATTATAATTACTGCAGTTTAAGTGATATGTATCCCCATAATTACGGGATATGAACGGAGCATGTAGCAACATTGGGAAGATACGCGAAAAACCCCTCCAATCGTAGGGTGACACGTTGCTGTACCAAGGAATTTGCATTTAATGCGACGCACGTAAAAAGGCAAGGAGGCAAGCATCGGTACCGTCGAACCTTTACGTCTGCTATCACGCTTCTTTCATTTCCAGACTGCTTGCATCAACACTCAGCAAGTGGGGAGACTGATTGTGTGGGCAAAAATATGTCACCTACTATTACGGAGATACGAGTCCGGCTGGCGAGATTAGACTTATTTTATAAGTCACCGAGCATAGGGTACACGCCCGCTCCTGGAGCCAACGACCGTTTAGGCGGCACGGCCACAGGACGCAGGGTATACATCCCGCCGCCTAAGGTTTATAGTCTCCTAGTTAGGGTTTAGTATATTCCACCGCCTTGAGTTGTAGGCCCATAGTCTTATCATTTTCTCTAATTATTATTTTATTTTCTCTTCTTTTCTCTTTTCCGTCACTCTTGGAGGGGCTGCGCCTGAGTTTCCCACATTCCAGACACTACTCATTTCAGGTATCATACTTTTTCATTTGATTTAAGGTTTGAAAGTTATGTTATCTCACGTTTAACTATTTTAAGTACCCTATGTATAAATGCACTACTGGAGAGTGATATTGAAGGCCCTTAAACTATCTCAGTAGACTCAATGAGCCACTTGTAATTCCTTTAATCAACCAAGACACCTTCTTTTGATGATTAAGGTAATTATGCTAAGAATTATAGCACTGAGAAGTGCTGAATATGTACAGAGAAAATGGACCAGCACAACAATTGGTTAGTGATTTTTTAAAAGAGAAGTAGAAAGAAGGTAAAGAAATTAGTGTTTGTTAATTGTTATTGTCTTCTTAGCTAGTAAAAAGTAGATCATGATCTTCGCTATCATTTACCATTTTCAATTAGATTCAGAGTTTCTCTTTACGTGACTTTGTGTATGATGTTCAGTGATGTTTACTTTTTTACAGTCTAAACTTATTAATTGAAAAGACTTGGGGGGAAACATCATATAAGGCATTTAATGCAGTGTTTGGAAAAGAGCAACCTAGTCGTGTTAGGTGTTATGGTAGACCAGTGACAAGCCAAAATCTTTCACATTCTTCTAGCTCGACTCATGCTCCCAATTGTGAAAAGGTATTTATATTTCGACATCCTAAAAAACTCAAATAATGAATTTTCCATATACCTTCTCAAAAAATTTAAGCTTGATGGATTGAAGTAGATGTTCTTTTTGTTGTTGGCATAAACTATTGTGGATGACGGTACTGTTGCCTTAATGTGTGTGTGTTTTTTAATAGAATTCATGGGCTGTTGTATTCATATAAATTGAAGGTTCAAGAGGTGGACAAAGCCAAACCTCATAGATATAATATAGATTGCTACTAGCAATCAATCAAAAATAGGAAACATCTATACAATTTCAAGCTTCATGCTATCACCTAAACTACCTAGCTTACAAAAAAGTTTGCTCCATCATATCATGTCCTGTTTGGTTCTTTGCTCCTGCTTGTGAGTTCCTCCCATGAGTTCCCCTCACAAGATGAAGCGTAATACATGTTCCTCTCATGTGTAAATTACTCTCATTTATATATACTTCAATGTGTAATTGCTCTCATTTATTTATAAAACTTGGGAGCACTTTTTGAGAATTTTTGGGAGAAATTTTTTTTGGACATACTTTTTGATCAATTTTTGGTCAAGTTTTGAAAAACCAAAAAGCTACTTTTTGGGAGTTTTTGGGAAATTATCTTATTTTACCTACAAAATTTCAAATATTTTTTAAATAAATTTTATGTTCAAACACAACTTCAAATTCCAAAAATTATTTTTCTAACTCAACTAAAAAAACTTAGTTTTCCGAGTTTCAACCAAATCTATGTCCAAATGGTAGCTTAATTTCCTTCTCAAGTACTACTCCGAAATTCTCTTTCCTCGTCAAATCACTTTCTAGCAAAGGAAAAAGAAAAATCAGAAAACAAATATAAATTATACTACTGTTCTTCCAGCGGTCGGTCATTGTAACATCAAATCCAATTCTCTCATAATGTCTTGACTCATAAGTTACCCAAAAATATGGATTCCCGTGACACAATCCTATTAGAAGATTTCGGTCAAAAGGTAGATCTAACAAGAAGAATCAGAGAAGTATTATTGAATTATCCGGAAGGTACTACTGTACTTAAAGAGCTAATTCAAAACGCCGATGATGCTGGTGCTACTAAAGTTTGCCTTTGCCTTGACCGTAGAAATCACGCCACCCATTCATTGCTTTCTGATAAGCTTGCTCAATGGCAAGGCCCATCTCTTTTGGCTTATAACGACGCCGTTTTCTCTGAAGAGGATTTTGTTAGTATTTCTAGGATTGGTGGTAGTGCTAAACATGGTCAAGCTTGGAAAACTGGTCGATTCGGGTAATTTTCGATTTTTTTTTTTTTAATAATCGATGCAGTTTAGTAAGTACTCCAGCTGTTTCAGTTGATTATGTGAACCTTTTTGTTTTTCGAGAGTCGAACTGGATGGACCTTGACAGTACTTTTAAGTTATATGTTAATTTTTGTAGCAACAGCAACAACATATCTTACCCCATCAAGGTGGAGAGTCTGTTTCTGATAGGCCCTCGGCTAGTGAAAATGCTTAGAATACATGTTTGGAAATAACGGGAAAATATCATCATGCTAACAAGAGTAGTAAAACTAGGCATAGCAAAAAGTAAATAGATAACAGTAGAGATAAACACAAAGGCTACGATGAGACTAATCTGTATAGCATATTATATAATAATGTGTAATAAAAGACCAGACACTCGACTACTACCTAACCTTCTACCCTAATCTTCGACCTCCATGCTCTCCTATCTAGGGTCATGTCCTCGGTGATCTGGATCTGGGCCATGTCCTGTCTAATCATCTTAGCTCAATTTTTCTTCGGTCTACCTCTACCTCTCCATGGATCCAACACGGCCAATCTCTCACATCTCCTCACTGGGGCATCTGCACTTCTCCTCTTCACGTGACCGAACCATGACAACTTGCTTTTGGCATCTACACAACCACGGGAGCCACGTCCACCTTATCACGAATGACTTCATTCTTAATCCTATCCATCTTAGTGTGCCCACACATCCATCTAAGTATTCTCATTTCTCCCACGCTCATCTTTGAATGTGTGAGTTCTTGACTGGCCAACATTCTGGCCCATACAACATAGCTGGTCTCACGACCACTTTATAGAATGGCCTTTAAGCCTAGGTGGCACTCTCTTATATTTTGCAGCATTGATGTGAATTACATACATAAGGATTTAATACAATTTAGCTTCAATAATTAGTCAATTTGATTCTCGAATAGCATAACGATTCACATAAATTGTAACAGACGGAGTATTACTAATGTCCCAATCAAGGAGTTGTAGGTTGTTCTTATCTGAAGAAGGTGCCAACATTATCAAATTGTATAGTATAGAAGTGTTTATTTTTCTTTAAAAGAATTTTTGAAATTAAAATTTGCTACTTTTCGTTATTTGAAATAGGTATTAGTAAGAACAGCAGTTCCCATTCTTTTTATTTAAGGCTAAAGACACCGATAACCTATGTACTTGTCTGAAATTTTCTGTTGGACACCCTCTTTAGGGGACTAACCTATTGAACACTTGATATTAGTAAAAAATGTGCCCATAGAACACTCCACTTACAGTTAGTTAAAAGAACAATACGCGTGATGGTTACACGCTAACATTGAGCATCCATCTCATATGTTCAACAGGCGCATGCTTGGTGCAGGTGGCTCCGACATTGGAGGATAATGGTTCAGGTGGCGTGGGAGTTAGTATAGGTGTAATTCCTGGCAATATAGGTTATGGTCGTGGAGTTGGAAGAGGGATTGTACTGGTGGTAATCTTCAGTTGGTTGAAACTAATTGACCTTTTCCTTGCAAAAGAAAGTTGTGCAAATAATAAGTGTTGCTTCTGCAATAATAAGTGAAGTTTTATTCGGAAATGGTGTGAATTGTATTTGGCGGGTTTGTTTTGGCTCGACTCTGTCTTCTTGGATTTGATTCATCAAAGAAGATCTTCGTTAGTGTCGCAGCTTTTTAGGATTTTGATTCATCATAGAAGTGATTCATTAATCACCATTTTAGATAGTTGGTCTGGATCAGACCACGGAAAAAATACAAGTGACTCACCATATCTGCCATGACAAATACTACTTTTTGTTTCTGAGGCTTTGTTTTAATGGTGAAGAAAAGTGAAAGGAAAATGTCCAATAAGGGAGAAAGGGAGAGGAGCTAACATTGATCGAGAGCAGGAAGGCAGAGATAGGAGGAGGAGAAAAAGAAAAAAGTTAAATCGAAAAGGTCATTTTTGTTTTTGGATTTTCCTTTTATCAACACCTGACTTTGGGCCCTTAAGAGCATAATATAAAGTTATTTGGCTGTGAGCACAAGTTGTGCCATGTCAGCGATGCTTGTTTAATAGGCACATCTTTCAACTAACATCAGGTGTTCAATAGGTTCAGACCTTAAGATAAGGTGTCAAAATTTTGACAAGTTTAGGGGGCCGTCGATGTATATGACCTTTATCTAAATTTGCTAACATATTAATTCACAATGGAAACTTGGCTAGTAAATTCAAAGCTAAGAAAATTCTGCACGTTCTCCTCTGTCTTGTTAAATTTCTAGCAAATGCAACTACCTTATCTCTTTGAATTGGTGTGTTTTTCTTCCAGGGTTGGCTTCAACTCGGTGTACCATCTAACTGATTTGCCTTCATTTGTAAGTGGAAAATATGTTGTACTATTTGACCCCCAGGGCGTTTACCTTCCAAATGTCTCAGCATCAAATCCAGGAAAACGAATTGAGTATGTTAGTTCTTCAGCCATCTCAATGTATAAAGATCAGTTCTTTCCATATTGTGCTTTTGGCTGCGACATGAAAGGTCCTTTCCATGGAACTTTATTCCGTTTTCCTTTGAGGAATGCAGATCAGGCTGCTAGTAGTAAGCTCTCTAAGCAAGGCTACTTGGAAGATGACATCTCTTCAATGTTTGGACAGCTTTATGGGGAAGGAGTTCTCTCACTACTTTTTCTTAAAAGTGTGTTATCAATAGAGATGTATGAATGGGATGTCGGTATGACTGAGCCACGGAAGATATATTCCTGCGCTGTTAACGCAGTCAACAGTGATACTATTTGGCATCGTCAGTCACTTCTGAGACTATCGAAATTGACTGATTCAAATGACTCCTTTGTGGATACCTTCTCATTGGAGTTCTTGAGTGAGGCATTTAATGAGAGTCATTCTCAGAAGAAAACTGATAGGTTTTATATAGTACAAAGACTGTCTTCACCATCTAGCAGAATAGGTTCTTTTGCGGCAAAAGCATCAAAAGATTTTGATATTCACCTGTTGCCTTGGGCATCAGTTGCTGCTTGCATATCAGAAAGTTCATCCAAGGTAATGTAGTTTCTCCCTTCCAGTGATTTGACAATTGACAGTTTATAACTTAATCAACTAAGTAAGCAGATGGGGGGTCACGCATCACAGATAAGGAGGAATTGTAATATCATTGGATTATAACGAGATGATCAAGGATAGGATGGTAGTTTTTGTATCCCGCATTAGTGAAGATAAAGATAAATCCCTGTACTGAATTGGATAGTAGCAAATCATGGTGACAACAGATATCTTTGACAGATGTGTTAGAAACCTTCACTTATAAGTAAAATAAATTGATCTGTATCATAAAGAATTTAACAATTAAGCATAACAGTTTTTGAAAGGTTTTTCGGATAAGGTAAATGCTTTTATTAATAACGAAGGGAAAAAATCTTGTATACAAGCCGTATACCAAGTAGTAGAGAACCTACACCAAGTTGGGATAGGTGAAAAGGGCAATTGCTATGCAATGAAATCGAGGCACATAAGTGTTTGGGATTTGTTAAAATGAAATTGTGTTATTACAAATGAAATAGAGGAGCCCCCAAGGCTTTGGTCTAGCAGTAATAGTTCAACATGTGATGTGTTGATTAGGTACATGCCATGGGTTCGAACCGTACGACAAACTTCTTGGTAAGTAGAGATTGGCAGAGGGGTGAGCCTATTATCCATTGAGTTTCGAACCGTGCCAAACGACCTCATTGATTTCTTGGTTATCGTAAAATTTCTTTCTCGGCAGTCCTCAGACCGGAGCTTTGCTTGTCAGCCGAAGTGCATAAATCGCCACTTTTGCGCGCATCCTTACAGTTTCAGCCACTTACGGGTGCACCTTTGTAGAGGCTGGCCTCTTTGCCTATCATCAGACCATTGGGGTTGAAGTTCAAGCCAAGTTAAGCTAACTTCAGCCCTTTGAGAAGTTAAAATTTGCTATTTTTTGTTTTTTTTGCTCTAATTTCCAACTTTAGATGGAGCATCAGGGAGATCGAGGAGTAGGGTAGAGTTAGAAGGTAGTTGAGTGTTTCTCCCCTTTCTGCAGGAAAACATGGTTCTAGGTATGGGGTTTTAGAGGACTTATCAGTAATGTTTTTTACTTTAATCTTATTCTTCGCTTTTACTAGTACAGTTAGTTCATTTACCCTAGTTAGCTTTAGTACCTTGGTATCATTGCTTTTCTTTACCTTGGTATTTCCATATTTGCATTTTATTCTTGTATTTTTTTCTTTTCTTTTCAAAACTGTTTTTCTTAAGCCGAGGATCTTCGGAAACAGTCTCTCTACCTCACTCGAGGTTGGGGTAAGGTCTGTGTACACCTCACCCTCCCCAAACCTTACTTGTGGGACCATACTGGGTATGTTGTTGCTCTAACTTCCAACCAAAGGTTTGAATTTGATTTGAGGTTGAGCCCAACTTCGCAGTTTTGGGCTGAATATGGTTCATTTTCGACCAAAAAATTTAAGTTGCGTGAACTTCACACCATGTGTATTTAATTTCAGCCCTTATGGTTTGAACTTGAAAGTGAATGGCTACCCTTGCAAGTAGTTTTTAAAAGGTGACTAAAAACTAAATGTCATGGGTAAAACTGGCTGCCTAGTTAAATTTTTATTTGCTTGTCTTGTAGTTAAACAATGCAATAGGTAGTTTATCCATAAAAGTGCGAGTGATGGTAACCTCCTTGGGAATATCTCCATTTTTCAGTTTGTATCTGCTTCTGCTGGCTAATAAAGAAAAGAATGAAAAGAAAAGATGAATCATTGCTGGCTAATAAAGAAAATAATGAAAAGAAAAGAATTGGGCGAGGATTTTCTGATCTACCCCGACAAAATCCCTTGTTTTCATTTTTGGTAAAACCTTTTTATGGGTTGGCCACAGGCGCCTATAACTAATGTGTTTATTTATTTGAAAATGTTCACGGTCAAGTCTCCTGCTGGTTCTTGACCCCACCTGTCTGCTTAATGTTGAGCCTGTCTACCCACCCCTTCCGAAACTATTGGTGCTACTCAAGTACTTGAATCGGTGCTTGCTGGTGTGGCTTTTGTCCTAGTTGGTGTTCAAGATGTGTTGTCTCATCTGTTGTTTAAGGTAGAAGGGAAGTTATTCACCTAATTGATTGAGGATGGGAATTGACGTTGATGGACCGACTTGTAGATATATCATATAAGTATATTAGGAATTAGTTCTTAGGACACAGTGTCCTTGTTGATTATTATTGTTATTGTTATTGTTATTATTATTATTAATATTATTATTCTTTTATTATTATTATTATTATTATTATTATTATTATTTTTATTTATTTATTTATTTATTTGTTTTTGGATAATGTCCTTGTTGATTATTATTTAACTTTTTTTAATAAAGTGAATAATTTATTGATGAATATACCATGTATTACTTAGCAATTCATGTGATGACTACAGACTTTAAGAAGACTGCCGACTTCTGTGCCTCCTTTCTGTTCTCCTCCATCAAGAATAATTTTATTGTGAGGCTGATGCTTAGGGCTTCTGTATCCATTAGTTTCTGTGCTTAGCTATCTTAACTCTCTGTCATGGTTTATCTTCATTTGACAGGAGGATCATCTTAAGCAAGGTCGGGCTTTCTGCTTCCTGCCTTTACCTGTCAAAACTGGATTAAGTGCACATATTAACGGATTCTTTGAGGTTTCCTCGAATCGTCGAGGCATTTGGTATGGAGCTGATATGGACAGATCTGGAAGAATTCGTTCTCTCTGGAACAGGCTTCTCCTAGAAGACGTTGTAGCTCCTAGTTATGCTCAGTTACTTTTGGGCGTGCAACAGATGCTTGGTCCTACAGAGAGTTACTATTCTTTATGGCCAACTGGTTCATTTGAAGAGCCATGGAATGATTTAGTTGACCACATCTACAAGAACATTTTTGAGCTCCCTGTTTTCTATTCAAATGTCAATGGAGGAAGTTGGGTTTCACCAAAAGAAGCTTTTCTTCATGAAAGCGAGTTGTCAAGAAGCAAAGAGCTCGAGGAGGCTATTGTCCAGTTAGGCATGCCTGTTGTTTGTTTGCCAAATGGATTATTTAATATGCTTGTGACTTGTGTCACTGGTATTAAATGGAAAGTAGTTACACCGGATTCAGTACGCCATTACCTTAGGGAAAGCAAATCTGCAAGTGTGATCGGCAGATCTTACAGGCTTATGCTTTTAGAATATTGCCTTGAGGATCTCGTTAATACAGATGTTGGCATACATACATTTGGTTTGCCTTTACTTCCTTTAGCAAATGGTGACTTTGGTTTGTTGTCTGAACCAACCAATGGGATCTCTTATTTTATATGCAATGACTTGGAATACACACTTCTTCATAACCTCTCTGATAGAGTAATCGACGGGAGAATTCCTTGCAATTTATTGGACAGACTATTGGCTGTTGCTAACGCATCTGGTGCAAACCTTAGACTTTTTAGTGTTCAAGAGCTCCTTCAATTATTGCCCAATATTTTCCCTGCTGAATGGAAATATGAAAATGAAGTTCTGTGGGACCCTGGTTCTTGTTCTAACCATCCTACTTTGTCATGGTTTGCACTCTTCTGGCGTTATCTCAGAGATCAATGTGCAGAGTTGAGTCTCTTCGGTGATTGGCCCATCTTACCATCAAGTTCGGGGCATTTGTATAGACCTTCTAGGCAGTTAAAATTGCTCAATGCAGAAAACTTGTCTAATAAAATGCAACATCTTCTGGTTAAGATAGGCTGCAGGATACTAGATCATGGTCATGATATTCAGCATCCAGACTTATCTAATTATGTCCACGATGCCGATGGCGGTGGTGTCCTGAAGTCCATCTTTCAAGTTGTCTCTTCAAGTGAGAGAACACAAGAATTTCTTCAATATCTGGAAGGGAAAGAAAGAGATGAGCTTCGTGGGTTTCTTCTGGACCCAAGATGGTATATTGGCAATTGTATGGATGCTTCCGACTTATACAATTGCAAAAGGTTGCCAGTTTATCGAGTTTATGGCGGAGATCATTCGGAAAGTTTTCAGTTCTCTGATTTAGTAAACCCTCAAAAATACTTGCCGCCTCTGGATTGTTCTGTGTGTCTCTTTTCTTCTGAGTTCATTAGTAGTTCTTCAAATGCCGAAGAAGAGGTGCTAAGTAGATATCTTGGTATTGAACGTATGAGGAAGGCAGACTTCTATAAGAAGCATGTCTTAGGCAGGGTCAATTTGCTGGACCCTGACGTTCGTGACAACGTCATGGTTATGATTTTGAGAGAGCTCCCCCATCTTTGTGTTGAGGATGCACAATTTAAAGAAAATTTGAGGAACCTGGAATTTATCCCTACGTCCAATGGCTCCCTGAGAAGTCCTTCAGTGTTGTATGATCCAAGAAATGAAGAATTATATGCTTTGTTGGACGATTGTGATAGTTTTCCTTGTGGTGCTTTCCAGGAATCTGGTATTTTGGACATGCTACAGTGTTTGGGTCTCAGGACAACTGTGTCTACTGAGACTGTGGTACAAAGTGCTCGAAGAGTGGAAAAGTTGATGCATACCGATCCACAAGCTGCTCACTCTAGAGGTAAAGTGCTTCTTTCATATTTGGAAGTGAATGCATTGAAGTGGTTACCTGATACAACCAAGGATGATAAACGAACCGTGAATAGAATGTTTTCAAGAGCTACAAATGTTTTCAAATCTCGTCATATGAAATCTGACTTAGAAAAGTTCTGGAGTGATCTACGGTTAATTTGCTGGTGCCCGGTTCTTGTTTCTTCTCCATATCAGTCTTTACCATGGCCTGCTGTATCGTCCATGGTTGCTCCCCCTAAACTTGTGAGATTGTACTCTGACTTGTGGCTTGTCTCTGCAAGCATGCGCATATTGGACGGAGAATGCTCTTCCTCAGCCTTATCTCATCAACTAGGTTGGTCTTCTCCACCTGGAGGAAGTGTAATTGCTGCACAGCTCCTTGAGCTTGGGAAAAATAATGAGATTGTTACTGATCCAGTGCTAAGGAAGGAATTGGCCTTAGCAATGCCAAGGATATATTCTATATTGATGAGCATGATTGCTTCAGATGAAATTGATATTGTCAAGGCTGTTTTAGAGGGCTGTCGGTGGATTTGGGTTGGAGATGGATTCGCGACCTCTGATGAGGTTGTCCTTAATGGTCCTCTTCATTTGGCTCCTTATATGCGTGTTATACCTGTAGATTTAGCAGCTTTCAAAGAACTTTTTCTGGAGCTCGGCATTCGAGAGTTCTTGAGTCCTAATGATTATGCTAATATATTATGTAGAATGGCAGTAAGGAAAGGTTCTGTTCCTTTGGATACTCAGGAAATCAGGGCTGCTATACTGATTGCACAACATCTTTCGGAAGTTCAGTTTTCTGAGGATCCAGTTAAGATCTACCTGCCAGATGTGTCATGTAGAATTTTTTCTGCTACGGATTTGGTGTACAATGATGCTCCCTGGTTGCTTGACTCGGAAGATCCTAATTCCTCATTCGGTAGTACATCTACTCTGGCTTTTAATGCAAGTCAAACTGTCCACAGATTTGTGCATGGGAACATTTCTAATGATGTTGCTGAGAAGCTTGGAGTACGCTCTCTTCGGAGGATATTGCTTGCAGAAAGTGCCGATTCCATGAATCTGAGCATGTCTGGTGCTGCTGAAGCATTTGGGCAGCATGAAGCATTAACAACCAGGCTTAAACATATACTTGAAATGTATGCAGATGGACCTGGGACTCTGTTCGAGCTGGTACAAAATGCAGAGGATGCTAATGCTTCAAAGGTGATTTTTTTATTGGATAAAACTCAATATGGGACATCATCTGTTCTCTCTCCTGAAATGGCAGATTGGCAGGGTCCTGCTTTGTACTGTTTCAATGACTCTGTTTTTAGTCCCCAAGATCTGTATGCAATATCTCGTATAGGTCAAGAAACTAAACTAGAGAAGCCATTTGCCATTGGAAGATTTGGGCTGGGGTTCAATTGTGTTTATCACTTCACAGATATTCCAACGTTTGTTTCGGGGGAAAATATTGTTATGTTTGACCCACATGCCTGCAATTTACCTGGGATATCTCCTTCACATCCTGGCCTGCGAATCAAATTCGCGGGAAGAAGAATATTGGAACAATTTCCTGACCAATTTTCTCCATTTCTGCACTTTGGGTGTGATCTACATCATTCTTTCCCTGGAACACTCTTCCGTTTCCCTCTTAGGAGTGCAAATGTTGCTTCCAGAAGCCAAATAAAGAAAGAAGGGTACACACCTGATGATGTCCTAGCACTATTCTGTTCCTTTTCGGAGACTGTCTCTGAAACTTTGCTTTTCCTGCGGAACGTGAAAAGTATATCGCTTTTCGTCAAAGAAGGTGCTAACGATGAAATGCAACTGCTACATTGTGTTGGCAAGCAACATGTAGGTGATCCTGCTGATGAAAGTAATGCAAACCATCAGGTCTTCAGTCTTATGTACGGGAAGCAGCATGACAAAATTAATAAAGCTCAGTTGCTTAACCAATTATGTAAGTCTGTGAATGTAGACTTTCCATGGAAATGTCATAAGATTGTTGTGTCAGAGAAGAGCACTTCTGGTGGTCGTGCGCATCTGTGGTTAACTAGTGAGTGTTTAGGCTTTATTCGAGGTAAGAATAGCCATGTCAACCTTGATAAACACCATAAAACTATTCCTTGGGCATGTGTTGCCACTTGTTTGCACACAATGAAAATTGAAAGCAATTTGGATGGTGATTGTGATGAATCTGATCTCATTCCTCCTAAATTGCTCGATTTCCCAGTGGCATCAGCTGCTAGTGCTATAGAAAATTTTGTGGGTCGTGCCTTCTGTTTTTTGCCACTTCCAGTGAATACTGGGCTTCCTGTGCATGTCAATGCATATTTTGAGTTATCATCCAATCGTAGAGATATATGGTTTGGCAATGACATGGCGGGGGGTGGGAAGAAACGCTCTGAGTGGAATATATACCTACTTGAAGAGGTCGTTGCTCCAGCTTATGGTTATTTACTGGAGAAAATTGCTTCAGAAATTGGCCCATGTGATTCATTCTTTTCTTTTTGGCCAACCAAGATGGGATTTGAACCATGGGCATCAGTGGTGCGGAAACTGTATAATTTCATATCTGATTCTGGTCTTAGAGTGCTGTATACCAAAGCCAGAGGTGGACAATGGATCTCAACAAAGCAAGCGATTTTCCCAGATTTCACTTTTGAGAGCGCAAGGGAACTTGTAGATGCATTATCAGATGCTGGCTTGCCGGTGGCAACCATTCCTAAGGCTGTTATGGAAAATTTTAAGGAGATATGCCCAGGACTGCATTTCCTTACACCTCAACTGCTCCGCACTCTTTTAATTAGGAGGAGTCGTGAATTTAGTGATAGAAATGCTATGATCTTGACCCTAGAATACTGCTTGGTTGACCTAAGAAATCCGGTTCAATCTAGCAGCTTCTTTGGCTTGCCTCTGATACCTCTTTCCAATGGTTTGTTCACAAAATTCCAGAAGAGGGGGGAGAGCGATCGAATCTATATTGCTCATGGTGATGGTTATGGTCTTCTTAAGGATTCTCTTCCCCACCAACTTGTAGACTCTGGGATCTCTGCTTTTCTCTATGATAAGTTATGTGAAGTAGCCCGAAGTGAAGATTTTAACATTACCATCTTGACTTGCCCTTTGCTTGAGAGACTTTTTGTGCAATTACTCCCAGCAGACTGGCAACTGGCTAAACAGGTGAAGTGGGTCCCTGGATGTCAAGGGCATCCTGATTTGGAGTGGATGAGACTGCTGTGGAGCTACTTGAAGTCTTGTTGTGATGATCTATCTTTGTTCTCAAAGTGGCCTATTTTGCCTGTTCTAAACAATCGTCTATTGCAGCTAGTGGAAAATTCCAATGTGATCAAAGATGGTGGATGGAGTGAGAATATGTCATCGCTTTTGCTGCGTGTTGGATGCCTGATATTGAGGCGTGACCTCCCAATAGACCATCCCCAGTTATTGCGTTATGTCCAGCCTCCAACTGCAAGTGGTATCTTAAATGCAATATTGGCAGCTGCTGTGGAGATAGACAAGATCGAGGGACTCTTTGCTAATGCTTTGGATGGAGAAATGCATGAACTTAGGAGCTACCTTCTCCAGTCCAAGTGGTTCTGTGAAGATTCAGTGAATAACACTCATATGGTTATCATCAAGGAGATTCCTATGTTTGAGTCTTTCAAGAGCAGAAAAATGGTCTCTCTGTGTAGGTCAACCAAATGGCTAAAACCAAATGGTGTTCATGAAGATCTACTGAATGATGACTTCTTGAGGATTGAATCAGATAAGGAAAGGACTATCTTGAATAAATACTTAGAAGTTGCAGAACCTACAAAGGTGGACTTCTTCAAAAATTATGTAATTACTCGCATGCCTGAGTTTGTTTCTCAAGATGGATTACTCTCAGCCGTTTTACAAGATATCAGATACTTGATGGAAGAGGATGCCTCCTTCAAAGCAGCAATCTCCAAAGCAGCTTTTGTCTTAACTCGTGATGGTTCCTGGAAAGAGCCTATGAGGTACGTGTACCATTCATCAACTTGCTGATGGTCATTTGTGTTAGTGACTTGATTCTGATGATCTTGAATAGTTGCTTTTTGCACCCGGACAAATTTTTTTATTCTTACAAGTTATACACAAGGATAATGCTACCAATTGTGAAACAATATTAAAGGTAAAATTATTGAAAATCATTGGAGTATTTTCTCGGAGAATGGTTGGCAAAATGGTGCAGGAATTTATACTATGGAGAAAGCAGCATTTATTTCTTAGTGCTAGGTTTTAGATTATGTCTCACAAATATAAGCTTAGGCGGAGTCACGTTCTTATGAGAAGTAATAATCTTTAGCAAAATTAGAGGTATATTTAGGATAAAATTGTCGGTACATTTTGGTTTAGCTACAATAGTTTTCTTTTACAGATCAACACCATAGATCAAGTATCTGATTTTTTAAAATTAGCTGGAGTAAAAATTATCTGTAAGCTTGGCCTTTTCAGGTTTAAGTAAACTATAAGCATCCAATAACTATAGTTTTAGCCGTGAATATTTAAAAACAGTAGGAAAAGTTAGGCATATTTAGGAAGCGGAAGTGTTTAATTTTCCCCCCAAAAAAAAAAAAGAAAAGAAAAAGAAGTGCTTATCTTGGAGAGTTAAGTTTGGCCAAGCTTCTGAAAAAAATAAGTGCTTTTAAACAGTAATAAAAGGTGTTTTCTTGGTGTGAGGACAAACACGAAGGTAGCTTCTCCTTAGAAAAAAAAATTGTTTTTAAGCTTCTCCTTACCAAAAGTTTATATTTACCAGACTATCCTAATGGTATGACTAAACCAAACCTCGTGTATTGTTGACAACATATCTATGGCCAAGCTTTATCAAAAAAAAAAAAAAAAAAAAAAAAAAAATCCATATCTATGGCCAAAGTCTCATAAACATGCTCCCCTCTCTCTATTTTATAATTTTTTACACCTTAATTAAGCAAAATTGAAAAACTTAATTAAAGTATCTCTTCATAAATGTTTCAAATAATTTTTCTGTTTAAATAATTTTACTAGTAAATTATAAGACTAGCTAAACGCAAACTACTTCAATAAGATAGGGTAGCTCAAGTGGAAAACTCATTGCACCTCCGACCTACGATTATGCTTTTGAAGCACCATATCAAAAAATTCTAACGGAAGCAATTCTTAGATGATTTGGCCAAGACTGTTATATTTTATTGTAACATGGTTATCAAAGCCTATACGATTCTTAGATTCCCACTGGTGGAGCACATTTTTCCAGCCATTGTTCCACCAACTGTCATGACAAGGTTCCAGCGTCTAGAGCATCTTCGGCGAGATTCCGGTGGCTACAATACTTTTGATAGCTTTCTGAATTCTGACTTACTTCTTGATGAAATTTACCTGCTATGTTTTTAGAACAATTAAACTCAAGTTGCTTTCACCACTTTGAGTTCAAGGGGAATTTTAGAATGCTTAGAATATTTTTATTTGATCCCGTAGAATGCTTAGAATATCAGTGGAGTTAAGTTCTTAAGTTGGACTTTTTTTGGATGCAACAAGTTCTGAAGTTTGATACTATCCCGTGTTAGCCAAAATCTTGTGTATTGTATCTTAGAACTATAAAATCATACCTTCAAGTAATCAATATTTCTCTAATATCTTTTTAACTGATATATTATTGTAAATGAAGTGCCTTATCAATAAAACAAAAGGATTGTAAGTGAAGTGCCTGTGACATGGATTACCCACTGTAACGGATATTTTATTGTAAATGAAGTGTTTGTGTTACATAACATACTCTAGTGTGTACATATATATCTGTAACACGTGGATTATGTTACATATATAATTGTGGAAACTCTGTAATATTTCTGTAGGCTTTATGATCCTCGCACTCCAGAACTGAGAATGTTGTTGCATGGAGGTTCCTTCTTTCCATCTGAAAAGTTCTCTAGTCCTGAGTGCCTTGAAATTTTGGTTAACCTTGGCCTTCGGCAATCTCTAAGCTATACTGGTTTGCTTGATTGCGCCACATCTGTGTCTTTGTTACATAATTCAGAAGAGTTAGAAGCTGTGAAGAATGGCTCCAGGTTGCTTTACTTGTTGGACATAGTTGCATCAAAGCTCTCATCACGGGAAGGGGAATTCAATGTCTGTCATGAAACTTCTATAGAAGGTGAGGAAATATGTCTTAGTGTTTGCAATGAAGGAGCTGTTGATGTTTCTGACAACTTTTTGAAGGACCTCTCAGGCATTATTTCATTTCTCAGCAGTTGTGTTGATGATATGTCTGGAGAAGAATTTTGGTCAGCACTGAGATCTATCAGTTGGTGTCCTGTACTTGTTGATCCGCCTATCCAAGGATTGCCATGGTTAGGCACAGAGGGAAAGATTGCGATGCCAAGTATTGTTCGGCCCAAGTCGCAGATGTGGATGGTTTCATCTAAGATGCATATCCTGGATGGTGAATGTTCAGAGCATCTGGAACGTAAACTGGGCTGGATGGATCGCCCAAGTGTAGAGATTCTTTCTGCACAGTTGCTTGGACTATCTAAGTTCTATGTGGAGGTCAATGGAAACTCAGATGCAGCACCTGATTTTGATTCAGTTTTGCAGAAGCAGATACTCTTAATTTATTCGCAGTTGCAAGAATTTGTTGGTACTGACGACTTCAAGGTTCTCAAGTCTACCTTAGATGGTGCTCGCTGGGTTTGGATAGGAGATGATTTTGTTTCTCCCGGTGCACTTGCTTTTGATTCACCTGTGAAATTCAGCCCTTACTTGTATGTTGTACCGTCTGAATTAACAGATTTCAGAGATTTGCTTCTGGAGTTAGGTGTTAGACTAAGTTTTGATGTTTTCGACTACTTCCATGTTTTACAAAGGTTGCAAAATGATGTGAAAGGATTCCCCCTTTCAGCTGATCAACTGAGTTTTGTCAACCATGTGCTAGAAGCAATTGCAGATTGCAATATGGACAGCTTAATGTTTGAGGCTTCCAGTACTCCTTTATTAGTTCCTGATTTTTCTGGAGTTCTTATGAGTGCGGGGGATCTTGTTTATAATGATGCTCCTTGGATGGAGAGCAACACTCTCGGTAGAAAACGTTTTGTTCATCCGTGTATCACTCAAAATCTTGCTGAGAGATTGGGTATTCAATCACTCCGAAGTGTGTCATTAGTCAGTGAAGAAATGACAAAAGATTTACTGTGCATGGATTACACAAAAATTTGTGAACTTCTAGAGCTGTATGGGAAATCTGATTTCCTTTTGTATGATCTACTAGAGTTAGCAGATTGCTGCAAAGCGAAAAAGCTTCATCTGATTTTTGACAGAAGGGAACATCGGTGTCAGTCCCTTTTACAGCAAAATCTAGGTAACGTAGTTTTCTAAACCTACTCATTGGTTGTATATCTGATATTCTAAAGGGCAGAGACATGTGACACCTGTGTTTTTTGAGTTTGAAGTGCCTGCAGTTGCATCATGGCCTTGCTTATTTTCTTCTCTGATGTTCTAAAGCTTAATATTTTGATCGAATAACTTAAATATACCTTCAGAGGTATTAGGCTGAACTATAATGTGGTACTGTATGTGTATAAGAGTTTTGGAACTGTGGTCTTGAACGTATGCCAAAACATTTGTGTGGCTATAAAAGCTTCTCATTAAGGGTAAAATAGAAAGTTAAAATCTTAAAACTTCATCAAAAAAAAAAAAAAAAAGAAAGTTAAAATCTTAAACTATTTATAAATATAGAAATATATCATTCTTTTTGGAAGAGACTAATAATGAAATAGTACCACTGTGTCACATAAAATGGAATAGAAGTATTATAAAATGAATCCCTATACCCCCGGCCAAGAAACAAAAGGAACCAAACTTTTCTTTTTATAGGTAAATTGTTTTATTAACAATGGAAAAAAGCTCCCTTATACAAGACGTATACCAAAAGGTAGAGAATCTGCATTAAAATATGATTCTCTACAAAAGACACCCCATCATATACACATATAGGAATTCTAAGGGTGCATTAAAAAGCTATCAAAGATAAAAGACTCTCAAATGTACAAAATCAAATTCAACATCATCAAATGCTCTCTTATTTCTCTCTCTCTCCATACTACCCATAGCCTTTCAGCCCCACACCCATATAGGAATTCTAAGGGTGCATTAAAATCAAATTCAACATCATCAAATGCTCTCTTATTTCTCTCTCTCCATACTACCCATAGCCTTTCAGCCCCACACCCACTGCATCCCTAAGTAATTTAGTACTACCCTCCACAAATTCGATGCCACCTTGCAATGCACCAAAAGATGATCTACTTCTTCACTCGAACATTTGCATATAGTACCATCCGACATAAGTAATATTTTTTCCTCAAATTTCCTCAAAGCAGACTTTCAAATGATTTGACAGTGAATATTCCATCGCTAACCCCACCTCTATGAATCCGGATTATAAGATGAAGTGATCTGCAACCAAAACTCTTATAATGAATAAATACTAAACAAAGTGAGAACCGAGTAGCTCATGTCCTAAAGGACTCCTAAAGTACTTCGTGATTTGTACCATCACTTCTATAATATTTCTAAAGATTAGCAACCATGGTCAATGAAGTGAGAACCATAAGACCTCAGGTTCAAATCCATGCGGTGGCAAAATAACTAGGTGTTTTCTTTCCATCTGTCTAAGCATTGGTTGACAGAGTTACCTGGTATCTATGCTGGTCAGAGATAGCATACCTTGTGGAATTAGTCGAGACGCGCACAAGCTGGCCGAGACACCATAGTTATTAAAAACCTAAGAAGTTTTGGAAGAATAACTATCATACCACCTCCCCTCCTATATACTGCGTCTCTTGAAAGTAGTAAGTTGTCCAGGTTTTTATGCGCTTTAGAAAGTCCTTGTCTTCATTCTAGTGACCTCTTATTTTGCAGGTGACTTTCAAGGGCCTGCACTAGTTGTCATCCTTGAAGGGGCCAACTTAAGTAGAGATGAAGTAGCTGGACTTCAATTTCTTCCACCTTGGAGTTTGCGTGGTGATACCGTGAACTATGGGCTGGGGTTGCTTAGTTGTTTCTCAATAAGTGATTTTATATCAGTTGTTTCTGATGGCTTCTTGTACATGTTTGATCCTCGAGGTTTAGCTCTTGCAATGCCTTCACATCGTGCTCCAGCTGCGAAAATGTTTTCTCTGAGAGGTACTTACTGCATTATTGTTCTCTTTAGTGCTTACTCATGCGTATATTCTCCTGTGCCTTATGCTGATTATGCTAGAAATATGTGAATTGATTTGGTTGTTACAGATACATTGTGGTAGTGATTTGGAAATGCTAAACTTAGCGATCTAGCAAGAATTCTCTATATGATTTTTTAATCAGAATTTTGTTTGAAATGACTCAGGAAAAAAAAATTTAAATCAGCAGTTCTCGTTCGAAGTTATCATGTCAGAAACATAATAGATCAATGTCGGTAAATTTATGTGTACATCTGTAACATAGTATGATGATGACGTGACCTGCCAGTGGCAAATTACGTGTAATATTAGGCAACTAATTCTGTTTTTTTCCATTCCTGGTATTTAAGGATCTTATACTGAAGTTTTTTATAAAAAAATGATCTTATACTAAACTTAGATCTGTTTCATGTTCATACTTATATTATACAGTTTCTAATTAGGATTTTTTAATGTTCTTGTTGGAATATACTTTTCAAATGTCAAAATTGGGAAATGGATAATAGGCCTCACCAACCTGCTAAAAGTATGTAAAGATGTAGGGCATGGGAGGTTGCACCACTAGCTCTTATGTGGATAGTTTGGAGAGAGAGAGAGAAATAGAAGAGCGTTTGATGGTGGTGAAAATGATTTTGCACATTTGAGAAATAGTTTGATAGCTTTTTGGTGAACCTGTAAGATTCCAATATGTATAGATGATTGGGTTTCTCATATTATCATATTTTGATGTAGATTCTCTACCTTTTGGTATACCTCTTGTATACAGGAGCTTTTCCCAAAATCAATAAAATTGTTTACCTTTTCCCAAAAAAAAGAAAAGTATGTAAAGATGTATGTAAATAATTTATTCCAGGTATATTCAAACAATAAACTCTTGTTTCATCCTGTTATGATGTCGTTGTTAGCAACTCTTTCCTTAAGTATTATGAACTACTGCTATAGTAACTGAATAATCTTTTTGGTGCACCCATAAGGTTCCATTGCATATAGAAGATTGGGTGTATCGTAGAAAACCATCACTTGTAGGTTTCTACCTTTTGTACTTCTTGTGTAGGGTTTTTTAGCCCTAAGATTATTAGTACTTTATTCCAAAAAAAAGAAAAGAAGGAGCAATTGAATAATCTCCAAAATGAATATCAAGTGATATTATCCTGTAGCTAATGCATTCTTGATGCAACTTGGTAAAGGGTTATCAGAGCACGAAACAAAGGAAATGGTACATGTTCTACAAGTTATTGTTGCTTTATGTGTTAATATGGATGGTCAAATTGATAAGATGACTCTAAGGTTTTGCGGGGTGGGGGTGCGGGTTCTGTCTCTTGGGAAATGGGCGTACAACACCCCTCACTTCTTCTTTTTTTGAGAAAGTATATTCATCGGCACCAAGCTAGTGCTGGCAACGGTGTTTACAGAAATAAGTAGCCTTGTTTATCTTACAAGGAATCAAAAATTTCTGCCGTTATTTCTGCACCATCAGCATAGTTCTCCTTACACCAGAAATAAGAAGACAAAAAAAGTTCATCTTAATCCTTTTAAAGAGCTACTTCTATCTTCAAAACATCTTGCATTTCTCTTTCCACACAGTGCATGTTTGTGTAATTCTTGCATTTCTTACAACACCCCTCACTTCTGACATTTTTTAACAATGATTTTTTAGTATTATAACTATTGATCATCTAGCTACATTTATTCTTGAAACCTTTATCTCTTTTCCTTTCTGATTGTAATCTTTCTTGTGATATTCAGGACATATTTTCCATCATATCCTTTTACTTCATACTGTCTTCCATATTCATCCTGTCCAAATTTCTTCGTCCTCTTAAGCTGGTTAAGTTTATCTTGTTAGTTTTAGGGACAATGACTGAGTAACTTAAGCCTAGTATACAGTGACGACAAAAGTCATTGCTGAAGAAGCTAACAAGATATCATGGGTAGGAGTACAGTTTTTTTTTTTTCTTTTGGCGGGTAAAAGGTCTCTTGAAGTTCAGGAAATAGGTGAGAGTTAGTTATGTTAATTGAGAGATGAAAAAATTTAGTGAGCAGAATCTCATTTGATGAGATTAATAATATTGGATCTGAAGGCAAGGGGAAAATATACAGGAGGTGGAAGAACATAATTCTTGCAATGGATGTATAGTTGCATATCTACGATCAGACTTTCATCCTGATTAATGGGAACCGTGAAAACTTCTTTTAGTCTTGTAGAGGAGTGATAAGAAGATCCTTTATCTCCTTATCTTTTTTTGATGGTGATGGAAGTCCTCAGCTTTATTAATTCATTGCCCTGGAACTAATAAAGTGAATTATGTTGGTACTGTCTCCACTTCCCAACAATATAAACTTTTGGTTCCAGAAATATATGTTTCAGCTGCTGATGTGTTCCTAGCTGAATATTCAGATATCCTGTTCTTGTATGGTTCCTGCCACTGTCCAAAAGTTTGGCAGCAGGGCTTTCACTGCTCCTCTCTATTTAATATGTGCTTTATTAGACTCTTTGAGGGTTTTCAATTATTACGTTTGACATTGTTAAGCGTCGATGAGCTGTGATAAATTTCCTGGTTTGGTTCAGGGACAAATTTGACAGAGCGATTCCGTGATCAATTCAGTCCCTTGTTGATTGATCAAAATGTGCCGTGGTCATTGTCTAATTCTACTGTCATACGCATGCCTTTTTCACCGGAATGCATGAATGATGGAGTTGAAGCTAGCCTGAAGAATATTTCAATGATGCTGGATAAATTCTTAAATAATGCTTCTTCGGCTATCTTGTTTTTGAAGTCAGTTTTGCAGGTAAATGTTTCTCTATTTCTCAAGTGGCACATGTTACATCTTTAATTATTGAAGTGGTGAGAACATTTTCATTAGTTTATTTCCACTCTTTTACCCGTGAAGTTAGAATATTTTCCCAAATATAGATTTCTTTTCTTTGTTTTTGGATATTGTACCCAAATATGAGATCATTTTGCATGCAACTTCAATTTATTTTCCGAACTGCATTCTCCCACCGATTAAAGAGGTGTTATGTTCATCAAAGTACTCCTAAATGCAGGATACGGTAACATATCAAGATACTGATAACTACTGAGTGTCAAGTACTTTAATTGGATCTGCAGCAAAGATTGATCTGTTGGTTGAACGGGATATATTTTTGATGCAATGCAAAATACGTGGAAGCTAAAAACGATATGAAAATGGGGAAGCGATAAAGATAAAATAAGGACGAGACGAGACTCGAACGATTACATAAGTAGTAACGAGGAACTTGTCTCGCTACACCTCAAGTGAATGTCAAGGAATCACCTACGCTATGCAACTATCCTCAAGAGATACCCGACTCTTGCAAATAGAATGATCAAAGATGTATGAAGTTCAAATTGGATTCCACCAATTGAATTCAAGCCCATACAAGGGTTTCAAAGAGAGCATAGCTCATGTTTTTCTATATTCAAGGTGATGTAAATGAAATGAAAGCCTAAGGAAGACTTTTATAGTCTTCTTCTATGCCTAATGTAATGTCTTAAATACCCCCAAAGTGGGTTAAAACAATATAAGCCATGTAGGGCTAAAGTAGGAAATACACATCACAATAAATGAAATCCCGTCATGCTAACATAGGGGTAGGCGGTCCACCTCCCCCTCTAGGCGCTCCGCCTGTCTTCAGCTTCCTGAGGTTGACTGCAAAGTGGGCGGTCCGCCTCTTGGAGTGGGCGGTCCGCCCATGGATGGAGATCCAGAGAGTGGCAAATGGTGTAGGCGGTCCGCCTCTTTGTGTAGGCGCTCTGCCTCATCCTAGGAGGTCTTGAGACGGTTCAAAATGGACTCTAGGTGTTCCTCCTTGGTCCGTGGTTGGTCCTCCCTCGATGGCGCTCAAGTTCATGACTTTAAATCACTCTCGAATCCTCCTCCGGAGCCCCTGACGTGTACCCTTGTGCTCTTGAGCTTGACTCTTGATGGTTGGTGCTTTGGTTCCAATTTGCCCCGCATCATCCTCCCCTTCTTGAAAGGATTTCATCTTCGAAGTCAAGCCATCAAGTCCTACAATCAAAGACAAGCACAACAAAAGTTTCCTATTTCACAAGTAGGTTAGCTTAACAAAAATGAGTGCAAATCTAAGTTACTCGGACTCGTGTATGGGTATCCGACACGGGTACGGATCTAGAGGTCGGATTCGGCAAAATCTAAATTTAGAGATTCGGGGGTATGGATCCGCACACGGATACGGGTGCGCGGGGATCTGTCTAAAAATTTTCAAAATTCTAAAAATAAAGTCATAATCCTTAATTTCGATTCTTCCTAGAGAAGTCCTCTTTCCCAATATCTCTGCTTTTATCTATTAAGTCGTCTTCCCAAAAGTTACCCTCAAAATATAAAATCAGAAATTCGAGAATGTCGACAAAAGATCAAAAAGAGACAAAAGATTATAAATTTCTGCATAATTTTGAAGGTATCTCATTTCAATGTCTATCTTGAGAGTCTATTTGTCAAAAAAAAAAAAAAAAAAAATCTTCAATTTTCTGTGGATTTTGGTCATAGTATCCATTTTTATTTGACCACATCCGGTGTGAATCCCGTGTCCTATCCGACACGGGTACGGCGGCAATTTTGAAGAGTCCGAGTAACTTAGGTGCAAATGGTGTGTAAAACAAACTATTGTGATAAAGCCAAGCATCAATACCAATTAAAAAGCTTGTTTCTCCAAAGGAAACACTAAGTACTTGACTTAACACGGAAGTGCACTCAATACAAAAACAAGCAAAGAGATCAATAGTACACGGAATATAAAAGATATAGCAATCAAAGTCCCTTCGACCCCTAAGCTCATAACCAACATACCAAGCCTTCAATGCATTTTCACCCCATTGTGGCACAATGACTTTGGCATGCTCAATTCTCAAAGTATGGTTAACATGTGGAATGGGATAGGCAAAGTAGTTCAATTCACTATTAACATCAATTACCCCACTCCCCTTCTTAAAAGCTCTCATACTCGCACTAAGAGATACCTTCTCACCTCCAATTTCATCCTCAAGACAACCCCCCTCACAAGGTAAACTCTCAAGGAAGGGATTCTCCGGAGGGGACGTCAACCACCTTTTGCTTCATTGCAACATAGCGTCGCGTTTGTGGGCAGTGGCGTTAAACTTGTTTGGAGTTCAATGGGTGATGCCGAGCACTGTGAAAGAGGCGATGTATAGTTGGGCTTTCAGAAGAAGGAAGAAAAGATCCCGAGCGTGGGATGTTACTCCATTAGTTATTATATGGATTCTGTGGAAAGAGAGAAATATGAGGGCTTTTGATGGAATAGAGAGCGATTTTAGTAGATTGTATGGTAGCCTTTTGTTTTTAATTTCTTTTTGGTGTACCCATGAGGTTCCAATGTGTATAAATGAGTGGGCTTTTTTTGTTGAGAACTATATTTTGGTGTAAGCTTTTTACTTTTTGTATACCTCTTGTATACGGGGTTTTTTCCCTTTTTTATTAATAAAATCATTACCTTTATCCAAAAAAATAATGGCCTCTTCATCATCATAACCCAACCTAACAAGAGTAGGGTCACTAGAATAATCATCTACCTCACTCTAAGCTTCAAACAAAGAGTTGTTTATGGGATCGAATCCCTCACACCATGGAGGTTCCAACTCATTCCCAACCCTAGCTCGATACAAATCACCACCACAAATAAGGATGCCCTCAAACAAAGGATTAGTAAAAATACGCATCCCGCTCTCAAGGTCAAGCAAAGGTGAAGTATCATGACTAGGTTCATCACTCGCACTTGAGGAGTCATCGAATATAATCCGATCCATCTCATCCACTAGGGACTCCTCAAGGTCACTGCCTTCCCTACTACAACACATAGGTCCACCATAAACACTTATATCAATAAGGGGGTGATCAAACAACTCATCTTCCCCTTGGTCGAAAATAGGTGGTGTATCATAATAAGGGCTACAAGCAAGGTCAACTACCACGTATTCACTAAAGAGAGGTTCATTGAATACCGGGCTCACATTATGATGTGGCTTATCAATCCTCTCAACTAGTGGTTCACAAGCACACACAAGTTGACCAGTCGACTCTATGCTAGTTGCAAATTCAGTAAATGCAACACAAGTACCAACTAGCATTGAATCTTCACAAGACAAGGGATTAACATGTTCATGAAAAGGTGAAGAAACACTTACACTAGAGTCGCTTCCTTGAGCACTCATAGCACTTGAAGTATCATGTTCAACCTCTTCCTCATGAAGCTCACAATGAATATCTTCACTTCCTTGCCTTCCTTCCAAAGCACACGGTTGAGGCTCCATTAGCTTGCCTCCAAGAGTACCTACACAAAAGCTATAGCAAGAAGAAGAAGAGAATATGGTTAGAGCAAAGGGTGTCCTTAATCTCATTTTGTCTTTCCTCCCCTCTTCGTTCTTTCATTTTTCGCTCAAGGCCAAGTGTAGATTTGGGTGACAATCCACTCACATCACTCCTCACTTCCTCTCCTTTTTCCACTCTAGGATTGTCACCGGTCACTCCCTTACTCCTCTCCATCTTTTGTCTCTCGTTTTCAAGAACATTAGGATGAGGTTCAAGAATTTCCTCATTTGGAGTAGAGTGACTTTCACTTACAACTTTATCACCTTGGGTATTGCCCAAGTTGTGAAGACTGCCCACTTGTTGGGGATTGCCCAACGTCCAATCTTCACGGGTTACACCTTGGGGAATGCCTACTTGTTGGGGAGTGCCCAACGGTTGGGGAATGCCCAACACTCCATCACTATTGCCTTCTCCGGCATCTTTTGAGACACTCGGGGTCTCTTCTCTTTCAAAGCTCTCAAGCCTCGAGTTGATAGATCTTACCTCGGCCAAGAAAGTTGCCAAGAAGCTTACCGGGACCCTAATGGTATCGTCAACGTCTCCAGCCATGTACCTACAAAAATCAAAGACAAAGAAGAGATTAGAGTAAAAGTCCTCACTCGCTCCCTCACCTTTCATTGCCACTCGGGTACACTCAACTTTGGGGTAGATTCACTCAAGCTTGATTCAAAGGCTTCCTCGTAGTTGAACAACTTCCTCAATAACCAATCAAATTCACAAGAACCAAATACTCTTCGGGAAGAGTGGAGTTGATGGGACTCGATGAACGCTAGGCTATTTGGGTGCGCACTTGAAGCAAAAATTATACTACGAGGCTTCTTTGAGTTCTACTCTCCTCTAAGCACTAGTACTCTAATCGCTCAATGGACTAGTACTAGTAAAGTAGGAGTGTTACTTGAAAAGTACTAGCCGGAAGTGATACAAGCCAACAAAATACGAAAACCTACGAAAAACAACTATCCGGACACGCTCCAGAAAAAGGCACTCCACCTCATCAGGTGGGCGGCCCGCCCAGAGAATTACAGAGGGCTGATCAGAGGGGGCGGTCCGCCTCAAAATTTAGGCGGTCCGCCTACTGAGTTTTCCTGCAGCGATTCACTCCGTATTTTTGATTCTTTAGCACCTAAATTTCCAACAAAACACATTGTTTTTCCAATATAATGATACCCAAAGGTGTATAGGATGATTACAAACAGACCCCAATAGTTTTTAACTCCAATCAAACAATAACAAACCGATTTTGATCCTTGAAGCAAATTTTCTAGGGTTTCCAAATTTTGAGATTTTGATCACCTTTGAATTACAACACCAAATCACAATTTTGTGGTACCAAAAGAACGGGAATACGATATAGAACAAACCCCAATGATTTTCAATGTTTGGGTGTTCCAATCCAACAAGTTTCACCAATTTTTTTGTAGTTTTCAAATTTTCAAATTTTTTTGTTTTTCTTCCAAATAAGAACAACAAACAACAAGAACACAATAACAAAGATAAAGATACGATGAACAAGGAAAGAGGACTCGTAAGAACGAAACTCTAGTCTTGCTCTGATACCAACTGATACAATGCAAAACATGCGGAAGCTAAAAACGATATGAAAATGCGGAAGCGATAAAGATAAAGATAAGAACGAGACGAGACGAGACTCGAACGATTACCTAAGTAGCAACGAGAAACTTGTCTCTCTACACCTCAAGTGAATGTCAAGGAATCACCTGCGCTATGCAACTATCCTCAAGATATACCCGACTCTTGCAAATAGAATGATCAAAGATGTATGAAGTTCAAATTGGATTCCACCAATTGAATTCAAGCCCATACAAGGGTTTCAAAGAGAGCAGAGCTCATGTTTTTCTATATTCAAGGTGATGTAAATGAAATGAAAGCCTAAGGAAGACTTTTATAGTCTTCATCTATGCCTAATGTAATATCTTAAATACCCCCAAAGTGGGTTAAAACAATATAAGCCACGTAGGGCTAAAGTAGGAAATACACGTCAGAATAAATGAAATCCCGTCATGCTAACATAGGGGTAGGCGGTCCACCTCCCCCTCTAGGCGCTCCGCCTGTCTTCAGCTTCCTGAGGTTGACTGCAAAGTGGGCGGTCCGCCTCTCGGAGTGGGCAGTCCGCTTCTCGGAGTGGGCAGTCCGCCCATGAGGAGATCCAGAGAGTGGCAAATGGTGTAGGCGGTCCGCCTCTTTGTGTAGGCGCTCTGCCTCATCCTGGGAGGTCTTGAGACGGCTCAAAATGGACTCTAGGTGTTCCTCCTTGGTCCGTGGTTGGTCCTCCCTCGATGACGCTCAAGTTCATGACTTCAAATCACTCTCGAATCCTCCTCCGGAGCCCTTGACGTGTACCCTTGTGCTCTTGAGCTTGGCTCTTGATGGTTGGTGCTTTGGCTCCAATTTGCCCCGCATCAATTTTACTAGGTGAAATCATTGGCTGCTTGGATTGTGTTGAAGGTTGTATTCCTTTTAGACTAATACACATGCTTCTCTTTCTTTTCTTTTTCTTTTATCTTTCGGTTTGTAGCATCTTTGTTAATGAGGTGATTATCATTGCTAAAAGGAAAGAAGGTCAAGTACAAGCATATGCAATTGAGAACCAATTCAACAATAACTGCTACAATTATGTGTCAATCTCAAACTTAGTTATGTTTTGTCCATAACATTGTTCTCTTGGTGAAACAATACATTTCAGATTTCATTGTCAACATGGGAGCAAGGAAGCCTTCAACCATCTTTGGATCATTCTGTTGACATTGATCCATTGTATTCAGTCAGTAGAAACCCTTTCTCGGAGAAGAAGTGGAAAAAGTTCCAGTTATCAAGTCTATTCAGTAGCTCAAATTCTGCAATCAAGCTACAAGTCATAGATGTGAATTTATGGAAACAAGGAACTAAAATAGTTGAGCGTTGGCTTCTTGTGCTTAGTCTGGGTTCAGGACAAACAAGAAACATGGCACTTGACAGGTAGATTAGTAGATGTATTGAACTATGTAAAATAATTGAATCGATTTCCCTACATCCCAAAGGTGAATGATTTTGGATTAGCCAGGTGGTCGAGAAACTAGTAGTCTAGTAGTAGTTTTTGGCTAATGGAAAAAGGTAAAAGTTAGCCTCAAAAGTATATTGATAAACATCGGAGGTATTAAGGAAAGTGGACATTGTTTGGGACTGGCAATGAGGGAAGTTTGGACTACTTTACCATGATTCTTTGGTATACTTATTGTATATGGGAGTTTTTGCCTATTAATGAATTTGTTCCTGACATGATAAAAAGAAAAAGTAGGGGGAACCACTACAGAGAGCAGTTCTTTGAAAGGATTTTGTGATTAAAATAATTGTCTGGGAAAAAATCTTTGGATAAAGGGGACTAGGACAAACTTTTTAGTCATGGAACCTTCAAGAGTGCTGGAGATATTTGGTGGTTGGCTTTGGCTGAAATTTTAAAAGTTGGTCATATCCCTGAGCACTTAAAGTAGTTTGACTCATAATATTTCATTTATGTTGTCTCAGATTAATGGTAAACTAGAATGGAATATGTGTTTGTGTGACTTGTCTTGAACTGACAGTAGTTTTTTTACTTTACTATTTGATCTTTAATTTATAAATGCGATAGCTTGCTAGAACTACATAAAAGCATAATGCTCGAATATCATTTCTGGCAGCCTGGCATCCTTAACTCTGATTTATAAACTAGGCGGATGGTAATTCAACTCTTTGATGAGTATACTTGTTCAGCTAACCTAATAGTCAAGCGACACGCAGATCTAGTCGCAGCCTTTTCTTTCTTAAAAATATGGTAATTGAATATCATTCAAGTTGGTCTGCGAGAACAAATAATGGAGTGTTGTGGTACAACAATTAAGGACCAGTGGCCTTTGCCGAAGAATTACACTGTTTTAATAGGTATTTAGTACTCCCTCTATCCCATTTTGTTTGTCATACTTTCCTTATTAGTCTGTCCCAAAAAGATTGTCATATTTCTAAATTTGGAAACAATTCAACTCCAAACTTACTTTTTGACTCATTTGTAGCCACACAAATATCTTTGGCTCATTTTAGACCACAAGTTCTAAAAGTCTTCCTATCTTTATTAAACTTTGTGCCAAGTCAAACTACGACAAACCAAATGGGACTGAGGGAGTATATATATACTATATGTCAAGTCCCCTTAATTTTTCTGTGTTTGCTTCTTTATATGTTGATACCCCTTAGTGAAAATCCTAGATCCGCCACTGTTAACTGTAAGCTTATCCTTAGGGATTTGAATGCCTGGTGGAAAAAGGAACTTAATACTCACCAATTGACATCCCCCACCTCCCGGGTATATTTTACTGTAAGATTCCTGTTTAGCATGTTCTCGGTCAATCGGCCATTTCAGGAGGTGCAGCTTGCTTACTAGTGGTTTTTGCAGGCGCTACATGGCATACAACCTTACTCCTATTGGTGGTGTTGCAGCATTGATATCACAGAATGGCCAGCCTAGCAGAACTTGTTCCTCAAGCTCTATCATGTCCCCACTTCCACTTTCAAGTGCTATAAGCATACCCGTCACTATACTTGGGTATTTCCTGGTATGTCATAATCAGGGACGTTTCCTTTTCAAGGACCAAGAAATGGAGTCCTTGGCAGCGCCAAGGTTTGATGCTGGAAACCAATTGATTGAAGCTTGGAATCGAGAACTAATGTGTTGTGTTCGTGATTCTTATGTGAAGCTGGTATTGGAAATGCAAAAGTTGAGGCGGGAACCATTGACTTCTCTTCTGGAACCTAGTGTGGCCCGAGCTGTCAGTTTGACACTGAACTCTTATGGCGATCAGATCTATTCGTTTTGGCCCAGGTCAACTAGAAATTATCTGATTGAACAAGAGCAAGATGGAAATGATTTCATGTCATTGAAAGTTTCTAAAGCAGATTGGGAATGTATAACCCAGCAAGTTATTCAGCCCTTCTATGCTCGTCTTATCGATCTTCCTGTTTGGCAGTTGTATTCAGGAAATCTGGTGAAGGCTGAGGAGGGTATGTTTCTTTCTCAGCCTGGAAGTGGAGTGGAGGATGGCTTGCTTCCGGCTACAGTTTGTGCCTTCGTGAAAGAACATTATCCAGTTTTCTCGGTACCATGGGAGTTGGTGAGTGAAATAAAGGCCTTAGGGGTTACGGTCAGGGAAATCAAACCTAAGATGGTCCGAGACCTTCTTCGGGCCTCTTCAACGTCTATTGTTCTCCGATCAGTTGAGACTTATGTAGATGTACTTGAGTACTGCTTATCAGATATCCAGCTTCTAGAGACCTGTGAACCAAGTAGGCTTGATTCACTCAGAGACAGTAGCAGCTTAAATTCTACTAAGGAAAGTATTGAAGGTCACAATAATTCTTTCTCTGAATCAAGCTCCAGTTCTCATAGAAATCACAACGTTCTGCAACCTTCAAGTAGTTCAGGAGGAGACGCCCTTGAGATGATGACAAGTTTAGGGAAGGCCCTATTTGATATAGGCCGAGTTGTTGTTGAAGATATTGGTCGTGGTGGAGGTCCTTTATCTCAAAGGAATATTATTCCAGGAACCATCAAAGATGGTGTCAGAAATAGAAGTGAAGATCAGAAGCTACTAGCTGTAGCTGGTGAACTCAGAGGGTTACCCTGTCCAACAGGAACAAATCATCTTACTAGATTGGGTGCTACTGAACTTTGGGTTGGAAACAAGGAGGAACAATCACTAATGAGTTCCTTAGCTTCTAAATTTATTCATCCTAAAGTAATGGAGAGATCAATATTGGCCAATATTTTCTCTAACAGAACAATTCAATCATTTTTAAAGCTGCAGCAATTCTCTCTTGTTTTGCTGGCTAACCATATGAGGTTTCTCTTCCATGAAAACTGGGTGAATCATGTGGTGGACTCAAATATGGCACCCTGGTTTTCGTGGGAGAAACATGCTACTTCTGCAAGTGAATGGGGTCCTTCTCCTGACTGGATTAGACTTTTCTGGAAGATGGTCGATAACTGTTCAGATGATCTGACACTTTTTGCTGACTGGCCTCTTGTTCCTGCCTTTCTTGGTCGTCCAGTCCTATGCCGTGTAAAGGAGCGAGAACTTGTTTTTGTTCCACCCATTGTCAATAATGACTCTTTTGATTTTAATGGTAGGGAAAATAGAGAAGCTGATCTGTCTGGATTATCTTTGGAATCTGAAGAGATTCAGTCCTACAGCTTATCATTTAAAGTAGCAGAGAGAAAGTACCCTTGGTTGATATTGTTTCTGAATCAGTGCAATATACCCATTTTTGATACATCTTTCTTGGATTGTGCTGGTCCTTGCAAATGTTTGCCAAGCGTGGGGCAGTCGCTAGGCCAAGTTATAGCGTCCAAGCTTGTTGCAGCTAAAAATGCTGGCTACTTTCCAGAACTCACTTCCTTTCCAACTTCAGAGCGTGATGAGCTCTTTTCTCTGTTTGCTTCTGATTTTTCTGCAAATACCTCTGGCTATGGAAGAGACGAGCTTGAAGTGCTGCGTGATTTACCTCTATACAAGACAGTTGTGGGCACTTATACAAGATTGCAGAGTCATGACCTTTGTATGATTCCTGCCAATACATTTCTTAAGCCATTTGATGAACGTTGTCTATCTGTCTCCAGCGATTCTAATGAGAAACCTCTTCTCCGAGCCCTCAGGGTCCCGGAGTTGCATGATCAACAGATTTTTGTCAAATTTGGATTGCCTGGATTCGATGAGAAGCCTCAGACCGAACAGGAGGATATTTTAATATACCTATACTCAAATTGGCAGGACTTACAAGAAGTGTCATCAATTATTGAAGTACTTAAGGAGACTAAATTTGTTAAAAGTGCTGATGAAATGTCCATAGAACTCTTTAAACCATATGATCTGTTTGATCCCAGTGATGCTTTATTAACATCAGTGTTCTCAGGCATGAGAATAAGATTTCCCGGAGAAAGGTTTATTTCTGAAGGATGGTTACGCATTTTGAAGAAGGTGGGCCTTCGGACTTCAGCTGAATCTGAAGTTATCATTGAATGTGCGAAAAGAGTTGAGTCACTTGGAGGAGACTTCACGCCACCAGTAGGACTTACTGATGATCTTGAGAAAGATTTATTCAGCTCACGGGATGAAGTATCATTTGAAATCTGGTTATTGGCAGAAAGCCTTGTGAAAGCTATAATATCAAACTTCGCTGTCCTTTACAGTAACCACTTCTGCAATATTTTGGGGAAGATTGCATGTGTTCCAGCTGAAAAAGGCTTTCCAAATGTGAGCGGCAAGAGGAGTGGGAAGCGTGTGTTGTGTTCATACTCTGAAGCTATTCTATTAAAGGACTGGCCACTTGCTTGGAGTTGTGCTCCCATTCTTTCTAGGCAGAGCATTGTCCCCCCAGAATACTCTTGGGGGGCTCTCAATTTGAGAAGTCCTCCAACTTATCCTACAGTTTTGAAGCACCTCCAGGTATGGTGGTTATTTTGGTTGTATCTATATTCGTTGATACTGCATTATTAAGTCATTTAAGCATGTTGCAAATTGTTTCTCTAGGTTATTGGAAGAAATAGTGGTGAAGACACACTTGCTCATTGGCCAGCTACATCTGGCCAAAAGACAATTGATGAAGCTTCCTTTGATGTATTAAAGTATCTGGACGGAGTCTGGAGTTCACTCTCTTCTTCGGGTACTTGCTTTTTTACTTATCTGTATTCAAAGTATCACATGCTTTGTATGGTGAAACCGGATCAGTGAATTTCTATTCAGATTCCTATTGGTTTTGACTCCTGGACTCTAGCAGCAAACTGTATAAACAAATGGTGGTGAAGAAATTTACTTCAAGCCATTTCCTTGGTATACCAAATTGATAATACAATTGCTTCCCTTGCTTGGCCATTCCTTCATTTTAGAACACGACTTCCTATTCCAACTGTGAAGGTGTTGGTTATATTTTAGGCGAACCCTTGTATCACCAGTGAAAGTATTGTGAAACTATTGTCTCAATGAGTGCATTGGTAACTTAAGTGTTAAGTCGTTTCTCATCTTTACCATCCATATTTCCACAACTCTCTTGTTGGAAAAGTGTGGCAGGAGCTTGGGAACTCGTCGGAGTGATTAATAATTGTGAGAAGTAGAATATTATTGATGAATCCTTAAAAGAGTGTGTTTACAAAGAGCCCTATTTATAACTACTTACATTATACTACATGCTTTCCCAATGTGGGACAACTACGCTAATCCTAATTATATGCAACTTAGCCTTTCTAATACTCCCCCTCAAGTCAGTGCATATGTACCGAGCTTGTTACAAATATAACCAATATGTGAGCCAGTAAGGGACCTGGTAAAAATATCTGCAAGTTGATCATATGACTTCACAAATTTTGTAACAGTCTCCCGAGAGTATCTTCTCTCTGACAAAGTGACAGTCAATCTCAATGTGCTTAGTCCTCTCATGAAACCCTGGATTTGACGCAATATGAGTAGCACCTTGATTATTACACACAAGTTCCTTATCACTTATTGCTCTAAGTTTTATTTCTCTGAGAAGCTGTTTAAGCCAAATTAATTCACAAGTAGCTATGGCAATTGCTCGATATTCTACTGCTGCTCTAGACCGGGCAACCGCATTTTGTTTCTTGCTTTTCCAAGATACCAAATTACCTCCTACCATAACAGAATAACCAAACGTAGAACGTCTATCATAGGGACATCCTGCCCAATCAGCATGTGTATATCAAACAATTCGTTCATGGCCTCGATCCTCGAAGAACAATCCTTTACCTGGCGATGACTTTATATATTGAAGAATGCAAACAACTTCATCTCAGTGACTCTCGCACGGAGAGTCCATAAATTGATTAACCACTTACATGATAAGAAATATCAGGTCCAGTCACTGTGAGGTAGTTCAACTTACCAACCAATCGTTTGTATCTTGCAGGATCACTAAGCGGCTCCCCCTATCCTAGCATAAGCTTAACATTCGGATCCATAGGAGTATCAATAGGTCTACAGACTTTTGTTCCTGTCTCGTCAAGGATGTCTAAGGCATCTTTCGCTGTGAAGTAACAATACCTGACTTAGATTGAGCAACCTCAATACCTAAAAAGTACTTCGACCCGCCTAGATCCTTAGTCTAGCAACCTCAATACCTAAAAAGTACTTCAACCCGCCTAGATTCTTAGTCTGGAAGTGCCAAAACAGATGATGTTTTAATTTAGTGATACCATCATGATCATTTACGGTGATAACGATATCAACAACATAGACCACTAAATAAACACACAGCTTTGGAGCAGAAGGCCGATAGAAGATAGAGTAATTAGCTTTACTATGGGTCATGCCAAACTTCTGAACAACTGTGCTAAACTTACCAAACCAGGCTCAAGGAGACTATTTGACACCATAAAGTGACCGACGCAATTGACAAATAAGGCCACTAGACTCCCCCTGAGCAACAAAACCAGGTGGTTGCTCCATATAAACCTACTCATTAAGATCACCATGGAGAAATGCATTCTTAATATCATAAAGAGGCCAATGACGGACTATCGCCATGGATAGAAAAAGACGTACAGATGCTATTTAAGCAATCGGAGAAAAAGTATCAGTGTAATCAAGCACAAGCTCGTTTATAAGTGCTTTTGCATTGATCTGCCTCCCATTATGACCGACAAGTGTTTTTGGATGAGAGTTTCCTGAATGCATTGAGGTGCATGAATTACCTCACCTCAAGGTTCTTATTTGCAAGCAACTTCGGAAATGTTAATTACTTTTGTCTGTGGCTTTTTAAAGGTAGGAAGGTGTCTGAATAAGGAAAACAAGGATTTTATTATTGAGTAATTTTATGGTTTCTTCACTTAGTATAATGTGTCAAGTGCCTTTGCCTTTTGCATCCCTGAAATGCAACCTTTTCCCAGATATACCATAAGCATGTTAATAAGAAAAAGGAACACTCAG
Organism: Petunia x hybrida; assembly: GCA_037355625.1. Classification (NCBI taxonomy): domain Eukaryota; kingdom Viridiplantae; phylum Streptophyta; class Magnoliopsida; order Solanales; family Solanaceae; genus Petunia; species Petunia x hybrida. Next base: position 28,138,587 of record JBBBVM010000041.1, read on the forward strand.
AAACTTATAGGAATCTGATGTTGCAGCAATATATAATTATCACTGTCACTCAGTTCATTACAAGATAAATTTGAACCATGTTTATGAGTAACATACATTTCACTAAAACTATCACATATCCACATAAGACTGGTGGGTTAAAGGAGTTGGCTTAGGCGCCACAGTTTGCTTTCTTTGCCATTGAAAAATGCTGGTTGAATGAGTAGTAAGCATAGCTGAGTATCTCAGTTCTGAATTTTTGCTTTCTTTTTCCCATGAAATTGTCAAGCAATAATTTTACTTAGCCGACTTCCCTCACCCACTTTATATTGATTTGTAGTAGATGAGCTGTGTTGTCTGCATTTTTGTTTGTCAGCTAATAGTATTTTGTCCTGTATACTTGCTATTCCTTGCCAGACAAGGAGGCATTGCATCAAGTGGCATTCATGCCTGCTGCAAATGGTACACGGTTGGTGACAGCAAGCTGCCTTTTCACACGTCTGACAATTAATCTTTCCCCATTTGCGTTTGAGCTCCCTTCACTCTACCTGCCTTATGTGAATATCCTTAAAGACTTGGGCCTCCAGGACGTACTTTCTTTCTCTTCTGCAAAGACACTGCTCTTGAATCTTCAAAAAGCATGTGGATATCAGCGTTTAAATCCAAATGAATTCCGAGCTGTGATGGAAATTGTCCATTTCATCTGCGATCAAGCAACCACTTCTGACATGAGCAGCTGGCGCTCTGAAGCTGTTCTCCCTGATAATGATTGCAGACTAGTACATGCTAGGTCATGTGTATACATAGATTCTTATGGTTCTAGCTATATTAAGTATATTGACGGTTCCAAGCTGAGGTTTGTCCACCAAGATCTCCCTGAAAAGTTATGTATAGCCTTTGGAATCAAAAAGCTTTCAGATGTGGTTTTAGAGGTATCGTAAAGATCTGGTTACTTCATACTCTACTCTATATAATATGCACACAAATATGTTCATATCTGTATACCTGCATTTTGTTGGTCTCTAATATGATGTTAATGGGCTACCTTTCTAGGAACTGTATTGTGAAGAACAATTGCAAACTTTAGAATGCATTGGATCAGTTCAGGTAGAGGCTATAAGGCACAGGCTGTTGAGCAGATCCTTTCAAGCTGCAATGTGGACTGTTGTCAGTAGCATGGCAAGCTACATTCCTGGCGTCGGTCATGCTACCTTAGAGGATATGCAAAGTTCATTGAAATTGGTCGCTGAGAAGTTGAAATTTGTTCGATGTCTCTATACACGTTTTGTGCTCCTTCCAAAATCATTGGATATCACTCTAATTAGACAGGAATCCATGTTCCCAGAGTGGAAAGATACATCACGTCACAGGGCCCTTTACTTTGTGGAACAATTTAAAACTTCTGTGCTGATTGCTGAACCACCAGACTATGTCTCTATTGCAGATGTAATAGCGATTGCTGTAAGCAGGGTTTTGGACTTCCCTATCCCACTACCATTGGGCTCTTTATTCCTCTGTCCTGAGGGCTCTGAGACTGCCCTTGTCGATATTTTGAAACTGTGTTCTCAGATGCAAGCTAATGGAAGCAGAAGTCAAAAAGATGGTCTTCTTGGCAAGGAAATGCTACCCCAAGATGCTTTACAAGTACAGTTTCACCCATTAAGACCTTTTTATGCTGGAGAAATAGTAGCTTGGCGACAGCAGAATGGAGAAAAGTTGCGATATGGTAGGGTTTTAGAGAATGTGAGACCATCAGCCGGCCAAGCACTCTACAGATTCAAAGTAGAAACATCATTGGGCTTGGTTGAGCTTCTTCTATCTTCTCATGTATTCTCATTCAAAAGTGTCTCGGTCTCTGCTGAGGACCCCTCAGCTAATCTTCTGGATGATTCTTGTACAATGGACGGTACCAGGAGTGAAGGTGTTACTGGAAGAGTTAATTCAAGACCTTCTGAGGTACATACCCATGCTAAAATGCTGAGATGTAGAATTGAATGGTTTACATTTTATAGTTCATTATTTTGTGCTTTGCAAAAAAACCATGAGCTTTTTGAATTATGCCTTTTTCTTACCGTTGTGGAGTTTGGAAATTCTAGTTGAAGTGTGTGACTATCTCATCTAAAAGCTGAAGTTGTAAAAGCTAAAGTTGTTAGAGGGCACACTTTTATTATCGAATTATCTCTTCAACAGCCCCCCCCCCCCCCCCTCTCCCCCCCTCACGTGCGAGCCTATTTCTTTTTCATGGGCGAAGCACGTGTATATCTTTCAGAACCTTTGCTTGCTCTCATACCATGTTGAAGTGTGTGACCATTTATCTATCTCATAAAATTCCGATCTCAATCCTCCACTTCTCCTCACAATGTTCATTACTCTGTTCCTTTCCTCGACCTGAAGGCTTGAGTTGTTAATTTCATCTTTCACTTTGTGGAAAATTTTCTTAACTTAATACGAATATTTCTTCTCTCTAGAAAGACAAATCATTTCTTCTTTCCTGAATGTTACTTTTGAGTTGAAAATCAGGAAGCTCTTTTTCTTCCAGTTTCTGTTATCCTCTTCAGGTAGATAAAAACAATGAGCTTGCTCAGGTGTTGGAGCTCATAAATATGAAAAGCAAAACAACCGGTGATATGAACCCTAGTAAAAAACACCTTTTTGCATGGTGTATGGATACATGTCTTTTAGGATCCTTCTGGCAGGGCTCATAGATCATCTTTGTTGTTATTTTGCAAATAAGACTTGAACATCTCAACATAATGCATCCCTCTAAATCTTTATCCTTTTTAGAGGAACTATTAATATTTTCAATATAACAAGTATCAATGGTCAGTGCTTTTACCACTTTTCTTCTTTTTCTTTTACAGTCCTGTTAAGAGAAATGGACATTGGACCTAACTCACCCAAAAAGCTAGCTCAAGCAGTAAGAATTGTCGAACACCATAAAAAGTAGACTAAAACCCATACACTTAACGGCTGCGGGTTCCCTTGTCATCCAAAAAAAAAAAAAAAACCCATAAACTTAACTGATGTATTCTATCACCCCCCTGTAACCAGATATGGACAGGAGTAACATAACATGGACCCTGATGTTGTACTAAGAAAATGGACTTTAAACCTGTCTCACCCCAGAAGCTAGCCCAAGTGGTGAGAATTTTCCAAAGGTTATATAAGGAGAATACAACCCATATGGTTAACCGAGTGGATTCAAGCAAATAGTTTGCTCTAGGTCTGCTTTATGTGAAAATTGATCTGAAGATTTGTTACTTATAAAGTGATGTTTCTGATAGGGAAACCAGCAGCAGCAACTTCAAGCACTCCAGCACGGCCAAGTGTCTGCTGCAGAATTAGTCCAAGCAGTTCAGGAGATGCTTTCTGCTGCAGGAATCAGTATCGATGTGGAGAAGCAATCATTACTAGAAACAACAATCACATTGCAAGAGCAATTCAAGGAGTCCCAAGCAGCACTCTTACTCGAGCAGGTATCTAATCTGAGCTATGTACTTTTTGATGTATGCTCCTTGTTTAGGTACACATCTGCTTCTGGTTCTCATAGCTTTTTTCCCTGTTACGTGATTCTTGGTGCACTAATACAGACATGTTCTTAGGCAAACTGAATGTCGTGCTTGCATATTTTCCTGAACTCCAAAAGTCTCCATTTTCATCCTATCAGAAAAAATCATAAAAGCCAAAACCTGAAATTTGTTGACTATGAGAGTTGGATTATAGAGCTGCAAAAACCTCCGTTTACACAGTTATATCTGTCAAATTCTAGCTTAGGGAAATTAGGATTCTGCATTATGGTCCATAAGAAACAAGTAAAGGGACAATATTAAAATATTCCCTAACCCGACAAGGAAATAAAGGTTCCCTAACCCGATAAGGAAATAAAGGTTGCATTGGAGGCAACTTTGGCCAAAGTAATGTAGCGTGAATATACTGCATCAAGGGTGCTGATAGAATGACTCGACAAACAACTTTTTTCCCTCGTTGCGCTGATTTTTCTTGAGGCTAGTTTTTCAACTTGGAGTATTAACATATTTGTCCTGCATGAAATTTGTAGAAATTTGTGAGACAATGGTTTGAAGTACTTTCCAAGTTAGAAATACTTAGATAATCTTTTTTCCCATCAAAGGATATGATTAGCTTATTGGAGCATTCAACTAACCAATCAAGTCGTTTATTCTCATGCTTTGCAGAGACAAATATGTGCTACATTGTAGCAGTAATATAGAGTAGGAGAAGAGGAAAAACAGATAAGATAGGAGTGACAAGGTTTTGCTAGTTTGGTTTTAATGTTCAGGAGAGGAAGCGGAAGTGTGTAGGTAGTTAACTAAAGCTGCGCTTTTCAGTTTTGATCCTTTTCTTTCTTTTGGGGATGAGAAACAGAATGAAAGTAACTTTTAAACTGGCAACATAGACCATGCCCCAGACACAGTGATGCATATGAAGGGTCTAATGTTAACTGCTCTACTTTTCTTTCTCAACAAAAACTGGTGTACTTTCGTTGTTTTTCTTCTGCAAGCAAAACTAAAATAACCTAATGCTCTTATCCTTCCTTCTCCTCCCTGTTCTTTTCTCCTGTGTAGGCTGCTTTTCTTTCTTTTCCTTTCTTTTAATCCAGCAATCTGGGATGAGTTTTGAGTTTCTGGATATTACTATAGGGTTATTTAAAAGAATTTTTCATGCGGATTTGTTGGTTTCAATCGTGTTCCATTTTATTCAAAAAGGAAAAAAAGAAGCGGCCCTTTAATTTAAGTTTCATCAAGTTACTGTGCTAAAATCTGCAGCTAATCGCCATCTGAACCTCGTGAGATGCTTAAAACAATTTTATTCCTCATGCTAAGCGGAAACAAAGGATGTCCCAGGCCCACCTTTAATGGTTGCTTTTCTAGAAACAGAATATAATTTCTTTCTCCCATATGAATGACTACTATATTTTCATGGATTGGTTTCACAGAGTTGCAAATTTACAATATCATTGTGTGCCGAGTAGACATCCAAATCATCAGAATATGAACTGGTTGAACCTTGTGATTTGTAGGAAAAGTCTGACATGGCTATGAAAGAAGCTGACACAACTAAAGCAGCGTGGCTGTGTCGCATCTGTCTCAACACTGAAGTTGATGTCACTATAGTCCCTTGCGGTCATGTGCTTTGTCGTAGATGCTCCTCCGCAGTTTCCAGGTGTCCATTCTGTCGGCTTCAAGTCTCCAAGGTTATGAGAATGTTTCGGCCCTGAATACATTATCGATATTATGTGTACTTCATTGGTGTTATTCATTTGCCTGGTATGCTATCCTTTTCTAGAGGATGATTGATGCAGTTTTGGGGGGTCTCTATTTGAATAATTTTCCCGGTTGCCAAGGTGTTTGCTTCTAGATATCATATACGTGTAAAGCCACCATTTTTATAGTGGAGCAGCCTTTTAGAGCTCCAATTTTGAGGTACTTGTATAGGATAGGGCCTCTTGTATCTCAATCGTGTACAGTAATTTGTGACGATGTTGTAATTTATATCTTATATCAAAAGTTCGAGTCATAATATTTTCTGTCTGAAGTTCAAGTCAAACACTCTTAACCCCGTTGAGGCCATCAGATCTGGAGAAGCTCCGTTGCGGATCCACATTACTACTTGTGTTAAATTTTTAAAATTGTGGCAATATATGGTGCACCGATGAATATAAAATTCTGCATCCGCCACCGGAGAAACTACTCTAAATCTCGGATTGAGACTTGTACTTGTGTCAATATACATGTATATACATGTATACAGTATATAGTGAGAGAGAGAGACATGGGCACTCCCTTCCGATACTGTATAAGCTTCTTCCGAGGGAGAAATCTATGTTTTCCTGATTCTCCGATTCTCCTTTTCTTTACGGAAAGTTGAAAGGAGATGTGTTGAGTTGAGTGAAGATATAAAGGAAGAAAGTAACAATATTAAGAAATGAGGTCCAACAATGAGTAGGGGGTGAACTTACTGAATGAATACGAGTTGTGGCTAATACCTGAGACATATAATAAGCATTTGCTATGGTATCATGATAGGTGTGGTGTGCGATGGTGTTGGGTGGGGGGGGGGAGGAATAATAAGAATGGGGGTGGGGGATGGGTGGAGGGGAATGAAGAGAAAAAAATAGAATTGACAAGGAACGGGTACTAGCATGGATATGTATAGAATGTAATATTGGTCAAAATGGCTTATTAGGTCTAATAAGTTTTTCAATGCGAGTATGAAGGTAAAAGTTGCTTCTCTTATCAGAGATTCAATATGATCAGCACAACAGAAACTTATTGTATAGGAAAAACATCGTGCAACCACAACTATGTTAGCTCTAAGACAACCATCCCCATCTTGAATTTTTAAGAGCTCCGTCTTAACCCACCCCACCCTGCTAGGCTTCAACCGCCCCGTTTCCATCTCTATTGACATATTGAGCTTTTTATCTTCCTAAGGACAAACTCGGCTGATTTGACTTGGCATTCTTAATTTGTTAAAAAAAAAATGCACTAACATGGACAATGGTATTGTGAATAAAAGGCGAGACCATGGAAGACGGACACACTAATGTCACTTCTTCCCAAGATAGATCACTTATCACATCATGAGCATATTTTCCAGATTAAAGAAAAAAACACCTAAGGCTTTGTATTATTGATGCCAAACCGAGTAAAATGATGAAACAAGAATCCAAGATGGCAATTACAAAAGAGCAAAAGGATAAGATGAGAAATAATTAAAACCAACTTAAAGGCATGAACAAGAGAGATATTCAAAGTGTTCGGTTCGAAGAAGTGGATACAAGGCCAAAGGTAATTGGTTTTCGTCATCATTCTTTTAGTGCTTCTGCTTGCTCCTTCTCTGAGTAGTCATGCCTGAAAATACAGAAGTGCCTTTAGATTACTATAAACGACATCCTTTCATCTACAGTTAAGACCAGCCATAGAGACATTCTTCGTGAACTCTCCCTTCTTCTTCTTCTAGGATGGAACTTTTCTACTTTTAGTTTCAAGAAGAGACCGAGACAAACACTCTGCTTTCACATATAATGAAAAGCAACTTACTGAAGTTTTCTCGAGAGTTGGTAAAGTCCTGTACAAGCCATGGCCACATTCACACTGAAAAGATTCCAGTTTTTCTGCAATTGTGGTTTAATTATTCAGTAAAAAAAAACTGGAACCAAAAAGAACAGAAAAGGAGTGACTGAGTATGCTCTCTTCAAAACTAACAAGTCTACAGTGTTAAAACAGGTAATTGTAATATGAAAGCCTTGCTTTCACATTTTAAAACATGAGGCAAAATTGAAGCATGTGCACGTGAAGAGTCACCCAGTCTCCTGTCCCATCCCTTGTTTGTGCAAAACATGCATACGTGAAAATGTGCTAATATGTGAAGGGTACGTGTATTATAGCTCTGAAATACTGGAAATCCTAGCTAGATAATGACATGAACTTTAGAAGGTACAAAAGGATCGTTGCCTTTTTTATGTCTGCAAGGCAACAGTTTAAAGGTCAAACTAACTTGTGCAGAGCTTGAGGGAGGAGTGCACAGGCAGATAGAAAGTAGAACAGAGATCGACTCATTGAAGAAATAGGGAGGGAGAGGAGGGGAGGGAGAGAGAGAGAGAGAGGGGGGGGGGGGGGGAGAGAGAGACTAAATTACAGTGTCACAGAAAGTAATGGCATCAGAAAAGAAACAGAAAGAGCCGAAGATGTGATTTTGCAAATGTTATTGAGAAGAAGCTGTGGATGTGTTTCAGATACTCGATTTGTGTGTGTCATCCTTGCGCAGCCGCCATGCTAATCTTCTCTCTATCGTTCTAATTTTAACGGATGCCCCTGAAGAGAATTTTTTCGGATTCAAGTTAGTGCTGATAGATAGATCACTTGATAAGAAGAAACTGAACCATTATTTTCAATTCCCACAGACGTGTAGTACGCAAAGAACACGTGAGATAACTGATAAAACAAGAAAACGGACAATGGAAGTGACTCATAATTGACACTATTTACGTTAGCTTGTTGTACTGAGCCTATTGATGATACGTAAACATCATTAAAACCCACAGAGATGAAGCACATCACACTGTATTCATACATGAAGTGCATTAGTGACTGTCAATTGAATATTGTCCCACGTGATCCTCCCCTTAGTTCAACTATTACTAATCAACCCTTTAAAATGTCTTAGCCAATAGTGCATCAAGCTTAATTGTCCTTGGACAAGCCAATACCTCCACTCTACATTCCACAAGAACTGAAACGAGTTTTCAGAAAACGAAAAATAGAAAATTAGCGACAAAGTGAAAAGAAAAAAGGACAGGACAAAGATGCAAAAATCATAGTTCCATCTCAGCAAAACTGATTGGTGATGCAAAACCCTACCAGCTCCGACAATTACAGATATGACCTGAGAAATAAACAGCTCTGAAGAATGTGAGAGCCATACTAATTGTGACGAGAGAGTTCAGTGTCCCATCCACTAGGATGTCTCCTCTTTTTCATGTATACAAATAACTATAGTTCTTACTCATACTTTACAAGGATAAGATAAACACGTTAATTAAAAGCAAGAAACAGTACATGGTGAATGAAAGGAACGGTCTATCTTTTTGATATCTAAGCTGACAGAATCGATATTTACCGGGCTGACGGAGAGAGAAACAAGGTGTTTTGCTCTCTGCTTTTTTGATAATGGTACCATTGAATTTTTATGTTTTGCTCTCTGTATGTTTGAATCATTTCAATTCAAACTAAACATTTTTAGTTCACGAAAGAAAAAGCAGCCAATACTTTTTTTCCCTCTAGATGCGTCTAGCAAACAAAAATGCAATGGTCAAATCTGCATGCGGTTATGAAGGCCAAGCAGAAATTAAAACAAAGGAGGAGCTGCAGCTTCACCTAAATTCATGAATGAAAAATCTTACAGATGGAAGCAACAAAAGCAAATGTAAACATTGCCTTCTTAAAATATGCACACATTAGGCAGACTACCAAGACTTGGTGAAAACTGAAGTATCAAAAGAATACATGCATTTAATAGAAAAAAATTCTTTTCATCCCAAATGCAGTAGGATTAACTTACAGGAGTAATCACAGTGCTGTAGCGTGACCAGATAATTCCAGTAGCTGAAACAGCTGTATGTAATGGCAGTTATGAGCAACAGAAAAGAGAATAACTTTGCTGGTACAGACAACTGATAGTAATTTGTACGGTATCGTATATGGTGTATAGCTAAACCAAAGTTTCCAATGTGATGCATAGATTGTAGCACCTACCTATCTGCTGAGGATATGAAAGTTTCTCAGGTGGCTTCGAGAAATCTGCAATATTTGCTATGCTAATGCCCCATTTGAAGGTTGGTGCCCAGAAATGAACTGGTGAAACATAAGAGCCAGAGTATTTTTAAATGACAAAAATAAAGCCATCAAAACAGCTCAAACGAGGCAAATAAGTTTCTCCAGTGACAGCTATTGCCCAGTGTTCTCAGAAGCGAAAAATGTAAAAGCAACAAGGTCTATGGGACTTGAAACGAAAATTGAGATGTTAAGTGCATGCTTCTTTGAAATGAAGTGCAGAAATAACTATTTTAAGAAATACCAAACATTTATGTATTTTGATACAAATTGAATTGCTTCATGGGTAAAGTAAGAGTGTTAATGATGTGTAAACAACATAAAGATAATGCTATTAGCTTCACGACCAAAAAGTCAGAAGCGTTGCAAAAGTGAGATTTAACGAACCGACCACTTCTCAATGGGACCACTTTGCGCATAATTATTTGAAGCATACACTTCTCTAAAGCGCTTAACACCTAGTTTCACATCGATTCGTTGCTTTAAGTGACGAAGTGATGGCTGCTATTGTCTGGCAAGAAATCCAGCACACTAAATGCGTGATAAATAATATGAAACCATTCCAGAGAAGTGCACAAGGTGCATGGAGATCATCGGTGATAACAAGTTAAGTGATGACACCAGACACAAACCAATCCCCTTCCTGTTAGATGTGTGGTAGTACTTTATGCTAAGAGTTAGATTCAGGATATTAAGTAGACGGCAAAACATTAATAGCTAGGCTGGTACAGCATTTTCATTCACATAAGGATGCATAAACATAGGTCATGTGTTTAGTGTCCCTTGTTGGGAAAGGGATTTTGGGGAAGTAGGCATTTGGTAGCAGGATGAAAATACCCTGAACTATCATCTAGCCCTCCAAGGGTATAGTGATCCAGTGAACACACCCCTTCGATTAGCAGTAGAAAGTCTATTGTAAGCCTTTCCCTTAAACCCCCCCCCCCCCCCCCCCCCCCCCTCTTCCACCATAATGATTAACGAATGAGTTAGGTCATAATTGTGTAAAAAACAAAGGGGTTTGTTTTCGTGACATTGGTTGGACTGTATGCTCCTTGACCCAAGTGTGAAGATGCTTGGTGAGAAATGGCCGAGGACAAAGAATATGTTAAAGAGGGTTGGGTAGCCCCAGCCAAGGCCTTCAAAGGTCAAGCTAAAATGTCTTTTGAAGCTGAAATGATTGTACAAAGGTGGTGGATACCGACAAAACCAACAGTAATAGTTAAAAGAGAAAATGCACCCTCCACACCTGGTGAAACATTGATCTAATTTATAACGTGGACTTTTGGCACTAAATCATTTGGTTTTGCTACTAGAACGAGCGCGTAAGAAAGTGACAAATGGTAACTCAACACATGCTAACTAAACTCATTGCAGTTGTGGTTTAGCTTCCTGTGTTGAAGAGAATGCCTTACAACAACAACATACGCAATGTGATCCCACAAGTAGGGTCGGGGAAGGGTGAGGTGTCTAGAGACCTTACCCCTACCTTGTGCAAGGCAGAGAGGCTGCTTCCGATAGACCCTCGGAAACATGCCAGATAACATGGGATCCACCCTCTTTTGGTATATTGTAATCTCTATTCCCCAAGTCCCCCCTTTGCAAGAGTCATCAGTTGTTCTTCCCACATTGCTGTATTATTCGAACTCCCAATTCTTAGTTGTAATATGGAAAAATATCAGTACCCATGTAAACAATACGGAGTATATAGGAATTCCTATTCCCTTTTATCCATTTACAATTTCTTTTCTTCTCTGTACAAATGGTGCTTCACATTTACAGAAACAGATATTATTCCACAAGCCAAACCCCATTCAACGCAACTTACTAAAAGAACACATAAAGATCACTTCTTTTTACCAAGAATTGCTTTAAAGAGACAATCTTTATAAGAAAATGAAAATGATCTGAAAAAAGAAACAAGATAATATGAATAATATGTTAAAAGAGAAAGAAAAAGAACAAACTGGTTTTAGGGCCAGCAGGATGATTCCAAAGTGCCTGAAACTTGGAGGTTGCCATTATTGAATTGATGTATTGTAGGGTTGCTGCCTTCAACGCCTGCACTATCTATATTACAACTTGGTTGGGGTAATTAAAGAGTTAATATACTAGTAATATTCTTGTAATAAAGTTTGGCTCTACCCCTTACCAATGAGCAATGGTCATATTATTAAGTTTGGCGGCTTTGCGGGGCATAACATAAAATGAATCTTTCCTTTTGGTTGGTGGCCTAGTCCTGGCCTATTTGACTGAACTTTGTGTTTGGTGACCACTTTTTTTATAGTGCTATAAACAGAAATAATCTGATATTTGCAGCGTTTTAGGTGAAAATTCATATTTTCTTTTGGATTTTCGTTCAAAATCTTAGGTTAAATATTGAAGTTTGAAGCGAAAAATCATGAATTTCAATAATTATATAGGAAAAAATCATGATATTTCGTTCACACTTTAGTATGTTGACATGAGATGAACTGAAACTTAATGAATTTTTCAAGAGTTTGAGCAAGTCTGACAATTCTTAAAACCTTATGAACACGGGCTATTTCTCATTTTACATTCTACAAAGTGGCAACTTGTCAAAATTTAACCCTTATATTTGAACGGGAATGTATGAACCTAGGGGTTGACTCGCCAAATATCCACTTTTAAAGCTACTAAAGCAGGTATAAATTGTGGTATTTTAAAGTCTCGCGGAGTAGGAATGGAGTAGGCATTCAGTGGATAGAGATCTCTGCAAGCACGTGGTGGAGGTTAGGCGGGTAAATGAGAATATGATGGCTATTAAGCTAGTTGTTGGAGGGATCACCTTTAACATTTTTAATGCTTACGCGCCTCAATTAGGCTTGCACGAAGAATTGAAAGAGCACTTTTGGGAGGATCTGGATGAGGTAGTTCGGATCCCTGACACCGAGAAGTTATTCATAAAAGGAGAATTCAATAGCCACATCAGGACATCTCCGAGGGGTTATGCGGAGGTGCATGTCAGTTTTGGATTCGGAGATAGAAATGAAGGAAGAGTTGCACTTTTGGAGTTTGCTAAGGCTTTTGACTTGGCCATAGTTAATTCTAGTTTTCAGAAGAGGGCCGAAAAGTTGATCACCTTTTGTAGCACGTTGGCAAAGACTCTAATCAATTTCCTACTTCTCAGGAAGCGTGATCAAAGTTTATGTCGAGATTGTAAAGTTATCCCGAGTGAGACTTTTATACCCCAACATAAGCTCTTGGTTGTGGATCTTAATGTCATCCGGAAGCGGAAAAAAGGGGCTTTGAATTATCGTAGTAGAATTAAATTGGGGGTGATTGACCAATGAAAAGATTTAGGAGTTCGGGAAGAAGCTAGTCGCTTTGGGGGCTCTGGAGAGTAATGGGGAGGCGGATATTATGTGGACTAAGATTGCCGAGTGTATTAAGGATGCAGCTAGAGAGGTGTTGGGGGTTTCTGATAAGGGTAACTCCGATAGACACTGAGGGGACTAATGGTAGAATAAAGAGGTTCAAAAGAAAGTGAAAGTCGGAAGGTTGCTTACAAGAAGTTAGTAGAGAGCATCAACGAGAAAAAAAGAGGACGAATAAGGAATGGTATAAGGCTGCAAGAAGGAAGCGATGATAGTGGTGATGGAAGCTAAATTGGATACTTTTGAACACCTTAATAAAGAAATAGCGAGTAAATATGGGAAAAGGAAGTTGTATAGGCTCGCCAAGGCGAGGGAGCGGCGGCTCGTGACCTAGACCAATTCAAGTGCATTAAAGACAAGGACGAGACTGTATTAGTGGAAGAGGTCCTCATTAAACGAATGTGGAAGGTATACTTCCATAAACTCTTAAATGAAGAGAGGGACAAACATATTGTGCTGGGTGATCTAGAACACTTCGAGAGTTGTGATTTTGGGTGTTGCAAACATATAAAATTGGAGATTATTAGAGGGGCAATTCAAGGATGCGTGGGGGCAGAGCTACTGAGCCAGATGAGATTCTTGTGGAGTTCTAGAAATACGTATGCAAAGTTGGCATGGAGTGGCTAACCAGGCTGTTTAATGTCATCCTTAGAACTTCTAATGCTCGAAGAATAGAGGTAGATCCTAATGATCCCATTTTAGAATTACAAAGGCGATATCTAAAACTGCAACAATTATAAGGGTATCAAACTACTAAGCCACACTATGAAACATTGGGAGATAGTGGTAGAGATGAGGATAGGGAGGGTGTAAACATTTTTGAAAATCAATTTAGATTCATGCATGGTGATCGACGTCAAAATCCATGCATCTAATTAGGAGATTGGTAGAGCAGTACAGGGATAAGAAACATGATTTACACATGGTGTTCATCGACCTAGAAAAGGCATATGACAAAGTTCCAAAGGATATTTTATGGAGGTGTTTGGAATCTTGAGGTGTACCTGAGGCATACTAGAGTAACTAAGGACATGTATGATGGAGTCAAGACCTGAGTACCTACGGTAGGATGGGACTCGGAGCACTAACCTTTCGAGATGGGTTTGCATCAGGGATCAGCCTTCAGCATATTTTTGTTTTCCTTGGTGATGGATGAATTGACACGACATATTTAAGGGGAGTTACCTTGGTGTATGTTATTTGTAGACAGTATAATATTAATTGAGTGAGACTCGCACCGGAGTTAGTAATAAGATAGGGGTTTGAAGACAGACTCTAGAGGCTAAAGGCTTCAGAATGAGCAGGTCTAAGACGAAGTTCATGGAGTGTAAATTTAGTGACACTTCTCTTGAGTCGGGGGTGGAGATCAAGATTGGTACTCAAGTCAGTCCCAAGATATGAAGCTTCAAGTATATTGAGTCAATAATTTGGGGGAATGGTGAGATTTAAAAGGATGTCACACATTTTTATTGGAGCGGGTTTGATGAAATTGAGGCTCTTATTTGGCTTTCTTTGCCATAAAAATGTACTACCAAGACTTAAAGGTAAATTCTATAGGGTGGTTTTTCGACATGCGATCTTGTACGAAGTAGGTTGCTGGCCAGTCAAGAACACCTACGTTCAGAAGATGAGAGCAGTGTATATCAGGGTGCTTAGGTAGTGTGTGGACATACTATGAGAGATACGCTTACGCCAAAAACATATGGGACAAGGTTGGAGTAACCTCTGTGGTGGATAAGATGAGGGAATCGAGGCTGGGATGGTATGGACATGTGAAGAGGATGAGCCCGGAATCCCTAGTAAGGAGGTGCGAGAGATTGACAGTGATAGTTCTACGAAAAGAAAGAGGTAGACCGATGAAGAATTTGGGAGAGGTGATTAGGAAAGACATGACACATCTTCAACTCACGAGGACATGACCCTAGATAGGAGAGCTTGGAGGTCGAAGATTAGCATAGAAGGATAGTGGTAGGTGAGTAGGTTCCCCCTTTTATGTGTAAAGCATGGTTTTAGAATGTTAATCGGAGCCTTTTATCATTAGAGGTTTTAGGGTACCTTATCTGGTTCTTACTTTGAATAGTAGTATTTAGTATATTACTAGCTTATTCCTTTCTGTATTATTATTTTGATTGTGTTCATTACTGTCTTCTATTTGTTTCTTGTGTTTCGTGTACTCTTTTTTCTTCATATTTCTATCTTTAGTTTTACTCGTGCATTTTTCAAATCAATTTCTTTAAATTCTTTTCATAAGTCAAGGGTCTTCCAGAAACAACCTCTCTACCCCTCACAAGGTAGGAGAAAGGTCTTCGTATATCCCACCCTCCCAAGTCTTACTCTATGGGATTTCACAGGGTTTTTTTTGTTGTTGTTGTGGAAATTTTCCAGCATCTACAAATGCCAAACGCAAAGAAAGCAGAAGATGCGGCTTAGCATCTACAAGTAATTGAAAAATAACTATAACTTAACAAGTGACAGACATCCACTTCTTCTTCACTCTATTTTTTTCCTTGCGTTTTTATTTTCTTCTTCTTTTTCTCTAAAAGATAGTTGTAAGTTATTATATGCATGTAATGTTTTAGTATGGGATCATTTCTTTAGATTTGTGCAATCATTTTAAAGTTATAAGATAAGTACTTGTTATCATTCTAACCCGTATTCTCAAACACATAAACAAAAACGTAATTCATGTCCAAGGACCACATCTTATGCCTTATATTTGCCAGTGACGAAGTGGTGGCCATTCATAAAACTTATGCGGAGAAACCACCTCATATGATTTTTGGATTCACTTGCAGCATTTCGAATTTTAAAATACTTTTTTACTGCCCACTGCATAAGTGTTGAATTCCAGGATATAGTCCTGGAATTATCTTGTATGAGTTCGAACCTCCAAGACATTGCACTAAAGTTTTTTTTATTATTTTAATTTTTCAATTAATGTCTGGTATGTGTTTTAGGCTCGACTAATTCGCATTCGCACAAGAAAGTCCTATTATGGAAGGGGAATATTCCCTACCAAATGCAACTTCACTCCAAGGACTTGAACTCAAAACCTTTTAGTTACAGATTGAATAGTACTTACTATTCAACGAAAAGTTTTGGTGGTCAGTCCTAAAGTTTCCTTGCACCAATTTGATTTGTATAACTTTTGAACTCAAAGACACGGTCTTGAAGCTACAGTTCTAGGCCATCGAACTCCAAGAAAGTTCCTGAAGTTCATGTGGTTGTTTTTCATTTACTCTGGAGCATTTTAAAGGTGTGGCTACTATTCAACCACTTTACAAATGCTAGTTGTACTTCAATTTATAGTCTTAAAAGGGGCTATCTTGTTTGATTTTTGATATAGGCCCGTGCGAATACAATCCCATGTCAACACTAAAATTAAATTTATAATTTATTTTTTGGGCAATTTACAAAACTATGACACTATAGGCAGTGGTTTGTCTTATTGACCTCGCTTAAAGTGATTTTGCAGAAATGGCCTCTGTTAACTTTAATGAATAAATTTCGGACGGAAATACCCATAAGAAATTTTATATTGACGCCGGCATCCCGCCCTCCCTTTATAGGAGGCAGCACTTGACCTTGTATCTCTTTTTACATCCTCCAAGATAACTTGAAGTGTTGGTCCGCCTACTTTTCTCTTAAGTGTTGTCCCTTAGGCAACACTTGACAATACTTGACTTTGACCCCCTCTTGCATAGGCAATAGTTACCCTTTTATCTCTTCATACATTCTCCCAAATAACTTGAAGTGTTGCCTCAGCATAACTTGCTTGTCCTTTATATTTTCCGAAGAGGCCGCACTTGTCAATTTATAACTTGAAGAGCTACCTCCGAGATCATTTTGCTAAATCATTCTTAAATGGGGACAAAAAGGCATAACTAGCGATATGCGGGTAGCTCCAATGAAATTTTTACTTATTTTTTCAGGTTATTCATGTTTTTCCCTTTGTTCGCTTATTTTAGCTCATTCCTTAAACAGTCACCAAATTATTTAAAATATATAAATCAAGTCACTATTCTTTATTTGTTGATTTACACAAACAGGCAAAGATGAGCCTGGTCTTAAGAGATTGAGCACTTTAAAGATGGTCTTTAAAAATTCAGCACTTTTCCTTAATTACATCAGCGCACCTATTACATTTGATAAAGTCGTAATTACAAAATTTATATTGAATCTATATATTATATAAAGTTGGGCCATGGACAAGGTGACCTGACATCCTTCTAAGGCCAAGAAACCTATTTATCTTTTCTCTCTTTTTTTCGTTTTTTTTTCCCCAACTTCTTCCTCCTCTTTCTTACATTATTTGTTTTCTCCATGATGAACACATAATTATTTATATTGATTCCTCACATATTTAATACTATTCATTACAATTATATAGTAGTAGTATCCATTTTCTTCCTTTTGAAAGGAACGGAAGGAGATATTCTTATATGGAAATTGAAAGGGCTCTATCATGTAATTATGAAATTTGAATAAGCTTTTACCATTTATCATTTGAACACTACTACATAAGCATACGTATCCTTCCGCATGTTGCTATGTCAAGTGGTTATAATGTCATCCAGTTTTGATCTACATCCTCATTAACTATATATTTGTTGCTCCATTTGAAATGAAAATTTTCAACATTTTATAGATCTCTCTCTTTCTTCTATGTTATCTTTTCCTGGCAACGTGTCTCCCTTTTCTTCCTTCTGAAAGAGAAATTAGAAGAATATATATCATTCACAATATATGGAGCAATCATAAAACCCATCAAGCTTGTGAAAGAATTTCTCCTTCTTAACTCCAGAGCCATGGCAAACAGGTCATCTTAAACGAAGCTCGAAACCAAAAGAGGGTCGGAACAAGATTAGACTATCCAGCAAAGAGTAATTACAACTGTTAAGCAACTGTCGAAAAGCCTCAATCAAGAAATGGTTTTCATGTATGCGCTTTTTGATGTAGTTGAATGATAAAATCTCTTTACTCTTACACACTGTAATGTAAAGTACCATTTTTCCTCTAATATATTCTTAGAGTCGTTTTAGGAAATTGATTATGTGGTCGAAGCTGTTGTAATGTGTCCTGGTGGAATAAATTTCTCCTTTTTTTTAATATGTATACATACATAAAAAGATAATATATGTATAGAAGTTTGTTACCAATATATATTGCATTACCTTTATGTTTATTTATTTTTCTAATCTTAGAGTTTATTATTGCCTAAGGAAAACCCTTTGGCGGATCAGTGGTTATTGCTATGAAATGAACTTAAACGAGGAAGAAGAAGGTGATATGCGAGTAAGAGCGAGTTGAGAGAGAAGAGGAGAAACAATTCATATTGTGTTATTGATCAGAGGAGCCTATGAAGGCTTATTTATACATGTAGTTAGGGAATTCTTAACTAACTTTTAAACTATCTAACAACTCTTTTAACTAATATCCGGACTTAGAGTAATTACTAATCTACCCTTTTATGCTTATTAACACTTAACATCTTACTTAACACTCCCCCTCAAATTAGGTGGTGAAAAGATATTAAGTAAACCTAGCTTGGAACATAAGTAGGTTTGATGCACACGACTCAGTCCTTTAGTGAGACATCAGCTGATTAATCCTTGATTGAGATGTACTGAGTAGAGATTAGACCTTGTAGAAATATTTCCCTTATGAAATGGCAGTCAATTTCAATGTGTGTTGTCCTTTCATAAAACATAGGATTAGCTACAATCTGCATAGCAGCTCTGCTATCAGAATGTACCTTAACAGAAAGTTAACATTTGACTCCAATCTCAGTAATGAGATACACTAACCATGTTGTCTCAGCTGACAATGAAGCCATACTTTATATTGTGCTTCAGCAGAACTTCTGGACACTATACTTTGTTTCTTGGATTTCCAAGACACTAATGAGTCCCCCAACTTTACCATAAATTCAGTTACAGACTTCTTATAGAAAATGCAAGATGCCCAGCATCATAGTATGCACTGATATTGTTGATAGGATTACTTGATAGCAATACCCGTTGTCCTGGTTGATTTTTCACATATTTGACCACCCTTCTGGTCGCATCAAGATGAGATTGTTTTGGTTGTTGCAAGAACTGACTTAGAGATTGTACACTATAGCCAATATCAGGTCTAGTAACAGTTAAGTACATCAACTTCCCTATCAACCTCTGATAGACATGAGGATCAGGTAAAAGTTTGTGTGTTTATAGATTATCAAACTTCAGGAATTCATCATACTCTCTGGTGGTAAGTTTTATATTGGTATCTATGGGTGTGATAGTTGGTCTAGCAACACTGAGCCCAGTCTCATATATGAGTTACAGTGAGTACTTCCTCTGATGCATCAAAATGCCCTTCTTTGATCTAGCAAACTCTATACCTAAGAAATACTTAAGTTCTCCTAGATCATTCATATTGAATGTCTGTTGCAGCCTTTCCTTGGTCTCTTTAATTAAGTCTAGACTGTCTCCTGTAATCAGCATATCATCTACATAGACTAACACTACTATAATTCCAGTGCTGGTCCTTCTGGTGTATAGTGAGCGATCCAATTGACTTTGTTTAAACTGCATCATTTTCAATGCTTCAGAAAGCTTAGCATTCCATTGCCTTGGGGCCTGCTTGAGTCCATACAAGGATTTAGTGAGTCTGCATACCTGATTCTCTCCCTGAGTTCTAAAGCCTTGTGGTAGATCCGTATATATCTCATCATACAAGTCACCTTGTAGAAAGGCATTGTATCCATTTGATTAATGTGCCAATTTATGGATGCAGCAATGGATAAGATAGTCCTGACTGTAACCATTTTTACCATTGGTGAGAAAGTTTCTTTGTAGTAAATACCTTTCTTTTGGCTAAAGCCTTTGGCAACTAGTTTTGCCTTGAACCTTTCTATTTCTCCTGTAGTCTTGTATTTAATTTTGTAGATCCATTTGCAACCAATTGGTCTTTTACCTAGAGGCAATGTGACTATAGTCCAAGTCTTATTATTTTCAAGTGCTTCTATTTCTATATTCATGGCATCAACCCATCTTCATAGCCTGTTGAAATCTAGTAGGTTCAACCTCAGTGGAAAATGCAGCAATATAGGCTTGATACTGATGTAATCGAAACTACGGAAGCGATAAAGAGATAAAATCGAGACGAGACTCACCCGATTGTTCAAGTAGCAACGAAAAACAATGTTTCGTTACACCTCGAACGATGGCCAAGAATCACCTACGCTATGCAACTATCCTCAAGAATCACGAGGTCCTTGCAAATAGAATGATCGAAAAGATTTGAATTTCAACTCGAATTCTTCCAATTGAAATCAAGCTAAAATTCATAGGTTCAAAGAGAGAGTATTTCTCATATGTTTGTGTATCCAAAGTGAAGTAATGAGTTCAAGACTAATTGAAGACTCTTATAGTCTTCTACACATATGAAATGAAAGGCCTAAAATACCTTAAGTGGGTTAAAACAATAGAAGTAAGCTAAGGATATAGTTGGAATTATACCACAAAATAGTAGGAAATTCGGATGGTTGCTCAGCAAAAGGGGCGCCCCGCCCATAATGAGAGGCAGTCCGCCTCTGCAAGGTGCGCCTGAATTTCACAGTAAAGTGGGCGGTCTGCCCATTGCAGAGGGGCGGTCCGCCCATTGCAGATCTAGAGAACCCCCAATTCCACACTTATCCAAATTTTTGCTCTTTTCAACTAGGCGGTCTGCCCATTATAGGAGGCGGTCCACCTCTTCCTATGACTTCTTGAAGAGCCCCAATATGATGCCTCGGATGCCCCTTCTTATGGCCTAGATGGTTCTCCTTCCATGGTGCTCCTGCATGATCTTCAAAGTGGTTCCAGAGCTCTCATCTTCCACGTCCAAACCTTTCCATACCAAGTGAATGTGAGCATCATGGATTGCTTTGGCTTGACTTCTAGTAAAGGGTCTTGGCTTGGTTTGTGTTTCATCATCCTCCCCTTCTTAAGAAAATTTCGTCCTCGAAATTAAGGCGTCATCCTCCAAGGCTTCATCACCTACATCAAAAGAAGTCAAGTCAGAAACATTGAAAGTATTAGAAACATTATACTCACCCGGCAAGTCTATCACATATGCATTGTTGTTAATCTTGGATATCACTTGGAATGGTCCATCTCCTCTTGGTACTAACTTCCCTTTCCTATGGTTTGGAAATCTCTCCTTGCGGAAGTGCACCCACACCCAATCTCCCTTCTTGAAATCCACCTTCTTCATTCCTTTGTTTTTCTTGGTTGCTATCTTCTCATAAGCCTCCTCCAAGTTCTTCTTCATCTTGGCATGAAGTTCAAGCAATGCCTTGGCCCTGTTCCTACCTTCAAAATTAACAACTGCATCCCTTAGCAAAGGGGTAAGATCAAGTGGGATCAAAGGGTTAAAACCATAAACACACTCAAATGGAGTCATGCCAAACATTCTATGCAAAGTCCGGCTATATGCAAACTCCATGAGTGGTATCTTATCAATCCAAGTCTCCGCCTTACCTTTTGTCATAGCTCGGAGTAGAGCTCCCAAGGTTTAGTTCACCACCCCGGTTTACCCATCGGTTTGAGGGCGGTGGGACGTGGAGAACAACAATTTGGTACCGAGGGCACCCCACAAATATTTCCAAAAATGGCTTAGGAACATAGTGTCCCTATCACTCACAATGGTACGAGGCATACCATGCAACTTTAACACATTATCAATGAACAAAGAAGCAACATGTTGTGCATCATTACTCTTTTTGCACGGAATAAAGTGAGGCATTTTGGAGAATCTATCAACGACAACATAAATGCTATCGTGACCTCCTCTAGTCCGAGGTAAAGCCATAAAAATCCATAGAGATATCAACCCACAGACTAGTAGGTACGGGAAAACGAGTGTACAAGCCATGAGTGTTGGATCTAGACTTAGCCTTCTTGAAATCTAAACAAGCATTGCAAAAGCATTCCACAAGAAGCCTCATCTTTGGCCAATGAAATTGCTCTTTAAGTATGGCCATAGTCTTGTCCACCCCAAAGTGACCCATCAAGCCCCTACAATGTGTTTCTCGCACTAGTAATTCTCTCCAAGAGGACTCGGGGACACACACTCTCCTATTCTTGAAAATGTAACCATCTGCCCATTGGTATTTCTCCACCCTCTCCCCACTCGCTAGAGCATCATGAATTCTCTTAAGCTTCGGGTCATGTTCATACATCAATTTTATACTCTAAAAATCCATGAGTCTAGAAGCAAGAGTGGTAGCAAGAGCGAACTTCCTAGAAAGCGCATCGGCTACAACATTGTCCTTTCCCTTCTTGTAATGAATTACATAGGGAAAAGACTCAATGAACTCCACCCACTTGGCATGTCTCTTGTTCAACTTCTCTTGGCCTCTAAGATGCTTGAATGACTCATGGTCACTCTTGATCACAAATTCCCTAGGCAAAAGATAGTGTTGCCAATGACCTAGAGCTCTCACAAGGGCATACAACTCCTTGTCATACGTAGAGTAATTCAAGGTTGTGCCCTTCAATTTTTCACTAAAGTAGGCAACGGGTTTCCCTTCTTGCATGAGAACACCCCCAATTCCCATCCCTGAAGCATCACATTCAACCTCAAATGCCTTTCCTAAGTCGGGCAATTGCAACAAATGGGCGGTACTCAACCTACTTTTCAACTCTTCGAAAGCCTTCTCTTGAGGATCTCCCCATACAAAGGCCTTGTCTTTCTTCTCCAACTCGGTGAGTGGTGCGGCAATGGTGCTAAAGTCCCTAACAAGGCGCCTATAGAAACTAGCAAAGCTATGGAAACTCCTAACATGAGGAATGGTAGTAGGAGTTGGCAAATCTTTAATGGCTTCAAACTTGGACTCATCTACTTCTATACCATTGGTACTAACAACAAACCCAAGAAAGACAACATTTTCAACACAAAAGGTACACTTCTTAAAATTGGCATAGAGCTTTTCGGCTCTTAGCACTTCATGACTCAAGTGGCCAACATGATCATCTATTGATTTGCTATATATCAAAATATCTTAAAAATAGACAACCACAAATTTGTTGATAAACAGCTTCAAGACATGGTTCATCAACCTCATGAAAGTGCTAGGTGCGTTGGAGAGGCCAAAAGGCATCACCATCCATTCATAGAGACCAAACTTGGTCTTAAATACGGTTTTCCACTCATCACCTGGTTTCATCCGGATTTGGTGGTAGCCGGACCTAAGATCTATTTTAGAGAAGACACTAGAACCACTCAATTCATCAAGCATGTCATCAAGACGAGGTATGGGATGACGATACTTTACCGTTATCTTATTGACTGCATGAAAATCAACACACATCCTCCATGTCCGGTCCTTCTTTGGCACAAGAATGACCGGTATGGCACACGAACTCAAGCTTTCACGAACCAAGCTCTTGTCGAGAAACTCATCCACTTGCTTTTTCAACTCCTTTGTATCTTCGGGATTGCTCCTATAGGCCGGCTTGTTTGGGATTTGGGACCCCAGGACAAAATCAATTTGGTGCTCGATCCCCCTCAATGGAGGAAGGCCACTCGACATCTCTTCCGGGAACATGTCCTCAAAAACCTTCAAGACATTCTCAATAGCACTAGGCAAAAGGTTACGGTTAGAAAATAATCACTATCGGAATTTTGAACCATACCTTTGTGCACTAGGCAAATGAGCATTTTGGTGCCACCATTACCCCTCAAGTACTCACCCGGTTGCATCATGACACAAATGTTACCGGTTATAGATGGTGGAGTGGTAGCGCTCTCGGCCAAAGGCTTAGTCACCACAATGGATTTAGCTTTAGCCGCTTCTTTCAACTCCTTCATGCACCTATAGTCATCACTCACTTGTTTAGGCGTCAATGGAGTAAGCACATGCTTCTTGCCCTCATGTTAACTGTGTAAGTGTTGGCTTGGCCATCATAAACCACATGCTTGTCATATTGCCAAGGCTTACCAAACAAGAGGTGGAAAGCTTGCATTGGCACCACATTAAACATGTGCTCATCTTGATAGTTCTCAATCTTGAACTTTATCAAGACTTGCTTCACTACCTTCAATTCCCCACAATCACTCAACCATTGCAAATGGCAGGGGCTTGGGTGTTTAAGGATTGGCTCACCACATTTGCACAACTACCTGAGTCAATAATCATAGAGCACACTTGTCCCTTCACCATACACCTAGCATGGAACAAGTTCTTCCTTTGCATATTCACTTCCTCCTCGCTCACCATGGCACTCAAACTACGACGTACCACGAAGAATATGTTAGGGTCATCACCTTCCGCTGCTCTTTCTTCTCCCTCAACTACCTCACTCTCCTCAACAACCTCACTTTCGGGCTCACTTTCCTCCTCATACACCAACCCATCATCCATGACTATCATTATTTTTCGGGTAGGGCAATCTTTGGCAAAGTGGCCATAACCCTTGTACTTGTGGCATTGGAAAGAAGAAGAAGAAGAAGAAGAATGAGTATTTAATTGAGTTTTAGAGTTACCTCCCACTTCTTTGAAGTCACTTCTTGGAGTAGCCTTCTCAAAAGGATTTTTCACATCACGACTTCCACTTGCACCACTTTTGATTGGGGTCTTCCATTCTTTGGGTCGAGTCGTTGGAGTAGTAGTAGTACTCCTATAGCGAGGAGTCTTCTCTTCCCTGAGCCACTTTTCGTCCTCAACCGCGGCTTCACAAACATCTTGAAGAGAATGAAAGATGTGTAGCCTCAATTAAGAAGCAATCTCCCGGCTCAAACCATTTTTGAATTGGATGATAGGTTGCTCCTCATCTTCCGTTTCCATGTCAAGGATCATTCGGTTATTTTCAAACTCATTGAAGTACTCATCAACTGATTTGAAGCCTTGTTTCAACTCATGAAGCCTCTTGAGTTGTTCTTACCGGTACTTGGGTGTCACATATTTGGTGCTCATCACCTCTTTCAATTCCTCCCAAGTAATGTTCATTGGCATCCCAACTCATTTTCTTGACCTCTTGACGGATTCCCATCAAGTGGAAGCATATGACTCAAATGAAGCAGTGGCATAAGTAGCTTTCTTCTCCTCGGACATGTCATTTGTATCAAACACTCGCTACAATTGAACCTTCCACTCTAAGAACTTTTCCGCATCACTAGTCCCTTTGAAAGACGGGATAGTGATCTTCACACTATTTAAGTTTTTGTCACGACCCCCACAGTTTGGTTCCGATTGACCCCCGTAGGAGTCATCAACTTCATCATACTCACGCCTCAAGTTCCTCCCCACATAATCCCTTGGAGGTCCACGACCTTGCCTACGACCTCTATCCATTCCCCGGCCTCCATTCACTGCCCTTCTATTTGGGTAGGGAGCATCAAAATCATCATAGTTGTCAGCAAGTCTGGGTCCCTCCCCTTCTTGAGCCTCAACAACTTGTTCAAGAGGTGCTATGTTTCTTCGGGGCCTCATGAGTGGAAATTCACCTTGGGGATTGCCCAACAATCTCTCACGAACAAGATCGTCTTCTTTCAACCGTTGTTGACGAGCTAGCTCCGCAAATTGATCTGGTCTCATGGTTGAGCCATCACTTGTGCCTTCCCCGGCATCTTTGTGGACACTCGGGGTCCTTTCTCTTTCAAAGGTCTCCATTTTTAGGTTTAGAGCCTTCACCTCGGCCAAGAGATTAGCCAAGATGCTTGTTGGGACCTCAACGGTATCTTTTCCCTGTTCTTTCGCCATGTACCTGCAAGCAACCAAAAAAAAAAAAAAAGAGATTAGAGTATAAGTCCTCACGCACTCCCTTACTTTTGAATGTCACCCGGGTACACGCAAGTTTGGGGTAGGTTCACTCGTGCTTGATTCAAGAGACTTCCTTGGAGTTGAACAACATCCTCAATGACCAAACAATTCTACAAGTTCCAAATTCTATTCGGAAAGAGTGGAGTTAATGAGACTCTATGGGCGTTCGGCTTTATAAGTGAGCACTTGAGCCAAAGAAATTCTACGAGTCTTCTTGGAATTTTTTTTTTTCAACCACCAACACGCACTAATATCCTAAGAGCTCAATGAGTTAGTACTAATTGAGTAGGAAAATTACAGTCAAAGTACTAACCTGAAGTAATGGAAGCAAACAAGCTATGAAACGACTACCTGAACACCCCCTTCAGGATTGGGCGGTCCGCCTCTGTAGGGTGGGCGGTCCGCCTGCACTGAAATCCAGAGAGCTGAAATAATTAGGGCGGTCCGCCTCCTATACCAGGCGCTCCTCCTACTGTGTGTTTCAGCATAGTCCAAAATCGTGTTCTTGGCATTTGGCACCCAATTTTCCAAGGTTTTTCAAGGTGTTTTCCCAATCCAAAGGTTCCCCAATGTGTTCTCAACTACTACAATCAAACCCCAATGATTTAAAACAACACCTAATCACAACAAATCCAAATCAAGAAATTTTGAGCAAATTCTAGGGTTTTCAAACTTTAGAGATTTGATTTTCAAGATTTTTAATTCACAACTTTAAAACGTTTTTCGTGGGTACCCAATCAACGGGAATATGATAACAAATAATTCCCAATAACAAACATCAAAGAAAACATCATACCCAAGAACATCTAGTGATTTTTTGTGATTTTTTTTGTTTTTGAATTTTTTTCTTCTTTTTTAAATAAACAAGAACAAGAACATGAAAACAACAAGAAACAAAGAAAAAAGGCATGAAGAGTAGGACGAGGGTTTGTAGAAACGAAATCCTAGCCTTGCTCTGATACCAAATAATGCAATCGAAACTACGAAAGTGATAATGAGATAAAAACGAGACGAGACTCAACACGATTGTTCAAGTAGCAACGAAGAACAATATTTCTTTACACCTCAAACGATGGCCAAGAATCACCTATGCTATGCAACTATCCTCAATAATCACGAGGTCCTTGCAAATAGAATGATCGGAAATATTTGAAGTTCAACTCGAATTATTCCAATTGAAATCAAGCTAAAATTCATAGGTTCAAATAGAGAGTATTTCTCATATGTTTGTGTCTTCAAAGTGAAGTAATGAGTTCAAAACTAATTGAATACTCTTATAGTCTTCTACACATATGAAATGAAAGGCCTAAAATACCCCCTAAATGGGTTAAATAATAGAAGTAAGGTATGGCTATAGTTGGAATTACACCACAAAATAGTAGGAAATTCGGATGGTTCTTCAGCAAAAGAGGCGCCCCGCCCATAATGAGAGGCAGTCTGCCTCTGCAAGGTGTGCCTGAACTTCACATTGAAGTGGGCAGTCCGCCCATTGCACAAGGGCGGTCCGCCCAGTGCAGATCCAGAGAACCCCCCAATCCCACACTTAGCCAAATTTTGGCTCTTTTCAACTAGGCGATCCGCCCACTATAGGAGGTGGTCCGCCTCTTTCTGTGGCTTCTTAAAGAGCCCCAATGTGATGTCTCGGATGCCCCTCCTTGTGGCCTAGATGGTTCTCCTTTCATTGTGCTCCAATGCATGATCTTCAAGATGGTTCTAGAGCTCTCATCTTTCACGTCCAAGCCTTTCCATACCAAGTGAATGTGAGCATCATGGATTGCTTTGGTTGAGTTATAGTAAAGGGTCTTGGATTGGTTTGCATTGTATCAGATACTTAGGTGACAATTGATCATAAGAAAGATAGTTGTTCATAGGATAAGGTACAGTATCATGAATGCCTAGAGACACAAAATCTTTCATCCACACAGGTGGATTTTTCACTGTTGGTGGTCTTAAAAGAGGTACTGGTACCTGAATAGGTTGAGTTATGCCCTGTTCTTCCACCACTTCTATAGCTAGTGGTGGTAGATTTTTTGGTTCTTGAGGTTCATCTGGATATATAGGTTCTGCATTTTGTTCTCCTCTCCCAAGATTGATAGGAGGGGCTGGTTGTAAGACAGTATGTGGACTTTGTAATTTAGGAAGTGTTTGGTCGTCCAGAAATATAGGTAGAGAAGTGGAGTTTTGTTTAAAAGGAAAGATAGTTTCCTTAAATGTGACACTCTACTAACAAAGAAGCTTTGTTAGTGCAATCATATAGAATGTAACCTTTCTGGATTTCTGAATAGCCTATATGAACAGCAATGACAGTTCTAGGTTGAAGTTTGTCTTGCTGTTGGATTATCTTGGCAAAATATTGACATCCTAATACTCTCAGATGTCCCAATGAAGGTTTTCTTCTGAATAGTTTCTCAAATAGGGAACTATAACCAATAGCTGAAGAGGCAACTCTGATTAGATACACATCAGCTAGGACACAATGACCCCATAACTTTACAGGAATATTGCTTTGAAACCTTAATACCCTACTTACCTCTAGAATCTATTTGTGCTTCCTTTCTGCAATACCATTTTATTGTGGTGTATACACACATGACCTCTGATGAATCATCCCAAGGCTCTTAAATAGGCTCTCACAAACTGATTTCAAGACATCAACTTCATTATCCGTCCTTATCACTTTAACAGGACAGTTAAATTGTGTCTTAATTAGACTAAAGAAATTCTGGAGCACAACACACATATCATATTTTAACTTCATCAGAAAAAACCCATGTCATTCTTGTCATACCATCAACGATTGTTAAAAAGTATTTGTTGCCGTCAAATGTAAAAACCTAGTAGGGTCCTCACACATCCACATGAATCAGTTCAAATGCACAAGTACTTTTGATAGAGCTACTTGGGAAAGGAAATCTATTTTGTTTTGCACAAGGGCATATTGTGCACTCATCTACCACTTTACTTACTACAAAACTATCAATAGAGAAAATTCTTTAAAGAACACATGTGGACACATGTCTAAGTCTCTTGTGCCATAATGTGATGTCTTGATCTTTGAATCCAGCAACTAACTATGTGCCTCCAGCTTGTTATCACCTTGTTGCTGCATCAAATAACCATTTTCCTCTTTACCAATCAGCCTCACCCTCCCATTGCAGAGATCCTGGCAAACACAAAAGGTTGGGTAGAAAGTGACTGAGCAACTAAGCTCCTTTGTAGCTTGTGAGGCTGAGAGTAAATTATATTTAAACTGTGGTAGATGAAACACATTTCTCAAAGTGTTGTCTCCTGCAGTGTTACTAGATCCAGTGTGTGTTACAAATACTCTGTCCCCATTGGGTAAAAACACACTTTTTAGGATTGATAGGTTGCATTGATGCCTTGTCTAAAAGTGTCAATTATCCACTCTTGTGGTCCAGTAGGTACAAATAAAGGATTGCTACTATCTGCAATGTTAGCAGTTAATACATGGTTGTTGGTGTTCCCTAACATATGTAATATTTGAGCATATTATTCTAGGGTGAAAGTACAGTCTCCCATGTTAGCCATTAATCCAGGTTGTTGATAGCTTATACCTTCTTGTCCCTTTGATTGAACATTGTAAGATGATCCAGTAGTTTTCCTTTTCTTGAAATCTTCAAGATATCCATTCAATTTTCAGCAATCATCCCTTGTATGATTTGTCAGTTTGCAGAAGTCATAGTACGGGTTTCTTGTCTGCTTTTTGTCCTTATTATTTCCTTGAAATCCCTTATCTTTTCTATACGTGGCAGCTTGATCAAGATTAGTAATGGCTGGTGAGCTCCAATAATCCCAGTATTAGTTGTACATCCTTTTTAACTTTCATCACTAATGATCATTACATAAGTCTGATTTACAGTGGGAAGTGGATTCATGAGCAAGATCTGGCTTTTTGCTTGAAGATAAGAGTCATTCAGATCCATTAAGAATTGATACAACTTTTCTCTTTGAACATATACCTTGAAATCATTTGATTTATTACAATCATAGCCTGGAGTAAGTACCAGTGCCTCAAACTCATCCCACATATCCTTTAGCTTAGAAAAGTATACATCAACTGAATTTGTGCCTTGAGTTAGAGAAGATATTTTCTTATGTAAATTAAAGGTCCTTGAATCATTCACTTTATCAAACCTTTCTTTTAGATCTTCCCAAACTATATGAGCACTAGAGGCATACACTATTCCCCCAAGTCTGGACACAGAATTCATCAGCCATGACAGAACAATGACATTGCACCTTTCCCATTGAGTTCACAAACTTTCATCATAAACTTCCTTTTTACATGTGTCATCTACTAACCATAACTTGTTTCTTCCAAGTAAGGTTATTCTCATAGATCTACTCCAAAGAGAATAATTTTCAGTACCAGTTAAGTGAACAGAAATCAAAGAAATTCCACTGATGTCATTTGATTGCAGAAATATAGGATGATCGTGATCAATAGTAGGAACCCCATTAACTTGACCATTATTATTAGCCATATACACAAGCGGAATACTAATTCTTGATAAATTTCACACGGATCAAGAAAGCTAATAGCGAAAAATAGAACTGTAGAGAAAATGAGTTACCGAAATCAAGATTCAGAAGTAGATCCGTCTGATTGCTCTAGTACCATGCTATGAAATGAACTTAAACGAGGAAGAAGAAGGTGTGCGAGTTGGAGAGAGTTGAGATAGAAGAGGAGAAACAATTCATATATGTGTTATTGATCAGAGGAGCCTATGAAGGCTTATTTATACACGTAGTTAGAAAATTCTTTACTAACTTTTAAACTATCTAACAGCCTTTTTAGCTAATATCCGAACTTAGAGTAATTACTAATCCACCCTTTTATTCTTATTAACATTTAACAGCCTACTTTACAGTTATAATCAAAGTAACAAATGACATCAAGGAAGCGGAGCCTAAACATCAAAAATATTTCTTAAACATTATTTGCAGTGATGATTTTATATCTTTTTATATTTTATATTGAAGAGCTTGTATGACATGTATTTTAGATAAAAAATATTTTTTTAAATTTTATTTCCCACATTAAATCTCCTCTAAATATGAGTAATGATAAATATAATATTTTTTGTTATATCTAATTTTATCGATGAAAATATCTAAACATGAATGGAATGAGAGAGGTCTCACTTATTTTCATGTTTATTATACATGAGTCTCTTGATACAATTATAAATAAATCTTATCATTTAAAATAGTTAATCCTTTACTGTCATCAAAATTTTAGCAAAATGATTGTTACAAAGATGATAAACTTTGAAATATAGCGTTTAAGTTAAAGTATTTATAGATATAAAAAAGTATTATTCTTTTGACTAAAATGAAAAAAAACTAAGAGAAGTTACGGTAAGTATAATTATTTATAATAACTAATAGCACTTTTTAAAAATAATATACAAGGAGGAATGAGTGTGTTAGCACTATAGCACATATCTTTTAGTTATCCAAAAATATAAAAATAATTACTACTTATTTTATAACCGCGTGAAGCGCGGACAACATCACTAGTTTATAAATAAATGAGGCTAAATTGGCCTCACTTCGACATTCACAAAAACGTAACTTCAAGTGATAATATTTAAAAATAACGACAATCTGATCGTGCTTATTCATACAATAAGCACAATATTATGTATATTTTGAAAATAAATGTGGTTAAATTGTCCGCACTTCGTTCATCCACAAATATATATATATATATATATATATATATATATATATATATATATATATATATATATATATATGAAAATACAAAATCAAAACAATCCAGCCGTATTTATTCACAAGTTAAAATACTCTATCTATTTTACAAATAAATGAGACCAAATCTTCATCACTTCGCTCATATATAAAAATTGAGAGAAAAATAAAATAAGGTCAATCCGACATCATTTATTTATATTGTGAGCAAAATCCTATATATTTTTTGCAAATAATTAAAACCGAATCGTCATTACTATTTAAAAATTGCACTAATCGGAGAAAAGGTTGAAGAAGAGACTAAGGGAACTTCTTCCAAGAAGTAATAACGACAGTTTGCAACTCAGCAGTATCGACTCTATCATCATCATGGGGCATGACTTTTCCAACATCTTTTTTCGTCGCCGCTGACATCTCCCACTGCCTTCACCTTCAGCCATCACCGCCACCAACCACTTCCACAGCCAACCTTGCAACAGTAGCTACAATAAAATCTTTTTGAGTTTTTCCAAGACAAATAGTGTAACCAAGTTTAAGGGGTTCAAATTTACAAAAAACATCAGGGTTTATGAGACGAAGATTAGGATTATTGGCATAGTCAATAGGTGTGATAGTTGGATCGGAACATAACGGAATACAGTCAGAAATCGAACAAGTACTACCAAATCGCACAAAATAGAAGCATTAATAGCAAGAATATATGCAATATTAAGAAAGTTGTGGCGCCAGCACGAAGTTCAGTGGTAAATTTGGCGTTATATTCAGCAAGCTTGAATCTTTTACCAACTTGGCTTTCTACCACTATACTTTTTAGAAGTTTGAGAAGTGAATTCTTAGTTGACACAATGATGCATTTAAGTTCCCACATTTCTTCGTCTTGAGTATGCAAATGAGGAGACAATTTTTCAAGTTCATCTATTTTCTTGGAAATTTCTGTTTCAAGTTCATCTAGGGAGTTAAACTTAGGAATATTTAGAGATTTGAAGAAGATGAATCAGTGGAACTTTAAATAACCATTGCACAATTGAGTAAACGTTTTAAGAGAGGTGACGAGTATAAATAATTACATTCAAATATATCGAGATTTATGTATATAAAGTGTATGTTATGTAACTTTTTTTTTGAACAAAGGAGGGGAGTTGTATTGTATATATGTATGTTCATGTGTGTATATTGTGCATACATATGTATATATAGTGTAACAACTAGCAAGAATTAGCAAAAATGTAATACATTAGATATTTTTTCCTTTGTAATTTTCCTTTCTCTAAACTTTTTATTTTTTTTCTTGCATAACTTCACTTCATTACCAATATAATTTACCAATATATACGGATTTACTTGACTTACATATTTATAATTCGAAGCTTTAAAATATTAGAAACTTTTTTATTGTTAAACACTTGGAAACATGAAAAATTTATTGAATGCATTCCTAAATTTTTGCAATAAATTTTACAACTTTGATTTCGTAACTTAATTTTGGACTTGTCAGATATTTTCCCTATTAGAAGCAAAATTAAGATATGAAACATAGCTATATGTTTTTAAGCAACAAAACACCAACACGTACTAATCTTGTAATTTTTGGCTTTTTTGGATTTATTAGTTCAAAATTTTTCGAATTTCTGTTTATTCTGTTCAAAACTTCACGACACTACATCTCAAATATAGTTCTTAATTTCAAAATTCAGAACACTATGTTAGAGTAACTTGTGATAGCATCCACAGCGACAAAGATAATGTTTTGGAAGATCCTAAAAGGCCTACAATAATGATCACAAACCAATAAACTTTCGGTCAATTTGCAAAAATATGACACCTTAGGCAATGGTTTGTCTTTCCCCCAACATAATAGTGGTTTAACAAAAGTGTCCTCCGCATGATATAATGGATAAATTTCATACAGAAATACCCCTATAAATCTTATAACGATGCTCGCATCCCTGCTCCCCCTTTTTCCGTAAGTATTTTCTAAGAGACAACACTTACCTTTGAACCCTCTTTTATAGGCAATACTTGTCATTGAATCTCGCTTCCCCTTAGATAAAGTGTTGCCCCCGCAACACTTGCCCCTTCAAACCTGTTCCCACATTCTCCCAAATAACTTTGAAGTGTTACCTAGACAACACTTGCCACTTGACTTCTTCCTAAAAGACAACACTTGTCAATTGATAACTTGAAGTGTTGCTTACGGACCAAGGGGAGAGAATTTTATTATAAACATCTTAAACGGGGCAAACTATCAAAACTAATCAATTTGGGGACATCTGATGAAATTTTTTGTAAACTTCTTGGGCTTCAAATGCAAATTTAAACATTTTTTCATGTGGGATGAGCACTTTAGTGCCTGGTCTTTATTTGGTGAACTATTTTTTTATGGTCTTTAAAGTATAAGCACTTTTTGTTCACTTTTAATAGCATTTTCACTTTTACCCATTAAACACTATTCTACCATCATTTCGCTTTCATACTTTCTCTCTCTACAGATCCATTCTCTCTCTATACACCAAACTCTAACCCCACCACAACCACCACCACTAACCCACCGCGCCACCACAACCGCCGTGCCACCACCATAACCACCACAAAAACTCAAGGACTTTTGTTCCGATCAATATTAGGAAGCGTTAAAGCTTTGGTATATTCATAAAAACATTTAGATAGACGAATTAATAAGTGAAGTGAAAAATAATATGACGTTTTATCCTGTTGATTTATCAGGTTAAAGCTTCGGCAACCATAACGTATAAACCTCCCATTGATATTTGCAGCAACAAAACTAAACAAGTAGAAGGTGATGAAGATTTGCAGATATAGGTTGTTCGCAACAGACTTTCAGAACAGTGATAACGATTTGTATTGAAAATAATGACGATTTGTATTTAATGTTGTGTTGAAGGTGGTGACGATTTATATTTATAGTGATAACAATTTTGTAAGTTGTAATGAAAGTGATGACGATTTGGCTTTATTTATTTGCAAAATGTACATATTATATGGCTCACGCTATGAACAAATGATACCGAATTGTCCTTTTTTATTTCTACTTTGGATTTTTATATTTGGCCAAAATGATGACGATTTGGTTGCATTTCGTTGCAAAATAGACATAGTCGTTTTGCTTAGTTATGAATAAATACGGCCATATTGTCTTCATTTTATATTTTCATATTTATTCTTATGAATGAATGAAGTGAAGACGAGTTGGACTCATTTGTTTGCAAAATATACTTAATATTTAGCTCACATTATGAATAAATAATGACGGACTTTCATTATTTCGAAATATATAAGCACTTGAAGGTATTCTTTTGCAAATGAATAAAGTAAGCCCGATTTGGCATCATTTTTTCACAAAATGAATATGATTTTTTGCTCATTGTATGAAGAAATGATGCCGGATTGGTCGTATGTTATGTTTTGCTTTGATTTTTGTATATAAGAGAAATGATGACGATTTGACTTTATTTATTCACAACATAGTCGTGAAACACAGAATCGACTGCCTTATATATGAGGGAAACAATGTCGATTTGGCCTTATTTAATCATAAAATGGACGTGAAACACAACCGGGTTGACGTTGTTTTCTGCTGTGTAGGAAGCAGTGGTGTTTTTGTAATTTTGGATGTCAAAAGGTGTAGTGGTTGTTTTGTAATTACGGCCTCAAAAAATGATTGGTGGTATTTTTGTAATTACGGAAAGTTCTCTATTAATAATGGTATTTTTTTACTTTCAGCTTCATTTAATAGTAAAGTGTTTATGTTTTTTAACAACACCAAAAAAATGCTTATATTTTCAAGATCGGGTGCATTTGTGTTTTTTTTTTTTTTTTTTGTAATTCTCCCAAATTTAAAAGCTTCTTGTAGTTGTAAAGGAGTTCAAGCTTGAAGCAGATGAACCAACCAAGCCTTACCACTACGGTGTGGCCTTAGTTGAAATAGACGAAGAGAAAGATCCGGTCCCAAATCAGCGGCCATAATAAGGGTGCTAGTTGTTTACACCGGAAAGTAAAATAGATTTATTTTAAATTTACGTAGGCATTAAGCGTTTGGATAGGTAGATATCCTTGATTTTTTCTACTAGATACTATAAACTAGTCTATGGACGTATATCCCTTGATAATTAATTACAAAATTTGTATTCAAATTCCAAAGCAATGTGGAAGTTTCATCTTATTAAAAAAATAAAGAAAGCATTACTCGAGAGGTAATCTAAACTCCAAAGCCAAGAGATGTCTCATCTTCTCAAAAGGTTTATCATATCATATCATCATATCATCATATCATATTACTATAAAAGCATGTTTTCAAAAATGTCAAAAATCAGATTACCAAAATATCTTTCTAAATAACCTAAATACCCAATATCTTATAAAAATATTAAGCCACAAATATCTTCAACGTTAGCAGCCTTTGCACCTTTTATTAAGAGTCACAACCCTTGAAAAAAATTACCTACAAACGGACTTCCATAGAAAGTCGCATATATAAAAGCTTCCCAGATTCTTATCTTCGTCTGAGATTCTTTGGTTTGTTCGAAAATATATTAGTTCCTAATTCTTTAATAACACAGTGCCTTAAGTTTTTGTGTCTTATAGAGTCACGGAAGATGATGTGAAACTCTTATATTCAGTTCTATATGTCTTCCATTGTCCAAGGCAAAGATGAGAACGGAATACGCAATATTTCATCGTATGGTTGACTTAAATGATGCAGAAGAAATGATTTTCTATGGCCGTTTGGTAAGCTATGAGCAACGTGATGACATATATTTTCTGTTACTAGTTGGCTACTCCTATTTTTTCGAACCAAAGATTTTTAGTTAATTGCTAATGAGCATGTATTGGTTTGATTTACAATTTGTTTACATGATATAATCAGAATCTTTCAATTAGAAATGATTGGTAGAAGCAAGTTGATGAACTCTAAACCATGATTTCTTTGCTATAATCCACTCATAGGAGTTTTAACCGAAATATACAACGGAAAATTAATATTGTTATTTAAAAAGCAAAAAAAAAAAAAGAAAAAAAAAAGAAGAAGAAGAAGAAGAAG
Source organism: Petunia x hybrida (assembly GCA_037355625.1). Lineage (NCBI taxonomy): Eukaryota > Viridiplantae > Streptophyta > Magnoliopsida > Solanales > Solanaceae > Petunia > Petunia x hybrida. The sequence continues at coordinate 28,174,902 of JBBBVM010000041.1, forward strand.
AAGAAGAAGAAGAAACAGCGGCGGCGGTGGCAGTGACGACGGCGGCGGCAGAGGCAGTGGCTTGGAGGAGAGTGAATGAAGGTGAGATAGTGGTGGAAGGGGGGGTGGGGGAGGAGGCGGTGCGGTGATATTGTAAGGGGAAGAGAAGAGAAGAAAAATGGGAATGAGGGAAAGAGATGAGTCTGCTTGGTATCATAATATGTGCTTGGTATCATAATATGTGATGTGAAGTTATAAATTGACACATCATATCTCTAATGTTCAGCATTTTAGTCAGATACCTTATGGTTGCTTTCAAGAAGCAAATATGTCACATCGAAGTTTGCAAATTAAACTTTCCTCCTAATTGAGTAAATGACAAACTTAGCATGGTTTGCTTTTCTGTGTAAATATCAATTTACTTCCTCTAGACTTATGAAAATGGAAGGTTTATTTATTTATCATTGTAGATTGGTCTGATTCAAATCAAGACGTTAGTTGATAACAGACCAAATTAGATAGCGAAACTTATATGATAGACATTGCAGTATTGCACATAATACCAATATTCATCTCGGGGTTATTTGTAATTTGAAGTTGCTGCAAAACAAATGACAATTTGGGTTGACTCCAAGCAATTTCCAGTACAAAGGATGTCTAACTCGGCATATTTGAAAAGTACAATATATCATTATACAATTCAAAACGTTATCTTTACATGATAACATTCATATTTAATATATTTTCAGTAGAAATTAAAAACCTCAAGTATGAACAGTTCCTTTTGATACAGTATTGGGCAGCAAAGAATTGAACAATCACATATAGATTTAAAGGTACCAATACTTCAGTTTCAACTATTTGCTTTCAAAATTGCTCCTCCAGGCCTGCACAAAGGCCATCAGATGAATAATACTTTTGAATTTAATAGTACAGCAATTTACTAGTGTTCTAGAACCACAAAGTACCTTGTTTTATCATTGTATATCTATCCGAGATACTTTAGTAAGACACCATCGTTCCCCAGTACAAACCCCTGGTTGTCATTGATAAACCTGCATGCATCAAATTGTTTCACAAGACCGACTTTAAGCAAACCAAATAGCAAAGATTTTACATCACTTAGAAAGACGGCAAACGCTTAACCAAATAGCAAAGATTTTACATCACTTAGAAAGACGGCAAACAGGACAATTTCCTCAAGTACCATTATGCAGCCTAACTTTAGTTTTCATATGGAATCATATAACGGGAAATCAAGTTAGATTCTTTCAAAATACAAGGGAATGGGACAGCGTGGAGTTATCTATAGTAGTGTACTCAGTAGCCTTACACTGATTCTTCGTTATAGATACCAAACAAATTATACCAGCTTAAACACTGAAGGTTAACACATGAGGGGTAGAAAGGGACAGAAAATGACAAGGACACAGTAAACAATTCACACTTGAGAATTTATTTTCAAGTCAATTGTGAAAAAGGTTACAAATTAAGCCTGTAGAGCTTCGGAACTTACTTCACTGAATATAGGTTGGCAGCAATATTGTCAGCTGCTTTGTCACGAATCCATGACTTGCCGCCATTGGTGGTCTTCAATAAAATCCCACTGCCACCAGCAGCCCAGGCCTCATCCTGAGTACCAAACACATTATTTGGGTTCCCCAATACATGAACAGCATAAAATTGATCGAATACAATACATGAACTCATTTAAGTCCGTCCATCAAAAAAAAATTCTCTTGGTCAGTCTGTATTTTATGAAAAGTGAAAACTCAGAAAATTAAATCTGGCAAGTCGATCAGAAATCATATTCTGAATTATTGTTGAAATGATTCTGAAATTACTAGCTTTTAATTTATCGTGGTATCAGTTGGAGTAGGAAATTAACTTTTGAATCTTATACCTGATGCAACAATATATTACCAGCCTAGTCCTCTTACCAAGTAGTATCAACATCATACCTTCCTTGGGCACTAAAATATCCTCCCTTTTCTTCAAGTTCAAATTAATTTTCAGAAATTCGTAACCCAACACATTTTGCACATCAAGAATAACTTAAAGTTCGAACTAAGTACACTGATTGAGATTTTGTGATATACAATGTCGTTACATGCATAACTACATTGCACAAATTGATAATTCAGCTTGTGTAAACGAGCGAATCATAATGAATAACAGCATCATGCTCCACAACCTTTTCTCCAACAAACAGGAGAAAAGAATGAAACTGGTGATTCAAGATATCTTCATGGGAATGATGCTTTTTGGGGCATTTAAATTTCAGCATAATTAAAGTTATGCATCATCAAGAAAGCACCCGAACTCACTCATGTGGTATACTATGTTTGATCCATGGCAACTATGCTTATACCTGTGAGCGGTAGCCGACGTCAAGAATGCCAAAACCACGGCTCTGTACAGAAACTTCTTCGAATTCCTCTGATAACTGGAGATCAAGGACAAGTTTGAGCTTCATTATATACGGAAAAAATAAATAAAGGAATAGCTTAAATATAGAGAAATTGGACAATCTTAAATAGTCCTTTTACTGAAATCTCACAAAACCCCTTCAGAAAGGTGTCTACAGAAGTCGATTGCTTCAACTGAGATATGAAGGCAATCGAGTATAGAAATAAATGTGCGAAAGGTGTGTTACAATTCATCCTGACCCAAATACGAAAATTCATTTCATGGTGGGTGTGATTTACATACTATTCTTATTTTTTTTCCTCCTAATTCATGCTACAATTATATTTGTATTCCCAGACAGTGTGTAGTACGTAGCTGAAAGTGAAATTATAATTTACTAACCCCTGTGCCCTTGCTAAGGTATAGCCCTCCACCACGCACAAGTAGCCAAAGACCTCCATCAGCCCTCCAGCCCATGCTTTGGATTCTTCTAGCCACAGCTCTATTATGTGGTTGCCAGTATGCCTGTAATGTATTGTGCATAATACAATGTTATATAAGTATAGATATATATAATTTCTTCCCACATAAAAATTTTCTGACAAGTATATAAACACCTACATGAACTTTTTTAAAAAGAAAAAAGGAAGAAATTTCAGCATAACAGTTTAAACTGCACAAGGCAAATCAACTTCTTAATACACAAAAACATGAAAAGGTACGTGTGGGAGAAAATGTACCTGTCCTGGCTCCCAGGTCAAATAGAAGTTACCCCGGCTTGAAACTGCAACATAGCGCCCATCAGGAGATCGATTAACAGTACTGAAAGTGCCTGTATAGTAACTGGCACCACTAATGCCACTAGAAACTGTTCTGCAATTTCATCAAGGATGAATGTCATTTCACCTTATACAAAGAATAAAAGTAAAATAAGCTTCTTGCAAGTAAATTAACCATGAACTTCGCTCTTAATAAATTTTCCATCACATATGACCCAAGCCAGCACCAAAATGATTAGGAGCTAAAGCCAACAGTGTTAAACTGTCTTGAAAGGTAGGTTTAACTTGTCAAAGACCAATTGGGTAGCATAATCTTGTCTAGTAAACTATCAGTCGTTAAAGCGTCACCGATGAAGATTGATGGAATTTGGATATGGCGTCCAGAACTTTAAGCAATTTTCCAGAAAACAAGAACTAGAAACTTGAGAGTAGAGCACATTCAAGAGTGACCAGGATAATAGGTTTCACCAAGTACATATTACCTTAATGAAGGATGGAAAACCACCTTTTCAGTTACTGAGTTTTTTCTTTATTTTCATAAATTAACCTCACAAAATTATACCTGTTCATTGAGTTTGTCTCAATTTACCAAGTAGAACATCAACCTCAAATAAGATTTGACACTCCAACCTTATGCATCATAGCTAACCCGCAAGATGTGTCAACCTAAAGCAGTTTGCACTTCCGAAGTGCACCTTCTCAGAGATTACCTATTGAGAGTAGCGGAGACAGTCTCTTGAATAGCAGCCTTCCAGTTGTATCCCTTGTTTGATGTAACATATATTGCACCTTCATCAGTTACCATTTCTGCACTTTCATCTCCAGTTGCCTTAATATAAACCTGTATATCAAGATGATTTTCTTTCTTTAAGATTAGTAGCAAAAAAAGGCCGAAGAAAGATAGTTGGATTCTATGACTCGGGGTATAGGTCGAGTCAAAATGCTGTTATTGAAGCAAAGTTATAGAGGAACAAGAATTAATTACAAAAAAAATGTATAGAGGAACAAGAATGCCGCAGAATCAACATACTAAAAAAGACCAATTCGTGTTGATAGATTCTCTTTCTTTAAGATCAATGTCAAATTAACATAAACAGAAAACAGAGATTTCACTACTATCTCCACTAATCATAGTTACTATTCTTGCTTAACCTCTTATGTTTCAGATCCTAAAAAGCAAGCTTTTCATATTTATTGGGAGCTACAGCTAGCAATGCGGTTCTTGGGCTTGTATTTTCCCATTATTTCATCAATTGTTGGAACACGACATTGGTTGCCCGACCGTCTAATATCCCCAAAAACAGCCATCTCAATCTTGTCAAGGTCTTCGTCACTGAAATTGATGTCACAAGAATACCCTTTCAATTGTGTAGTGCCAACTGCAAGCTTGTCTGCTTTAGATCTATTCACCCTTGTTTGAAGAATTTGACAATTCTCTGCCACTGAAGCACCACCTTTAGAGAAGGGAACAATGTGATCATACTCAAAGCAGAGACAACCTTGGCAGTTGTGGAATCGTTTGCCAACAATGTTGCCAGCTGCATCTTTTCTCCACCTCTCAGGATCGCGACCTGGAACAGTCTCGGCTTTGGCCCAGCATTTTTTTCTAGCCTCCAAGTCAAAAAATCTAGGCCTTCCTTCCTTGTTGCCATTTGTAACACCACCATTATTAATGCTGAGCTGATACAAAATTGAATGTTATCTTTTTCTTGTTCCTTCACTTCCATCCTGAGGGAAGGAGTTGAGAGGAAGAAATGATAGTTCTTTGGTCTGATGGACAACAGGAATGTTAAATAGGATTCTATCTTTTCCTTTGTTAATTCAATTTTGACACCTTTTGTGTATTCCAAGATATGCTTCATCAAAACAAGCAGATTAAGAGATCAGGGTGTTCACTTTGCAAACAAGAATGTCATCTGTGGCATGCTCTAATTTTGAAGGTAAAGGTGAAGGAACTGTTCTACTTTTCTGAAATTCACTAAGAATCAACTTATAAAGACAAACTATAGAAAGTGAAAGGTCACATCAACAGCAGCTCTTCTGTAAGTTTGGCATGTTTTTTATACAGTGACCTTGGAATAAAGCACCATATCTCATTTTTGCTAATGCCTTTCTAGGAAATAGCATGAAATGTGCTTGAGTTCTTACAAACCAGAGTTTTCAAGCAACAGTTGACTGTTATGCAAGTGACAGTATTCTGCCACAGTTGAAGTGCCAGCATGGAGTTCTTAAGCAACATGCAGGGGAAGGGGGGTTTAGGGAGGCGAGAGAGAGAGGGAGGACAGACAAAAAAGTTCATCTAAAAATTAAAGGAGAGATAGTGCAGATGAATGCAGAACATCCTTAATTTTGGCTTAAAAGTCATTTCACTAAGAGTAAACATTAAACTTAACATACTAGGAAGCAATCAGATGCAAAAAGCAGCAGATAACGAGTTTTATAACCCATATAAACAACTTGATAGGCTCCATTTTAGTGCCAATGCTTCAGCACAAACTAAAAAGATACAATTGAGCTCTATAATGATATCCAGGGGCACCGACACCGGAGAGAGTATACTGAGATTAGTGTCCGGAAAATATTTTGAAGGATGTCATGCCAACAGTATAAGGCATTACTATACATTTGTCTCCTGCAAGTTAGAGTTGTCTTAATTCTAAGATTTCATAAAACTGACTCACTCTAACTTTTGACTTTTTGGAACTGCTTGCACTATTAGATTAAGTTTACATCAAGCAACACTCTAACTTTTGACTTTTTGGAACTGCTTGCACTATTAGATTAAGTTTACATCAAGCAACACTCTAACTTTGACTATTTGGAACTGCTTTCATTATTAGATTGAGTATCCAGGAACATAGTTATTTCTTGACTGAACATATGTGAGACATGAAAGATAACAACTCTAAAAGGCCATTCATATTCATATAAGCTAACACAAGTATTACTTACTCTCCGTGATTTATAGAAGAGTGTGGATGAAAACTATGGCCATAGACAACGTTTTGGTGATCTTTTAATATATTTTTTGAGAAAAATTTCTGCAAAACAAAAGTGTTGAGATAGTTGTAGTTTTTGTGAAGTTTTGTGAGTTTCAAAGGTTCTTTCAGAAATTGTGCCTCAAGGCAGTTTTCGTCCAAAGTTTGTAACACGCGAGCTCAATTTTCGAAAAAGGTAGCAAGAAGAATTGAAGAATATAATGCTTACCATGTCACCAGGAAGTTGAGAACTCAAAGGTATACGCTTCCAGTTTTGACCAGCATCGGAAGTATGTAACAAGATTGCTGGTTTTCCAATAATCCACCCTTCCTTGCCTTTGAAGCTGATAGAATTAAAGCGATAGTTGAAATCTTCTTCTTCAGCAGAGGGTATAGATATTGGTGCCCATGTGTTTCCTCCATCCTTTGTTTCCAAAATAGTTTGCCTAGTTCCCAATAGGAAACCTGTCAAATGACAACAACAATGCCTCAATCACAAACATGTTCGGTTTCCACAAATGTTGTGAATCGAGTTTAAGGTTGGTGTAATAAGTACATATCTCAAACTCAAGGCACAAGCAAGCTGGTCGGACACCATGGTTATTAAGGGAAAAAAGAGCATACGTACCATGAGTGGGGTCGTCAGGAACGAAGGCGATGTCGAGGAGGACAACGCCAGGGTCAATAGGAAGGAAAACTCTTTCCCATTCAGAAAGTGGGACCTCAGCTTTAGCAGGGAGAGGAGCTGATAGTAATAATGTGGGGAGTGCAATGGCAGCAGCTGCAGCAGAAGCAGTTTCCGCTATTAAATGCCTGCGGCTAATACTAGTTGCTCTTGTAACTAACCGAGCTGCTGGAAGCTGATTATGATTATGATGATGATGCTGTTGTTGCAGCTGATGAGTGGTAGGCTTGAGAGGACTTGTGAAAATGGATGCCATTCTTGCTCTCACTTTCTTATCCGAATAATGGAATGAAAGATTTTCCAAACTAACAGCTTCGCGGGAGGTTTCTCAAGCGTCCCTCCGTATCCCCAACCAACCAATATGATATGAGTGGTTATAATTCGTTTTCTCTGGCCCCACCTTCTCTTCATCCATCAAAACTAGTCGTATAATTACTGTAACTGCACCGCGTAACAACAGTTGGGGATGTAGCTCAGATGGTAGAGCGCTCGCTTAGCATGCGAGAGGTACGGGGATCGATACCCCGCATCTCCATTCTTGTTTTTAAAATGTACCTAACAACCTCTCAATTTTTTCATATTAAAATTGATTTCTTTTTGGGGCTTGTACTTGTTTCCTTAATATTTTTATTCCCACTTTTAGTTGCTTTTACGATTTTTTAAATAGTTGGTTTCTCACTCATATCGAATACATTAAGTTTTATTATTTGTGATGTAAATATAATAACATACTAAGTGAAGTCGCACATGTGGCATATTAGGGAGAATGAGGCATACCAATCTTACCCTACTTTGTGAGGGATGGAGAGACTTCCATAGACTCTCAGCAATAAAAATGAGTTTTGAAAATCGAACGAAAAAATTGAAAAGGTAAGGGCTGAGATAAAATATGTAAGAAAGGAAACATAATGTAAGCAAAATAGTGATGATAGTAGAAGAAACAACGATAATAATAACAAATTAAGGAGTATGATAATACTAGAATAAACAAATACTACCGGTAAATAAGCATATAAGGTAACCTAAAAAACACTATTGCTTTAAGACTATTTTTCTTAAACCATGTCCTATCATATAAAAGGGATTACACGCTTGTCTATCTTCTAACTTTCTACCCTAATCCCCGGTCTCCTTGCTCTCCTGTCCAGGATCATGTTCTCGATGAGCTGTAGGTATGTCATCTCGCTTGATTATCACTTTTCAATTTTCCTTAGATCTATCACGGCCAACATCTCGTAGACTCGTACCTTCTTAATGGTAGGGGTGTCAACGGTTCGGTCGGTTTTTTCATGAAATTTATACCAAACCAATTTTTCGGTTACTCTATTGTGTATAACCAAAATAAGACTTTTCAAAACCGTCCATTCATGTCAGTTTTCCTTCTATTTCGGTCCGGTTCGGTTAATTTTTTAGAACTCTGTGGTAAAGTCATACCATTATTAATTAAAGTATGCCATTTTTATGAAAAATACGTATAAATTTAATATAACACATAAAGTATGATTTACGATAATATTTGAATACATAATAACTCTTAAATAATCGTAACTACTATTTAAGTACTAGGCATATTTTCGTTCTCCAGTATTGAGTTACAAGTAATTGTCACTCTCTATTAAGTAGATAATAGAATACGATACCATATGCATGACTTTGGTAAAATTTATTTATAAGGCAATTAATCAAAAGAACATTATTCGATAGTGATATTATAAAACCAATGAAGCAAAGACTAAAGAATTCTAAATAATACGAGTTGACAGATAAATATAACCTATGAACTAAAATAATAAAAGATTTAAGTATATGTTAAGAGAAATTTGAACGAGTAGAAAATATTTGATATCTTGGTCACTTAGTAACTTGATATATGCTCAAGTTCATTAGTCATACCAATTGATTTAGTTTATACGAGTGCGGATGAGTTTGGTAGTTTGTACTTTCGGTGCTAATTAGTATATGCAACGTTGTGTTTCCATCACCTCAAGGTCCAAGACCTCGACTAAAAATGTTTGCTTATATTTATTTTTAGGTTTAATACATAAAACATATATATATATATATATATATATATATATATATATATATATATATATATATATATATATATATAGTGAGAATCCTTAAAGTAAAAAGTGAAAGACTAAAATACCCTTAAAAAGTTGAGTAACTATTATATTCTTCAAAATAAATAGTAAACTATAAAAATAAATATATTCCTCTATTTTGTCTGTCAAAAAAAAAATCAACGTCCAGATAACTATTAAGACTTTTGTTATTTGTTGTTCTAGCTTCTCTATGCACCAAGTAAGTGGAAAGGCACATCCCTACCCTTCAGAGTTAGTTCTTCCCCTTTATAATGCCTCAACGAAAATGCACCAATTAAATTTATAGTTAATCTTTGGAATGTCATCCCTTTCACTTTTCATCATTATTATATATTCATGTATGTATTATTCATCTCCCAAACCTTGATTTGTTATAAAGTGTTAGTGAATTTCGTCCATTTCTCGGTTGTGCAAAGCAGGATAAAACAACAATGCAAAGCACAAACAACAACGTGAAAAACCAAACCAAAAAATGCTTAGCATTTTGCTATCGTCTCTCTAATGCTTCGCTCCCTTCCATCTCTTCAATGTATGTATATTTTACACATGTTTCAAACCCTTACACATACACACTTCTAGAAAGTGCAAATAACTTTAAATATTTTTGTTTGTTCTTACTATTTTATTTTTGTGTACACAGTATATTTTTATAATATTAAGGATGTATTATTAGGTCACATTTATCTATTGTACTAGGTATTTTATCTTATTTTTGAACATCTTAAATCCCACTTTTTATGAGAGAAGTAACTTTGTATAAACATCGATTAGCCTTATAAAAAAATTTCACTTGCGTGACAAGAACAAATTTGAATTTTTTTCCTGATATATCATATAAATGAAATTTTCCACCACCGCTTTTTTCCACTAAGATTCTGTCTTTACGTGATGAAATGAGTCCTAATTTTTGTTGTTGAAAATAGTGCCCTCTTTGTACCTTTTTCATCCTGCCAATTTTGTTTTTGGTGGAAAGAAAGATATTTTCTCTTTTAATGATTAAGAAGGACAAGCCCCGAAAAGTTTCATACATGTAGTAATAGTTTTTTATTTTCGGTCTTTTCGTTTGTGAATTTTTTTTTCTTAATTATTATCATACATCATGTATGTTATTTATCCTTGGAGTATGTGTAGTTAAAAATTATATACATCAATTAAACTTTTATATATGAACAATGATTAAGTATCTCTATTATAAACAACTATTTTTTTTGTAGGAGTACATCATGAAATTGACAATGATCTATGTGTCATGATAATGAAGACATATATTGATCGAATTTGTGTGCAACTTCTACAGAAGACTAATTTCATTAGGCAACAATTTTTTGATATGTATGCAGCTATGAAGAGAAGGAGGCTACAGTTTATTAAAAGAAGAGCAGAAACTGTAAGATACAAATCATGTTCAACAGTAGCCAATATTACACATACTTAAATTTAAATTATATGTTGTTGAAATATCAATTAGAAAGAAAATTGTCACGCCGAATTTGACATATTAGAAAGATGCATACCTTAAGTCGTTCAAGCATTACTAAGTTGATGTATCATCAACTAATGTTTCCATTTTGCCCTTCGACAATATGTCAATAATTTGTTTATTAGGAACATTATACTTTTTTTGCTTAAATCAGTGTTAATATGGGATTCACGCGCAAAGCGTGTGTGTGTGTATATATATATATTCATTGATTTTGGTAAAAATAATCTAAGAATCGGTTTGATTCGGTACGGTTCGGTCGTTAGGTCGGTTTTTCGAAAACCATTGACACTCCTACTGAATGGGACATATGTGCTCCTCCTTTTCACATGCATGTACCATCTCAACCTCATACAACAATTACAAATGAAACCATGTGTTTTGTCTGATCGTTCATACAACAAATAAACAACGATAAAGATATAGTGGGATTTCTTGTTGTACATGTATACTAGCATTTGACGTTTAGATTTAGCTGTTATAAGCAAAATGAATACAAAAAGTTATTTTTTGTACCTTTTTATGGTATAAAATTAAATAAAATACTAGTTAAATTTTAAATCTCAATAGATATTCATATTTTATTAATTAAATTTTAAAAAATATTAGTAATAAATTCATAACAAGTCATAACATTAGGGGTGGGCGATCGGTGCTTCGGTTCGATTTTTTGAAACTTAAATTCGGTACTTCGGTCTTCGGTTCGGTTTGAAGTGTAGAAAAATCCGTAATTTTTATATTTCGGTGCAGTTCGGTTTTTTAGTTCGGTACTTCGGTGTATCGGTTTAAACCAAAGTTTATAGCAAAAAAAAAAAAGATCGTACAAGAAAGGGAAAGGAAAGGCAAAGTACATACGCCAATGCTCGAGTTATAAATCCTCCAACAGCACCCCCCTGCCATTTTAATATTTTCAAATCGATCTCTAAAAGAAAGAAAAGGGAAGAGTACAGATCATACCCCGATCACTCGGTGACTCGATCCGAAAGAAAAGGGAAGCGTGGAGGACTGGAGGGAATAAGAGTAAGACTGTTACTGTTAGCGGCGGTGTTGGAGCCTGGAGGGAATAGAAGTAAAACAGGGTATTTAATATTTGGGTAAGGGACTAAGGGAAGGGGTAACTTAGGGATTTAGGAAATATATGTAATATGTAATTGTGGATTTTTTTTGTTAATGGTATTAACAATTTTACAAAAAAAAAAAATTCAGTTTTTGTCGGATCCCGAAATTTCGGATTGCCCGAAACCGAAGGCCGAAGTTTAAAAATTTATTGGACTGAACCCGAACCGAAAAACCAAAAAACCAAACCTGAAATACCGAATTAGTGATGTTCGGTTCGATATTTCGATTTTTCTCGGTTTTGTATTGTACATACAATGAATTAAGATCTAATACACATACGTATTTAAAGTTCGGTGTAAGAAATCTTCAAAGTATAAGTTTTTCATAATTTTAATCTTTTATATATACAGTATATAACATTTGAATGGGCAAAAATCTATTATAAACTATCAGCAAAACGGCATTCAAATAACTTTGCATTGAAGGGCACTCAATATCTTAGATATCTTATTTTTATAGTTGTCTTTATAATATTTTACATATAAAAATAAATAATTAACAGCGAAAGTAAAAATTAGTAAAATCGATCAAAATTATTATTGTTATAAAAGTAATTTTATAAAGATTACACAAATCTACGGTTATAATATATCATTGTTGTTACATGTATAAGGTTACTATAGAAAGGTACCATACAGTTGAGAAATTCCATCTCATTTTGAGTTAAAATACATTTTCCACTCATCTTGTTTATTTTCTTCTGACATTTTGTCCAATGTATTTTGTGATCTGAAAATAAAAAGAGGCATATTCCTCGTCACAACAACACATATTTTGTAAGGAAAGAAGAGAATAGTAGTTTTGGAACACGTGGAGTATCACTAAAGTTGGCTCGTAGATTCGAGTTCGGTGCCTATTGTACGCGTAATCTGTCGGTGACACAAACCCAAAATAAACCTAAGCTATCCACTGTTTGACTTTTAGCTTATTCCTATAAAATATTGTAGCTACCGATTTTTTTACTTCCTATATGACCAAAGTATGAATAATTTGACTTATACCCCTTTCATTTCCATTTAATCACAATCTTTTCTCAAATTTACTCCAACTAAAAGTCAATTATGTTAAAACGGAAAAGGAATAACTTAGAGAATTTCTAAAGTATGTTGCATTAATATTTTCTTGCTTGATTAGGAAACACAATCAGAAATTGCACATAGTCCCTCTTAGCTTATTACATTTATGCATATAAAGCCTCTAACTTCTCTTTTCCCAAACAATATTAGAGATTTTAGAGAGTCATTTTGTTAAGTAAGAAAGTAGAAATTGTATAAATCCCAGGGCAAATATTCCAAGTAACAAAGAAGAGCTTTCTGAAAGAAATAATAAAATGTTTAAAGCTTTTTTGAGAAAGCGCCTTTTAAAATGGGAAGAAATATTAATTTGTTCGAATCTAAATTTTTACGAGAAATGCATATGAAATCATCAACCTTCAACTTAAAACTTGGACATTGGTTGAATTACAAAGAAATCAGTACCATCTCATAATATAATTTGTAAAAATAAATTAGCTACTTATCCTTGAGTATTTCTAAAGTATTTTATGCGAAAAGATAAAGCTAAAATTGGTGTACTATGAATGAGAGTTAGAATGAGATTAATAAGAGCTGAAAAGTTATTAATATAGTAATCAATAACTACCGATATATTATTGTGCATTAAAACCAGTGCTTGTACAATGTCCCTGCATTTATATTCTCCATATTTGTCAAAGAATATAACCCAAAATATTGAGACTCTTGAGTCCCTATATAACTAAAATCCAATTGGTTAATAGTATTAAACTACCTACCAATTAATTTCTTCTTGGTTGCTTAAATATTCTGATTTATTAGTTAAGCTCTTTCCCCCTTAAAGTCTAACCTCGTTTTATTTCACACTCAAACTTTTCTTTTTTGGGTTTTATTTGTTGTCTAGTATAAGGTGTAGAACTCGACTAATCTGAATTTACTCTCGAAAATATCGCTCTGTACAATTTATTCTCTCCAAAACTAGTACTTTATATAACACGTAGGTACATAACGTTCTTTCTTTCTATAAACATTTTTTCTTTTGAGTTTTACGAAAAACATTATCTTATTTGCCATATATAAAACCTCGTGCTATTTAACTTTCGAAAAGCTAAAAGGTCGCAAAAACTCAGAAATGAGAAAGTATAATTGTTTCTTTAGGAAAGGTGTTGTCTTGCAATATGTGAAACTTCAGAGGCTGTCCTTGTACATTGAGTTGAGTATTTTTCTTGTAGAACTAGCCACCAAAAATAAATAAATAAAAATAGAAAGAAAGAAAAAAAAAAGAAAAAAGAATCTTGAAAAGCGAAGGGAAAGAAAGAAATAAGAAGAGTGAAAAAAGAGTCATAAAAAATCAGAATAGCTTTTCTTCTTTGATATATATAACCCATATATTCACTCTCTCTCACATTTTTGTTCCTTCATCTGACCACGAGATCGGCAACACAATCTACCAGATCTGACACCCTTTTTTATCATTTTGCTTTTATGGGTATATTTTGAATCTGAATTCATTATTACTTATTTAATTGGTTTGGTGGGGTTATGGAAAGAAGAGTAAATGGAGGAGGGGATTATAATTTTACATCTTCCTCTTCATCATCTTCTTCTTCTTGTTCTAATAATGGTGGATTAAGTTATATTCAACACACTGTTTCCAAATTTGATACTCTTGCTGGTGTTGCTATTAGATATGGTGTTGAGGTAAATTAATTCTTTTATCTGCTTTCTGGTTTTGGATTATTGCATTATTTGATAGTACAGGGTAAAAGAAGTTGGGTAGAGACGCGCGTAAGCTGGCCCGGACACCACCGTTATAAAAAGAAAAAGTAGTTATGTAGAGACAATGCTGGTTTTGGTAGTTATGTAACTTTATCCATCACTCTATGATTCTTGTAACTGATTTGTCATGTTGTAAGCAGTGACCCTTAGTTGTTTTTACTAAGAATTTGTTTTTGCCTGCTTAGGAGTGTTCATTTACTGATAACTACATATACAATTGTGGCAGGTGGCTGATATTAAAAGGATGAATGGGCTGGTATCAGATCTCCAAATGTTTGCTCTTAAAACACTTCATATACCATTACCTGGCAGGCATCCCCCGTCCCCTGCCTTACCGAATGGTCATGATACCACCCAACGGTATTCCTCTTATTTCTCTTTCAGCCTTCTGATAATAAAGGACTGAACTTGAATTTTTTGTGTTAGAGTTCTGGATCCCATCGATAATATTTCTGGTTTCCATGTATATTTTATTACTTGTTTATGCACGACCAGTTCGTACCATAAGCTCTGTGTGAACTGTTTGTCTTACTGTATATGAGACAAGTATGGAAACCATATACTTTCTCTGTTTTGTAGTTTCCCCAGCTGCATTTTAGCATGTGCACTATTAGGAAATTGGCCCTCTTACTTTCACGGTGAAACCTTTGATGTTCCCCTCGGCCAAATTATATTTTCTCCCTTTTTCTAGTTTTGATACTGTATCCATCAGCTGATTAAGCGGTTATATTTTTGGATCTATTTCGAAACAGTCTTTCCACCTTGGTGGAGGTAAGGTCTGCTTACATCTTACCCTCCCCATACCCCACTTGTGGGATATTACTGGGTATGTTGTTGTTGCATCTCTAGCTGCTCAAACCACTCTTGATTGGTTTTTTTTTTTTGCATATTGAGGTTAGCCAGCCTTGCTTTGCTTCTGCATTTATATAGGGCACTACGAAATTAAAGCTTCTAACAAATCTCTATAGCTTTGGTATAAATCATCCATACACTGTACTAATGGATCTGCCGTTACCAATACCTATAGTTCTCCTGCGTTTGGTGTACATAGATTGTGGGTTCAATCTGTTTCTGGATAATAAAAAATAGTTGTACACCAGCGTATTTGAATTTTGACCATAGCTGTAGAAATAAGTAGACACAAAAGAAAACAAACATGTTTTTGAACAGTTACTTCGGAATTTAAGTATGTGAATTTAGCTTGATCTACTTAAAATTTATTTTCTGATGGTTCATGCTTAATAAGTATGTCTTTGTAAGTATTTCCAACTATCCGTATAATGTCGTTAGTTCTGATGGGATTAGCAGAGATTCACATCAACTACAAAGAAAATGCTTTTATTTTTGTTTATATCATTTGTTCTTATTTTGTTTTTGGTTTCAATATTGATTAGCTTAGTTCGGTTGTCTAATTTCTTGCACGTACTCAACTGTTGTCATACCCATTTAGAAGTTCTGTTGGTTCCTCAATTGGAGGTAGTATCCAATATTCTTGGGCGAATTACTTTCTAGAATGCGTTATGAATGTCGTCTAACAACTAGAGGCAGATGGAGTTAGTGCCATGCAAAATTTGCGGCGGACTTGTTCATTGTAGATTCAGGTTCAGAGTCGAATCGAAAGTAATTAAAAAAACTTTATGATAATTATATGTCATATGGTTTTATCGCTAACCTGGCGTAGACAAGCTAAGTGGAGAATCTTAACTGGTTTTAAAGCTCATACTTCCAAAGTTACAAGTTTCTGAAGGGAACTGTTATGCGAATCTCCTCTAGGTACCAGCTTCTTGAAGTTATACCTGTGAGGAGTGCTTAGTTGTACTTAGTTGATCTACCTCTACGTTGAGTGTCTGCAGGACTTCATTTATGTAACTGCATGCAAAGTTAATTTCATTTGATTTGGCTTATTCAACACCAAACTTTTAATTCTCTAAAACTTGAAAACTTCCTTTTCAAGTACGGAAGCTTGTCCCTTGGTTCTTTTACCTTTTCACCGATCCACAGCAGGCTAAGTGTGACTTTTTCTATGCAGACCTAGCAGCTCTGAGCAAACCTCTTCAACCCGTCGACACTCAGACTTATTCGATTCATTTCAGTCCCTGAAACTGAAATCCTCTCCCCAGCCAAAAGTTTCACCAGCCATGAGCAGCTTACAAGGTTATTATGGTCTTAAACCAACAGATCAGAAAGCTGCATCTGAAGGATTTGAAATGGCAGTGTATCGAAAGGAAGGTTCACATTATTTAGAAGATGGCCCATTTGTCAAATCCTCTCTTTCAAATCCACCACTTAGTCTTCAGAGAAAATCTAAGAGTGTAGCTAATGGTTTTATGTCAGAGAATGGTTTTCCTGCCAATCTATCAACACCGGACAGCAGAGACAATTGTTCAGACAGATGGTTTGAGAAATTAGTGAGAAGGCGTCAAAAATCAGAGACTGATTTCACACGCACCCCTGAAATGCTGTTGAAGGAAGATAATAACAACAGTGGTGGGTTTTCAGCCGTTGCTGGAAAGGGCTTAGCTTTGAGACCCAAGTCAGCTAATCGAACTCTCTCCGGAGCAGATTCTGAAGCAAATTCAATAAGTCCTATTCCTATTGGGTGGGGGGATTCTTTTATAAATGACACCGCCGCTGTAGTTAGGAAGTCATCAAGCACATCAAGTTTGCAGGACTCAGATAGTGGTGCATTGTCTTCCCTGTGGCCAACCTCAAAATGGAATTTGAAGCCAGATTTTCAAGCAATTTCTACTGCAGCCATTACTAAACCAATCTTTGATGGCCTACCTAAACCAATTACAGGTCGAAGAAACAAGGCCGCGCTTGATTAGCTTATTATTTCCGCATGACTTGCTTTCAAGTTCAAATCTCAAATACTTCCTAGGCAGGGCATCAGGTGATGAATGGAGAACTGGAGCTAGAAGCAAATTATATGGTTAACTCAATGGTTATACAAACTTCCTTTGGTTTTTCAATTTTGGATGGGCATGTTCATATCTTCCATTGGTGAAGTTGAACTTGTTCGCAGAAGTTGGAGATCTGCACCAAAACTTAGCAGCAAGATCTTCGATTATAGTTGATTTTCGCTTTGGCATGTACATGCTTCGTGCAACCTGTCACAGCATATGTATATTAGGCAGTTAGTTCATTGGTCTGAAACGGGAGGAGATTATACTGTTTATACCTGTATTATATCCTTGGTCATTTCATATGGTTAGTGTTTATTTCATCCATTATGCTTCAGGACTGGAGACTGAACTATTTCATTGAAAAGGTATTCTCAAGAAGCCTTAATGTGGGCCATTCTTTCAAGTTGCTTTCCAGACTTGTGTTGCGGTTATTTATTTAATCTTTGAATATAGGGTAGTATCGTGAAAATGTGTGGACAACTTTTATATTTTGTACGATGAAAACCTGTGACTTGCAAGACTGACAAAAAGCGTGTCGGCAAAGGGTCCCCAGCTGTTGAAAAATTAATCGCAACTGTCTCATTGTTGAAGTCCATTAATGTTCGACAATTTAGGCGCACATGGGATCTGACACTAATATATTACACTCCTCGGACGATCTCATTGGCTCTATCACACGATTAATACCAATAAAACAATAAGTTGGTTTAGGAACTCGAGTATCATATCAGAAATGCGCACCACTACACTGATCAGAGAAAGGTGATTGGTCTGGTGGATACTGAAAGATCGTTGTGTGTGAGGTAGATCGTCATAAGCATTTTATATATAGTAGATCTCATAAGCATTTTACATTTTTTTTTAAAGTTGATTATATATCCTTTCGGATGACAGTGACTTTCCCTTTATCACAACTCAGTGTAGGAGAGGTCTCCAACTAGAATAGACTCCTCATGGTGTCTTTTGTCACCTTTCCATTTCTCCTTTTTCGTCAAGTTATTTGCATACTAAGCATTTTATATATAGTAGATCTCATAAGCATTTTACATTTTTTTTTAAAGTTGATTATATATCCTTTCGGATGACAGTGACTTTCCCTTTATCACAACTCAGTGTAGGAGAGGTCTCCAACTAGAATAGACTCCTCATGGTGTCTTTTGTCACCTTTCCATTTCTCCTTTTTCGTCAAGTTATTTGCATACTAATTATTCTCATAGATACCAATTAATTACTTTACAACTGTTTTTCTTCAGAATCTTATTTTATAGCCATCATCAAATGTTGTGTCCAACTCTCATTTCCTTAATAATGGACCGCAGATCCTATCCCTTATTCTCGGGTTACTTAAATGGCAAAAAGATGTGCAAGAAGAAACCTTGAGAGGGTAGCAACCGTAGCAGGTGCAGAAACTAAGCGAGAGCTACTCCAAATGTGCATCTATCTTTGGCAATGAAGGGTTTGACGCAAATGGTTAAGCTAAGGAAAAGTTTCGCCTGATGCTTTCAACCAAGGCAAAGATTAAGTGACACTGAAGCTCTAGACTCCCTCTGTAAATCAACGTTCCAAATGTGTACTTGCACGCCATCTGGCCAAAAAGCAAAGCAAAAAGCAAGAGGAAGAGTGCCTTCTGAAAATCTTAATTCCATTAGTCCATTTCATTACCATCAACATATATATTATTTCATTTTACTTTTTGCATTGACCCAACAAACTCTTACTCCACTACCATTGATGCATATCTACCTGTCGTCAAGATTGTCTCTAGTCTCAAAATCGCTACTGCCATCAATATCGATTACATGTTTATACCCCTAGGTATTATCCCATCCATCCGTGTTTGAGAAATATTAATAGGAAAACAAAATTAAGAGGATGAGGAGATAATACAGCTTATGTTTCACAGGTCGGTTTCTTGAGATGACTGCTGATTTTCACTTTCTTAAGACCTGCAAGCAAGAAACCTAGCGACGACCATATGTGACAGTCAACACTTCCCAACTCCAGCAAATTCAAATTAAAAGAAACAACTTACCTCTTCATATTCATCATCTTTTTTCCTTACCGTTTTAACTATTCCGCACAAGTTTTTTTTCTTTTTTCCCACTTTTGCTGGGCTGAAGAGAGCGTTTCAATTTAAACGCATAAGCTAGATACGACTAACAAGTCTTTCCCTTTTCTTTTCTTCTGCGGAGGAAGTAGTAGGTCAGATGTGGCCCGTAATGAGAGTGGGAATATGTTCAGGTTATCTCCAATTCTGTGTGTGTTCGTTCTATAAAATTGACCAATTATTCCTGTAGAATCTAGATCTAGAGTCTGAATGAATATTTTATGCAAAAACTAATAACGACGATGCCATGACTTACAATAGCAAGAACATCTTAGGTATCACAAATATTTGAGGTGCGCCTGTGAGTTACTACAAGGATAATTCGTACTGATTTTGTCCTTTTATCTTTTGAAGGACTAGATAACAATAAACATAACTTAGCAACTACTTAGAAATGCTTTCACAACAATACTTGGATATATCATAGCAGCTACTCCAATGTAGAATCACGGGTAAGGTAAATACGAAGAATGTACTACTACAGCTTAAACACAAGTGGTAGAAAATGTAATACCAATCATACACATTACCATGTCAACTTGTTTCAGTGAACCACATGACTGTTTGGAAGCGCCATCCAGAGAGCACTCATTCCTATCAATCTGATCCGAGTTGGGCATCATTAGATGTGATTGTCCACTTCAGCCTCCTTCATATTCTTTCCACTTCACATATGTTATTACAAAAAAGTAAAAAACATATAATGCAAACCAATGTCCTAAAAACTTTGTTCTCCTTTACATTTTTGGCCCTAAATTTCACATAACCAAAAGGAATATTACCAGGAAATCTTAACAGCCGAACGAGCAACAGATGGAGACTCAACCACCACAAAACAGCAATTTATCTAGCTCAAATAGATAGGGTCTTCTTCTTTTCTTTTTCTTTTTTTGGGTATAAAAAAAAGTAGGTTCTACATAAATGAATTACTTTTCCCCTATAATTTGCTTCCTCATCAGCCACTCTCAAAATTTCTCCTGTCTTACTAATCAGTGTTTGGGACCCTGGTTTAGACACAGATGACACTCTCTCTTGGGACATACCCTTCATCTTTGCCAGAACTCAAGCACTGATCATAGGACTGTCAGCTTATGGTCAAGTTTCGACATTCGACAGTAGTGAATTAAATATAACAAACATAATACAGAACAGTTTCAATAGTCGTAATGCATAATATCCTAAACTGATGAATATTAACCAACAGTACTTAAGATGTACACTTCCAAGTACAACATCATGATTTTGACATGGAGTCGACGTAAATAAAGTTGCAGTATGGGTGTTTAGCAATATTCATGCAGGTAATGAAAGCTAAGAAATGTAATACTAATACCCATCCAAAATTACTGCTAAAGTGTCCAAATAGTACACCCTCATAAAGAAGACGCTCAATGTCACCTTGGTCGATCAACAAGGTTGAAGTGCAAGGATTTGCAAGGAAAAAAGATGGAACAATTTGGATATCCTACTTATAAAATATTTCAAATTATTTACAGAATAACCTTCTCTTTCCAAAATTGTAACTCCATTCGTTAATAATGCACATGAAAATCACATAAACTGTACATTCCTGGTCAAACTATCAACTCTTCCTACTATAAACCAACTACCACTATCATATGAACTGCAAATGTCCTTCAAAAATAAAAACCGCCATTTTGCGGCGAAGGGACAAAAAGCGAAGCACTGACACTGCTACAGTTCAGGGATCTGACTACACAATTACCTCAGAGTATTGCAGCCGAATCATCCACCAGGATCAATTAGATCTTATTTGAGTATCACCAATAAAGGGTCATATTGTTGCATAGCTATCTTCGGTAAATACCTGTAAGAATTGACATTTGCTAACAAATCACTCTCAGATTGATCATCTCCATCATATAAACACAATAAGAGATACATTTCTGTTGTTGCAAAACCCCACGAGGAGGGGGGGAAAAAAATTACGAACAAGAATCAGATACATCAGGAGATATTGAAGATAGAATGTTTAGAATTTCCATAAAAAGCACAGATAAATCACTATTACTAGTTCCTCTAATAGAATTCCCTCAAGGGGGTTTCATTAGATTTATGCTGCAAATCTATTATTTAACTGCAGTTCTCTTTGAGAATTTCCAAAAGTACAAGTCATGTAAAACCCAGCACACTGTCAGTTAAACAACTGTGGCAATTACTAAGACAAGTTTTACTTGCAAAAATAACCTCAATCCAATGGTTCCTCTCTAGGGGATTAACAAACACCTATTCAATATGAAAGGTTATAACGGTATACCCAATTTTTCTTTTTTTTGGGTGATAAGGTTTACTAGGAAAATCTATATCCAAGCAAGATCAGGAAAGTGAAACTCCAAGGTCCAAGCTACCAAGCATTTCACAGCCAAGGGCATTTTGTTAGTTTTATCTCAACATAAGTCAAAAAGCCGAATGAGGAGACGGAGAATATTAGAATATACTCACAAATTGAGCATTCTTCAATTGAACACAATAGACCATCCATCCATGGTCACTGACTGGCTATATACAAATGCATCAACCACTAAAAAGGATTCCTATTTGCTGTAGAATTTCACGCGACAGTGTAATGAAACATAAGATCTCTAGACACGAGATCATTTCAGTATTGAATCAACTTAGCATTTACATAGGACCTCGGTTCTCAAGCTGAAAACATGCAACCCCACTAAACACCATAATGATCCATTTGTAACACAAATCAGACATCAGCTGTACAACACAACATGGACATACACACTGAGCCCTTTTTATACAAAGCATCTAGAGCCAAGATATCATTTGAAACATCCTACGTCATGACAAAATAAAAGCAGGTGGATCACTAAGCCCATCTCACATAAAGGGTCATACAGCGGTGAAGTTCATTTCAGGGCATAGTCAAAAGCAACTTCAATCTCCACATGAGAAATAATTCAAGAGTCTCCACTAAGATGGTAAAAGCATTAGGATGCTGAAAACACAGCAACAGGAAGTCTCGACCAATGGAGTTCAATCTGTAAATACCAGACAAACCCACTATTTTGCACCTTCTAATACAGATCATTTTTCAAAATTAGTGAATATGCAGTATGACATCTGTGCACTTGGGAACACTCATGATCTCTTCTGCAACACGTCAAGACGTTTATCATTTCCTACTTCAAGCAAACTGTGTCTGAATAGGCTGTGTACAGCACAACTTTAAACAAGAGCAGAACCAAGCTTAAGGGGCCTAAGAGATTAAAACAAAAAAGAAGAAGACGAAATTTATGGTGACTACTAGAACACCCAAGTAGGTCTTTCATTAGCCAAGATCCTGCAGTTTGCTGCTTGAAGCAACAACCGATTACCTGCACTATACTTCTCCGCAAACAATAGTCCAGCTTTATACCAAATCTCACCAATGTAAATAAAAGTACAGTGCAAATGATGCACCCTCAAGCACCATGTTAGTATTTTGACATGCTGCATCTGGCCTACACAAGTATGGACATTGCTGACATACTCCCATAGTGACATTTATTTTTACCACAACACATGCAGATTAAGAAAAAAGAAACTGCTCAACAAGCTTTCTAGTTTTTTGAAATGGATTTTTTTTTTTAAAAAACAAAGCTTAGCGTGCTTTTTTGTGAACTGAATATTAGGTAAATTTCCATCTAACTTCTTGCACATCTTCCGTCGCGTACACATTGAAATATAAATGTTAAAAGACACATCTTTTCTAGAATTCCCAGACGAAAGTTCTATTATTTCACTTAGGGGTCGTTTGGTTGGAGAATTGGATAAAGCCTCAGTACAAAATCTCACATAAAATAAGACAATGTTTGGTTGGAGGGAAAAGGAAACTAATCTTCAAACACCAATGCAATGTTTAGTTGGCAGTACAACAACAACATACCCAGTGTATTCCACAAGCGGGGATCCTACAAGTGGGGTCTGGGGAGGGTGAGATGTATGCAGACCTTACCCTACCAAGATGGAGAGGTTGTTTCCGATAGACCCTTGGCTAGGTTGGCAGTATAAGAACAAATAATTCCTGCACAACTAATGCAGCGGCCGGTTGACGATAATAAATACTAATACTTAAAGCTATGCGGGACTCTATATAACATTTTATGCAGAGTAGAATATGGAATAAGAATACGTATCTTAGCAATATGGAGATAGGGTATTGAGAGTCAAATGTTTTCCTAAAATAGATTACATAACATTCCACGTAGTATTATGCACGACATAACAATCCCTACATTAACCTTTTCATTAAAAAAATCCCTATATTAAGCTTCACCGTATAACAATCCCTTAATCATTGTTTACCGCCTGAACAATCCATGTACTTTTATCCCTGCATAACTAATATGTGACCAGACAACCCCTTAGGGATTGTTGGGATTGATTTAGTTCCAAGTATAAATATAAAATAGAAGATGTCTAAGCCTCTCCTCATTTCCTCATAACAACTGCTAAAAATTCATTTTTGGTTCTTTTCATCCCCGTTAGTGTGCAAACCAATTTTTTTTTATCTGTAGTCTGAAAGTAACCAATTTTACTTCCTTTCCTATTTCTTACGACTCCCCACCCATACCACGCTCCAAAACGAACTGAATATAGAAAATGTTATCTATTGGAGAAGGAAACAATATGCAAAATAAAATACTTCAATTTCAGAACAATCAGAATTTGTAATCTGCTACTTTAAATTACGCTATATTGACCTAGCCAGTGTACTCTAATCCTTAATCTTATTCTTATTCAAATTAGTCAAAATACATTTCTAGTAGCTATTTTTTAAAATGAAACAAATAATACTTTTGAAGAAATGCTAGAGGTATTTTGTTAGGGGGCCTAATCTTGGAGTACATTAATGAGAACTTTTGAAATATAAAAATAAAAGGCTGGAGGTATAATTGTTACAACTTATTCGCCAAACACTAGAGACAAGATGTCTAAGCGTGTTCTCATTTCCTCATAACAGCACTCCTAATCAAATCACATGTCTAAGAAAGTTGTATCAGAATCCTATCGCTAATCCTATGACATGAGAGGTATTCCTACAATAAGCTGCAATTAAACATTAGTTCAGTCAAAAGGAAAAGGAAGAAATGTCTCTATTTAGCTCCTCCACTTGCAAATAGTTGCTAACAGTAAAGCCTGAACCTTACACAACCAAGATGTGCAATTTCAATTAGAACTCAAAACCTTGCAAGAGTCACAACCTTATAAAAGAGGCAACTTAGCACAAGTATCCATTCTCCATAGAGTTTGGGTTTAGGTGTAGTTGAATGCTAGCTGTTCTCATGAAACAAAGTCGATGACATCCAAGTATCAGCCAAGTTAATAGTTTCACCAGACTAATACCTGTATTAACCTGCATAATCTTTCTACTGTTACTCAAATTTTCCTCTGGACTTCTCCTCTCCTCCTAGTGCAAACTTCATCCATACAGACCTAAGAGTTTTTCCTTTTCTCCTTTGAGTGCATAGTTTGGAAAAAGATTAGGATACAGTTGCAAAATAATATTTTCTGGTTTCTCGTACTAACCACGTGAAGTCAAACTACAATCATCATCCTAGACTTGCTACAACTTTCTGGTACACCTTCCTGACTTTTTGTACTTCCCACCAGATGGGATTGAGGAAATCACGCAGATAAACATGGGTAGAACAATAGTAAATAAATGATTAGACCCCTAACTATGAAGGCATATTGCATCCTTTTACCATCTACATTCGCAGGATTCCCAAATATGGAAAATGCATCTTTTGAAATGATCATGTAATTGTCAGAAAAAGTGTGCCATAAGCAAAAGAAGTAATGCTCGACCAATAAAAAACTTTTATTTAGTTGTATTTGCATGTACCTATGAAAGTAGGTTAAAGTGTTCCTATAAGAACCAACCTCGATGCAGCATTTTTCTTTGTGAATCCTAGAAGAAAGTATTTGATGGAATAGAACCCACATTCTTGAAGGCTGCAGTAAGGGTTTGAAAACCAAGAACAAGGTGGTGGTATTGGTAATCCAACTTCAGCTAGCCAAAAGTAACAAGTCCATACTAATTATAACCATGCTCTCTCTAAGCGATGAAGTGCAAAGGAAGCATATCCAAGTATGCTCATACCTTCTGAATACATGGATTTGGGAGCACCAGAATAGAGAGGCACAACCATTCTCTGAAGCACTTTATATGTGTGATATAGGATCTTAAAGTCATCAAACTGTCTATTATCCCTACTTTAACACCACCTTCTCTTGAGGCCTTGATGCCAGTTCTACTCAACCTACTCTAGAACTGCAACAACATATTACACATGAGATAAAGCTAACATTTACACCAGCAGGGCTTCGGTCTGGTGGCAAGAGCTCAGCTTCTGATGTGTGACTTAGGCGCCTAGCATTTAAGTGGAGAAGGGTAGAGCAGTGCGCCCATTATCCAACAAGTTTTGCACCACTGGCCCTTGGGGATTTCTTGATTTCAAATAACACTAGACCACAAAAAGAGGGAAAATACTAGAAAACAGCCTTGAGGCATCAATTTTCATTTGAGCTTCTTAGATAGGAATTGGTTCTAGACTAGATTGCATCAGTGAATAGCAGTAGCTTAACTGGACTCGAAAAGCTTGCTGGTCTTAGTGGCAATGCTCATAATAAGATTATTTATTTTTGGTAAGATGCATAGTAGTTTTGCTAAGATGCATAGTAGTCTTTTGTTTCTCATTTCTTTTTGGTGCATCCACGAGGTTCCAATGTGTGTAGATGATTGGATTTCTTTTGTAGAGAACCATTCGATGTAGGTTCTGTACTTTTTGGTATACACCTTGTATATGGGTTTTTCCCTTGATTATTTACTTTATCAAAAAAGTGGCAAGGCTCATAAAAGATGCCTACAACTATGCAATTGAAGCCCCCTATTTGAGGAACAACCAGAAGATGTCAATCCAATTTTCCTTAATTAAGCATTCTCAAAAAAAAAAAAAAAAAAAAAAAAAAAAAAAAAAAACAGAACAAAACAAAACAAAAATCCTTAATTGTGAAGCCAGTCACCAATCTACATGTTTTTCAACATTATCTGGATTACCTGGATAATGCCTAAAACTGAGCTGGAGCTTTTGTGAAGCTGAAGCAGGAAAAGACTCGATAAGAAGACAACCAACCTCGGGAACTCTAATTCTTCTGCCATCTGGTGGACAGTAAGGAAGGCAAGAAACCACAGAATTTTTAAGGCAAAAAGAAATGTAATTAGCATTAAGAATTTTATTTCCCAGTTTTTTGGTGTAATCAAGTCTCTGAACATGATGCTGTTGAAATTTTTAACCTGATCAGTGCACTGCACGAACTATACAGCTCTTCCACCAGCACAATCTTTGTGCATTTTTCATTCTAGTAAATAGATTACCCAAATCAAGAAAAAAAGTTCATTAGGTTACATAATGTATTCCCATTAGTCTGCCCAAAATGCTTTTATAGTATTAATAGTGCTGCTAAAATCCTACTTTACAACACCCATGTTCATTTATTAAACTCCGAGATGGCACAACCTTTTGAAAGGTAGTAAGGTACAAACATCGTAATAGTTTCATGTAAACAAGTCCAGCAATATTCCAAAAGAATAATGCCAGATAACATTTTCAAGGGCAATGACAAACGGAGGAGCAGCTTTCACTAAATGTAAGAAAGTAAATCTTAATATGCCAGCAACACTAGCTAGCCAACAAAAAAGCATTTATGATGGACAGGTAGGACTTTCCAGATTCTTAAAAGATTACGATTACTAGAAGTAACCATCCAAACGTCTTAATAGTCAGTACGGTGGTAACTGCAGCTTTTAAGAATCAGATTACGCTGAATATACACAAACCATTCAGATGTTTCAATTTTAATACTCAATACTGTGGTAGCTGCAGCTTCTGAGAATCAGATTACGGTGGTGAGAATCAGATTACAGTGACTTTTTCATCAAGAAAAAGATGGTGACTTTTGATCTGGAATAAGATTGTGGTGACCTATTATCACCGTAATCTGATATGTCACGCCATTTAATTAGAAGAATTTACACTTTTCTCCCAAGATTTTGGTAAGTTATTTCTTATATATTTCTAAATCAACTTCAGATGAGGTTCAAAATTATACAATTGCATCATCGTACAAATAGACAAGCAGACTCTGTTAGCTTTAATGTTAGCCAAGGATGAAATTAATGGTCTTGAAGGTGTTATCCTCCTGCATTTATAGCTCAGGGAAACATGTGAACGCTTTCTTTGAAAGAAAAAAATTGGTAGACGAATGGTTCCTCAATGACCATATTTTTTTTTAATAATCGAGAATTCCCTGAGGGCCGGCGGCATATGATTCATTACTCACTGACCATATCAAATATCCAATATTTATTGTTTTGCAGCTTGGTTGCGGAATTTTTACTGTTTAAAGCATAAAGACAAATGATAATTCTCTTCGGGCTCCAAATTCAAATCAACTCTTTTAGTTCTCAAATCCCCCATCCAACATTATTTTACCCAACGAACAAGGATTGATACAAACTAAGGGGCTAAAACAATAACCCTATAAACAAGGCGAAACTTAAAAGGAACTCGCTTCATAGTTCATCCTAGTGAGTCTTATAAATACTTGTTTAAAATAATAATTGGTATTCTTGGAGAAGGCAAAAATTTGATAAACAAATGACTCATCAAAGTTGAACTAGTAATTGTTTCTCGCTTGTATTAACTTCAATCATTAGAGGGAAAAGAGTTGGTATTTATGCAATTGCAACAAATTATGCGGTAGACTAAACTAAAAAGCAGCCTATGATGGGCCTTAGGGATAAGAAATGCATTAAGCAGCATGAAAGCATTCAATAACTGTTCCGGCATGTTAAGATTTCAACCTTTTTATGGTGGATCTGAAGGCATAAAAAAGCCCTAGATATAGGTTACTTTTCACATTTTCATATCACAAAGCAAGGGGAGAGAGATTACCAACTCATTAAACTTCAAGTCTGATAGGATTATCATTTGCGGATAAGAAATAACACGAGGCACAATCAACATTTCTTCAATATCATCGAGACCAAGATGATGGATATTCCAATTTCCAAGGAAGGTTGACAAAGATAAATGAAGGTTTATATCTACCCCTAGCCACGAGATGAGTGGGTTCTTTTGTGAAAGGGTATGTTAAATTTCTTTGTTTGTATCACTGATACACCCAAAGGGCTGGGCATATGTACCTTGGGAGCCCCGGCCTAATGCTCACATGGATGTCCAGTGAGAAATTTCCAACTAATAGGCATCAAAAGAACAGATGAACAAAAGAGAGTCTGACTAACTTGTTAACGTTTAATGTTTACAAGGTTAGGTTCGATGAGAAACTAAGCAATGGTAAAGAATACAAACATGAAATGGAAAAACTGAGAATCTGAGCAGTAAATATCGGATAGAGCCTATATCATTAACGCATCCTCCCATATCCCCAGTTATCTATGAAGTATAGCCAAAACAAAAAGTAATATCAACACTCAAGTGGTAAACATGTCCCTTGAATTACGAAGGATCCTGACTGCACATGAAGAGAGTCAGTAACTAATTGCTATATATGATAGGGGCCTAGAGAACTAAACACATCACCAAATCAAACAAAATTAACTAGGAGGGGGGAGGGGGGAGGGGGGAGGGGGAGAGAAAAATTTTATGTTAATAAGAAAATAAAAGGAAGATGACCAGCTAATAAAAGTATCCTCGTCTGAATCGAGTTCTATAACTCAGTATGGTTAGATAATTACAAAGGTCAACAGGGCTTACACTTTTTTAAGTACATGGTCTGAGATGCATTTGTCAGGAAAATTACAATAGTACAAATCCTGCCAAGGGTCACCCAACTTTACAGCAATTGTTTTAATGACTGAACTTTGTCTAAATGCCGTCCTGTATCCTGCTTGAGTCACCATTAGATACTGAAAAGAAGAAACATAAGGGTCATATTTCACCTGGAAAGAAGACTAATACAGAAGTGTAGTAAATGACTCCTTCTGAAGAGCTGTGTAGTAAATGACTCCTTCTGAAGAGCCAAATCACTCTACATGCACAAGCTCAGCTGTGCAGATATGTCGAATAAGACCTGTCCCGAAATACCAAACTTCACAAATCAAAAACTCACCAATGATCAAAACCAACTCCAGACGACTCTCACGCTGGCCTCCAGTTAAGGGCAGTTATATCTGGTCGGCAAGGCATTCCATGACCTGTCACACTAGCAAGTCAGTTTCTTCTCCGACAAACCTTAGACTAAAGAATCAAGAAACATTTCAACCATAACGGAATGAAACTTCTAGACCAATATATCACCTGAAATTGGAGGACCAGTAGGGAAAGAATTTGATCCAGAAAGCTGGAATCCAACATTGCTCATAGGTGGTCTATCAGGAGGCCTCAAATAACCTGCCATGGAAGTCACTCATCAAAGTGGCCTATCTGCAGAACGGCTGTACCACAATTGAGGATTCAAATCCAAAATCGCTCCATTTTCATTTTATTAACAGATGTCACAACGTCAAATTTTACCAAGTAAAGACGTTAGGCATGTATTCTAGGCCCATATGTGAAGAACGCTACTTTTTCTAGCCACCCGTTGTAACCAAACATAGAGGCATAGTAAAATTGGAACGAGAAAGAAGCAACGAGCCAAGGTCTACTACAACATTAAGTGAGTTATCACACCTTTATATGAATCAGTTACACACATTTCCCTCAAAATGTCATGCCACAAAAGGGATTGAGACCAGCCTCTGCCATAAATTTTGAAAATAAAATTTTAACACTGGTAAATTTTCCTCGAACTTATTGATGCTTGATGCTGAACGACAAGTAAAAATGCTGTATCACCAATCCTAAGCATGGTGGAATGCCAAATACACTATCACATTTCTTTTTTCTGATAAAAGAAAAAAGTTTACTGAATGAAAAGTAGAATTCCCTCATACTAGATGCAGTGGCGTACACAAGATTTCTTTTTTTTTTTTAATCGGTAAAAAGAGATCATATTGATTTCCAGAATTAAGACTATGCTGGGGGTACACAGGATTTCTTGCAAGCACTGCCGTCATTTAAGGAAGGGAAAAAAAAAAGAATAGACAACAATATCATATTAATAAGACGCTACTCAAATACAAATAATATAGATGTCCTCGATGAGTTTTAGATTTCTTAGTCTAAGCAGTCGAGCTGGTTTAAATGCCAAGAGATATCAACGTTTCGTATCTGGTGACTTGCTATTTGACGATTGCAGCTTTTAGAACAAATTGGTCTCAAAACAACGCCGTCTCAAGGCTCATTTGTTAAAAGAAAATACACACCCAACAAATGCACATGAAAGTTTCGAATGTGTGAACTCCTTTGAGCAGAGTACCAAATTAATTGCTTGAAAAAGCATGTTTTTATCAAGAGGGTGTCATCAAATAATAAAGTATATACTGTAGTAACTAAAATCAAATAATAAAGTATATACTGTAGTAACTAATTTATATTTTTCACAGACTAAATATATATATAATGAGAAAAAAAATTATGAAGCGGTATGGGATGACCCCACTTCACTGAAGGTGCACTAGCCGCTGTCTAGATGAGCACAGAAACTAGAGAAATCTTATGCAAAAACATGACTCAACAAAAAGCACACAATCAAATGTCTCAGGAGCAAAATATCATTTGTCAACAATTAATAAGCAGCAGTAGCTTATCTGCATTACCTGTCATTAACGGTAACAGGCGAATCTCAAAGAACCTATACCCTAACAAGTGACGAGCAATATTTGGATTTGGCAAACCAACTGAACAACATTTAGTTTCAAGTTCAATACTTGATACCAAACTTAGAGGTACCATCTTTATAGGCTAACACATTGACAATGCAGATAAAGCAAGGTAGCACTAGCATCATATGCGTGTTCTGAAATTTTGAACAATATCTCCTCGCAAAATTCAGTAGTACTGGAAATCAACTAAAAACAAATTTTTTTGTAATATCAAAGTCCAGCCATTTTTCTTATCATGTAAATCAACGTAGCACAATGAAAGAGCACAAACCTTCCTGAGCGAAAGTTGGACCAGGGATTGATCTTCCTGCACCAATCCACATGCCACGCTGGTGGTCACTATTAAACTCATTCGCTTGCAATCTCCATTGTTCATCACCAATATAGCGTCTTGATCCATCAGGGTGGTCTGACACTGAGCATGGTGCAGGATACGCTTGCTGTGGATGTTGCTGCACTGGGGCCCTTGGATATGAAAAACTATTGGAGGGGATTTGTTGTGGAGGGTTAAGATGCATCGGCCTTGGGGCAAAAGGCACATTACCAGGTTGAAATTGCTGGGTGGACTGAGAAGCTGGTGGGTTTATATATGCATCATTATAACCATATTCTAGAGGCCGTGAATTATATCCAGAAGGATCCCGTGAATTGCTGACCCCTGCTGGTGTAAATGAAGGCGGTGGCAACGGGAATACCTCATTCCTAGTAGAAGCATCCATACGAGGACCACGAGGCATATTTCCAGCTATCTGTGGCAGCCGATGACCCTGTAAAAGAATATTGGCTTTAGTGTCCTATAGTGAGAGAAAATAAATAAATAACTCACAGCAAGAAGCCTTACACTAGGCATGCTACCAACTTCATTTGGAATAGGCGGTTGCAGATATGCTACTACAGGTGATGAAGATGGCAGTGGTGGAGCAAGCGAGTGCAAGTGTTGTTTCCCTACTTCATGTTGAAGTGGAAAAGAGGGTTGAGGAAACATTAGCGGAGGCAGTCCAGTGGGCAGTGGAGGGAAAGGGTGTGGCTGAGATGGAGGTGGTGGGGGTTGTGACAGAGTTGGTGGGGGTGGGGGTGGCGGTGGAGGCGGCAAGGGAGATGATGGAGGTGGAGGTGGCGTCGGTGATGGAAGGGGTGAGGAAGGCAAAGGTGGGGTGGGTGGAGGAGAACAGGGAGGTAATGGTGGGGAACACATAGGTAGAGAAGGCAAGTCAGACAAATCTTTTGAAGCTGATTCCAGGGTTCCATCTGAGCCAGATTGCTTCACATCATCTGCAAACAAAGGTCTTTCATCTTTTGGGTGACCACCAGACACATCTTCCATTTCAAGCTCGCCATCCACGTCCTCCAAGATACAATGACGCCTGTCACTCGGAGTGACCATATATCTTTCATCATTATCACCTGTGGCAGGTGTACATTCAACTGCAAATTCCTCAGCAGCTTCCTTTCGCAAATTATGAAGAGCGTCTTCTTCTTCTTCCTCCTCCTCTTCAAAGACATGAGCGGATAAAAATCCAGTCAACTCAAATGTAGCATTGCTGAAACACAAATGGGAACAAAATATGTCAGACAGCAGTAGCAAGTAACCATGTTATCACTTTAAACAGCAAAGAAAAAATAGTAGTGTAACACTGCTACCAATAAGCAGCACATAAACAGAATGCTGTGGAGAAATATATAGTTATTACTGTGGAAAGGAGAAGTTATAATGGGATGGTAGATGGAGTTTCTGGCAAAATATTACAGTCACCAATTTTTTTTAACAGTAACAGATTATAAGAGATCAAAAGAAACTATGTCAGCCGCAGCTGGTTACACTCTCAAGCACTGTTCTCAAATTGGTTTATGACCCATGCTTTCAAGGCCTTACTCAACCAATCAAACAGAAAGATTTGACATAAATATGCACCATGCACTGAGATTAACATTTGCATCGATAGGTCAAGGATAGCAGCAATTATGCAGCGTGAACAAATGAAAAATAGGAAATATCTTGAAGGGAGACGCTTCACAAAATCCATCTCTGAATTTGTAGCCCAATGAAAGACAGGGATTCCGGTTTTCAGAAAACAAATTAAAAATTCCAGATTGAGATTCGCATCCAACATCACCATTACAGTCCACACCAACATCAACACAAAGAAATATGCTGATTCAGATCATGAACATCGCGCCGGTAACAACATAGCTACTCCTAGTGCTTGTTTTTTTCCCAAAACAACCAATGAGACAATGGGCCACACTACTTCACAGACTCCCAGGATGACCAAATGAAAGTTCTCAACCAACAAACTATTTCACAAGTACAAGAAGGGAAGTTAAGTCACCGACCTGCCATACTCATCAACAAGCATGCCTTCCATCTCTCTAATAGGATCATCAATAGCACGCTCAGCTCGAGATGGTCGTCTAAAGGATAAACCACCAGATGAATCATCATTTGCCATGCCAATGTCATCCATATGACGGCGAAGAAGAGAATCAGGATATATCTTCCTCTCAAGCCATAATCGCAAAACCTGGCAGAGGAGACAATCAACATCATGCAGGACTTTTTTTTTTTAAATAAGGACCAACTGGTTCCAGTGTTTGGACAATCACCTTGAGACACTGTCGACGGTTTTCACGGGCACCAGCTCCTGGAGGAGCAGCAGCACCTAAAAGACGAGGTAATGCTGCTTGAACAGAAGGAATATATGATGCTCCCGCTATGCCTGAACAAAATACATGCAGCAAGGCAAAGAGGATTAAATCTGATTAAATCACAGATACTACAATTTTTCAAGATTGTTACCAAGTAGATGGATTGAGATAACACATAAACTTAATCCACGGGTCCGCTAGATAATTTATTTAGTTTAAAACAGAATGCATCCACCGCTCAAAAGCATTGCATGAAAAAACACAAGGAGAACTAGGATCAGAAAACCTCTTTATGTCATACATTTAGAATCCCTTCACCAATCAACTAAATTATTATCTCAACTTCTCCATATAAACTAGACTCCCATAGCCTCCATACTTTTAGCAGAGGACTAAGAACCTTGATTTCAGTACTCATAGATCATAAAAATATTGCAAACCAAAACTGAAGAACACAGGACTTATTTTAGCTACAAATCATCCCGGTCATACAAGCTGAATTACTGGAGAAGCCATCAGAGACCAAGAACACATGTTGAAGACAAATCAGGGAAAATTTGTCAAGCTGTCATTTGCGTAAACTATGCGTAGAGATGGACTAAGAATCTTTAATGTGGTGTTCGTTGACAAAGAATTTTTACCTTTATGACTATGTGAGCACTGAGTTATAGAATCCACCAAAAAAAACAGGTCCACTCTGCGATGAAAACTAGGTTCATTTTCCAACTTCCGGATAAGAAGTTCCACAACCTGCATTAAGACATCAGGGGGTGACAAAAATGCACCATCACAAAAAGCTGCTATCTGCAGATACTTATTACTATTATTTTGTAACTCTTATTATTTTGCAAGTTACAAAAGTTACTCCTTATCAAAAAAATATACAATCTTAGTTCCTTATTCTCATTCAGCAAAACCAACAGTTTACTTCATACACAAGATTCAGAGCTCATATACAACAAGAATAACAACAACAACAACAACTACTACTACTGCACCTCAATCACAAACAAATCAGGGTCAACTATGTGAGTCCTCACTGACCATGTTTCTCCAATTAAGCTCTATGTTGTCATGATACCAAATAGATAAAAGTGGAAAATAAGTTAGATAAATACGAATATATTATTAAAATTAAAGATGGTGTAGCTGGAGAGTTGATAAGCCATCAAGCAAGTATGGAAGATGATCCCCGCAAGTATTTTTTTGTGTGTTTGGACAGAAAGAAATAGAAGATGTTATGACGGTGTATCAACTCCAAACTATCTCCTTAAGGTTAGATGTTTACTGTATTTATATAGCTGGCACAGTTCCTCACCTGTAGATTCTCCAGAAAACTTTTTGGCTTTTGTTAGCTCTCTGGTTCCAGTATAGTCTCTGAAGTAATGCAGGTAACAAAGTTTTTTTTTCTTACCTTCTTTTGTAATTTCATGCATCTTCTTGATGCCAGTAATGAAACTTTCTATTACTTCATTAAATAAAATAAAATTAAGAGTTCTCTATTATTACCTTACCAACTACTACATAACACTTTGTTTGATAAAGCAACTAGTGGATATCACTTATGCAGACTTAACTATACACATGGTCAAGTAATAGCAGACACCCCTATTTAATTAGATATATGAAAACAGAAGTTCTCAACAATGACCAAAAGAAAAAGCTCAGTCAATCACACATTCACACCAACTATGCCTTGACACACACAACCCTTTGCATCCCCACCCCTACAAATTAATTAATCAAAAAAGAGGGGACAAGAGCGCAGAGATGGAAAAGGCCAGACAACACCAACAGATAATGAATGAACTTACATATTATACATTGTGGCCCCAAAAACACTCCTGAATCTTTTATCCGCACAATGTCGCCCAAAGAGGGAGGAGAACATACAGATAAAAGCTTGCATACAGAATTAAGTATAAACCAGACAGAAACTTCCTCACACTACGCCATTTGAGTAAAGCCCAAAAGGCAATACCGCAGAACTTCGGACCAGTCCATAATGACATTTAATAATTACTTGTTAAAACTTTTTGTCACGAAAAACGTCATTGCAAATGTGATCCCAATTTTTCATTTATATCAGGAGATCAATCGATATTCCCCCAATATATGCAGAGTGGACATCAATGCCGAAAACAAATAAAACAAGAAACTAAGAGAACCGCAGAACTAAATTATTATATAAGTTGGTAGTGATGCCTACCTCGTTAGCAATGCCATACTTTGCACAATCAATTGCTAGACGGGTTGCACGTCCAATACTCTCTTTGGTACGTGACAATGTTTCTATCATTCCTTCAAAAGCATCACGAGCAACAGCTGCCTCAGTACCACCACTGAGTGAGCCCCCAGCAACCCGCAGGCCCGAACTCACTCTCCTCTCCTCATTTTCTTCGGGCTCAGGTGGATTAGTTGATGAAAACTGCCGAATCTCAGACGAAGGAGATGAGCGAGGATATAATACTTGTACGTCGGGTTGCGGTGTGATACCAGAGCTTAATGACTGGGAACCAAGTGCCGGAATGGGGCTCACTCCCTGTGGTTCAGTATAGGGGGCTAAAGCAGCAAGAGTATTACCATGAATGCTCTGAAAGTGAGCTTGACGCCTTTTAGCCTGAGCAGCTGCTATAAGATTTTTCATGGACATTTCAGGGTCCAGAACTTTGAAGTCTACCAAAGAATTAAGCTTCTCATCTCTCACAGCTTCCAGCCTGTTTTACCACAAAAATGGAACATCACATCAGAATGTACTGTCAGTAAGAGGTATAAAAAAAACCAAATATCAAATGTACCTTTCAGTGCGTGTAGACATGCTTTCAACAGGATTACCAGGCACATTATTCAACAAGGAGCTAGACATTGGAGTTGTTTTTTTTCTCTCACCGGTAGAAGACATCTTACTTCTTTCATTAATAGGTTGATCATGAGAAGGATTCAAGTTATCAGCCCCAGTAATACCACTAGTATTAGATTCAATTACCAATTTCCTATGTTCACCCTGTGGTTTACTAGGTAGTTTAGCACCTTTTTGTGGCTCCAAGACAGGTTTGGCAGCAGACCCAGGGGACTTTATGGGGGAAACAGTATCAGGTTTACCTTCCCTGGTAGTTGTTTTTGGAGTTCCTAATTTCCCAGGACTACACGAAACAGTTGCATCAGTAGGTACATGCTTTTTCTCCACATTTGTATCAGTAGGTACATGCTTTTTCTCCACATTTTTTTGAGAAATACGCTCAGGAAGTTCTTTGTGTACTCTGATAGAAGGTGCATGTTCCTTGAAAGAGCTATCCTCAATCGAACCTGAATCTCTCCCACCCAGTAGATCATTACTAGTTTTTCTGATAGATATGTCAGGCTTCTTCCCAGAACTAGGGACGCGAGAAATGACAACATCCCTCTTAATAGATCCTCCATGAATTGGAGTTTTGGGCTCTTCATTGTCATCATCCTCACACAAACGAACAGCTCTCCGCTTAGTGGGCAGCTGAGGAACAGGAGAAGACATAGATTCCATTGCCCGTCGATGGCGCTTTGATGGTGGAAAATTATCTTCTTCACCACAATTATTTGAACCAATAGCACCTTCATGCAATTTCAGTGTAGTGCGGTCCTCAGCTTTCCCCAGTGGGATTAATTTTTTAATCTCTGATTTCACCACTTTAGCCTCATCATAATTTTTGCTTGAACGGACTAAGATATTAGCATCAAGGGCCCCTTCACCGCATTTTATCTTCTTAGAAAGATCTGTTATTTCATTGCGTCGAGACATCTGACCAGATTCAACTTTCAATTTCTTGCTTGATAACTGAAGTTTTTTCCCCTCAACATCATTTAGAGCAGCATTCACCGTCTCAGGTTTTCTATCTTTCTGTTTTATCGTCTTTTTCTTAACATTATTACCTGACTTAGCCTCTGGCGACAACTTCTCCATCCTTTCTTTTTTAACAGACAGATCATTGGTGGTATCGCTGGTTCTTTTCACTTCGTTTTCACCCCCAGGCTTCCTCTTTGCCAGCATTGCTTTGTGTCCATTTGTCAGTTGCTTCCGACCACCATCAAGCTGCTTCAGATCATCAGATGATGTAGAAGGAAGTAAATCTGGATCAGGAAAACGACTCCTATCAGCAGTTCTCAAGTTCCCCTTGTGGATCAATTGCTTATCACGCTCCTCAGGATCTCCATTGTCCTCACTTAGGTTATCATGAGTGCTTTCTGGACTAGCCAATGAAGCCGACTCCTTTCCCAGGTTAGATGCCTTCTTGTGAACTGATCCCTTCTTTTTAGAAGACATCAATGGAAACAATTTACCTTCTGAATTGTGTGAAATGGAATCAGCTTTATCATTTTTCACCATCGAGCAGCGCTCTAATCCAGATCCATCTACCAGGCTTTTGGTATTTGTTTCTTGCTTAGACTTTTCATCCCCATGCATTTGGGCCGACTCCACAGCAGCATCCACCTCGACAGAAGCTATCTCACAGCCTACTGTTTTATAGGCCTCATCTCCCGAAACACTTGAATCTTTCTGCTGTAACTCTTCAAATTCTTCACAGATTTCCTTCACTGCTTGGGCAAAATATTTTACTGTTTTACCCTGACATCGAGCTGACAATTTATTTTTTACCTCAAGAGTGAATGCCGTAATATCCACTGGGGCAACAAATGCTCTGTTGACAAGGTAAAAGGAAGGGAAGAAAATATGCTTTAATTACGAATGGAATCTAGAAAAGGAATGACTCAAGCAGAAAATGGTTCTCTACAGGAGGGTATTAAACTGTACTCAACTTCATAATTGTTGCCAATTTCACAAAACAATTCCTCATATTCATATCAACTCAAACCATCATATTCGAACATACTAATCAGGAACATTGAATGTCCAAAAAAGGATACAACAAGGCTTCAATAAAAAGACAACACCACAGTTCTATCATGCTTTAGGCTACTCGAATACATCACTGAAAACGAACAAATACCATAACCTGTTATATCAATATTTAATCGGCCTCAGCCAGATCGAACACCAACAATGACCAAATCATGTAGTTAGATTAGTCAAAGAGAAGAAAAAGAACCAAAGACATGACAACAGATCAATACTCATATCAGCAGCTAGAAAACAACGTGAATTATCCTAAAACACACCCACGAGTACTGACTCAGCAACCCGAAGTCATCAGAAGTATGAAGCTTAGACATTTACTAGTTCTGCTAGGAGGTGTGAACCTAGACATTTTAGAGGTAACCAACGCTAGACCTCTCTACCAATGTATGCACGTGTAACGTGTTGAAAAAGTATTCAACCACGCCCATGTATCATAGCTTATTGGGCACGCCATTTCAAGGTCAAGCTAAAAGAATGGTCGCAAAAAGTAACTAGAGCTGCAAGAGCGTTTATAAAAAAGGAACTAGAGCTTCAAGTAGCATAAAAGATGCCCCAGTTTTCGATTTTGATTAGACCATGTACATTTTTTAAAGCATTCCTAAAGAACGAATTCCAATAAGAAAGCTGGTCAGGTTGCCTTCTTTTTCCATCTTTCCAAATAATTGAACGGCACTACCATAAACCTAGATAAGTTCATGAAGCTTGCCTTTCCTCCATCTTCCAACAAAGTTAATCACAGAGGAGCTTATAGTGTGAAAGTTGCAATAAATTCCAACAAATAACCATTTATCTCCATGAACAACCATGCATAACTGATGCAGGAAGCACTTACATTTCCTCTGTACCATAGAACTGGACAAAATACTTTTTAGGATCAGGAGCTCGATCCCAATCTTCTGGTTTGCTAATCTGGAAAAATTGAAGATAACATAAATGAAACACAAAGCGACAAAATGAACAAAACGACAAAACGACGAGCACCGAGACAAAAGCACCAGAACAGACAAAACAATCTCCCGAATGTCTTGTACCACCACAACGACAACACCGAGATCTTACTGACAAACAGCAATAAATGAGGAGAATGTTAAAAAAAATCAACGTGTCAGAAAGCAAACAACAAGTAAACAAACAAACAAACAAACACCGCAATTAATAGGAACCAATGAACGAAGACCACTTAATCTAGAAGTTACCATATCTTGGAAAGACAGCGGATTACACACAATCACAATAAAAACAAAATCTCAGGGCCGACATCATTACGAACAAAGCAAAAATCGACAAGCAATCATGACTATTTAATACCCGTGATAAAAGATTCGAGAAACTAGCAAAACATAAGATAAGACATATACTGCTGGTTTGTCCTCATCCTTTGAGACAGTTCTCATCTGAAACATACTAAACACCCTACAAGATCCATCATTCACAGAATCTAATATATCCAGTCTCACCATCTTCCCTAAAACAAATATGGAATAAAACCCTATCTGTAAGTAATCCAGACCTAAATCACCCAAGAAAAGTCCGCGATAAAATCTCAAACGCCAAATCATATACCTCGCGACAATGATTCAACCCTCTCTACATATATCTCATGACAACGATTCAGCCCTCTTAATGAGGCTACCTACTTTTTTTTGATAACGTAAATGATGCTACATACTTTCGCGCCACAAAATCACCGCACACTCATCAAAAACCTTTCTCACCGATTATCATCAAGCTCGAGAAACATAAATTACAACGTACATTAACGAGATTAACGTCGTATGAAAATTAAGAACATTTAACTAAATTAAAAAGTAGATTAACAGCATTGGAGTTTTGGATACCTTAGCAGGCCAAGCAGGGAATCCTTTAACCTTAGCAAGGACAAGATCGCCTACACTCAACTCGCTCGTAGTCTTCACTCCTTTGAATCCTCGTTTACGCCCCGGAGCCATTCAATATTAAAACCCTAGATATACTCCGTTGTCTATTACCCGTCCGATTACAATTTTGCTATAACGAAGTTTCCACAACTATGCTTTGTTTCGAGGTTCACAGAATTACGGTAAAAAAACCCTAGAACTTAAAGGAAAGATACGGGGACTTCACTGGCGGAGAATGGGCGGTATGCGGCGGAGAACGGGGCATCGGAATCGGCGGAGTTGT
Organism: Petunia x hybrida; assembly: GCA_037355625.1. Lineage (NCBI taxonomy): Eukaryota > Viridiplantae > Streptophyta > Magnoliopsida > Solanales > Solanaceae > Petunia > Petunia x hybrida. The sequence goes on from JBBBVM010000041.1 coordinate 28,215,747, forward strand.
ACAAAGTGATGGTACAGTTTACAATTAGAGAGAGAAAGTGGTGGGGGTGTGGCGGTGGAGGATTATAGAGAGAGAAAGAAGACACCGTAGTTGTAATGGTATATTGTACGTATATGGAAATGGGAAACGAGGGAAAGAGGAAAATAGGTGACTGGACAAAGGGTATAATGAGAAAATAGTTGCGTCTTCATTCTTCATACCATTTGTTTAGTTAACATTGTAAGTATTTTTAAGAGTATGTTTGGTATTACTACGAGAAAACATGTTTTCATGAAAAATATGACTTGATGTTTGATTGGTGATTTGAATAATTTTTCGGACAGAATTGTGTATTGAAGGTTAATGATTAAACTACTACCAAATTTAAAATATTTAATATTTAGGTAATAAAGATTAATAATAATGTCTATAATAATATTAAGTTAAAATAATTTTACGTAAATGACTTTTCGACCATGCATGACAGAATTCATTTCACTTATTTTAACGGGAAAAAAATATTACTATTTGATAACTAATTATTAAAATATGACTTCTTTCCCGTTTTATGAATTTGAAAAAGGATATAACCTTCTCCCTTTGAAAAGAATGTTACCAAACCTACAAATATGATACTTTTTACTTAAGAGAAAAAGAATTATATATAAAACACAAAACTCAGAACAAAAATATAATCTTTGTCATTTTCTGAGATCAATACGTGAAACAAGATCTTAGTAAATTAGTTTCTTCTTACTCCGTAATAAACTAAGAGAAATGAAATGTAAAATATGCAAAAGGTATTCACAAAATAAATAAAAAATGGATGTTGTTAGTAACAACAACCAGTACAATTATAAATTTGTAGGTCAATAGTAATATAAGTTCACCAACAGAATGTATATTAAAATTGTGGTTATACTAACGGTAAATAGGAAATCTTAAGCATCAGTTTGAAAGCTGAAATCAAATAATTATTCCTTATGATGATTAAACAACTCTTTTGCGAGAAGTATAGTTTTTTATAATTTTTACCATAAGCTATAATCTGTATATTTTGCTTTTACTTCATATGCCTCAAGTTGAGTTAATGTTCTCTTTGCAGTATATTAGCAGATAAAGGGTGATAGTTACAGTTGAATGAGTTTAGGAGGGTCACAGGATCCAACAAATTAAACCTAATGTATGTAATTTACGAAAAGTTGGGGACGGTAATTACGTAATCTTTCATTAATTTATTTCGTGCTCCTACTTAATAAATATAATATATGTAGTGTAATTTACGAGAAGTTGAGAATGGTAATTATGTAATCTTCTATAAATTTATTTTGTGCACCTACTTACTAAATATAATATATGTAGGTATGTATTTACGAGAAGTCGAGGACAATTATTATGTAATCTTCCATTAATTTATTTTGTGCACCTTCTAATAAATATAACATATATGAAAAAATTTCATTACTTGATAAGTGGATTTGTAGACTCATACTGTCTATCCATATGCATAAACGTTAAACTCAATAATCGACTAAAAATAATTCAATTAACTAAAATAAGGTTATTTACTGACTAAGAGAATAGGCAGCCAAGCGAATGACTTGGCACAAAGAATGTGCTTATTTTGGCAGCTTCTTTGATGTGATTGGGTAATGTTTTCAAAACTTTTTAGAGTGATAGGACTGAGAGAATGGTAGGAAGATGGGTTAAATTGTAAGAAAGTAGACACTATGACATACTAATAATGGCGTCATTTTGAGAAATAGACAAATAATGAGTACTTTGTAACCGAATGGTGTAATTTCAAAAAATGGACACGTGATAAGATCCGTATTTATGAAATGACGAGGTGATCAGTTTGAGCAGATTATGGTAATTGAAGAAGATATTAATGAGCTATCTGGTGAAGATTAAAGGATAAGAAAGTAAAGATCTATGGTCTTTATAAGAAATTGGGTCCCACTTTTTCTTTTTCACACACCAACAATTATAAGTGAACACAAGTTGTTAGCTCATGCTTGGGCATAGAATTTGGACAAATTTCAAAAAGGAAAATTTAGATCAGTTGACAACCCTAATAGCTAAGTTACAAAAATAGTAATACTTTTACATATTTATAAAACATATCGATACTTTTACACATTTACAGAGCATACCATTTTTCACTTCTCACTCATCCCAAACATAAAATCCTACATTTTTCCTCTCTCCTTCTCTTTCCTCTTCCACCCATCCACCCACCCATCCCGCTGCCGTCCCGTTCTCTCCGCCGGTGATCGAACACCAGCACCGGTGCCGCTGCTCATCTTCTCTCCGGCGTTGCTGCCCTCGCTGCTCATCTAAAACCCCCGCTGAATCATTGTTGTTGTTGATGCAGTATAGCGGTGTCGCTTCTTTGCAGCGGCGACTCTGATGATGTTTTTCCGGCGATTTTATTTTTTCGGATCTGCTTCTTCTTTTTTTTCCTTTTCTATGTGTATGTATGCATATGTTTATGTATATATTTGTATTTTGTATATACACATTCAGATCTGCTTCTTCTTTTTCTTTTTGTTTTTTGATTTTGTATGTGTATTTATTTGTATATACATGTATCTAGTTGTTTTTATTTGTATATTGTTGTATGTTTGTGTATTTTGTATTTCAAGTGTATGGTAATTTTTTGGTTATGTATTTTGTATAGTTTTGTATATAAGTATTTATGTGTATGAGTGTATCATATTTTTGTGTAAAATCTCTTTGTATATCTTGTATTTGTGGGTTAAATAAGTGTATATTTTATATTTTCTAGTTTTATGTTTGTTTATGTATTTTCATTTTTTCCAGATTTTAAAAAAAATAAAAAAATACTTCTGGCAACCTGCCACCAGCGGCCGGTCGGCGGCCACCGACGGCAGCACTGGCAGCTGGCTTGGGGAGGTGTAAATCCTGCATTTGTATGGCTTTAATGGAGGTTGTATATGCTATGTAAAAAAACTATTGCTATATTTTGTAAAATGAAATAGTATCGGTATTTTTTGTAAATTTGCTATTAGGATTGTATATTTGTGTAATTCTCCCTTTTTAAAAATATAATTTGAAAACAATGTTTGTTTATAGATTTTGGCCAGTTTTTGGAAAAGTTGTGAAAATATGTTTTCAAATTCTAAAACCTGGTTTGGATCAGCTTTTGGGTTAAAAAAAACTTTCTCACTCACAAAACATCAATTTTACAATAGGAAAGGGGCGCATGTTAGCTGAGAAATGCTCTGGGCGCAGGATTAGCTAGGAGTGCTACCTTACGCCACTCAGCCATGACTCGCAACCGACGATCCACCGGAAAAACCATAGAACAACCAGAAATTCTTGAAACACCTACTGATCAATTGTTAACCAAAAGAACACCTATAACATTTGGTAGCTTCCTCCCTCCGATGCTGTCTATCAGAGAAGAGGTTGAGGAAGTTGAGCTAAGAATAAGGGGAACACCAAAGCTACCGGAAAAAGGAGTGGCCACAACCATCAAAGAGAAGCTTGCAGGGAGAACATTACAGTACTCTGATAAGCTTCGTCGGGGTATCCAACACCAGCTGAGCCAGACAAGGGTAATCACAGCTCAAAAATGGGCAAGTCCTTAACCTATTTTCCCCCAGCTACTAGAAATGGAAAATTAGTTGTCAAAATTGAGAAAGATGATATACAGATGTAAGAGGATTACTGGAAAACAACATTAATAGGATATGTAATTGGGGATACCCCATACTTGACCTCCATGGATAATTACATAACAAATGTGTGGGATTTTTTATCAAAACCACAAATATTGCAGCATAATGATGGGTACTACTTGTTCAAGTTCCAATCAATAGAAGAGTGTGACCTGGTGCTTCAACTAGGACCTTACACTTTCCACAACAAGCCCTTTATCCTGCAGCAATGGACCATAGATTTCAAGTTCAACCCAGAATGTATAACATGTATACCACTATGGGTCACTTTCCCAGGTTTGCCTGTGGGGTACTGGTCAACTGAAGCACTCAGTAAGGTTGCAAGTGCTATAGGCAAACCATTGCACACTGACCACTACACAGCAAGCATGGACAGGATTTCATATGCAAGAGTACTGATTGAAGTGGACATCTCACAGCCACTGATTGACTGCATAGAAATGGATACTCCAGCTGGAGTGATCCATCAGGTCGTAGAATATGACTGGAAGCCAAAGTTCTGCACTGATTGTATGAAGTTTGGGCACCTGTCAGATGAATGTTGGACAAAAGTACAAGAAGAACCATATCAGGAACATCACAAGAGAAGGAGGAAAAGGAAACCAAAAGCACAAACAAAGTTGCAATGGCAAACAAAAAAGCAGGATGACCCTTTGCAAGCTGAAACTGCAACAGGAGATGAACTAAGTGCAGCTACTGGAGAAATACAAAGCACAAGCACAGAACACATGCAAACCTCAATAGCTAGCACAGATGCAGGAGTGCAAAGGCAGAACCCTGTAGCCACCCAAATACAAGAGCAGAAGAGGAAAGGGATGAGTGAGAGTACCATAACTGCAGGGCATACACCAATCATCAAAGTCACAAATCAGTATGCAGTCCTAGCTGAAGAAACTGCAGGCCCTGAGGATGCTGGAAAGCAGCACCAACCTCCATGATAATCACAACTTGTAATATAAGAGGGCTAAACAAGTCCTCAAAACAAAAAGAGTTGAGACTCTTTTTGTCCAAAAATAAAGTGGATATCATGGGATGCATTGAGACCAGGGTAAAAGAGGAAAAATCAAAAAAAGTTACAAACACAATTGCAAAAGGATGGAATGCATGCTACAACTATAGATATGCCAGAAATGGTAGACTATGGCTCTTATGGAAAACACATATACAGGTCAATGTTATACTAGTGTCAGAACAGCTGATACACTGTCATGTTCAAGATACACATAGTGGATTCAATACACTATTGACTATTGTTTATGGACTGAATGAACTGAACTTGAGAGAGCCATTATGGAGGGATATGAAACTGATTGGGACACAGATACAACATTCATGGCTCATATGTGGGGATTTCAACAATGTTCTATCATCAGAGGATAGAATAGGTGCCCCAGTGACTCAGATGGAAGTGCATAGTTTCCAGCAATGCCTGGACACCCTGCAGCTAACACCCCTAAAGGCAACAGGATGGCACTATACATGGTGCAACAAAAGGCAAGGAGAAAGCAGAGTATATAGTAAGATAGACTGGGCATTTGGCAATTTTCAATGGATTCAGCAATATGGGCATATTGAGGCAGATTTTATGAATTCAGCAGTGTCTGATCACTCTCCCATTTTGATCAAATATGGAGCTAGAAGGAGCCTGCACCCCAGACCTTTCAAGCTGTTTACAAATGTCATGAGCCACCCTGAATTTGAATCTAAACTCCACTCAGCATGTCAACAAACTGTCAGAGAAGATCCTATGACAAGACTCTGGAAGAAGCTGTACAATCTGTCAGCTGATCTGAAGAACCTGTCTGCATACTTAGCATCATATGGGCAAAAGCTATCACAAGCAAGAGAAGGACTGGACATAGTTCAATCTAACCTGAGAAACCACCCACTTGACCAACAGCTGCTGAACAGAGAAAAGGAGTTTCTGCTAGAAATAGAGAAATGGAGCAGAATTGAGGAACAAGCACTAAGGCAAAAATCTAGAGCAACATGGATATCCTGTGGTGATGCAAACACTAGGTACTTTCATGCACAGTGGAAGATTAGAACAACAAAGAACTCAATTGTCTCAATTTACACAGCCCAAGGAGTCAAGCTCACAGACCCTAAACAGGTAGAACAAGAATTTGTATCATGTTTTACCCAGCTAATGAGGAATGCAGCAATAGAGCTACCATGTCCAAATGCTGAGGTTATCAAAGAAGGTCCTTGCTTGACCTATACCCAGCAATGTCAGTTAGCTCAGGAGGTCACAGAAGCAGAGATACTAGCAGCTATAAAGGATATGCCAACTGATAAAGCCCCTGGAGTTGATGGATACCCAATGAAATTCTTCAGCAAAAACTGGGAGATAGTCAAGGAAGATGTAATGGAAGCAGTTTATCACTTTTTCCACACTGGCGAAGTACTTCCAAAGATGAACTGTACAGCCATCACTCTGGTGCCTAAAGTACCTTCACCAACACAGGTAAAGGACTATAAGCCCATAGCCTGCTGCACTACATTGTACAAGATAATATCTAAGGTGTTAACAAACAGGCTTAGCACAGTTGCTGACACAGTTAATAGTCAGTCACAATCAGCATTAATAAAGGGAAGAAGCATACAAGACAACATCCTTTTCAGTCATGAGCTATTCAAAAGCTATGACAGGAAAGGCATATCTCCTAGATGTGTATTGAAAGTGGATCTTAGGAAGGCATATGATACCCTTGAATGGAGTTTTCTGAATAGAGTCTTAATAGCTCTAGGATTCCCCTACAAGTTTATAAAGTGGATCATGGAATGTGTCTCCGCAGTTACCTATTCAGTGGTGATAAATGGAGGATTAACAAAGCCATTTCAGGGGAAAAAAGGATTAAGGCAGGGGGATCCTATGTCACCCTACTTGTTTGTGATAGCAATGGAATACTTGCAAAGGGAGATGAATCAACTGCACAAGAATGGCAACTTTAATTATCATCCTAGGTGCAGAAAACTTGGCATCACCCACATCTGCTTTGTTGATGACCTGTTAATGTTTTGTAGAGCAGACTTGATATCCATTAAGCTGCTCAACTCTGCTTTCCAAGCCTTCTCCAAGGCATCAGGACTGCAAGCAAATCCTGACAAAAGCTCTGCTTATATAGCTAGAGTGACTTCTGAACAAAAACAAGAAATACTGGACTACCTAGGCTATGAAGTGGGCCACATGCCCTTCAGATACCTGGGAGTCCCCCTATCCTCCAAGAAACTGACAGTGGCACAATGCTTACCCCTGATAGAGAAGATAACTGCAAGGATGAAATGTTGGTCAACCAATATGCTCTCCTATGCAAGAAGGTTGCAATTGATAAAATCAGTGGTCTTTGGACTCCAGACATATTGGGCTCAAATATTTGTGTTGCCAAAGAAGGTGATGAAGGCTATAGAAGCTGCTTGCAGAACCTTTCTATGGACATGCAATGTCACCATCTCCAAGAAAGCCTTAGTTGCCTGGGAAAGAGTCTGCACACCCTATGCTGCAGGAGGCCTAAATATAATCAATCTATGCATCTGGAACAAAGCAGCAATTTTGAAGCAGCTATGGGCAGTCACAAGAAAGAAGGATAGCTTGTGGATCAGATGGATCCATACTTACTACATAAAGAAGGAGACAGTGGAGACTTGTAGTATACCTAAGCCTGCAGCCTGGGTAACTAGGAAGATACTAGAGGCAAGGCAAGTAGTTCTTCTATCAACTACTATGCAAGGTGACTTTAACATGAGGCTCAACACAATGCTAACCAAAGCAGGAGCATTCTCTATTAAAAGAGCATACCTGACTCTACTTCCCCAGCTCCCACGAGTCCCATGGAAGAGCTTGACCCTACATCACAGCATACACCCAAGACACAAGTTTACACTTTGGCTTGCAGTGCAACAAAAGCTAGCAACAATGGACAGAATTATCAGATATGGCATCCAGGTTCCAATGGAGTGTGCCTTCTGTAAGACAACTGATGAGACGTTTGAACACTTGTTCTTCAACTGCCCAATTATTGCAGCACTGAATAAGAGAATGCTCAAGTGGCTGAAAGTCCTAGATATGCAGAGCACTTGGCAAGAGGAACTCCAAAGAATGTGCAAGCTTGCACAGAAAAAAACTGGAATAGGGCCTATTGCAAGCTGTGTTTTGCCATGCTAATATACACTATCTGGAGGGAAAGGAATCAGCTTAGATTTCACACAGGCACCTATGATGAAGAAAGGGCCAGCAGGGAGATTGTGATTCATATCCACATACGAGGGCAAGCCTACCCAAAATGGAAGAAGACAGTAGAGCAACTAAATGTATACCCTTAAGGGGATGAGTAGCATAGATTATCACTGATAAAATGTTAGAGTAGTATTGGTAGTTCCTGTTGGCCGTTAATGCTTATAGTCAAGTTTTTATATGAGAGAGCATGAGGTCAGCTCATGTTGATTTGTAATGAACAATTTTGATGTTAATGGAAAATAGCCGTTATGATTAAAAAAAAAAAAAAAGAAACATCAACTTTTTTCCTAGTAAAATGCATGCCCAAACACAATTTCGAATTCGAAAAATTATATTTCAACTCAATTTCAAAATTACATTTTTTCAAGTTTCAACCAAATGTATGTCCATACACTAGCTTAGTTTCTTCTTGATAAACTAAGAGAAGTGAATGTAAGATGTGCAAAAATATTCACAAAATAAACCACAAAAAACGAATGTTGCTAGTAACAAAAACTAGTACAATAATAAATTTGTAGGACAGCAAAGATATTAGTTAAACCAATAGAATTATTATTAAAATTGTGGTTTAATTTTGCTAACTACAAGTAGGGAAATTTAAGCGTCGATTTGAAAGGTGGAATCAAATAATTATTCTTTATGATGTTTATATAACTCTTTTTGAAAAGTAGAATTTCTCTATGATGTTTATACAACTCTTTTGCTAAGTACTTGATAAGTGGAGTCATAGATCTCGCATTGTCTATCCACACGTAAACGTTGAACTTGGTAATCAACTAAAATAACTAAATTAATTAACTAAAATAGATCTAAGAAATAAAATAAGGTTCTTTAGTTTACTGAATAAGAGAATACTACACTTACAGGTCGTTTGGTTGAGATAGACTTTACGCGAGTATTAGCAATGTAGGTATTAGTTATGCAAGTATTAGCTATGCATATATTATTAATGTAGGTATTATTGATGCAGGTATTAATTATGTTGGTATTAGTTATGCAGGTATTATATCTTGGTTAATGAATGATTTGCTGTATTAAAAAATTATTATACATTTCATAATTTAAATTATGTATTTTAATATTTAATCTTCAATAGATTTAACTTGAATGATACAAAGCGTATAATATAAAGAGAGGTAATAGTATATTTATCCTTTTAATATTTTAATGCCTGCTGTATTGGATGAAAGATCACCAAGGCCTCGAGCAAGGGCACGAGACCTAATATGAGTCTATCTTACGAGGCGAAGCCATGAGGGGAAGCAACATGACCCTTCGCCTCCGAAAGCCATACGGGGAATGAGGAAAACCAAGTCCAAAGCACCAGGCTCGGAAAGATCACCACAACTACATAGTCCCCGAGCAAGTATAACACCTCGCCAAATGAGGCATGGTCTTTGTAACCGTCAACCGTTGCTCTGGCATTCAAGAAGAAGATCATGAGCTGACCACGATCAAATGTGGAGTAATGGCCATAAAGGCATAGTTATTATGGCTATAACGTTATTCTTTTCATCATTCATAAATAGAATTCGTTTGTAACCAACAAAGAGATTCAAAAATATAATATTCAATTTACACTCTTAAGTTTTGTCTCGTTTCTTTATGCCTCATTTATTCTTTTAAGCTCTTGTTTCGTTCACATCCGATCTTAGCTCGAGTACGACTTTGATACAAACAAACTATCAATCGACTCCGAAACAAATTCAATTTGTTGACCTATCTCGATTTAGGCCAATACACCTGCATAACTAATACCCGCATTATTATTCCACCTCCTATCCCGCACAAAATAATACATAGATTCCCCCATTAATTTATGCAGGTATTATTAGTGTAGGTTTCTAAATCCAAACCAAACGCTGCATTATTAGTGCAGATTTTTATACCTTCTTGCAAAACAAACCAAATACTTCATAAACTTTGTGAGAAATTTAGTGCATGTATTAACTTCTAACGCGGCGTACCAAACGACTCGTTATAGTGATATGTGTGATAAAATGGTAGGAACAAGGGTTAGATGGAAAGAAAGGATTTAATGTTATTTTTAATATCGGGATGGTGTCATGTTGATAAATAGACATGTGATGAGTTCTTTGTAACTTAGTGGTGTGATCTATATCTATACTATTCTAAAATTACGACAGTCTTAGCAAAATGTTGATCGAACTTTTTAACTTTTAAAAACAGTATTCACATTAGACAAGTTGTCATTTACTAATAATCCTAATATTTAGGACTTAATTTGATATTAATATTAAGGAAAATTTATACCACATGACTACCCTAATAGCTAAATTATAAAAAATATCAATACTTTTACTGTATTTACAAAACATAATAATAGTTTTAAAAAATAATCCTAAATACCATTTTTTCATTTCTCACTCTTCCAATCACAAAACCCTAATTTCTTCCCCCTCTCTCTTTCTCCCATATCCTCCAAGCATTTACCCACCCGCCGCCCCCTCCCCGTCACCGGCGAGTCGCCGCCGCTGCTTTCCCTTACCGCTGCTGCTTTGATTTCTCAGAGCTGCGCCGCCGCTGCTGCCATTTTTATTTTCTCTGACCAACCGCTGGTTGCCGCCGTTCCTGTCCTTCGTCTCTGATGATGTCTATCGCCGGCGACCAGCGGACGCTGCTGCTTCTGTCCATCTCCGATCTGCTACTTTTTTTCCCTTTTTGTATGTGTATAAATGTGTATGTATTAGTATATTTTGTATTTTCTATGTATAAATACGTATACCTTTTGTATTTTTTGTATATGAATGTCTATCTTCATTTTTTTTTGCATGTGTATATGTTTGTATGATTGTGTATATGTATGTCTAAACTAGAAAAGTTGTTTTTATGTTTTTTTTTTTGTATAACTTTGTATGTTTGAGTATATTTTTTGTATGCGTGTGTATGTTTGGGTTATATGTATTTTCAAAACGTTAGTCTTTAAAAGTTCAATGTATATGTGTATATTTTTTGTATGTTCCGTTTTGAATATCGAAAAGAATTAAAAAAAATCCAGTGGTGGTGGGAGTGGCTAGCGGCGGCTGTCCGGCGGCCAGAGGTGGCTGGCTGGCGGCGGCAAGTGATGGCAACAGCCCCCCAGAGCAGTGATGGGTGGAGAAGATAGGAAGAATGAGATAAAACCCTAAATTATAGGTATTTGTTGAAACTTGTATATGCTATGTAAACAAAATATTGCTATGTTTTGTAAAGTGTTAAAGTATCAATATTTTTTTAAATATGATGTTAGGATTGTATATTTTTGTAAATCTCCCATTAATTACTTAGTAAATCGTGACTGTTAAAACTCAAACTTCGTGCCTTTGAAATTGTGATAAGTTAACGACAGCTAGAGACATCCTAATCTCTATTGGTTTTTGCATGATAGACACTTTGGAATTTTGGTAAGTCACGCATATGGTTTGCTTAAAAAATCTCAAATTGAATAGAAATAATAATGGTTCTTAACTGTGATATGCATAAATTACTATTGATATGCACTTCTCCAAAAATAATCGATTGTCTTTGACCTCAAAACATATTAACTATAAGAGTTTCTCCATATCATGTAATTGATCACACAAATAATGCATGCAATATTGAGCTTTTACTTTTTATTTTATATCGCATTTATTTATTTTTCAATATTGTGGTTATATTTATTTGAAGTTTATCTTCTAATAACATGGTCTTCTCTTGCAGAGCATTCATTGCCGTAAGTCATAATCCTTGAGAAGTTTCATGTAATAAGGTATATATATATTGTCATTCATTATATCCTTTTTAAGTTTTTAGTCTTAAAACTATAATCTTTAAGCATTTACTTATGCATTTTCATCGAAACAAATTACTCCATGAATCAATTGTTCAGTTAGATAATATTTTATTAAAATATTAACTAAAGTTGTATTTACAGGATATGTTTTGATGTTTGTGGTTGATTGGAATAACTTTTGAGAAAGAGTTGTGTATTCAAAATTAATGATTGAGTTACTGCCGAATTTATAATGTTTTGATGAATCCTTCAGGTAATAAAGATTAATAACGATATCTATGATGAAGTTAAAAGTTAAAAATTATATTACGTAAATGATTTTTTGACCATACGTAAGAGAATTTATTTCATGCATTTTAGCAGAAATAAAAAGTATCTTTTGATGAACAAATACTAAAAAAATGACTTCTTTCCATTTTTCATGAATTTTAAAAAGGTTATAACCTTCTTCATTTGCAACGAATATAACTAGACACATAAATACTTTCTTCTTAAGAGAAAAATTATTACAATATAAAAAGCAAGGCCACGAACAAAAATACAAGAAATTATATAATCATTTTCATTTTCACACATCAACAGTCATCAGTGAAACAAAATCATAGTAAATTAATTTCTTCATAATAAACTAAGACAAATGAAGGTAAAATATGCAAAAGATATTCACAAAAACAATAAAAATTGAATGTTGTTAGAAATAAAAATCAGTACAATAATAAATTTGTAGGTCAACAGTGATATAAATTAATCCACCAAAATTTATATTTAAAAAAATAATTGTTATACTAACTGCAAGTAGGGAATCATTAAACGTTAATTTGAAAGTTGGAACCAAACAATTATTCATTATGATGCTTATACAACTCTTTTTGCGAGAGATATGGTGATTTCTTATCATTATAAGATATAGTTTGTTTATTTCTTTTTTACTACGTGTGCCTCAAGTTGAGTTAATGCTCTACGTGCACTACATTAGCCGATAAAGGGGGTGATTGACACGACCCGATTAAGGGCAAGGATTCACAATTACTCTAGTCAATTGTAGGGATCGCACACAGGAACTTGCGTGATACTTAAAGTAGTTGGATTTGCTCAAGTTCAACGGTTCAGTGAGTTAATCCAAAAATTGGGTCTAATCAAAACTATTGCTAAGTAGCGGTAATTTAAAGCTAAAATTAACAATGAGAGAAGTACTAGGATACTAATTTCCTCCTAGTCCTCTAACCAAATGGATGTAGTTCTAAGCTTCTTCATACCAAGATCACCCAATGGACCTTGCTCGCATATACCCAACTCATCCCTCTCGATGATAATTCGAGACTACCAACTCTTTCCCTCTCGGTGCTAAGATTTGATGTTTTGAGCGCTAGCAACTAGTCCCAAGTAAGTATTCCCATCTCGGTGTTCAACCTGTTAGCCCAGGGTAAATGCAACACACTTACCGCCGGTACCCCCGTCACTACACTTCCCACTCCTAGATTCACTCTCTCGATGTAAATCTAGTATTATTAGGCTCAACTTGATGTACACCTCAAGTTGTTGTAATGGAATTAAAAGTAGTAAAATGGAGTATTCCTAGGTGCTTAGAAGCTTATTATGCTACACCCATTTGATTATTGGACTAAGGTTTTGTTAGCACCTTAGTGGATGATTTAGCTACTCATACTAAGTAATGATTCAAGACTTGAAAGTAATGAAATATGCATTGAAATAGTAAGGTAGAAATGATTCTTATACAAAATGGTGTTGTTCTTCACAATACAAGAAGGCTTGACTAAGAAGTAATGGTATTTGTCTCTATCTTGCCTCTATCTTGCCTCTCAAGTAAAGTAAAGTGTAAAAACCTACTTCTAGCTATATGTAGCGTTTGCTAAAAATAATTACAAAACTGCCATTTGCAGGTTGGGTTGTAGCCTTTTTGGCAGAGGGCTGCGTTCTTGGAGCTGGACCAAGCGAAAAGGCTGCAACCTCTTGGACATAGGCTAACGCCCTTTTCTGGACTTGTATGAGAGGGCAGTGAGCAGCACGAGCATGTGAGCGCCTCTTCTTCAGCATATTTTCCTTGCGAGATACAATGGGCATCCGCCCCTTGCATGGGTGGTCGTATCTTGACAAGGTTTCCACTTCTCTCCAAAGGGCGAGGGGGGGGGGGGGGGGGGGGGCTCTTCCATCGTCCAGCTTGACACTTAGCATGATTTTTCCATCCAACAAAGGGGCGGCCGCCACTTGATTGTTTTTGCAGCTTATCTTGAACTTGATCACTTCTCTTGGGTTTCTTACTCTTTTTTGTTCTTCTTCCTTGTAAGGGCTTTAACACATGTAACCAGGCAAAATACATCAATCTTTCCTATAGATTGGTCACTTTTGGATTCAAAGACAAAAATTTAAGCGAGTTAAAGTAAGCAAAATTCTCATGCATCAGTGATAAATACACTTGAACGAGTTTAGAGGGGTCACAAGATCCAACAAACCTAAGGTATGTAATTTAGGAGAAGTTGAAGACACTAATCACGTAATCTCCAATTAATTTATTTTGTGCGCCTACTTAATAATTATAACATATGTGAGACAATTTCAGTACTTGATAAGTGGACTCGTACGTTGAACTTGATAATAGACTAAAAACAACTAAATTAACTAAAATAAATCTAAGATATAATATAAGATTCTTTACTGAATAAGAGAATATGAAGCTAATGTTTTTCTATGCTTGCGGTGATAGAGTGAAAAAAATGGTAGGAAGAAGGGTTAAATGGAAAGAAAGGGTTCAGTGTTATTTTTCATAAAGAGGTTTACGAAAATATCTATCAAACTCAATATATTTATCCACTTGTATCCATAAATTTTATATTTACGAGTCCTACCCATAAACTATTTACATGTCTTACTCATGCAGACTTATATACCATAATTTATGTAGTATACCATAAAGATAGGTATAACGAAGGTATACAATTATAAATGAATGAGTTGGATAAATACTTCAATTTAATGGGTATAATAGGTAAATACTTTGGATTTCAAGAGTACATAGTGTAAAAAATCTTTTTTCATAAGAGAGTGGTGTCATTATGAGAAATAGACATGTAATAAGTTCTTTGTAACCGAGTGGTGTAATTTCGGGAAATAGATACGTGATAAGCTTTGGATCATCTTACTTTGTCTTGATAGAAAAGAAAACGGAAAAGCACATGGACAATAATGGTGCAACTAAAGAGGAAAGATATTAAGAAGGGAATACAACTAGTATTAAATGAAGAACATTATTTTTCTCCCCTTTTATAGATTGTTTCTTGAACTTGTGAAGTCTAAAAAATTCTTCCACTTGAATTATAGAAATCAACGGAAAGTAGAGCAACATTTGAAAATATCAACTTATAACATTTCTCAAATTGTGAAAAATGAAGTTTTTCACTCAAACGTGATTTTTAGAATTTTAAGAAATATTTAGGTAAGAGGGTTAAAATAAAGTGTTTACGATGGCAGATCAAACTGACTCGATCTCTTAAAGGCATGATAGAAGACAAAAATATTATGGGGGCACGATAGATATAAAAGACTAACGAATCTAGAAAAATGTTATAAGTTGCATTCAATATTCAATAGATGTACCTCATCTGCAACCTTCCTGCCTTTTTTCACATAATTTGGTCTACATTACTTTTAATAAAGTTAAAAGTAACGGTCTTAAACCCCCCATTTTCAACAGATTATGTGAATCCACCGATCGATCCCCACGATACACGAAGCATATTACATTAATTATACCTTCAAATGGTTGTTACGAACACACTTTTTCGAATCTCCATCTAATTTTATTTTTTTTAGGAAAATTTACACTAGATGACAATCCTAATAGCTAAATTACAAAAAATACCGATACTTTTAAACATTTACCCTAAATAACGATACTTTTAAATATATTACCCTACATACCATTTACTCATTTCCCCCTTTCTCCTATCACAAACCCTAATTTCTCTCTCTTTTCTTTCTCCTCCTCCACCCACCACCCACCCAGCCGCCGTCCCTCCTCCATCTCCGGCGACTAGAACCTCCCGTCGTCCTTCCTCCTCCATCTCCGGCGACTAGCTGCTGCTATTTCCTCCATCTCCGGCCAAGCAGATCTCTGCTCCGATCTGCTTCTCTTGTTCTTCTTTTTTTTTTTTTTTTCTTTTTTTGTTTGTTTTGGAAGTGTATTAATGTGTATATATGTATATACCTTTGTATTAATGTGTATGTGTATTTTTTGTGTAAAAATACACATTAAAATCTTTTCAAATGGCTATTTAATTTTTTGTATTGTTATTGTATATTTCTGTATTTTTTGCATTTTCAATTGTATGTTTGGAATTTTTTTGTTGTGTATCTGTATATTTTTGTATTTTTCTGTATTTTTTGCATTTTCAATTGTATGTTTGGAATTTTTTTGTTGTGTATCTGTATATTTTTGTATATTTCTGTATTTTTTGCATTTTCATTTATGTATAGCTTTTGTATGTTGTGAGTGTATATAAATGTATATTTTGTATATTTTAAAATTTATGTATGTTTATGTATTTTTTATTGGTTAAATATATTTTTTTAAAGTATGAATTTGTATTTTTGTATGTTTTATGCTTGTTTTCCAGATTTACAAAAAAAAAAAAAAAAAAAAAAAAGATTTTCCGGAGACCTGCCGCCGGCGGCCGGCGGTGATCGGCCACCGGCCACCGGCGGCATACCTGAAACTGAAGCAGTGGCTTGGGGGAGAAGAAGAAAGCTTCATTTCCATGGTTTTGTTGTAACTTGTATATGTTTTGTAAAGAAGCTATTGGTATGTTTTGTAAAATTGAATAGTATTGGTATTTTTTGTAAATTTGTTATTAGGGTTGTATATTTGTGTAATTCACCCTTTTTTTTATTACTGTCAAGCTGGCATTACTTAGTAATTTCTCTCTAAATTTGCCTTGAGCACGAGAGCATTTTGGTTACTTTTCATTTTCCTTTCGATGGTTAAATAGTTCATTAAGCAACCAATTTGGTTAGAGTTAAAGTATGCATAAACATATATGGAAAATGTATTGATATGTTTATTTTGAGATTTGTCATGTGCTTTTCGAAAATGTCCACTTTGTATACAAATAACTAGACTTAAAGAGCTACTCCCCATTCGCTATACCTGAAAACTTAAAGAATCGTAGAAAAAAAGAAATACATTCCGAAAATATTGTAAAATAATACTCCCAAGTCAAGAGCTATGTTTTTAACAACGAGTTAACGTGATTAGATAGTGCTTTAAGGGCAACATCAACAACATCACTAAATCCATATGAAGTAGAATTAGGATGTGCATACGTTAATGTTGGGATCAAATCAATGACAACCCTCCTCTTTCTTTCTATTTCCTCCATTGGAATTTTGAGAAGCTCCTCCTCTATCCTTATGCTATTGTTTCGTTCAATATCAATGAAAATGGAATATGTAGTAGGATCAGAAGGTAAAAACCATTGGTATTGTGAATACGCTGTATGTTCCGAGAAGAACACTGGGATGCATCCAGCAAGTATGGAATCAAAAGTAGAACGTCGAGTGTAAGAATCACCTAACACTTGCAAACAAAAAATGGACCTCATCATCACGTTAAGAACTTCTCTTGGCTTGTGACACTTAGAAGGTCCTTTGCCACATTTCAAGATCGAACACTTAGTTGAATCCTCGCACTGTTTTATGACTTTGTCTCTTGTCACCACTTTTTTCTTTCCTGTTCTTGGAGCCCCAACAAATGAAAACAAATGAGGCCTATCCATATGACTCATATAATCTTGCCATTCATTCATCTCGGACAATGTAGAGGGATGGAAATATGATGGATAAGGAATGCCATGTTGATTATGGCCTTCCCAAGGGTGTCTTTCAACCAAAAGCACTGACATATTCTGCACAGGAGGCATGTACAACAACTTGTTTGCACCAAAATCAGGAACATCATCAGTTCTCATGAAATCCCAAGCAGTTCTACCAAAAGCCATAAAGTGGTCTCTCCCATTACTCTTCTTCCACCACTTCTGGTCCTGTATATACTCCACCAAGTCCACTGCCAATGCATCACGAATGGTGTAATTTGGCTCGCGGAACTTGCTGGAGGCATGGAGGCCCCCGTAGAAAGGGACATAAAACAGAGTTGCTTTATTTGCATCCTTTGTACGACATGGATGGTTCTCCATTCGAGCATGGAAGATCAATTCCCCGATAAGTTGATGAGTGGTAAACCAGCTTGATCCTAGTTCAGGCAGTGGCTTTCCGAGGCCATTATTTGTAACATGAGGGCACATATCTGTATAGATATTCAAACTACTACAATCTTTCAACAAATCAAAATTGTATTTGGAAGGTAGGTTGTAAATATAGACAGAGTAATTGTCTTTGCACTCTTGAGGAGTTGTCAGGAAACCGCGGATGGGATTCGATATTCTTTTGGGAGAAAAAACTAGGAGAAAGAGAAACCAAATCATGAAGGAAGTTGTAACAAGAACAAGGACTTTCAAATGGGGTTGAATATCTTTCAGAGAAGTTTGTTTCTTTCTCCTGTATTCTTCTTCATCTTTCTCTTTTGTAAAAATTCCCAAATGATGCTTTCTCCACATGATGGAGAACAGCTAAAGAAGAAGTGAATGAAGAAGTTTATCTAAAGAGGTATTGTTTCTCTAGAGTGAATGAAGGAGAAACAAAATATAATGACAAGGTATGAGGAGAATGAAATATATAGCCATACTACTATTAATTTCTTAAAATTCAGATACCATTTAATTTAGAGGAATGTACATCATAGAAGGCATACTATATTTGTAAACTAGTTTCAATACAATGAATTCTCAGTGTATCGGGCCACATCTTTCGTACTCCCTCTATCTCAAACACACTCGTTTAAAATGTTTGATAAGATAAGCAGAAATAGTAGTTATTTAAAGTGTTTGAAGAAACTAATACTTTAAAGCCACAGAATGCTGCAGTCTCGAAAATTAACTATAGAAAGATTGCGACATTTTGATATACAAACAAATTTCTATATATTCATTCCATGGCAGACATTGTTCGGAAGTGTCATTTCCATTCACTGGATGTATACTGTCCAATGTTTAACTCAGGGATTGTTTGGTACAATTAGATGTTAATACATGTGTCGTGCCAAACTGATCATTAATTTGGGGGGGGGGGGGGTGGGGGCTATCATAATCATGGTATTGTGAATATAAGGGATCATTAGGTTCACTGTATTAAGGCTTATTCTTCTATACTAGCAAAAAGGGGTTTGAACTAAGAGAAATAAATACATTCAGAAGCAACAAGTTCAAATTTTACAAATGTAGCATATAAATTGCTGGATAGTGAATGACAACACACATCAAACTTCTATTATCTAGAGCAACCTTGAACAACTTCATAGGCCTAGTCGACGTAAATTCAACAGGAACAGTTGCAATAACATCTTTGGAATCAAGCTCATAATGAGAACCAAGTGGCCTAAACCAGGAATGCTCTGCAACAAGTTTCCTACCTAATACGTACCCGAAAGGAACAATGATTTACATTGCCGAAAATCATCCTTTTATTACTAGAAGAAAAATACTGATGTTAGTCCCCGTAAAAATATCCCATGAAAGTTCTTGCATATCAACCCAGGATCTAGATCCCTGCATCCAAATGAAAGAGATTGTTAAATTCTCAAGCAACACATCCGGAAGCACTCAGAACAAAAATACTTTCTTGCTTCTAATAACTACAGCAGAGGAAGGAGATCAAACCCAAGTTATCCTCTGCAACCTCTTCTCTTTTTCCCTGTGGGAGAGGGCAGGGGTGATATTATGCAGCATCTGAATTCAGAAGAAACAACCAAAGCGAACCAAGAAATTTTTGTGGACAGATTGTTGACTTCAAGGTATGACATATTCAGACATGATAACTAAGATGTCTTGTATTTTCTAATATAAGTGCACTCCGTTCTCACAAACTTATCGGATACCCGTATTCAGAATAATCACCCATCCACGCTAACCAGATCAATAAGCCGTGCAAACCCTTGAGCTTCCCATTTTGAGTTCCAGTTGAAGGGGACACGACAGGACACGAAAAATAGAGCTTAGAAAAACGATTAAGAAAAATAGATATCGCAGGTTCATCAACCTTCTACTGACACAAGATTTTTTTTTTTTTTTTTTTTTTTTTTTTTTGATAAGGTAAGATTTTATTAAATCAGTATCAAGCTAATACTGAAAAAAGTACATAGAAGAAAAGCTGAACTTGGTTACATTAAATTTCTAAGAAGCCTAGCAAGTCCAGCAAGTTATGAAGATCTAGAACAACATTTCCATCTTTCCAAAGGTACAAAATAGTGCAAACAACTAAATTCCCTGACTGTAGTTGCTCCTTCTTGCCTTCAAAACACCTCTTGTTCCTCTCGTTCCATATAGTCCAAGCTATGAGAGGACTAGGAACGGCCACTGGATTCTTTAACAGGTCATCTTTATTTTTTATTTTTGATGAAGTAACCAGTACTCACCTTCTACATAAAAGGAGGACTAGGAACGGCAGTATGTTCCACGGAGAAACTATTTGACATGAAACAAGCAAAGAACAAACATTCCCAGTTTAAAAATCAGAAATAAAACAAAAGGAGCTCTAGAAACAAGAAGTGGACAGCTCCTTTGGCATCTGTTGATGCTAATCCAGAAAACTAAGTTTCAGCTTTGAACTGATGGAATACTAAGGAAATAATCCAAATTACTAATCTCCCCTCCTCACTCCACGCCCCACCCGCCCCATTACCCAAAAAAAGTACAATGATTCTTTCTTCTAGAAGTTATCCTCGTGCATATCTTGGACCAGCAGAAGCTTTTCAACAAAAAAGTATACTGTTACGTCCCTACCTTAACTGAAAAGCAATTCCTACTTGGCCCTTTTCAATACATTTTGTCATCTTCCTTGAACTGCATAGAACAGTATATCTTACATAGGAAATTCTCAACTATGTACCCCATTCCCAGTCCTAAATAGGTATTTCAAAGAAATGAAAGAAAGTTCCCAGGAAGCCTGAGGAATACAGCAACAATGGCACACTTGTCGACCACTTTAGAGAAAAATTTGGGCATCCAGTCATCAAACATTCTTCTATCAGACCAATAATAATATGATCCCTCTAAAAATTATTTTCTTTATCAATTCAGCCTATGCCCACAACACTATCACTAGAAAACCAAGAAGCCAATAGTCACTTCGGTATCCTACCTGGGGTTGCATCATCTATTAATATTTTTAGCCAAACAAAATACGCTAAGAAACTTCCACAACAAATTTGGGACTAGAATCTACATATGAAGCGAGTTCTATCAGCATAGTCACAAAATTAATTTTGGTTAGCTATGGCAATGGAAGCTCACAACCCAGACCACCCTTCTATTTAGGGGTTTATGAGTTACATGCGTTTGTAGTGCAAAAGCAAACACAAATCCTGAATCTCCATATCATGCAATGAGAACTCAAGTCCTATCTTGAGAAAATTCATATCCTAAACGATATAGAGAACCTTGCATTTTTCATGGTAAGTGCTCTTAAATATGAGATATATATTTAAAAAAAAAATCGCAAGTCTGCATTCAGCAAATACAATATAGGGCTCTCTGTTAACAAGGTGTATTGTAAGAAAACTTCAAAATAGAGCATGCAAGCTTGACATTCTGTAACTACATCAAGACTCTTACCACAAATTTAACTTGAACCTTTATCTTTGGCCTCGTTAGCAACAGCATCAGTTACCAGAGCCATGGGTCTTTGATCAATAACCTCATCAATTATCCCGAACTCCTTGGCTTCTTCAGCGGTCATGAAATAATCCCTATCCATATTCTTCTGAATTATTTCCACTGGTTGTCCCGTATGCTTGGAGTATAGTTGGTTCAGTGCATCCCATACACGGACAATCTGTTTTGTGTGAATAGTCATATCTTTAGCTTGCCCACTATATCCACCAGAAGGCTGATGGATCATGATTGTAGCATTAGGTAGAGATCGTCTCTCACCCTTGGCACCAGCAGCTAAGAGAAGGGATCCCATTGAAGCTGCTTGACCTAGACATATAGTATTAATTGGAGATCGAATGTACTGCATTGTATCGTAGATAGCAAGGCCTATACACAACAATACAAGAAAGTAATGTCAGGGTTCCGGTAACACAATGACATGATTCTATAAATACATTCAAAACAATCAGCATATAAACTTCAAGCACGAGCTACAAAATTTCATCATGACAGAAACAAAGGTTAACCAAAAGGACAAAACATAACATTTTAACTTCTACAGTAGATTCAAGTGAAAGCACCACACACAGCTAAATGCAGACGCAAACCTTTTTGAGAAGAAACCAACACAACAGCACTTTAAAAAAAAGTCTTTGTTAAACTTTATTCATAGAGACAAACGTCTCATAGCCTTTTGGCGCGCCAGTCTTACACTTCAGGAGTGCGCTTGAAAAATCATTAAACTTTAGTCCCCGACAGCAGAAAATGCAGACACCCCTGTTGATTCACCAGGTGTTTCTGCAACTTCTGGCGACGGGGGCTAAAAGTTAAATGGTTTTCTAACGGGGGCGAAAAGTGTCGAAATGAAAACATAATCAGCTAAAAGCTTGTTTGGATGGTTATTACATATCATTTCATGATATATCATATTGTATTGTATTGTATCGTACCGTACCGTACTATTTTGTATTATTTTTGTAAGCACAATGTTTGAATAGATTGTCTCATTTGCCGTCGTCTCATAATACCACGCACTAGTAGAGTAAATGGCAAACTACTATTTTGATGAGAAAAAATAAAGTAACGACGCAGTCACACCAAATGTGTAGTTACATAAAATGGCATTTTTCGTTACGATGGATTTAACAATACAATAGAATGAAATTTTAAGTAACAATAAAAACAAACATTGTAGTTAAAGTAACAATACGACACAATACAGTTGGCAACAACCAAGTTATTGTAGAAATGAAGAGAAAAAGGAAGTTACCAGCAGTGACGGCGCCACCAGGGGAGTTAAGGTACATATGAATAGGTTTAGAAGGGTTTTCAGATTCAAGAAAAAGGAGCTGAGCAACAACAACATGGGAAGTGTCATCATCAATGGGACCATTAATGCAAATGATACGCTCTTTGAGGAGCCTTGAGAATATGTCATAAGCCCTTTCTCCCCGAGAAGAGTGCTCTATCACCATTGGTATTAGCCCGTAACATCTCCTATTTGAGCTGCAGCTCATTCCATTCCACACTTTGTTAGCAATTAGGCTGCGCATCTCTCTTTCTGAGGATTTGGGATAGTGGATTTTGGATTGTGCTTGAAAGAGTAAAATTGTCGGGGGTTTTAATTTGATTTACTATTATTTACTGTATTTGTGTTTTTTTTTTCAATACTGTATTTGTCAGTTAGGTAAGGGGAAATTGGTAATAACTACTAGTATAAAATTAGTTTTTAGTGATTTCATCAAAACTCGCATTTGGTCGTAATCTAATTAGTGGTTCAAAAGCTGAGGTCTAAAGCCAACAACTTCTCCACTTTAGTGAGCTAAGATTATATGTATCTTATCCTACTCAAATCTC
This sequence comes from Petunia x hybrida, assembly GCA_037355625.1. Taxonomy (NCBI): domain Eukaryota; kingdom Viridiplantae; phylum Streptophyta; class Magnoliopsida; order Solanales; family Solanaceae; genus Petunia; species Petunia x hybrida. The sequence goes on from JBBBVM010000041.1 coordinate 28,239,078, forward strand.
ACCTATGAAATTATACTATATATTGTTATGGTTAAGTGATTCAGAAGATAAAGGTCAAATACATTAAGAGGTCCCTAAATTTGATATGAATTTTTATTTTGACACTTTAACTACCCCTTGTTCTTATTAAACACTCAAACACCCATCAAATGAAAGTACCTATTAAGCACAAATTGTTGACATGACATGAGTATTTTTCACTTCTACCTGAGCGTGTGAAATTGCTAATTAATACCTACCACTCTTATCATTAACGCCATTTGTTTTTCCTATCTTTTTCCTCAATTCCACAATTTTGGACATCATACTCAAAATTTATTCTTATTCCTAATCCTTTTCATATATTTCTTAATTTTTTCTCGGTAAACAACTACGATTCTGACCACTCCGAAACCTTGCAGTGTGTCATTTTCTGTGATTATTGTCATATTGCGGACCTTCACTTACCATAATGTAGTTATTAATTTGTTGCTCAATTTTTTTTGGCTCTTTATAAAAGAGTAATTAACGACCAAATGAACTACTATATTTAGAACTGCAATATCTAAAAGGCTTGTATAAATCATCAATAAATGAAAAGACGAGAAGAGAAGTTTTTAAGTTTTATTTCAACAAAAAATAGAAGAAGCATAAGAATATAAGGAGTCGTTCGTCCATAAAAAAATACTTTTTGATTTTTGAAGTTTTTTTTTTTTTTTTTTTTTTTTGGAAAGGAGTATTTGAAAAATCAAAAAGTATTTTTTAGTATTTTTTTTTTGTAGTTTTTTCAAAAAATACTTTTTCTCCACTCACAGAATTACAATTTTTTTTTTTTTAAAAAAATAAAATACATGTCCAAAGACAACTTCACTTCCAAACTATAAAGGTTAGTTCAAGTGCCAAAATAAAAATTCGTCCTAAATTTTGGGGTCTCTATGCATTTAGTCAAAAATAAAAGATAAATATATCACACTTAGCTAGTGAACGAATGGACAATATAATACACAAAATGTCTCTTCTAAACACATGGGTTTGCAAAGTCAAACATACAAAAGCTACTTGCTAATGATAGGCCAAGAATGTATTAAGATTTGACGCGCACGTCAAAACTTATGGAAATAATATTTCGATAATTTATCACGACTTGTGAATAATAACAAGAAAGGTAGAATGGATATTATTTCAAAGTTTTTATCAGCCCGTCAAAACTACTGAATAAAACAAGTTTTGACGATAGAATATGCTTTCTTAATGATTTAATACGATAGATAATAATAAAAAATAAAAATACATCAAAGTTTTTGACCTGCCTGTTATTATGGTTTTTAGTTTAAAAAGGGGATAGAAGTTAAAGGAAAAGTTACACAATAAATTCAATTTGGAGAACCAGTTTCACAAAATATATATAGGTTTTGGTATAATTACATGATATAGAGGAAATGAGGACTTAATTATAAAATATAACAAAAAAAATCCTAACCCCCCACACCTCCAACACAACAGAAAAATCATTAAACTCTAGTGGTCGCTTAAGCACATTTATTACCATATCACATAGCAAAAGATCTAGTCTCATTCTCCGACTTCCCCCACCCCCACCTCACCCGACCCACCCCCCTCTCTCTCTCGCCCTTCAGCGTCAACCCTCTAATCAACCCGAACCGCATCTGCTTTCTATCTGGCGATCACCACCATATCTCAAGTGGCAGAGCTCCGTCATTTATTCTTCAGCGGTTAGCTTACCTGAATTCCAGCATCATACAATGCCCAACACTATGAGAAGATAATATGAATATCTTTAAGAGACTCCATCAGTAAACTGATTTACCAAAGATGGTTCATCTGTTGATTTTTGCTCAGGTTTGATATTTTTCATTTAGATATGGTGTTTACTAATGAAAAAATGGTGTGTTTCGGTCACATTTGGTTTTTTTTTTGGTTCATATCTGTCGTTTTTCTCCCATATCTGATATTTTGTGGTCAAATCTATTTTTTTTAATTGTATCTCCATTGTATTTGTACTATATCTACAATATTTTTAGTATTTTTACTTTTTTTACCTGTATCTATACTATTTCCAGTATTTCTATTGTTTCTACACTTTTCTACTTCTATCTAGATAATTTCTAGTGCTTCTGTTGTTTCTACACTATTTATTTACATAATTTATAGTGTTTATGTTATTTCTACTTGTATCTACACTATTTCCTAGTGTTTCTATTAATTTTATTGTTTCTAGTATTCTTATAATGTTTATGTGTGTATCCATATTGTTTATACACTATTTCTACCTGTATGTACATTGTTTCTAGTGTATCTTTGTATTTTTTGGTTATTTGTTTGTGTATCTCCTCATCCTCCTCCTCTTCTTCTTCTTCTTCTTCTTCTTTTCTTCTTCTTCTTGAATTTTGTGTAATTTTTGTATTTCCACTTCATTTCTTGAATATTTTTGTGTCTTTGGTATCATGAAAAAATTCGGCGACTTAGTTCGGGTTGCTGATGGCGGCGGAAGATCGGTGGTGGCGGCAGAGGCGAGCAGTAGGGGCAACGGGGGGAGGGATGGTAGATGGAGGCTAGGAGGTTTTCCTCCTTTACCTTATTTAGCTACTTGTATATAAAAAATATAAATTTGTAATATCAATTTTTATTACTATTATTATGTAATAGATGCTTTAGATTTGTATATATGTGTCAGCAACACAAAGTTCAATGGTATTGAGAAAATTGTCTATTTTGTGCATATAACCTGAAACAGAAGTCAAAGAACGAAAAATTTCACTACGTGCCCTCCATAATGACTGGTGTGAGAGTTTGCTCCCGTTTAACAACATTTTAGCAAGTTACCCTCTTATAGTCCGGAGCCAATATTTCAAGTTACCAATTTGTAAGTGCTACCTTTTAGAAAGAGGTCAAGTGGCATGAAGGAAGAAATTTGAAGGAGCAAGTGCTGCCTAGGCAACTGACGAGCTTCTGGTGTATGGGAAATTTTACTCGTACTCTGTCAAAAAATAGTATAGAAAGATGTCAAACCCACAGAGATTGATTTATCTATTCTACAGACGTTTCTTGCTTTAATTACTATTTGAGAAAATCAAAGAAATTGGAAAATTAATTTAATTGTAAAATAAAGTAAAAACATAGAATGGAGAAAAATATTTTTGTTTTACAATATAATAAAATTGTTGGGATCCTGACTTCACTTGATATTTCCAATATAACAGAGATTTGTTTATTCTTCAATTTTTATTTCTTAAAAATGTATAAATATCTCTCACGATTACATTTATGTGTGATTACCTATTTCAAACTATTAATTGTACTCCTTTCGGGTTATACAATTTAATTGTTAAAATAGTAATATTAAAGATCCAGAAATATTTATTTGAACTGAAAAATGCTTCTTTATTTATAAGTAAGCCCCTTTCGGTTACCTTACTTGTCACAAATGATTACTATACTATTCACCTCTTTCAGTTTCAAAATCAGTGCAATATCAAATTATGACATAAAGCAGATAAATGTGATTTAATTAATATCAACACATATTAATACCACAAATTAACCTTATTACTCCTTCGCCTCTTTCAATTTCAGAATTAATAACAAGTCAAACGTAATATAAAATAGATATGTGTGAAAAATGAAACAACATCTAACTTTAACAGTATGTGATAATTTTAACAGTTTCAAGCCGTACAAGTGAAATGAAGATTAAACTTCTACTATTATATAAAAATATCAAGATCCGTCATTCTCCCAACAAAAGAAAAAACTATTCCATTCTGGAGTTAATACCACTAACGAAAATATTCTTGTCTATTAAATAAGAAAATAGAAAGAAATATTCACGACGAATAATTCTTGCTACTTAATTAGAATCTGGACTAGCGTATTTTTCAACACTTAAGATTTATTCAGAACTAAATACAAAAGTGTAGCCGCTAGTATGGTCTACAGAAAAATTAAAACACTTGATGATATGAGCCAATAAGGAACTTAATTTCTTCCCCCGATGATCCTCCTCTGAATGGCAGCATCAATTTATAGCCAAAAGTGAATGGTTGAAAAATCATATTGTTTTTGCTTGAAACAGTTATGACTGGAAACGGTTATAATTGGTAACCGTTATGATTGGTAACCGTTATGATTGGTAACCGTTATGGTTTCTTTTCTCTGCTATCAGAATTTTGCCTTCTCTGTTTTGCTCTTTTTCTTTCAACTTTGCCAAGTTTCTTTTGTTGAATATTTCTTGATTCTGCTCAAACTCATTTGTGTTCTTTCCCATAAAATTTGTTTAGAAATACGGAAGATATTTGATGACTTTCGTGTTTTTATAAAATATTTATGCTTTTAAAAAACAAGTAAAATACACTTATCGGCAACACATTTTTTTAGAGATGTGAGATTTAAAGACAAGTTAGCTAAGAAAGATGGTCAAAGCCAAGTGCTGCTTTTTATGCAGTACTTACAACTAAGTGCTGCACATGCAATACTTTATCTGAGCAAATATGAGATTCAAGGAGCAAGTGTTGCCTAAGAAAGAGCGAAAGACGAGTACTGGCTCCAGACCATATGATTCGTAGGGATATTTTCGTTCGAAATTTATTCAGTAAACTTAACAGGAATATTAGACTCAAGGAGCAAGTGTTGCCTAAGAAAGAGGGAAAGACAAGTACTGGCTTCAGACCATATGATTCATAGGGGTATTTCCATTCGAAATTTATTCAGTAAACTTAATAGAGGCATTTTTATAAACCACTGTTATGTGAGGGTAAAATGATAAACAAATGTAGTTGGTGTCATATTTCTTCAAAAAGACCATTAAAGTATGAAATGCAAAAATTTTCACGTAGTGCCCTTACTAAGATCTGGTCTTAGCAATTTGCCCTCAGCTTTAAATGTATTAAGTAAGTGACCTCCACGTCATCCATCCATATGTGGAAGAACTATTTTGCCCCTGACTAAACCTAATTAACACCGAACACGTTTCTTTCTCTCTTTTCCCGTTCCTGGCCTCCTTTCTTCTTCTTTGTGTGCTGGAGATTTAGGGTTTGTTCTTCTCTCTTTTCGTATGTTTGTTCTATTATTTTTTCTTTATATTGTAATTTTTATTTCACGTAATCATTTATCTACATTTATTTTTTCATGTAATCTTTTTTTATACTTATTGTTTATATATTTATCTATTAGTTTTTTTCATTTCGATTTATGATCGTTGAATTAAGTTTGAGGTTCCTGTGAATTTTTGCTTGTGTTTGCTTGATTCCGGTGATTTGAAGGTTTTTATTGCCTATGGCTATTAAATATTCCTGTTGCTCATTGCATAGAGCTTAAAGTCTTGCCATGGCCAAGAGTTGCATCGACTTTCTCTGCAAGTTTTTTACTGCAATAGAGTTTAAAGTCTTGGCTATTTCTAATACTTGCAATGATGTTCCGTGTAAGTTGTCTCTTCCACCAGAACTTAAAGTCTTGGCTATTGCCAAGAGTTGCAGAGACTTTGTCTGCAACTTATTCACTGCAGTAAAGGTAGAAGTTTTGGCAATTGCCAATACTTTTAGAGATTTTTAGTGTAAGGTTCCTCTTGCAGCAGAACTTAAAGTCTTGATTATTGCCAAGAGTTGCAGAGACTCCTCTGCATGTTTTTCACTGCAGTAGAGGTAAAAGTCTTGGAAATTACCAATACTTGCAGAGACTATTTGTACCAGTTGCCTCTTCCACTAGAGTTTAAAGTATTGGCTATTGGCAATAGTTATAGAGACTTTTTTCTGTAGTTTGCTCTTTTCATCAGTCATGCATTCTGTAGTTGTTGCTGTGTTTTTTAGTTGTCTTTGCTTTTGGCCTGTTGACTTTGAATTATGGTAATGGCATAAGAATTTTTCTGCATATTAATCGTGAGTTCATGATGGCATGTCGTAATGTATGTTTTCTTGTCTTTACTTATTGTTTTGTGAAACGACCTTAGGTAGTCGTTTCAGAAGTTAGGACTCCGGTTGGTGTGCCGATAATTTTAAAATCTTCGCAAGGTCCATTAGGACCTGTCTGTAAAATTTGAACCGAATCGGACTTCGTTTGGTAGGCATCGGAAGAAGGTTTCAGTTTTTGTGGTCGGTAAATCATAAAAAGAGGTTTTCGAACTCGATTTTTGGCGAATGAGCTCCGATTCAAAATACGAAAGTGTCATTAGGTTTTTATGGTCATTCGTGATCTGTGTGAATTTTCAGAAGTGAATTCCGAGATCGTTCGGATGGTTTCCGCTAAAATACCGAAAGTTATAGAATTTGATCTTTTCCGTTGAATTCGTATCTTGAGTTTCGAAAATCTGATTCGAGATCTGTCTTCGCGAGTACGTCACATAAATTTAGTATAACTTGTATGCAAAATTTGAGATTATTTCGAATTTTGTAAGGTTCCATTTTAATTTTCGTCACGAAAGAAAAGAAAATATTAAAGAAAAGACAAAAAAAGGCAAAAAACGAGAAATTTGAGGCGGTGGTTGCCAAGCTATTATAAGAGGAAGTAAACTCAGAAACGGAAGCAGAGAACGCATAAAAAAAAAGTCAGAAATTGGAGAAATTAAAGGAAAAGGAGAAGGAAACAAGTAGATTTTCACCCCGAAACATCCAGGTAATGATGTTAATTTATTATTTTAGTTTATTACGTATGTTTGAATATATTTTAATGGTAGAAATTGGGATATTAGACATCGTTCTAAGAAGTTAAATTGATAGTTAAAGGGTTAATTGGACCCTGACAATGGAACTGATTATATATTCGTACTCAGGGAGTTATGAGCTACCCATAAATGTAATTTATTCAGAGTTTGGTTATGTGATTTTGAACACGGTACATAGGCCTGGCCTGCGTATTGCGTATGCGAATAAGGTATAAGGTTCCTAACCGAATTGCACTAAGACGTAAGGAATGCAGCCTTTAGCCTAATTTGATATATCTTTCTGCTTATTGAATAAAGTGGGATCGTTTGGCAATGAATACAAAGGACAAAGCAGTTGTTGATTAGTAGTGCTAATTCTTGGAATAAGGTAAGTGATTATATCTATTTCTTTGGAGGCCCTTGGCCTTGTGAATATTCTACCACGTGTTCCTTATGTGTGTAGCTGTCGATAGGCGTACTCATTACGCCTTAACTTTAGATTTACACTGTATATTATTTGTTATGCCTTTTTGTAGGTATTGCATTGAGCATAAAGTTATTGTACTCTGGTTGTGAGCTTAATATGTACTTTTCGGCTGTCGATGAGAGTCCTACCCTGGTAAAGGGTTATTATTGCATCATCCTTGCATTATGTTGAGTTCAGAATTATTCCGCCTCAACTTTATATTATTTCGGATGCAGGTGTTTCCACCCCACGAGTAGGAGTATTCCGCTCTTATATCAGATATAAGTGTAGGAGTAATCCGCCTCAGCTTTATATTATTTCGGGTGCAGGAGTATTCCGCCTCCGGTTTATATCATATCGGGTGCAGTAGTATTCCGCCCCAGGAGAGTGCATGAGTATTCCACCTCTAGTTTATATCATATCGGGTGCAGGAGTATTCCGCCCCAGGAGAGTGCAGGAGTATTCCGCCTCCGGTTTATATCATATCGGGTGCAGTAGTATTCCGCCCCAGGAGAGTGCATGAGTATTCCGCATCTGGTTTATATTATATCGGGTGCAGGAGTATTTCACCCTAGGAGAGTGCAGGAGTATTCCGCCTCTGGTTTATATTTTATCGGGTGCAAGAGTATTCTGCCCTATGAGAGTGCAGGAGTATTCCGCCTCTAGTTTATATTATATCGGGTGCAGGAGTATTCCGTCACAGGAGTAGGAATATTTCGCTCCAGTTGGTTACTATATTGTATTCCCCTCGGATGCAGGAGTATTCCGCTTCGAGACAGGATTACGGGCACATGTGACCCCATTGCATCATACTGCATTCATTCCATTTCATTGCACCAGTTGCTGTGCATTGTGTGATTATAGTGCAACGTTTCGTGTATGTTTCATGTATTTCTGATTGTTGATATGTTCGGGATACCTATATGTTCTGTCTATCATGTGTCCCTGGTTGTTTATGAGTATGTGGTTTCATACATTATCTGGCTCTGCCTTTTTATAGATTAAATAAGATGAATTTGGCTTAGATAAGGTGAATTTTGTTTATCTGCTTTCCTTCTCCCTGGCTAGCTATCATATTCTTTGAAGTGGCTAGTCTGCCACACTTATTGATTCCTTTTGACTCACCCTTGTTTGTTGTTTGTTTCTTGTCCATTTATTTTGTTTCGGCAGGTTCGCTCCAGGATTGAGTTCACCACGTTGTTAAGGAGCGAAGACGACTTCAGTTGTCAGGGTGAGCCAGCTTTTATTCCGGATGGCCACCAGTTTTATGTTTATTATTTCAGTTGTATTTTGCTCCCTTCAGGTGGTGTATGTATTCTTTTGTACTCTTTGATATTTAGTCTGGATAGCCCTAAACCTAGTATGTTGGGTAATCAGCTGTAACTTCTTTTGTACAACATATGTATAGCTATGTTTGTGTCTCTTTAGGTCTTATTTCTTGTCTGAATGCTGATTTTTTGTTTATTTTTGTGAATTCAATTTAGAAGGGTTTGCCCGACGGGTCTAGGGGAGGATGTCGGGTGCCCGCACGGTCTAGTAGAAAATTCAGGTCGTGTCAGTTGGTATCAGATCCCGGTTTAGAGTCTATCCAGACTAAGACAGTGTCTAGTAGAATATCGCTGATGGGTACGTAGACATCCATACTTATCTACGAGAGGCTATGATGGCATTTAGGAAGTTACTCTTCCTTGTTTTCTAATCGTGCGTCAGTTTGGGATGCAAAAATATTTTCATTAATTCCTTCGTAATAATTGTGATCCCTCGTGCGAAAAATTAGCAAAGGCTAGGAGTTCAGGACGAAGCAGTCTAGCCTGGGGCTAGAGCTACTCAAGCCCCGAGAGTTGTGGATCTTGCTGCCGATCCAGTTGCGGAGGCCCCAGTTGTACGAGCTCGCGGTGGGCAAGAGAGCAAGGCATTGTGTTTCCCCTGGCTCTCTACGATGTTTTTTCACGAGAATCTTGGCGGCGCAGATAACACAAGAACCTCTTAATCCCTAGGTAGCTTATCAGGTCACCGCAGAAGCAGATGTTTGGACTCAGGGAGCTCCTGTTCCAGTTCCTGATGTTCCCCCAGTAAATTATGTTCTAGAGGTATCATGTGTCGTGCCTCTAGCTGTTCTGGCTGGTCTGCTAGACCAGGTAACAGTTCGGTTCGAGTGCCCAACGAGGATGCATTATTTAGGCTCTTGGTTATCTTGAGTGGTATGGTGTTGATTATACTACTATCCAATTTTAGGGTCTAGCCCTGGATTGGTGGACCGCTCTCCTATTAGCTAGGCATGGCTTGCCTAAGTTGACTTGGTGCAAGCTTTCTCGTAGATTCATAGAAAAGTTCCTTTTGCGCAGCGAGCGGGATGAAGAGCGTCGCCAGTTTGAGGGGATTAGACAGGGTAGCCTGTTGGTTAGTCTGTTGGTTTCAGTATATGAGATTCAATTCTCTAGAATGGCTAAGTATGCACTAGAATTGGTCCATGAGCCTTCCGAGAAGGTTCAAAGATTTATTAGTGTCCTTTCTCCTTCCTTGAGGTCCTAGATGGCTCGAGAGATTGAGGCTAGGACCTCATTTGATGTTGCTGTAATATTTCTTGGAGGTATGAGGCATACTATAAATTAAAGCAAGAAGAGTCAGAGCGGGAGAGCATGAGATCCAGCAGCCGTGGTGGGAACCATAGTACCTCATTTGGAGGTAAGAGTTTGATTAGTTTGGGAGGTCTCCTGCCAGGTTATCTCAGCTTGTAGAGCGTGATTCTTAGAGTGCACGAGTAGTTCATCAATATTAGACTCAGTTTTCTCTTTGTAGCAGTCAACAATCTGTCCAGCTTCCATTTTCAACGAAAAGGTGTTATCACTGTCGTGAGTCTGGTTATCCTTTGAGGAGTTTTCCCTTACTCCGGCAAGTAAGTAGGCAGTCGTCCTTTCTCTCATCATCAGGCACCTACACAGTCGTAGGGGATTTCATTTAAATCTTAATCAGCAGAGAGATGCCACCATCCAGTAGAGGCCGGGAGTGTGGTGGTGGTGGTTCTTCTGGAAGTGATTATTAGGGTAGCGGCTCAGCTCAGCCGCAAAGACAGTTCTATGAACTGATAGTGTGGCATGACGCTGAGGCATCCGATGTAGTAGACGCAAGGATTTCTTCTTCCTTATATGCGAGTAAGATTTGATTCTTCCGATCGATCTGTAAATGGTTTTTCTTATGATGTTTTCATTGATTCCTTGGATGTTGTTTCTATGAGAAATCTATTGCGGTAGAGGGGTGAGCTTCTAGTATGATTTATTCCTGGCATTTGTGAGATCCTACAGTTTATCTGGTTTAAATGTGAGAGATTTGTGAGTGAGTATCGGTATTGTTTTCTTGGCGTCTTGTTGTGTAACATTCTGTTATTATGTCAAGCAACTCTTTTTAGAATACAGTGTTGGTAGGATGATGGGATTCTTATTCGTCACCATCAGAAAGTGTCATTGTTTCTTTTGTTCAAGATGCTTGTAGAGTCATGTTATTCTATAAGCTTGTCTCGGTTGTAAAAGGGTTTTCTGGTAAATTGTCAGAGTTTCTTTCTTTATAGGAAGGTTAAATTGGCATAGATGTTGTTCCATAAAGCTCATTTAATGTCTATTTTTTCAATTCCAATTCTTTGGTAAGCCTGAATCGGAGTAGTCTAGCTCTAGTAGCCAAGCAAATAAGAAGATGAGCTTCCTAAAGATCTAGTTATTTCTATCCTCAGTTTATTGCCATCTCTTCTTGTTCCGACACTAGTGAGCTTGGGCGGTTAGTAGCCACTTGTGATGTTCGATCTCTTGAGCCAGAATGTGTATCAAGGTAGTTGAGTAAGCAATTTGTTGAGTCTTAAGGCTACTAAAGGTAATAGAATGTGTCGCCCGACCCGTAAATTGAGCTATCGGGCGGTGGTGCTTGTGGTAAAAGGTAGTGAGCTGTGAACTTGAGAGTTGCAGCTGTTTGGCAACTCGAGAGGGTAATTTGGTAGCTTAGGTCTGAGCCTTGTTATGTTTTAGCTAAGTCTTCCATAATCCAGCAGGTTGTGCTAGGATGACTATTCCTATTCAAATTAGTGGTATGATTTTATGCTCTAAGTGGGGGAGTCTTCTTCCAATACTTAATCCTAATATTAAATCTCTAAGGCGTTGCTGAAGCATAAGCTAATTCTTTGTTTCATCGACCTGTTCTATATCGAAACGTATATCGACGAGGTGATTCATCGGCGGAATCACGTTAATCCATCCAGAGTTCCGTTTATCTTTGTTTCAAAAATGTAGAATTCTCCTCTCGTGATCGAGGAAGGATCAGCTTAGTCAGAATATGCTGTGCAATGGTGTTATCATATCATCCAGATATATTTTATTCCAAGAGATCGGTATGCGTGTTATAATTCTAATTCTGTAATCATGAGACAATATCCGTGGAATAGTTTATGAAGGCCGTGCAAGTTCTCTTGTTATCTGTATGAATTTTTCTTTAGACTTAGGCTCGTTCGAGGACGAACGAGAGTCTAAGTGGAGGAGCATGAAACGACCTCAGGTAGTCGTTTCAGAAGTTAGGACTCCGAATGACGTGCCGATAATTTTAAAATCTTCGTAAGGTCCATTAGGACCTGTTTGTAAAATTTGAACTAAATCAGACTTCGTTTGGTAGGCATCGGAAGAAGGTTTCAGTTTTCGTAGTCGGTAAATCATAAAAAGAGGTTTTCGAGCTCGAGTAGAAATAATAGAAATTAAAGGAAAAGGAGAAGGAAACAAGTAGAATTTTCACCCCGAAACATCCTGATAATGATGTTAATTTATTATTTCAGTTTATTACATGTGTTTGAATATATTTTAACGGTAGAAATCAGGATATTAGACATCGTTCTTACAAGTTAAATTGATAGTTTAAAGGGTTAATTGGACCCTGACAATGGAACTGATTATATATTCGTACTCAGGGAGTTATGAGCTACCCATAAATGTAATATATTCAAGGTTTGGCTATGTGACTTTGAACCCGGTACATAGGCTTGGCCTGTGTATTGCATATGCGAATAGGGTATAAGGGTCCTAACCGGATTGCACTAAGACATAAGGAATGCAACCTTTAGCCTAATTTGATATATCTTTCTGCTTATTGAATAGAGTGAGATCGTTTGGCAATGAATCCAAAGGACAAAGCAGTTGTTGATTAGTAGTGCTAATTCTTGGAACAAGGTAAGTGATTATATCTATTTCTTTGGAGGCCCTTGGCCTTGTGGATATTCTACCACGTGTTCCTTATGTGTGTAGCTGTCGATAGGCGTACTTATTACGCCTTAACTTTAGATTTACACCGTACATTATTTGTTATGCCTTGTTGTTGGTATTGCATTGAGCATAAAAGCATTGTACTCTGGCTGTGAGCTTAATATGTACTTTCCGGCTGTCGATGAGAGTCCTACGCTGGTAAAGGGTTATTATTGCATCATCCTTGCATCATGTTGAGTTCAGAAGTATTCTGCCCCAGCTTTATATTATTTCGGGTGCAGGAGTATTCCACCCCACGAGCAGGAGTATTCCGCTCTTATGTCAGATATGAGTGCAGGAGTATTCCTCCTCAACTTTATATTATTTCGGGTGCAGGAGTATTCTGCCCCACGAGCAGGAGTTTTCCTCTCTTATGTCAGATACTGAGTTCAGGAGTATTCCGCCTCAACTTTATATTATTTCGAGTGCAGGAGTATTCTACCTCTGGTTTATATCATATTGGGTGCAGTAGTATTCCACCCAGGAGAGTGCAAGAGTATTCCGCCTCTGGTTTATATCATATCGGGTGCAGGAGTATTCCGCCTCTGGTTTATATTATATTGGGTGCAGGAGTATTCCGCCTTTAATTTATATTATATCAAGTGCAGGAGTATTCCACCCTAGGAGTAGGAGTATTCCGCTTCAGCTGGTTACTATATTGTATTCCCCTCGGATGCAGGAGTATTCCACTTTGGGACGGGATTATGGGCACATGTGACCCCATTACATCATACTGCATTCATTCCATTTCATTGCACCGGTTGCTGTGTATTGTGTGATTATAGTGCGACATTTCGTGTATGTTTCATGTATTTCTGATTGTTGATATGTTCGAGATACTTATATGTTCTGCCTATCATATGTCCCTGGCTGTTTATGAGTTTATAGTTTCATACATTATCTGGCTCTACCTTTTTATAGTTTAAATAAGATGAATCTGGCTTAGATAAGGTGAATTTTGTTTATCTGCTTTCCTTTTCCCTGGCTAGCTAATCATATTCTTTGAGGTGGATAGTCTGCCCCACTTATTCAGTCCTTTTGACTCACCCTTGTTTGTTGTTTGTTTCAGTCCATTTATTTTGTTTCGGCATGTTCGCTTCAGGATTGAGTTAGCCACGTTGTTAAGGAGCGAAGACGACTTCAGCTGTCAGGGTGAGCCAACTTTTATTCCGGATGGCCACCAGTGTTATGTTTATTGTTTCAGTTGTATTTTTCTTCCTTCAGGAGGCGTATGTATTCTTTTGTACTCTTAGATGTCTAGTCTGGATAGCCTTAAACCTAGTATGTTAGGTAGTCAGCTATAACTTCTTTTGTACAGCATATGTATAGCTATGTTTGTGTCTCTTTAGGTCTTATTTCTTATCTGAAAGTTGATTGTATGTTTATTTTTGTGAATTCAATTCAGAAGGGTTCGTCTGACGGATCTAGGGGAGGATGTGCCCGCACGGCATAGCCGAAAATTCGGGTCGTGTCATTTTGTTATCATACTATTTTTATAATTTTGTTTATTGAATATGCATATTTTGTTTTTGTTCCTATAGGTATGAGATCAAAATTTTACGTTTGAGCAAAAAATTATAGGGGTGGTGATATGAAGTATAGTAGTTTGGTTAGTGAATTTTGAGGGAGCGGCAGTTGACGTTGTTGAAAGGTAGAGTTTTCCGTAAATTTATGGAGTTTGGTGATCTAAATTTATGAAGTATATTTGTATATGATCTTTTCATTATTGTTTCATTTTTTTATTATCATGTGTTGTCTTTGTTGTTTTTATAAATTTTGCAGGTAATGGATATTGAATCTTCTGATCATGATCATGTACATTTAGATGTGGTGGATGTTTTTATAAATCAGCCAAGATCTTCTGATGAAGGTGGAAGGAAGAGGCAAAAAATGTGATGTGGTCGATGTATTTTCAAATTTCCATTTGTTACCTCTGTTGCAAGATGATCCATGTAGTAGTCCAAATAAGACTTTTAGTACTGCAAAAGAGTTAGAGAAAGTCGATGAGTAGTTTTAATTACGTGTGTTTCATATTTACTATGTTCGTTATGTTTATGTAAACAAGAACACTTGGATGTTTGATATTTTTGTAAATTTTAAAAACCGAAGTTGTTTTGAATTGGATGAGTTGGAAGTATTAGCAATTGCAAGACTTCAAGGAATTTTAGTTGTTGTGGAGTGAAGGGATTAGATGGAAAGTCTTGCCAATGGACAAGACCTGAATTCTTGTTAAATAATTACAAGTCTAATATTATATAATTAATTTAAAATTGATAAATAATTTGTGGGTGGTTGTGCTAGTAATGTTTTTGCCAAGGTTTGGTGGAAATTTAGTGTCACGACCCAACCTAGGGTCACGACGGATGACCAACACTAAGTGTCGATCATCACTAATCCTGCTGATAATCTGCTAACCATGAATATAACTGATAAACAGAATAAGCATAGACTTAACTGATAAGAATTATGCAATGCAAAAAGCTGACAAGGCTAACATAAGCTGACATACATAGCATACTGACAGAACCGCACAGCGACATATCTACAGGCCTCTAAGAGTGATGAACTGAATATACAAAGGACGAGACAAGCTAGCTGACTGTACACATACTAAAAGATAAGTAACTCCGGGAGTAAGCGGATTTTGACTCCAATAGCTGATAGATGGCCTACTAACGTGGTCCAAGCATTGATCTATCTGCACCTGCGCGGCACGAAATGCAGCGCCCCAGAAAAGGGCGTGAGTACGATATGTACCAAGTATGTAAGGCATGAGCATATAATATATCATAGCTGAATGAAACTGTAAGGCTTGAATATAGATATGTAAATATGAGCTGGAACATAGCAATATAGCTGGAAATCTGAAGAACGTACTAAACATGATCTGAATATAAACTGAGCTCTAGCTGAATCTGAAACTGAAGACCAAGCTGAACTATACTGAAATAACTGTAATATGACTGATAACTGGTAACTAGAAACTGGAACTGATAACTGTCAACTGATCCTGACGCTAAGAATTGGTGGCTGATAACTGGTACTGAGCTAAAACGGAACTGTTATCTGGACCAGTACCTGTCTGGTGTTATGGGCTATATCCCTCCAAATCAGGTAGCTGAACATCTGAACTAGTACCTGTCTGGTGTTATGGGCTGTATCCCCCCAAATCAGGTAACTGAAAACCCGAACTAGCATCATGTATAATCATGCAGTGCATACTGTGGCTATATACGCGTATATAACAAACCTGGTGGGTGTTATGGGCTATATCCCCCCCAGCCAGTAATATCCAGTCTCTCTGGTCAGAGTGTGTGAATGACACCCGGTCACACTAGGTGTTTCAACTCCCGCCTAAACCAGAGGGGCTGTATCCCCAGACGGGTAGTATCACACGCGACTGGACTGTGTGTCCAATGTCCAGCCTCTATGGGGGACTCCAAATCACACACAACATGATCACAATATAAGCATAAACATGTATAAGGCATAATACATGTGGCAACACGATATATGAACTCAAAGGAATGATAAGAAAACTCAGATGTAATTATAGACACAACCTGAAACTTAGAATTTGTCTAACTTTTTGAATTTCTATAAAAATTTTGGCAGAGTTTTCCCTGAAACTGGATGATCCGCAAAAATAAAACCAGCACTATACTATATACGGGAATGGATACCCGGATAAACTGATAACATAAACATGTTAAACGGATAACAAGATGAGACAACTGGATGACATAACAAATCCGCAGATAGAATGTCTGGACATCACCACTCTTCTGACTTTCAACCTAATTTTTAGAGTGTAGATAAAAGTTATAGACTTCATAAAAGTTTTAGATATATGTCTTAGGGTTCTAGAGATTCTTAAAGAATCTAAATATCAATTTTGTACAAGGAGTTATGATCAATATACTAACAACTGTCCAAAGATCAAAATAATTTTCCAGATTTTGAAACGTTTTGTCTTGCTGATTTGGACGTCTTTCACCTTGGATTTTAGTACCAAATTAGGCATATACAAGGTTTCCTTGGTACCATACAAGTTTCTCAGAAGAAATACTAAGTTTAGAACTAAGAGAAGCTTCAAAGCTAAAAGATACATGTCTTGCCAAAAGAAAGGTTTAGTCTTACATACCTTTGATGTTTCTTACTTGTAAACCTTGTTTCCCTTGAATTCAACACCTTCTAAAGCTTAAACAAGCTATAATACAATATTTAGGTACTTTACTTAGCTATGAAGTAATTTTGAAACTCAAACTATAGACAAAATTGAAGGTAGCATAACGCTACCTTAATCGCGTAGAGCGTTTTGATGCAATCCGTCTTCAATTTCGAGTTAAGATTGATGTTCTTTCTTTAAAACCATCAAAATGGCTTTAGAACCAAGACCAAACTGCTTCTATCATGAAGTTGCTGGAAAATGACGAGAAGATGATGAATTTTTCCTTATATACTTGAAACATTTCAGTTTTAGTCCTCTATTGCGCTTATGTCACTTTTTCTGGCCTGACTTCTGATGCTCATATCTTTTTATCAATACATTGTATAAACAAACCGTCAAAAGTGTTGGAAACTATACTCCAAGAACTTCAATTTGGTATATTATATGTCCGCAAAATACTTCATATAACAAATGAAATTAATTATTGAAAAAGCTTCGTTACAAGGTAGTTCCTTAGTCGGTTTTTCCGCAACTTAAATCCGATTTTTCCCAAGCTTTATATTCAATATATAAACATCATATATGGTCATATTATGACTTTAAGATCACTTAAATAAATCTTAACATATCATTAAAATGATATACGTCACTTTAGACATACGGGGTGTAACAATCTTCCCCCGTTAGGAACATTCGTCCTCGAATGTTAAATGAAGTATGTAGAAACATTGGGCAACGATCTGTTACATACCTGAAGTAGTGAAGAGATATGGATTTTTGGCTTTCATGTCATTTTCAGCTCCCCACGTAATTTCTTCTACATTATTGCTTTGTAATAGCATCTTAACTAAAGGAATGTCTTACGTCCTTAGTCGACGAATCTATCTATCTAAAATTGCAACTAGCACATCTTCATAAGTCAACTGCTTTGTGATATGAACATCATCTATTGGTACAACTTTAGAAGGATCTCCAACATATTTTTCTGAGCATGAAAATATGAAATACTGGATGGACCTCCTGAAGGTCTGTTAGAAGGTCTAATTTGTAGGCTACACGCCCAACTCGCCTGATAACCTGATATGGACCAATAAATCAAGGGCTAAGCTTCCCCTTCTTTCTAAATCTCATAACGCCTTTCATAGGTGATACTTTCAGGAATACCCAATCGCCAATTTGAGATTCTAAATCTCGACGTCGGTTATCTTCATAGGACTTCTGTCTGCTTTGCGCTGCTAATAATCTTTCCCTGATCAACTTGACTTTATCAACTGCCTGTTGGATTAAATCTGGACCTAT
This sequence comes from Petunia x hybrida, assembly GCA_037355625.1. Classification (NCBI taxonomy): domain Eukaryota; kingdom Viridiplantae; phylum Streptophyta; class Magnoliopsida; order Solanales; family Solanaceae; genus Petunia; species Petunia x hybrida. The sequence continues at coordinate 28,256,915 of JBBBVM010000041.1, forward strand.
TAATTGAGACTCGCCAACCTCAAACCATCCTATAAGAGACCTGCATTTGCGCCCATACAAAGCTTCATATGGCGCCATCTGTATGCTAGAATGATAGCTATTATAATACGCAAACTCTATCAACGGTAGATGATCACTCCAGCTGCCTCCAAAATCTATTACACAGGCTCTAAGCATATCTTCTAACGTCTGAATAGTCTACTCAGCCTATCCATCTGTCTTGGGATGAAATATTGTACACAGATTCACATGTGTCCCTAAACCTGTCTGGAACGATCACTAGAAATTAGCCGTAAAATGGTGCTGGAATAAAGTCTGGCATAATCCTCTGCTGTATATGTTGTTCTAACAGGCAAGAAATGAGCTGATTTAGTAAGCCTGTCAACTATAACCTAAATAGAGCCATACCTGCTCCGCGTACGGGGCAAGCCTGTAATGAAGTCCATATTTACTAATTCCTATTTCCATGTTGAAATCTCTATTTCCTGTAACAAGCCACTAGGTTTTTGATGCTCGACTTTAACCTACTGGCAGTTAGGACATTGAGCCACAAACTCTGCTATGTCACGCTTTATTCCGTCCCAATAATAAAACTGCTTAAGGTCATGATACATTTTAGTCATACTTGGGTGAACAGTGTACATGGAATAATATGCCTTGGACATAATCTATCCATGTAAATTAACAAGTTTAAGCACTAAGAAAATCTTCAAAAGCTAAAAGATACATGTCTTGCCAAAAGAAAGGTTTAGTCTTACATACCTTTGATGTTTCTTGCTTGTAAACCTTGTTTCCCTTGAATTCAACACCTTCTAAAACTTAAACAAGCTATAATACAATATTTAAGTACTTTACTTAGCTATGAAGTAATTTTGAAACTCAAACTATAGACAAAATTGAAGGTAGCATAACGCTACCTTAATCGCGTAGAGCGTTTTGACGCAATCCGTCTTCAATTTCGAGTTAAGATTGATGTTCTTTCTTTAAAACCATCAAAATGGCTTTAGAACCAAGACCAAACTCCTGACATAGTGCTCTGGAGACCCACACTCAAAACATCCATCACCTCTACCTCCTCTACCGCCTCTACCACCTCTACCATGACCACCTCCAGACGAACACCTCCCATGATGCCTCTGATGGCACCTCCCGCACTGCGGCGGACCAGACTGCGAAGAGCCACCCCGCCTCTGGGATGACTGAGGCCTCGGGGTCTCTGAAGAAAAATCCTGGGCAGGCAAAGCAGCAGCCTGGGGCCTAGACTGAGAACGGCCCTGATGACCCTGACCCCTCTGAGCGGATCCACTATACCCACCAGCTTGACGCGATCTCTTGCCCGCCCTCTCCGCGTCAGCCCTGGCGAAGATATCCTCCATCCGCCGCGCCACATCAACTATATCAAAATATGACTTGTTGCCCATATCAGGGGCAACAGCTACCTGCAAGCGGGGATGAAGACCCTCAACAAACCGGAGGACCTTGTCCCTCTCCTGAGCCACCATAGCCGGCGCAAACTGAGACAACCACAAGAACCTGGTGTCATACTCTGAAACAGACAGGTTTCCCTGCCTCAACCCCTCAAACTCGCGCCTCTGAGCATCGTGCTGACTCTGGGGCACGAACCTGCTCATGAACATAGACACGAACTCAGCCCAAGACAAAGGAGGGAGGTCACTAGACCTCCGCCGCATCATGGAGACCCACCATGTCTCTGCATCTCCCGATAATCTGAAAGAAGCACACTGCACCCCTAAGGTGTCTCTAGTATCAAGAACTGTCAAAATCTTCTCACACTTCTGAATGTACCTCTGGGCAGTACATGTAGCTGAGGTACCGTCGAACTCTGGAGGCTGAAGCTTCATGAATGACTCTATCCTCTTGGCAACCTCCTCAGTGCCCATAGGAGGAGTAGAAATAACAGGACCTGCCTGAGGAACAGAAGCAGAAGGCTGGGCAATATGATCAGGAGCAGCCTCAGAAGTAGCGTGCTCATAACAGGTGTGGTCGGCTGAGGAGCCGAAACAGGAGCTGCAACATCATCTCTGACAGGGACCTGATGGCTAGACAAGGCCATCAGTCTCATATACTCCTCTGAAGAGATCACAACGGTGCCTGGCACAACAACAGGCACAGGGGGAATAGATGCTGACAGAGTCGCTGCGGACACCGCAGGGATAGCTGTGTCCTGCCTAGTGGCTGATGGGCGACCTGCCCGAGTCTTCTTAGCAGCTGGCAGCTGCGTAGGTGCTGATGGCTCTCCCGCAGACGCGGGTGTAGAAGATGCAGCCCTCCTGGTTGAGGATGCTCGCGTCCTCGCCATCTGATACAATACACGAAAAGGGTCAGCACCTATATAAGCTACTCAGCACGAATAGAGATGAAACGAAGGGAAAATATTTCCTAACATGCCCTTGTAGCCTCTCGCTCATAAGTATGGTCGACAACATACCCATAAGCAAGACTCTACTCAGACACTGCTCCAAGACTCCTAGGACTCGAATTAGAACCTAGGGCTCTGATACCAAACTGTCACGACCCAATTTCCAAGGGCTCGTGATGGCACCTAAACAACATTTGCCTAGGCGAACCAATGAAACAAGATGCGGAAAAGAACAATAATGTGAAAAGATCATAAATGGATATATAAATATAAAAGGGTGAAGTCCAAAAGAATATATCTACAAAAGAATTGGAGCATTCTAAGAGTGACTCAATAAAGTATGAATATACATCAAAGAAATCTGAGTCCTATCTCTAAGTGACTCCGGCGGTATGTCACCACGGTCTGTGTGGTCGGCTCACCTCAATCAAAAGTCTCAGAAGCCTCGGGAACCGCTAACGTCCGGGCTGCTGACTGGATGAAGGACCTGCGCACGTAGCAGAGTAAGTTATGAGCCGAAGCCCAGTAAGATCACCAACAGGCCCGCTAAGGTACCCTTGCGGGACAAGTCGCTACATGCATCATAAGCAACAACATACTATAGTAATCATACAATAAAGTAGTGAAATCACAAATAGATGTAACACATTCCATACACACAAGTAGTAACCAGAAGTCTCAAGGATTATGCCCATCCAATGTAAGGCATAGGTCAACTCAGCGGCGGTTTGGAGGTCCAATCTCTACTCCCGTGCCGACTAACCTAGACCTACGATGGACTAGAAACACCACTACTAAGTATCAACCATATACCGTGACCCGAAGTCACTATCACAATCATGAATAAGTAGATCAACGACCCGTAGTCGTTGGCTCATCTCAAATCTGTCTACGATCGCACCACACCCCCTGTCAAGTGCGTCGTATCTCAATAAATCAAGTGACCACACCACACCCCCTGTCAAGTGTGTCACATCTCAAAGATCAAGTGTCCACACCACACCCCCTGTCAAGTGTGACACATCTCATAGTATAGGCGACACCACACCCCCTGTCAAGTGTCCCTCTAACAGTATTAATATCCACGACATTAATAACAATAACAGAAATAATAACAGAAATATTAATAACGATAATATTTCACAGTCACCGTAACCCAGGTTGGTCATGCTAGCTGAACGTAAGGCGAAGGTTAACCCGACCACAGTTTGGGGGTACAATCCCTACTCCCATGTCGTCCAACCCAAGGTTACGTATAGACAGCACTACCCAACCCGACACGTGAACAAATCAAGTACCAATATCATACAAAAGCCGGCAAAATCCTCGGCAAGACATTTATCATGACATGCCGGCAACATCCTCGGCCATGTCCCAAGTTCTTTCTATCTAAGCATGGCGTAGCAAGCGTTACTACGATATAAATTTAAGCTACCTCGACGTAGCGTTTAGACCGGCACATACCTCGGTCGAGTCACAATCTCGCTATTTATAACAAACAATAATAGCATGTAATTCACATCATTAATCCTAACCATTGTTAGGTATATATATGCGTACATGAAGCATACTAGCATGAAGGAAGAGTCCACAAGCACAATAGAGGTCAAGTCTCACTTACCTCGAAATTCGGGCTCAAATGCCGGGAAGAATCTCCTTTCCCGCTCGCCTTGTCCGCGAAGGACTCTCCACTAGGTCTATTAAGACAAGATATAGCACATATGAGTGCTCAATTATAGCTATTTAAGCCTATAGGCATCCTAGGGTAAAAATTACCAAAATGCCCCCGGGTAGGGCCGAGCCCTAAATTTACAAAATGTACTTTTCCGGACTCCCCACGCTCCCGTGAGTCCAAAAGTACACTTAGATTTCACATGCGAGCCTTGCTCGATGTCTTTCCCCAATTCTTAAGAATCTAGGGTTCTAACCCATTTCCAAGAATCAACCCTTTGATTCTTGTGTTAATCAACATAAAGATGGATTGAAAGGGCTTACCTTAAGTGTAAGTATGATTGGGTCTTCAAGAAATACCCAAAAATCGCTTCAAGAGCTCACCAAATGATTTTTATAAGTTATGAACCGAAATGGCCCGAAATGGCCTTTTTATAACAGTTTTTGCCTCTGTGACAGCTTCTTTTGAAAAAAAATCATAACTTTTGATAGGAAGTTCCTAATGACCTAAAACCGGTGCCATTAGAACCACAACTCAAGGGGCTACAACTTTCATGTTTTGAGTTTTTCCTAATTCCTTACGGATTGGCCGGAAAATCAGCTTTTATCCGGCTGTTTGCGCCAAAACAGAACAGAAAAGTCGCACCAGATTTTCTACTGTTTTAGGGGCAAAACGGGACCCTACGAAGCTCGGAATGATCCCAAATTTTGCACACAAGCCATAAAATACTTGGGTGACATGCTCGTCAAGACGGAACTCAATTCGGACCTCCAGAACTCAAAAAGTGGGTCCCACGGCAAAGGTTCAATTTTCGACTTTCGCCAAAATAGCGAAATTTAACCAAACGACCTGGGAATCCAATTCCGAAAGTTGCTACAAGTCACAAATGACTATACGAACCTAACGGAACTTTTGGATCTCTCATCGGAGCTCATTTGCTCAAATCGAGCTCGGAAACCTCTTTTAACTCTTTTAAACTTCCGAAACGGGGACTTTATCAAAAGTCCTATCAAACGAGGTCCGTTTTCAATTTTGAAGGTTGCTACATATCATAAATGACGAGATGGACCTAACGGTACGCTCGGATTTTCCATCGGGGTTCGTTTACTCAAAACGACCTATCGAAAACCCAAATTGCTTTCCGGAATTTCATAAACGGATCCTTTTCTCGAAAACCTATCAAACGGACTCCGTTTTGACTCAGATTTCACAGACGGGTCATAAATGACCTAACGGAGCTTTTGGGACTGTCGACACGCAAATTGAGGTCCCGGATCCCGTAACGACTATTTGAGGGTCGTTACATTCTCCCCCACTTAGACTCTCGGCCGTCCTCGGACGAGCCTAAGTCTAAGGTAGGATCCACACACTAGCCACGGAGCTGGCACGGATTTCGAGGACCCCTTGGTACCACCCGAAATCAATAAAACTTTAAAATGCAAATTTAGGCTTAGAAAATACAAGGATTTCATACCTGAATCATCGAACAAGCGCGGATGCCTCTCACGCATCTCGGACTCAAGCTCCCAAGTGGCCTCGGCAATGGAGTGATGCCCCCACTGAACTCTCACAAGCGGGATCACCTTCGATCTCATCTTACGGACCTCTCTAGCCACAATAGCAATAGGCTCCTCCGAATAAGCTAAGTCGCCATCTACCTCCACGGAAGCCATATCGATCACATGAGACAGATCGTGAACATACTTCCGGAGCATGGACACATGGAACACCGGATGAACAGACAGAGAGGGAGGCAAAGCCAGTCTATAAGCAACGGCGCCAACGCGCTCCAATATCTCAAAAGGCCCAATGAACCTAGGACCGAGCTTGCCTTTCTTCCCAAATCTCATAACACCCTTCATGGGCGACACTCTGAGGAATACCCGGTCCCCAACCATGAACTCAAGATCTCTCCGCCTCCGATCTGCATACGATATCTGCCGGCTCTGAGCCGTGCGGAGTCGATCCTGAATAACTCGGACCTTATCTAAGGTCTGCTGCACCAAATCGGGCCCCAACACCTGGACCTCACCAGACTCGAACCAACCGATAGGCGAGCGACATCTCCGACCATACAATGCCTCAAACGGAGCCATCTGGATAGAAGCCTGATAGCTATTATTATACGCAAACTCTGCTAGCGGCAAATGGCTATCCCAATGGCCTCCAAAATCAATAGCACACGCCCTCAACATATCCTCGAGGATCTGAATGGTCCGCTCAGACTGGCCATCAGTCTGCGGGTGAAATGCAGTGCTGAGATCGACCCGAGTACCCAGCTCTCTCTGAAAAGATCTCCAAAACTGAGCTGTGAACTGAGCACCTCTGTCAGAAATGATAGAAACAGGAGCACCATGCAATCTCACAATCTGCTCAATGAAGATACGAGCCAGACGCTCCGAGGTATAAGTAGTCCTCACTGGAATGAAGTGAGCCGACTTCGTCAGTCGATCAACTACTACCCACACCGAATCATGCTTACCCACGGTCAGCGGCAAACCAACTACGAAATCCATAGTGATCTGCTCCCACTTCCACTCGGGAATGGGCATAGACTGGGTCACCCCGGCTGGCCTCCGGTGCTCATACTTCACCTGCTGGCAATTCAAACACCGAGATACATAATCAGCAACATCTCTCTTTATCCCTTTCCACCAATACAGCTCTCGAAGATCATGATACATCTTCGCAGTACCCGGATGAATGGAATATCTCGAACTGTGAGCCTCTGCCAAAATCATTTGCCTCAGCTCCACAATGGCTGGAACACATACCCGGCCGTTAAGCCGCAAAGCACCATCATCACCAATCACGAACGAGGACACTCCCCCACTCAGGACCCTGTCCCGGAGATCTCTCAGATAAGGATCCTCGAACTGCCTTTCCCGAATCTGGGAAGCTAAAGACGACTGAGACCCCACATATGCAAGCACCCGGCCTGGAACAGAATCATCAAACCGAACCCCACTAATGGACAAAGCCTGCAACTCACGGGCCAACGGCCTCATATCAGCATCAAGATAGGCGAGGCTACCCATGGACTTCCTACTCAAGGCATCGGCTACAACATTAGCCTTTCCGGGATGATACCAGATAGAAAGATCATAATCCTTCAGCAGCTCTAACCAGCGGCGCTGTCTCCCATTCAAGTCCTTCTGAGTGAACAAGTACTGGAGACTCTTATGATCGGTGAATATCTCACATGGCTCGCCATAAAGATAGTGCCTCCACAACTTCAGTGCAAACACGACAGCTAACAGCTCCAAATCATGGACAGGATAATTCTTCTCATGGACCTTCAGCTGTCTCGAGGCATAAGCTATCACCTTACCCTCCTGCATCAGAACGCTACCCAGGCCAACACCCGAAGCATCACAATATACGGTGAATCCCCCGGATCCACTAGGCAAGGCCAACACTGGCGCTGAAGTCAACAGAGTCTTAAGCTTCTGAAAGCTAGACTCACAGGCATCGGACCACAGGAAAGGAACATTCTTCTGGGTCAACTTCGTCAGAGGTGCTGAAATAGAAGAAAACCCCTCGACGAACCGCCGATAATAACCTGCCAAGCCTAAGAAACTCCGAATCTCTATAGGAGAAGTAGGCCTAGGCCAACTCTGAACGGCCTCTATCTTCTTCGGATCAACACACACCCCATCCTTGGTCACCACGTGACCTAGGAAAGATACAGAACTGAGCCAAAATTCATACTTGGAGAATTTGGCATACAACTGCTGATCCCTCAGAGTCCGAAGAACAACTCTCAAATGCTGCTCATGCTCCTCCCTGCTCCTCGAATAAACCAAGATATCATCGATAAACACAATGACGAAGGAGTCAAGGTAGGCCTCGAACACTCGGTTCATCAGATCCATGAAAGCAGCTGGGGCATTCGTAAGCCCGAAAGACATCACCAGAAACTCATAGTGGCCATATCGGGTACGAAAAGCAGTCTTGGAAATGTCCTCGGACCGAATCCTCAACTGATGATACCCCGACCTCAAATCAATCTTCGAGAAGAAGGTAGCACCCTGAAGCTGATCAAACAAATCATCAATACGCGACAAAGGATACCTATTCTTGATAGTAACCTTATTCAGCTGCCGGTAATCAATACACATCCGCATAGAGCCATCCTTCTTCTTCACAAATAATACCGGGGCACCCCATGGAGACACACTGGGCCTAATGAAGCCCTTATCGAGCAAATCCTGAATCTGCTCCTTCAGCTCCCTCAACTCAACAGGAGCCATACGATACGGGGGAATAGATTTAGGCTAAGTGCCTGGCAATATATCAATGCAAAACTCTATCTCCCGCATAGGCGGCAAACCCGGCAAATCATCAGGAAACACATCCGGATACTCACAAACAACCGGAACTCTATCAAGGGATAACTCCTCTGCCCGGACATCCCGAACTGAAGCAATATATCCCTCACACCCACTATATATCATCCTCTGCGCCTCCAAGAAAGAAATGATCCTACTCTTCGGAGAAGGCCTGGAACCTCTCCATACAACCCGAGACTCACCCTCTGCCCCGATCGTCACGGACTTGGCATGGCAATCCAAAGTCGCATGACAGGAAGCCAGCCAATCCATGCCCATAATGACATCGAAATCAGACATATCGAGCAGCATCAGGTCCACTAAGGACTCTACACCACAGATGGAGATCATACACTGCCGATAACCCCTATCTACACATATAGAAGACCCGACAGGGGTGGCAACCATAAAGGGATCATCTAAGAAGACCAGATCCCTGCCCAAGCAAGGGGCAAATCCCGGCGACACATACGAATAGGTAGACCCCGGATCAATAAGAGCATAAGCATCGCGGCCACAGACAGAAATAATACCTCTGATGACATCATTGGATGCCTCAGCATCCTGACGAGTCATAGCATAGACCTGCGCCGAGCCTCCTGAACCCGGAGCTCTCTGAGACTGCTGTCTAGGAGGAATCTGAGAAACGGGCCTGGCGGCCTGAGGACCAGATGGTACCATAGCTGCGGATCCCTGGCGACCTGATGAAACATAAGGGCAACTCCTGACATAGTGCTCTGGAGACCCACACTCAAAACATCCATCACCTATACCTCCTCTACCGCCTCTACCACCTCTACCATGACCACCTCCAGACGAACACCTCCCATGATGCCTCTGATGGCACCTCCCGCACTGCGGCGGACTAGACTGCGAAGAGCCACCCCGCCTCTGGGATGACTGAGGCCTCGGGGTCTCTGAAGAAAAATCCTGGGCAGGCAAAGCAGCAGCCTGGGGCCTAGACTGAGAACGGCCCTGATGACCCTGACCCCTCTGAGCGGATCCACTATACCCACCAGACTGACGCGATCTCTTGGCCGCCCTCTCCGCGTCAGCCCTGGCGAAGATATCCTCCATCCGCCGCGCCACATAAACTATCTCAAAATATGACTTGTTGCCCATATCAGGGGCAACAGCTACCTGCAAGTGGGGTTGAAGACCCTCAACAAACCGGAGGACCTTGTCCCTCTCCTGAGCCACCATAGCCGGCGCAAACTGAGACAACCACAAGAACCTGGTGTCATACTCTGAAACAGACAGGTTTCCCTGCCTCAACCCCTCAAACTCGCGCCTCTGAGCATCGTGCTGACTCTGGGGCACGAACCTGCTCATGAACATAGACACGAACTCAGCCCAAGACAAAGGAGGGAGGTCACTAGACCTCCGCCGCATCATGGAGACCCACCATGTCTCCGCATCTCCCGATAATCTGAAAGAAGCACACTGCACCCCTAAGGTGTCTCTAGTACCAAGAACTGTCAAAATCTTCTCACACTTCTGAATGTACCTCTGGGCAGTACATGTAGCTGAGGTACCGTCGAACTCTGGAGGCTGAAGCTTCATGAATGACTCTATCCTCTTGGCAACCTCCTCAGTGCCCATAGGAGGAGTAGAAATAACAGGACCTGCCTGAGGAGCAGAAGCAGAAGGCTGGGCAATATGATCAGGAGCAGCCTCAGAAGTAGGCGTGCTCATAACAGGTGTGGTCGGCTGAGGAGCCGAAACAGGAGCTGCAACATCATCTCTGACAGGGACCTGATGGCTAGACAAGGCCATCAGTCTCATATACTCCTCTGAAGAGATCACAACGGTGCCTGGCACAACAACAGGCACAGGGGGAATAGATGCTGACAGAGTCGCTGCGGACACCGCAGGGATAGCTGTGTCCTGCCTAGTGGCTGACGGGCGACCTGCCCGAGTCTTCTTAGCAGCTGGCAGCTACGTAGGTGCTGATGGCTCTCCCGCAGACGCGGGTGTAGAAGATGCAGCCCTCCTGGCTGAGGAAGCTCGCGTCCTCGCCATCTGATACAATACACGAAAAAGGGTCAGCACCTATATAAGCTACTCAGCACGAATAGAGATGAAACGAAGGGAAAACATTTCCTAACATGCCCTTGTAGCCTCTCGCTCATAAGTATGGTCGACAACATACCCATAAGCAAGACTCTACTCAGACACTGCTCCAAGACTCCTAGGACTCGAATTAGAACCTAGGGCTCTGATACCAAACTGTCACGACCCAATTTCCAAGGGCTCGTGATGGCACCTAAACAACATTTGCCTAGGCGAACCAATGAAACAAGATGCGGAAAAGAACAATAATGTGAAAAGATCATAAATGGATATATAAATATAAAAGGGTGAAGTCCAAAAGAATATATCTACAAAAGAATTGGAGCATTCTAAGAGTGACTCAATAAAGTATGAATATACATCAAAGAAATCTGAGTCCTATCTCTAAGTGACTCCGGCGGTATGCCACCACGGTCTGTGTGGTTGGCTCACCTCAATCAAAAGTCTCAGAAGCCTCGGGAACCGCTAACGTCCGGGCTGCTGACTGGATGAAGGACCTGCGCACGTAGCAGAGTAAGTTATGAGCCGAAGCCCAGTAAGATCACCGACAGGCCCGCTAAGGTACCCTTGCGGGACAAGTCGCTACATGCATCATAAGCAACAACATACTATAGTAATCATACAATAAAGTAGTGAAATCACAAATAGATGTAACACATTCCATACACACAAGTAGTAACCAGAAGTCTCAAGGATTATGCCCATCCAATGTAAGGCATAGGTCAACTCAGCGGCGGTTTGGAGGTCCAATCTCTACTCCCGTGCCGACTAACCTAGACCTACGATGGACTAGCAACACCACTACTAAGTATCAACCATATACCGTGACCCGAAGTCACTATCACAATCATGAATAAGTAGATCAACGACCCGTAGTCGTTGGCTCATCTCAAATCTGTCTACGATCGCACCACACCCCCTGTCAAGTGCGTCGTATCTCAATAAATCAAGTGACCACACCACACCCCCTGTCAAGTGTGTCACATCTCAAAGATCAAGTGTCCACACCACACCCCCTGTCAAGTGTGACACATCTCATAGTATAGGCGACACCACACCCCCTGTCAAGTGTCCCTCTAACAGTATTAATATCCACGACATTAATAACAATAACAGAAATAATAACAGAAATATTAATAACGATAATATTTCACAGTCACCGTAACCCAGGTTGGTCATGCTAGCTGAACGTAAGGCGAAGGTTAACCCGACCACAGTTTGGGGGTACAATCCCTACTCCCATGTCGTCCAACCCAAGGTTACGTATAGACAGCACTACCCAACTCGGCACGTGAACAAATCAAGTACCAATATCATACAAAAGCCGGCAAAATCCTCGGCAAGACATTTATCATGACATGCCGGCAACATCCTCGGCCATGTCCCAAGTTCTTGCTATCTAAGCATGGCGTAGCAAGCGTTACTACGATATAAATTTAAGCTACCTCGACGTAGCGTTTAGATCGGCACATACCTCGGTCGAGTCACAATCTCGCTATTTATAACAAACAATAATAGCAAGTAATTCACATCATTAATCCTAACCATTTTTAGGTATATATATGCGTACATGAAGCATACTAGCATGAAGGAAGAGTCCACAAGCACAATAGAGGTCAAGTCTCACTTACCTCGAAATTCGGGCTCAAATGCCGGGAAGAATCTCCTTTCCCGCTCGCCTTGTCCGCGAAGGACTCTCCACTAGGTCTATTAAGACAAGATATAGCACATATGAGTGCTCAATTATAGCTATTTAAGCCTATAGGCATCCTAGGGTAAAAATTACCAAAATGCCCCCGGGTAGGGCCGAGCCCTAAATTTACAAAATGTACTTTTCCGGACTCCCCACGCTCCCGTGAGTCCAAAAGTACACTTAGATTCCACATGCGAGCCTTGCTCGATGTCTTTCCCCAATTCTTAAGAATCTAGGGTTCTAACCCATTTCCAAGAATCAACCCTTTGATTCTTGTGTTAATAAACATAAAGATGGATTGAAAGGGCTTACCTTAAGTGTAAGTATGATTGGATCTTCAAGAAATACCCAAAAATCGCCTCAAGAGCTCACCAAATGATTTTTATAAGTTATGAACCGAAATGGCCCGAAATGGCCTTTTTATAGCAGTTTTTGCCTCTGTGACAGCTTCTTTTGAAAAAAAATCATAACTTTTGATAGGAAGTTCCTAATGACCTAAAACCAATGCCATTAGAACCACAACTCAAAGGGCTACAACTTTCATGTTTTGAGTTTTTCCTAATTCCTTACGGATTGGCCGGAAAATCAGCTTTTATCCGGCTGTTTGCGCCAAAATAGAACAGAAAAGTCGCACCAGATTTTCTACTGTTTTAGGGGCAAAACGGGACCCTACGAAGCTCGGAATGATCCCAAATTTTGCACACAAGCCATAAAATACTTGGGTGACATGCTCGTCAAGACGGAACTCAATTCGGACCTCCAGAACTCAAAAAGTGGGTCCCACGGCAAAGGTTCCCTGAAACTGGATGAGTTTTCCCTGAAACTCAATTTTGGCAGAGTTTTCCCTGAAACTGGATGATCCGCAAAAATAGAACCAGCACTATACTATACACGGGAATGGATACCCGGATAAACTGATAACATAAACATGTTAAACGGATAACAAGATGAGACAACTGGATGACATAACAAATCCGCAGATAGAATGTCTGGACATCACCACTCTTCTGACTTTCAACCTAATTTTTAGAGTGTAGATAAAAGTTATAGACTTCATAAAAGTTTTAGATATATGTCTTAGGGTTCTAGAGATTCTTAAAGAATCTAAATATCAATTTTGTACAAGGAGTTATGATCAATATACTAACAACTGTCCAAAGATCAAAATAATTTTCCAGATTTTGAAACGTTTTGTCTTGCTGATTTGGGCGTCTTTCACCTTGGATTTTAGTACCAAATTAGGCATATACAAGGTTTCCTTGGTACCATACAAGTTTCTCAGAAGAAATACTAAGTTTAGAACTAAGAGAAGCTTCAAAGCTAAAAGATACATGTCTTGCCAAAAGAAAGGTTTAGTCTTACATACCTTTGATGTTTCTTACTTGTAAACCTTGTTTCCCTTGAATTCAACACCTTCTAAAGCTTAAACAAGCTATAATACAATATTTAGGTACTTTACTTAGCTATGAAGTAATTTTGAAACTCAAACTATAGACAAAATTGAAGGTAGCATAACGCTACCTTAATCGCGTAGAGCGTTTTGATGCAATCCGTCTTCAATTTCGAGTTAAGATTGATGTTCTTTCTTTAAAACCATCAAAATGGCTTTAGAACCAAGACCAAACTGCTTCTATCATGAAGTTGCTGGAAAATGACGAGAAGATGATGAATTTTTCCTTATATACTTGAAACATTTCAGTTTTAGTCCTCTATTGCGCTTATGTCACTTTTTCTGGCCTGACTTCTGATGCTCATATCTTTTTATCAATACATTGTATAAACAAACCGTCAAAAGTGTTGGAAACTATACTCCAAGAACTTCAATTTGGTATATTATATGTCCGCAAAATACTTCATATAACAAATGAAATTAATTATTGAAAAAGCTTCGTTACAAGGCAGTTCCTTAGTCGGTTTTTCCGCAACTTAAATCCGATTTTTCCCAAGCTTTATATTCAATATATAAACATCATATATGGTCATATTATAACTTTAAGATCACTTAAATAAATCTTAACATATCATTAAAATGATATACGTCAGTTTAGACATACGGGGTGTAACAATCTTCCCCTGTTAGGAACATTCGTCCTCGAATGTTAAATGAAGTATGTAGAAACATTGGGCAACGATCTGTTACATACCTGAAGTAGTGAAGAGATATGGATTTTTGGCTTTCATGTCATTTTCAGCTTCCCACGTTATTTCTTCTACATTATTGCTTTGTTATAGCATCTTAACTAAAGGAATGTTTTACGTCCTTAGTCGACGAATCTATCTATCTAAAATTGCAACTAGCACATCTTCATAAGTCAACTGCTTTGTGATCTGAACATCATCTATTGGTACAACTTTAGAAGGATCTCCAACATATTTTTCTGAGCATGAAAACATGAAATACTGGATGGACCTCCTGAAGGTCTGCTAGAAGGTCTAATTTGTAGGCTACACGCCCAACTCGCCTGATAACCTGATATGGACCAATAAATCAAGGGCTAAGCTTCCCCTTCTGTCTAAATCTCATAACGCCTTTCATAGGTGATACTTTCAGGAATACCCAATCGCCAATTTGAGATTCTAAATCTCGACGTCGGTTATCTTCATAGGACTTCTGTCTGCTTTGCGCTGCTAATAATCTTTCCCTGATCAACTTGACTTTATCAACTGCCTGTTGGATTAAATCTGGACCTATTAATTGAGACTCGCCAACCTCAAACCATCCTATAAGAGACCTGTATTTGCGCCCATACAAAGCTTCATATGGCGCCATCTGTATGCTAGAATGATAGCTATTATAATACGCAAACTCTATCAACGGTAGATGATCACTCCAGCTGCCTCCAAAATCTATTACACAGGCTCTAAGCATATCTTCTAACGTCTGAATAGTCTACTCAGCCTATCCATCTGTCTTGGGATGAAATATTGTACTCAGATTCACCTGTGTCCCTAAACCTGTCTGGAACGATCACTAGAAATTAGCTGTAAAATGGTGCTGGAATAAAGTCTGGCATAATCCTCTGCTGTATATGTAGTTCTAACAGGCAAGAAATGAGCTGATTTAGTAAGCTTATCAACTATAACCCAAATAGAGTCATACCTGCTCCGCGTACGGGGCAATCCTGTAATGAAGTCCATATTTACTAATTCCTATTTCCATGATGAAATCTCTATTTCCTGTAACAAGCCACTAGGTTTTTGATGCTCGACTTTAACCTACTGGTAGTTAGGACATTGAGCCACAAACTCTGCTATGTCACGCTTTATTCCGTCCCAATAATAAAACTGCTTAAGGTCATGATACATTTTAGTCATACCTGGGTGAACAGTGTACATGGAATAATATGCCTCTGACATAATCTATCCATGTAAATTAACAAGTTTAAGCACTAAGAAAAGCTTCAAAAGCTAAAAGATACATGTCTTGCCAAAAGAAAGGTTTAGTCTTACATACCTTTGATGTTTCTTGCTTGTAAACCTTGTTTCCCTTGAATTCAACACCTTCTAAAGCTTAAACAAGCTATAATACAATATTTAGGTACTTTAATTAGCTATGAAGTAATTTTGAAACTCAAACTATAGACAAAATTGAAGGTAGCATAACGTTACCTTAATCGCGTAGAGCGTTTTGACGCAATCCGTCTTCAATTTCGAGTTAATTTTGATGTTATTTCTTCAAAACCATCAAAATGGATTTAGAACCAAGAACAAACTGCTTCTATCATGAAGTTGCTGGAAAATGACGAGAAGATGATGAAGTTTTCCTTATATACTTGAAACATTTCAGTTTTAGTCCTCTATTGCGCTTATGTCCCTTTTCCTGGCCTGACTTCTGATGCTCATATCTTTTTATAAATACATTGTATATACAAACCGTCAAAAGTTTTGGAAACTACACTCCAAGAACTTCAATTTGGTATATGATATGTCCCCAAAAGACTTCATATAACAAATGAAATTAATTATTGAAAAAGCTTCGTTACAAGGCAGTTCCTTAGTCGGTTTTTCCACAACTTAAATCCGATTTTTCCCAAGCTTTATATTCAATATATAAACATCATATATGGTCATATTATGACTTTAAGATCACTTAAATAAATCTTAACATATCATTAGAATGATATACGTCACTTTAGACATACGGGGTGTAACAATCTTCCCCCGTTAGGAACATTCGTCCTCGAATGTTAAATGAAGTATGTAGAAACATTGGGCAACGATCTGTTACATACCTGAAGTAGTGAAGAGATATGGATTTTTGGCTTTCATGTCATTTTCAGCTTCCCACGTTATTTTTTCTACATTATTGCTTTGTAATAGCATCTTAACTAAAGGAATGTCTTACGTCCTTAGTCGACGAATCTATCTATCTAAAATTGCAACTAGCACATCTTCATAAGTCAACTGCTTTGTGATCTGAACATCATCTATTGGTACAACTTTAGAATGATATACGTCATATATGGTCATATTATGACTTTAAGATCACTTAAATCAATCTTAACATATCATTAGAATGATATACGTCACTTTAGACATACGGGGTGTAACATTTAGTTGTCAATACTATTACTTATGGCAAGACTTCAAGGCAATTAATTATTTCTAATATTAAAGTCGATAAATAAGTTTTGGTAGGATGTTTTATC
Source organism: Petunia x hybrida (assembly GCA_037355625.1). Taxonomy (NCBI): domain Eukaryota; kingdom Viridiplantae; phylum Streptophyta; class Magnoliopsida; order Solanales; family Solanaceae; genus Petunia; species Petunia x hybrida. The sequence continues at coordinate 28,273,713 of JBBBVM010000041.1, forward strand.
TTTTTCCAAGACTTTGCGTCAAGTTAAATTGAATTAGTTATATGTATGAGTGTAAAGTCTTGGCTACTGCCAAAAGTTAAGTTTATTGATAATATTAACTTTCCAATCACGTTTGATTTTTAAAATATTTATAATCAACAACCGCCCTTCCTTTTGATGCAACACCATGCTATGGTCAACTTCATTCACAAAGAATTCACACGTACATGTGGTGGTGGTGGTGTTGTTACTTGACATGTCATTCCTTTTAATAACTTCTACTATGAAGAAGAATTTTCTGAAATTATCATCATTCTTCAGCAGATACATGTAAGTCATAAGTTCTTGATCATTTGTTACCATCATGCCTCTGCATTTTTCTAAATTCGTGTCAAACCTTATCTTTGCTTTATTTTCATCAGTTTTGATGCTTAGAGCATTACAAATTTCTTTTTCAAATGCTTCGTAGGTTATACCGTATTTGAAAAATATCAACTTTATGTCATGGTTTATGTATCTGTTGTTTGCATCCCATTCACCATTATAAGCTATGTAAATGCAATGTGTTGCCATAGTGCTAATCCTGCACATAATCAATACGAATGATATGCTTAGATTTTCGTACCCAGATCGCTTAGATAGAAGTAGGATCATGGTATATTGGAAGAGAATATTGGGTAAAAGTGTTGCCCTTTCTGTTGGACTTGCGGTAAAAGTCTTGGGCATAGCCAAGACTTGCAGAGACTTTATCTGCAATTTGGTCATTGCAACAGGGTTTAAATTCTTGGCAATAGCCAAGAAGTCTCCCCAAGGAGCCCATCGCACCAGAGCTGCGACTCTTGGGTATATGACAACGCTCAACACACACCTCGGTTTGAGGTATGAACGGTCATCGCAATACAATTTACCCAACTAGGAGTCGGGGTCGAATCCACAAGGAACAAAGTGATGCGATCAAAGTAGTGGAGGAACTAAACCTATTTGACAAAGCCAAACTAGGATAACAAGGTGATGGAATGATATTAACAACTACAAACTACACTAGGAAAGCAAGTAAATGTGATCTATGGCCTTCTCACAACCAAGGAAGTCAAGTTTTGAGCCTAGGATACAATTATAGCACGGGGTTTATATATTATGGCCGAGTCGTTCTAATGTAATCCCTAGAATCCTTCCGGCCTAGAAGGGATTTACCTCAATGGCGCTCGTCAAAGCCATGGTTGAGCTTATAAAGCACTACCCATTACCCGAGGAAAGAAGACCTCTTCCGAGCGTAACTTCTTTTAGATGAGTTAGTCTATGAAATAGCCTATCAACCCAAATCCTCGCTAGATTCACTATTCTACGCTAACTAATCTCTCCCGAGTCTTTAATTAGCAAAGTAGACGGGCAACTCAAGTGTCGCGAGCACAAGAGTCAAGCAATCAAAACAATGGAAGCTAGATAATCAAAACCCAACAATATAAATTCCTAGTCATGACTCATTCATATATTCATGTCCAAATCATATCAATTAATAACATAAATAGCCATGAAATATATTCACAAAATCAATTCTTCAATAACATCAACAACACCCAATATAATCAATACAAAACATGAAAGTAAAGAAAGGAGTACTAATGGTTGAGAATTTCTCAATGGGTTGCTCCAAATCTTCACCCTCTTGGTTTGTTAATGGATCCTTGCTCCAAGATTGGAAAAATGGCCAAAGATGAGCCCTAGGTCGTGCAAGGGCTGAATATATGTTCCCCATTTAGGCTGCTGTGAAATTACAACACTGTCCACTGCTGTTCAGACGCGAACCTTCGCTATCGCGTTCTTCCTAGCGCTATCGCACTTCACTTCGTTTTCCTTCTGCGCTATCGCGTGCGACAATGGCGCGATCGCGATGCATTGTTCAGTCTTCTACGCGATCGCGTGAGACACTGGCGCGATCGCGAAGAATAATTCTCCAGCCAGAAATAGAAACTTCACAGATTGCGTTGTTTTGACTTGTTTTCATCCATTCATCACTACAGCTTCAATATTCTGTAATATGCAACTAAAACATGATAAGTGCACGTATTTAATCAATAATGCACAACAAAAGCTCAAGTAAATCGAAGGTAATGTGTGGCATTTTGCCCACACATCAGTATAACCAAGACTTGCAGAGACTTTATCTACAAGTTGGTCATTGCAACATGGCTTAAAGTCTTGGCCATAGCCAAGAAGTCTCTCCAAGGTGACCATTGCACTAGAGCTGCAACTCTTGAAAATATCCAAGATTGCAGAGACTTTATCTGCAAGTTCCCCATTGCAACAGGGCTTAAAGTCTTGGTAATAGCCAAGAAGTCTCTCCAAGGTGCCCATTGCACCAGAGCTGCAACTATAATCAATAGCCAAGACTTGCAGAGACTTTATCTGCAAGGTGATCATTGCAACAACGCTTAAAGTCTTGGCAATAACGAATAAGTCTCGGCAATAACGAAGAAGTCTCTCCAAGGTGACCATTGGACCAGAGCTGCAATTCTTGGCATTATCCAAGACATGTAAAGACTTTATCTGTAAGTTCCCCATTACAACAGGGCTTAAAGTCTTGGCAATATCCAAGAAGTCTCTCCAAGGTGCCCATTGCACCAGAGCTGCAACTCTTGGCTTATAGCCAAGAGTTGCAGAGACTTTATCTGCAAGTTGCCGATTGCACCAGAGCTTAAACTCTTGGCAATAAGCCAAGAGTTGAAGAGAAGTTTACCCTTGCAACAGGGCTTAAAGTCTTGGCAATAGCCAAAAGCCTGTACCATGTGGTAATTACAACAGAAGTATAGCCAAGACTTTTAGAGACTTTCTCTGCAAGTCTGCATGGCAAATGTGTTTAAAGTCTTGGCAATAGGCAAGACTGATAGAGAATTCATACACTTTCTGCAATTAATACAGATTAATTAATTTTTATGAAACTGCATATTATAAATACCGTAATCAATCGTATTTAAACTTCATAGCTCGTTTGGTTTATATATAATTTAAAGAAAAATTAAGCATAATTTAAATGAAATTATAAAGAAACTAATGGAACATTTAGTAAAAGTCAATAGTAATTTGAAGAAATCTTACCTTGAAGCTTTGTTTGAACGGAGGAATCGGTAATAGATATGGGTTTTTAGGATTATTTGATCGCGCGAATGGGGAAAAGGAAGGGGAAGGATATGGGCGGGGCTTTTTGTTAGTAGTTAGGGGTATTTCGTCCGGAAAATCTTTCATCAAACTAATTGAGGGCATTTATGCAAACCATTTATTTCCGTAGCATATTTCTGCAATTCAGCCTATGAAATGTATTTTTGGACCGAAACATAATCCAAAGTGAGTGTCCTATATGTTCGTGAAAAGTTGAAGAATAACTAGTTTGTAAGCCGCTCAAAGAGGGGTAATTTACAAAACTATGACACCTTAGGCAATGGTTTGCCTTATTGATCTCGCTTAAAGTGGTTTTACAAGAATGATCTCATTAATTTTAAGTAAGTGCTCTCTCGGGGCAACACTTAAAGTTTAAACATGACAAGTGCTCCCATGGGGGGGAAGCACTTCAAGTATAAAATGACAAGTGCCGCAAGTGCTGTCCCCGTGGCATTACTTACCTTTTATCTCTGTCAATATTCTCCTCAGATAACTTGAAGTGCTGCTTTGCAGGCAGCACTTGCAATTGACACTTGAAGCGTTTCCCCAAAGAGAACACTTTTAAATTTATAACGTGAAGTGTTGCCTCCCGAGACCATTTTGCTAAATCATTCTTAATTGGGGACAAAAAACCATAATCAAGGATAAGGGGGAACATGTAGTGATATTTTTCAAAAAGCTTCACCTAGTACCCTCAACATCATCCACCCCTCTGGGAAATGACTCTTTTGCCTCTGACTAAACCTAATTCACATTGAACGCATTCCTTTCTCTCTTTCCCAGTTTCTTTCTCTGTTTCTTCTTTGTGTGCTAGACATTTACAGGTTTGTTTTTCTCTCTTTTTTGTATGTTTATCTTATGTTTTTTCTGTTATTTTATCTTTAAAATGTAATTTTTATTTCGCTAATGATTTATCTGTATTTATTTTTTCTTATAATTTATTTTTATACTTATTGTTTATATTTATCTGTTAGTTTGTTTTGCATTTGGATGGATGATCGTTGAATTAAGTTTGAGCTTCGCTTGTTTTTGGTTGATTACGGTGATTTGAAGGTTTTTACTGGTATAGCTATTAGATTTTGTTGTTGCTCATTGTTTAGAGCTTAAAGTCTTGGCCATGGCCAAGAGTTGCATAGAATTTTTCTTCAAGTTGGTTATTGCATTAGTTTTTAAAGTCTTGGCTATTGCCAATATTTGCATAGATGTTTCGTGTAAGTTATCGCTTCCAGCAGCACTTAGAGTTTTGGCTATTGCCAAGAGTTGCAAAGACTTTGTTTGCAAGTTGTTCACTGCAGTAGGGGTAAAAGTCTTGTAAATTGCCAATACTTTTAGAGATTTTCAGTGTAAGGTCCGGTCCCTCTTGCATCAGAACTTAAAATCTTGGCTATTGTCAAGAGTTTCAGAGACTTTCTCTGCATGTTTGTCACTACATTATAGGTGAAAGTGTTGGCAATTGCCAATAATTATAAAGACTAGTTCTACAAGTTGCTCCTCCCACTAGAGTTTAAAGTGTTGTCTATTGTCAATAGTTGTAGAGACTTTTTTCTGTAGTTTGCTCTTTTCATCAGTCATGCATTCTGTAGTTGTTGCTGTGTTTTTCAGTTGTCTTTGCTTTTGGCCTGTTGACTTTGAATTATGGTAATGACATAGGAATTTTTCTGCATATTAATCATGAGTTCATGATGGCACTTCGTAATGAATGTTTCCTTGCCTTTACTTGTTGTTTTGTTATCATACTATTTTTGTAATTATATTTGTTGAATATGCATATTTTATCTTTTGTTCCTATAGGAAGGAGATCAAAATTTTAAGTTTGAGCACTGGTTTGATGCCAAAGGTTCTTGGGGTGGTGATGTGAAGTATAGTAGTTTAGTTAGTGAATTTTTGACGGAGCGGCAATTGACGTTGTTGAAAGGTGGAGTTTTCGGCAAATTTATGGAGTATTTTTGTATATGGTCTTTTCATTATTGTTTCATTATTTTGTTATTATGTGTTGTCATTGTTTTTTTTTTAAATTTTGCAGGTAATGGATATTGAATCTTTTGATCATGATCATGTATATTTAGATGTGGTGGATGATTTTATAAGTCAACCAAGATTTTCTGATGAATGTGCCAGGAAGAGGCAAAAATGTGATGTGGGCGATGAATTTCTAAATTTTCGTTTGTTACCTCCGTCGCAAGATGATCCATGTAGTAGTCCAAATAAGACTTTTAGTAATGCAAAAGAGTTAGAGAAAGCTGATGAGTAGTTTTAATTACGTGTGTTTCATATTTACTCTGTTTTTTATGTTTATGTAAACAAGTACACTTGGATGTTTGATATTTTTGTTATTTTAAAAGACTGGAGTTGTTTTGAATTGGATGGGATGGAAGTGTTAGCAATTGCAAGACTTCAAGGCTTTTTAGTTGTTGTGGGGTGAAGGGATTAGATGGAAAGTCTTGCCAATAGGCAAGACTTAAATTCTAATTAATTAATTCCAAGTCTGATATTATATATTTAAAATTGATAAATAATTCGTGGAGGGTTGTGCTGGTAATGTTTTTGCCAAGACTTGGTGGAAATTTAGTTGTCAATACTATTGTCTATGGCAAGACTTCAAGGCAACTTAATTATTTCTAATATTAAAGTCGATAAATAAGTTTCAGTATGAAGTCTTACCCTTTGCCAAGACTTTGCGTCAAGTTAAATTGAACTGGTTATCTGTATGAGTGTAAAGTCTTGGCTATAGCCAACGTTCAGTTTATTGATAATATTAGCTTTCCAATCACGTTTGATTTTTAAAAATATTTATAATCAACAACTGCCCTTCCTTTTGATGCAACACCATGCTATGGTCAGCTTCATTCACAAAGAATTCGCATGTACTTGTGGTGGTGGTGATGGTGGTGGTGTTGTTACTTGACATGTCATTCATTTTAATAACTTTTACTATGAAGCGGGATTTTCTGAAATTGTCATCATTCTTCAGCAGATACATGCAAGTCATAAGTTCTTGATCATTTGTTACCATCATGCCTCTGCACGTTTCAAGATTCGTGTCAAACCTTATCTTTGCTTCACTTTCATCAGTGTTGATGCTTAGAGCATTACAAATTTCTTTTTCAAATGCCTGGTAGGTTATGCCGTCTTCGGCAAGTATCAACTTTATATCATGGTTGATGTATTTGTTGTTTGCATCCCAATTTCCATTATAATCTATATAAATGCAGCGAGTCGCCATAGTGGTAATCATGCACATAATCAAGATAAATAGTAAGCTTTAATAGAAGCAGGATCATCGGTAAAAGTGTTGCCCTTTTCTGGGCTCAAGGTCTTGCAAAGAAGTCTCTCTTAGGTGCCTATTGCACCAGAGCTGCAACTCTTGGCAATAGCCAAGACTTGGAGAGATTTTGTCTGCAAGCCTCCCATAGTAACAGTCTTTAAGTGTTGGCAATAGGCAAGAAGTCTCTCCTAGGTGCCTATTGCACCAGAGCTGCAACTCTTGGCAATAGCCAAGACTTGCAGAAATTTTGTGTGCATGCCCCTCATAGCAACAGTCTGAAAGTCTTGGCAATAGCCAAGAAGTTTCTCCTAGGTGCTTATTCCACCATAGTTGCAACTCTTGACAATAGCCAAGACTTGCAGAGACTTTGTCTGCAAGTCCCCCATAGCAACAGGTCTGAAAGTCTTGGCAATAACCAAGAAGTCTCTGCTTTGTGCTTATTGTACCAGAGCTACAAGTCTATATAGCCAAGACTTGCAGAGAATTTGTCTGCAAGTACCCCATTGTAACAGGTATGTAAGTCTTGGAAATAAGGAAGAAGTGTCTACAAGGACCCCATTGCATCAGAGCTGCATGTCTTGGCTATAGCCCCTCATTGCAATAGGGTTGAAAGTCTTGGAAATAGGCAATAGATTTGTACAAGCCTCCCATTGCACCAGAGCTTAAACTACTGTCAATAAGCCAAGATTTTTCCAGAATTGATAGATTTTTTTTTTTATGAAAGTGCATATTACAATTACTGTAATCAATCTAATGTCATTTGTTTTTTGATTATTATGAATAAAAACCATATCTCGTTTGGTTTATATAGAATTTTAACGAAAGCTAAGCATAATATAAATGAAACTATAAAGAAATTAATCAAACTGTTACTCCCTCCGTCCCAATTTATGTGGCACTATTTGACCGGGCACGGAATTTAAGAAAATAGAGGTTAACCTTGTTAAATATCAATTTTACCCTTGAAAAAGTAAGAGAGAGAAGATTTGAGTAATAAAAAAATTGTTGGTAGGTTTAAAAGTATGTAGGACCCAACAAGGGTAAAATAGAGATTGATGCATTAAATAGTTGTCAAATAAGAAAATGTGCCACTTATTTTGGGACAAACAAAAAAGGAAATGATGCCACATAAATTGGGACAGAGAGAGTAGTAAAATTCAATAGCAATTTGAAAAAATCTTACAATGAACCTTTATTTGAACGGAGCAATTTCCGAAAGGAATGTGTCTTAAGGGTTGCTGTGATCGCGTGAATAGTGAAAAGGAAAGGGATGGACTGTGCGCGTCTTTTTATTGGTTTGTAGGGGGTATTTTGGTCCGAAAAAAGTTTTATTAAACTAATGAGGGCATTTTTTCTAAATATCTGTTAGTGAGGGCAATTTGGCAAACCATTGCTTCCGGTAGCATATTTTTGCAATTCGCCCGATTTTTTTTGTTCAAGGAGAAAGTCCAAAAAATTTCACCTAGTGCCCTCAATAAGACATGGTCTTACCTAATTGCCCCCACTTATAAATGTTTTAAGTAAATGCCCTCCATATCATACCCTTCCCCCCTTATGAAAGGACTATTTTGCCCCTACTTGTGTTAATTAACGCTGAAGGTTTTCTTCTCTCTTTCTGCATTTCTGGCCTCCTTCTTTCTTCTTTGTATGGCCCCCAACTTATTTAATTCACGCTGAAAGATTTCGTTCTCTCTTTCCCCATTCCTGGCCTCCTTCTTTCTTCTTTGTGTGCTAGAAATTTGAGATTTTTTTTCTTGTGTTTGCTTGATTCCAGTTATTTGAAGTTTTTTATTGCCTATGGCTATTAGATATTCATGTTTCGCATAGAGCTTAAAATCTTGACCATGGCCAAGAGTTGCATAGACTTTCTCTGCAAGTTGCTTATTGCAGTAGAGTTTAAAGTCTTGGCTATTGCCAATACTTACAGAGATGTTTCTGTGTAAGTTGTCGCTTCCACCAGAACTTAGAGTCTTCGCTATTGCCAAGAGTTGCAGAGACTTTATCTCCAACTTGTTCACTGCAATAGAGGTAGAAGTCTTGGCAATTGCCAATACTCTTAGAGTTTTTTAGTGTAAGGTCCCCCTTGCCAGAACTTATAGTCTTAGCTATTGCCAAGAGTTGCAGAGACTTTGTCTCCAACTTGTTCACTGCATTAGAGGTAGAAGTCTTGGCAATTGCCAATACTCTCAGAGATTTTTAGTGTAAGGTCCCCCTTGCCAGAACTTAAAGTCTTGGCTATTGCCAAGAGTTGCAGAGACTTTCTCTGCAAGTTTTGTATTGCAATATAGGTAAAATTATTGGCAATTGCCAATACTTGCAGAGACTATTTGTACAAGTTGCTCCTTCCACTAGAGTTTAAAGTTCTGGCAATTGTCAATACTTGCAGAGACTATTTGTACAAGTTCCTCCTTCTGCTGGAATTTAAAGTGTTGGCTATTGGCAATAGTTGTAGAGACTTTTTTTGTAGTTGTAGAGACCATGGCAACATGGCTTAAAGTCTTGATAATAGGCAAGAAGTCTCTACACAGCCTCCCATTGCAGTAGAGTTTAAAGTATTGGCGCTAATACTTTAGAGATTTTTCAGTCTTTGCAGCAGAACTTAAACTCTTGGCAATAGTTGCAGAGAACTTTACCCTTGCAACTTGAAGAAATCTTACGTTGAATCTTCTCTTGAACAAAGCAATCTATAAAAGGAATGAAGTTTTTATGGTTTTCTTGATAGCGTGATTTGAGAAAAGGAAGAGGAAGGACTGAGGCGCATCTTTTTACTGATTTGTAGGGTATTTTGGCCCGAAAAAAGTTTCATTAAACTAATGAGGACATTTTTGCTAAACATCTGTTAGTAAGGGCATTTTGGCAAACCAAAGCTTCTCGTGTCATATTTTTGCAAAGGAATTTTTACACATATATACAACCCTACACCCCTATATTACAAAAAAATAACAACATTATACAAATTACACCACATAGCAATATTTTTTCTAGCAATAATGTAGAAATTTTCAAAATTTCTAAAACTCAATCAAATGCAACCTAACAAAATTCCAAAGTCAACCCCATCACTAAGGACCTTTCCCATCCCTTCCCTTTCTCCTCTGGTTCTCCAATTCCAATTCCAAAACAAAATCCATTTCAATAACTCTCCAAATCATCTTATTTCAACTTCAACGATGTTGCTGCACACTATTTTAATGTCCATCAGAGCAACAATTGTCGTCGTCAACATCCCAGTATTTTACCAGAGTTACCATCTCTATGGGCTAACGTAGTCGCGGTGGTGGCTACGCAGAAGCTACTCGCCACAACTAACTGTACCTAGTAATGGAGCACGGGAATTCTTCAACTATTGCTCGAAGTCGATTAGCGGTTTTGTCAGCTCATCTCGTCGCCGATTCCCCTTCTTCTGCCACTATTTTAGAAACTTCCACTTATCTGCTGACGTGTCGCCGTCGAAAGCAAGTGGTCTGGTTGGATCGACCATCTGTTTGGAGATGGGTTTGATTTGTTCTAAATCGATTTCTGATTTTTCAATTCCCTTGTCCTGAAATAGGTTTGACCCTACTGCTTTGTTATTCAATTAATCATGGCTTGGCTGAAAATTGCTCAATCTGTCCATTGATAATTCATTGTAAATTGTATTTGTGTGTGCATTTATTTTTGTTGGTGTATGGGTATGTGTGTATATGACTTTTTTTTATATGCATGGGTGTATTTTGCTGAAACCATTTGAAATGGCTTCTGAAACAGTTTGAAACGGTGCTAAAACGGGCTGAAACGACACTGAAACAGTCTGAAACGGTGCAGATACAGAGAAATACAGTTAGATACGGTGCAAAAACAGTTTGATACAGTGTTGAGCACAACCTGAAACGGTGCAGAATTAGTTTGATACAGTACTAGGCACAACCTGAAACATTGCAGAAAAAGTATGAAACGATGTTGAAACAGTTTGAATGGTGCAGAAACGGTTAGATACAGTGCTGAAATGAATCGAAACAGTTGAAACGGTGCAGAAACAGTTGAGATACGGTGCAGAAACAGTTGATACGGTGCAGAAATAGTGAGATTCAACGAGATACATTGAAGATGGATGAGGGAAAGTGAAATTAGAGAAAATGAGAGGAGTAAAAGTGAGATTGAGGGGGAGGGGGGGGGGGGGAAATGGTGGGAGGAAAAGTGAAATAGGGGGAAATGAGAGGAACAAAAGTGATAGTGGGGAAATGGAAGGAAGAATGTAAGGGTTTGGTATGATATGAGAAAATATTGCTATGCTTTTGCTATGTTTGTAATTATCTTGTGTTTTCCTCTATATTGGGTAATTTTACTAAAATGTTGCTATATTTGGTAATTAAGCTCTAAAACTTGTACTTTTATGTAAAAAATCCTTTTGCAAATCCCATCAATTAAAAACTTTTAGAAAAATAGCCACCCTTTAAAGAAAACACGAAAACGTCACAAAAATTTTCTGGAGTATTGAACTAAACTCCAGGAAAATTTTCTGGAGTTTCATAATTGAAGTCCCATAAAATTTCTTAAGATTTTGAACTAAAATTTTCAAATTCCTAGAAAAATTTCATGGGACTTCTTATTTGGTACTTCCCGGAATTTTTTTTAGGACTGAAAATTTTAATTCTTTCCGTAAATTTTGCGTGTTTCTTAAATGTGCATGTTCTTCTAAAACTTTTCAAATACTGATCGTTTTCATTCAGCGCGATACAAATTGGCTAGGGGGCCTAGTTTTTACCACATGTTCTTAGATGTAAAATTCCACGTAAAAATTTAGTCCCTTAGCCTGTTTGCACTGCGTTAAATGAATACTAGCCATTGGTACAAACTGTTGGAAGACTAGCCATCTCATGACAAATCACAATATTTTATACTGGAACTTTAAACATGTTAGTTCAAAATCCCAATATAAAATGCTGGGATCACCTAAACACTAATTCCAGTATAAAATACTGGGACTTTATATATAAAGCTCAGGGTACTATAAACATGAATCATATTATATAAAATAATGTCAGTTCAAAGTCCTAGTATAAAATACTGAGATCAGTCTGGTGTGTTTGCCAATACTAATGAAGTGTAAGTGTGCGCACAGATCTTTGATTGTTCCTCAATTAATTTTGAAAATATCTATGCATCAAAATCACCCGAATTCCACTAGATGGCCCTGTGGCAAGGTGTTGTTTTAAATTTGATTCCATTTTTGAAATTTATGTAAAAATAACTTATTTTTGAAAGCACTCACAAATGCGTCAAACTTTACACAACTTTAGATGAACACGTCAAATGTCCCGTTGTTAGTATGTTGTTTTAAATTCTTGATGAATGTGTTAATATTTGCTTGTAAATTTTTAACAATATCTCAAGTTTTGATGATTCATCAAAAATTATGAAAGAATTAAATCTTTTATCAGATTCATTCAAACTTGTGACGAGGTTGCTCACTAGGCATCAAAACTTAGAAAAAAGAAACCCTTCTTTGTTGAGATCTCTCAAAAACATATCAAAACTGCGAATCACCACTTATTAGATCCCTCGCAATTCGCAAATGAGAGAGACAAGTATCTCCAAGTATTAGAAATATTGAAGCTAGGGCGGGCACTATTCGGTTTAAACCGAAAAATTAAACCGAATCGAATTAGTTTTTTAATTTGGTTTGAATTTTAAATAATTGGTTTGGATTGGATTGAGAATATGAAAACTTTGGTGTTTTGGTTTGGTTTCGAATTTCAAATCATAGAAACTGAAAAACCGAAATATATATATACACACACAAAAAGAAAGGCTCTCATACTTTTATGATTATCTCTTAACCTAAACTTGTTTAAGGGTTTTAGAGTTTGAATATTTCAATACTTTATGCCTTCAATACTTTAACCTCTTTGTATTATGGTATAATATGTGTGAAGCTTTCATCAAAAGTTTCAATCAGTTTTTACCTCTTGAATGGTAAGATCTCCTTTTATCTAGGATTCATGTTCTCTCTTTATCTAGAATTATGATTTAGATTTAACGTTTAATATTTTGACTTGTATTTATATTCTTTCAAGTATTTCATTTTAAAGTTTGTCTTATATGACAAAACCAAAAAAACCGAAAACTAAACCGAACCGAAAAGAGGAAACCGAACCAAACCAAATTTATTTCGGTTTGGATTGAATTGAAGTTTTTCAAAACCGAAAAACCAAAACCGAATAGTTAAAACTGAACCGAAAAATCGAATGCCCACTCCTAAGCAGTCTTGTGCTGAGGTGGCAGCTGTGCGCATCATCTGGCTTCCGTTAGTTTTTAATTTAGGTGGTAGGGCATTTGGTACATATTTTATTTTGAGCAAATGCAATCTTTATCCACAAAATAAAACTTGTAGTAATTACTTGTTGAATAACTTAGACGGAAAATATAGCTTTGGTCCACTCCTGTTTTCATTTAATTCTTCAGTTAATTAGGTAATGAAGAAGACTGCTACTTCTACCGCAGCCATACACTTTATATAGTCCTCATATCAGCCACCTTCAATTGTTCAGGCTAGCTAGGCACCTAAATCCTTTTAGGTGTTTTAAAATGGCCAGGTGAAAGTAATAGGAGTAGTTGCTAACATGAAATAGTGGTGAAATCTCAATAATATTAGACTGTTACGTTTTTTTTAAATGAAAAAAGAAAATGAAGAATCTATCTTTTAGTTAATGGTTCCATTCTCAAAGGCGAGGCCCGCGAGGACTCTTATGATTTAGAAACAAGTTTTCTTTTGTTTGACTTGAGAATTTAACTAGTAATATACGCCGATAGTGTATATTCTTTTTTCACACCTTCTAATTGCAGTATAATTTTTTTTTCTACAGTGGCTAATTTAAAACATATAACAAGCAAGTTTTCAAATATTTTTACTTGTTTTACTAATATTTATTTAACTTTAATTATGTGAATGATTTAACGAATCTGGTGTCCTTTTTTTATTGTCCTAGATACCAATTATACACCAGTCTTTAACATTGTAACTCTTCAACGTCAATTCTTCAATCGTAACTCAACCATTGGTCAACTCTGAAAGGGTATTTTTGTTATGTCTGAGGATGGAATTCCGTCTCCAATCAAAAAGTAAAAAAAAGATGTCAGGTGCTTGGTGACGGAATACCCTCCCCATCACCTGACATCTTTTTAACTTTTTTATTAGAGACAGAATTCCATCTCCAATTTTTTTTATAATAATTTGCTGCGGTAAAACAAAAATTGGAGAGGGAACTCACTTGCCAACTCTTTTGTAGCCTTTTCCTGTTTTTCTAGTAGTGAAACTAGATTAGTTATTTAAAAGGATTTGTAGGTTTGAGAGTGTTGAAACAAGCAGAGGCGGATCCTGGATTTGTAATTCATGGGTTTAGGAATAAGTTAATATAAATTTCTGGGTTATGAAATTCGTGAAATATTTACAAATAATTACTTTAGAACCCACTAATTTATATTAACTTGATTCCTAAACCCATGAACTATAAATTTCGGATCCGCCACTGAAAACAAATAAGAAATACTTAGAATATTTACTTGTAATATGATTTAAGTTAGCTTACGGCCGAAAAAAAAAAAAAGAAAACTCCTGACTTAATATTTTTCTTGGTTAGAAAAGAGAGAAGGGAGAAAACTTTAACATGAGCTAATGCACCAAATTGAAACTGATACCAAAAGTTGAATATTTCCTGACCACACTTTACCATTACGGTTTTAGCAACTTAAAATTTAAAAATTGCTGCAAGATTATTGTTAGATAAAAAATAACAAGAAACGAGATAAACTTCTAAAGAACAATCAGCGCTTCATTTAATTTCACATTACTGAACACGATATACAAATTGTATCTGAAAGGAAAAAGTGATTTTCCTTTTGTCTCATCTTTTTTCCTATTCTGTTACTTTCGTTAATTATTCTTGCCACTTTTATCACTAAGTTTTTTTTTTTTTTGATAATGGAAATCTTCCACCCAAAAAGAAAATGTAAACAAAACAAAAAGGAGTTTGGTTGAAACATTAGCCAAAAAGGTAAAAAGATTTTTTAAAAAAATCAAACCATTAAGATCCAACACTATTTCGATGGTTTCTCTCAAGAAACCCATGCAACACAACTTTCTTCTTGTATTCCTTGGAGTCCACATCAAGGTTGCCGAACGAGTGGGCATTTTTCTCAGCCATAACTGGTTCATTCTTGGCCCGAAATCTAGGGAGAAAATAAAACCAGGTAGACGTGCAAATTATAGCACAAAACTTGCCCCAACACAACATTATAATCAGTGTCACCACTACAATTGACATCCCAATAAAGGAGTCAAAGTTGCCATTATGGAATGTCATGTCTTTTTCTCCATCAACTTTGTCTCTGTTGGTTGCCACTGGTTGCAGCTTGTTGCACTTTGGAGGGGGCAGAGAAATTGTACGGCTGATCTCAAGCTTGTCTTGTGGTGAACCAATTAGGTTGCTTGCATTATCAGCATTAGCAGTAGTAAAGCTCCTGGATAAGCCTTTTTGGCACGAGGAATGTTGTACCTGATCCACCTTTTTGCTTTTATCGAGGATGATGTCCTGTTGCTTATCGTACTTGCTCTAAAAATGATGAAGTAAGAAATTTAGCAGATAGGAGTCACAAATACTCCTACACTATTTATTTAGGGGGTCGTTGTTGCAGTCTGGTTATAACTTTTGCCGTGTTTCTCATGCAAGATTGCCTAGTACTGTCAAGATTGTTAACAATACGTACTTAGTTTCGTCCTAAACTATTATAATATTTTTAATTTAACTCCAAATTTCACATGTTACCAATCTACAATCACACAAATATTTATGGTTTATTTTAACTAACAAGTTTCAACAATTTTTTTTCTTTATTAAATTTTGCATCAAGTCCAACTATGATAACAAAGTGAGATGAAGAGAATAACTTATTAGGTAGGAATGGCCTAAATTAGGATATTATTGTTTATTGCCTAATTTAGGATATTATTGGTTTTTTGTTATTAATCCCAAAAAAAGTTGCTTTCTTGGTTGCTTTGGATTATCCAGCTAATTAATACATGACTTCTAATCCAATATTCAGTTCAATATAGCAATATTAACATTAATATTCCAAAAGTTACATTAATATTAATATTCCAAAAGTTAAACTCTGCATACAAAAGTTTAATGGAAAAATCATATACTCCATTACTTATACAGAGATATTATTAGATGAACAAGATCTTGTGCTGGGAATTAGATCTCATCGGACATAACGTATTAGTGAGGAATCAGCTTAGCGATTAGAATAAATGTCTAAAAATTACAAGTTTTGAGCTACTTCAGGTACTATCTAATGGTAGTATAAGTTCAGTATATTATATAGTTGACTCTTTTTTATCAGTTTTTTATATCGTGGAACTAACTTGTAACATACTCAAGTTAAATTTATATTCACTTACAACTCATTAGTGGTTTTATTTGGTCTAACTATTGATTTTAAAAATGATTCAGATGTGACTATACCTAAATATTTAGTTACAACATTAGTACAAAATAAACCACTTGTAGTACATATATAGTCAACCACTTTTTTATAACTGAAGGTGAGATTGTTGTCATGTATATAGTTGTCAATGTGATCAATAACTTCACAAAAATGGGGAATAGAATAGGAAAAAAGAGTGTTGTATTTTCTAAGAACATCTTCGACAAACTTGGAAAATTGGTAGTTACACAAAAGAGAAAAGAAGAGTTCCAAATGATATAAATCAATTTAAGAGATTGTCTCAGTGTATATAAAAGTTTAAACATGAACTCAGACGTTCCAAGAAATAATTCCAAATTTGGAAATGGGGTTGCGTTAGGGACAAAGACAGAGAAACCATCCAAAAACAAGTAGAGTAAGGTAAACATATCCAAAATCACTAATTGGAATTTTTTTCTTCTTCTTTAAGCGTGAAAGAAAATTTAATAAATTAAACCACCATTAATAGGGCTTTAATCCAATTTCGTCAATAATTTGTATTAATCTCGGAGTTCCTGTGACAGAATTAAACTTGGATCTTTAAGGTAATACCAGATATTGAACTCATCCAATATATGTTTCTGAGCTTAAAACTTGATTAAATATATCATATAATTTTCCAAAATAATTTTACAAAGAAGAACATAGAAGAACCTAATATTTAAATGTAAACATACCTTGGTAAACTTGTTTAAATGGACGGTTTGACATGTAGCCGACACCTTAGACTCGTTGACAGTAGTTGCAGTTTTAACATAAGGCTTCTTAAAATAATGAATTTGTCTAGTTGAGTTCAACTTTTCAGCTCCACCGTTGATGTCAACTGGAACAGTTTTCACTGGCGATTGTTTTCTTTGAAATCTCTTAATAAAAGAGAAGCATGAGCTTTGTTTTCTCTTGCTGCCTGCTGAATTGACTTTATCATCAGAGTATAGCTTTTCTTGATTATTAACAGAAAATCCAAAGCAACCAAGAAAACAACTTTTTCTAGGATGATGTTTCTTTTTGGAACTATCTTGGATTAAAGCCATGGAATTGAAGGGAAAGAGATTCTGGCATGGAGGGATTTGAAGAAGTAGAGTGCAATGGTTGAATTCTGGTTGGTTCAATAGTTGAAGTCATTGCCAAATTTTCTAAAGAAAACAGGTTTTAATTTATACCTCTAAACAGTATAGACCTCTGGTGTCATTATATATTTAAGTAAGAACCATGAAAATTTCACATCATTTTTTTTATTGTGTTTTATTTTGTTTAGTTTATTTTAAGTTTGTCCACTAATGATATAGAGTATCATAGGTTTGGTTGGGGGGTGGGGGACGACTTAGACTTCGTGGCAGAGAATTTCCACAAACACGTTTTCACCTTCTCCATGATTTTCACTAACTTTTACGTTTTCTATCCTAGCAATTCAATGCTATATATGAACATTAAATTAGCCGGCTTCTTGTTTTATCTCGAGTAACTTATGTTAGGTCATGAGACAAATCCTCAAGAATTAAAGTTAGATGTGGATAAGTACATGAATTCATAGAATTAGTATTATTTTGTTGTTTCGTGGTTAGGTCTTCCAAACTAAAATATAAAATTATTTAATCTTGCATGATAATTGGGATATTTGAAGACAAAAAAAATGTGGGAACCATAACTCTATTTTTAATTGGGCACAAATTATGTAATTCTAATTTAGTCTATCATTAATAAGAATTACATCCAGGTATCTACAAAAATCATATTTCATAAGGTATTTAATTAGGTTCACCCAACTTTAAACCTTAGCAAATCACGTTTAGCAGTTAACATACAATTATTAATACATATATATGTGTGGAAGTCCATATATTATCACAATCTCCCACTTGAACTGTACATATATACATATATATAACCTTGTATACCACCTTATGAGTTCAAAATATTTGTTATCATAAACTGAAGTGCCTCTAAACAATTTCGTCCATCAATCATGCTAGCATAGAACCAAGGCGACTTTTGCTACATTTATATTGTGACTAAGCCTTTCTTGATCACTTGTACAAATATAACCAAATGACATAGATCAACTGTAGTGTGAAAATTGCATGCAATATAGTATGAGCATTGTCTATTTCCAACAAGTTCAACCAAATAACAAGTCAGGATGGATAAACTTACGAGCACTTTGGTATGCGCGATTAAGGGGGTTATCGTAGTTTAGAAATTGGGATAAAATTTATTTATTTTTTATTATTGTATTTTATTTTTTCTAAGGAATGCATTCATCTATAATATTTTCACTGGTCAAAGTTACAAAAGTTACCCTTTCTTTTCCGTAGGTGAGAAGAGGAGTCAAAATCCAGTTCATACTTAACAAAAGTAGGTGCTAAACTAAAGTAAACCATAGAGTTATGTGAAGCATTACAACCATATTTAGAAGCAAATCAGCAACAAAACATGGGATAAAATTTAGGGAGGTTTACGAAAATACCCATCAAAAGTAAATATTTACCCACATCTACCCATAAGTTTCATATTTACAAGCCCTACCCATAAACTATTTACATGTCCTACCCATCTAGACTTGTATACTATTATTTATTTATACAATATACCTTAAAGGTGTATCTAGACTTGTATACTATTATTTATGCAGTATACCTTAAAGTTATACACCCATAAGGTATAACAATGGTGTACAACTGTAAATAGGTAGGTTGGTTAAATACTTTTAATTTCATGCGTAGTGTAATTTTTAATGGGTCGACTTGTAAATACTTTAAATTTCATGGGTATATAGTGTAAAAAATCCTAAAATTTATCCTATGTTTGATTGTGGGCATTAATAAAACCTTGATAAATTTTAGGATTTTTTTACACAAATATACAAATTTGTACCCCTATATTACAAAAAAATAGCAACACTACACAAATTACAATATATAGCAATATTTTCTCTAGCACATAGCACAAGAATAAAGACATTTTAGCGTTTTTTTTTCCCCACTTGTACAATAGTTAGCTGCAACAGCTCATGGCTAAGCTCCAGCACCGACGACGCCTCATCCCTCCCTATTTCCATCTCAATCACCCCCATCCCCATCACTTCCAACCCAACATCTACAACTCCACCACCACCTCCGCCATTCGACATTCCTCCACCAACAACATCCATAATCGCCGGTGCCAGAGAAGGTGAAACCTACCGGAATCAAACAAATTTTCGGCGTCATCTAACGACACAGACATAGAGAGCATGACAATCCACTTATTCTGATAAACCTCCGTTCCGTTAACAGTAACAATGCCGTCAACGAAATCAACAACCGTTGTTTCTTTTTTGTATCAAACTCACCCGTAAATATTATCATCACTCTTAACGGAAGTTGTTCTACTAAACCAAAATTTTTGGAACTCCATCGTGGATTAAACCGGTGGTGGTTTCAAATCTGATCCATAGGAGAACGTGTTTTTTTGGATAAAACAAAAAATAAAGATAGTGAAGTTAATCACCTCCAAGTTTCTGATCAGTGCCTCTTTTTTAAAGTGTGAGGGGTGGGGTGGGGGTGGGGGGTGGGAGTGGGATAAATAGAGTGCAATGGATTTCCCCAACTCATGTTAAAAGGGCAGAATCAACAACTCACACACACCACATAATCTCCAATTGGCATGATGGATTTTTTTGTTTAAATCCATTTGCTTGTTATTGTTATTTTATTTTTTGCCCATTTATGTGTGAAAAAGTTGCCTAGAAAGAGTTAGATACAATGTAGAAACAGTGAAAAAACTCAAAAACAGTGCTGAAATAGTTAGATACGATGCAAATATAGTGCAGATACAGCGAGATACGATGCTGAAACAGTCTGAAACGACGTGAACAGTTTAGAAACAGTCTTGAAATGGTGCAGAAATTGTTAGATACAGTACTGAACAAAACCTGAAATGGTGCAGAAATAGTTAGATACAGTGGTGAACACAACCTAAAAGGGTGCAGAAACAGTTAGATACAGTACTAAACACAACCTGAAATGGTGCATAAATAATTAGATACGGTTCGATACGGAGCAAAAATAATGCAGATATAGCGCTGAAACAATCTAAAATAGCTAGTGAAAAAGTCTGAAACAAAATGTAAAAAATAATGTGAAACAATGCAAAAAAGGTAAAATAGTTTAGAAACAGTGAGAAACAACGAACAAACGGAATGAAACAAATGCTAAAATAATCTAGAAACAGCTAGATACAGTTTAGAAATAATTAGATACGATGCAGAACAATGCAGATATAGTGAGATACGGAAAGATACAACGAGATACGAGGCAGTTGGTAGTTGAAAAACATCGCGGTACAGTGAGATACAACGAGATACGGTTAGATACGAGGTGGTTGGTAGTTGAGATACACAGTGATATACGATGTGGTTGGTAGGCGAGATACGGTTAGATACGAGGTGGTTGGTAGTTGAGATACAGTGAGATACAATGAGATACTATGTGGTTGGTAGGCGAGATACGGTTAAATATAGGGGTGGGCATTCGGTTTTTTTGGTTCGGTTTTTAACTATTTGGTTTCGGTTTTTCGGTTTTCGATTTTGAAAAACTTAAATCCAATCCAAACCAAAATAAATTTGGTTTGGTTTGGTTCGGTTTTCTTCTTTCCGGTTCGGTTTTTTTCGTTTTTTTCGGTTTTGTCATATAAGACAAACTTTAAAATGAAATACTTGAAAGAATATAAATACAAGTCAAAATATTAAACATTAAATCTAAATCATAATTCTAGATAAAGGGAACATGAATCCTAGGTAAAAGGAGATCTTACCATTCAAGAGGTAAAAATTGATTGAAACTTTTGATGAAAGCTTCGCACGTATTATACCATAATACAAAGAGGTTAAAGTATTGAAGGCATAAAGTATTGAAATATTCAAACTCTAAAACCCTTAAACAAGTTTAGGTTAAAAGATAATATGAGAGCTTTTCTTTGTGTGTGTGTATATATATATTTCGGTTTTTTCGGTTTTTCGGTTTGTATGATTTGAAATCCGAAACCAAATCAAAACACCAAAGTTTTCATATTCCCAATCCAATCCAAACCAATTATTTAAAGATTCAAACCAAATTAAAAAACTAATGCGGTTCTGTTTGGTTTTTCGGTTTAATCCGAATAGTGCCCACCCCTAGTTAAATACGAGGTGGTTGGTAGTTGAGATACGGTGAGATACAACGAGATACGATGTGGTTGGTAGTTGAGATACAATGAGATACGATGTGGTTGGTGGTTGGTAGTTGAGATACGGTGAGATACAACGAGAAACGATGTGGTTGGTAGTTGAGATACAATGAGATACGATGTGGTTGGTGGTTGGTAGGTGAGAAACGGTTACATACGAGGTGGTTGGTAGTTGAGATACAATAAGATACGAGATAGTTGGTAGTTGAGAAACATCGAATCGAGATGCAGTGAGATACAACGAGATACAGTGAGGATGAGATAAGTAAAAGTGAAATTGGGAAAAATGTAAGGAGTAAAAGTGAAATCGGGGGAAATGATGGGAGGAAAAATAAATTTGGAGGAAATGAGCGGAAGAATGTAAGGGTTTGGTATGTGGTTTGGTATGTTATGTGAAAATATTGCTATGTTTTTGCTATGTTTGTAATTAACTTGTGTTTTCCTCTATATAGTGTTATTTTGCTAAAATATTGCTATTTTTGGTAATTAAGTTCTAAAAATTGTACTTTTATGTAAAAATCCCTAAATTTTATCTCAAAATCTTGGTATTACCTTATCTCACCTAGAAGGTGGGTTAAACAATCCTTGGATTACATTAAAGGAAGACCATATTACCCTGAACAACATGAGCTTAGTTTTGTTCCAACGGCACATCATTTAATCCCATTTTTATTTTTGTCCAATATATCTTTACAATTACACAGTGAGATGATCTTTTCAACCCACTCCAAGTGTTCTTCGTCAATTCTAAATTGGAGAAAGGACTTCTGGTGCAAATGTGAAGTTGATGCAAAATTATATAACTGTTTTTTTCTTTCTTTCTAATTCCATTGGCTGCTTTATATTTGTTTTCAACAGTATTGTTTAAAAATCGAAAATTTGGAGCTATGAACTATTCTTTATTTCTTTTGGTCTTGGTTGTTGTATAATCAAGGATAAAATTGGAAACAAAAGTTTATCCCAAATTATCCAGTTTTAGACCAAACACATGTCTTGGATTATATAAGGTATATCTCATTTTTTATCCAATGAACCAAATGAAGTACTAGTATTAAATAATACATGGATTATTAGTCCAAGTATTATAATTCCCGAATAACTTTGTCTGTGTACCAAACGACCTCTTTGTACTTTATTTTTGCAGAAATAACCTCAAAATATCCATAATCTGAAACTGTAAACTTGAAACTATAAATTGAAAATCGAATTGTATGTCTATATAAAAAGAACATTGAAAGGTTACAAACTCCCACTAAAACTGAATATCTTTAAACGACATGTCACCCCTATGAGTAATGTGTTCATGAAAGACCTTCCGTTGATATGTAGATCTACGATATTGAGTTTGTACTGTTATGTTCCATATACACATAATTATTCTGAACTTTAACTTTAACAACTGAGAACTTTATGTCAATGTGCTTTGACTTTATCGAACTCCTGTTGTTATTGGAATATGAGACTATTAATTTCTTGTCATAAAATAACTTCAGTGACTTCAACTTCATCCTTAATTAATTATTCCGCAACCGATGACAAAATTCTACGGCCTTGGTAAAATGAGTTACGAGTGTCTATCTATGACTAACATTACATTAGTCTTGCATCTTGTTTTTATCTCGAGTAAATTACACTAAATACTTTTGTAATTTGACTTGCGTCCTATTGTTTGCATTCACAGATAATCTGAATCTAAATTATTCATATACATGTTTATTAAGTATTTTTAACATAATTATCATAAAACTATGGGTTCAATAGTAAGATTTTGAACCAATATTTTAATTTGATAGGTCCAATATTAAAGTTCTGACCGTTGAATTCATTACTCATATAAAATTGTAAGTTCAAAATCTAAATTTTATTAAACTTTTAGTAATTTTTCACTTATTTTTGTACTTCGTGTAGAAAATGATGGATTCAGCTCAACCTAAGTAAATGTATTGTCCATCCTCCACTGATTGACAAGCCTTTCTACTTTCACCTTCTTATGGGTCCTTCCCTCCGTAGAAATGAAACTTCTCTGGGTATTTAATTCCAATATTTCGGTGCAAGTTAGTATAATAGGTATTATTCTCAAAATACGAGAGGGATCTAGGTAATGAAGTTTGGAGGTTGCAACAACTTAAAAAAAGCAGATCGAGAAAGATGATCCAGGGGGATAACATGCAGCGAAGAAGTTATAACGAAAAACATTATCCAAACCCCCGTCCGTCCATCATGCCAAAACTTTTCTTAGGTTGATTGACTTGATTCACTATTTAAGTTTTTTCTTGTATGTTAAAGAATCAACTTATAGTAAAATTCAAAGCATTACAAATAACATAGGTTAACGTAACTCTGAAGGAAGGTGCACAAATATATGGTTGGATTAGTTAAAGTAGGTGATTGACTTACTCATCATTTGCAAGCAGTTATTGTATGCTCGCGAGTGTGACCAAGATGGTGTTTTGTAGTTAACACCCATCCTAAGGTGCCAACAATAATATATTTTTAAGGTCTTATTACCTGTTTTTTCTTTTGATTAGTTGAAGTTGAGCGAAGGCTAGTCAAGCAAGAGACTAACCAACCACAACATAACAATCACTATAAGTTAATACACGACTATTGCTGTAATACTATTCTAGTTATTTATAGGGAGAAAAGAATGAGAGTAGATAGGTGTAAATGTATCTTTCTTTCTTAAGACTGATTAAAAATGAAAAGGTATTCTATAAATTGGGACGGAGTAACCATAACACATGTCATGGTCATGCTCAACGATGCAGTCGAGCATACTCGGTGTCAGAGTTCCCTATTTTAAAATTGTTTAACGCAATTGTACAACTAACAAATTAGTACAATCGACGCTTCATAGAACTCCAGAACTTCAGTCCTGCAATTAAACGAAAAGTCGGTTCCTCGAGATATCCATGGGCGAGTTAAAACTATGGGTGAAAAGATTAATAAAGAAAAGATTGCCCAGTGATATAGAACTACATAAATTCGTTTATCCATTAACTCTTTTAGATGCATAACATAGACCAAGAATTATTGAATTCTAAACTTATTTATCAAGCAAAAAGTCTCTTGATTACCCATCTCCAGAAATTTTAGGACAGATTTTTTTTATTGGTAATATACTTATCGACCATAAGTGAGCAAATGTTTTTAAACTAGAAAAAGTTTCTATTATGGAAGTTTAGCTATTTTAGTACCACTATTTTGAGGGGGGGGGGGGGGGAGGGGGGATACTAATAACAATATAGGCAAAAGTGCATGAGCAAAACTACAAAAATAAAAGAAAACCTTATGACAAGATTTTAACTGTACACAGTATTACAATATATAAACTGTGATCGATCTATCTAGATCTAGTAGGATACAACAGGAGCATGGGTTTGGCTCAATTTTCTGTTTCAACAAAAAGGCCTAAAATAATCTGTTCACATGGCATTCTATGAGTAACATGGGAGGATGAGTGGAGGGAACCTACATCAATCCCTGACCTCCTTCCCAACTTTAAAAATTAGTGGAGGGCGAACTGAAAATGGAAGAACAGGAGAAAATGAAAGCTAAGATATCAAAAATGATATAGCTGTGAATCTCGTGCCAGAACAGAGGCCTAACCAAGAAGAAGAGAGGACAATATTTCACCCATAGTTTTTGCATCACCTTCATTCTCAACTTGGGCACCAGACTCAAGTATAGCTGCATCCAATGTAAGTTTTCGCTTTGCAATCTCATATACATTCTCATCAACAGTATTCCTAGTCACCAGCCTTCATGGAGAAAGCCAAAAGGCAATGTTTAAACTACAAGAATTTCATTGTAGAAGCGAAAGAAAAGAAAACCAAGAAGAGGGAGTAAAACCTGTATACTGTAACTGGTTTGTTTTGGCCTATCCGGTGGCAGCGATCTTCAGCTTGCCGATCTATCTGTGGATTAAAATCCATGTCATGTATGATGACAGTATCAGCTCCTATCAAGTTTAAACCCTGTCCTCCGGCCCTTGTGGATAGCAAGCATGCAAATATGGAAGTATCCTTATTGAAGGTGTCAACAATTGTCTGTCTCTCGGTCACCTGAGTGCTGGTATAACAAATGAAATCCAGACACCATGTTTAGGAAGATATCGTCAGAATTCCTCCCCCAACTTCAAATTACCAACAATTCTCATCAAACAATAATAATAACCAAGAATATTACTTGAATAGTATGTTACTTCTCCATTGACATCAAGAGCTTGTCAAATTGTAAAGTGTATTATTAAACTAGAATACAGAAGTATGGTGGAGTGCAGACGTAAAACTGACTCAAGTGGAACAGGAATTTTCTCCGCCCTAATTTTGAGAACATAAGTGAGCTTCTCTTCTTGTTTTTTTCTACAAGGCATAAGTAAGCTTCTCTTATCATAGTATAGTCACATGTTATCATACCTTAACCAAAGCAATGTTACCTTGACATTAAAATAATGCTTGAAAAGCTAAATATAAAGCCATCACTGATATCTTGAACTTGTAACCCATAAACAATACATTCAAGTGCATCACATACTTTAATCCGTGAAAAAAGTTACAGAAAATGCAATGTCCATTATACATTATTTGCTCCTCAGTCCTCACTAGATGAACATTTGATGTGTCACTGTGGATGAGATAGTTGTGAAACAGCATGTGCTAAGAAAGCTGGGGAGAGAAGATGGATTTGTTAAGAGAAAGTAACACATTACCTTCCGTCAAGCCTCCTGTATGTAACACCAATAACATCTAGGGTCCACTCCAGGATATCAAGCATTGAGGTCCACTGGCTAAATATAAGCACTCGATGACCGGAAAGCTTTAGTGACGGGAGAAGTTTGGCTAATTCCTGCGCATATGACTTGAACAATCTTATACAAATACAGTAGAACTTAACAAATGACAACGTAAAACTCGAAGGCCTGTGAAATATACCTGACATTTAGCTGAAAACATAACATGTTCATCTGAGAGAATTCCCTTATTATTATCGCCATAATAAAGTAAGAGCTGCAAGTAATACAAAATAGAAAGTCAAGCGATCATTCAGCATAACTGAGGAAAAAAGAGTTTAACAAGCTTATGGTAGTTGACACAAATGAGAGAGTCAACTGATACAGTGGACCAAGTTATTCATGTTGCTCCAAAAACTAGACTTTTACTTTAGAAATTTCAGAGTAGAGCAAATGTATAGGGAGGAGTACATTTGGCTAAACAAAAAGGTTGCAGTAACAATGTAACAGAACCTACCAATTGGTTATTAACACCTAATGTTAATACCTCCCCTATATATTCTCACTTGGCAGCATTTGCAAAATCCAAATTAAATTCTGACAACATCAGAACAAGCAATGAGAATAAATTAAAACCAGGTATGGGGTTCGACCAGTTGAAAACGTCCGAGGTTAAACCTAGTAGTACCACTCCTTACCACCTTCTCCTCTGGCCAACCCTTTACCCCCTCCCCTCCCACCCAAAAATAAAACAACAGGAAAGAACAAGAAAAAATAAACAAAAGAATAGAAAAGAAAATACTGATGAAAAATGCAATCACTTAGTCGAAGATGTAGCCACTAGCCATAAAACGGTAAAGATTGACAAAATGGTATCCAACATGAAGCCATTTGATATCCAACTTTTCTACGTACAATTCAAGTTTTCATCCAGATTGACGCATTAATTCAGTGACTGTTTAACTGGATTGCGGGTACTTCTATAGCTTTCTATATTGAGTATAGCCATTTCACAGTCGCTCAAAAAGGAGAGAGAAAGATCTTGTGAGCTTGCATGATAAACGTATGCCTTTTCGCTTTCATTTACAACTTATTTGCCCTACTGTGCCGCTAGCACCTCCACTATCAGAATAATGTTACATGACTTTTGATTATCAGAGATTGACAAGCTAAGCAGCCAGAGAAGTGTAAATGACTCTAAACACGTCCACCAGCCAAGGTTCTATGTCTTTTTTCAATCTACTCTAGTTTAACCCATTTGGAGCTGTATGGCAGAAGCTCATGATTAACCTAACACGCGCGTACCAAACATATGTTTAGAAGAGAACAAGATAAATAGAAGTATACCTTGTGTATAGAGAAGTCATTATAGTTTTTCAGCTCCTCAATAACTCTGTCCACTGTACATTCAAAACCAAAGACACCTTTGGGATGCAAAACTCTAGCAATACGAACAACATCATCATCCTTATAAATACGCCTCACAAGCAGAGGATGATTTGCAATCTGATGAAAACATAGCACCATTAGTAAAAAGTCTGGATTACTGACATGCAATAATTCAGGTGGATCAAGAAGCTTCAGCACCTTGCGGAATTCAAGAAAATAATTGGAAATTTGTCGTCTAGAAAAGACACCAGCAGCATGATTCATGCTAATTTCAGGTTTCTTTGATACACGAGCTAGAGATGCAGCACGGTAGCTTTCAATTGCTTCTTTATATGCATCTTCTTGTTGTTTCTCCATGCCTACATAACGAACCTGCAGCAGAAAATTTTCTCGCATATACTAAGTCTAAAATGTATGGCCGTGAGTGATTATAGCCCACGGATAGCAGAGTCCATACATCAATAAACCAAATATGGCAACAGCTATCATAAAGGAAAAAAAGAAAACAAGAAAAACAAACTGAACAAATTCATACCATCTGTATTTTTGGTACCAGTTGTTTCATCACATCCGATTTTAATCTTCTCAAAATAAAAGGTCCAAGAATGGACTTTATTCGAGCAATTAAGTCCTTATCTTCTGCATTTAACAGTCTTTTTAAGTCGACATCTCCTGTTTCAAATAGATCAGGCATCATAAACTCCAAAATTGACCAAAGCTCCTGCAATAGAAAATCACTAACTGAACAAAGCAAAACCAAATGTAAAGATAAGCACTAACTTGTGAAAAGCCGTGGCTAAAGAAACAGATATCACACACACACACACACACACGTTTAATAACTGTGAATCAAGTGTAAGAAAGATAACGAAGTCAACAAAGTTTTTCATTGCAAAACCTCAATGTCAACAGAGCTTTTCATTGCAAAGAGACATAACAAAAGGAGAGGGGAAAAGAAAAAAAGTAGTTGAGAAAATCCCCCCCCCCCCCCACCCCCCACCCCCCAAAAAAAAAAAAAACCCCGAAGTAAGGCCAGTTGTAGAATATGTTGACTTATTACATCTAAATAGCTCCTAAGTGCTTAGTCTACAACAAAGAAGCCAGAACCGAAATTGCAATGAAGAACTTGTAAACTGCAGTTACAATGACGGGATATATATCACAGGAAGTTCAGAAACGGACTCACTGACATCACACAACAATGAACAAGCCGCTTTACAGGAGTTGTATACACATATTATTATTCAAGGCAAATGAGTGACAATTAATTCAGGATCATGAGAGCGCTTTTTGTTCCTCTCATGGAAATAGTAAAAGATTTTTGCATTTCAGTACATTTATTCAGCTAGGATAATTGATGCAACCAAGAACTTTGGAAATATTAAATGTCTACTTTGGAGTGTTATTTTCGGCTTGTAACACCTTGTGATTTAATATGTTTTCCACATGTAAGTAATTCTTTTTGACAGGCAAAACTGAAGTAATCATCTCATTCAAAAGTATTCCTAATAGACATTTGTCCCAACATATAACATAGATGTAAGATGCACAAAAAAAAAAAAAAAAAAACTAACTTTAGCAGCTTCCGACAAAACATTTGATGGATATCTTACATGCAAATCATTCTGTAGTGGTGTGCCGGTGAGCATTAGTCGTTGGTTGGCATTACGTGCAACGGACATCAGATTTTTCCATCTATAGCTACTTTTATCCTTTAAAGCATGAGCCTCATCCATTAGCACGCAGCTCCAACGCCAGCGCTTCAGAATTTTGCGGTCATCTTTCTGCTGTGCACTGCAAAGACAGAACACTGGTATAAGACCCAATATCAAAGATAAGTACAAACTAATTAGGCTTCATTCCAAAAATGTAAGTTTAAAGAATTTTTTGATAAGTAAATAAAACTTAAAAGACTTGATGAATATTTATGTAAAACCAAATTGAAGACTACATTTCTTCCACTATTTTATGAGAAACCTATGTTGCTCGGATACAGGTGCGGATCTAGATGTTGGATTTGTTATCACATAATTCACCGGCAACTAAATAATTAGGAATAATATGAATAAGGATTAGTTATTTAAGAATGTTGAAAATAACTTATATTGTAAGTCAACAATGTAATTTAACTTGATTCCTATTTAATTAAGTGAAATCACTTATGACTATTGTGTAATTATGACTTAATGTTTTACTGTTACCTTACTCAAAAAAATTATGACAATGTTTTTTTTATTTTTATAAAGACTTAATTTTTATTTTCAATTAATCGATCTGTTACCCTGAATCCTATAATTTATATGTGAAGAATGAATCACCCATATTCGTGCAACATATATTATGAGTAAAGTACTAGTATAATCAGGGAAACAGAAAAGTGAGCTCCTATGCACAAAGAAACAGGATATAGTTCTCATCTTTAGCCTTATCATAATTCAACATGCAAATTTCTTCAAATGTTCACATGATAGAAAGCAAGAGACTTCCATGCAGTCTATCAGGACTCCCCTTTGCAACAATATTATTCTTCTGTAAACAACATTTCTTTCAGGTAACTCTCCCAGCAAGGCCTGGACAGGTGGAAAGAAAGACCTAGTATTTCTTTCGTCTCTGCTGGGATTTGGACCTGAGACCTCGTGGTTCTCATTCCACTTCATTGATCCCTAAGTCACACCCTTGGGTGCTCTTCTGTAAACAACCCTAAATAAGAATTTCTCCGAGAAAATGTAGAGACTTGCTTTTACCCATTGTCTTCAATTTGCACCTCAGCACGTGAAATTTAAAGTTGAGAGCTTTACAATCAAAAGAGAAACAATAGAGTATCTTTGGAAATAAGACATTGAATTTTCTTTTTTAATGAAAAGGTAAAGATTAATTTTCAGCAACAAAACTGGGGCTCTTAACAATGGATTTAATAGCCTTATCTGCGAATATAAAGATGCATAGACCACTACCCCAACTAGTCTTTGCAAATTTAGCAGCTTGGGGACATAAAATCTAGTAGTAGCTGATGCTCTTAAATCTCGAGTAAGTGAAATTTCTTGGGTACTTCAGTACAGTTATTCTAGAAGTTCTACCACAATGTTATACCAGAGGCTTCACTCTGAACCAGATAAACAGAATTTAAAGCACCTAATAGTGAAAACTGATCAGGAAATATGTGAGCATGAGCACTTAGATTGTATAAACCAATTTGATGCAATATTAAGGTCATTACAATGGTATCTAAACCTGTGTCGTTCAAAAAGTGAGTAGCACACTAAAATAACGTTAAATGGAGGTGGTAGTCCAGCCCTCGCCTGCGAACTCAAGTCTTTTGCATAAGCTGATCGTGCAGCACCATGATATTGG
Source organism: Petunia x hybrida (assembly GCA_037355625.1). Classification (NCBI taxonomy): domain Eukaryota; kingdom Viridiplantae; phylum Streptophyta; class Magnoliopsida; order Solanales; family Solanaceae; genus Petunia; species Petunia x hybrida. The sequence goes on from JBBBVM010000041.1 coordinate 28,304,294, forward strand.
AGCACATTAAATCCCGGACACCACCTTTTTAGCTCTCTTTCCCAATTCTCCAAAACAGAGGCAGGGCAGACAATTAAATGAGGACCAGGATCATCTTCCAAATGTTTCAGCAATGTTAAGTATGTGATTGCCTAATAAGACGAATGAATCAATAGTTACCTACCACTTAAAGTCAATATAAAACACAAAATCTTCATCAATCAGAGAAAATAAAAGGTTAAAACTGTGGCATACCTGAATGGTTTTACCAAGCCCCATTTCATCGGCCAGTATAGCTGCATAAAACCATCCCAAAAAAAGTTAACGTTAGGGCCCAGGACCCAAACTTGGGTCGAATTGTATGTGGAGCTATCAAGCTATAATTTTGGCATCATGTCATACTTAGACTGGAAAGTTTATTTTCCATAAAATCTTAGTCAGAAGCATTAACCAATATTTTCTTTTAAAATTAGTATGCATTTAGCTTTCTTTCTATATGTACAGGTGAAAGACATGTTGGTAGAGATTTATTGCTACATGCTAGAGTCATGCCCATGTGAGATAAAGGCTATTTAGGTGATCTGAGTTTCATTTGTGAACCTAAATGGGAAAAGAGTAGTGTTCTTGAAAATGCTTTGGAAAGTACAAAGTTTTAATGCACATAAAACATAACCACAACAACATACCCAGTGAAAACCAGAAGTGGTGAATGCATATAAAACATATCAGAGTCATTTATGAAAGTTGGAGTGCGAATAACTTAAAACTGAACGGAATAAGGTACTTTAAGCTTCTTAAGAATCGTTAAGATAACTCAAAACTGAATCAAATAAGGGACTTCCGATTACTTAGAAATCATTGAGGAACTCTTGGGTATGGACTGGTTCACTGATCAGTTACACAGATGTTATAACACCGGGATTATTTATATAGTGAATAAGATTGTGGGAATTGTTATGAAGTGAATAATAATGTAGAGATTCTTATACAATGAGTAATAATAGAGGACATTTTTTGTTTGATAAAGTGAGTAATAATACAGGACTACAGGAGTATCATGCAGAAGGCTTTCTTCAGCGCATCTAAGCTTTAACACTTTGTATGACTAAGTAGAGACACTAATAGGATGAATCATTCGGACCTATGAAGCATTCGGACCTTTCTTCACCGCCTCATAATCCTCTGCTGGCCAGATCAATGAAACTTGGAATGAGTGCCGAAGGCTTCTGCTAGTTTTTTATTCTTTTTTTTTCTTGGGGGAAGGTGAAAGAGACACTTTCTGAGAGAACAAACACAGAGACACGCACGTGTGTATATACTTGAGACAAGATCATGTCCATACAGTTTAAGAGCTCAGTAGAATACTGTTAAAGAAGATCAATAAATGACTTTACCGAAATAGGTTATATGCATTTTGATCCGAAGGATATTGGTTGAATGGCCAAAGACATTGTCACTTTGAGCTTGAGAGCTGATTGTTCCATTTTTAATACTTTCAGAGATTTTAAACCAAATGCATGTTGTCTTAGCTCCTAACCTAGCATCAAGATCTTAGTGAAAAGAGCTCCTAACAATGTAGCCACATTAGCACCTAAAAATGTAACCTTGACAGTAAAAATCATCATAACACATGGACAAGTCTAATGAAACAAGAATGCAAGATATTAGAAAATACAGACAAAAAAATAAAGAAGTACCTCCACCAATTTTCTTTCTATATAACAAAAGAAGGAAATTGACTCCAACGAGCTGGTAAGGTTTTAGTATAGGCTTAAAATCTGAATCTTCATCTCCGCATGCCAAGTCTATATCATCCTTGAAAGAAAAAACATTTCAATCACAAACCCAAAAAAAAAAAAAAATTAAAAAAAAAATGAATAATTACAGAACATTGTTGCAATCCTAAATTTGCAGTGTATATCATCCTTGAAAGACAAAATAAGTTGTTCTTAAAAGACTAGTACAATCCTAAATTTGGAAACAATTGACTTCTAAACTTCTCATTTATCAGTAATGATATAATTACAACACACAAATATCTAGTGCTCATTCTATACGACAAGTTTCAAAAGTCTTGATTTGTTTCTGGCAAGTCAAACTATGAGTCATGTTGATACCTGAGTGACGATTCGGAGTGAAGAAGGCTGGTCGACTTCAGTAAACGAATCACAATCGGCAGCAGCAGTACCAAAAAGCTCCCTCTTCAAGACAGTAGATATTTTGCTACATTTGTGCAATGCCTTGCCTACAACATCATCATCATCAAAATAAGCTTCAATAATATCCTCCTCCTCCTCTTCCTCCTCCACTTCCTCGTCGTTCGAGTTGTTCAATCCTTCATCCTCATCATCTACCACAAATCTTCTACGACCGCCACGGCTTGTCGTCTTCGTCGTTGTGGACTCAATTTCAACATCATCGTCCTCTAAATTCTCCGTCACACCTACTAATTCCTCCTCCTCCGACGAGCTATCAATGAGTTCAATGAAATTATTGTTAGAGGAAGGCTGGTGATTGTTGTAAGCGAAGGATTCAATAGGAGGAGGAGGAGGTTTATTGAGTTTAAGTACACGAGAAGGATTAAAGGAAGTGTCTTCCGGCCATTCATCGTCGGAGATCTCGTAATGGTCACGTTTCATCGGGGAAGGCGGCAAAACCCTAGAAATGTGAAGTTGGAATTGGAGGAAGAGGAAGAAGAGGGAATTTTGAAAGTTCACTCCGCTAATTTTATTGCAGAGAGTTTAGCATTTGGGGAGTGAACTGTTTTTATTCGAGCGACCAAGCTCTTGAACAATTTACTGGGGTTACTAGTATTTTTTTTCTTCTTTTTTTACAAGAGAATACGCGGTATATACTGTATATAAAATCTTCCTAGTCACCAGACTCACATAAAAAAAAAAAGAGATGTTTATAAAAATACTCATCAAAATCAAAATATTTATACAGCTCTACCATTAAGTTTCATATTTACAAGCCTTATCCATAAACTATTTACATGTCCTACCCATCTAAACTTGTATACTATCATGCAGTATATCTTAAATGTATACATTCATATCTAGACTTATATACTACTCCCTTCGGTCCATTTTATTTGAATTTTTAGCCTATTTTTTTTTTTGTCCACAATATTTGATCTTTTCGGAAATCAAGACACAATTTTACAATGTCACCCCTTGCTAATAAATGATTTTAAACAAAATGATAAGTAATAATAGCTTGAATAAGGGCTAATATAGTCAATTATATTGCTAATTAATGCTAAAAAGTTGATTTTCTTAATATGTGTGAAAACACCCAAAAAAATCAAATAATATGGACCGGAGAGAGTATTATTTATGCAGTATACCTTAAAGGTATACGTCCATAAGGTATAACAAAGGTATATAGTAATAAATGGGTAGGTTGGGTAAATACTTTTAATTTCATAGATATTGTAATTTTTAATGGGTAGGACTTATAAATATTTTGAATTTTATAGGTATATAGTGTAAAAAAATTCCTAAAAAAATATGTGTTATGTGGTCGTTTGGTTTGGTGAGTATAAGTTATGTGGGCATTTAGTAATGTAGGGATTGATAATGGGGGTATTTATCATGTGGATATTAGTTATGCGAAAATTAATAATGTATGGATTTTAACGTATGAATTATTTTTTGTTGAATTTTTAAAATATCATAAATTAATATACAATGTATAATTTAATTATTTTATTCTTTAAATAATTTAAAAATATATTATGACTATTATGAGGGCTAGTTTTGACTTTTAAAATTATTAATACATATATTACTAATACCCACATTCTTATTCCACATACTATCAAGCATAAAATAATGCATAGATTCCTGCATAACTCATGCATGCATTATTTATGTGGATGAGGAAGTAAACCACCAAATGTGGTATAAGTGTTGTTGAGTTTTATGTGGGAAGCAACTTTCACAACCAAACAAGGTATTGGGCAATACATTAGTTAGTGCGGGTATTATTCCAATTCCTTGTGCAACTGAACGACCCCTAAAAGTATTAAAATTTTCTGTAAATGGTTGTTTTTGTGCCCTCTTTAGTTTGCAACACTTTAAAAAAGTGGTTGCAATAATAGTCACTCAAGTTCGGACCATTAGGGTCTCAAGTTAAGTCCTCAATTTCATACCATGGACAAACTTCAAAAAAAAAAAAAAAATCGATTGTGGGAAGCGGCAAAAGCACAAGTACGTTCGTTTTCGTTAAGGTCTAGAAATTAAGTCCATGTGATCATTTGCTCGAGCCATAACATCTCTCAAATACACTTATACACCCCATTATATGTATTTGATAAATTTTCACGTGGCATGGAAGTTTTCTTCCAGTGATCGCTAAGCCACTAAGGGATAACGACTTTCTTAAAAGCCGTAAAAGATTGGCAATGGCCGGAGGCAATGCAACAAGAGATACAAGTATTGGAGAACAATTGAACGTGAATGATATTAAATCTGACTTTTGATAGGAAAATACTTGATTGCTGGTGGGTTTACAAGATCAAATACAACTAGGACAACATTTTCAAGCAATAAAAAATGCGTTTGGACTCATCAACCGAAAAGAATTCATTAGATAGAGAAGTTTGCTATGGTTGCCAAAATAGTGATTGTATGGATATTTTTAGCCGTTGCAACAACAGAATGTTGGTAATTGTATCATATGGATATACATAATGCATTCTCATATGGAGAACTTTAAAAAAAAAAGTGTATATTAAATCCTTCCCCACGACTTACAAATCTAGGAAACATGAAATCTCTTCATAGGTTGAAAACAAGCTTCTAATTATTAGTTTTCCAAACTCTTGACAAGTGGTCATAAACTTGCGAGTGAATTTAAGAAATAGGCCAAAAAGAGGGCGGTCTTGAAAGTTGAGCACTTTAAAAGTAGTCTTTAAAGATTGATCACTTTTACACTAAATAAAGCTGAAAGTACAGAAATACCCTTATTAATAGAGCACTTCTCGTAATTATAAAAATATCACCGCACCTTTTTAAAGCCGTAATTACAAAGATACCTCCACACCTTTTTTAATTCAAAATTATAAAATATTTCACTGCTTCCTACAAAGCAAAAAATAATGTCAATCTGTTTGTGTTTTACGTTTATTTTATGAATAAATAAGGTCAAATCGTCATCCTTTCGCTCATATACAAAAATCAAAGCAAAATATAATATAAGACTAATCCGGCATCATTTCTTCATATAGTGAGCAAAAAATCATATGTTCATTTTACAGATAAATGATGCCAAATCGTACTTATTTTATTCATCCACAAAATATACCTTCAAGTGCTTATATACATATAATTGTGTCCGTTTTTGTGAAGAAATAAGGTCAAATTAGCTCACTTCACACATCCATAAAAAAGACATTTAAGTGCTTATATATTAAGAAATAACAATACTTCATCTGTATTTATACATATAATTGTGTCCGTTTTGTGGAGAAATAAGGCCAAATCGGCCTCACTTCACGCATCCACCAAAAAAACATCCAAGTACTTACATATTTAGAAATAACGACAGTCCGTCTGCGGTTAAGAATATAATTGTGCCAATTTTGTGAAGAAATGAGGTCAAATCAGCCTCACTTCATACATCCACTAAAAAGATATTCAAGTGCTTATCTATTTAGAAATAACGATACTTTATATGTGTTTATGCATATAATTATGTCCGTTTTGTGAAGAAATGGGGCCAAATCGGTCTCGCTTCACACATCCACAATAACCTTCAAGTACTTATATATTTAGAAAAAACTACAATCCGTCTGTGTTTATGTATATACTGAAACAATCTAAATTGTCTTTACTTCACTCCTCCACAAAAAGACATATGAAAATACAAAAAAATCAACAAAAATTCAAAGGTAAACATAACTACACCAAATATGTCATAACTTATTCATAACATGAGCCAAATATTAAGTACATTTTGCAAACAAATAAGTCCAAATTGTATTCGCTTCATTCATCTATAAAAATACATATGAAAATATAAAATCAAGACAACTCGGTCGTATTATTCATAACTAAGCAAAATTACAAATAGATGACATAAAATCGCCATCACGATGCTCATATAAAAATATTCAATGGAAACATAACTAAAGATAATCCAACATCATCTGTACAGTGTATATATTACTACTATATAGAAATGTGGTGATGGTCGTCCAGGGATAAAAAGGTAATTTTACTGTCTTAGCTGATTTTAATGACTCTGTCCACGTGTCTTTTATATCAACTCTCCCAACATTATTCTAGAAAGTTATCAGAATATTCTCTTCTCCCATTGATTTGCTCCTCTTCAATTTTTGCCCAATTTTCTTCGAGTTTCTCTTCAGAATTTGGAACTTATGTCTAAAGAGCGAGGGAAGGAAAGATTAAAAGTTTGAATTGAATTTCCAGTTCAATCCTCTTTTAATTTCTAAAGTCTCTAACTTTTCATTGCCTTCTAGAGCTGTCGTTAATTGATCCTACAGCGTTCAAGTAAGCATTTGAGTTTTGTATTTTTGTGAATAGCATTCTGCTTTGTTTATGTCGGTTATTCGCTTAATTACTATAGATTTTTCTTGTGCCCTTTCTTTTGGCTTTTTTTTTTTTAGCACTGAATATTACTATTTAGAATGCCCATAAAATGGGCCAGTAGGGAAACCTCGCTCTCTGCTTCAAATTGGACGTACATCTATCTGCTACATGAAATTCATTTTTTGTTTTACAGCTTTAAATTTCGTTTTTGCTAATATATACTATTGCTTAAAATGACAACAATAAATTTAGGGGAAAATAATCCTTTTATAGTTTAAATTTTTTTGGAGCTCTTTTATTTACCGAACATGACACTGATTCTATACAACTGTGGATATTTATGCTACTTGGAAGTTCAGAAAGATGCTAGAGAAACTTTATCGATGGTTATATACTCTGTAGAATGGAAAACTGAGGAGTATAAAGTTAGTTATCAAAGTAGGTTGTGTACTTTGTTACAATTATCTGGAGACATAAACATGAGTCATATTTTTTTTTTCCTTGTGAAAAGAATGTTTCAAAAATAAAATAGCATAGTTGAGATGATTAAAACTATGGGATTTTCTGGTTCAGTGTTCCTATCTTAGAATCTTAGCAGAAATTTGTACAAACCTTGTTCAATGGACCTGTTCTTCTATATAACGGTTAAAGTTATATTTCAGCTCTATGGCGGTGTTGCTGCTAGGGAGCAATTAGAATATTTATGGGGAAATACAACAAGCTGCTAAATAAAAATCCTTAATTACTAATTATCTCATCAAGTGATGATAAAAATCCTTCTAAACTTCAAGGACCCCAAGTTTCACCTTCCAAGATTGTTTGATACTAATTACGTATTTGACTTTAGCTTGCTGTAAGATTCTCTTATGGAACCCGGAGATATCTTATTTATTTTTTCCTTTGGAATGCTAGAACTGAATATCTAAAATTTGACAATGTGTTTTTCTAAATTTTGATTTTTGATGACTAATTAACATGATGCAGTATAATGCATTAATTTAGCGCTGGCCATAACTTTGGATTTTGTTGAGATAAGTTTCTCTATTTGAATAATTGTGAAGATTAAAAGTTCAAATTTCAAAAATACCACATTCTTTAGTGTGCAGATATGGTGTGAACTTAAACTTATTATTGCAGTTTCAATAGGTGCACATTTCATGAAATGGTGCACTATGAGGTTTAAACTTTGAGACAAGAGCTTTTAGCAAGGTTTTATTTTGTTCGTTTCCATTATTCATTGAGAGCATGTGACTGACCCCCCTCCCCATTCCCTTAAATTACTTTTGTGATACAATAAAGAGATGATGACAGTGTTGGAGCCTTATCCATTGATTTAATAAGAAGTTACTTTGGTGGTTAGAATGGAAACACCAAACGAATATTACACTGCGGCAGGAGATCTGATAGTGCCACTAATGTGTAAGGTTGATGATGAAGAGCATTACATATGAAAGCAATTTGGTACTTGCTTTTGTTCAAAGATTAATTTCTTGTAATGACTCATGCCATTTCCTTTCTAGGCATTTGGCATTTCTGCTATTGTTCAAACATTAGAAGAACGAAATTTGTATCTTCAATTTACACGGGGTTAGTATGTCATTTTTCACGGGGGTGCAACAGAAGAAACAATCGAGAAATCTATAAGGTGCTAATCACTCGGTCCATCTGATTAATCTCTTGCCATTGTTACATTGATTGTTTCATAATTTATTTCTCTTTTACCCCGATAACTAAGCAGCTCAAGTGTAACAGCTTTTTGAATTTTTGTCAATTCAGTTACTTGTTACGACTTTGATGTGCCTAAGTTATCTTATCATAGTAATCAGGCTATTGTTATGTACTTAAAATGTTATATGTACCTCCTTTACTCCTTAATCGCTGAATTATTTGATTGGTAAAATTTCGAGATTTGAATGCAAATGACAGCCACACTATTATATCAATTTCAGATTGTTGGGCCCGTGTTGTGCACGGGCGCAATAATAATCTAGTTACTACTATATAGAAAGCCCTTGGTGGTCGACCATGGGCAATTCTGTCATTTCACATATTCCATAGCTCCCAATCTCATATTGACACGTTGCATTTTTTTACTGCTGACTGATATCAGTTAGATTTCTCTAGAAAAATCTTTCTTTTTCTTCATTCACTCCTATAAGCAGAACCCTCTCTCTTCACTCTATAATCACTCCTATAATCACTGTAACTCTTGACCTTTCATCCGGTTCTACAAGTATGGTCTCTTTTTTCTCTGGTACTTTATCAATAACAATGTACTTTGTCAATATCAATTTCTGGATTTTAATCAATTTTGTCAATCTCTGAGTTCGTTAATTTTTTGTGCTTCACTTCTATGATTAATGCCATCTTCTTACTTTTTTTTTCCTTTGGGTGGTTGTTTTCTCTGCATCACAGTCTACAGCATAAGCTTCTTGGTTCTCCTTTTTAAGCAATCTAAGGTAAGATCCAAATTTCAGTCTAAATTGTTGTTCTTTTTGACTTCACACACTTTACTTCTGGTTGAGTTCTTTATATGGATGTATATATATATATATATATATATATATATAAAATATAACTCCAGCATGTGTTTGGATATTTTTATGAAGTAAGTATTCTATGCTCCTAAGTGTTTGATGATATGTCTGAGTCAGTCTACTTTTAGTAATGAAGTCCATACATTTTAATCCAACTTTTCGCATATTGATCTTTCATCACATTAGTGGATATGTTTACTGTTGATACAATTATAAGATAAATTTGGATGAATTCAAGATTAGCTTATAGATAGATTGGTGTGCTTTATTGAATTCTGGTAAACTTTTAGCGTAAAGTTAGTTATAAAAATGAAGTTGTGTACTTTGTTATAAGTTGAGAAATTAAAATAGAGTGATATTTCATTTTTTAGTAAAAAGAATGGTACTGAGAGATATAGTTAAGGTGAATAAAAATATGATAATTTTTGGATTTTGTTTTCCTGATGAGTTATTAACATGATGAAGTACAATACAAATTTTGGAGCTGGTCAGTGAACATGGATTTCGTTGTGACAAGTTTCTCTATTTGAAATGAGTGCTCGATCTTATCAGTGCGAATATGATATGAAGTTAAACTAAGTATTGCAATTTCACTAAGTGCATAATCAAGTCTTTGTTCAGTATAGCTAACACCAACGAGCAATGGAAGTAGTTCTACATTGTCTAAGCCTTATAGCTTTTCTTCTTTCAAAGAGCCTAGATATTGCAACCTGGATGATGAATGAATCGGATCTCATTATGCGAGGAAATGATAAGTAAAAAAAGTTATATTCCATAAAAACACAGAGTCTATAAAATATAGAGAGACTTATGAAATGTGTGATTAAAGAAAAAAAATTAATAGGGGGGGGGGGGGGGGGCGTGGAGATCAAGTCCAATGACATTACCGGTTTGATTATCACAATGCACGCCTCTCCATCTGCAGCAGTCTTGGTTATATCCTTCATTTCCCCAAGAAGAAATTCGGCCATGAACGTCCAGCAACTCTCCTTTGAACCTTAAAAGAGCTTCTTTCTCTGTCCCAAGGCACTTGGTTTTTCCATCACCAACTAAACTGAACATGACTCTGTAATTGAATATTAGCATTACAAAAATGTCAAACACAATAAGCCGTCAGATGAACTTTCCAGGTACAACCATCTTCAGGATGTTAAGCAATGTACTGCCAAGACCATGGAAATTAGAAAATATAAACTGCTTCATATATGCAGCTACCAGATTTGATTATTTTTCTATGATCACTAGCATGTTATAATGTTTTGCTGTACACATAGTCAAAAAAGCAGACTACAGCGACCCCCTTTTTTGTCCATGATCAGAGACTCCTCTGCTAATCAAGTTGACTTCTGATTGGCAATCCGAGTTTTAAACTAGGAAGCCTTTGAGGGATGGCCGTCTTTGCTGACCTCTTTGGTGGAGTAATACTCTTTTCAGCTCTAAGTTTGAGTAATGTTTTGTTACCAAACTTCTTTTGACACAAAGTGTGACTACTGGACAGAGTCTGTCTTTCAAAATCTAAAAGGTCTACGTTTGAAGGATAAAGAAGTTAGTATAATTATGACATTTTTGCACTAGATAGAGTCGTCTTTATAAGAGGTACATGTTTAGAAAAGCTTTTGAGAAGCATGTTCCTATAGCAATAATTATATAGTGCTTCTGGTTGATTTGATTTATATTATGTTCTTTTTAGAAATTGTTATTTGACACATGAGAAAGTAAAATATTTCTTTTCACTATCTAAGCTAATAATTACAAAAGCTTACCTAAATAGAAAAATATGCAGTTCTCAAGATATCTAATCCCCATCTCAACTTTCAGAGTATCTTTTTTTTTTTTTTTTTTTTTAATATAAACTGCTTCATATATGCAGCTACCAGATTTGATTATTTTTCCATGATCACTAGCATGTTATAATGTTTTGCTGTACACATAGTCAAAAAAGCAGACTACAGCGACCCCCTTTTTTGTCCATGATCAGAGACTCCTCTGCTAATCAAGTTGACTTCTGATTGGCAATCCGAGTTTTAAACTAGGAAGCCTTTGAGGGATGGCCGTCTTTGCTGACCTCTTTGGTGGAGTAATACTCTTTTCAGCTCTAAGTTTGAGTAATGTTTTGTTACCAAACTTCTTTTGACACAAAGTGTGATTACTGGACAGAGTCTGTCTTTCAAAATCTAAAAGGTCTACGTTTGAAGGATAAAGAAGTTAGTATAATTATGACATTTTTGCACTAGATAGAGTCGTCTTTATAAGAGGTACATGTTTAGAAAAGCTTTTGAGAAGCATGTTCCTATAGCAATAATTATATAGTGCTTCTGGTTGATTTGATTTATATTATGTTCTTTTTAGAAATTGTTATTTGACACATGAGAAAGTAAAATATTTCTTTTCACTATCTAAGCTAATACTTACAAAAGCTTACCTAAATAGAAAAATATGCAGTTCTCAAGATATCTAATCCTCATCTCAACTTTCAGAGTATCTTTTTTTTTTTTTTTCCAAATCTGCTGCTTACTTTCTCATGGTTGTTAGTGTTTTCCATCTGCATTTTTTTTCTTCAGTTATGTTAGTACTCTTTATAGTTATCTTAGGTGCTTCTACTTTACAAAGCTCTTGTGTGAGTGAGTGCAGAAACTGGTGTACAGAATATCTTATTCTTAAATAATTAGTTTACTTCATTAATTTCAGGTCTTCTCAATCATATCTAGACGCATTTGCAAGTAAAAGGTAATATTTTTTGTTATGCTTAATTCCGTAGCTATGTGTATGTTAAATTGATTTTTTATGTGATATATGCCATTGATTATCAATTATAAATTTCATATATTCAGATAATAGAAAAGTTCCAGATATGCTTACTTTCTCATGGTTGTTAGTGTTTTCCATATGCATTTTTTCCTTCAGTTATGTTAGTACTCTTTACAGTTATCTTAGGTGCTTCTACTTTACAAAGCTCTTGTGTGAGTGAGTGCAGAAACTGGTGTACAGAATATCTTACTCTTAAATAATTAGTTTACTTCATTAATTTCAGGTCTTCTCAATCATATTTAGACGCATTTGCAAGTAAAAGGTAATATTTTTTGTTATGCTTAATTCCGTAGCTACGTGTATGTTAAATTGATTTTTATGTGATATATGCCATTGATTATCAATTATAAATTTCATATATTCAGATAATAGAAAAGTTCCAGATATGTCAAATCAAAATAATAAAATTTGTCAAAACTTTGACAAAGCACGCGATGACAAAAGGGCTAGGAGACGCGAGTTATATAGAACGATGCCCTCCGATAAGAAAGAGGCCCTTTTAGCTAGACGACGAGCAAAAAGAGCTGAGTTAAAAAGACAACGCTTAGCCGATAGTTCGATTATTGCCACATCAGCTATTGGATCATTGTCTGGGAGTACCAATGTAACAATGGAACAAAGGTCTTTAATAAGAGACTCATCACGTCTTTTAGGAGCAGGTTAGACAACTAGATTGTCACAATTATTTTTTATCTTTTGGAATTTAATATTTTAGCGATTAATTATAACTCCAAATAGTTGTAAATAAGGATAAAATGAAAAGAATACTTAATTAATTTGCTTAAGTTCTAATATGCAGGGTGTGGTATCATTGAAGCTGGTGGTTTGAATTATGTTAAATTAAAAGATGTTCCCAATTGTTGTTTTTGTGGTGCTAAAAAATTTGAATATGAACCACCTGGATTTTGTTGCAACAATGGTTCTATTCAACTAATTTCGCACAAAATGCCAAAAGAGTTAAGAGATCTTTATCTTGGAAATACTGATGAATCAAAATATTTTCGAACTTACATTAGAACATATAATAACATGTTCGCATTCACATCCCTTGGAGTAACTTATGACAAAGAGTTGGCAAAAAGAAATAATGGTGTTTACACATTCAGAGTTCAAGGTCAAATGTATCATTTCATCAATGACTTGATTCCATCTGATCGAAAAGGAAGAAACCTACAATTATATTTCTTTGATAGTGAAAATGAAGTAAGAAACAGAATGGCATGCTCAAATAAACTGAAAGAAAATATTGTAAAAAAACTAATGGATATATTAAAAATTAACCCTTACTCAATGTTTTTAAAATCTTTAATACATATTCCAGAATTATCTGATTTTTACATTGCGCTTAAGTGTAATGCCGGTCTAGATCAACGAGTATATAATTTACCAACTACATCGGAAGTCGCAGGAATATGGGTAGAACAAGACTTGAATAACTCTATCCCCATGCCACATATTCGGATATATACAAAGAGTGATAGAAGTCAATTAGTAAATTATTATTATGGTTGTTATGATCCTCTCCAATACCCATTATTGTTCCCTTATGGCCAAAATGGATGGCATTGTGGTATTAAAAAAATTAAACGTACAAATGATACGCAAAATACACAAATGTACTGTGAGAATGAACAATTACCGAGTGTAATTAATATGTGTTCAATTGATAGACTTCTTGATATGGAAGCTGAGGTCATGCAAAAAGGAAAACGAAAAAGAGACACAGTTTCTTGTCGTGAATATTATTGTTACAAACTTCAAATTAGAGATGATGATGATGATATAATTATACATGTAGGAAGATTATTCCAACAGTACATAGTAGATGAATGGATTAAAGTTGAAAGCCAAAGATTAGATTTTGCTTCTTTTAATCAAGATTTATTCAGAATAGATGTACTGGAAGGAATCTTAGATATTTTACGACGTGGAGAAAGGGATGCATCGCATATAGGAAAACAAAAATACTCCCACTTAGTTTCATTGGAGGTCCGAGAGATATGCGTCGACGATATATGGATGCCATTGCATTAGTGCAACGTTTTGGAAAACCAGATATTTTTTTGACTATGACTTGTAATCCTTCTTGGCCTGAAATAGAAGAAAACCTATTATCGACTGATGAAGCACAAAACAGACCTGATTTAATTAGTCGAGTATTTCGAGCAAAATTAGAAGAGCTTAAAAATGATATACTTAAAAAACACATATTTGGTAAAGTAGCAGCGTTTATGTATACAGTCGAATTTCAAAAACGAGGTCTTCCCCATGCTCATTTTCTCATCATACTGGATGAAAGATATAAGTTATTAACTCCTGAAGCATATGACAAATTTGTTTGTGCTGAATTGCCAGATCCTAAAACAAATTGCTATCTACACTCACTTGTTAAATCACACATGATGCATGGCCCTTGTGGCCAATTAAATCCAACAAATCCATGTATGAAAAAAAAAGGATATTGTAAAAGTAAGTATCCAAAAGAATTTGCAGAACAAACAACAAAAGGAAAAAATTCATATCCAATTTATAGAAGACGAAACACGGGAATCAGCGTCGAAGTTAGAGGCCATGTTCTTGATAATGCATGGGTTGTTCCTTATAATCCATATCTACTCTGCAAGTTTAATTGTCATATGAATGTAGAGATTTGCTCTGATATTAAAGTGTCAAGTACATTTATAAGTATATTTGCAAAGGACATGATAAAATTTCATTTCATATTCATGCTACTGATACAACTATGGAGATAGATGAAATAAAAGAATACCAAACTGCTAGATGGGTATCACCACCTGAAGCTGCATGGCGTTTATTTGCTTTTCCTATCAGTGAAATGAGTCCAAGTGTATACCATCTTCAGCTACATCTTAAAGGACAACAATTTGTTTCTTTCAAAAATACAGACAATATTTGTAATATCGTAAATAATCCTTTGATTAAGAAAACAATGTTAACTGAATTTTTTGAAATGAATAGGGTAAATAAAGATGCTATAGAGTTGAATTTATTATATCGAGAATTTCCAGAATACTTTGTATGGTCGGCAACAGATAAAGTTTGGACACGTCGTAAACGTGGAAATGTTATTGGCCGTGTTGTAACATGTCATCCAACCGAGGGAGAAAGATACTATCTTAGATTACTTTTAATGAATGTAAGAGGACCAAAATCATATGATGATTTGCGAACTGTAAATGGAATACATTATAGTACATTTAGAGAAGCAGCAGAAAAAAGAGGACTATTACTATGTGATAATAATTTGGTAGAATGCATGTCTGAAGCTGTAAGTTACCAAATGCCGTACAGTTTAAGAAATTTATTTGCCACATTATTGGTCTACTGCAATCCAACTAACCCAAAGGAATTATGGGAAAAATTTGAAAGCCCGATGTCTGAGGATTTCAAAAATAATTTGAACTTGAGTATAAGGGGAATTCGTTACGAAGTATTAAACCATATTAATGATATCCTACATTCAATGGGCCATGATATTAATGAATTCGAACTAATTCCAGAAATGATTAAACCATCTATAACAGCAAAAGAAGCTAAAGATGTGCATTTCGAACGAAATATCATAGTGAATGAAGATGATTTATTGTTGCAAAGTAAATTAAACACTGAACAAAAAAGAGCATACAATATAATTCTCGATAGAATATTTTTTAATAAATCAGGGGCATTCTTTATTGACGGTCCTGGTGGAACTGGTAAAAGCTTCTTATATCGTGCTTTATTAGCTACGGTGAGATCTAGAGGATTTATAGCTTTAGCTACTGCAAGTTCCGGTGTTGCTGCCTCTCTTATCCCTGGAGGTCGAACTGCTCATTCTCGCTTTAAAATTCCTATTGATATCGATGAGAACTTCAGTTGCAATATTAGTAAACAAAGTTCACTAGCTTCACTAATAAGAGATGCAAAACTAATTGTATGGGATGAAATTTCAATGGCAAAAAAGAAAACAATTGAAGCTTTTGATTTACTTTTAAAAGATTTAATGGAAACAAATGTACTGTTCGGTGGAAAAGTAGTTGTTTTCAGCGGTGATTTCAGACAGACTCTTCCGGTTGTTCGTAGTGGAAAAAAAGAAGATTTTATTAATGAAAGCTTATTATGCTCTGATATTTGGAATCAACTCGAAAAATTACCACTATCAACTAATATGCGTGCCAAAACAGATCCAGCATTCTGTGAATACTTAATGAGAATCGGTAATGGAAAGGAAATAAAAAATGAGCATGGCAAAATTGAAATTCCTCCGTCGTTGATTATTCCTTTTACCTCTGAAAAAGAATCATTGAATCTTTTATTTAGAGCTACTTATCCTGATTTATACAAAAGCAATTCCAATTTCTCTTTTACTACTTCGCGTGCTATTTTAACTACGAAAAATGATTTTGTTGATGAAATAAATGATATGTTGGTTGATCAATTCCCAGATCCTGCTAAAGTGTATATTGCTACTGATGAAACTACTGATCCAAAAGACCAAAGTGAATATGAAGATTTCTTGCACACTTTAAATCCGGCTAATTTACCTCCTTATAAGTTGACAGTGAAGAAAAATTGCCCAATTATGTTGTTAAGGAATCTGAATCCTTGTGAAGGTTTATGCAATGGAACCAGACTAATATGTAATGATTTTAAATCACATATTATTAGTGCAACAATATGTAGCGGTGATTTTAAAGGTAGACATGTATTTATACCGCGAATACCATTATCAACATCACAAGATGAAAAGTTACCTCTTCCTTTTAAAAGAATACAATTTCCAGTAAGATTATGTTTCGCAATGACTATAAATAAAGCACAAGGTCAAACATTAGATTTTGTTGGTATTTATTTGTGTGAACCCGTATTTTCTCATGGTCAATTGTATGTTGCTTTGTCAAGAGCTAAAAATTCCAGTTGTGTTAAAGTATTGATTAGACCACCTACCGCTGATGACAATGATGATCACTCTACCTATAATGTAGTATATGATGAAATTATTAGAAAAGCTTTTACTTGAATTCGTGATATCATTTCTTATGGTAATGTGATAAGCATCTTTATTTTTCTATACTATATATTCTTTCACTTTTTCGCTCATTATATTCATTCTATTAAAATGATGTAATTGTAGATTGTCTCCACATGGGAGAAAGGCTTAATATCAATGCAATTACTCCCACAACAGAAGAATGGACCTGTAAGATCCAAGTAGTTGACAAGAGCCGTCCTAGAGATAACAAAGATAAAACCAAGAAGTATCAGCTCATGATATTGCAAGATGAAGAGGTATCTTCCTTGAATCCATATATTTTTGAAGCAGTTATTCATATGCATATATTTGAAATGTAACTGTATCTTATATTTGAAATGTAACTGTATCTTACTTTCTTTCAGGAAACCCAACTATTGGCCATTATGTTCAATAGTGATATTATGCATTTCGATGATTTGTTTGAACCTTTCCACACTTACTTAGTGTCAGTTGCCCAAGTGAAGGAATCAACTTATCGATATGGAGATCCGATTTACAAATTCACTTGGATAATTGATTTAAGCACCATTGTTGAGCCAGTTGAAATGGTTACTCCTCCAGAAGCTCCATTACCACCATCGACGCGTCTTACTCTTACACCATTTGACGCTTTTGAGCATCAACCGCTCAAAGAATCTGAATTTGGTACGCAAGGATTTGGCTGTCTCTGTTTATAGATAAGCAATTTATTTATTATTACAACTTATAATGATCTTTATAATCCTATTTGCTTATTCTTTTTTTTTTTTTTGTCTTTTCTTTTCTTATCTTAGATGTGCTTGCAATTGTCGTCAATGGAGAACCTCCAAAGTTTGCTGCAAATGGAAAATTAATTCAGGAGTTCATTATCATGGATGAGCAGTGAGTGCTTCTATCCTCTGCTTTGCACTTCAACTTATATTTTCATCTCCATATTCTACTTATTTTCTTTATTTTAAAAAAAATTGACAAAGAATTAAGTACTATTTTAAAAAGTTGTAACTACGGTTTCTTTAACTAATGCATCTTATCTAAAATAATTAATCAAATATGTTTGAGATTTCCTATAAATTTGGAAATATGGAATCTTACATTTAACTTATGCTTCCTTGTTTAGAAAAGCTTTTGAGAAGCATGTTCCTATAGCAATAATTATATAGTGCTTCTGGTTGATTTGATTTATATTATGTTCTTTTTAGAAATTGTTATTTGCCACATGAGAAAGTAAAATATTTCTTTTCACTATCTAAGCTAATACTTACAAAAGCTTACCTAAATAGAAAAATATGCAGTTCTCAAGATATCTAATCCTCATCTCAACTTTCAGAGTATCTTTTTTTTTTTTTTTTTTTTCAAATCTGCTGCTTACTTTCTCATGGTTGTTAGTGTTTTCCATCTGCATTTTTTTCTTCAGTTATGTTAGTTGAAATTCTATGTCAAAATCAGTCGATAATTAAATTTACAATGAGTCAAAAAGTTGTCCTCTTCACTTATTGAAGAATTTTCTTAATTTTACAAACTTGATATATATTCTGATTTATCTTTAATAATAGTGCTTAGGTCTATTTCTGCGCATCTCAATCAAAAAGGCAGTGTATTTCCCAGTTTCTTTCAACTCAAAGTTTCTAATATCTCTAAGTCATCAGCTTGTTATGTCTTAAAGGTAATGAACGATTGAAAATTTGAGTTGAAAATGGAAAAAAATAAATGAAGGAGGATCCTGATGCTCCACTGGCCTAACTCAACAAAATGGGTAGCTATCTCTTCATCTCTTTGCATTTTGGAATTTTAGGTTTAAGTAATAAATTTTTGGACTGTGTTCATAAAGATGTGAACAATTTCAATTTTATCAAATTTTAGCAATTTAGAAATTCAAAGTATGTTTACTGGCCCAGCAATAATCAAAATACTGATACGTGGTTGCTAAGAGTACTTTTTCATATATAACAAATTAAGTCCCTAAAAATGTATCACGCAAGCTTACGATTCTATGAAGCCGAAAGCAATTCCAAATGAGATCTTGTAGATAACATCAACCGTGAAAGATTTGAATCCAGTGATCTGTGATTTGGTTATGTTATTGTCTAATAGTGATACAGATGGTAACTTATCTTGTAGTACTTTTTTCTGCATATTTATTATTTTCTTAAGTGTTTTCACCCAATAAAAATTATAATTGATGTGTTATTACTATACACCATAACTATTTTTAAGAGCAATTTAACTTCAGATATTCTTAATATGTTTGAGAATTAGGTGACCTTTCTGATTGTGGCTTGATAAAATATTTTAACATTTTCATTATATCATTTTCAGGAGAAAACCAACAAAGCTCACCCTTTGGGAAGAATTTGTTGATCGTGATGGGAGTGAACTTTTTGTAAAACTTAACGAGTACCCAGTCATCCTTGCTAGAAGAATTACAAAATCATCATCAGGTAAAGCACGTACAATATCATTTTTCTCCTTTTCAAACATCAAACAATAAATATAAACTAAATCTTTCAATGTATTTAGGCTTGTGGAACAGATACAACACAACAATACAAATTGATCCTCCTTATCCGCAAGCTATTGCATTGAGTAAATGGTATGATACATCTGCTATTTCTTTAAATTTTCACACACACACATATATAGTAGTAATAATTGTAAATATAACTTATAAATAGAAAATAACACTTCAAATTTGTCTTAATTATAGGGCCGAAACAGTAAAGCCAAAGCTCGCACAGTACAGTTCAAGGACTACATCTGCATCAGGCTCTCTTATATTTGCCCCATTTGAAGAAGAGATAATATCTATTTCTGAAACTCAACTGCAACCATCGGTATGTCAACAAAAGATTGTCTAAAGTCCACTAAATTTTCAACTGTTTACGTAATAATAAAAATTAGAAACCTGACATTTCTGAATTTTTAGGGAAAAGTATTTTACATTGAAGGTGAAATCTTGCTGTCGAATATGGACCAGCGCTTCTGTTTTTTAGCTTGTTCAAAGTGTAAGTTGCAGAAAAAAAGAACTAACATCCCAAGAGAAGTTTACTGTTCAACCTGTAAGAAGTCCACCATGCTGATTCCCATGTATGTATGCTGCTTAATATTTTTTTTTTCCTATTTATGATCTTATCTCTTTAAGAGACCATTATTAAAATAATTTATTTACGTATAAAACCAAGGCTAGGTATAATGTTTTAGCATTATAGGATTTCTTCCAAGCTCGATTTGAGATTTATAGCGTACTTAACAAATAGATTTACCCCATTTACGATTTTTACTATCACCAAGACCTTACCTGCAATCCAGTAAAATGTGTACGTACGTTAATTTTGACGAGGTAATTAGGTTGTTAACACATGTGAATCAGTTTTAATAACTGGGGGCAATAGTTGGTAGACTTGTTCCACTTGCAACTTGTGTAATAGAGCAAATAATTTCGAAAGCAAAGTCGAATTAGCAATACTAATATGTTTGCAGAAACCTTAACTCAAGATTTCAATGACTATGCACTGAACATATGACAAAATGGATGAATTAGTTCTCTCTGATTTATGTTTTCCTTTTCCGTTGATAATTTTCTTCTGTTTATCTACTTCCCATTGCTTTAATTATAGTTTAGCTAACCCTATGTTGCAATAGATGTGAGTTCAATGTTACAGTGACCGATAAAAGTGGTTCTGCAATAGCTATCATTTCTGATGAACCAGCACATAAACTGTTTTCCCTTACATTGGAAGAGATTTACGAGTTTTGTTTTATCAAGGTATTTGTTGTTATTAGCTTTGAAAGTATGTAAATAACTACGGTAAAGTAACTTTCCATTACTCAATAACTAACCATTTTTGCTTTTCAGAAACAATTGTTGCCCTTTGATAATGTGGAGAGGCAACTAAGTGGCAAAACATTCCGAATTCAAGTGAAAAAGTTATCTTCTGGAAAGCTGTCCATTTTAGCTTACAATGAAAAAGAACATGCGCAACTTTCGGTGCCAACATCAACTATGGTAAATGTTGTCGAAGGAAGTAAACGTAAATTTGATGATGTTGGCCCAAGGGACAGTGAAGGTCAAAATTCAACAACCAAAAACAATCTCTCATGCAACAAAGACAAAATGGAAAAGAGGGGTCCTCTTAAGAAACATTGAAAGGTAATTTAACTTTTTCCATATTTCAAAAGAAAATTCAATACTATGCACAGTAAACCTTCAACATGTCAAAGTGTTATTTTATTTGTAAATTCTGGTATAGTTCAACAAAGTTTGATATTAGTGGGGAAGGGCCCGGGGGAAGGAGGTGTTATTAGCTATTCTGTTTTTTCTGAAATTTCTGGTATTATTTTCAACTTATTCTACTGTATTTTTTGTTAAGGACACTTTTGTCGCTGTTTTTGACTATTATCAAGAGCACTTTTGGTATTGCCTTTTGAATGTATTTTGGATGGTACCAAAGACACCTTTGGATCTACTTTTGGACGCTGCAGAAGTCTCTAAGCTGTTGTTTCTTTTTGATGCCTTCAAAGAGAATTTTTGGTGCTACTTTGATGCTTCTACAGGTAATTGGTTGGATTACTTGATTAGATTTTTAATTACTGCTTTTCTTCTCTGACATAAGAGTTTCCTGAATCTATTATTAAGTTTACAAGTTTGGTTAGATATACTGAATGTTGCTATCTTATCTGGTATTACTTTTTTTGCATATTTATTTGTTCTCATAAGTGTTGTGTTCCACCTAAAATGATCATTTAGAATGGTTAAAGAATTCATTATTTTCTAAAAGCAATGTCATATAAGTAATGTTGAATCTTCTTTTTCTGCAAATGATTTCTCTTGCACCATTAAAAATGAGTTAGAAATATTTTACTGATGGTTTTTAATAAATTCACTAGCTCTAATAATTTTACAGTAAAGTAATAGCACTAGCAATTCATTACGCATGGCTGAAACCCTCTGCATTGATCATCAGCAATCAAAAGAGAAATTCATCGATCCAACAATAATATTGTATTTTGCTCTTCATTGTGCTCAAGGTACTTTTTTATTAGTCAGAGTATCTATACAAATTTGAATGTCCAGATTCTTTTTCTTCACAGATCACTTTGGAAGTTGATTGTGAGCATGTCTAATGTCTTTATTGAAATGGTACTACTGCCACTAATAATATTACATTGAGCCATTGTTGCCTTATTTAGGTTCTCCATCTCTCAATATTAGGTGTTGCTTTTCTTCTCTTTAAATTCATTTGAAGTGTGTGAAGCTAATGAGAGCCACAATATATATGATGAGAGGAGAAGATGATCTACTGGTTGAAAATCTTATAATACCACCTCAGAATGACCTATGGAAACCTTTGAGGTCTTGATCAATAACATCATCATTGTCAAACCCCCTTTGTTACATAAGATGAACTTTCAATTGCACCTCTATATAAATTTATTCAACTATATATTTATTGACTTATTTGACATAGTTGTTACTTCTATACTCTTTAACCTTTGTTGATTAAGCTCTTTTTGATTTTATTTCTAACTTCTATCAGATATGCAAATGCCTTTTGATTCACTTTGTTCGTGGTACTAAATTGTCTCATCAGGTAAGTAAATCCCTTTTTCGAAGCTCTTTGTTTACGTACTGAATTGTTGCATTGTTGCCTTGGTTGTGCTGCATACACAAGACATGAAGTAAAGCCATAAATTTTTTCATCTTTTATAGAGAATAAGGTGATATGTTTTACTACAATATCCATTAGGTAGGAATCTCAAATAAAACATACATCGGGTACGTGGGTAGTTTCTCTATTACCTAATAATAATTATAATCAGTCTTTGAAGTTACTGATGATTAGTCCAACATAGCTGGAACATGAAAATGACAGTTTTTCAGCAGAGACGAACATAAGTTGGATACATTTGAGAGTAGGCTTCTGGCACTGCTAAACCTGAAATAGATTTTGTAATGAAAAGTACTCAATAATCTTGGCCGAACTCTTTGGAACTTTGCGTATCACATTTTGAAGCAATTCATTTAAGCAGCTTGTACACCACTGTGGTTATGTCTTGATGTAACCTGCCAGCCATGTAGTACAGCATTCTCGGGCAGTAAAGAAGACATTGAATGTTACTATTAGATTGAACCATATCCTTTAAAAGAATAGGTAGCAGTGATAGCAATTTTCTTCTCTTTTGTTCCCTATTTTCCTTCATTTCTCTGAAGTATAAATTGGTACCCTTATGGTTATCGATATTTGATCATTACTTCACATATCTACAGAAATTTGGGTAAATTCCTATGATATTTGCTGGTTTAGTAATTCTATCTTAAAATCTTGGCTGATAGTGATACAAACCTTGTTAAGCGATCCAATTCTTGTGTGCAGCAGTTAAAGTATTTCCACACGGCACACACCCTTTTCATTTTTAATTTGTAGTGAATCATATGTCCCTGAAAATACATAGTAAGGTCGTATTTCGTATTTACAACTATGAAAAAATAACTATTTATCTCATTTTTTCCAGGAAAGTTTGTTTTCTCAATTAGGTAATCCCTTAGTCTTGGTGTCAGTATTGCTAAAGGTTTTTATTTAGGTAATTTACAAAGTTCACATTCATCATTAAAGTTTGGTAGCTGATCTGGTGTACCGTAATTTAGTTTTGTAGGGTACTCAACAAAAGGGTATTAACTATAATGTTTAAGCATTTAATAATAATTTTGCAAATGCTTGATTATGCTTCAAATTTGATTAATGTGTGTTGTTTCTTCAGTTTTATACTCCATGAAAAGAGAGAACGAACTACATGAATCGAACCCATTTATTTCTTTTTAGTCTGTTACATATGAGTAGGAAAAACATGCGATACCTTCTATGCTTTTGATAGAAAAGGCCCAAGCAATATGCATAATAAACTTGCATAGCATGAATAAATATAGCCCACTGTATGTTCTTTTCTCTATTTCTACTTTGACACTTTGAATTTTAAGACAACTTCTTTATTATTAGAACAGAGAAGATGAAGATGGGAGATTTAGTGTTTGCTACACAGTTCAAAATAATAATCACAAAGGGAAGTTGAGTGTTTTACATTTACTGGTTATCCTATTGGCTATTTGTATACCTTTGACAAATGTAGAGATAAGAATTCAGGATAAAGCCAAAAAAAAATCTATGAACAAATTGAAGCGAATAGAATTGGGGAATTCATGCCCTTAACCTGTTTGTTAGCAAACATGAATGCTGAAATGCACATCTATACGTTTGTGCAAATGGCTCTATCTTGACTTATTTGACAATGTCAATACTAATATAATTCTTAAGCTTTGTTAGTTAAATTCTCATCTGTACAGTTAGATGACATTGCTTAATTTTGGTAAACTCTAATGATCAATCATAACATGTCTACCTATTTAATTTCAATTTGCAGGTTAAGATGACTCTTAGACTTGTCCATACATGTGTTGATGTTCACTATGCTCATGGATGATGAAACAAAGGTAATTTAGGTGATAATTAGTTCGCTTCTTTGTCTTTTTGACCATACCTGACAGAACTGTGAATCCAAGTATCTAGCCACAATGCTCATGGAATAATTTCAAGTTTTTGGGAGATTCTTAAGTAGTCAGAAAATGAAACTTTGAATCTTAAGTAGTCAAAAAATGAAACTTTATCAAAACTAAAAGGGTAAACTTAATAATTAGACTCTTCATTATTTACCTTTTATTGAAACACATGACAAAAATGAACTATTTCCTATTAAAGTTGGATCTAACAAGAGAAGGAAGCGAACTAAGGTAGATTGTATCAAATGTGGAGATTTACATATCTATATCCAACTATTTGGTACATCAACTTGTTTTTTTTTCTTTAATTTTTAATAATTAAGTTTCTTAATTCAATTATATACACTATTTAGTTTCTTCATGGAATGAATACTTTCTTTGTTGTACTTTGATCTATGAGTGGGTATAAAGTGATGAAAAAATTCTTGCTGTGTATTTTGTTTTGTTATTATGTTCATTCATATATTGCTCAGCTAAATCATTGTTTGCGGTTTTTAAAATTTCACAGAATCTGGTGTAGTGCTTGAACATGTTATTTGAAGGAGAAGCAAAAATCTATGACGAACAACATATGAAAAGGCATGTCGAGTCTGTTGCTTCTTCTCTTACTCTACTGATTCTCATTTAGCTTTACATAAGTATAACTAACACTAACAAATAGTGTTCAGGTACCAACATCTATGTCATAAATTGCAAGAAAGGAGCTGAAGAATAGCATGATGACTGGATTACACTTTATCATTATGGATATAGCGACATACAGATAGCACATATGCATGTAAATAGAACTCTTATTGGTGGAAATATGTATCAGTTGAGGCTCAGGCTCTGCAGACGTGTTGTGAACTTATGAACTTGGAAACTGTTGCTCTTGATATCATATAATGTATTTATTTTAATTTACTGTGTATATCTGTAAGTTAAAGCAAATGTGATATTGAAAATTATCACTTTTTACAATATTGGGCCCGTGTTGTGCACGGGCCAACGCTCATCTAGTATATATATACACACTCTAGGTCATGGTGGTCGACTAGGGCAAAATTGTCATTTTGATCATTAAAGAAAATGCATACGTGTTTACTCAATTTTAAAACTCGACAGAATTCTAGAAGCCCTCAACTTTTTCCAATGTTTCCATAATACTTTCTTCATATTTCTAAGGATCGTTGTCTTGAGTCTCTTATTTCTTCATCTTCTCATTTGAATGTTGCAAATGAGAAGTTTTACTCATCTTCAGATTCTCTTTGGACTATTATGCCTAGCGCTCTCTTCAATGTTCTTCAGCAGGTTTTGACGTTTTCATTCTCCCCATTTTGTTGATTGATATTGTGCTTATCATTATTTTATTTAGTTTAATTTTTATTTATCAATGTAAATTCAGTTTCTTCCATCTGCATCGCGAATAAAAATGTGAAATCAAGGGGCGAAAAGAGTTTAAAGCAACTAAAATGGTGGTATGTTCTTCGAACTCCCAATTGGTGGAAATTGAGATAAAGAGTGGCATAAACAGTGAGGTCGTTTAGACTTTAGGTATGTTTAGTTCTATGCAGACAGTAGGAAACTAGAAATGTTTGCGGTTACAATTGAATTGGAAATAAATTGTATTCACAAAAAAATTACTGAACTTGCAGTACTTGTTTTTTGCTTAATTTTTAATTGAGGTAGTTTTTCATCTTTTTACATCTACTAGTGGGGGCAACCCGTGCTGTGCACGGGCCCAATTGCACTGAGGTTGAACTTAATAAAAATATTTGCAGTATTTCTTTAGATTTCTACCTCTTGTGTTGTCTCTTTTATCGATTTTACTATCTCTACAAAATGCAATACAGTTTATTCACCTGTTAGAGCTAAGATTAATGAACTTTGAAAGGTTCATTTTTCATAACAGCCTATAGCAGCCCGATAAATTACATAAATATTTGGTCCAAGCTAAGCATACACAACAATCGTATAGACCACGAAAATTTCATTTTTAACAGTGGACATAGAAGTAGTTCTCAGTTCTAACGAAAATTTACTTTTAACAGTGTGTATGCATTCATTTGCCGAGTACGCTCTTTAGCCTCTTATTTGCGAACATACGTTGTAGGAGGATTGTCTGGCATTATGTGGCTCTTTGTATATCTGTAGGGGAATCTGTCATCCTCATTGGCCATAATTTCCTTATAATACATCAGATGGTACACCTTCCTTGACATTCAGAGGCATAGGATATTCCTAAGAGCTCCCTGCGAGATCCGGTCTTGGTACATGGTTGTTGCTAGTCTGATAGCCACGGGAAGAAGCCTTCAAGAATGGGTACCCATGTTTACAGTAATTCATTAATATATTCTTGGGGAAAAAGATTAAAAAATGTAATGTTAGCACTGAAGATACAGCACTCCTATAGATAATCTAAATAAATAACTTTACTGAAAGTGTTAAGAATCAGTAAAAGGAACAGGTTCAGATACTGCCATGAAATCCACATTGCCACTATATACAATTGGTTAAGCTAGTCATGGTCAATTCACAAATGTATTGCACAAATGAGGTTTGGGATATATTACCAACCCAGTCCTAAGTTCTTTAAATACCGCAGGCTCCCTATTCCAAAAATAACGAAGCAGATACGATAAATTTGGTAGCTACAAATTGATGTCAATTTGATAGTGTAACGTATACTCTTTAAAAACCAAAAGAAGCAGAACTTTCATCCTTAAAAACTTATGGAAATTGTAGTTAGTAAATCATATTGTATTGGCAAACTTATATCTCAAGTATGTACCTCTTGTGCCGCAACATAATAAGTAGTAACAATTAACACTTGAACGATTTAGGAGAATGCATTTAGTAGAACAATTTATACTTTCTACTGGTATGAATTTCTATTGGATTAACATCATCCCTCTTAAGAAGTTCAGTTGTAGAATTTCATGAAATTAAAGTGCACAGAAGCAACAATGCCAACATAAAAGGGTTCAGATAGTACCCACTTATTTTTGTCATATGGACAAATGGGAAGGCAACGACCACAACCTTAACAACGCTCAACCAAAACTCTACCCTGTTATAGTTACACAGGTAATTTTTAGAAATAAACATGATTAAGCTTTAAGATATATATAACAGGTTGACATCCAGATTAAGTGCATGATAGAATAAATCAAGGGAAGTGAAAGTTGCAAGAACCTTTTGTAGTATAGCATTAGTAAGACAGACATTCTCAGAAGGAACAAAAGCTCTGTGATTTTCCTTATAACGTGTCTATTAAAATAAGTTAGGTTTTAATGCTCTCTCAACTTTAACCTTATCTGATACATTGAGAGAGCATTAACTTGGAAAATTGAAAATGTACTCTTGAAACCTCGGAGTAAAATAGGAAGTTGCGATAATTGTTTATATAGGAGTCACTTTCATCTACAATTTTAGTATCTGACTCCTTTTTTGGTGTTTAGTTTAGATGGAAACATGCCTATTCCCTCGATCAGGTTTAAGCTTATTGTCAAACCAACTCTTTTGTACGAAGAAAATTATATTTTTAACACATTATTGTGATAATTAGTCGATTTAAGATTCTGAGGTTGCTATTTTCCCCTCCTTGAGGAAAATATTCATCTCCACAAACACGTAATGTGTACTATATAGTCACCTTATAACAGTTCTTAGCTGAATACATTGGCAAAAGGCCTCATGTATACAAAAGGTTGGGAGAGTCAACAAAAATATGTGGAGGAGTATTCAACCAAGGGGAGATATATTATATTTCTGTATTGTTTTCTTTGTTGCCATGATTTCTTCCATTTTGCCGCTTCTCCTTCGGAGATGCCGCTTCTTTTTACAAGAAAATTCTGTTCAATTTTTTTTAGCTTAGTGATTTTTCTTTCCCTAAATTCATCCCTAGGTGAAAACATGACAAGAATATTAAGGATGATTTCAAAGAGAATATGTTTATAAATTATACAAATACATTAAGTTAAACAAACAAATTCAGCAGAGAAGCAGAGAAGAAATCTCTGAACATATACCAGGGAAAAGTTTCATAAACTATTGTCATTAGAAAGAAACTCAGAATACAAAACTTCAGCATATCGAATATTTGGTAAGCTAAAAATCGGAACATATTTGACGCCATACTGATGAAAAGGAAGACAAATCCATAATACTAATCACAGATAAATACTTTTTACACGTACGTGGACAGAACTCCATAGAAGCTGCTATCAAATAAGCAAAATACACTATGCCGCAATTGTCAATAAGAAAAATTAAAGCAGATCTGAATAGGCAGTAAAATCGGAACAAACAAGAAATGTGATCTCAAGGGGAAACTGAGATACACACCAAATCACAACTGCGATAATCGAATGAAGTGACTATCACGATTATGAGTCCTATAATGAGAATCTCAATGGAAGGGGACAAAGAAGCCTTACCAGTATTCATGTCGGAACTGGTTCCAACACCAGGGGCCTAATAAAAGCAGCCATCATAAGATATGCACAATTTACAAGGAGTTGGGAAGGATGTGAAAGTTGCAAGAACCTTTTGTAGTATAGCATTAGCAGGACAGACATTCTCAGAAGGTCTTGTGCAAGCGGGCAATCATCTGGATAAAATTCTGCAACAATGTCATACACAACATGAGTAATAGCTGAAGCATCTTAGTTGTGGATACTTCAGTGATCCATGAGTGACCATTCTTAAATATAATTTCAGGTTGTTCAGTTAATTTGAAGACATTTATCCTTGGATAGGGGGACTGTCATCTTATATCGGAGGTTTGATAATGTTTGGTAAAGTAAGATGTAATGACACTTAAACCTCATTGTCTGGAGACCAATATAAAGAAAGCTGAATGTGCGTGATAGTTATTTTAAGAAGAATATCGCAAAAATACACTCAATAAACCATTATTTCACAATTTCTAAAGCTTCAGAAGAGTATGCACTTCAATCACCAAAAAAAAAAAAAAAAAAAAATTATGCTTGCCCACTTATAGCAAAAGAAAGCAGAGAATTTGTGTACCCTGACATATCAATTAACCAATAGTATATGTATTAGAAAGCCGAAACATGTTGATCAACATGCATGAGTGTGGAGGAGTTATCAGCTTTACGGAAATGAAGATCTTCGTCATTATTAAGACTGCTCATTACCCAAGGCGTTCGAATTCTATCCCTTTATACACAGCATTCACCAGTGATGCCTCAGTAGTAGCACAGTCAATGCAATCAACTACAGTCAAGTCAGAATTATAAGCAAAAATAATAGTGCTAAGAACACATTTGGGTGAGTTTATCATAAGTGGCTTATAAGCCATTTTTGAGAAGTTAGGATTTTCTAGCTTCTCATTTTTGGCTAAATTTAAGCATATAAGGGCTTTTTTGAGTTACCAAACATTTTATTTTGGGTTGTAAGATTGTTAAAAAAAAAAAAAAAAAAAGTTTGATTCATTTTTCACCTCCACCAAGAGTATAAATCAGTGAAAGTTTTTTGATATTCATTTTACCAGCAACAACAGAGATATCCATGTCTTTGTACCTATCAACAAATATGTCCACAAGTATCTTTAAAGACCTTATGATTTCACAAAAAAGTTCTAATATCTTGAAACATTACCCAATGGAATAGTAAAAAATGTCAAGCAATTCATATCAGGTAACTTATTTGTTTAAGAATTGAGGGGAAAAAAAGAAGCAAAATGCAGGTAGAAGAGTGGACTAAATATTTATTTTTTTAAACCAACCTGGTTTTGAAAAATCAAGAACAACTCCAATGGCTTTAGAAATTGCTTGAGGTCTTGGATCTCTTTTAAATCCATTTTCACCTGCAAACATCCTCACCGCTCTTCTTGACATTCTTTAATTATGTGAATAATTTTCTATTTTGACCACATTAAGTTGAAAAAAAAGATGAAAAAGAACCTGTCAATCCAGAGCATCCCTGCACAAAAGCATCTTAAATATGGATTGGGTCCATATTATGGTTTTTGTTATATGGTAGTTCAGCTAAGAAAAGTGTAATCAGTAGGACCATAACACATCTAATGAGGAAGCAGAAAAAGCATATCGTTGTCACATGGCCAACCTATAGATGCCAAAACATAAAAGTACTTACACGACGTAAATCAAGAAGAATTCTACAACGAATAGCTAAAGATACACATGAACATACCTCGCTCTTCTTTTGTCTCCCTTTTGATTCTACAAGGAACGTTTCCCAACATCACGGGACTGCCTTTTGAATTATTTCATCATAAACTATGTTACATGTTGAATGATCATCCTCGCTAGTTGGTGTAGACGGTCGAATCAACAATTTTACACAGTTTGAACTTTTTGCTCTTGATAAAGCAACATAAAGTTGACCATGCGAAAATACAGGTTCGCGCAAATAAATTCCAACAAAATCTAGTGTCTGACCCTGTGCTTTATTTATAGTCATAGCAAAGCACAATCTTACAGGAAATTGTGTCCTTTTAAATTGAACGGGCAATTTTTCATCCTGTGAAGACAATAACGGAATTCTTGGGATAAATACGTGCATGTCCTTGAAGTCGCCTGTTGTAATTGTAGCACTTATAACATGGGTTTTAAATTCAGAACAAGTTAGTCGTGTGCCATTGCATAAACCTTCATATGGATTTAAGTTTCGTAATAATATGATTGGACAATTTTTTTCCAGAGATAACACATAAGGAGGCAAACCTGCAGGATTAAAACTATGTAATAAGTCTTCAAACTGTGTCTGATTTTCCAATTCAATTGTTTCGTCAATACCCACAAATATTTTTACTTTTCCTTGAAATCGTTCAATAAGCATGTCATTTATTTCATTGACAAAATTATTCTTTGTTGTCAATATTACACGGGAGTTTGCATAAGAAACATTAGTATCAAATTTCAACTCAGGATATGTAACGGTAAATAACTTATCTAAAGATTCTTTTTCAGTTGTGAATGGAATAATTAAAGACTCTGGGATTTCTATCTTGTTTGCTGAATTGACACGTTCTTCTCCATTTCCAACTCTTAGCAAGTAATCACAAAATGCAGGATCTGTTCTAGCCCTCATATTCTCAGAAAAATGTACCTTTTCAAGTTTAGTCCAAATATCCGAATACAACAAACTTTCATTAATGAAATCTTCTTTTTTTCCGTTCCGCACCACAGGGAGAGTTTGTCTAAAATCACCTCCAAAAACAACAACCTTTCCCCCAAATAATACATTTGTGTCCATAAGATCTTTCAACAGCAAATCAAAAACTTCCACCATTTTTTTTCTTGCCATAGATGCCTCATCCCACACGATCAATTTTGCATCTTTAATTAAACTCGCAAGTGCACTTTGTTTGCTAATATTGCAACTGAAATTCTCATCAATATCAATAGGTATTTTAAATCGTGAATGTGCAGTACGCCCACCTGGGAGAATAGAAGCAGCAACACCAGAAGTAGCAGTTGCCAAAGCTATATATCCCATAGATCTCACAGTAGCCAATAAAGCACGGTATAAAAAAGTTTTTTCCAGTGCCTCCTGGGCCATCAATAAAAAATGCGCCCGCTCTGTTCGAAAATACTCTTTGTACAATCAAATTATATGCTGTCAGCTGATTTTTGTTTAGTCTCTTGTGCAAATGTAGATCTTCCTCGGTTACAGTAATAGTTCTCTCAAAATGAATCTCTTTTGCCTCTTTCGCGGCTGTAGAAGGCCTAATAGTTTCTGGAATAAGTTCATATTCATTTATATCATGACCCATAGAATGCAAAATATCGTTGATATGATTCAAAACTTGATATCGAATTTCTTTTCTCTCAATAGATTGTAACGTTTTATAGTCATCAGACATTGACTCTTCAAATTGCTCCCACAGCTCTTTTGGATTGGTTGGACTACAGTACACTAATAATGTTGCAAATAAGCGCCTCAAACTATATGGCATCTGATAACTTGCTGCTTCGGACATGCATTCCATCAAACTATTATTACAATGTAACAATCCTCTTTTTTCTGCCGATTCTCTAAAAGAAGTACAATATTCCCCATTTACTGTCAATAGATCGTCATAGGACGTTGGTCCTCGAACATGCATAAGTAATAATCTAAGATAATATCGTTCTCCTTCTGTTGGATGACATGTTACGATGCGACCAATGACCCGACCACGTTGTCGACGTGACCAATATTTACCACTGTAGGACCACACAAAATATTCAGGGAACTCTTTGTATAACAAATTCAGGTCCTTAGCATATTTATTAGTGTCATTCATCCTAAAGAAATCTGTTAGCATCGTTCTTTTGATCATTGGATTGTTCACAATATCATTTACATCCACGTTATTCCTAAAGGAGACAAGTTGTTGCCCTTCGAGATGTAGCTGTAGACGATAGACACTTGGAGACATTTCGCTAATTGGAAAGCCAAAGAGACGCCATATAGCTTCGGGAGGTGAGACCCATCTAGCAGACTGATATTCTTTCACTTCGTCTATCTCCACATTTGTATCAGAATTTTGTACAGAAAATGCAATTTTATCATGTCCCTTACAAATGTATTTGTATAGGTACTTCACAACTTTAATGTCAGAGCAAACTTCAACATTTATGTGACACTTGAATTTTCCAAGTAAATAAGGATTGTACGGAACAACCCAAGAGTTATCCAGATATTGTTCTCTTACTTTTACTGTTTCTCCAGTATTTTGTCTTTTATAAATTGGGTACGAATCAGTGCCTTTTGATGTTTGATCAACAAACTTTTTTGGATATTTGAACTTGCAATGCCCCTTTTTCCTCATACAAGAGTTAGTCGGATTCAAACTACCACAAGGCCCATGCATCATATGTTTAAGAACAAGCTTACGCAAGTATGGTTCCGCCTTAGCATCCGGAAGTTCTGCACTTACAATATCATCGTATGCTTCTGATGTCAACAATTTGTGTTCTGGACATAATATAATGAGAAAATGAGCATGTGGCAAACCTCGTTTTTGAAACTCTACAGTGTACATAAAAGCAGCAACTTTTCCGAAGATATTTCGTTTTATTATATCTGTCTTTAATTCTTCTATTTTAGCTCGAAATATTCTACTTATCAGATCAGGTCTGTTTTGTGCTTCGTCACACGGTGCTAAATGTTCTTTTATTTCCTTCCAAGTTGGGTTGCACGTCATAGTTATGAATAGATCTGGTTTCCCAAAAGATTGCACTAATGTAATAGCATCCATATATCGTTGACGCATGTCTCTTGGTCCTCCTATAAATGAAGTCGGCAAAAATGACCTTTTTCCAACATTAGAAGCATCTCGTTCACCAAGTCTCAAAATGTCAAAAAGTCCTTGTAATACTTCCATTCTGAATAGATCTGGATTGAATGTGACAAAATCTAACCTCTGAGTTTCCATTTTTATATATTCATCAACTGAATACTGCTGAAATAACCTTCCAGTATGTAGAATTTCATCTTCATCATCGTTTCTCATCTGTAGTTTGTAACAATAGTATTCGCGAACAGAAACTGTATCTCTTTTTCGTTTTCCTTTTTGTAGAACCTGATCTTCTACGTCAAAGTAACCATCAACAAAAGCGAAAGATTTTACGTTTGGTAATTCTTCAGATTTGAACAAAGCATGACTTCTATTAGTATTTTCTTGTTGTTGATATTTTTTAATACGACAATGCCATCCACTTTGACCATAAGGAAACAATAACGGATACTGTAAAGGATCATAGCAGCCAAAGTAATAGTTAACCCTTTGTATTTTCTCATTGTGAGTGTAAACTTGAACATGAGGTGCATGAACGGCAGATTCGTCATTTTCATCAACCCATATTGCTGCAATCTCATTAGTGGTAGGCAAATTGAAAACCCTTTGATCTAACCCAGAGTCACATTTTAGTGCTATATGAAGGTTCTGTAAGTTTGGAATCTCTGCTAAAGATCGAAGAAATATTGAATACGGATTACCTTTGAGTATGTCCATCAGTTCTCTTACTATCAACTCATCTATTTTATCAGAACAAGCCATTCTATTTCTCAGTTCATTGTCATTGTCATAAAAGTATAACTGCAAGTTTCTAGGCTTTTTCTCTTTAGGATATAAATTATCTATCAAGTGATACATTTGTCCTTGAACTCTGAACGTGTAAATACCATGATTTCTCTTCGCTAAATCTTTGTCATAATTGACACCAAGCGATGTAAAGGCAAACATATTATTATATGTTCTAATGTACGTCTGGAAGTGCTTAGATTCTTTAGATTTTCCTGAATATAAATTTCTCAATCCAGCCGGCATTTTATGAGAACTTAACTTAATTTTACCGCTAGCACAACAGAATCCAGGTGGTTCATATTCAAATTTTTTGGCACAACAGAATTTACAGTTTGCAATTTTTTTAAGTGGAACATACTCAGACCGTAATCGATTAATATTCGTCACAGTTCTTCTATTGTTAGCCAGAGTTCTTTTATTATTAGTCACAGTTCTTCTATTATTTCCATGACCTACATATTCCAAACAACCTCAAGCGGCCGAAAAAAGAAGGTACATTAAATAATATAAAGTAAGCACTACGACAATACTAACCTTTAGTTATAGGTGTTTCAAAGACTGCAGTATATGG
Organism: Petunia x hybrida; assembly: GCA_037355625.1. NCBI lineage: Eukaryota > Viridiplantae > Streptophyta > Magnoliopsida > Solanales > Solanaceae > Petunia > Petunia x hybrida. The sequence continues at coordinate 28,339,351 of JBBBVM010000041.1, forward strand.
TTCATTTGAGGTACCTGATATTGAACCTGGTTAAGTATAATTATCGATTAGATGGTTGGCATAAAAATATATATAGAACCATAAACAACCAATGCAGGTTTGCAGGCTTACCTTTTTCGAAAATGCAAAAAGGATGAACCACATTTTTTCCTTTGTCAAGAACACTTGAGAAGAGAGAAGCTTCATTGTTGGTGATTCCTGCAAGCATAATTTTTTTGAAAAAGATGAACGTATGCAAGAGCATAAGCAGTACAAATTTAAGCTATATATATCCACAATATAATTAAAGTTAGAGTTCAAATTTTGACCTATTTTTAAAACAGAAGATGAGGCTCCAATTGCAAGATTAGTTGATTCAGTAGTATTTTCATCATTTGTATTTGCAAGGAGACGTATACTTGTTGCCTCCGTGTTCTTGAGGCTTTGTTGTAGCAGCATAGCATTTTTTTAGACACGCTCATATTATCATACATTTCACGACGTTTGGCATTTCTATCAGCTTGGGTCATTGAGGAACGACGTTTTCTTGTTAACCGACAATCCATTTCTATGAAAAACTGAACGTTGCTAGTGTCAATACTGCAATAACGTTACAAACCTACAAAATAATCATTATTCTTTTTCATCAGACAGAAACAAAGACCAAAATCAAGTATTAAAATTCAAAGCCGAACCAAAAGCTAACTGCAGATATGACTGTGAATACATATCTGACAACCATAAAGATCGAATTAAGCACTTTCAATACCTTACTAAAAACATAAATAAAATGTAATTTTACAACTACTGCAATATTTGTATAGTACAACCAACAAATTATCTTCTAAAGTATGCTTTGTCACAAATACAGCACCGAGTAAACGAAAAGTAAAAGAAAATACCTACTAATAGCAGAGTCGGATTGGTAACAACATAGGCAGTCAAGATAGAAAATAATGCTCAAGGAAGACCTGAATTAATCAACATAAAAAGTAGAGTTCAAGGAAGACTCAGAGTATACAAGTATCTACACCCATCTTTTACTTAGGATCTTAGAAGAAATTGTCATCAATAGACATTAGTTGACAAATAAGTGTTCCCTATTTTATAATCACGTTTCATCCCACTAAACCATGCCTGCCTTTTTTTTTAAGATCAGAAGAGCTATTTCAACCCAATTTCAACCAATTATCATACTGGTGTTTTTCTTTATCATAATGAAATTGAAATTCTCACTTCACCCGGATGACACTCTAGCCAATTCTTTCAAAAGTTCAGATGATGCAGGCATAATGATAGATACAACTAAATATAATAATTAATATCTGTTTGATTAATTTAAATTGAATTATATTTACAATACCTCAATTATCATATGATATTTCTGCACTATGTATGCCCAAGAACTAAAATTTCATGAAAGTAAAATAAAGCTATGGTCAATAAATAGATTTAGGATCAAACAGTGTATCACAACCACATAACTTGTGTTACAGAGAAATAAGAAGTCTGAGAAATGAGTTGTAAGCAGTCAGCTGCTAATAGGCAGCAACTTCACAATCTAACCCTAATAAATTGTAAAGGGGCACTACGGGAAAAATTAATGTCGTCCCTCACACTTATTTCAAGGAATACTGGGTTATTTGTGATTTCTTGTTTTAGGTCATGATGAGTGGAAACATACCAGAGCTTGCATCAAAATTGTCAAAACTTTGATTGTACATAACTTCATTATAATTCTTTTTTCACTTTTATCAATACGACAAAAATATCTTCACAAGTTTTGAAATAACAATTAGGAGTATTGGATATTGGTATTATGATGTGCAGAAGTTTTGTATGCAATACACTTATACACAGAAGGTAAAATGGAAATTAGGAGCCAACTATGTACCACAAAGAACTAACCAATTTAAGCCAAACAGAGGAGTACAACATCCCTAAATATAATAATGAAACAGATAACAAACATGGTAAGGAAAGCCATAACTCACCAGAAAGAGTTGCAACCAAGAAATTTAAGAGAAAACAAAGAATAGTTGTGGAGGAAGACAGGGGAAGATGAAGACAATAGAATTTGGAACGGTGGTCTTCATTCAATCAACAACTTTATAATATTTTTTTTTTTTTAAAGTTTTTATAGTTATCAAGTAGAGTACTATAAAATCACAAAAACGCCCTTATTAGGCATAGGCTTCTCTTCAATTAAAGCCCAAGAAAGTGGCTATTTCGGAAAATCGGCGCACGAAACCATAGGCAGGACGAAGGGAACCTGCTCTCTTCCACGCTTATGTAATTTAAGCCAAACAGAGGAGTACAACATCCCTAAATATAATAATGAAACAGATAACAAACATGGTAAGGAAAGCCATAACTCACCAGAAAGAGTTGCAACCAAGAAATTTAAGAGAAAACAAAGAATAGTTGTGGAGGAAGACAGGGGAAGATGAAGACAATAGAATTTGGAACGGTGGTCTTCATTCAATCAACAACTTTATAATATATATATTTTTTTTAAAGTTTTTATAGTTATCAAGTAGAGTACTATAAAATCACAAAAACGCCCTCATTAGGCATAGGCTTCTCTTCAATTAAAGCCCAAGAAAGTGGCTATTTCGGAAAATCGGCGCACGAAACCATAGGCAGGACGAAGGGAACCTGCTCTCTTCCACGCTTATGTAATAGTACTAATTTTTTCTGTGTTTGTCTATTATTGATGGTTTGTTATTTATTTCTGTTTCATCTTATTTAGTATATAATTCATTGCTCTCTTATGATTGGTGTTACTTTCTCCCTAACCTTTGTAAAAGGCTTGTCAATTCAGCTGAAATTTGAGTCTGTTTTTTGTCTCTTATTTATGAAATAGTGAAAGCTTATCAAGAGGTTGGATTGATTTCTTATTTAGGAGATGCTTATATACTTTGCTATAAGTAAATTGTGTGAAAATTGACTTATGTAAGCTCAAGCATTGATGTTGATGTCGGTGACAAATGGATTAGGAAAACAGATGCAAGTTACTCATTTCTTGTCAATTTTGCAAATCTTTGTTATAAATTGACTTTCTATTGTTGCGATAACATATATGTCCTTCCAGACTATCATTCTCTAGAACTTTCAACATCTCATCCCTAAAGAAGCACACAAGTGTTTCTGCTAACCTGGAGGTTGTTTCATGAATACAGTTTCATGCAAGGTACCTTGTAAAAAGGCATTATTGACGTCCAATTGGTGAACAGGCCAACCAAGGGTGACAACAATAGAGATGATAAGGCGGACTGTGGTGTGTTTGGCAACAGGGCTGAATGTGGAATCAAAATCAAGACCTGCGCTGATTGTATCCTTTTGCTATAAGTCGCACCTTGTAGCGTTCTATAGTCCCGTCAGGATTATGTTTAATTTTAAAGATCCATTTGCAACCTATGATGTTTTGGTAAGGTGATGAGGGAACTAAAGACCAGGTTTGATTTCGTTGGAGTGCATCAAACTCTGCTTGCATAGCAGCCCGCCAATGAGGATATTTTTGAGCTTGACAGTAGGTACTAGGTGCTAGAGGCAGCGGTGATGGACCTGTGGTTGCTAAATAATCAAAAACCTCTTTGGGCTTGAAAATATTATTCATGGATCGAGTCACCATTCCAGTAGGTTCAGTGGCCACGACATGTTGAGTTTGCTGGTGTTGCTACCAACGCACACGCAAGTATACGTGGTCGACAAGTAATAAAGTGATAAATCGAGTATCGTTCCCACGAGGACTATTCAGACTGAATTCTAGCAAACAATTTATATAAACTATTCAGGGATCTTTTTCCAATAGTGAGGATTTTATTAACTAAAGAACAGTAATTAAATGGTAGAAGTGAATTCAAGCAATGGAGCAAAACTTGGTTGTCAACAGTAATAAGGAGACGGTCCAGAGTCAGAGTTACGAACAATCCAGTTGAGTTTTCCAATTGATTCCAGTTCTCAAATCCCGGATTACTAACTAACAGATTAAATGTACCCGTGAAAACCTTTCGATTCTTCACGGTCTATGCAGGCTACTCCAATCCCTATATGTCTATGGGTTGAATCACGTGCACGCATTAACGAATTCTGTAATGAGTTAAACTAGGCGAGCAAGTATATGTCTATCCTACTCACAAATTGGTTCCCCGATGCCCGGGTTCACAAACTAGTCCTATCCTTTCTTATTACGTAATTAAATTCCCTCTTTCGAGTTCAATCTAAAAACCATAGATAATGCGTAATAATCGGGCCCTGACAATTACACAAGTGAAATCAAGAAAGAATAAGTAACCCGTTATGGGATTCAATTAATGGAAATCAATCTTCAAACAATCAACCTTCATGTAATACTCTAACCCTAGAACGATAGATTTAGCCACGCATACTCATAATAACAACACAAGGAATTGATGAAATAATGAAATAATGATGTAATAGATTAATGAAAGGAAGAAAAACCCTTGTTCTTGATGTTATGAGCTCTCCAATTTGCTCCAAGGTCTGAACTCTTTTCAAAAACTAAGTAAAAGACTATTTATAGAGTTTACAAACACCTAGTAATAAGTTAGACCCAATCCTAGACGAAATAGGAAGTGAAAAACCGCACACGGGGCGCTATAACAGGCGCCCCGCGCCTCGGAACGCGCTGGGACAACCAGTAACGTCAGATTTTGGGCGTTTTTGGGGGCGCCCCACGTGGGTTATAGCGCTGGGGCACTGGGCGCTATAACTGGCGCCCTACGTGCCCCACAGCGCCCATCCAAACTGCTCCTTCCTTGCTCCGAAATCTCGCTCGTGTCGTGCTCTCGTGTGCTCAATCCAATCCTCAATCATCCTTCAATCAATTCTTGATAAATCAAGCTCCTTAAAGCTCCAAATATACCGCGTAACAACCTACACACGCACAACATAAACTCAGTGTAAAACCACATTCACAAACTATAAAACGAGTGCAAAACAAGCTCAAATATGCGGAAATATTAAGGAAATATAGGCATAAAATGCCAAACATCACCACCCCACACTTGAAGCCTTGCTCGCCCTCGAGTAAGTCACATCTCACTTCCCCAACCTAGGTAAAACAGGTCTGCCTATGACTATGGTTGATACCGACCATTGAACCAATGCACACATGACTACTATGGATCCACAACATGCCAACAAATTTACCAAACTCAAAAATATGAGAACAACCACCCCAAAATAGCTCAAATGCACAAACTCAACTTAATGCAACCATGCTCCCACAAAATCACACCTATCTACTCAACCAAGAAGCCACCAACTTCACCTATTTCATGCAAACCATGTGCCCTCACCAATATGAAGCAAAAGAGTGTCCCCCCCCCCCCCCCCCCAAAAAAAAATCACACACAACAATCAATAACATGGATAGAACGGGGGCAATACAAATGAACTCACTCACTCTCATGAAAGTCTCACATGTCACACACAACGTACCATAGGCTTGCCCGTAGTGTAGGACTCCACTAATGTAAGCTCACTCCAATCGGGATTAACTAGGACTTTAGAAAGGTCGTAATGTAGGCTACGGGGCGGGTAGGATACATATGGTAATAGTGACTACCTCCCTAAGCACTTTAATACATCACATTCAAATTAAGCATCAATCTCCTCAAGCCACCCAACCAACACTTTTACACATACACCTTCTCACAAGTAGCATATTTCTATTAAGCACACACTAGCAATGAATGGATATCTTTTTCTCTTTATTTCTTTTGCACAATTCTTGTCTTTTCTTTTCAACTTTGCTATTTTTTTTTTCTCATTATCTTCCAACCTTGCCAATGCTTTTCACTACTTCACAATTTTACCATTATTCTCCTTCATTAGCTCCACTCAAAAACCTCCCAACATCCAACCACAACTCCAACATAACACACAATATCACTAAAGTGCTTAAGGAGTAAAGGGCCAAAAGAGACAATTTAGAACAAATGGGTAGGCTCGGGGTGTGGGTGCCAACAAAAAGGGTCAAAGAAATCACAACAACAATTTTTTTTTCCAAGGTATATATGTAAGGGTAGGCAAATCAAAAGACGACCTTGTATCATTTTCCGACTAGAGCGAACCTAGGATTTCGCTTTGCACACACACGGGGCAAGTTCTAGACATTAATATGCAAAGATGGAGCAACAAGAATATGCCTCATACACACATTGCACACGATCCACACAAAAAGGTTCCATCAACAACTCTCAATCAAGCATCTAGAATGCAACTTGTGGAAATTTAAGCACTCATGCACAAAGGTTCACAATCAAGTCAAGCAAGCGGACTCAAGCATCTCAAGGGGGTCGTTCCAATTTTTCCTAGGCATGCATCACAATTAAAACCCAAGGACACCACAAATAGCACATGCAATCAATTCAAGTCCACCGGTATCAAACAAATCAAAGGCACCTAGCATTCCACCTATTCCTTTCGTCTAGGGCCACCTATACTAACTATTCTAATCCTAAAAATAAAAAACTACCCGGTTCAAAGGCCTCCCCGTAGAAAAGAACCGAGGCCATAAGAAAAACCACGGGGTGGATGACATGTACCACTAATAAAAGCTAAAAGGAAAATCTTTTTGTAATTTTTTTCATTGGTTTTCTAATTTTTTTTTTTATATATATTAAAGCAAGAAACAAATCAAAATAAAGTCAAGTGACAAAAGAAAAATCCTATGGTACATGCATCCTTAACCTAAAAAATAAATAAAAGGGTAGTTCCCCACCCCACACTTAAACTAAGCACTGTCCTCAGTGCTAAAAATAAGAAAGTGCAAGGTAAAGAAAACTTCCCTGAAGATTCTAGTCCTTGGTGCTAGCATCCTCCAAGCTTCCATATAGTATGAGGTAGTCAGACTTCCCTCATCAGGTCATCAATATTAGGCAAGGGTGAGGACACCCCACACTTAGCCTCGACATTACATGAACCTGCAATCCAAAGAATCACCCAAAGTAATATACAACCATAAAAATACTAATAAAAATAAATAAAAGTAAAGCAAGCAAATTGGGTTGCCTCCCAAGAAGCGCCTTAGTTAACGTCGCGGCACGACGAAAACAACTTTATCACTTTTGTCTCCACCTTGAACTAATGAATTGAACCCCCAACTTTGCCTCAAGCTTATGACTATGGTATTGGGGTGGTGGTAAAAATATAAAAGGACCAAGTAACCATTGTCGCATTTTACACTTCTTGGCCTTTAAATGAGGGATGTCGTTTTGTCTCCTCGGTATCACAAACTTTAAAATATAAGCACCTTGTTCCTCCTCCTTTGGTTTCTTCATAGGCTCGGGTGGCTCAATTTTCATGTCACCATCCAAACACAATGTTGAAAAATGATTGGAATGAGGTCCAATGCGCTTCAATTCTAAAGTTGCATTACTTTTGACACCCTCACTTGCACAAACACTCGAGTCTTCAAATATGATGTTTTCTATTTCCTCACTTAACTCTAATGTAATTTCCTCAACCTTGGCATCATCAACTAATATTGGGTCGAGTGGTAGGAATTCCACTTTTTGCTCCTCAAATTGGCTTCTAAGCTCTTCTATCTCAAATCTACTATTCACGACAACTGATAATTGGGCATTAGACACTTCAACCATATCACTCAAATTCTCCTCCAAGTCGTGAATAGTCAAGCCAAATTCGTCGATCTCTTGCTTTAGCACAACCCTCTCTTCTATAAATTGCCTCGTCATATTTGCAAGTTCACTCCTGAAATCCCCATAAGCTTCTAAGAGTTTGGCTTGCTCCATTAGCCAAGTTTCGCTAACAACCTGCACTTTATCGCTCCTGTCAAACTCACAAACATCATTAGAATCATCACCAAAATTATTGGGGGAAGGAGCATGACACTTAGGACAATCATTCCACCGACCACCACACAATTTACAAAAATTCCAATCAAAGGTGGTAGAAAATTCAAATAACCAATCCCGTAGGGTTGAAAGAGTTGGACAATTTTCCCACAAGTGGGTTCCTCCACAAAGTAGACAGAGATCATCAAAATCTGAGCAACCATCATTCGACCAGTTTTCATTAAAAGATGCCATGGTAACAAACAACACAATAATAAACTAAACAAAAATTAAACCTGAATAGAAAATAATAAATTGTTCAAAAGAAAACAGCCAATGTTTAGTCCCCGGCAACGGCGCCAAAAACTTGTTGCTACCAACGCACACGCAAGTATACGTGGTCGACAAGTAATAAAGTGATAAATCGAGTATCGTTCCCACGAGAACTATTCAGACTGAATTCTAGCAAACAATTTATATAAACTATTCAGGGATCTTTTTCTAATAGTGAGGATTTTATTAACTAAAGAACAGTAATTAAATGGTAGAAGTGAATTCAAGCAATGGAGCAAAACTTGGTTGTCAACAGTAATAAGGAGACGGTCCAGGGTCAGAGTTACGAACAATCCAGTTCAGTTTTCCAATTGATTCCAGTTCTCAAATCCCGGATTACTAACTAACAGATTAAATGTACCCGTGAAAACCTTTCGATTCTTCACGGTCGATGCAGGCTACTCCAATCCCTATATGTCTATGGGTTGAATCACGTGCACACATTAACGAATTCTGTAATGAGTTAAACTAGGCGAGCAAGTATATGTCTATCCTACTCACAAATTGGTTCCCCGATGCCCGGGTTCACAAACTAGTCCTATCCTTTCTTATTACGTAATTAAATTCTCTCTTTCGAGTTCAATCTAAAAACCATAGATAATGCGTAATAATTGGGCCCTGACAATTACACAAGTGAAATCAAGAAAGAATAAGTAACCCGTTATGAGATTCAATTAATGAAAATCAATCTTCAAATAATCAACCTTCATGTAATACTCTAACCCTAGAACGATAGATTTAGCCACGCATACTCATAATAACAACACAAGGAATTGATGAAATAATGAAATAATGATGTAATAGATTAATGAAAGGAAGAAAAACCCTTGTTCTTGATGTTATGAGCTCTCCAATTTGCTCCAAGGTCTGAACTCCTTTCAAAAACTAAGTAAAAGACTATTTATAGAGTTTACAAACACCTAGTAATAAGTTAGACATAATCCTAGACGAAATAAGAAGTGAAAAACCGCACACGGGGCGCTATAACGGGCGCCCCGCGCCTCGGAACGCGCTGGGACAACCAGTAACGTCAGATTTTGGGCGCTTTTGGGGGCGCCCCATGTGGGTTATAGCGCTGGGGCACTGGGCGCTATAAATGGCGCCCCACGTTCCCCACAGCACCCAGCCAAACTGCTCCTTCCTTGCTCCAAAATCTCGCTCGTGTCGTGCTCTCGTGTGCTCAATCCAATCCTCAATCATCCTTCAATCAATTCTTGATAAATCAAGCTCCTTAAAGCTCCAAATATACCGCGTAACAACCTACACACGCACAACATAAACTCAGTGTAAAACCACATTCACAAACTATAAAACGAGTGCAAAACAAGCTCAAATATGCAGAAATATTAAGGAAATATAGGCATAAAATGCCAAACATCAGCTGGATAGGGGGTGGGGACATTGGTGCAAGAGAACTACTTGAAGCAGTAGGTGAGGAATCTGATTGGATTGGTTGTTGTGTGCTCTGGGAAACATTATGTGAGGGGGAAGTAGTGTTTACTTCAGATGATATTATGGGTAAAAAGATGAATGAGTCACGTGGACATATCTGTGAAGTGGAGGCGAGGCCCTGGATGCATCACCCTGCGAGGTGGAAGTATGGTGAACTCTCTGAATGGGCACTAGTGGTGTAGTTTCTGGAAAATCAGTAGATGGTTTAGGAGTCTCTTGAAGAGATGGGTTAGCATAATTTTTGGATGAGAACCAACGATCTAACTCTACAAGTGTAACCCGAGGCAAAGAGGTGTCATAACTCTTGAATGGGAATACCGACTCAACAAAAACCACATGGCGCGAAGAGTAAAATTTATGTGCTTGGGGATCATAACAAATATAGCTACTGGAGGCTTTAGCATATCCCATGAAAACAGATGGTCTTGATTTATTTTCAAGTTTATGGGAGGTGTACGGCTTTAGCCAAGGGTAACACAAGCAACCGAATACACGAATTTTAGAGTAATTCGGTGCGATACGAAATAGTGCTTCATAGGGAGACATGTTGCTGAGATTAGAGGTAGGCAAACGATTGATTAGATATATGGCAGCTTGGCATACGATGGACCAAAACTTAAGAGGGAGTGAAGCATGGTAGAGTAGCGTGAGAGCAGTCTCAATAATGTGCCGATGCTTTCTTTCGGCGGAACCAACATGTTGGGGGGTATATAGAGGACTTGTTAGGTGTTGTATGCCATGTCTACTAAGCAATGAGCGCAAACCAATATACTCACTACCACCATAACTATAGACCGAACGAATTGATGTGTTAAAATAATGCTCAACTTGAGTCTTGAACTTTTCAAAAATTATGGTAACATCTGATTTTTGTTTAAGTGTAAAAAGCCACGAATACTTTGTGAAGTGATCAACAAAAACAACATAATATCGAGCATTATCAAATGAAGGGATGGGTGAGGGACCCCATACATCTGAATAAAGAATGTCAAGAGGACGACAACTTGTCAAAGTACTTGTGCTAAATGAAAGTCTATGGCTTTTATTACATAAACAAGAATCACAAAATGTAAAAGATAGAGATTTAGAGACATGCAGATTCAATGAAGAGACCATCAACTTGGTGGTTCGTGGTTGAGGATGTCCAAAACGAGCATACTATAAATGAAGTGGAGGGTGACTACTAGAGAGTGCAAATTGAGCAGATGGTTGGCACATCGGGTTAATGGTTTCTGTTGATGGCCATTCATAAAGATCACCATTATTCCGGCCTTGAAGAAGTGATGCCCCCGTGGTCAGATCTTTCACAAGAAAAGAATAAGGAAAAAATTCAATGGAGGTATTATTTTGGCGACAAAATTTAGCAACTGAAATAAGATTTTTGCGAATGTGTGGTGCACATAAAACATTATTGAGTGTAAAATTATTAGAGAGCTGAGAGGATTGAGGAAGATTGGTATGTCCTATGTGAGAAATAGGTATACCCTTATCGTCACCAATTATTATCTCATCTGAGCCAGTGAAGTCTGATGCAGAGATCAAACTTTTTGGATCATTTGTCATGTGATAAGACGCACCAGAGTCCGGAACCCAACGACCATTTGAGGGACTATTGCGAGCAGCAAAATTGGCTTGCATTTCAACAGCAGAGTGAGATTCAGATCGACAAACTTTAGCAATATGACCAAACTTATCGCAGAGTTGGCATTGAACGCGCTGATTATTAAATGATTTAGATGGATAGTTCGAGGACCCATGTTGTTGACGAGGCCAATTGTTGTTGGGCTATCCATTCGAAGAGAAAGACCTGCGATTATTGTTATAATTATTGGTGCGAGATCGATTACCTGAGTTTGTGGAGTTCCGCTGATTGAGTTGCGATGTAATGACCATTTGTTCCTTTTTGGCATCTTCGTGTTTGAGGAAAACTTCATGTCCAAGTAGTTTGTCCTAGAGCTCTTCAAAACTTATAGGCGAATCTCGACGAATGGCTGCTGAAATCTCTTTGTACTCTGGTCCTAAACCACTAAGAACTTTGATGGTTAATTCTTCACTAGTAAGAGGTGATCCTGTGGCAGCCAACTCATCTGCAAGTGTTTTTATCTCCCCCATGAAATCAGCAATTGACTTCGTATGTCGGCGAAGAGTGGACAACTGTTCACGTAGACCAAAGATGCGAGCTTGTGATTTATTAGCATAGGTAGTGTGCAAGCTTTTCCAGGCAGCAGCTGCCGTAGAAGCATTAGCAATTATTGGAGCAATTGTACTGTCCACAGAGGCCATAATTGCGTTGCAAAGGAGGCTGTCTTGTCGAGTCCAGATTTTATAGGCTGGATTGAGAGTTTGTTCCGTGGTTGAACCACTAATTGAGGTAAGGAATTGTGGTGGACATTGCTCAGAACCATCAATGTATCCCATGAGATCATACCCATAGAGAAGGGTGGAACTTGGGCTTTCCAAGTAGAAAAATTATGGCTGCCAGTGAACTTCAATGGTAGTTGCGAAGCGGGATTAATAGAGATTATCTGAGGAAGCTGTGGGATGTTGCTTGTGGTAGAGATGACTGCTGTACTGTTGGTTGAGATGGACATCTTATGTGTTATTGGGAAAAAAAAATAGATTAATGGAGTAGATTGAAAAATAAAAGTCAAAGTTTAGAATTGGAGAGCTCGTTGGAGCGTGTGGCTCTTGATACCATAAAGAAGCACAAGTGTTTCTGCTAAAGCTTGCTTCATTCAATAGAAAAATGTACAATATATAGAGTGTACAACAATAGAGCCGTCAATATGGGCTTGGCCCGCTGGGCTGGCCCGGCCTGGCCCGTAATTTAATAGGGTTGGGCTAAAAAATTTTTAGCCCACGAAACACTGAGGCTTTTTAGCCCGACCCACGCAAGCCCACGGCCCGTGAGGCTTGGGTGAGGCTGGGCTGGGCCGGCCCGTGGGCTTAATTAAATAAAATAATTTAAATAATAAAATAAGGACCAGTTTAAAAATAATGAAACAGAGCTTCTAGTTTTGAATATTATGTTGCGATTTTTCAGTATTTATATTTTGACAAATATTATATTATTGGTATCTTTTTATGTTTTCGTTTTAATGTTATTTGGAATACGGGTTCTTGGAGAATAACAATTTACCAAATGTGTGTGGTGACTTATCAAAGTTTGTAAATTATTTTCTGATTATATTGTGTTAACAACAGTTTATGATATCTGAAAGTGCTCCAGGAATTTTATGAAATTAAGATTCTCTTTTAACTAATGACAATTGAAATAAATTTTAAGTTCGCATTGGATACTTTTTGACACCAAAGTTTGTACTATATTTTTATTTGTTACATTATCTCCTTTATAAGAATTGTTCAGCTGGATATCATGGTAATATTTGGTTTACTTCTAGTATATACTATTATTAAAAATTCAAAAATCAAATTAATATTATTAAAAAATAATAGATAATAAATAGTGGGCTAGCCCGGCCCAGCCTGCAGCCCACATAGGGCTGGGTTGGGCTAATAATTTAATGGCCCGTGTGAATTGTGGGCCGGCCCGGCCTGGCCCGGCAAATTGCAAAGCCCACGTGGGCTGGGTCGGGCTGGGTCGGGCCGGCCCATTTTGACAGCACTATACAACATGATCACAAACTGATAGGATAAGAACAAAGAGATACAAAGAGATATACATAAGTGTTTGAACTAGCTAAAGATGAGGAAACAATGAGATATGCTTTATCATTTGTTGAGATATGCTTTATCAATCCCCAGCTAGCTTTCTTAGTTCGTTGTCTTCTCTCAGACACTATTATGTTCAATTATTCTATTGTTAGTAAAGTGAAGTCTCACTAACCTTTTGTTATCTTTTGTCTCATATTTCGAGGATGGTCATTTTCGACCTACATGCAATATCCACTTGTCTCATATTCGAATTTACTAAACCTAGTTTCGGAAACATCCAGCTCATTCATCTGTTTTGCAATTTTAGTTCTCCTTCTTCATGTTAATTTCAAGAACTTTTAGCTCTCTCCATGTTCTTGGTTGGGTATTACAACTTACAGGTTTTTTTTTTTTAATTTCAATTTTGCCCAATTTTTCTTCTTTTTGTTTTTCTGAGTCTTCCTTGCTTGCTTGCCTTTTCTAAATCTCTTCACACTAATTGGACTTAATCTTTTCTAATTGTCATTTTCAAAGTTAATTGATTGCTATTATTCGTGTGTAAAATTAGTAATGTTGGGTATTACATTTTGAGTTAGCATCCTTCTATGCTATTTGGTATTGAAGTTCACTCTTCTTCATTTCTTTATCACTGCTCACGTTCTAATAAAGTTTTCTTTTTGGGATTTGTAATGGATTACAGATTGTTTTGGATGCTCAAGCTGTGAACTGTGCATCATAAAAATTTCCATAAAATTCAATCATCTTGCCCTTTCTGGTAAGTTCACCATGTTCTATTTTAGGTGTTTCCATTCTATTTGAGTCCGTCCATAGCATTTAAACTTGCGGTTATTTTATTCATAATGTTGCTAGCTTTCGTTATTTTTGAACCTTGAGTTTCTTTAGAAAATAGGAATGATTTTCTCATTGGGAAGACTCTCGAGCAACAGGATAGTGGCAAGTTATTAAGGATGTTAGTTTTCAAATGCAAATATGGTTGTAGATTTTGCTTACCAGTTTAGTAATTCTGACATCTTTTAAGGTAAAAAAGGTATTTTGAAGAAGGCATTAATTTGGTTGTCAAAATACTCCTTTTTAGAATGAGAGAGATTATCGCAAGGAATGAATAGTCAACATGTTTTCTTTGGTGAAATTATTCAGAACTCAGTGTGTATTCGTGAGTTTTAAATTGTTTGAATACATTACGAATGAAAGATAGTTCATCACCAGTCATGTAAATTGTTTTCTTATGGATTCTTGTTCCCTTTTTAGTGTGTGAATTTCATAGCAGATTGTTATTATCCAAAGACGGGAAGATTATTACGAAAAAGTTATGCATACTTCCTCATCTGCTTCTATGTTGCTCATAATCTTTGTCTTTCCATTGATTACCGATAAATTGCAACATCAAATTAAGAAAAATATAAACCAATCAGGTAACACCACCAATTCTTATGCCAGAATTCTCCAGTATCCTTCTCTAACAAGAACTTGGGATTGTCATAGAATTATTGCTTTCTTGAGCTCTATTATCAGTTGCTGAATGGTGAATGACATAATGAGCTATCACAATCCCTTCTCTAGGTTGCTGCAGCATTTATCACTCCTGGGACTAAGGTTCGAAATTTCCTTAAAGATTGGGCAATGCGTTGCATATTACTGCATACTGCATAACATTCTTGGAACCTAATATAACCTGTATGAAAAGGGAGGTGCAGTTAGTTTATGTCCATTGTATAGCTTTCTATAGAAACTGATCTATTGACGAGGTTTACTAGATACAATGGATGGTTAATATGAACTATAGAGTATACTGCTTTAGGATAGCATTGTAACTCATGGTGCAGCTTCCACACTGATTCAGTACTAAATATAGGGGTGCTACACGGAATAGTATAGTTTTGTTAGTGCAATTTTGTATCCTAAGTAGAGGGGAAGATGAAACATATGAAGGAGTGCTAATTTTCCTAATTGTTTTTATTACTAATTTTGATATCTGCAGCTTCATTTATTAGTGAAGCAGTGTTGACTTGCATCTCTACTAGAGATAAAGACGTCTTCGATTGTTACTAAATATTTGAACAAGAACCTTACTTTACAAACTGAATTTCTTCCTATTGAAGCGAGAAAATTAAAATTTTATTTTTTTATAGAGAATTATTATCTTATTAACTGAATTTCTTTCTTTATAACGCATGCAAAATGTGCAATTTCAGTCAACCAAAATCAAAGTATACTATGGATGCACTTTGTTGGACTTGTGGAGAGTGGACCATTGCTTTACAAAGTACTACTTGAAAATTGAATAAGAAGGTATCTCTGTGGATGGAACACACTTGCTCAAATACTTAATCTCTGGATCCTGGCATGTCTTGAGCAGAAACGACATCAGCCTTCTCATAGGAGCCCGAGACCCTTCTCCTTCTCGTGGTGAAGCTATGCTACTCGAGGAATATCAAATTCATTTCTTGCGTACTTTCTTTTTACCGTAATAGCTAAGTAAAACTTGATTTCAAAGTACCTTGCAGGAAATTTATATTTTTAATTTGTTTGTTACGAACTGCACTTTACGTTGGGGAATTAGTGTTATTCGATTTCATAATATTTTGTGTACTTGATTGAGAGACTCTAGATTCTTGTATTACTCGGTATCGGCACACTCTATGTCACATGTTGGGCCGTGCTGTGCACGGGCATTGCATGTCTACTATATATATCACAAACAATTAAAGCCAAATCGTCATCACTTTTAATACAACTTTGAATACAAATCGTCATCACATTCAATACAAATCGTTATCACTTTTTCAATATTATCTTCTAATTTTTAATGTACATCACATTGCTCATATCAATTCCTTCACTGTTTTCATCCTCCAACTCATGCCATCCACCAGCAAATTTACTAGTGAAAAGTACTATGTAAGGAATTGGCATTAACAACCAGAAATAGCATGTAGGAAGATTCATTCTAACTTCTCCATCATAAACACACTTTTCCAAATTAACGCGATTACACGGCCGTCACAGTCCCAATAGAATACACATTAACTTCAAAATAACAAATTTGACCTTTCCTTTATAACAAAGATTTCCCCCTATCAAATTCTATGAAATTCTGAACCACCAATGTCTTCGTTCTCTTATTTCGTCTTTGTTGTCTCCTTTTTCTTCCCTTCTTCAAGCTTTGCAGCTAGAACATCATCATTCTTTTCCTCTAAACCTACATATTCTACAAATCATAAAATTCCGAGTTATACATGGCATGAATTTGAGAAATTTGTACATGCTACTAGAGGAACCAAAATTAAATTGGATTTTTGAGCTCAAGAAGTATTTTCATCAATTTGGGTATTTGAAGATAGGACAATTAAATTTTACAGATTCTTTTGACGATCACTTGGAAGTTGGAACAATCCTTGATTAAATAACAAGAATTTTGATCTTTTCGTAATTGAAAATTAGATATAAATACAGTTTCTCAAATTATTTTGCCTAGGTGCGGCGGCGAGTAGCAGATGAGAGGCGGAAGGTGCTTGGGGTTGGGGTGGACATCATCGTTGTTGTAAGGGACTAGTTTTTAAAGAACACAAAGTCTAAAAGTGGTAATTTTAAAAGTGTTTAAAAATTCAATATTCTAAAAAAAGTGCTCAATTCACACAAAATAAATGTAAACTTTCTTGTTGAGGGTCAACAAGCTTATTACGACCCCATGTCCGAATTCAAAATTTATGGTGACAACGCCCAAGTATCTTATCAGTGTCATCTTGAGTCGCCTAAATTCAACAAAACTAGCACACCTACCCAGTGCTCTTTGTGCTGGCCTAAATCTGATTAGAACAACAAATCGAATTTAAACAGATTAACTAGCAATTATTCGTATCAAAGCCACGAAAAAATAAGAAATTGAACAAGGAAAACGAGACAAGAGATTGAAAACAAAGTATATGCGTATTTCGTATATTTCTGGATGCATTACATAATCTTTACATGGCTATTTATAGCTAACAAGGGCGAGGACAACATTTACTGCACTTAATGGCCATTACTTCTCGTTTAATCGTGGTCTACCTATGATCTCCCCATTTAAGTCGTGGGCAACGGTCGACAGTTTCAGAAGTGAGAGCTCGTTTGCCATGGAACAAAAATCTTCTACGAGGAGTGAATCCCTCGCCTCGTGGGCCAGCTCATGGCTATCATTCTTTTCGTGCTCGAGGCAACTAGCCTCGGGAGCTGGACGAGCCTTGGGGAGCTCGTGAATAAAGGTTGCAATCTCAACAAGCTCCGAGCTTCGCCTTTTAAGCCTCGTTGATTTTTCACCCAATACAGATAGTCCCTCACCCTTCGGATAATAGTCAGAATTTTCTGAGGGGTGAAATTAATTCGGCGGGAAATCAACGTGAAATCTTCTGCCACGGAATTTGAAAAGTTAACCGTCCCTTCAACGTCTCATCTTCTACACGCAGCATTTTCTGAATGGTTGTAACCTTTCGTTTTACCTTCCCAATGTAAAAGTAATAATAATGACCCTTCAAAGCACTCGAGTATCATCCTTCCTATAAATCTTCTAACTTGTTCATCACTTGCATTGTTTCCCAAATCTTCTGATCAACTATAACCAAGTTTTCTGCAAATCCTTTTTCCTTTAAAATCTTATCGCCATGTCTTTTACCAAGAATTTTTCAAAATCCTTAGAAGCAAGAACAATGGATGATATCCTAATGAGCGAGGTTCTAGCTGGTATGCCTATACCGTTGAAGATAACCTCACTAGAGGAAAGTGACCAAGAAACTATCTCCGACCACTACGACGCCGCTGCCCAAGAGGAAGTATCGACCGGCTGCGACAGAGCTGTGCTTGAAGAAGCCTCCAATGCTGATAATAACGCCGAAGCCGCTGAAGCTTCACAGCCCAAGAGAAAATCCTTCATCGGGGAGTTAAAACCCCATTATGTGATTCCCTCGAAGTTTGATCACAGTAAAGACTTCAAGATGCAGAAGCAATCGGCTTCTAATCTTGAGAAAAATAGAAAAGTTCCAGTCCAACAGTCCCCGAGCTTGATCACACAAGACCTCGTAGATCAGGTCCGTGAGGATTGTGCTTGGGGCCCGGAGGTCGAAATTGTAGTCCCGATCCCAGAGCATCGTATTTGCGACAGAGTCCCCGGTTTCTCGTTCGGCTGCACCTATCCATTTATGATAGGTTTCTCACTTCCAATCCATCACATAGCTGATACTTTTTGCCGAACATACAACCTTTGTTTGGCTCAGCTCAGTCCTGGCGTTTGGAGGATCATTCAGTGCCTCGACTTTCTGAGCTAATGAGCCAAAGTTGATTTTACCTTTGATCACCTCATTTCCCTTTTTTGCCCCACCATGCACAAAGATGGGGTTGTCCAGCTAAGCAAATGGGGCAACTTTTCCATTATAATGAAGGGTGACGACACCGAGGACCGTGGTTGGTGCGATCGGTTCGTTTTTACCCCACTGCTCTTCTTTCCTCCGAGGCAGAGATCCCCGAGGTTTGGAACAAAATTCGTAAGTTGCCGACCCTTAACTTCTTCTTTATTCTTACAACTCTTCAGGTTTTAACCAACTCATTATTCTCTTTTTCAGCAGAGAAACTTCTTATCAACCCTCCGAAGGGTTTTACTGAATGGGATCAAACACTCATCGACGCCAAACCGAGGCCTGAGAGATCATGGATGATCCTGGCGGCATTGAAAGAGAGCCAATGGTCGTGCAAATGGCACGGTAGGTGTGAATTAATCTTCTTCTTTCTTCCAAAATTTATCCTCATTCTTGCCTCCCTCTTTTGTAGTTTTCCCCAATAAAGCAATCACCGAACCGGTGGAGGAAGAAGAAAAAGAAAAGGAAGAGAAGAAAAATGAGAAGAAGAAAAAGAAGAAAGGAAGGAAGCAAAAGACTGGGGTCCCCAAAGCGAGGGGAATTCTGAAGGAGTTGGAGGACTCAGTGTGAGTCTTTACAGCTAAAGTTTCAAAGAAAAGGAAGGGCGCGACATCTAATTCCTCGGAAGCTAAACGCTCTCAAGCCAAGTCACCTAAAATTCCTCAGTGTGACTGAGTTGACGAGCCTGCAAGCGACGAGGCTTACAATGAATTTGTAGCGGGTAACTTTGAGGAGAATCGAATCGGGAAAAGAGCCAAGGACAAGGCAAAGTGACCAAAAATCTTCCTGCAGAGGAGAGGGCAACTGATGACCTTTCTTAAGTCAAAGAGAGGGTAGATGAAGATTTTGCTCAGGCTGACCACCCCTCATCTTTCGCTGCAAGCCCTAGAACGATAAACACCTCCATAAACTATGTATGCTCGATGACTCAGTGGCTATTCCCATAAGCCTTAGGGACTTGCTTGGCCCAGCAGCGGGGGAGCGCATCGAGGGCTGTCCAATTGATGACCTGATGGCTTTCGTGTCTCAGCATGCGATTCATGTAATTTTTACTCTTTTACCTCGTTTCTCCTTTACCCTTTGATTCTATTAGTACCTCTTTAAACTCTTTTCTTTTGCAGAGTTTTGTTTACACTATGAAAGTAGCCGAGATGGAGGCTGGCCGAGCAGAGGAGTTGAGGAGGATTGGGGGTCACTGGGACCGCTTAAAGGATAAACTTCAGGCCAAGATCGCCGATCTTGAAAAGCATCTGCTCGATTCTAAGGTTGAGTTAGGTAGAACTCGCAAATCCACCGAGGAGTCTAATCTTGAGCTAAACAAATCTCGAGAGGTCATTACCAAACTTGAAGCTGAAGCGAAAGCTCAAGAAGAAATTCTTCGAGGTGAGATCGAGGCAGCAAATGCAACGATCGATGACTTGAACGAGCAACTTCAAAGCCAATGGAAAGAACTCTCGTCGAAGGTGAACGAGCTTGAACTCCAGTCCCAGACCCTTGAGGCCAAGGTTGAGACTCTTCAGAGTGAGGGGGCCATGTTCTCGCCCAAGTTTAAGTCCAAGATCGAGGCTAGGCTGAAGTCCCGTGACACTAGGGCTCGAGCTGACAAAAATTAGGCTATCATTCAGACCAAGCTGAGGACCCTCGAGTTGTTCAAAGCTGGGGCGAACTTGGACGAGAAAATAGGTAAGGTGCAAGAGGATGTTGCCAAGGCTTAGCGGTTGATGAGCAATCGTCCTTCGAGCAGCGAAAGTGGTGATGAGGAAGATGAGGATTCTGAAGCCTCATCTGAATGAACTTTTCCTTTTTTTTTTTTTTTTTTTTTTTTTGTCTAGCTTTGAGCCTTAAGCCTTTAGGCCAATGTTTTGTAAATTCTCCTGTTTTGGCCTTCGAGGCATTTAACGAATATTCAGAATATCACAATCTTTTACTTCGTATTGACAATATCTATTTCATGTCGTTTGAGTTTTTTGCTTGCAAGACTTTAGATAATATAAAAACGACGTCAGCTTAGAACGACGTCTTATTCTTGAGCCGAGGCATAAATGAAAACAGGCTTTAGGCATCAAATAAAAAAGAAACTGAGTTCAAGTTTTATTGATGGAATACGAGCCGATTTACATAAGTTTCAGTCATCGTATGACATAGATAAAACCTAAGCAAATTTTTTATTACAACAGCCTTCTCGGGCGATTATATCAGATAATAAAATAAACTCCTAAAGGAACAGTCCCCGGTGTGCAGATCGACGGTCTTCGAGTTTTGTTCGAAGTCCCTAGTTGTACCATTCCTCTTTCACCCCTGAGTGTTCGGGTGCGAAAAATGCAGACCCGAGCACTGATTGTCGTTTTCCCAGTTTCCTAAGAAGGATAGGCAAAGAGAACGAGGGGTGACCATCACACGACCCAAATGCTGGGGCATCAGAATTTAACGAGGGGTAACAAACCTCGATGTTGGGGCCCATGCCTAATAATTTCTATTTAGGTAGCTTAACCAAAGACACTCTACCCTTCATCGCAATCAAGTAGCACTCGCTAGCTATACGTTGTTCTCCTTGGATAGCATGGAGACCCTACGGTGTTGGGAACTTGATTACCTGATGCAAGGTAGATGGACTAGCTTCTATTTCATAGATCCAAGGCCTCCCGAGGATAACATTTAAGTCATATCCTCTGCCATTACTTGGAAAATGGTCTTCTTATCTACTCTCTCGGCAGTTGTAGTAAGAGTAATTTTCCCAAGCATTTTTTTAGTTGAATCATTGAACCCTTTCAATATGGCTGCCTTCGGGACGACGAGGTCCTTCAACCATATTTACTTAACTGATCTACAATTGATAATTTTCACCGAGATACCAAGGTCGACCAAAACCCTCTTGACATCGCAGTCATATTTTTAACATGATTACCAAAGCATCATGATGAGGGAACATCATCCCATCACAATCTTCTGCATCGAACACAATCTCATTCTTCGACCCACCAGCTCAGGTCCTTTTCTCCTAAAAAATCGAAAGCTTTGAAAATTTCTTCGCAGCGGCGAAGTTAACACCATTCATTTCTGACCCCTCCAGTTATAACGTTCACCACCCTTTTTGGAGACTCCACCTTCGGCGGCTGCCTTCTCCTCTATTTTTGGAGAACTTTTGCTTCCCCTTATCGATAAGATACTCAGCTAGCACGCCCTTTTTGAGAAGATGAGTCACCTCAGGTCGCAGTGCCTTACAATCCTCAGTGGCATGCTCATAATCCATATAAAACTCACAGTGCTGAGTCTGATCTCTTTTCCCCGGGGGCGTTCTCATATCCTTGGTAATCTTACACCATGATCCGTCATCCCTTTTATGGTGCTCACCATCTCAGAGATGGAGATATTAAAGTTATAATCAGAAATTCGAGGCAATTCTTTATCCTTGGCCACCAAGGATGGCCCCGAGGAACTTTTTTTATTAGTGTTGGTGCTAACCTTCCCGCCTAACCTTTGACTCACATGCTGCTGTCATTCGAGGCGTTGGCTTACATGTTGCATTTGCAAATTATAAGGCTCGTATCTCCCTTTTGAGTTCCCTCGTGGCGCATCGGCGTGTCGAGATGACTCTGTATGGCCTATATACGAATTATACCGACCTGATATCCTCCACTCAGCCTCTTCAAGCCTGATTTTCACAGAGGCTCTATTATGCAACTCACCCCAAGTCTGGGCTTTATATTGCTGGAGCTCCTTCTTCAGTTCGCCAGCTGCCTCAGAATTACTCACATTCAGGTTTCTTTCAAAAGCCACGACTGCCAGAGCATCGTCCATTTTCGGCAAGTCCATTCTTTCAGCTTAAAAGCGCTCGAGATAGTCCTTGATCGACTCGAGGTACTTTTGCTTGATCTCGAAGATATCTCCCTTTTGAATGAGGATCTTCTGAGCCCCAATATGGGCTTTAATGAACATATCAGCCAACTCCTCAAAATTTGATATCGATTTCGAGGGGAGGTGCATGTACCAGCGCAACACTTCTTTCTCAAGTGTGTCAGCAAGCTTCTTAAGGAACATCGACTCCCTTTCCACCGGGGTCAAGTCGTTGCTCTTTACTATAGCCATGTATTCAGTTATGTGATCCACAGAGTCACTTGTCCCATCATATTTCTTCAAGATTTGCAACTTGAAATGCTTTATAATGAGGGAAGGAGTAGCCTCGGGCTTAAAAGGTTGTTGCCTGCATTTTTCAATATCTATTGCTTGTTGAGGTTTCCTAACCCCAGGGACATTTTCGAGTCGTTTTTTCATGCTGGTCTCGAATTCTTTCTTCTATTTTTCGAAGTCCAAAAGGACTCTAGTTTTAGCCACCGTTGGAGCTGCCCTAAAGGGTTGATTCCCCAGTGGCGCAGATCCCGAGCCCCCAGATGCAACTCCGTTTGGAAGTCCCCCTATTGTTGCGTCCGTAGGAACAACATTCGGGATGCTTCCATTGAGTGTGGACTCGACAGGATTCGTCGTGCTCCTCCCATTTCCAGAGAAAGCAGCTAACTGCTCTTGAAGCCATTGTAAAGTCGCCATCACATACAATTGAAATAGGTCATTTGAACTTGATAACGATGGGTCGGTTGGTGGTGGTGGAATAACACCAATTGGGAAATTTAAGCCAGTTGAAGGAATCAAACCTGCAGGTGGCATTAAGCCAGGTTGAATCATGCCAAGTGGTGTCAAGCTAGGAGGTGTTAAGCTAGGTGGCGTCAAGCCAGGTGGTGTTAAACTAGGTGGTGTTATAGGTGTTCCATCCCCTGACGAGGTGGCGCTAGTCGTTAGGTCGGGGGTTTGGATTGTTGTGTTATCAGAGGTGTTAGTGTTATCTGCCATTGGATGATGTTGACAAGAGTAACCTGCAAAAACTGAAAGGATAGTTTTGGAACGAATGTTATTGCTAGTTCCCCACAGACGACGCCAATTTGTATTGGCCTAAATTTGATTAGAACAACAAATTGAATTTATAACGGGTTAAATAGCAATTATTCGTATCAAAGCTACGAAAAAACAAGAAATTGAACAAGGAAAATGAGACAAGAGATTGGAAACAAAGTATATGTGTATTTCGTATATTTCTGGATGCATTACATAATTTTTACATGGCTATTTATAGATAACAAGGTCGAGGACAATATTTACTCCACTTAATAGCCATTACTTCACGTTTAATCATGGTCTACCCATGATCTCCCTATTTAAGTCGTGGGCAATGGTCGACAGTTACAGAATTGAGGGCTCGTTTGTCGTGGAGCAAAAATCTTCTACGCGAGGTGAATCCCTCGCCGCGTGATGGTTGTCTTCCAATCACCTCGTGGGCCACCTCATGGCCACCATTCATTTCGTGCTCGAGGCAACTAGCCTCGGGAGTTGGTCAAGCCTTGGGGAGCTCGTGAATAAAGGATGCAATCTCAACAAGCTCCGAGCTTCGCCTTTTAAGCCTCGTTTTTTCACCCAATACACTCTTGTTTTTTTTTTTTTTTTCCAAAGGTTAAATCATGTATTATTGTTCTAATTTATGTGATAGACTCTTCTTTTTAGTCATAAAGAATGACACATTTTATTTAGTAACAATTTAAATTTATTTTGAATTATAAATTTCAAAAGTTTTCATTTATTTCATAAATTTATTATGCAAAGTAAAACTACTTTTTTGGAATGGAGGGAGTAGTACAAATATGCTGTCAAAATTGTATACAACCTCTAGTCGTGAACCGTCTTTGAAGGAGATTGTGTTAAAAGGGTTCGTAAAGTCTTTTTTGAATGGAAAGATCCCCAAGTCTAAAAAATATGAGCTTTTTACTTGGAGAGACACTCAACCCATGAAAATTACCAAAATGGACTCATATTTTTAAATCTTACCCTACATAGGGGGTTTCACTCATAGCACCCCTATTTAAAGAGACAAAAAACTCTAGCCCCCATTTTTCCTCTCTTCTCCTTCCTCCTTCTGCTACAGCCTCCGCCACCCTACCCTTTCCACCAGTGATTCACCTTCATCCCCTCTCATCCACGCCACTGCTGCCACCGCCATCGCCGCCATTGTTATGGAATATCTCCGCCGCCATTTCTTCTTCTTTTTTTTTTTTTTTAATTACAATGTCGATTTTCCGTTGTATATTCGGGTCAAAACTCCGGTGAGAGGTTTGTTTACCATGTTTCTTCTTCTTTTTTCACCTTTTTCATAAGTATCCGGTGGGATCTACTAGTTTTTGTTAAAACTTTTTTCTAATATTTAGATCTAGTATTTTTCTTGTATAAAACTGTACAAATCTTGGATATTTGTTAAGCTTTTGTGTAGAAGCTGTCCAAAACACTGTATAAAATTATTTTTGCAAGTTTATACAATTTTATAAATTTTTATATCTGTAAACGTGTAAAAAAATGTATAAATTTGTATATGTGTGTATATACAGTGAATAAACATATTTCTATACACTTCTGTAAATTTGTATAAAGTTGTATAAATATGTATATGCATGTATATACAATGAATAAAGTTGTATGAGTTTTATATTTGTGCACTATTTATGGATGTTTGTATAAAATTCACATATTTTATATATATTTTTATATTTTTCTTCTTGCATACACATTTATTTATGTATTTACATGTGTAATTTATTATTTTTTGATAGATTTATGTGTATAAGATTATCAAAATACAATTATTTAAACAAAACCAGCAATAATAAAGCTCCGGTGACATAAAATTAGCAATCCTGACGAGATCTGGTGATTTCTTAATTTTTCGGCCACTGGCCACCGCCACGGCCGACAGTAGGGTGGCTGGCGGCAGGTCAGTGGCGGGGAAGGAGGTAGAGTGGCACTTAGGCTTTTTTAATTTTGAGGGCGAGTTCAAAAGGGGGGGGGGGGGGGTGCTATGTTATGTAATTTTTAAAATAAGAGGGGGGGGGGGGGGGAGGGTGCTATGCCATGTAGAAAAAATATGGCCCCTCATTTGTAATTTTCTTACTTTGAGGAGCTAGTTTTGAAAGAAACCTTAAAAATATAGTGTAGGGTCCTTAATTAGTTAATGACTTTAAAGTCTACTAAAGTCTAACCTTTTCCACCTTATGCTTTTTTTCACAAAGTAGTCCAAGTGTAAAAGGCCACTTTTTGTCATATTTGGTCATAAACCTAGATTCAAGCAGCCCTACCCTCTTCCCTTCTCTTTTCCTTCATGCGTTTTGTCTCTATTTTCACCAGAGTCCCGCTCAAATCCACCATAGATGTACCGTAAAGCTTCTTCTTTCTACATCAAAATAATCTTCTCCTCGACATTATATAGAGCCCGTTTGGGTGAGCTTAAAAGTGGCTTATAAGCTTATAAGTCCATTAGTAAATGTTTGGTAATTTAAAAATTTATGAGCTTATAAGCTCTTGCTTAAAAGAAACCAACAATGAGAAGTTAGGAAATCCTAACTTCTCAAAAAGTGGCTTATAAGTCACTTTTGGCTTATAAGCTGCTTAAAATAAGCTCACCCAAATGGGCTCATACTCAATATCATCTCCATTATACGAAATACAAGCTTAAATCTACCTGTATTTGGGTTAAACAAAATTTAGTTAGATTTGCCAAAGCTGCTCGTTTCTTGACGATTAAAGGGGAAATCTTGCCCAATCAATCATCTCCTGTAAGTGTATTTGTCATACCCGATTTTGGACTCAACTCAAGGCGAGTCGGGTTTCGGATTTGACTGGGTGAACTCGTTTGTGTTAAGGTTTTGGAGTCGCCACCTAATATATTTCTAAGGCGTATTAGGTCACCTAAGTGTATAGAGTTAAGTTCAAAAGGTCTACTAGTCTATGTCAGAGATTCTATATGGGTAAGAAGTCCAAGTGACTCAGGGAAGAAGGTGTTAGGCACTTCCTCGAGTCCCACCAAAAGGTAGTTACCGTCCGAGTCTTAATTTTGGGATGTAAGCAATGTCTATTACTATATAGATACTAACTTGGGTTTAAACTAAGATACATCATGCATATACAAACAACTTTCATATTCGACCTAAGTTTAAGCCTGATCGAGTCTACGGCCTCTAATGTTAAAGCCTAATCGTACACAAAAATTATCATGCAAATGAGTATTCTAACTTGACTCACAAATGTGATAATACTTCAAAAGAAGAATATTTGCACAAGTAATTGGTTTTGTAAATAATTTGGTTTTAACAAAGAACCGAAAGGAGTTTGTTTTAAAACAAAATGTTGGCTCATTTAGTTTTGAAGCGTATAAACGACCCCTATTACTTTATACATCCCTATACACTATTAGATTAGTGTATAAGGACGATAGTAAATGTTGAAAATCAGTTTAAGCACACGAGAGGCCTTTTTTGAAAATATTTTTGGGCCTGGGTTAATTGTGCAAAAGAGGGGCAGATTTCAATTTGCAGAAACAGTCTTAAATACGACAGTCATTACATATTTAGCCCCTGTTACTAAACGATACCTTTTCTAAAACAACTTAAGCATGGAAAACATTTTGGTATTCAATTTCAGTCGACTCATGGATTAAATCTTGTCGTCAAACCTACGGAATTACGTGTGGATATCAGTGTTCAACCAATACAGATCATCAGGCATGGCAAACTAAACTTTTGAGCTTTCAGTTAAGTGTAAAAGTTTTGCCTAAGTATATGATGCAATCAACAAGCAGAGAAGGGTAAAGGAAGGCCCCTGGGCAGCCAAATACACAGCTTTAAAGCTGTACGACCTGTTTTAGCTAGATACAACAGGAAAATCCTAACAAATATACACACATGGGACACTAGAGAGGGAAACCACGCAGTAAAGCCTTATTCCCTAGGCCTACTGCCCAGGTTGTTCATAATCTTAAGTGATCAGGCCTCAACAGTTTGTAACCTCAGGAAATAACAACTGGAATGTATAAATCCCATGCCCTGCAATTGTTAGCACTGGTATGGTCTTTTTAGACCATCCTAACAAGATATATAAATGTCAACAATGACTAGAGAGTACCCAGGATCAATGGTGCAGAGTAGCAAGGTTCTAAGCAAGTGCAGACAACTTTGTTATGCAAACACAAACAGAGGAACAAAGCAGGTATGAAAGCCAGACATAAGCAGGTTTAAAGCATGGGTAGTAGCATCCAGGAATAGAGAGGTATACCTTATAAGAAATAGTGGTGAACAAATAAACAAGATGCAGGCAATGCTAAGTGTTTCCAGAAGCAGAATCCAGTAGAAAAGTGAGCAGAGTCTTCTTCAAACAATGTTGGGAAAATTTAGAGAAGAGAGTAGTATGCCGTGTGAGAAGAATATTGCAGACCTTCTGTCTGTTTAAACTATGTCTAATGCCAAGTTTATATATGTGTTAGATGGGAATTATAATCGCAATAAATTAGGGGTGTGAAGATTCAAATTCAAATGGGTAAGAGTGTAAAAGGTAAGGGAGAATCACTTCCAAGTTTAAAACAGTGGCCTTTAGTGGATTTGCCAAAAATAAAACCAATCAAATCTCCCAGAACTAATGCAAACCTTCTCATAAATTGTTTTGGATTCCCTCCCTATAGTTTGAAAGTGTCTAGGTTCATCAGACTGATTCTCAGGCTCGGAATTAATTAAAGACAAGCCCAACAGATTCGAAAAGGATTCTAACTAAAATCATATCAATCACAGAACCAATTTTCTTTTCAAAATCCAATCAAAAATTTTAGTTCAATTAGTCAAGAATCCTCTAATAAGATTACCATCTCAATTTAGGCATTAAAATCACATATCCAATAATTGCGAGATGATGAGAAAAATGCAAGACATGGGTGATTATAGAAATTTCATAATTTCAAATCAAGGTAGAGGATCATTGCAAATCATCAGGACAGTGCTTCAAGCATTTACAGGTTTTAGAGACGGGGTTTTATTCAACAAGACACAACTGCTCACACAATAGAGATTCAAGCATACAGATATTCAAACGAACTTGAAATTTAGATGAGGATTGGTAACATGCAGTTATTCTATTTCCACTTAATTAACAAACAATCAGTCAAGCATACTAATGTATGAACAAAAGTTTTAGGCAAATTTTAGGAACAATGTCATGTAGGACCAGAAGACATCGAAAAGGGAAAGGAAGAATTACCATTTACCCATTTAGGTTTTGGAATCGGGTTCGAATTGACCCGATTCAGGTCATGCGTAGGGTCTTTGTCATTCTCCCCACGATGGTGTCATGTATTTTTAGCAAAAACTATCACCGGCGCACTTTTTCGATGACAGACGCCCATGTCGACGAGAGGTCAAATTTAACCTCCGTCGAAACACCTCGAGAGCACTAAGGTTTTGTAGCGAACAGTGAGAGGAACACAATGATATCATTTTCCCTAAATTTCTCCACTTTAAATGGCTGGAAAATTGGTTAGAAGAAGATGGCGATTTGAATCGCCGAGGAGAGAGAGAGAAGGATGCTGCTAAGGGGTGTGGGGAGAATGGGATAGTTTTAGGGTTTGGGGGGTGTTTGGTTAATTAAAAAGGAAACTTGAATCCTGGCCGTCGGATTGATGTCGTGGACGGCCAGGATTAAGCCACGTAGGTGATGGCGTGTAAAAACAAGGCTGATGTATATGCTTTGTGTGTATATATGTATATATGTATATACACTGTATATTTAGTGTATAAATAGGTATAAAATTGTATAAATTGGATTTAAAAAGATATAAAAATTATAGGAAAAATTAGGAAATTAATTTTAAAATGTTAAGAAGGCTAAAATGCCTAGAAATTGTATTTTTGAGGTTTGAAATAATTTAGGATAATTTTGTCAAAAAATAGAATCAATTGTAGAAAATTGTAAAAAATAGCTATGGTTTGAGACGATGTTTTGAAGATGACCTTAATTTCCAGGCCAGTGTGAAAAAGTAATTTAAAAATCATAGACGGGGTAGGAATGGATACACAAGCGTGTAAAGTTCAAGAACGGTTAATTTTGAAAATAGGAGGGACAAAATTGGGTGTCAACAGCTGCCCCTCTTTGCCCGAGGATGATGAAAGGGTCTTCTGGCAAAGATGTTGACAGTGCGGCCAATTTTGTCATGACTATAGAAGAGTCCATGACTTAAGAGAGATGTGGGGCGTCAGGCTGAGATGTTTGCTTTGCTCGGGGTGTATTTCCTGCAATGAAAATGTGTTTGCAATATAATGCGTATATATAAACGTACCTTCCTGCCAGGCTGGATTGTCTTTCCAGGATCATTGTAATATGAGAGTGTGTCTTTTGTTGTTAAGTGTTAGATTCGACATCGGGTTGTATGCCCTCCGTCGGTGCATTGGGCTGTGTACCCTTTGCAAAGAAAATTGAGATGCATATCAATATCGGGCTGTGTACCCTCAATCGACGCCTTGTGTTGTATGCCCTCAGCTAATTTAAAATGACAAATCGATATCGGGCTGTGTACCCTCAATCGACGTCTCGGGTTGTGTGCCCTCAGCTAATTTAAAACGAAAAATTGATATCGGGCTGTGTACCATCAATTGACACCTCGGGTTATGTGCCCTAAACTAATTTAAAATGACAAATCGATATTGGGCTGTGTACCCTCTATCGATGCCTCGAGTTGTATGCCCTCAGCTAATTTAAAATGACAAATCGATATCGGGCTGTGTACCCTCAATCGACGCCTCGGGTTGTGTGCCCTCAGCTAATTTGAAATGACAAATCGATATTCGGCTTTGTACCCTCAATCGACGCCTCAGGTTGTGTGCCCTCAGCTAATTTAAAATGACAAATCGGTATTGGGCTGTGTACCCTCAATCGACGCTTCGGGTTGTGTGCCCTCAGCTAATTTAAAATGACAAATCGGTATTGGGCTGTGTACCCTCAATCGACGCCTCGGGTTGTGTGCCCTCAGTTAATTTAAAATGACAAATCGATATTGGGCTGTGTACCCTCAATCGACGCCTCGGGTTGTGTGCCCTCAGCTGATTTAAAATGACAAATTGATATTGGGCTGTGTACCCTCAATCGAAGCCTCGGGTTTGTTCCCTCAGCTAATTTAAAATGACAAATCGATATTGGGCTGTGTACCCTCAATTGACGCCTCGGGTTGTGTGCCCTCAACTAATTTAAAATGCAAACCTTTGCCGAAGATTATCTTTGTTGTGCATCGTTGATTTAGGTATCTCTCGTGCCTGCATCCAAAGAAAGATTGGTGAGTTGTATGGGGGGGGGGGGTTTGGTTTGTGCATTCTTGGCTTGTTTCGCGTTCGCTGTCCAGGAGCGTCGGGACCTTGGCTGAGCTGATAGGGATATGTATATAAAATAGTCTATAATGCAAATTATTTTGAAAAACTTTTATAAGAAAGAAGAATGAAAATAAAATATTTTACCCCATTGAGTCACAAATCGCGTTGTGTGAAGTCAAAGTTGTCGTCCTTCACACTGTTCCAAATAAATTTTGAGGACGCCCTCAAAATTCTGCCCCAGTTTGCATTTTGAAATTTTTGAGAGGTCCTCAAAAATTTCTGCCCAAGTGTCAACTATGCCTTGTCTTTTAGGAATTTTTGAGAGTTCCTAAAAAATTCTGCCCCAGTGTTTGCTTTGTGGGGAAAATGAAGTTTTTGCATTTATGCGACCGAACCTTGAATAGGTTGCCTACGTATCCCACTTGGGGAATCAGGTCGTGACGTAGTTCAGATTACATAATGTGCTGTAAACAATGGGGAAGTCCCTAATCAATGTGAATCCCTATACATAATATCTCTTGACATCGTCTGAGTTGATTGGTTTTGGCCAGACTTCTCCATCCATCTCTGCCAGTATCAATGCTCCTCCATTTAGAACTCTTTGAACCATGTATGGAGTTGCGATGCTTGATTTTGAAGACTTCACAGGTTGCTTTCATTAGGTCACTGTTGAGGTTGGACCCATTGTCAGTGATGATGGACTCAGGGATACCAAATCGGCAGATCATCTTATCATGGACAAAATTCGACACCAACTTCTTTGTTACTGACTTGTAGGATGCGGCCTCCACCCATTTGGTAAAATAGTCAATGGCTACCAGTATGAAGCGATGTCCATTGGAAGCAGCTGGCTCGATAGGTCCTATGATATCCATTCCCTAAGCAGCGAAAGGCCAAGGCGATCCCATAATGTTCAGCTCGTTAGGAGGCACTCGGATCATATCCCCATGGACTTGGCATTAATGGCATTTCCTCGCGTGCTTTATGCAGTCATGTTCCATTGTTATCCAGAAGTAGCCGGCCCTCAAGATCTTCTTTGCAAGTACAAAACCATTCATGTGCGGGCCACACGCCCCAGAGTGTATTTCTTCTATCAGTTTAGCAGCTTCTTTTGTGTCCACACATCTCAACAAACCCAAGTCGGGTGTTCTGTCACGACCCAATTTCCAAGGGCTCGTGATGGCACCTAAACAACATTTGCCTAGGCGAACCAATGAAACAAGATGCGGAAAAGAACAATAATGTGAAAAGATCATAAATGGATATATAAATATAAAAGAGTGAAGTCCAAAAGAATATATCCACAAAAGAATTGGAGCATTCTAAGAGTGACTCAATAAAGTATGAATATACATCAAAGAAATCTGAGTCCTATCTCTAAGTGACTCCGGCGGTATGCCACCACGGTCTGTGTGGTCGGCTCACCTCAATCAAAAGTCTCAGAAGCCTCGGGAACCGCTAATGTCCGGGCTGCTGACTGGATGAAGGACCTGCGCACGTAGCAGAGTAAGTTATGAGCCGAAGCCCAGTAAGATCACCGACAGGCCCGCTAAGGTACCCTTGCGGGACAAGTCGCTACATGCATCATAAGCAACAACATACTATAGTAATCATACAATAAAGTAGTGAAATCACAAATAGATGTAACACATTCCATACACACAAGTAGTAACCAGAAGTCTCAAGGATTATGCCCATCCAACGTAAGGCATAGGTCAACTCAGCGGCGGTTTGGAGGTCCAATCTCTACTCCCGTGCCGACTAACCTAGACCTACGATGGACTAGCAACACCACTACTAAGTATCAACCATATACCGTGACCCGAAATCACTATCACAATCATGAATAAGTAGACCAACGACCCGTAGTCGTTGGCTCATCTCAAATCTGTCTACGATCGCACCACACCCCCTGTCAAGTGCGTCGTATCTCAATAAATCAAGTGACCACACCACACCCCCTGTCAAGTGTGTCACATCTCAAAGATCAAGTGTCCACACCACACCCCCTGTCAAGTGTGACACATCTCATAGTATAGGCGACACCACACCCCCTGTCAAGTGTCCCTCTAACAGTATTAATATCCACGACATTAATAACAATAACAGAAATAATAACAGAAATATTAATAACGATAATATTTCACAGTCACCGTAACCCAGGTTGGTTATGCTAGATGAATGTAAGGCGAAGGTTAACCCGACCACAGTTTGGGGGTACAATCCCTACTCCCATGTCGTCCAACCCAAGGTTACGTATAGACAGCACTACCCAACCCGGCACGTGAACAAATTAAGTACCAATATCATACAAAAGCCGGCAAAATCCTCGGCAAGACATTTATCATGACATGCTGGCAACATCCTCGGCCATGTCCCAAGTTCTTGCTATCTAAGCATGGCGTAGCAAGCGTTACTACGATATAAATTTAAGCTACCTCGATGTAGCGTTTAGACCGGCACATACCTCGGTCGATTCACAATCTCGCTATTTATAACAAACCATAATAGCAAGTAATTCACATCGTTAATCCTAACCATTGTTAGGTATATATATGCGTACATGAAGCATACTAGCATGAAGGAAGAGTCCACAAGCACAATAGAGGTCAAGTCTCACTTACCTCGAAATTCGGGCTCAAATGCCGGGAAGAATCTCCTTTCCCGCTCGCCTTGTCCGCGAAGGACTCTCCACTAGGTCTATTAAGACAAGATATAGCACATATGAGTGCTCAATTATAGCTATTTAAGCCTATAGGCATCCTAGGGTTAAAATTACCAAAATGCCCCCGGGTAGGGCCGAGCCCTAAATTTACAAAATGTACTTTTCCGGACTCCCCACGCTCCCGTGAGTCCAAAAGTACACTTAGATTCCACATGCGAGCCTTGCTCGATGTCTTTCCCCAATTCTTAAGAATCTAGGGTTCTAACCCATTTCCAAGAATCAACCCTTTGATTCTTGTGTTAATCAACATAAAGATGGATTGAAAGGGCTTAACTTAAGTGTAAGTATGATTGGTCTTCAAGAAATACCCAAAAATCGCCTCAAGAGCTCACCAAATGATTTTTATAAGTTATGAACCGAAATGGCCCGAAATGGCCTTTTTATAGCAGTTTTTTTTTTGTCTCTGTGACAGCTTCTTTTGAAAAATTATAACTTTTGATAGGAATGTCCAAATGATCTGAAACCGGTGCCATTAGAACCACAACTCAAAGGGCTACAACTTTCATGTTTTGAGTTTTTCCTAATTCCTTACGGATTGGCCGGAAAATCAGCTTTTATCCGGCTGTTTGCGCCAAAACAGAACAGAAAATTCGCACCAGATTTTCTACTGTTTTAGGGGCAAAACGGGACCCTACGAAGCTCGGAATGATCCCAAATATTGCACACAAGCCATAAAATACTTGGGTGACATGCTCGTCAAGACGGAACTCAATTCGGACCTCCAGAACTCAAAAAGTGGGTCCCACGGCAAAGGTTCAATTTTTGACTTTCGCCAAAATAGCGAAATTTAACCAAACGACCTCGGAATCCAATTCCGAAAGTTGCTACAAGTCACAAATGACTATACAAACCTAACGGAACTTTCGGATCTCTCATCGGAGCTCATTTGCTCAAATCGAGCTCGGAAACCTCTTTTAACTCTTTTAAACTTCCGAAACGGGGACTTTATCAAAAGTCCTATCAAACGAGGTCCGTTTTCAATTTTGAAGGTTGCTACATATCATAAATGATGAGACGGACCTAACGGTGCACTCGGATTTTCCATCGGGGTTCGTTTACTCAAAACGACCTATCGAAACCCCAAATTCCTTTCCGGAATTTCATAAACGGATCCTTTTCTCGAAAACCTATCAAACGGACTCCGTTTCGACTCAGATTTCACAGACGGGTCATAAATGACCTAACGGAGCTTTTGGGACTGTCGACATGCAAATCGAGGTCCCGGATCCCG
Source organism: Petunia x hybrida (assembly GCA_037355625.1). Taxonomy (NCBI): domain Eukaryota; kingdom Viridiplantae; phylum Streptophyta; class Magnoliopsida; order Solanales; family Solanaceae; genus Petunia; species Petunia x hybrida. Next base: position 28,374,165 of record JBBBVM010000041.1, read on the forward strand.
TAACGACTATTTGAGGGTCGTTACATGTTCTTTTCTACAAAACCTCTCCATTCAGAAAGAAACCATTTTCTAGCCTTCTCAGTGTCCTCTTTTGGAGTTTTGTTGCATCCTTTGGGTGAACGCCTTCTTTGAGAAGTCTTTTGACATCGTAGAACCAAGGCTGTCCGTCTGACTCTTCTTCTACATGATAGCAGTAAGCTGGTTGCTCCCTTACTGTCACGGGTATTAGATCAATGCAGTTTTTGTTAGGATGCTTGATCATGGCAGATATGGTAGCTAAAGCGTCCGCGAACCCATTTTGCAATCTCGGCACATGCTGGAACTCTATCTTGGTGAACCTTTGCTTTAACTCTTTTAAGCACTCCAGGTATGGCAGTATCTTGGAGTTCTTCGCAGTCCATTCTCCTCGGACTTGATGAATTAGTAAGTCGGAATCTCCGATCGCCAGAAACTCTTGTATGTTCATATCTACTTCCAACCTAAGACCTAAGATACAGGCCTCGTACTCCGCCATGTTGTTGGTGCAAGGGAACCTCAGTTTGGCCGTGACAGGGTAGTGTTGTCCAGTCTCGGAAACTAATACCGCTCAAATGCCGACTCGTTTGAAGTTGACCGCTCTATCAAAGAACAACCTCCAACCATCATATTTTTCGGTGATCTCTTCTCCGGCGAACATGACTTCTTCGTCAGGGAAGTAGGTGTGCAAAGGCTCATAGTCATCTTCCACCGGATTCTCGACCATATGATCAGCCAAAGCTTGAGCTTTCACCGCCTTTTGAGTGATAAAAGTGATGTCGAACTCGCTGAGCAGCATTTGCCATTTAGTCAGCTTTCCAGTAGGCATTGGTTTTTCGAAAATGTACTTGAGAGGGTCCATTCTCGATATCAGCAGCGTTGAGTAGGATGTCAAGTAGTGTCTCAACTTTTGTGCTATCCATGTCAGTGCACAACATGTGCGCTCCAGCAATGTGTACTTGGCTTCATAAGGAGTCAACTTCTTGCTTAGATATGGCTTGCTCCTTCCTCCCAGTTGAATCATGTTGTCCCAAGACACAACCAAAGGCCGAGTCTACCACGGACAGATATAAGATCAAAGGTCGCCCAGGCTCAGGTGGAACCAGCACTAGCGGGCACGACAAGTATTCCTTGATCCGATTAAATGCTTTTTGGCAATCTACTGTCCACTCGATCGCCGCGTCTTTCTTCAGCAACTTGATGATCGGCTCGCAGATGACGGTGGATTATGCTATGAAACGTCTGATGTAGTTGAGCCTCCCTAGGAAGCTCATAACCTCTTTCTTGCTTCTTGGGGGTGGCAGATCCTTAATAGCTTTGATCTTGGAAGGGTCCAACTCGATGCCCCTTCTATTGACGATGAAACCCAGGAGTTTCCCTGCCGGAACACCGAAAGCGCACTTTGCCGGATTCAACTTCAGATTGTACTTTCGCAAGCGATCGAAGAACTTACGCAAGTTGTCAAGATGCTCCGAACTATTTTTTGATTTGATGATCACAACATCCACATAGACTTCGATCTCTTTGTGCATCAGATCATGGAACATGGTTGTCATCGCTCTCATGTAAGTGGCCCCAGCGTTCTTTAACCCAAATGGCATGACTTTGTAGCAGTAAGTTCCCCAAGAGGTGGTGAAGACGGTTTTCTCGGCATCCTCTTCATCCATGAGCACTTGATGATAACCGGCGAAACAGTCTACGAAGGATTGTAGTTCGTGCTTTGCACAGTTGTCAATCAAGATATGTATGTTTGGTAGAGGAAAATCATCCTTTGGACTTGCTCTATTTAGGTCCCTGTAGTCCACACAAACTCGGAGCTTCCCATCTTTCTTCGGCACGGGGACGACATTGGCCAACCAAGTTGGATACTTGACCGTTCTCAGAATCCCCGCGTTGAGCTGCTTAGTTACTTCTTCACCAATTTTCAGCAGAACCGATGACTTGAATGTTCGGGCCTTTTGTTTGACTGGCAGAAAGCCCGGATTGATAGGTAATTTGTGAGCTACCACATCCGTGCTTATGCCAGTCATGTCATCGTATGACCAAGCAAACACGTCCTCATATTCTTTAAGAAACTCAGTATATCGCTTTTTGTCCTCGGCATTGAGGTGTACACTGATCCTTGTTTCCTTCACAATTTTCTTATCTCCTAAGTTTATCACTTCAGTATCCTCAAGGTTTGGCTAAGGTTTGTTTTCAAATCTTTCAAATTCTCCTTGCATAGTCTCATTAAAATCATCATAATCAGCTCTAGCTTCTCCAAGTTCCATTATTTCATCACACGTTGTGATTGTGGACTCAATAGGATTACTAATGCGGGTGCTGAAAAAGGAAAATATTGCAAAATTAAAAGATTAAAGCAAAAATTAAACAGGAAATGGTGCGATGTTTTATTTATGAATCCTTGCAAAACAAAGTTTGTAGGGAGACATATGCAATAGAAAAGAGAAATGCAAACTCCACGACTCAGGGTCGGGTTTTATTTTGGAAAGTATAAGGAATAAATTTCGATCCCCTCAGCTCTACCAAGGTCCACGGTAAGGTCGGGCCCATTTGCTGGTCTAGTTGTTCAGCGCCGCTCCAGATCCAACCTTTGTCAGTCTAGGAGGTTCAATATGTTCTTCCAGGATCACACAACAGTCTTCATCAGCTATGAATAGATTTTTCATTTTTGCTAGTAGATCCTCTTTAGCATCAGCTACCTTCGGCTCCATTCCTTGTGCTGCGGACACCTCCCCTTTTCGACCATCCAAGTATCTAGACGAGACGAAGAGATGCAAGAGAGCCTTGATGCTTTTCTTGTAGAACTTGAAATCTAGCGACGCTTCCTCCATGCTCTTTTCATATGTCACAGTATATCCTATGCGAGCTTTCTCATTGTCGGGCCTCATCACAATTCTGATTGGCTCAACCATACCGTCCAAGTTCTTGCCCAAACCCTTGCCAGGTTCATAGCCTTGCTTGATCATGATGCCTATAACCCAATCTCCAGGCCACTTTGCAGGTTGCGGAAGTACGTATGGCTCTTCAATTACTACCTCCATAGGTCCCAGTGCTTTGGGTATCCACACTTGCTTTCCTTTTATTTCTTCAGAGATGCGTTTCCAATTGGGGCGAGTACTGGGTGAGTACATCGGCCGCTTCTCGGTCTTAGCTGGCAGGGTCTCACGAAATTCTCGTGATGGCACTCCCCAGTCTGACATGACCGGCTCCCATACCAAGTTCCTCCCTTCGTAGCCTTTGCCTCGGCTATCCCAGTAAGCACTATAAAAGTTTCTCTTCTTCTCTTCAATCCCAGGTGGCGTATTGGCCAATTTGGGAGCAAAGTGTGCAGTGTAACCTCCTTGGACTGTGCTTGTGGAGTTCCAGCTTGAGTTGTAATTCTTACGACGTCCTCCTCGAGTGCCTTGTACTGCTCCCACAAGTTCTACAGTATAGAACGTCTGCCCATCAGAAGTACTTCCTTCAATTGCTGGTATGGTTTGCTCATTGTATATAGAGTTATTCCCCTCGCCGAACGCTACTACCTCTTTGTGGTCCCATTCGAACTTCACGGTTTGATGCAATGTAGATGGCACCGCACCAGCCATATGGATCCAGGGCCTCCCTAGTAGCAGATTGTAGGAAGCAGAGATGTCCATGACATGGAACTCAGTAGTGAACTCCACAGGACCAACCATGATGGTCAAGTCTAGGGGTGGGCACTAAACCGGAAAAATTGAAATACCGAACCGAACCGAACTAATTCGGTATTTTGGTCAAAGAAATTTTGAAATTTCATTTTTTCGGTTCGGTTTTCGGTTTCAGGCAATCCGAAATTTCGGGACCCGAAAAACCAAAAAAACCGAAGTTTTTTTTATTTTTTTATTTTATACACACATATGCCATATATTTCCTAAATCCCTAAGTTACCCATTGTCAGTAAGTAACATGATTCTACATATTTAACTAAAGGTTCTGCTATTTTTTATTTTGCAGAATAGAGAAAGTATGTAAATGTTCGTTACTTTTTGTATTATAGTAAACCATAGCTAGGTTACATAAAGTCTGTTAATGGATTGATTAGAGCCGCACAATATCTAAGCCTGAAAGTTAAATGTGCTCAATCTATACCATTGCAAACGATATTATAGTTTGCAAAAGGTGCGAGACCAAAAGTGCACGACATGCTTGATTTGAGAAAGAGGAATTAATAGAGTTTCTTATTTTTCCTTCAAAATGTCGGTTATTGTCATGATCAACGTTAAGGTCTTAGTTGTCAAACAAGTTGAATTCGCCTAAAATAATTTATATTCTCAAGTTTCGTTTCTGCTGTAATATACATAGACTGATATATGAAATGTCTCAGTGTAAAAATCATTCATATCAAAATTATCTAAATTGAGACGTTACAAAATTACATCAGTGCCAAGTGACAAAACCAATAATTTTGCTAAGTGTGTTTAAGAATTTTCAAAATTTAATAAATATCAAGTAATACTCCTATTTGACTTATATATACAATTATAGTTTTTCAGTATGAACTTTCACTGGTTGTAGCTCCGCCATGATAATACCATACTGTACGAAGGGGGTGAATAGTTTCATTTCCTGTAATTAGTCATACTTTTAGTACTAATTTCGTTTAAGCTAAAAGAAATTGAAAGAAATGAGAAAGTAAGATGACCAAATTATGGTGTGATCGAGGGGACCAAATTATCCTAGTTAGTCATAGGCTATAAATTTTCTTGTTCAGGCTTTTTTTTTTTTTTTGGCCATAAACTTTGGTTTAAACTGGAACACCGACGTACCGAACTAAAAAATCGAACTGAACCGAATTATAAAAGTTACGGGTTTTTCTACGCTTCAAACCGAACCGAAGTACCGAACGCCCACCCCTAGTCAAGTCGATCTCTCCAATGGTGCTTCTTTGTGATCCATCAAATGCTTTCACCTTCATGTCGCTTTCCCTTATCTTGCTTTGATCAATTCCCATTTTTTCAGGGTGATGAATGGGCATATGTTCAGATCGGAACCTCCATCCATCAGAACTCTTCCCATGAACCAGTCTTTGCATTTGACAGTGACGTGCAAAGCTTTGTTGTGATTCAATCCTTCAGGTGGTAGCTCATCTCCGTGAAAAGCAATTCGGTTGGCCTCCATGACTTGTCCAACCATGCTAGCCAAGTTCTCGACTGAAGTGTCCATTGGAACATGTGCTTCGTCCAATACTTTCATCAAAGCACTTCGGTGACTTTCCGATTTGAGGAGTAGGGCCAAAATAGAGATTTGTGCTGGAGTTTTGCCCAAATGCTCAACCACGGAGTACTCCTTAGCTTGTACTTTCATCCATAGTCCCTCAGACTCTTCCTCGCTGATGCCTCGCCTCTCTTGAACTAGATGCTCGGGAGCGTAAATCCTCCCACTCCTAGTCATTCCTTGTGCGGCAACAGTCTCAGCTACAACCTTGTTCTTCCTTTCCCTTTCATAGTCCCATGGCACTGCCTTGTCGCTATATGGTGGAACCACATCGACATAGAATTTAGGAGCTACTTCTACCTCAATGGGCTCTGGTGCTGTGGCGGCTTGAGCAACTGAAGCGGTTACTGGCGCATTTTTTTTGCCTTGACAATAGTCCCTTCTAAATTGCATTATTCATCCACCTCAATCAGGTTCACCCTACCGTCTCCGTGATTAGGCAAAGGGTTGCTGTGCACATTCGGAGTTTTCAAGTGTATCACCTTTTGGTCAATCAAATCTTGTATTTTGTCCCTTAAGGCATAGCACTTCTCGGTGTCATGACCAGGCCATCCAGAGTGATAGGCATAGGTTTTGGTTTGGTCAAAGTAAGGTGTCATTCTATCAGGAATTTTGAATGGCACGGGTTGTATATGACTGGCTACTTTGAGTCTCTCGAACAACTATGTACGAGATTCAGCCAATGGGGTGTAGTTTCTTTTGGGTCTTGGATTTTTATTGGCATGAGGCCTTGGTGAGTAAGTGTTGGTATTTCGGTAATTGGGACTTTTTGGGTATGCCGGTCTTTGTGGTGGTGGGTTTTGGTACATGGGCTGGGTGTGTAGGTGGATGTGGGTTGTATGTATGGGTAGGAGGGATGAGGTGTTTGGTGGTAATGGTTGTGAGTAGGGGAGTAGTCAAGTGATGCGGCCACGAAGGAGACATCATCCTTCTTCTTTCTTGAGGTAGCAGTGCCGCCAGCTTGTAGAGCTTTGTTAGCGGCTTGTAATGCAGCCATGCTAACAATCCTTCCAGTTTTGAGTCCATCTTCGACCATGTCATCAATCTTGATCAATTCTCCGAACTTCTTGTCTTGGAAATTCAGCATTTTGTCAAAATAGACATCTTCCTGTATGCGAATGAAATTCGCAACTATCTCAGCATCTTCAATGGGAGGCTGGACTTTGGCGGCTTCAGCCCTCCATCTAGTTGCAAACTCCCTAAAAGTCTCGGTAGGCTTCTTCTTCAACTTCTCTAAGTAAAATCGATCGAGCATAGTGTCAGTGTTATACCCAAAGCTATCAACAAAATCCCCAGCTATCGCTTCCCAGCTTGTCCACTTCTTGGTTTGTTGCTTAGAGTACCATACCAGCGCATCTCCCAAAGGACAAACATAATTGACACTGGGGCAGAAATTTTTGAGGACCTCTCAAAAATTTCAAATACAAACTGGGTCAGAATTTTGAGGGCGCCCTCAAAATTCGTCTGGAACAGCATGAAGAACGACAACTTTGGCTTTTACACAACGCGACTTGTGACTCAATGGGATAAAATATTTTATTTCATTTTATTTCTTATAAAAGTTTTTCAAAATCATTTGCATTATATACTATTTTATGCATATCCCTATCAGCTCGGCCAAGATCCCGACACTCGTGGACAGCGAACGCGAAACAAGCCAAGAATGCACAAACCAAACCACCCCGTACAACTCACCAATCTTTCTTTGGATGCAGGCACGAAGGATATCTAAATCAACAATGCACGACAAATAAGCTTCAACGAAAAATTTTGTCATTTAAATTAGCTGAGGGCATACAACCCGAGGCGTCGATTGAGGGTACACAACCCGATATCGATTTGCATTTTTACATTAGCCGAGGGCATACAACCCGAGGCGTCGATTGAGGGTACACTGCCCGATATCGATTCGCATTTTACATTAGCTGAGGGCATACAACCCAAGGCGTCGGTTGAGGGTACACAGCCCGATATCAATTTGCATTTTTACATTAGCTGAGGGCATACAACCCGAGGCGTCGATTGAGGGTACATAGCCCGATATCGATTTGCATTTTTTACATTAGCCGAGGGCATACAACCCGAGGCGTCGATATAGGGTACACAGCCCGATATCGATTCACAGTTTACATTAGCCGAGGGCATACAACCTAAGGCGCCGGTTGAGGGTACACAACCCGATATCGATTTACACTTTAAATTAGCTGAGGGCATACAACCCGAGGCGTCGGTTGAGGGTACACAGCCCGATATCGATTCGCATTTTTAAATTAGTTGAGGGCATACAACTCGAGGCGTCGATTGAGGGTACACAGCCCGATATCGATTCACATTTTTAAATTAGCTGAGGGCATACAACCCGAGGCGTCGATTGAGGGTACACAGCCCGATATCGATTCACATATTTAAATTAGCTGAGGGCATACAACCCAAGGCGTCGATTGAGGGCACACAACCCGATATTGATTTGCACTTTAAATTAGCTGAGGGCATACAACCCGAGGCATCGGTTGAGGGTACACAACCCGATATCGATTTGCATTTTTACATTAGTCGGGGGCATACAACCCGAGGCATCGATTGAGGGTACACAGCCCGATAGCTATTCACTTTTCACATTAGCTGAGGGCATACAACCCAAGGTGTTGGTTGAGGGTACACAGCCCGATATCGATTCGCCATTTTATTTCTTTACGGAGGGTACACAGCCCAACGCACCGACAGAGGGCATACAACCCGACGTCGAATCTAATACTTCACAACAAAAGACACGCGATTATGGCATGAAAGAAACAATTTCATACTACAAGAATCATGGGAAAACAATCCAGCCCGACGGGAAGGTAAGTTTTATATACATGCATTACGTTGCAAATACACTTTCATTGCAGGAAACACACCCCGAGCAAAGAAAGCATCTCAGCTTGACACCCTACACTCTCCTAAACCATAGGCTCCTCTAGAGTCATGATAAAATTGACCGCACTTTCAACGTCTTTGCCCAAAGACTCTTTCATCATCCCCGGGCAAAGAGGGGCAGCTGTTGACACCCAATTTTGTCCCTCCCATTTTCAAAATCAATAGTTTTCGAATTTTACACACGATTGTGTAGTCACTCTTGCCTCGTCTATTCTTTTCAAACAATCTTCTCATAATAGCCTGGCAATTGAGGGCATTTCCAAAAGCATCATCTCAACTCATAGCTATTTTTACAACCATTGCAATTACTTATATTTTGACAAAATTATCCAAAATTGTTTTAAGCCTGAAAATTAAAATTTTTATGCATTTTAGCCTTCCCAACATTTTAAAATTTATTCCCTAATTTTTCTATGTTTTAAAATCTATTTTATACTATTTTTATACCTATTTATACATACATACATACATACATACATACATACATACATATATATATACACACACACACACACACACACACACACACACGCGCGCGCGCACACACACATATACATACACACACACACATACACCCACACACACACATACATACGTATATGCACACACATGGGTGCACATCAGCCTATTTTTGCCACCTTCATGCCTACGTGGCTTAATCCTGACCCTCCGTTGATTTGATCCAATGGCCAGGATCAAATGATCTCTAAACGATCCTGTAAACCCATACGACCTTTCCCATTTCCCCGATCGGACCCTAGAACTGTTTCTCTCTCTCCTCCTTCGGCGAAACAAATCGCCACCCTTTGTCGATCACTTTTCCGGCCATTTTAGCTGGAGAAAATTAGGTAAAATAGCATCATCGTATTCCCCGTGAAGTCCGCTACAAAACCTATACAATTTTAATGACGTTTGGGCAAGGGCGAGATTCGACCCTTGATAACTGTGACACCACCGCTGGGAGACGCCTCCGGCGGGGCTCAGGTCGTCAATTTAGGGATGTTATTGCTTAAACGGGGTAAGAAACCCCCATGCGAAGTTAAATTCATAACGGGTCACGATCGACCCGATTCTGGTAAGCGGGTAACTTTATCCTTTTTTATTTTTGTTGAATATGTGTGACGCTATGCCTAAAATCTCCTTTGTCTTTCTATTAATGATGCGGGGCAAATTAGAACCAAAGCGCCAACCATCAAGAGCCAAGCGTGAGAGCACAAAGGATACAAGGCAAGGGCACCGGAGGAGGGTTCGAGAGTGATTTGGAGTCATGGACTTGAGCGCCATCGAGGGAGGACCGGCAACGGACCAAGGAGGAACACTTAGAGTCCATTTTGAGCCGATTCCAAGCCTCCCAGGAAGGGGGCGGACCGCCCATTGGACTAGGCGGACCGCCTAGTGACTTGCACACTCTCTGGACTTTGGGCCGCCCATAAAAGGGGCGGACCGCCTACTATTTGGGCGGACCGCCTACTTTGGAGGGTGGGGCGCCTGTTTTGCCTAGTTTTGGACGGGATTTTGACATGTAATCCCTATTTTGGCCCTACGAGGCTTGTAATATTTTTATATCATTTGAGGGCTTTTTAGACATTACATTAGGAGTGTGGTGAACCTATAAATACCACACTTAGACATTTTATTTCATTAGCTAGATTTGGAGATTGAAGATTAGACTTTAGAAGAGACTAGGTCCTTCTTGTTGGAGCATTGGCTTCATGTATCTCTTACTTGGAATCCATGGTGGATCACTGCTAGTGTGACCCCGTTTAATGGTTCAAGTCTCTTCTCCCTTTTGAATCAATCTATTTGTTAGTTTGATTCGTTCTTTCTTCTATTTTTGTTTTTCCCCATCCCTTATTTCTTCGATCTCGTGTTACTTTATTGCTTCCGTTGCTTGTTATTTTCTTCCGTGGGTTTGACCCGTATCATCTTGGTATCAGAGCAAGGCTCGGGATTTGTTCTTACAAACCCTCGATCCTTGTTCACCCTATCTTTAGTTTAGTTTATTGTTATTGTTGTTTATGTTCTTGTGAAAAGAAGAAAAAAAAAATTGAAAAGTGAAAAAAATTTAGAAAAATTCATGTTGTGGATTGGATTTGATGATCCATTGGTTATTTGATATCGGGGTTTGATCTATGATGATTACCCGTTGATTTGGTACCCTTGTTATGTGATTTGGTGTTGAGAATCAAAAGTTGAAAAAATCAAAAACCCCAAAATTGAAAAACCCTAGAACTTGATTGAAATTTCTTGATTTGGATTCGTTATGGATTGAATGTTGATATAAATCATTGGGGATTGATTGTGGTAGTTGAAAACACCATTGGGTACCTTTGGATTGGGAAAACACCTTGAAAACATTGGAGATTTGGGTGCAAAAGAACCAAAAATGCGGATTTTGAAGCTGCTGAAGGTTGCAGTAGGCGGACTGCCCCTGTGACTAGGCGGACCGCCCACTTTGTGGTTGCTCTCTGTAACTTGGGCAGGCGGACTGCCCACCCTGAGGAGGCGGACAGCCCACCCCTGAAGGGTTGCCGGGTTGTTTCGTTTCGTGTCTTTTTGTGTTCCGTTTGCTTCCGTACCTCTTGGTTAGTGTTTCTAGGGAATTAGTCCTAATTTATTAACACTAATCTTTGATTCTTTAGGGTGTTGCGTATCTTGGAGTCTTTATTTAAAGTCATATAATTTTCTTGCTTCAAGTGCGCATTAAAATAGCTTCCGTGCATCGAGTCACTTAAACTCCATTCTGAACCATTACCTGGGTGCATTAATTGATTGATCTTGCCATTGTCATTACTAAGAGACAAGAAGGTCTGGAGTGAAAAAAGGCTTGAGTGGTGAGAACAATAGAGTGTGGTCACAAAAGCCAACGACATTAAGTGTATACACGAGTGGAAAGAAAATTGAGTGACATCTTTTGAGTGATACACGTGAGGGAGTGAATTTGTGAGGTCCTTAACTCTTTGGTTACAACTATGGCTTAAGATGGTGATTGTGGAGGGTACGACTCGTGTTGGAGATGATGGAGACTATGGCTCCTATGGTGATGATGATGGGTATTGCTATGACGATTCGGGGAACCAAGGCTCATATGATGATGAAGCGGGTCACTATGTTGATTATGAAGATGAAGAAGACTATGGGGCTTGCGAAGATGAATGTGAAGAATGTTATGCTCCAAGTCAAGAATTTGAAGATGGTGACGCTTCAAGGTATGATGATCCTACTTACTCTTCTTGTGATGAATTTGAACATGACAATAGTGACGTAGAGAGAATTGATGATGAGGTTGATTATGAGAATTGTTCATTTTCATCTTCTCGTGGTGTTGCTTGTGGTGTGCAAGGGAGTAGTAGAGGTCCTTCCATTAGTATGGGAGGAGGTGGTGGTTGTTCCATGGGAAGGGAGAAGCTTGCCTATCCTACTTATGCTAAACGGCTCGATGCTTCTAACTCCCATGTGAAGGGTGGAATGAGAAATGTTCCTCTTACCGTGGTTGGAGTACATTACTCTAGTAGTGGTGGTAGGAGTGGTGCTATGGGCTATGGAACCAAGGCGAGAGGCAATTATGGGTTCCATAGTGGTACTCCTTCCTCGAGTTTCAACAACACTTTTCATGTTGGAAGAGTGACGGGAAGTGGAGGTTATTCTAGTGGTGTTGCCACTAGTGGAGGGATAAGGAGAACCCAACTTGGGGGTGATGGTTTTCTTGGACTTGATCCTATACAAGACATGTGTGAATGTAGGATCATTTTTGAGGTGAATGGTAGTGGAGGATGCTTGCTCAAGATTAGTGAAGTCTACACTAATTTTGTTAACGACTCTTGGGTTGATAGACTAAAGATACCATGCTACAAATTGAAACATCCTTATGAGTATCAAGGTGTTTGGGTTACTAGTGAAGCTCGGGTACTCATATCTCATGGGAGTTACAAGAAATATGTTTGGTGTGATGTGTATCCCATGGAGTATTATGGTGTTTGGCTAGGAAAACCGTGGTTGCAAGGCACGAGGGTGCGGTATGATCTCGTGAAGGATGTGTACAAAGTGAGCAAGGGGCAAAGAACTTATGACTTTGAACCTTGCCGGACAAAGTTTAAGTTCTATCCTAGTACATCTTCTAGGCCTATGCAAAAAAGAAAGGAGCAAGTATCTCAATCCAAGGATGAAAGAAAGAAAACAAGAGGCCCTACAATCACAAGCAATGGTGGGACTAGTGCAAGAAAGAAGTTGACAATTGTCAACAAGGTGAACCCCAAACCACAAGCTCCAAAGCCGAGTGGTTCACCAACAAAGAAGAAAGAGACCTCAAGTGATGAGTCTCTTAGTCCTAGATTCTGGGTTGATGTTAAAAGTCCACCTACTCCGGTCTTGGGCCTCGACCCAATTCACCCGAATTTGAGAGACAAAAGATTGAGAGGAGTAAGGGAGTGGCCGGTGACATTCCTCGAGTAGAAAAAGGAGAGGATGTGTTGATGATATGAGTGGGATGTCACCACCCGAATGTACACCACACCTTAAAAAGAAAATGAGGGAAAAGAAAGAGGGAAAAAGAATCATTGAGAGTGAGAACACCCCTTATTCTAACCTTAACCCTTTATCTTTTTCTTCTACTTGTGTGAATACTTGTGTAGGTACTCTTGGAGGCAAGCCAATGGAGCCTCAATCATGTCCCAAGAAGGATGGACAAGGTGAATAAAATCTTCAATGTGAGCTTCAAGGTGAAGAGACAATTCATGACACTTCAAATGCATTGGGTGAGCAAGATGGCCGCTCAAAGGTATGTGATAGTTCTTCCCTTGAACATGTTACTTCCTTGTCTCATGGTAGTGTTTGTGCTAACTCAATACTAGTTGATGATTTGTATGATTACAATATGTTTGCAACTAGTGAAGAGTCGGTGGGTCAACTTGTGTGTGATTGTGAACCACTAGTTGAGAGGTATGATAAGCCACATCATGATGTGAGCTCGATTTTTATTGAACCTCTCTCTAGTGAAGATTGTGTAGTTGACCTCATTTGTGACCCTTGTTATGACACACCACCTATATTTAACAAAGGGGAAGATGAGTTGAATGAATATCCTATCCTTTCCCTTGATGAATTGCTTGATAATGGTGTACCTATGTGTTGTAGTGAGGATGGTAGTGACCTTGAGGAGTCTCTAGTGGATGAGATGGATCGAATTGTATTCGATGACTCCTCAAGTGTGAATGATGACTCTAGTTTGGATGCCTCACCTTTGATGGGTAGTGGACTTGTTTTCACAAACCCTTTATTTGAAGAGGATTTTCAAAGATGTGATGGTGAATATCTAACTAGAGAAGAGTTTGGATTTAAACCTCCATGGTTTGGAAAGTTGAACTCTATAGACAATCCATTGTTTGGAACTCCTAGTGAGGAAGATTGTCCTATAGGTGGAATTGGAGGTGAGGAAGTCACTCTTGGTATGTGTAAGAGTGATTCCAAGAAGGGGAGTGGAGTATTTGATGCTAATTGCCAATTGAACTATTTTGTCTACTCCACCCCACATGTTGATCACACCTTGGGTGTTGAGCATGCCAAAGCTTGGTGTGTTGGCCATAAGCTTGGAGTTCATAAGGAACTTAGTTGCTTAATCTTGCATGTTCCATGTCTTATTGATCTCTTTGCTTGTTATGGTAGTGAGCACTTGTCGTTGATGAGCCAAGACCTTGTTGTTTCCTTTGGAGACATAAGCTTTTTGATTAGTATTGATACTTGGCTCTATCACAAAAGTGTGATTTTTACTTCACTTGTACTCACTCTTATTGGACTTGCCTACTCTTGTAGTGGGAAGTTTTGGTTTGTTCTTATTGGGGTTAGGGATCATAGAAATTTTGATGGCTTGATCTTGCATATTCTTTACCCTATTAATCTCTTTGATGAATCATGTGTTGAGTGCACCTATTGGGGAAGCCAAGTACTTGTTGTTTTCTTTGGAAACATGTGCTTTATCATTGTTATTGATGCTTGATTATACCATAAAGTGTGTTTTCCACACTCGTGACACTAACCTACTCTTGTAGTGGGAAGCTTTGTTTGTGCTTGTTTTGAATGTAGGCTTGATGGTTTGATTTCGAGGACGAAATCCTTTCAAGAAGGGGAGGATGATGCGGGGCAAATTGGAGCCAAAGCGCCAACCATCAAGAGCCAAGCGTGAGAGCATAAAGGACACAAGGCAAGGGCACCGGATGAGGGTTCGAGAGTGATTTGGAGTCATGGACTTGAGCGCCATCGAGGGAGGACCGGCTACGGACCAAGGAGGAACACTTAGAGTCCATTTTGAGCCGTTTCCAAGCTTCCCAGGAAGGGGGCGGACCGCCCATTGGACTAGACGGACCGCCTAGTTACTTGCACACTCTTTGGACTTTGGGCCGCCCATAAAAAGAGCGGACCGCCTACTATTTGGGCGGACCGCCTACTTTGGAGGGTGGGGCGCCTACTCTGGGCGCCTACTCTGCAGGGTGGAGCGCCTACTCTGCTATTTGGGGCGCTTGTTTTGCCTAGTTTTGGACGGGATTTTGACATGTAATCCCTATTTTGGCCCTACGAGGCTTGTAATATTTTTATATCATTTGAGGACTTTTTAGACATTACATTAGGAGTGTGGTGAACCTATAAATACCACACTTAGTCATTTTATTTCATTAGCTAGATTTGGAGATTGAAGATTAGACTTTAGAAGAGACTAGGTCCTTCTTGTTAGAGCATTGGCTTCATGTATCTCTTACTTGGAATCCATGGTGGATCACCGCTAGTGTGACCCCGTTTAATGGTTCAAGTCTCTTCTCCCTTTTGAATCAATCTATTTGTTAGTTTGATTCGTTCTTTCTTCTAATTCTATTCTTCCCCATCCCTTATTCTTCGATCTCGTGTTACTTTATTGCTTTCGTTGCTTGTTATTTGCTTCCGTGGGTTTGACCCGTATCAATTAATTAGCATGATCATTGTTTTCAATTGTTAAATTAATTGATTTGCATGACTTATGACCTCTATGAACTGTTGATTTGTTTGGACATCGTAGTGAGCCTATTTACACTTTGGTTTTGACACATGTAAGGCTAAATTCTCTGTTATTTCCTTTGAATCTGAAGCTTAGAAATTGCCATGGTTTGCTTAAGTCGTTTGAATCATCTTACTGTGCATTGCTTGTGTAAATTCATGGCTCATCTAATTAAAATCTGAACTCGTGGATTAATTTACATGATTCAAGGGATTTTGATTGATGTTGATTTGAATCTGTGAGTAGAATTTAGAAGGAAAATTAACATGATCACTGATATTTGTATCTTTTGAGACCTGTCGAAATTCAAACCTGTTTGTGGATGGATTTGGGGAACCTAGACTATGTTAAGTGTGAGAAGGGGTTTTCAAATCAATTTAGGATTGATTTACCTCATAACTAGGGGTTGATTACTTTATTTTTGGAAGATTGACTCAAGTTTGTCCCCTATTATTTTTGGAAGACTATATTTACTTACCATTATTAACATTTACCCATTGATCTTCAAAACCCCTACTTCTCACCTATATAAACTCTTCTCTTTCTCGACTAAAGACAAGTTCTGGACATTAAAAATTCAGAAACACGCTGATACACTTAGCTGAAAATCTGCAAAGCTTTCTGGCATCCCATTCTCCCTGCTTACTTGCTTCTTTGAAGGATCATTGCTTACTGCTTGTGTGCTGGTTTTTGCATCTCTTCTCCTTTGTCTGCATTCAATTAATCTCACAGTGCCTAAAGGTATTCCTTCTCGTTCCTGACCTATTACATCTGTATACATGTGTATTATCCGGCATACTCTTATCATGTTCTGTTAAAACTACTGGTATGCTATATTATGCTTTGGTTCTGTGTGTCCTAAGTAGTATCTGCACCTTTGTTCAAAACTATGTCAATATTATCAGGGTGCAGTTAGAAGCATGATACTTTCTTTACTACTGATTGCTTAGTGCCTCTGTGTGTGCATATGTTTCCTTAGCATGATCTCACCCCACCTCTATTTTACTTAAATTACTGGTGTGCCTTGTCTTCTTTGGGTGTTCTTCACATCTGTAAACCATAGCAACATTATAAAAGGTGCACTGACTGCATCTGTTCCTGGCAGATCTCCTTTTTAATCCAGGATTCCCCTCTCCCCATTCCCCTGCTAACTCTATTCTGCTTGCAGTTTTGTGTGGCCTCATATAGCCTATACTATACTCCATTGCTTACAAGAGGACCCTAAGGGTTCAATAAGGGTCCAGTTCAGGACCTCCTAAGTTGGTTCTGAATGGTTTTGAAATCAGAAACCTTCTGACTATTGGGAAGGCTTCCCTTAGTCTTTGAGAAACAAGGCCTTTCCTTTCGGCCAGTACCCCCTTCTCTTCTTATGTTTCCCCTTAGGAACTGTCCTCCAACTTGTATATTTATTAAGTGCCCTGCCTGTATCTTTTAAAAACAGGAGTACAACAAGGATGTTGTATAAATTAGCTACCCAGGAGCCACTCTCTTGCCCATTTTTCCTGTGTGCAATGCATCATGCCTAGATTTAGAAGAAAATGATTCTGGATTAATCTCTTTTTTATGAAAACTGATTGTTTTGACAGTATGTTTGAAACCCTATCTTCATTGAAAGCTTTTTCACACCTAAGGTGCATCAGAAGCATGTTTAGTTTGCACCACAACTTGAAATCTTAAAACAGGGGCTATTTTGTGATATTCATGTTTAATGTGGACTATTTATGAAAAACAGCAGCCGCCCCTCTTTTGCACAAATAATCTGGGCCCAAAAACATTTTCAAAAAGGGCCCCTTACACGCTTAAATTGATTTCGACCATTGCTATGGCCCTTATACACTAATCTAATAGTGTATAGGTTGTATAAAGTATTTGGGGTCGTTTATACGCTTTAAACTATATATTTTTAAAGTATAATTATAATTTGGATCATGTATTTGCATGCTTACACCTATATATATATATACACACTATTACGTGTGGCAGCCCTTTGTTTGCATTTGTGTGTTTTTGTGAACCCGTTTTTGAAAACAGCCTCTCTACCTATATATTTCTCAAAACCCGACCCCAACATAAAAAAGGCTATTAAGGTTAGGGCTCGACAATTAATGACGAGTCACACCGACCCTAAATGGCCAACATTTTGTTTTAAAACAAATCCCCTTTTTGTTTTCTTTACTAAAAATCCAAATCTTATTTGTAAAAGTAGATTGTTTGTGTAAATCGTTTAAAGTGTGTGGATTGCATGTGTAAACTAAATTAGAGTACCTCTTTGCATGTTTAAATTTGTCTATGATTAGGCACTATACTAGTAAGCCTTCAGATACGATTAGGCTCAGATATAGGCCATGTTTGAAATTTGCATGAGTTAAACTATATAGATATATTACAATTCTTAAAGTAAATGCTAAATTAGTTCCTAAAATTAGTACCTATGATAATATACACTCTTTTTATCCCAAAACTTAAACTCAGACGGTAACCACATTTCGTGGGACTCGGGGAAGTGCCTAACACCTTCTTCCCCGAGTCATTTGGACTTCTTACCTATATAGAATCTCTGGAATTGACTAGTTGACCTATTGAACTTGACCTTAGACACTTAGGTGACCTAATACGCCTTAGAAATTATATTAGGTGGCGACTCCAAAACTTAAATTCAAACGAGTAACCTAGTCAAATCCGAAACCCGACTCGCCTCGAGTTGAGTCTAAAATCGGGTATGACAACCGGTTTCCCAAGGCGGGAGGCGTAGGCAACTCATACCGAGTTTCGGTTGCACCAGCATTTGAAATTCCCTTTTATGTAAGTAGAACTACGCACGGTCTGATTCCCACGGTCTGATTCTCAAGGAGGAATACGTAGGCACCTCCATCGGGCTCGACCCTTTAGTATTTAAATTTTAATTTTTTCAAATATAGAAACTAGGGCAAATTTTGCAAAGCAAGTAGAAGACGTGAGAGATTGCAACTGGGGCAGTTTTGTAAAGCATTTTGAAGTATTGAAAGTCGTAACTGGGGCAGCTTTTGCAAAGCAATTTGAAGTATCGAAATTCATAACTGGGGAAGTTTTTGCAAAACGAGTTGAAATGTTGAAGTCATAACCGGGGCAGAATTTTGAAAAAAGCAAGTTAAAGATATTGAGTTGATTTCACAATTATCAGAAGTAGTTTTTCTATGAATCGGTGCAGATTGTTGTTTTGAAAGCAAGAATCGATAGTCGAGCAAAGCATTGATGTTCAAAATAAGCCAACCATTTTAGCAATTTGTGCCAAAATGGTCTAGCACACATACTGATTTAGTAAAAACTTCCAAAATTATTTTTCTCAATTCGTGTCTTAAAAAGGTCAAATTTTGTCAGTCATCAAATTTCGCACTTTTAAATATTTTACTCCTTTGTTGAGTCGGGATATTGGTCCCATCTATTCGGCCCAATTGCCTATTTTATACTCAATCCTTATGCATGTGTTTCCATTTTACGTATTAACTTACTTTTGTTCAATGTGTAGAATTCATTTGTTAAGGTTGGCTAGTATTGACATTGAAATGGCTGAGAATCTGCATCAAGGACGAAGTTACATGGCAAAGCAGCTTTAGGCAACCAGTTCTGGTATGGGTATCTTGCAACCACAGAATGATGACGTTGAAGAACATGTGGTCCAAAGGAATAGGATTTTCAACTTTGTAAACGCCAGCAAACCTTTACCAAACAAAAGCTTTACCTGGAATCTACCTTACTTAACAATGCCTCATTACCCAATGCCTATATATACCATATATCCACAAATCCCACAAGAATAACTTACCGATCCAAATGTTTGGAAAATCGCAACCTTATGCTAACCACCTTTTATCAATGGGCCTATTGTGGGGAGTCAATCAAATCAAGTGGTAGCGCATCCGCAAGAATTTCCTAGGAATGGTGTTGAGGCAACTGATTTGCATAGTGTGGAGGGACGAATCCACAATTTGAAGAAGATCATTAGAGATGAGTTATGCTCTAGGAACATTCAAAGTTTGTGTTATGCAGACCTATGCATTCACCCGGACATTGAACTTCCACCTGGGTATAAGGTACCAAAATTCAACATTTTCGATGGAAAAGGGGACCCCTATGCACATCTAAAAGATTATTGCAGCAGATTAATTAGAATTGGCCAGAATGAAGCTGTTACACCTTGTATGTCTAAACTGACGTATATCGTTCTAATGATATGTTAAGAATGATTGAAGTAAATTTAAAGGACGTTTATATGTTGAATATAAAGTTTGTGAAAAATCGGATTTAAGTTGCGGAAAAATCGACTAAGGATTTGCCTTGTAACGAAGCTTTGTTAGAAATTAATTTTGTGTGTTATATGAGGTCTTTTGGAGACATATCATATACCATATTGAAGGTCTTGGAGTGTAGTTATCAAATCTATTGACGGTTTGTTCATACAATATTTGGATAAAAAGATATGAGCATCAGAAGTCACGCAAGAAGAAGGGATATAAGTGCAAAAGAGGGCTAGAACTGAAATGTTTCGAGTATAAAAGGAAACATGTCTTCTTTTTCATCATTTCTAGAATATTCACGGTAGGAACAGAGTTTTCATAAAGCTTAAGCTATTGATAGGGTTTTGGAAGGAAGAGGGCAAGCTTCACTCGAAATTGAAGACAGATTATATAAAAAATGCTCTAAGCGACGAAGGTAACGTTGTGCTACCTTCCTTTTCATCTATAGCTTAAGTTGTAGCATTACTTCATGGCTAATTAAAGTATCTAAATTCTGTGCCATAGCTTGTTTAAGCTTTAGAAGGTGTGGAATTCAAGGAAAACAAAGTTTAGAAGCAAGAAACATGAAAAGTATGTAAGACTAAAACTTTCTTTCGACAAGGCATTTGTTTTGTATCTTTTGAAGTTTGTTTTAGTTCCAAACTTGATGGTTCTTATAGGGAACTTGTATGGAATAAAGGTAACCATGTATATGCTTAATTTTGTGCTAAGAACCACGGTGAAAGATGTCTAAAACAGCAACATGAAATGTTTCAAAATCTGGAAAATTGTTTTTATCTTCGTACAGTTGTTAGTATTTTTGCATAACTCCTTGTACAAAATTGACATTGAGATGCTTTAAGATTCCTGGAACCCTAAGACATATATCTAAAATTTTCATGAAAATCATGAAGTCTATAACTTTGATCTACACCCTAAAAATTAGGTCGCAAGGCAGGACAGTGGTGCTGTCCAGACATTCTATTTGCGGATTTGTTATGTCATCCGGTCATCTCATTTTGTAGTTAATTTAAGTTCTTTATGTTGTCAGTTTATCCGGGTGCCCATTCCCGTGTATATTTTAGTGCTGGTTAAATTTTTGCGGATCATCCACTTTTAACGGAAACTCTGCCAAATTTTTTATAGAAATTCAAAGAGTCGGACAAATTCTGAGTTCTTGGCTGTGCCTCATACATGCATATGCTTATATTGTGATCATATTATGTGTGATTTGGAGTCCCCCATAGAGGCTGGACATTGGACACACAGTCCGGTCCCCCGTGATACTACCTGTCTGGGGGACACAGCCTCTCTATTTCAGGCGGGAGTTGAAACACCTAGTGTGACCAGGTTTCATTCACACACTCCGACCAGAGAGACTAGATATTACTGGCTGGGGGGACATAGCCCATAACACCCGCCAGGTTTGTTATATATGCGTTTATAGCCACAGTATGCACTGCATGATTATACACGAGGCTAATTCAGATATTCAATTACCTGATTTGGGGGGATACAACCCATAACACCAGATAGCTACCAATTCAGATACAGTTCAATTTTAGCTCAGTACCAGTTATCAGTTCTAAGTTATCAACCACTAGTTCTTAGTGTCAGTATCAGTTGACAACTATCAGTTCCAGTTTCTAGTTACTAGTTATCAGTCATATTACAGTCATTTATCAGTATAGTTCAGCTCAGTCTTCAGTTTCAGATTCAGTTAGACTTTAGTTTATATTTATATCATGTTTAGTTCATGTTTTAGATTTCCAGCTTCATTGCTATACTTCAGCACATATTTTTATATTTATATTCTAGCCTTATAGTTTCGTTAAGCTATGCTATATATTATATGCTCATGCCTTACATACTTTGTAAATATCGTACTCACGCCCTTCTCTGGGCGTTGCATTTCATGCCGCGCATGTACATATAAATCAGTGCTTGGGCCATGTTAGTAGGCTATTTATCAGCTACTGGAGTCACTCTTAGAGGCATGTAGATATGTCCCTGTTTGGTTTAAGTCTGTATGTTATGTATGTCAATGCATGAAAGCCTTGTCATCTTTCAAGACTTTATGTTTTCAGTAAATATGTATGCATTTATAACCAGGTTGCCAGCTCATCTATATTATTTGTAGGTTATTAGTAGGTTTAGCGATGATAGACACTCAGTGTCGGTTATCTGTCGCGGCCCTAGGTTGGGCCGTGACAAAAGGGGTATCAGAGCAATTCAGTCCTTGGGTATCTACAGGCAGTGTCTAGTAGAGTCTTTTTCATGAGTTTGTTGCACGCCATACTTATGAATATGAGGCTACAAGGAACTTCAGGATGGTTGTCTTTCTTTCTTCGCTAGATCGTACGATAGGGCCATGATTATAGAATTCAATCTTTAAACTCTAATGTGTTGAATGCAGCGATGCCGCCGAAGAAAGTAATAGTTGCCCAGAAGGGCAAGGCTATTGCCGGCCAGGGTACTAGTAGAGTTCCACCTAAGGTGGATGAGAGTGTGAGTAAGGAGCCTAGACCTGAGACTCCATCTGAGTCTTCACATATCCCCTCAGTTCAGGGCGATAATAGAGGTACCCCAGCTACCGTAGCTACTGTACCTCCAGCTCCTCCGCACGATAGTTTGGGGCAGGAAATAAGGGATGCCATTAGATTATTGACTAGTCTTGTAGCTGCTCTGACTAGATGGCACAATGCAGATGCCCAGGGAGATGTTGGATCCAGAATCAGGAATTTTATCAGACTAGAGCCTCCAGTCTTTACTGGGTCCCATACATAAGAGGAGTAGATTTTCTGGCTCATTTGGAGAGACATCTGAAGCCAATAGGCAGCAGAGTGTTAGGCAGCCAACAACTAGTATATATCCACAGTCCCGCGGCCCGAGATCTAATAGACTTCCTCAGTCCAGAGCTAGTCAGGCATCACAGACTTCAGGATTTCAGCGTCGTGGTACTTCTGTACCGACCAGTCAGACATATTCCAGATGCCCAGATTATGGTAGTGCCACTTGGTACCATGTCAGTTAGGAGTTGATACTTGTTATATTTGTCGAGAGGTAGGCCATTTCATGAGAGATTGCGTGACTAGAGGTGGTAGTGGTACAGCCCAGCCAGCTAGATTAGTTGTAGCTTCCTCAGCACCAACACACCCTCGGGGGCAAGTTCCTCAGGCACCAGTAGGTCGTGGTAGAGGCCTAAGTGGTTCTCCTACAGCAGGCGGTCCTCAGAACTGCACCTATTCTCTTATTGTCCGACAGGACCAAGAGGCTTCACTAGATGTAGTCATAGTTACTCTATCGGTAAATTCTCTCGATATCTATATGTCGATAGATCCTGGTTCTAAACTATCATATGTTACTCCTTTTGTTGCTATTAAATTCAAAATAGTACCACAGGCTTTTTGACCTTTCGAGGTAGCCACTCTTGTTAGTGATTCTATAGTAGCTAGGCGTCTTTATAGAGGTTGCACTGTAATGATTGGTGACTGTAGCACTACAGCTGACTTAATTGAGCTAGAAATGGTTGATTTCGATGTTATTCTAGGTATGGATTGGTTGTCTTCTTGTTATGCTAACGTTGATTGTAGAGCGAAGACAGTCCAGTTTCACTTTCCAGGAGAATTGCTATAGAGTGGCAGGGTGTTTTTGCATCGCCAAAGGGTCTGTTTATTTCTTACCTTAAGGCAAGAAAGCTAATCGCAAAAGGCTGCTTATATCATATTGTTCATGTTCGGGACTTAGAGAAGGAGACGTTGAGTCTTAAGTCAGTTCCGGTAGTGAATGAGTTCCCTGACGTGTTTTCAGATGAGTTACCTGGTCTTCCTCCAGAGCAGGAGATTGATTTTACTATTGATGTAGTACCAGGTACACAACCCATATCCATTCCTCCTTACAAAATGGCACCAGTGGAACTGAAAGAGCTTAAGGAGAAACTGAAGGATTTGTTAGATAAAGGCCTCATCAGACCCAACATTTCCCTGTAGGGAGCCCCTGTATTATATGTGAAAAAGAAAGACGACTCTCTATGCATGTGCATAGCTTACAGACAGCTGAATAAAGTCACGATCAAGAACAAATACCCTCTGCCTAGGATTGATGACCTGTTCGACCAGCTCCAGGGTGCCAAGTGCTTCTCGAAGATAGATTTGCGATCAAGCTACCATCAGGTTAGAGTCAGAGAATGTGATATACCTAAGACTGCATTTAGGACCAGGTATGGCTATTATGAGTTTTTAGTGATGTCGTTTAGATTAACTAATTCCCCTGCAGTATTTATGGATCTGATGAACAACGTATTCAGGCCTTATCTGGATTTATTTGTGATTGTATTTATTGACTATATTCTCGCCTATACAAAGTCTGACTCAAAACATGTGGAGCATTTACGCACAATATTGGGTACTCTTCGAAACCAGTAATTATATGCTAAGTTTTTAAAGTGTGAATTCTGGTTAGATTCAGTGGATTTTCTTGGCCATATAGTTTCAGCAGAAGGAATTAAAGTAGATGGCCAGAAGATCAAGGATGTGAAGAATTGGCCCAAACCTATGATGCCAACTGAGGTACGTAATTTTCTGGGTTTGGTAGGTTATTACAGAAGGTTCGTAGAGAGTTTTCCTCCCTTGCAGCTCCACTGACCAAATTGACACAGAAAGCAGCCAAATTTCAGTGGTCAGACTCTTGTGAGCACAGCTTCTAAGAACTAAACAACAGGTTGATAATAGCTCCGGTACTTACACTTCCAAAAGGATCTGAGGGCTATGTCATTTACTGTGACGCTTCTCAATTCAGTCTTGGTTATGTATTGATGAAGCACGGAAGAGTAATTGCTTATGCTTCCAGGCAGCTGTAAAAGCACGAGCAGAACTACCCTACTCATGATTTGGAGCTTGCAGTAGTCATTCATGCATTGAAGATTTGGAGACATTATTTGTACGGTTTTCATGTTGATATTTAAACAGACTACAAGATCCTCCAGTACATATTTAAGTAGAAAGAGCTAAACCTATGACAGAGGCGGTGGCTAGAGTTGCTGAAGGACTATGACGTAGACATTATTTATCATCCAGAAGTTACATTTGAGAACACATCCACTACTTACCTAGTGGCAGAAGTAAAACAACGCCAGTATGAGGATCCAGTTCTAGTTGAATACAGGCAGATAGCCAGAAGAAAACTGAAATCACCATACAGGGTTACTAGTGACGGGGTTCTCATGTATAAAGATAGACTTTATGTTCCTGATATTGCAGATTTACGTGGACAGATTATGACAGAGGCACATTATTCCAAATGCATTGTTCATCCAGGTTCGACTAAGATGTACCATGATCTTAAACAGATTTACTGGTGGGACGAAATAAAGCGTGACATAGCAGAATTTGTGGCTCAGTGTCCTAATTGCCAGCAGGTTAAAGTCGAGCATAAAAAACCTAGTGGCTTGTTGCAGGAAATAGAGATTTTATTATGAAAATGGGAAGCAGTGAATATGGACTTCATTACAGGCTTGCCCCGTACGCGGAGCAGGTATGACTCTATCTGGGTTATAGTTGACAGGCTTACTAAATCAGCTCATTTTTTGCCTATCAGAACTACATATACAGCGGAGGATTATGCCGTACTTTATATCAAAGAGATAGTGCGCCTACACGGTATTCCAGTATCTATCATTGCAGACAGAGGTGCACAGTTTACAGCTAATTTCTGGCGATCATTCCAGACAGGTTTAGGGACACAGATGAATCTGAGTACAACATTTCATCTCCAGATAGACGGACAGGCTGAGCGGACCATTCAGACGTTAGAAGATATGCTTAGAGCTTGTGTGTTAGATTTTGGAGGCAACTGGAGTGATCATCTACCGTTGATAGTTTGCGTATAACAATAGCTATCATTCTAGCATACAGATGGCGCCATATGAAGCTTTCTATGGGCACAAATGTAGGTCTCCTATAGGATGGTTCGAGGTTGGCGAGTCTCAATCGATAGGTCCATATTTAATACAGCAAGAAGTTGATAAAGTCAAGTTGATCAGGGAAAGATTATTAGCAGCACAGAGCAAACAAAAGTCCTATGCAGATAATCGACGTCGAGATTTAGAATTTCAGATTGGCGATTGGGTATTCCTGAAGGTATCACCTATGAAAGGCGTTATGAGATTCGACCATAAGGGCAAGCTTAGCCCTAGATTCATAGGTCCATATCAGATTATCCGGCGATTTGGGCGTGTAGCCTTTGAGTTAGACCTTCCAGCAGATCTTCAGGAGGTATGTCAAGTATTCCATGTTTCCATGCTCAGAAAATGTGTCGGAGATCCTTCTAGAGTTGTACCAGTAGAGGATGTACAAATCACATAGCAGTTGACTTATGAAGAGGTGCCAGTTGTAATTTTAGATAGGCAAATTCGTCGACTAAGGACGAAAATCATTCCTTCAGTTAAGGTGTTATGGCGAAGCAATAACGTAGAAAAAATGACTTGGGAAGCTGAGGAAGATATGAGAGCCAAGTATCCACATCTCTTCACTGCTTCAGGTATATAACAGATCCTTGCTTAATGTTTCTACATACTTCATTTAATATTCGAGGACGAATATTCCTAAGGGGGGAGATTGTTACACCTCGTATGTCTAAAGTAACGTATATCGTTCTAATGACATGTTAAGAATGATATAAGTGAGTTTAAAGTCATATATGACTATATATGACGTTTATATGTTGAATATAATGTTTGAAAAAAATTGGATTTAAGTTGCGGAAAAACTGACTAAGGATTTGACTTGTAATGAAGCTTATTCAGCAATTAATTCGGTGTGTTATAGGAGGTTTTTGGAGACATATCATATACCAAATTAAAGGTCTTGGAGTTTGTTTCAAACCTTTTGATGGTTTGTTCATACAACATCTGGATAAAAAGATATGAGCGTCAGAAGTCAGGCCAGAAGAAGGGATATAAAGAGGGCTAGAACTGAAATGTTTCGAGTATAAAAGGAAAACATGTCTTCTTTTTCACCATTTCCAGAATATTCACGGTAGGAACAGAGTTTTCATAAAGCTTAAGCTATTGAGAGGGTTTTGGAAGGAAGAGGGCCAAGCTTTACTCGAAATTGAAGACAGATTACATAAAAACGCTTTACGCGACGAAGGTAACGTTGTGCTACCTTCCTTTTCATCTATACCTTAAGCTGTAGAATTACTTTATGGATAAGTAAAGTACCTAAATTCTATGTTATAGCTTGTTTAAGCTTTAGAAGGAGTGGAATTTAAGGGAAACAAAGTTTAGAAGCAAGAAACATCAAAGATATATAAGGCTAAACCTTTCTTTCGACAAGAACCATGGTGAAAGATGTGGGAAACTTGATGGTTCTTGTGGGAAACTTGTATGGAATAAAGGTAACTATGTATCTGCTTAATTTGGTGCTAAGAACCATGGTGAAAGATGTCCAAAACAGCAGCACAAAATGTTTCAAAATTTGGAAAATTGTTTTTATCTTCGGCAGTTGTTAGTATTTGAGCATAACTCCTTGTAAAAAATTGATATTTAGATGCTTTAAGATTTCCTGGAACCCTAATATATATATCTAAAACTTTCATGAAGACCATGAAGTCTATAGCATTGATCTACACTTTAAAAATTAGGTCGCAAGGCAGGACACTGGTGCTGTCCGGACATTCTATTTGTGGATTTGTTATATCGTCCGGTCATCTCATTTTGTAATTCATTTAAGTTTTTTATGTTATCAGTTTATCCGGGTTCCCATTCCCGTGTATATTTTAGCGCTGGTTATATTTTTGCGGATCATCCACTTTTAGGGGAAACTCTACCAAAATTTTTATAGAATTCAAAGAGTTGGACAAATTCTGAGTTCCAGGTTGTGTCTATAATTCCATCCAGAGTTTTTTTTATTATTCCTTTGAGTCCATATCTATTGTTTCCATATGTTTTATGCCGCATGCATGCTTACGCTTATATTGTGATTATATTATGTGTGATTTGGAGTCCCCCATAGAGGCTGGACATTGGACACACAGTCCGGTTGCGTGTGATACTACCCGTCTGGGGGACACAGCCCCTCTGGTTCGGGGGGAAGTTGAAACACCTAGTGTGACCGGGTGTCATTCACGCACTCTGACCAGAGAGACTAGATATTACTGGCTGGGGGGACATAGCCCATAACACCTGCCAGGTTTGCTATATGCGCGTATATAGCCATAGTATGCACTGCATGATTATACACGAGGCTAATTCAGATGTTCAGTTACCTGATTTGGGGGGATACATCCCATAACGCCAGACATGTACCAATTCAGATAACAGTTCAGTTTTAGCTCAGCACCAGTTATCAATTCTCAGTTATCAGCTACTAGTTCTTGGTGTCAGTATCAGTTGACAGCTATCAGTTCCAGTTTCTAGTTACTAGCTATCAGTCATATTACAGTCATTTATCAGTATAGTTCAGCTCAATCTTCAGTTTCAGATTCCGTTAGACTTTAGTTTATACTCAAATCATATTTATTCATGTTTCAGATTTCCAGCTTCACTGCTATACTTCAGCACATATTTTTATATTTATATTCCAGCCTTACAGTTTCATTAAGCTATGCTATATATTATATGCTCATGCCTTACATACTTTGTACATATCGTACTCACGCCCTTTTCTGAGGCGCTGCATTTCATGCCGCGCAGGTACATATAGATCAGTGCTTGGGCCACGTTAGTAGGACATCTACCAGCTATTGGAGTCACTCCGCTTACTCCTGGAGTTACTTATCTTTTGGTATGTGTACAGTCAGCTAGTTTGGGTATGGCTGGCCTTGTCCCGTCCTTTGTTTATTCAATTCAACACTCTTAGAGATTTGTAGATATGTCCCTGTGTAGTTTAGTCAGTATTTTATGTATGTCAACGTGTGAAAGTCATGTCATCTTTCAAGACTTTATCTTTTCAGTAAATATATATGTATTTATAACCAGGTTGCCAACTCATCTCTATTATTCATAGATTATTAGTAGGTTTAGCGATGACAGACACTCAGTGTCGGTTATCCGTCGCGGCCCTAGGTTGGGTCGTGACAGAAACCTTGCGTATGAGATTGTTTATTTAGAGTTTATCAGGAATGGCACTTATATGGTATACTAAGCAAGATTTTACCAAATGACACACATGGGAAGACATAGCTTGAGACTTTGTGGAACAATTTAAGTTCAACATAATAGAAGATCCTTATTTATTTGATATGTGCAAAATTAAGAAGATGTCGCATGAGTCTGTTGAAGAATTCGTTGTGCGATGGAGGTTAGAAGCTTCTAAGATTCATCCTTCATTGCCTGAAAATGAGCTGTTAGCAAATTTCATCGACATTCAAGGAGGCATATTTTTTGAAAAGCTACTGTTGGCCAATTTAAAGGATTTTTCCAGTTTAATCCGGTATGCAAAAATATTGGAGAAGGATCTTCAAACCTGAAGGTTGATCGACTACCACACTATAAAATCAACTTTAAATCGTTCTGATACACATGAGGATATTCATGACTCCCAGCCTTCCCAAGTGCACTACAATCATGATATGCAAAATCTAAGTCATCAGCATCGATCTTATCAGGCACCATCTGGTCATCAGAGCATGAAGAAGTCAAGACCTCGTACTTTCACTCCGCTATGTGAACCATTGTCAGACATATTCGAGAGATTGAAAGCAGAAGGGCTATTGCAAGCAAAGAAAGGATGGATCCCAGAGAATCAACCTCAAGGATTTGATTTATCAAAAAGGTGTGCATACCACTCCAATATTCAAGGTCATAACACAGAAGAATTTTTGGCACTTAAGCACAAAATCCAGAATATGATTGAAAAGGGCAAGATAAGTGTGAAGCAAGAGCAAACAAGCAGTTATGATCCTCCAGCAGCAATGCCATTATCATCAGAGATGATTCATCAAAATTAGCACCAAGGCATTTGGAAAGGAAGCATGAAGCCCAACAAGAAGATTAAATGACGACACTTTATTTATTGAAAATGGTATTTTACTGCCCGACTACCTTATATTTTCCTACTCTTTTGAAGTTTTATGTAATGAACTATCTTGTACCCTTTATTGGGTTTTAATTCCGAAATCAATGAAAATCCATTTTCCCAAATAAGCCAAGCCAAAGCAATTTTAGATGATATTTTTTGTGAAAAAAGGAAGAATTTCAAGAACATCAGACTCTCGCAGCAGCAATACATCTGAACGCCATATAAGAAGATGCAGATTTGAAGCCGCATCAGGTGTTCAATCAAGCAGCCACTATTTGTTCGAAAACTAACCGCTTTTTCTTTGGAAATAGGAGCAAAATTTTTCTGCATGCTACCGAAGAATTCAATATCAAGACAAGAGGAGCAAAGCAATTGTTAAGGCTCTGTCCAGTTTTAGAACTCACGACTTTTTCTTTGAGTGCAGTTATTCCATAAAAGCAGAAGAATGAGGAGAACTAGCAACCATCAGTTTCTTGGAAATTATTCGCCTTGTCACATATGCAGCACAAATCTACTTCTTTCTTTGCCATTATAGCTTTTGCTTTATTATTCACTCGTTTTCCAATGCATTTACTCTAAATTTTGCAGGAATTGAACATCGAATTTAATATGGACCGAGGGCAGCATTCAATGCTTTGTAGCACTATTGATTTACCAAGGAGATGGTAAACCTACGAAAACAGCTCGTTCTCATGGAAAGAAGTTCCAAGTACCATCAAGCAAGAGACCTCTAGGATACTGGTACTAATTCCCTTGTTATTCTTTATGGATTTAACTGATAGTGTAGATAAGTTATTATTCATCAGCGTATTTTAATATGTCGCAACACGTAATCTGTCTTACTTTTCCGATAATTCTCACTAATCCATCTCTATCTATTAAATGACCAGATAGTGAAAAAAATTCTTTCACACTATCAGATTATAGAAAAAACCTTTCTTTAAAATAGTCCATGTGTCCTTTCATATTTTTCTCTGCTCATAAAAGGTGGATTATTATATTAAATGAGTCCCACCAAAATCATGTCGCTATAAGGTTAAAAAAAGGATGACAAGATCAAATAGTCCAAATATGAAAATATGACAATCTCTTCGGGACAGATTAGAATGGACAGTGTGTCGCATAAATAGGATAAAGGAGATCCTATTAATGATCAACTTTGACAATGAATTATTTAATGGTTTATGTCATATAGCTGTTGGAGTCATTTAATAGTTCTGTTATATAACTTGTTATGCAGGCTAACCTGGGTTGGGCATACATGCAACAAACTAACTATGCAGCTGCTGAGTTTATAGCAAAGCTCAACAAATTGATCCTGATGCCAACAAGGCTTGTAATCGTCTCAAATTAGCGCGATTTAGTGAAGCAAGAACAGTTCTTGAAGACATTTCACAAGGTAAATTTCCTGGTTCAGATGATCTTAAGTGGAAAATCGTGCTATAGAGTCGTTGAAGGAGTTAGAGCCATTGGAATTGATCAAATATGGCTCATCTTCCCAATTAATCTTAGAAGATTTATGTGTTGATGGTCTTTATCAGTTGATGAACCAGTGGATCCCATTTCAATCGAGGCGACTTCCTATTTTTGAAGAAATATTAGCATATAGAAATTGGCTTGTTGATCTCTTGATATAACTTCTTTTCTTTGAATTTTTGTGTAAGATTAAATAATAGTACTGGTTAGTAAAGCATAGAACTCCTTGAGTGTAAAAAATTGTAGCTGTTATCAGGTGATTGTAGCTGCACATAAGTTGTTAGTGAAGGATTATACACAATTCAGGAATATATATTTCTCCCAGGGTCTAACCGTATTTGTTTCACTAGCCGACAATACAATCATATGTTCTATGACACGAATTATAAAGATTTAGCCACAGTCTAAGTCGTACCTGACTTACAGAAGTGGTTCCAATTCATAGAAAATCGCTCACTTTCGTTCTTCGTAAGAATTTTCCATGGAAGTTCTTTACCATGGGAGAAGGAGAGAGTTTCATAGAGAGAGTATTTTTCTTCTTGGTTTAAGAAGAAGAAAAGCGTGTGCTTTTTTCATAGGAAAAGGAACTATCCACTTTTGTGTAAAAAAGTCTTTATATAGGACTTATTTTCAAAAGACATAACTTTTTAGGATGTTTTCCCTAAGGTTATAACTTTTCCTCTCTTTTCTTATTATTTATTATTATATATAACAAATATATATAATTTCTTCATGAATTCGGGCCGACCCACATGGGTGACCCGAATCTAATTTCCAACATCTCCCACTCACACATAGTGGGTCAACTCTCATTCCTACATATTCTGTAACCTTCATACATAACGACTAGTCCGTGTGATCAGTGCATACTTCGAGAGCTTAGTTGCTATACATCTATTAGGAATATATAGCATCTCTATTAACGGAACCTTGAAGTAGATTGTAGTGTGCAGTACCCTAGATCATTTATCACGTTCACATTCTCACAATCTCTTTTTAAAAATTTGAGTTCAACATTATGTTCTTGTCTCAAAGACAAATATAAAGGGTACCAATGAACACAATTAATATGATAACACTCATCAATGATCTTCCTCATCTCGTAATTCTTTTAATCTCAATATGATTTGCTTTGGTAGAAATGTCCCGCCAAACCGAATCATCCATGATCTATAGGCAATACCCTAAGATAGCAAACATCAAATTGAATCTCAAGAAATTGGTCAAAGTCATGAGGGTACGAAGAAAGAAAATTACTTATTTAATTTTCAGGGCATCACACGATGACAAGCAGAGATTAAACTTGTATCGCCCATAGGTCACCTTATGCATGCATAGTGTGAATCACGTATCACAGTATTGACTCCTTTCAAGCGTATGTCTTTCGCAAATTAAATACTGTGCAGATGATAGTTCAGACAACTCATGTCTAACTTTGAGTTCACAAATCTACTCATATATTTTATCCTTCATAACTCACATATGGCATTAAGACAGACTCACATTTAATCAAATATGATTAACCAAAAAAAAAACAAGCGACATTCTTATTATAAACTTCAAGCTCTCTATTATTATCACCTCAGACAATAATAAGTTTATAATTGTCACATCTCTATTAGTCAACTAAATAATAGAGGCAATTGTCGGTGTGAATAAGCCAATCTTTTTGTCTGTCCGACATACTTTAAATTTATATACTAAACATAAAATTATATATATATGAACCAACAAAAAGCAATTTAGGCTTCAACTACATTAACTACAAAAAATGTAGTTATGTGAACATGTTTGGAAAAAGTTAAAATATAAATACATCTACATCTACGCAAACTCAATACCTTAACATATCATTCATAAGCACCAAATGCTATGAGTTTCATAATCAGATCTACTATCATATAATGCGTAGAGATATATTTCATGTTCACTTTTCTACGTACAACTATGTCTCTAACGAAATTATACTTTATATCGATATGGTTTGTCTTCTAATAATACTTGGGACTTTTGTGTAAGCTATTGAGACTTGACTATCAACACTTGATTGTCACTAATTCAATAGCACTATCAAACACACCCAAATTTATCCTAAAGACGTTTAAGCCAAATAGCTTCTTGCACAGTCACTGAAAAATGCTACAAATTCAGCTTTCTTTATAAATAAGGCTGATGATTGTTTCTTGCTACACAAATAATATACACATCGCTATTTGTTAGCAAAGGACATACTCAGATTTAGATTTTCTCTCATCTAAATGTCCTTCTCAATCATCGTTAGTATAGCCATTGAATCGTAGATCCTTTCCTTTACATTACAAGGATAATCATATGTGCCTTTGAGATACCTCAGTATCCTTTAACTGCTTTCCAGTATTTTTTTTTCTAAGTCAGATTGATATCTGCTAACTAGAATAACAGATATCAAGCTTCATGAGATAAATCATATTCTTGTGGATTCACGAGGACACATCCTCCCATTTGAAACTTCGCTCTAGAAATAAGAGTATTTGAGATACCTCAGTATCTTTTAACTGCTTTCCAGTATTCCTTTTTCTAAGTCAGATTGATATCTGCTAACTAGAATAACAGATATCAAACTTCATGAGATAAATCATATTCTTGTGGATTCACGAGGACACATCCTCCCACTTGAAACTTCGCTCTAGAAATAGGAGTATTAATGGGTTTTCACTATTGCATATCAAATCGTTTGATAATCCATTCAAACGATCTCTTGAAATCTAAACTTCAAGAATTCACCCATATCTTTATCTACATTTAGTCTTTCGCGTAATTCGAGAACCCATTTGTTCCCAATGGCGCTATGACTCATAAGTAGATCAACCAATTTCAACTCTTGGTTTGGTTTCACTAACTCTATTTCATATTCTATTGTTCTAGGTACTTTTCATTAGCAGGGTATTTAAGAGCCTCATTATCTTTCGTTGCTCTTACTCATCTAGTGGAGTAGCTATATATGCTTCCCCTTCGATCTCAAATCGATGATGGAAATTTGTAGACGACTCATTCGTCGAGGTTGAGATTTATAAAATTGGTTTATCAATTGATAGTTACTCCCACTGGGACCAACAATATTAAATAAATTCTTTTAGTCGTCTTAGTGCTACACGGAACAGATCTATTGTGCACAAAATGACTCTTCCTCAAATTCATTTGACAAACAATAGCGGAAACAATTTGGTCCATAGTTTTATAAGAGGCAAGTCATAACCTGTCTCAAGCCACTTAAGAAAAATATCATTATGTGAATCAAATTCAGTTACAGTGCCGCTATCTTGTTCAAATATGAATACGTAAACCTTTGACTAAAATGGTATCACAGAAAGATACAAGTCCTTCCTCTTGGAGCTAAGTTTCCATGTGGGCAAAAAAGTTTATGTACAAAAGCAGCACAAACCTAAGAGTCAAAACAATTGGGTTTTCATCTATAATTTATATGGAATATAAGTAACTGACTTAGAACAATTTCATAATTTGGGTCATAGATATCTTAATATACCAGTGACAATGGATTGTAAAGCCACCTTCAAGAGATGTCATAGACATATCTAGAGTCTCAAGAGCCTACTGCTCTTATAGGACATACTGAATTTTATTGTCATTATTAACACTTTTGTTAAGCTCGAGACAATATTCTCGTAGCAGTTCACATATTGATATGACCAAGTATAAACTATTGCAAGACATCTATCTACTTATTTAGAGCCTAAAATTCATATACATGTTATTGCAAGACATCTATCTACTTATTTAGAGCCTAAAATTCATATACATGCTAATCCTTGAAATAATTCGACTATGTTAAAATTCATTTCACATTAGATCTGGAATCGAAAGTTCACTATGTTCCCAATCATCATCCAATTTCTAATATGTAATAAATCTAACAAAGTCAATTATTTAAGGAACACATGTCTTAAATTATTCTAAAATTCAAGACTCTATATTATTATATTTATAATTTCTACAAGTACACATACTTATACAAAAAAAATGTCACATAGACAATTACACAAAAAAGAAGCACTTAGTCATAATTTTTTCCATAACCTATACAGGAAAAAAAAAACTCACTTATATACACACTTGCATATATAAAAAAATGACGATTTATTATGCTTCTTATTCACTGCTAAAGGCAAATCTTGCTTTCTTCTTGCCCCCTTGATTAATGAGTATGTCAATGCCTTCACATTAATAAAAACTCACTAAAAACAATTAAGATTTAAAAAAACTTTCAAATAAAAGTCCAAACATTTACAAGCCAACAAAGTGACTTTTACGATTGTAAGATGTTGCCTACCAATTTTCCCTTCTTACTTTCTGTCCATGGCTAAAGAAAGAGAGGATCATGATTTTTCAATTAACACATAAAGAAACAGAGACTCACTACAACTATATATACACACATGTATATTTGGTTATCACATTGTGCAATAAAGTTTACCAGAAAAATTTTAGTAGGAGTACATATGTATTCCATCAATATTATTTTGTAACATATACAAGAAAATATTTCACTATGCACAGAAACTTAGCACGGTGAGTTAATAAGACCATCGTTATGGCCTACACATTCTAGCGGAAGGAAAATAATTAGAAATGCAACCCCCAATGTGACTCCTCCCTTTGCAAACTTTAGAAAAACTAATTTTCTTTTATGATTAATTTGCCGAACAGCCACAAGCCGTTTCCTAGTTAGATGGGAATTGTCAAACAACACTTTGCTAGACTAATTTCACATGGAAACTAATTCCATTTTCTTTTCTTGAAAAAAAATTATTGGTGAAACATGTATTCAACAGTGTAACTTGACCATGACAAGAAGGATTTCTCAAGTTCAAATCGATTCAGTAAAATATTATGGACATGAAATGATGCTTGTCGTTTACGTAAAAAATATTTCTAATTAACCAATCCAATTTGCACCGTACCAGATGGTTCATACGAGTTTTTAAATTCATTGCCTTCAACATCAGATATTTGATCCCTTAAATCTCAGGCATCAGTTGAATTCATCCCGCCAACTCTTAACCACAGACTAAGTGTAGCAAAATTGGGAATGAGGATTCTACAATAGCTTACTATTAGAAAACATCATCACTGCAACACCTTGCTTTGGTAATGGAAGCAAGTATTAGATTCATAATCTAATTGCAAATTCTAAGGAACAGAAATTATTGCAAATCACTGTCGCCTTCTTCTCATACAATTTTAACGTGCCCATCTTTTGCCATCACTAGTTGACATGCTGGAGACTTTTCTCCACTACCATAAAATTTTCATGAGAAATCACGTGTAATTTCTCCCCGAAAATCCATCTTAAGACAAACTACGAGGATCATTGGCCAAACCGACAATTTCTTCACTAGGTTTTCAATGACTTAGCAAGGATGAGAAGACATCACCAATATCCACTTTGTGATCACAGAGAAACAAAAAAAAAAAAAAAAAAAAAACAAAACATTTTGTTTCTCATCAATTCTCAATTATTCCTTTCTAAAAAATTATTAAGGTAAAAATCAGTTCATATTATATTAAAAAGAAGGTCTTTCATTGCGTGAAATCTTTATATCTACGACTCCAATTCAATGCCGTCCAACTTACTTTTGCAATTAAAAAAATATTTGTTTTATATATCCTCATGGTAAAGTACGTAGAGTCCTAACATATGACTCAAACCATCTTCACTGCCATGCCAAGCATTATAGAGGGCAAAACTATTGCAATAACAATAACATAGAGATTTAACCCAAACACTGGTTATCAAGCAGAGAAAAAATTAAGATTAGGAAACAAATAACCTGGCTCTGATACCAATGAAGGATTATACACAATCCAGGAACATATATTTCTCCCAGGGTCTAACCGTATTTGTTTCACTAGCCGACAATACAATCATATGTTCTACAACACGAATTGTAAAAATTTAGCCACAGTTTAAGTCGTACCTGAGTTACAGAAGTAGTTCCAATTTGTAGAAGATAGCTCAATTTCGTTCGTCATAAGAATTTTCCATGGAAGTTCTTCACCATGGGAGAAGGAGAGTTTTATAGAGAGTATTTTTCTTCTTGGTTTAAGAAGAAGAAAAACATGTGTTTTTTTCATAGGAAAAAGACCTATCCACTTTATATAGGACTTATTTTCAAAAGACATAACTTTTCAGGATGTTTTCCAAAGGTTATATCCTTTCCTCTCTTTTCTTAGTATTTATTATTATATATAACAAATATATATAATTTCTTCATGAATTCGGGCTGGCCCATATGGGTGACCCAAAATCCAATTTCCAACAGTTAGGCGCATGCTTTCTATTACCAATTTGAAGGTCTATATTGCAGTGTTCCTTTGGCTCTTAAATAACAGTTTATTTTCTTTTTTCTACATTATCCAACCATATTTATAGGTTATCTACCATATTTTGTATGAAACGAATCAATGATTGCTATGTGAGGTTAATTACTAATAATTACTCTTGATAATGTATTCCAGAGTCAGTATATCTAAGTTAGATTCCTCTTTTTCAGATTGACCATGCCATTTGACAATTCGTGCATTCTGATTGTACCTCAGATGAATGAGCTTCTTGATGGTTACTAAATGAGTGAACTCATAGATTGGTGATTGTAAAACAAGAGGTGTTCTATCTAGAATTTGAAAGATGTATCAAACTACAAAAATTGACTCAAACCAACTTGATAAACCAGCAATATGTACATACCACTTTGTAATATTGTTCTATAAGCATAAACAATACGATAAGTTTTACTTTTACAATCAAATAAAATATTACATTCAAATTAACAATACAATGAGTAACAACTATTCAAGTAGGGCCAGGAGTCGTGGTGATGCACGAATTGGTTTAATTTGTTTTGGTCAAGGAGATAGTGACATTAACGAAGGTAAAAATATTCTCTTTTGCCATGCAATTGGCTCTGATCTCTCTGTACATGTGAAATACTTGATCCATCAATTCATGATCATCACGAAAATGGCTGACAAGCAAAGGTTCAGCCACAGCTCTAAAGCTTTGTGACATATCGTCCCCTTCATCATAATCCCTATGAACTTCTGAAGTTTCCAAGCGATCAATGCGGAAAGATCCTTCCTTTTCAACTGCATACATCATTTCTGCCGGAGATGGGTTGTAAAAAGGCATATGGAGTGAATCTACTTTCTCTTCTTCAATTAATCCCTGCATTATTATCTTATGAGAAATAGTTTGACTTAATGCATTGATAGTGTAGAAGTACTTAGATAATCAGGTTACTTAAAAAATACTAACTGAATATAACTCTTATTTAATAGCATCGATTGGCGGTTAACATTGATCGCTAGGAAGTCTTTGTGTAAATATCATTGTATTGCATATATATATATATATATATATATATAATGAAGTCTTATTTTAAATGTTGTACATGTCTATTATCTATGTAGTGCGAAGAAGAAAAGAACCACCAAGAAGTGTAAAGGTATGGCATCCGTCTACCCTCAACATATTGGTTTAGAGCCCTCGGGATAAAAAACTTTTTGCAGCTTTATCTCATAGTAGTCTTACTCAACACGAATCCAAATTAGTCGGCTGGTAAATTTTAAATATAGGTTGTTAAAAGAGAAAAGGTTTACCTTTGACGCCAGAACTTTGAGGGTTGTGGCCAAAGGTTCCCAGTCGCTGAAACACCCTTTGCTATAGCTATCCTCATTTTTTCTGCCCAACACAGTCAATACCATACGCCCACCTTTCACCAATTCCTCGGAGCGATACTTGAGAAAAGTTACAAAATCTCTTTCATATTGCTCATAATACGCTCTAACTACACTTGGTGGGCTTGTACTTGTCACGTAAATATTTCCCTCATAATCCTCTATTTCATGAGGTACCTATATATATACACACACACACATCAAAACTGAAAGTTATATATATATATATATATATATATATATATATATATATATATATATATATATATATATATATCACGTGAATTCTACTAAATCATTTTGTACAAAATTTTGAAAAGTTTGGATAATTGAAATATAATTCAAGCGACAAAATAAAATTTAAAAAAGTATACATTAACACCTAGAAATGATGAAAGTCATGTGGCTTGATATTCTAACTCAGAAAGAGATAGATATTTTCTAAATGTATTGGCCGTCATAGTCACATTGAAACTATGTTGTTGACATATGTAAAAACATTGAAACTGACTATATAGTTCGAACAATACTTTGTTGTATTGAGTTTTAACTTCAATATAATACTGGCCATGTATACTGAGTACAGACCAACACATAATGGTAAAGCAAAAATCAATTATCGTCGTTCCAACCAACTTTGTTGGTCATGAGTACTTTCTATCACTGATAAACATTTGCTTAAAATAGACAACCATGTTAAACAGTTGTAGGGAAATTAAACAAATAGAGAATTATGTAAAATAGGAAAACGTGACATCTTGCGTTGGCAATAGCTATGAAATACTATTCTGTAAGTGAAACATAGGAAATACGACAACAAATACTGTATATACGAATGCTTAGGAACATGGCTAAATTTACACTTCATAATACATCATAACCATTAAATTCAAAGGTCCTCCATTATGGGCAATGTGAAATAAACAAACACAGTAGAATAGCCAAAATCATATTATGACTCCATATGATTCATTAGTTTAGATTTCAAACAAAAATAAAGTTTTCAGGCATCAAAGTTAAGGGGGTCTATTAGATGCCCTTTGTTAGATATCAAAAAGAAGATTAATGTTTCTCTAGATCACAGTTAAAAAGGACTCTTAATTCTCATATACTACTATTTTCATAACCAAATCATGCAACTACAGGCAATTAATAATAGTGTATATTATATATGGGAAACAGACCACATACACTCTTGACCATTGATGTTATTAAGAAAACACCAAAATATTGAAAATTCTCACAATCCAATAAAGTTGTATGTATTCTTCTGTCTTTGTTAAGTTATATGTCAATGACAAATAAATTCAAAAGATCAGAACAACAAAGAAACTCACATAAGCTCCATGTAGAAGAATGCAGAGAAAGATTGAAACTTAATTGGAGCAAATTTGAAACGAAAGCAAAAGCAAATCCTAGAATAAGAACACCGGGGAGACCTCTAAAACTTGAATTGGAATATACTCCCTCCGGTCCATATTATTTGATTTTTTGGTTGTTTCACGTAGATTAAGAAATTCACCTTTTAGCATTAATTAAAAAGGTCATTTACGAAATTAACCTTTGTCTCTTTCAAATTTACTTATAGAAATTTGTGAGGACTTTTAAAAAATATATTTAGATCATTTATTGACAAGGGTTTATTTGGGAAGAACTATCGAAAAGCTTCTTGAACTTTGAACAAATTAATTATTTTGGACCAAGGATAAAAGGTCAAAAAATCAAATAAAGTGAACCGGAGGGAGTAGTAATTATGTTATGGAACAAAGCAAAAAAGGCGTGAGTTTTTAAAAGAACAAACTAAAGGTTGCTAACTGTTGGAGAGCAACTGAAAGGTTAGGAGTTGTTTTTTAATTTATTTCAGCGTTTAGTTTATTAAGTAGGGTACTTGTAGATTTTAGAGGGGCAATTTAGTAATCTGACATTTAAGGTTCTTGAGGACATGCTTTTAGATGTGTATTGACGGTCACTATAGGTATCTTTTTGGAGAGTTGATAATGTAAATTTTAGACTTTTAGATGTGTATATATATAAGCTAAATAAATTCTAAAAATAATACTCCTATTGTCCCATTTTATGTGGAACTATTTACTTATGTGTTTAAATTACATCATGTAAAATATATTCACTTGAAATGTAATTGTAGGTAACTTTATTTAATAAATTTAATTCTTAATCTAATAATGTATACACACATGCGCACACACTTTTATAGTCACATAATTCTCATAGCACATAAAATTAATATAGACAATTCCAAAAGTTGTTATGTCTTTCTTTTTTAAATTGTATATCAAGTCAAACTATGTTACACAAATTAAACATAGTAACTATTAAAGATAGAAATAATTAAAACATACTTGAGATAGCCAGTGGAGACTGTAAGAGGAGTGAATAAAATGCAGGCTCTTTGAAGGGAAAAGTCTAGCATAGAATGAACCAGGAACTCCTGTAACAAAGCAATTAGGACATCCATCTCCCATTTCTTTCCTCAAATCTTTGTAGAATACAGGTAGAGTTTGAAAAATTACATTAAAGTCATTGCAAGGAAGATCATTCAAGAAAACATTAAATTCAGGCAACTGTTTGCCAATGTTCTTGCATTCATCGTGAATAGTTTTAATAAGTCCAGAGACAACCAATAAAGTGTTAGGTCCAGAGGAACAACCTAAGTCCGCTATGCATATGGTTTCTATGGGGAGAAGACCTTGGTAGAGAGCAGATATAGCTTCATCTGTTATTGACTTTGTCAAGAAGATCACCTTTTGCTGTACATAATGAAACATAAATAAAGAAAAAGTGAGTTTTATACTAGTAACTGTTAGAAAATTTGGGAGAGCAAGACAGCACAAAAGAACACTCTAAACTCACAAAGAAGAAAGTGGAGGAAAGGAAATGATGATTTCTATTCAACTTGACTTGCTCCAAATGGCTAGGACTACATGGCTATTTATAGGAGAACTCTTTCATGTATCTAGCCTACACTACATGTAAACACAATAACTAAGTCCACACCTCACACCCTTTAAGGTACATGGATGACACCAATACATAAAGAAATTTACACTCTAATGTATGTACTAACTTAATATTCTAGTTCATGAACTAATGTGAACAAATATAGACAAATGTAAACTAATGTGAACTAATGGAAATAAGTTTATTATGTTTCACATTTCAACGTTCCCCCTTAAACTTGTTTTATCACTCCAAGTGCTATCCTTAATTTTTGAAAAAGCTCAATCTTCAACGACTTGGTAAAAATATCCTCAATTTGATCTTGTGACTTCACGTGCTCAAGTTCCACAACTTTATTAGATATGCAATCTCTAATAAAGTGATACCTCGTATCAATATGCTTGCTCCCTGTGAAACACCGGGTTCTTGGTCAATTCAATAGCCGATTTATTGTCAACAAAAATCTTTGTTGCTTCTTCTTGTGGTTGGTGAAGTTCCTCCAACGAGCTTCTTAGCCAAATTGCATGACAAACACAAGAACAAGCTACCACTTACTTCACTTCACAAGTTGACAAAGTCACAATTGGTTGCTTCTTAGAATTCCATGTAAATGCAGAATTTCCAAGAAAAAAAACAAACCCAGTAGTGCTCTTTCGATCATCAATATCACCAGCCTAATCACTATCACAATATCCAACAATCTTAAAGTCTTTGGAAGATGAATAAAATATTCCATAATCAAGTGTACCTTTGACGTACCAGAGTATTCTTTTGGCTACCTTTAAATGCAAGGTAGTAGGCTCTTCCAGAAAGCGACTCACAAGTCCAACTCCATAATGAATATCCGGCATAGTACATGTCAAGTACCTTAAGCTTCCAACAAGACTCTTGAAAAGTGTGGGATTGATCTTTTCTCCATATTCATACTTTGACACTTTAATTAACTCCACATTCAATAGAGGTGCTCACGGGAGTGCAATTCTCCATATCAAAATTCTTGAA
This sequence comes from Petunia x hybrida, assembly GCA_037355625.1. Lineage (NCBI taxonomy): Eukaryota > Viridiplantae > Streptophyta > Magnoliopsida > Solanales > Solanaceae > Petunia > Petunia x hybrida. Next base: position 28,416,800 of record JBBBVM010000041.1, read on the forward strand.
AATTTCCTTTGCATATCACTCTTGTGAAACAAAAATACCATCTTTCCTTTGTTGCACTTTAATTTCAAGATAGTAGGACATTAAGCCAATGTCCGTCATCTCAAACTCTTTTGCCATAGCTTCCCTATAAAAATCAAATCATCTACATACAAGAAAACAAGTAAGATGTCACCATTTTTAGCAATCTTTACATAAAGTGTATGTTTATGTGGACACTTTGAAAAAACATTTGCATGGAAATATTTGTCAATTCTACTATTCGAAGCCCGTGGTTCTTGCTTCAAGCCATAAAGAGCCTACCTCTATTTCAACACTTTATTTTCAAGTCCTTCAACCTTATAGCCCAACGATTGATCAATGTATACTTCTTCATCCAAAACACCATTTAAGAAAACCGACTTGACATCGATTTGATGGATTTTCCATTGATTTTGGGCTACAAAATAAATAATAAAATGATTTTTTTTTTCTAAATGAGCAACCGGCGCAAAAACGTCATCATAGTCAATACCGACCTTTTGCATGTATCCCTTGGCAACCAATCTTTTTTATACCTTTCAACCTCTCCTTTGAAATTTTTCTTCAATTTGTACACCCATTTGACTCTAATGATGCTTTATCCTTTTGGAAGTGTGGCCAACTCGCAAGTATCATTCTTCTTGATTACCTTGATTTCTTCATCCATGAAATCTCTCCATTTGATATTTTGGGCAGCATCCTCATAAGTTAAAGGCTCACTATCCACCAACAAACAAAAGTGAGTCAAATCATATACATCTTTTATTACCACTTCCGTATTTTCGTATAAGTCACGAAAACTTCTAGTCTTCTTAGGCACTTCAGTTGAATAACTTGGACTTGACTCGTCTTCTTCTTTATCTTGTGCTAGAGGTGTTGAGGGTGGTGTGATAGGTTGCTCTATAGCTTTTTCATCATCATCTTCATCAAAGAAAGGACTAAAAGAGTAATCTTGCTCTTTAGCTTTTCATTCCCAAGGTTTCTCTTTATCAAATTCTACATTTCTACTTATTTTTTGGGAGCTTTAGAATTTTGATCATAACCAATAAAGAAATACCTCTCACTTTTATCATCAAACTTGGATCTCTTCTCAGTCGACACACGTACATAAGCAATGCTCCCAAAAACTTGCAAATGAGCAACTTTTGGCTTGAAACCACTCCAAGCCTCTTGAGGTGTTTTGTCACGAATACTCTTGGTGTGACACTGATTTGACAAGTACACCGCACAAGCAACTGCTTCAGCCCAAAATACCTTTGGCATATTTTTTCTCTTCGACATACTCTGTGCCATGTTGAGAATAGTCCGGTTCTTTCTCTCCACGACGTCATTTTGCTGTGGTGAACTTGGAACTACAAAAAAATTGACAAAATTCTATTTTTTCACAAAAAGCCTTGAATTCATTTGAAGTGAATTCTCTACCATTATCGGACCGTAGTGACTTCAGTTGATCGCCACTTTGTTTCTCCATCATGATGTTGAATTTTTTTTAAAATTTCAAACACCTCTGATTTTTCCTTCAAGAAATAAACCCAAGTTTTCCTAGAAAAATCATCAATGAAAAGTAAAAAATAATTAATTTTACCAAGTGAAGATGGCTTGATTAGTCCGCACACATCCATTTAAATCAACTCCAATGGGCATCGGGCTCTAGTCAAAGACTCTTTAGGAAAATTTTTTCTTGCTTGCTTTCCAAAGAGACATCCTTCACAAAGTTGGCTTGGATGATCAATTGTTGGCAATCCATTCACCATGATCTCCTTCTTCATCAATCTTAGACTATCAAAATTCACATGACCAAATCTCATACACCAAAGCCAAGATGAATCTTTGGCACACGATATCAAGAACCTTGGAACATCACTTTGAAGATTCAAAATAAATATTTTATTATTAGCCATAGGAACTTTGGCTAACAATCTTCCATTTTTATCTCGCATGAACAACTTTTTATCCTTCAAATAAATATCATAATTTTTTCCCGAAAGTTGTCACTTGTCACAAACTTAAAATATTACTTTTCATCTCCGGTACATACAAAATATTAGAAATTAATTGGTGACTACCATCTTTCAAGCGAAATAAAATCGTACCTTTTCCTTTGATTTTAACCCGCGAAGAGTCTCCAAAAGTGATGTTGGTACCCTTCAATTCTTCAAGCTCCACAAATAAATTCTTCTTTTCACAAATATGGCTACTTGCATCGGAGTCAAAATACCATTGATTTCTCTCTACACTTTCTTCTCCTTTGCATGCAAGAAGCAAAGTATCATCTTCATCTTTATTTTTGCTCTTCGTGGAATTATTTTTCTCCTTCACATTATTTTTGCATTCCCAGGAAAAATGACCAAATTTATGACAAGTATAACATTTAATATTAGACTTATTCCTTGATTTTTCCTCCATCCTCTACCTCTTCCACGGCCTCTTCCTTGGTTGGAGTCTTGGCTTTTATTCTCTTTGTTTGGTGGTTGGCTACCACCTCTTGCTCTTCCACCACGACCTTGTCCACGTCCACAACCTTTTTGCTGCGAGCCACACCTATCATCTTTATCCTTTAAAGAAAATTTTGCTTGCAACGCTTGTTCAATCGATTCTTCTTTCGGTTTCTTCAATTTTTCTTCATGTGCTTGCAGAGAACCCATGAGTTCTTCAATGGTCATGGTGTCCAAATCTTTGGACTCTTCAATAGCAACAACAATATAATTAAATTTTGAATCAAGGGATCGTAGTATTTTGCTACGACCCTATCATCACTTAAGTCTTCACCATATCTCTTCATTTGATTAACAATAACAGAAACTCTTGAAATATAATCCAAAACAGATTCGAATTCTTTCATATGCAATGATTCAAATTCTCCTCCTAAGGTTTGGAGACGGACTCTCTTCACTTTGTCCAAACCTTTAAAGGAGGTTTGAAGAATTTCTCATGCTTGCTTGGAGGTGGTTGTATTTGCAACCTTCTCAAACATCTTGTCATCCAAACTTTGATGGATGAGAGTGATCGCCTTTTGATCTTTCTTTCTAAAGGCAGCATCATCCTCCGCTTCATCACCTCCAACTTTCACCGGTTCCCAAACATCATAGGCACCAAGCAAGGCCTTCATTTGGATACACCAATTTCCATAGTTCTCTTTTGTGAGCATAGGAACTTGGCATTGAGTTCCATTACTATTAGTCATCTTCTCTCCAAGTTTGGTTGTCTCTCAAATACACTGGCTCTGATACCAAATGTTAGAAAATTTGGGAGAGCAAGACAACACAAAAGAACACTCTAAACTCACAAAGAAGAAAGTGGAGGAAATGATGATTTCTATTCAACTTGACTTGCTCCAAATAGCTAGGAATACATGGCTATTTATAGGAGAACTCTTTCATGTATCTAGCCTACACTATATGTAAACATAATAACTAAGTCTACACCTCACACCCTTCCCACTTTTCAAAAAAATTCAAACATTTCATTTCCCCCTTCCCACTCACTTTTACACTCTCTCTCCTTATTCAAATCATTTCAAATTTTATTTCTCTATCTTCTCTTCTTTCTCTCTCTTTTTTCTTCTTCATTTTCATTCTTTCTTTTCAAATTCCATTTCATCACCATCTATATTATTTTTCTTTCTTCTTTTGAATTTGTATCTATTTTATTTTTTCTTCTTCTTCGTCCCCATTTCATTCTTTTTCATGTTTTTTTAATTCTAGTTTTTTTACACATCTTTTCGGATGTGTAAACATATTTTCTATATGTTTATACATTTTTTTGGAGATGTTTTCACGGCTGAAAAAGATATGTACACATCTCATCTGATGTGTACACATATATTATATATGCGTACATCTCGACTGATGTGTGCACATATTATTATATATATGTGTACACATATAATAATATGTGTATACATCTCGACTGATGTACACTCATCCTTTTATTAGAGTGGTGGATGGCGGTGGGGGTGGTGGAGAATGGTGGTGGGGTGGTGGATAGACCGGGGATTGATGGGGGTGGGGCTGAGGGAAGGGGAGATGAGAGGTGGGGGCTTTGTGTAAATAAAAAAAACTTGAGGAGCTTTTAAAATATTAGTCATTAGTACTAATCTTAAAAATATTCCTCTCACCTATTTTTTTAGACTTGAGTCTCTTATAACTATATAAAAACTTGGGAGTCCTTCTCACCTAAAAACCCCTACTAACTTAATATTATAGTTCATGAACTAATGTGTACAAATGTAGACAAATATAAAATAATATGAACTAATAGAAATAAGTTTTTTATGTTTCACATTTATAGGTCATTTCAGTGATAACTATATATATAGGCGAATTCAGGATCAATTATACTCAATTGGTTCGACTTCTACATTAAAGCATTGAGCTCATTATACGTTAGAAAACATGGTTCCAAAGTTTATACATATATGTATAAACACACACGTCTTTGGGTACGTGCTTTCCGTTTGTATCCCATTGACAATTCTAAAAGTTACACTAACATCGTTAAACAATATGCTTGAGTCATAAAGTAAAAACCAAAGAAAATACTATAAGTTCATGAAAATAATAAATTTTGCAAAGGGTGCTGAATACATAGATCGGTTAGTAAAGTTACACAAGTCCTCAATTCATAAAAAAACAGAGAGAAATCACATACGATTGAGAAATGAATAAACTTTCATAATCTCAAGTGAAAGTAATTAAAGCTTAAGCAGTAGTCCCTTGCTCTGTGTATCCTTTATTGACAGTAGCAGTTTTACATGAAGTCAGGAATACTTAATTTCACTAAAGGCATTCGTATTTTTAATATAGTATATACATGGTGTCAATAATTTATTGAATCCTGTTGCATGAAAAAGCTATACTACATTCCCCACTGACTTTAACTGTCCATAAAAAACGGAAGTGGTAAACTGAAAATAAAATAAGTTACTAGCTATTGTGTGATGATACCTGAAGCAGAGAATTTTTGGCATAACTGGAGTCTCCAATTCCCCCATTCATGTGGAGAACATTAGCAACATTCATCTCTCCCTCTCTTGGATCTTTCTCTGTATATACACGTATACGTTGCACATAACTGCAAACGGGGATCACTTATTTATATTAATAGATGGGTCCAGCCCATCTACCAGAGTGGAAAACGTGCTAAACGTTCGGCTCCGTCTGGCCATATAATTTTTTTGGATATTCTTCATAGCCGTTTAGACATCGACTAGTTGAAGTATGCATATGCTAAGCATAAGCCCAATCCACTATTAGGTGTCTATAATTTTGTTCTACACTTGCTTGTTAGTTCTTGATAATATTAAATATTCTTCTTAAAAAATAAACTCATTTGAAAATTGAAAAAGTGATTTTTTTTCCTCTTCTTAAACTTACATTAATCTCAAACAAATGCGTGATGCAAAATCTCTTAGGGATATTATTTTTGATTGGTTCTAAATTAGAACATACGATCTCATTACTTTTTAGAATTAATCTAAGTTTATCAATCGCACAGTACTTTTCAAGACGTACTTTCAATTAAGTGTGTGAAAAATATGAGCAAATACCTTTAAATCTTGTAGTCCAAAGTAAAATTTGGAATTAGCGAGTTATTAAGTATAAAAAGAGATAATTTTTTTAGAAGGTAGTTACTTAAAATGGGACGGAAGGAAGGAGTATATTTTTTGCCTCTTCTTTCTTGCTTCATTAGTTTAAGAGATAATATTGGAGCTCTTTCTTCAAATTTAACTTCATAACACTGACTTTTCGGTTATGAGAATTATGTGTACGTTATTGTTTTGATTAATTGGTAAACTTCTTTTAACCTTTTTTATTGCAAAAAAATATTATGACAATAACAATAATACTCTTTAATTTTTTTTTGTTTGCTGCTACTTTTATGTTCTTTTGATTTAAATTTGGCTACCAATTTATTGGATGTGTTCAACAATTTTCATGTGGCACTTTGGTATCCCCACCTTGGTGAGATACCATTGGGTATGTTGTTGTTTTTATGCTCTCAATTTTTATAATATAACATTAAAAAGAGTTTTTTAGGATATTGTCTAAACACAAACAACTAACAAAAGCACTTTCTCAATAATCTGACCAAATATTATTTTCTGACCAAATAATAAATCTGACCAAATAATAAAGGTCTGAACTCCCATGAAAAACTAAGTAAAAGAGTATTTATAGAGTTTACAAAAGCCTAGTAATAAGTTAGACCCAATCCTAAACGAAATAGGAAGTAAAAACCGCACACGGGGCGCTATAACGGGCGCCCCGCGCCTCGTAAAGCGCTGACCAAGACAGAACCCGTCGAACTTCTTCCGCTTTTGCTCCGCGGCGCATGGAGAACCGCGCTGGGCCACTGCGCGCGGTAGAGGGCGCGGCGCGTGGCCCATAGCGCCAGGCAAAACTGCTCCGTTCCTCGCTCCTTTGCTCGCTCGTGTCGTGCCTTCGTGTGCTCGATCCAATCCTCAATCAAAATCCAATCTTTTCTTGCTCAATCATGCTCTTAAAAGCTCCAATTACACTTCATAACAACCTACACACACACGACATAAAATCAGTGTAAAACCACAGTCACAAGCTATAAAACGAGCGAATAAAGTATTCAAACGTAAGGAAATATTAAGAAAATATAGGCATAAAATGCCAAACATCACCACCCCACACTTGAACCTTTGCTCGTCCTCGAGCAAGTCACAACTAACTTCCCAACCTAGGTAGAACAGGTCTGCCTATGTCTATGGTTGATACCGACCATTGAACCAATGCACACATGACTACTATGGATCCACACCATGCCAACAATTTACCAAAACCCAAAAATATGAGAACAACCACCCCAAAATAACTCAAATGCACAACTCAACTTATTGCAACCATGCTCCCACAAAATCACACCTATCTACTCAACCAAGAAGCCATCAACTTCACCTATTTCATGCAAACCATGCGCCCTCACCAATATGAAGCAAGAGAGTGCCCCCCAAAAATCACACACAAAACCAATATCATGACTAGAACGGGGGCAATACAAATGAATTCACTCACTCTCATGAAAGGCTCACATGTCACACACAATGTTCCATAGGCTTGCCCGTAGTGTAGGACTCCACTAATGTAGGCTCACTCTAATCGGGATTAACTAGGACTTTAAAGGGTTGTAATGTAGGCTACGGGGCGGGTAGGATACATATGGTAATAGTGACTACCTCCCTAAGCACTTTAATACATCACAATTCAAATTAAGCATCAATCTCATCAAGCCACCCAATCAACACTTCTATACATACACCTTCTCCCAAGTAGCATTTTTCTATTAAGCACACACTAGCAAGGAATGGATATCTTTTTCTTTTTTTATTTCTTTTTCCACAATTTTTTTCTTTCTTTGCTATTTTTTTCTTTTTCTTATCATTTCATTTTTTTTCCAATTTCATTAACTTCCATCCTTGCCAATGTTTTCCACTACTTCACAATTTTCACAAGTATTCCCCTTTATTAGTTCCACTCAAGAACCTCCCAACATCCAACCACAACTCCAATCATCTACACAATATCAATAAAGTGCTTAAGGAGTAAAGGGCCAAAAGAGTCAATTTAGAACAAATGGGTAGGCTCGGGGTGTGGGTGCCAATAGAAAGGGTCAAAGAAATCACAACAACAATTTTTTTTTTCAAGGTATATATGTAAGGGTAGGCAACTCAAAAGAAGGCCTTGTATCATCTCCCGACTAGAGCAAACCTAGGATTTCGCTTTGCACACACACGGGGCAAGTTCTAGACATTAATATGCAACATGGAGTAAACAAGAACATGCCTCACAACACACATTGCACACAATCCACACAAAAAGGTTCAATCAACAACTCTCAACCAAGCTTCTAGAATGCAACTTGTGGAAATTTAAGCACTCATGCACAAAAGTTAGCAATCAAGTCAAGCAAGCGGACTCAAGCATCTCAAGGGGGTTGTTCCATTTTTCTCTAGGCATGCATCACAATTAAAACCCAAGGACACCACAAATAGCACATGCAATCAATTCAAGTCCACCGGTATCAAACACATCAAAGGCACCTAGCATTCTACCTATTCCCTTCGTCTAGGGTCACCTATACTAACTATTCTAATCCTAAAAATAAAAACTACCCGGTTCAAAGGCCTCCCCGTGGAAAAGAACCGCGGCCATAAGAAAAACCACGGGGTGGATGACATGTACCACTAATACAAACTAAAAGGAAAATCTTTTTGGGATTTTTCATTGGTTTTCTAATTTTTTTTTTTCATATATTAAAGCAAGAAACAAATAAAAATAAAGTCAAGTGACAAAAGAAAAAATCCTAACGATACATGCATCCCTAACCTCAAAAATAAAGGGGAATTTCCCACCCCACACTTAAACTAAGCAATGTCCTCAGTGCTAAAAATAAGAAAGTGCAAGGTAAAGAAAACTTCCCTGAAGATTCTAGTCCTTGGTGCTAGCATCCTCCAAGCTTCCATATAGTATGAGGTACTCAGACTTCCCTCATCAGGTCATCAACATTAGGCAAGGGTGAGGACACCCCACACTTAGCCTCGACATTACATGAACCTGCAATCCAAAGAATCACCCAAAGTAATATACAACCATAAAAATAATAGTAAAATAAATAAAAGTAACGCAAACAAATTGGGTTGCCTCCCAAGAAGCGCTTGATTTAACGTCGCGGCACGACGAAAACAACTTCATCACTTTTGTCTCCACCTTGAACTAATGAATTGAACCCCCAACTTTGCCTCAAGCTTATGACTATGGTATCGGGGTGGTGGTAAAAATATAAAAGGACCAAGTAACCATTGTCGCATTTTGCACTTCTTGGACTTTAAATGAGGGATGTCGTTTTGTCTCCTCGACATCACAAACTTTAAAATATAGGCACCTTGTTCCTCCTCCCTTGGTTTCTTCATAGGCTCGGGTGGCTCAATCTTCATGTCACCATCCAAACACAATGTTGAAAAATGATTGGAATGAGGTCCAATGCGCTTCAATTCTAAAGTTGCATTACTTTTGACACCCTCACTTGCACAAACACTAGAGTCCTCAAATATGATGTTTTCTATTTCTTCACTTGACTCTAATGTAATTTCCTCAACCTTGGCATCATCAACTGCTATTGGGTCGAATGGTAGGAATTCCACTTTTTGCTCCTCAAATTGGCTTCTAAGCTCTTCTATCTCAAATCTACTAAGCACGACAACTGATAATTGAGCTTCAGACACCTCAACCATATCACTCAAATTCTCCTCCAAGTCGTGAATAGTCAAGCCAAATTCGTCGATCTCTTGCCCGAGCACAACCCTTTCTTCCATAAATTGCCTCGTCATATTTGTAAGTTCACTCCTGAAATCCCCATAAGCCTCTAAGAGTTTGGCTTGCTCCATTAGCAAAGTTTCGCTAACAACCTGCACTTTATCGATCCTGTCAAGCTCACAAACATCATTAGAATCATCACAAAAATTATTGGGGGAAGGAGCATGACACTTAGGACAATCATTCCACCGACCACCACACAATTTACAAAAATTCCAATCAAAGGTGGTAGAAAATTCACATAACCAATCTCGCAGGGTTGAAAGAGTTTGACAATTTTCCCAAAAGTGATGTCCTCCACAAAGTAGACAAGAATCAACATTCAACCCACTTTCATTCAACCCACTTTCATTAAAAGATGCCATGTAAAAAAAAAAAAAAAAAAAAAAAAAAAAAAAAAAACTTGCTCCAAAGGTCTGAACTCCCATGAAAAACTAAGTAAAAGAGTATTTATAGAGTTTACAAAAGCCTAGTAATAAGTTAGACCCAATCCTAAACGAAATAGGAAGTAAAAACCGCACACGGGGCGCTATAACGGGCGCCCCGCGCCTCGTAAAGCGCTGACCAAGACAGAACCCGTCGAACTTCTTCCGCTTTTGCTCCGCGGCGCATGGAGAACCGCGCTGGGCCACTGCGCGCGGTAGAGGGCGCGGCGCGTGGCCCATAGCGCCAGGCAAAACTGCTCCGTTCCTCGCTCCTTTGCTCGCTCGTGTCGTGCCTTCGTGTGCTCGATCCAATCCTCAATCAAAATCCAATCTTTTCTTGCTCAATCATGCTCTTAAAAGCTCCAATTACACTTCATAACAACCTACACACACACGACATAAAATCAGTGTAAAACCACAGTCACAAGCTATAAAACGAGCGAATAAAGTATTCAAACGTAAGGAAATATTAAGAAAATATAGGCATAAAATGCCAAACATCATATCCCCACCTTGGTGAGATACCATTGGGTATGTTGTTGTTTTTATGCTCTCAATTTTTATAATATAACATTAAAAAGAGTTTTTTAGGATATTGTCTAAACACAAACAACTAACAAAAGCACTTTCTCAATAATCTGACCAAATATAAATAACTGTTTTTTCCAAAACACTTTTGACATATAGAAAATATAATTACTTGGACAGATAAAATGATTAATCTTTTTGGATATTTAATATGTTAGTTCATTGATAACCAAAATTGTCTACCTACAATTGTGAAGACATTGTTTTACCGCCAGACATCTCGTTATTCTTGAATTTTTCTACAGTGAAATTTGCCGAGTATGGCAAGATAACTTCAAGTCCAACAGGTAATAATAGATATAGGTTACAAAAGAGACGGAATATAACTTTGGTGGAGAAATGTGGCACCTAACTTCTTCCACGTGTCTACTAAGATTTACTTCTCAAACAAATGTTAACGTGGTTTCCTAAGCATGTGGCCACCGGGGTAAAAGACAGCTGAAAATTTTGACCTACAATAAATATTTCGGGAATCTGTTGGAATATCGAATAGAGACCGGTTTTAGTGTCCATTCGGGTAAAAGTACCAAATTTTCAGTCCAGAAATGTACTTAATTAAGGAGCACAGTTTTCGTGGAATACCTAAAGCACCCTCATAGTCGGCAAGCATGTCGATTATGAGGTGCTTATTCCCGTTTATAATATATATATATAGACATAGATATAGATACGAAAAGTTTTTGAAAAAAGTTTTTGAATTTGAGTTGAAAAATCATATTTGGAAGTTGAAATTATGTCTAAACATAAATTTTAATTAAAAAAAGTTGAAGCTTTTTAGTGGGTAAATTAATTTTTGAAAAAATGATGAAAAACACTTTTTGGTTTTTCAAATACCTTTTTAAAAAAGATCTCCAAAAACTGATAGTTTTTCATGGACTAACATGTTTTTTATTTTCTTTTTTTAAAAAAAGTGAATAAATTTTCATGGACAAACGGACTCGGAAAATTTTGGATTTTTCAAATACTTTTTCAAAACCGTGGTTTTACCACTTTTTCAAAAACAAAAAAAAAAGATATCATTCACTCACAAAATTTTCACTCTTTTTCAAGCAAAAAGATATGTCCAAATATAATTTTAACTTCCAATACATTTTTTTCAACTCAACATCAAAATTTTTGAAAAAAAATAATATTTATGGCCAAACTGTATTGGTCGATTTCCGTCCGGTCATACAAATGACACGTGTTCTACCACGTGGCAAAGCTATGACAGATTTCGAAGACATTGTGAGGCGCGATCGAAGTAAAAACAGCCTCAACCCCTGGCGTGATTGATTACATTGTATTGAGATCGGGTTGATTTGAAGACAGCTGGTTTAGCAGATAACTTCAGATGATCTTATTCCACTTTTATCGAAACGGATCCAGCACAATCCGCAGAACGTGGACAACTGCTGAAGAAACGTGGGGAGGTGGAGTTCTTCTAGGGTTGGGAACTCCACGCTTTTAGCTCATCTAAAAATAGACCCTTATCTCTTCTATTTTGTAACTTACGTTAATCAGAACAAAAAATACTCTTTTATTCATCAGCTACATTATTCGCAATTACATCATTGTTGCTATAAAAATCTCTTACCACTATTATACATTCAATTATTATGTCAGATATCGAGTTGCGGCTTGGTTCAAGTTTGGAGGAGGAGTCGTCTCTTTCACCAAAAGCATCAGCCTTCGATTCTTCAATTCAATAAGCTTTACTACTTCATTTATTTATTATTGTTTATTTTATTATTTGCTCGCTGCCTCCATTGCTTAACCTATCTGTGTGTTGTCATCGATTTCGTTAATTCCCTATTGTTGCATTAGTCGTATTACATCAGTCGTAAAATTGTTTTATTCGAAATATTCATTGATTAAAATCAGTCGCGCTAGGACGATAGCCGTTATCACTTGATTCATGATACTAAAACCGATAAAGCTCAGTTTCTTGACTACATCGTTATTGCTTCATTCGAATTTACCATCGGATAAATCGTATAATTTCGTATACTTTTCATCGATAATCTAGTTCTACCATAACTTCGTTCGTCGAAGTCCTGTTGAAATAGCTTATTTAGGATTGAAATTAATCAGTTTGGCTGCTTTCGAAATGATACTACATCGGTTAACTGTGTTCGTTTAATCTCATGTCGCATTTGTTGATTCTGTCAATTAATCTTGCATTCGATCATATCTCTCTTCGAATTGAATTTTAACATAATTTCATTGAATTCTTCATTTCATTCATTCGAATTCACTATCTGTGCTGCATTCGTTCTAACGCTCGGACAACTAATTATTCATTAACGTAAACTGTATATCAGACTGATCAAATTGAGATACAAATAGTTGCCTTAGACTCAACTAAATACAAATTTAATTGTAAGACCTGAAATACGTTTTTGGGAAATACAATTTGGCACCCACTGTGGGGTCTAGGCAATCGGTTTGTTCCGAAATTTGAATCGTTTGATACTACTACGTTTGCTTTTTTGTCTTACGATGGCAGATGAACGTAACATTGACGCTACCACTGCTTTGAACGGTCAACAACAACTCAATCCCAATGACGGGATTCATGTTCCGACGAACATTGAAGCGGTCGATGAGTCAACCAATCACAAGCAGGATCCGACCCGCGACGACATTCCTACTGGTTCATGATTGAATGCGCCTCAAGGGAAGCGACCCGGTAAGGAACCCGCGGTCGAAACTGTGTCAATATATACGAATATGGCGTTGATGGCGTATTTGAGAAGGCATGATGCTCAGTTTGAAATGATACAAGAACAGTTGAAGATCCTGTCTAGCTCTATCGGAAACAGAGCGCCCACCTCCCCAATCACACCCCCCGCAAGCATTCCGACTTCGGTTCCTCAGGGTGCTGTAACAGGGGGACTTGCAGCGGGGGTCGGATCTGGAGGATCGGGTACGGCCTCCGTTACGACAGAAGTAAGGATGTTGGCTACGATGCAAACTTTGTTGAATGATAAGTGGATAAGAAATTCAATGAGATAAAATTATTTATGGAGAAACTGCCAGGTGTTCCGAAGTTAACGGACGAAGTCGCTAAGAAATCAATTTCAAAGCGTCCGTTTCTGCCAACTGCAGCCCCACTACCAATCCCTAGAACCTTCAAGTTGCCAGAAAGTTTGAGATACGATGGAACTACAGTTCCAAGGGATCATATTGACATGTTTTCGGTCGCAGTTCAGTCGAATGACATGACTTCAAATGAGATCAATTCGGTTAGTCTGAAGAAGTTTTGTGAGACGTTGAAAGGGGCAGCGTTGAAATGGTATTTGCAGCTACCCGAAAACGATATATCAGATTTTGATGCTATAGCGGCCAAGTTCATTCGAGCACACACTGGAGCCAAAAAGATAGAACCAAGAGTGGAAGATATCTTGAATGTTAAGCAGCGACCCGGTGAAACTATTAAATAGTTTGTGAAACAATTCAATGATGAGAAGATTCACATCCCAAACCTCGAGGAGAGATGGGCTTGTCTTACTTTTGCTAATAACTTGTGCACTGATTCGACGGAAGCATGTGCGAAGTTGAAAGATCGTCTCAGGGAAATCAACGCACGGACCTTCGATGATTTACATCGTGAGTGTGAACCAAAGATTAGGGCTGAGGAAGAGGAGTTGCAGCTAGCCCAATATAACCATCAGTATGATCGACCACCACCACGAAGAATTAAGAACGACAGGCGAAGCTACAGGGATCAATGGTGGGAACCCTACAGTTTCCCTCGGATGGGGAGCAACAACCACGAAGCTGGTAGCTCAAAGAGTCAACCGAAGAGGGGGCAGTCAAATTCATCTTCAGCTCCGAAGGATCGACCACTGCCCCCCAAAGTGGCAGAATATAATTTTTGTGTATCAACATCGAATTTGATGAATCATTTGAAGGGAATGGGTGATAAAGTCGTAAAATTTCCCGGTTGCATAAAAACAAATCCAAACACGAGGGATGAAGATTTGTGGTATGCATTTCATCATGATTTCGGCCATACGACGGAAGAATGTAAGGCGCTGCGATACGAAGTGGCCAGCTTACTGCAAAAAGGGCATTTGGTGGAATTATTGACTGAAAAGGAGCGAAACAATTTTAATAAGAAAAAGGACGATGAACCACCAAAACCTCTTGCTCCTAGGAAAACGGTGAACGTTATCACTGGAGGAGATGACGTTTATGGAGTAACTTACACTATAAAAAAGTATGCAAAGGTTTCGTTTACACGAGACAAAAGGACACAGGATGACATGAACAATGAGATTGTGTTCGGGGATTTCGACTTCGATGAAAGGATTCATCCCCACCACGACGCATTAGTGGTAACAATGAGGATTGACGATGCCGATGTAAAGAGGGTGTTAATCGATGCTGGCAGCTCCGTTAACATAATACATTCCAGAGTAGTTGAACAGTTGCAATTGAATGATAAGATCGTGCCTCGTTCAACAGTGTTATCAGGTTTCAACAATTCGAGCGAAGTGACCGTTGGAGAGATTACAATTAAGACATACGCGGAAGGCGTTGAGAGTGATACATCATTTCAAGTAATGAAAGGCGAAATGGCGTACAACGTGATACTGGGTCGACCATGGATCCACGCTATGGGAGCGGTTCCATCGACTCTACATCAAGTTGTAAAGTTCCCCACTCCATGGGGAGTTCGTGAAATAAGAGGTGAGCAGCAAGCTTCTTGAGAGTGCTACTCGGTGGCTGTTAAGGATGGCGTTCGAAAATAGCAATCACAGTTAGCGGAATCTGTGGCCGAAGACTTCACTGCGACTCTGTCATGTGCTCAACGAGTACAGTTAGCGGAGCCCCTAGTCGAAGACGAATTCGCACCGATTTCGTCGTGTGTTAGAGAGCCATATAAACAAAAAGCTGAAGATTCTACGATAGAAGAATTAGAGGAAGTAATGCTATTCGATAACAAACCAGATCGGAAAGTAAACGTCGGGGCAGAGTTGGATCCCGAAGTAAGGACGAAGATCATATCTTTTCTCAGAAGTAATTCTGACAGCTTCACTTGGTCCCACGAGGACATGATAGGGATCGACCCAAAGGTTTCCACGCACAAGTTGAACATCGATCCAAAAAATCGGCCAGTAAAGCAAAAGAAACGACTGAATGGGGGATTTCGAAGGAAAGTTATCAACGATGAAGTAGACAAGTTGTTAGCAAATGGGTTCATTAAGGAGGTTAAGTATCCAGAATGGCTAGCAAACACTGTTGTAGTGCCGAAGAAAAATGGGAAGTGGAGAGTATGCGTCGATTACACCGACCTTAACAAAGCTTGCCCAAAAGATTCGTTCCCACTACCTCACATCGATAGATTGATCGATTAGACGGCAGGACATGAAATGTTGAGTTTTTTGGACGCTTATTCAGGTTATAATCAAATTTCGATGGACCCAGCAGATCAGGAAAAAACTTCATTTATCACAGACACGGGGACTTACTGTTACACAGTTATGTCCTTTGGCCTCAAGAATGCTGGGGCTACTTATCAACGTTTGGTTACCACAATGTTTAAGGATTTGATCGAAAAAACAATGGAGGTGTATATTGACGATATGTTAGTTAAGTCATTAGAAAGGAAAGATCATTTGAGTCATTTAGAGGAGACTTTTACAATACTAAGGCGCTTCAATATGAGATTGAACCCGGAGAAATGCGCGTTCAGGGTCGGATCCGGCAAGTTCTTGGGATTCATCGTATCGCAAAGAGGGAGCCAATCCAGACAAAATCAAGGCGATCGAAAGCATCTCCGAAGAACTAACAACGGTGAAAGAAGTTCAGCAACTGACCGGGCGAGTAGCCTATCTCAGCAGGTTCATCTCGAGGTCATCTGAACGATGTCATAAGTTGTTTTCGGTGCTGAGGAAAAAAAAAGCTTTGATTGGACACCAGAATGCAAAAAGGCCCTCAAAGAATTGAAACAATATTTATCCAACCATCCACTACTCTCAAAGCCAGCCGAAGGAGAAATGTTGCTGGTCTACTTGGCTGTTTCCGAAGTGGCAGTAAGCGCTATCCTCGTTCGCGAGGATGGAGCTAACCAATTTCCCATCTATTATGTTAGTAAAACATTGTTAGACGCTGAAACAAGATATCCACATCTAGAAAAACTAGCACTTGTACTAGTCACTGCCGCACGAAAGCTAGGACCTTATTTCCTATTTCATTCAATATCCGTTATAACTACTTTTCCGTTGCGAAATATTTTACATCGGCCAGACCTTTCTGGTCGATTAATGAAATGGGCGGTTGAGCTGAGTGAGTACGATATCACTTACCAGCCTCGCACCGCCATCAAACCTCAAGTTTTAGCTGATTTTGTAGCAAACTTTAGCGCTAACATCTTTCCGGAAGCAAAGAAGGAAGAGTTGATGATGAAGGATCCAGATCCCGGAGTCTGGATGATGTACACCGATGGAGCTTCAAACGTAAAAGGAACTGGCCTCGGAATATTGTTGATGTTGAACCCCAAAAATTACCCCGAAAAGGATAAATTCTGGAATATCGACAGGATGGACTAACTCTTTTGGAGTTTTTTGGAGTCGCCACCCAATTTAAGGAAAACAGGGAACCAAATTAACAAATGCGTGCAAAAATTCCGTTTATATAAAAAGACGGTCTTTCTTTCAGAGATTCAAAAGGTAAGAGGTTTTGTTAATTTCGAAAGAAATTTTTTAAGGCACTTTCGAAATTTCGCAAAATACGGTTAATCCGACAGGTTTCCAAATATTTACAAGTACGCTTTTCTTGCGAAAGAATTATTTAAAAAATAGTAATAATAATAATAAATATAAGGATAATTAATCGAATAAAAGCTTATTTGCAAAATATTCTTTTACTTGCACGCATTTGCTAAGATGACCCTAATTTACAATAAATTAAATAACGACTTCACAATAAAAGACAATGAACATAAAGTAAGACAATATACAAACAATCATATATTATTGATAAATAAAATATTTTACACATTTATTTGCATAAATATCTAAGGAAAGATATGCAAAGTTAAAGATAGAACCCGGGAAATTGATCAACTCGCGGGAGCCTTGAAATTTCTAAAATTCCTAAGTCTTATTTCTTGAATGCTCGAGCCCGAGCTCGATCTCAAATGACTTCACATCAATGCATATTCCCATTTGTAAGTTAGTCCACGAATTGTTCGTACCAAAATGTTCCTCGCAAAAAAATATGAAAATGAAATTGGATTAGTACAATAATAAAGTGTAATAACTAATGAAAATAAAATAATAATAATAAAATAATAAAGTAATAATAATAATAATAGTAATAAAAATAATAATAATAATAATTGTAAGGGGGTTCGTTTTTGCAAAATTTAGGCTCAGGTTTGTATGGCGCGTCATGTAGAGGCTCGGGATGTTGGTACGGTTGCAAACACGCCGGCCGGTCGTGTTGCCATGCCAAGTACCAATTCCGTTACTCTATTCAACTTGCTTTGCATTAAAGTGAAAACATTCATCATCGCCTTTTGCTTTAGGGACACGGGGACGGGACTGTTCAAGTGTAGTATCATGTTCAAATCAATCCCGAGGCCTCAATACGTGTATATGTATTTTTCATTGGCCAGCAACACGGTATAGTATCCGTTCAAAATCAGTGGTACACCCCAAGATGTAGTATTTTCATAGGCGATATCAGTGCTTAACACCTAAATAGTATCTGTCCAGTATCAGCAGGATCCAATTAAGGATTTTAGCAAAATGCATTCTCAGATCTGTACAGCTTAACAAACGTTTTCACAGCATCTTGTGAGACTGTCCAGTAGCAAACAATGTCAAGAAATCGTATGATTCTCAGAAACACCCAATTCTTAAACAACCAAAACCAATGGTGAGAACGAGTACACATTAGAACCAACAACAAGAGTCATGGTTTTAGTCCAAAATCGGTGATAGTCAGCAGCAGTAGAGAATTCCCAAAAAAAAAAAAAAAAAAAATCAAGAATTAGTAGAAGTGCAGCATTGTCACATAATTAGTCAACATAACAACCACTCATAATTTAATAAAGCAGCAGAGCCTTAAGCGGAGCAAAATCGAACACAAATAAAGGAAACACCAGTCGGTCAATACTCCAACGAGTAGAGCCACCCAAATACAGTGGAGGAGGAGCGACGACCGACGTTGCTTCTTCAAGCGAGGAGCGTATCGGCGTCGCTGCAACTCATCTCCACTGGTACAAAATTGATATTTAGATGCTTTAAGAATCCCCAGAACCCTAAGACATATGTCTAAAACTTTCAGGATGACCATGAAGTCTATATCTTTGATCTACACTCTGAAAATTAGGTAGAAAGGCAGGAAAGTGGTGCTCTCCAGACATTCCATATGCGGATTTGTTATGTCATCCAGTCGTCTCCTCTTGTAATCTCTTTAACATGTTTATGTTATCAGTTTATCCGGATATCTATTTCAGTGTATAGTATAGTGCTGGTTCTATTTTTGCGGATCATCCAGTTTCAGGGGAAACCCTGCCGAAATTTTTATAGAAATTCAAAGAGTTGGACAAATACTGAGTTCTAGGTTGTGTCTATAATTCTATCAAGAGTTTCTTTATCATTTCTTTGAGTCCATATCTACTGTTGCCACATGTGTTATGCCTCATATATGCTTATGCTTATATTGTGATCATGTTATGTGTGATTTGGAGTCCCCCATAGAGGCTGGACATTGGACACACAGTTCGGTCGCGTGTGATACTACCCGTCTGGGAGATACAGCCCCTCTGGTTCAGGCGGGAGTTGAAACACCTAGTGTGACCGGGTGTCATTCACACACTCCGACCAGAGAGATTAGATATTACTAACTGGGGGGGACATAGCCCATAACACCCGCCAGGTTTGTTATATACGCGTATATAGCCACAGTATGCACTGCATGATTATACTTGAGGCTAGTTCAGTTTTTCAGTTACCTGATTTGGGGGGATACATCCCATAACACCAGACAGGTACTAGTTCAGATGTTCAGTTACCTGATTTGGAGCCCATAACACCAGATAGGTACCGGTTCAGATAACAATTCAGTTTTAGCTCAGTACCAGTTATCAGTTCTCAGTTATCAGCCACCAATTCTTAGCGTCAGGATCAGTTGATAGTTATCAGTTCCAGTTCCAATTTCTAGTTACCAGTTATCAGTCATATTACAGTTATTTATCAGTATAGTTCAGCTCAGTCTTCAGTTTCAGATTCAACTAGAGCTCAGTTTATATTCAGATCATGTTTAGTACGTTCTTCAGATTTCCAGCTATATTGCTATGTTCCAGCTCATATTTACGTATCTATATTCCAGCCTTACAGTTTCATTCAGCTATGATATATTATATGCTCATGCCTTACATACTTGGTACATATCGTACTCACACCCTTTTTTGGGGCGCTGCGTTTCATGCCGCGCAGGTGCAGATAGATCAATCCTTGGACCACGTTAGTAGGCCATCTATCAGCTATTGGAGTCACTCCGCTTACTCCCGGAGTTACTTATCTTTTGGTATTTGTACAGTCAGCCAGTTTGCGTATGACGGGGCCTTGTCCCATCCTTTGTATATTCAGTTCATCACTCTTAGAGGCCTGTAGATATGTCTCTGTGTGGTGCAGTCAGTATGTTATGTATATTAGCATGTGATAGCCTTGTCATCTTTCCAGACTTTATATTTTCAGTAAATATGTATGTATTCATAAACAGGTTTCCAGCTCATCACTATTATTTATAGATTATCAGCAGGATTAGTGATGATTGACATTCAGTGTCGGTCATCCGTCGCGGCCCTAGGTTGGGTCGTGACAAAAGTGGTATCAGAGCAGTTCAGTCCTAGGGTGTCTACAGGCCGTGTCTAGTAGAGTATTGTTCAGGAGTATGTTGCGCGCCATACTTTTGAACAGGAGGCTACAAGGCAGTTCAGGACAGTCATCTTTCTTTCTTCTCTAGATCGTGAGATAGCTACGATTACAGAATTCATTCCTCTAATAATAGTGTTTTCAGCAAAGCGATGTCGCCGAAGAAACTAACAGCTGCCCAGAAGGGCAAGGCTATTGCCGGCTAGGGTACTAGTAGAGTGCCACCTGAGGTGGATGAGAGTGAGGAGTTCAAACCTGAGGCTCCATCTAAGGCCTCACAGATCCTATCAGTTCAGGGTGATATTAGAGGCATTGCAGCTGCCATACCTCTAGCTCCTCAGCCTGATAGTCAGGGACAACAAGTGAGGGATGCCATCAGATTATTGACTAGTGTTGTAGTTGCTCAGACTAGACAGCACAGTGCAGATGCCCAGGGAGATACTAGATCCAGGATCAGGGATTTTATCCGACTAGAGCCTCCAGTCTTTACTGGATCCCGTATAGGAGAGGACCTTCAGGATTTTGTAGTGAGGATAGCAGGGTGTTGAGGGTCATGCACGTGGCAGACACAGAGTTAGTAGAGTTGGCTGCATTCAGATTGTATGACCTAGCAGCAAGGTGATATCAGACATGGAAGTTTGAGTGTAGAAGAGTATAATTATCGCTTTAATTCTTTAGCAAGGTTTGCCCCCCACTGTGATAGTAAGTATGGAGGATAGAAATTCACAGGTATGTAGTGGGACTTGGTCCACACCTGGAGAACGAGTGTATGATCGTTTCTATGCAGCCAGGTATTATATCACGCATTCATGCGTTTGCTTTATCACTTGAGGAGATGAAGTAGAAACAGAGAGCCGACAGGGATAGAGTGTTACACAAAAGGGGCAGATTTTCTGGTTCATTCGGAGAGACATCCGGAGCGAGTAGGTAGCAGAGTGTTAGACAGCCACCGGCTAATGTACCTCCATAGTCCTGTAGCCCGAGATCTGATAGACCTCCTCAGTCCAGAGCTAGTCAGGCATCACAGACTTCAGGATTTCAGCATCGTGGTACTTCTGTGCAGGCCGGTCTGACATATCCCAGATGTCCAGATTGTGGTAGACGCCACTTGGACCATGTAAGTTAGGAGTTGATACATGTTATATTTATCAAAAGGTAGGACATCTCATGAGAGATTTCCCGACTAGGAGTGGTAGTGGTGCAGCCCAGCCAGCTAGATCAGCAGTTGCTTCCTCATCACCAGTACGCCATCATGGGCATGTTCTTCAGGATTGCACCTGCATAATAGAAAGAACTTAAGGATCAACTGAAGGATTTGTTAGATTAAGGCCTCATCAGACCCAGCATTTCCTCGTGGGGAGCCCCGGTATTATTTGTGAAAAGAAAGATGGCTCTCTACGCATGTGCATAGATTATAGACAGCTAAATAAAGTCATAATATGGAATAAATACCCGTTGCCCAAGATTGATGACTTGTTCGACCAGCTCCAGGGTGCCAAGTACTTCTCGAAGATAAATTTGCGACCAGGCTATTATCAGGTTATAGTCAGAGAATATGATATGCCTAAGACTGCATTCAGGATTAGGTATGGCCATTATGAGTTTTTAGTGATGTCGTCTGGACTCACTAATGCCCCTGCAGTATTTATGGATCTGATGAACAGCGTACTCAGGGCTTACTTGGATTTATTTGTGATTTTATTTATTGATGATATTCTCGTCTATTCAAAATTGGAATTAAAGCATGCGAAGCATCTACACATAGTATTGGTACTTTTCGGGACCAGCAATTATATGCTAAGTTCTCAAAGCGTGAATTCTGGATAGATTCAGTGGCATTTAAAGTAGATGGCCAGAAGATCGAGACTGTAAAAATTGGCCCAGACCTACGACGCCAACTGAAGTACATAGTTTTCTGGGTTTGGCAGGTTATTACAGAAGGTTCGTAGAGGGTTTTCCTCCCTTACAGCTCCACTGATCAAATTGACACAGAAAACAGTTAAATTTGAGTGTTCTGATTCTTGCGAGCACAGCTTCCAAGAACTAAAGAACAGGTTGATAACAGCTCCAGTACTTACACTTCCAGAGGGATCTGAGGACTATGTCATTTACTGTGACGCTTCTTGAATTGGTCTTGGTTATGTATTGATGCAGCACGGAAAAGTTATGCTTATGCTTCAGACACCTGAAAAAGCACGAGCAGAACTACCCTACTCATGATTTAGAGCTTGCAGCAGTCATTCATGCATTGAAGATTTAGAGACATTATTTGTACGGTGTTCATGTTGGTATTTATACGAATCACAAGAGCCTCCAGTACATTTTTAAGAAGAAGGAGCAAAACCTACGACAGAGACGGTGGCTAGAGTTGTTGAAAGACTACGACATGCATATTCTTTATCATCCGGGTAAAGCGAATGTTGTTGATGATGCCCTTAGTCGTAAGTCCATGGGTAATTTATCTTAATTACAGCCACAGAAGAGAAACTTAGCTCATGCACTCCACCAGTTAGGCAGCTTGGGAATCAGATTAATAGATTCAGATGATGCAGAAGTTGCATTTAATAATACAGCCACTACTTGCCTAGTGACAGAAGTAAAACAGAGTCAGTATGAGGATCCAGTTCTAGTTGAATACAGATAGATAGCCAGAAGAAAACCGGAGTCACCATATAGGGTTACTAGTGACGTGATTCTCATGTATAAAGATAGACTTTGTGTACCTGATGTTGCAGATTTACATGGACAGATTATGACTGAGACACACTATTCCAGGTACACTATTCATCTAGGTTCGACTAAGATGTATCATGACCTTAAACAGATTTATTATTGGGACGGAATGAAACATGACATAGTAGAATTTGTGGCTCAGTGTCCTAACTGCAAGCAGGTTAAAGTCGAGCATAAAAAACCTAGTGGCTTGTTACAGGAAATCGAGATTCCATCATGGAAATGGGAAGCAGTGAATATCGACTTCATTACAGACTTGCCCCGTACGCGGAGCAAGTATGACTGAAAAGCCTAAAGAAGAAACTAGGGATAAATATCCCATGAGTAGTAATTCTTATTCAGAATTATTAAATTTCAGACACTATATCACCACGCTCGGCTGTCACTCCTGCTCTGATACCAATGAATTTTGCGCGGATTATAATTTACGACATTCACTAAATATAATGCTTCGCTTGTTTACTAGTTCATATTCACTAGATTCATGCAACTCTAGTAATAATTTTAAGAAAAATAGTCTAAAGCTAGAGACTATCTCTTGTTTAGATAGAATCTCTAATTCTAATTCTTTATTACCTATGGTTCTTGCTATAGCAAGATCTTGACTAAGTTCTGTATACTTTTCATCACTTCGATTTATGTATTCAACTAACTTTTCTAGATTATCTAATTCAAGATTGGTGACTATATCTAATGCATTTTGTATATCACTTTTGTTTGGATTAATAATAGTCATTTTAAAGAATATAGTTCTATCAGAAGCATGAATTAAAGAACAAATCTATTTTTAACTAAATATTAAACATTCTTGAGTTAGCATAAATACCTCTTGTGCCCACTTCGCTTCCTTCAATATCTGCGCAACCTCTTAGACCTGCAACCTGTGCCTCGCTAATCCTAACCTTGGCCTTGAAGAAATTTACGATGCTTGCCGTATGTGGATTAAAGGCTGGGTCTCTAAGATCTTTTAAGAGATTTTGAGATGTTAACGTTGGCTAATTTGGACAGAAGGTAAATAGTTAAAACAAGAACATGTAGTATTTAGATAAAAAGACTTGGCTCTTTTATTCAATACTTCTTCAGAACTATACAAGAAGATTTTTAGAACATAGTGAAGGGATACACACAATACTCAATTATAAGTGAACTTGAGCTGTGTTCTCCTTCTCTAAACTGAGCGTTATATAGAGGCTCAATTGTCTAATATTGTAGTGGAGAAAATCAGCCTAGACTATTTTCTCCCTAGCCATCATTTCTACTTTACACTTGTTCCACCACTTAACCATTTTGGGTCTTGTCTAGCAGAGTGATGAGACCTTAGTGTGCAAGGTGTCTCCTTTTTTGAATAGTATTTTTAACTTTTTTGAAATGCTGATTTTTATTCTTTACACGTGGTATGTTCTACAATATAATTTCAAAATCCATTTCATCTCCTTCTTCTGATATTTCTTTCTTTTTCTGACAGTAATGACACTGATGCGATATTCCTTCGTCGTGATTCATTATTTCACATAGCCTTTTTAGGGTAACTAGATGTCCTCCAAGCATTCCTCGATTTATCTTTTCAGACAAGGTCCTCAGATATCGTACATTAGCCATCATAGGTTCATGTTTATCCTTATAACTTATTATTACCATCTTCTCTGTTAAACTGTACACCCAGAACTTTTTCTCATCAGCTTCTTTTCTAAGTGCTTTGTATAATACCTTAGCTCCTAAGGCTCTTCTGAAGAATATCCATTCTTCTGAGAATTTGGGGATTTGATCACATTTTTCTTTTTCTATAATTCCACGTAGCTGGTTAGTAGAACCAATCTTAATTAAATAATTTGAAGAAGAGGTAAAGTCCGGAGCTGCACTAATTATCTTCATAAATATAATTCCCTGAGGTTGACATCCTTTGATAAAGGCTTGGACTGCACTCTTAATTAGATCTGGGAACATCTTGATTGCTTCTAAATCCTTCTTAAAATAAATTGTATCAATAAATCCATATTTGAACAGTCTACATGAATGCTCAGGTTCCATGCCTCCTGGAAATATCGTAATTCTTGGATATACTCCAGCATATTCGATAACAAATGTTCTTCGGTTGGGACTATCTTTTTCAAAATTTCCATCATACATAAATTCAACTATGGCTTTGTATTCTTCCATGAATATTTCCTTTTCTTTACGAAATCTTTCTTCAGAATTCTTTTTCATATCCGTAGGGCAAGATCTTTTTAATAATTCTGAATAAGAATTACTACTCATGGGATATTTATCCCTAGTTTCTTCTTTAGGCTTTTCAGCCTCTTTTTCAAATACTGGTTCCGATTTTGGTTTAGTAACCTCCTCGGACTGAGTTACACTGCTAGCTTGTTCTGGAATCTTTTCAAATTCTTCTAAATTCTTTATAGAATCATAGAGAGAATTCAGTCTCTCTTTATGATAGTGCTCAATTTCTTTTCTTTGTTGTATTTTTTTTTCTAATTTTCGAAATTCTTTTTCCACTTCTTCTCTGTATTTCTTTATCCGTTGATCGGATTCTTCAAGTGCTAAATCAAATGCTGCTTTCATTTTGCAAACTTCTTCCAACATCTTTTCCTTGATTTGATAATCCATTTCTAGATAAGAAATCTGCATGAAAGTTGTGAGCACCTTTAATAATCTGAATTTTAAAAGTATAGCTTGATAGAAGTACCTGCCACCTGATTCTTCTCCTGTTAGCGATACTTCCAGAAATCTTATTTTCAATAAATGCTTTAACCTGAGTATTATCAGTCCTTAATATGAATTCTTTCCTTATTAACCATATCTCAAAGGTTTTTATTGCTCTAATTATAGCTAGTAACTCTTTTTCGTTTATATCATAATTTAATTCTGCTCCTCGAAATCCTCCGGATGCATATCTAAGAACTATCTCATCGCCTTGCCTTTTTAATACTGCTCCTCAATATTTATCGGAGGCATCTGTTTCTAATATTAATTCATCTTCATCCTTTGGGAGAGGCATTGGTTTTAACTCTCTTATAGCTTCCTTAATTTTTATTACTTCCTTAGTATCTCCTTTAGTCCAATTAAATTCCTTTTTTCCCCTTAATTTTTTCTGTAAATTTTCTCTTAGTTTTGCTCCATTTTTTATAAAATTATTTGCATAGTTTAAATGTCCTAAGAAGCTTTGTAGTTGTCTTTTGTCGCTAAATTCATTAGGAAAATCTAAGATACTTTTAGCTATATGAGGTTGTAATTCTACTTCTCCCTTACATATAATCAAACCTAAATATTCTATTTTTTCTTTTCCTATTTCTGCTTTCTTTTTTGATAATACTAATCCATTCTTGAAAGCTTCTATAGCAAATACAAATAAATGCTTGTTATGATCTTCCCAATTATTAGAGTATACTAGTATATCATCTATATATACTATTATAAAATCACTATACTTTTTATATATAGCATCTAACTTTTCTTGAAATATACTTGGGGCTGTTTTTAGTCCCATAGGTAGGACATTCCATTCATAATGTCCTTGGGGTGCACTAAAAGCAGTGCATTCCTTCGAATCTTCCTCTAATTCTATTTGGAAAAATCCTGATTTACAATCAAATTTAGAATATATTTTGCTATCTTTTATTTTTTCAAATATTAATTCTTTTCTTGGTAAAGGATAACTATAATCTATAACCTTTTTATTGAGAGGCTTATAATTTATTACAAGTCTTGGCTTACCTCGTTTTTCTTCACTCCAGTTTCTAACCAAGAAACTTGCACAGTTATAAGGACTTTTACTTTCTCTAATTAAATTATATTTTAGAAGTTCTTCCATAATAATCTTATAGTCCTTCTCATCCTCTACACTATATAACATTGGCTTTTGTTTAATAGGTTCTTTATCCTTTAATTCTATTTTTATTTTCTTGCTATATTGTCTTCGTTCTTTAAATGCTAGAGGATTGTCTTCATAGCATTTTTCTAATAGTTCTAAAGTTTTCTGTTTTATAATAGGACTTTGTTTACTATCTATATCTTGGTTTTCCATTTTTCTTATTGGTATTAACTCACCACGCTGGTTGCGTGCCCTATATATATGTCTATATGCTTGTTGTATTCTAGGTGTAGAAATCTTATTTCCACATGGAGTTGTTAGGATAATCCTAGTGGGTTCAATAATAAAAGGTAAATACTTATTAAGAAAATTCATTCCTATTAACATATCACATCCTATATGTGGGTAGTAGTAGACTTCTTCCATTAACAATTCGTATTGACTTATAACTATCCATAATTTTCCAATACCTTTATCAAAAGTGGTTTGTCTATTGTGGATGTCAACTCCTACTACTTTTTGAAGTTCCTTTATTTCTTCAATGGGATAGGAGATGAAGTTCATTCCACTTCCCGTATCTACATAGGCATGATATGTCTTTCCTTTTATTTCTACTTTTATATAAATAGTAACTTTCTTTTGTATTATTTTAACTAGTTCTAGGTATTTGGATTCTTCTTCCATAGTATGTAAGTTCTACATATTCTTCAGTTATTATATAGGGATCAAATAATCTAAGAAAATCATTTCCTAATAATAATTTATTAGAAGTACTATGTTCTACTACATCTATTTTAATAGGAATTTTTATAGACTCCTTTTTTATAGTTTCTACTAGTAAATCTATCTCTACATATTTATTTATTTCGTATTCATTTCCAAAGTAGTCTTCATATTTATAGGATTCTATTAAATCTTTATATCTATGATTTTTTATCAGACTTCCTTCAATATGACTTCTTGCTGCCCCAGTATCTATTAGCGTCACATAATAACTTATACTTTCATTTATTACCGAAACTAAAATATTATACTGCCCTGCTCTATTATTTTTAGTTAAGTCAAATCTTGTTCTATCCTTTATGGCACTACTTCCTATCCTTAAAGTCCTACTTCCTTCAAAACTTATTCTTTTTTGTACGGAAATTCTAGACTCTGTTAAAGCTCTCTGTACTTTATCAAATTCCATATATAAATCCTCAGGCAAAGTTATTTCACTTTTATCTCTTATTGGTTCGTATTCTAAATTAGAATTAAATATTTTTGGTATTAAACATTTCTTACCTCCTAGCTTATCTTTTATCACATGTTTGCTAGTGAAAGCATACACTACTTTAGCAGTAATGCTAATTGCATCACTATTGGGTTTCATATCTATTCCATGCATCTTATAATACATGACTAAAGCTTGATTTTTATTGGGTTCTCTCATACTTATGCTAAAATTCGGATTTATGGTGAACTTAACCTTTTGATATATCAAATTTCCTTTCATTATAGCTATAAGACTATCCTTTAGACTACTCGTTATTCTATCATCTGCTAAATATATTTCTATCGGAGTATCTATCCCTTCTTGAAAATAAGCCTTCATCATAATTTGTATTCCTCCAATATATATACTAGTTAACTTATTTCTTATACCCTCTGGTATTTTATTTAATTCTTGTTTTATTAAGTCTTCACTAATAATAGGAATCTTTACGTTCCCTTGGGTATGTCTTATCTGTATAGGATATTCTTGTCGATGCGCTATATAGTAAGTATATTTTTCTCTTCTAAAATAAGGTTGCTCATATATATCCTTTATTCTTAAATCTAAATCTTCTTTTGAAATCTTTTCAAAAGTTTTTGGATCAAATATTAACCTTTGTTTAAAACTTCCTTCTTCGTCTCTTTCTTCCTCGTAAATATGACTACTCATCTTCACTTTCAGTCACTATTTCATATAGACTATAATCACTAAGCTCACTACCACTATCTTCTTCCGGTACTAAATTTATTTCTTCTTCTAAAGTTTCCATAAACTTTATTTGCTTTTTATATTCTTTCTTATTTCTATTGGGGCACTCATTAGCATAGTGTCCTTCCTGATGGCAAACATAACATTGACACCTTTTCCTTCTTGGTGGATTCCTATGTTTCTTCTTTTTCCAATATTGCTTATACCTTTTTTTATGTTTTCTAGGAAATTTTACCCATTTATATCTTTTCTTAAACTTTCTATTTTTAAATCTTTTTGTAGGGGGACATCCGTAAGCTCCTACTTCTTCATTTTGTTCACAACAAATTCCTCTTTTAGCATGCTTATATATTTTCATATTTTCCCTTTGAATTTTACACCAATCGTTGATTTTTGCTTTAGCAAATTCTATTCTACCTCCTAAGGTTGCTCTATGATCTGGGATTTCTAAATTTTCATATTCTTCCATTAATCTAGGTCCATAAGGAGGGGGTAATTTTACGAAATATAAATCTGCCATTTGTTGATAAATTTGATTTGGTGGTATTCCTAATCTTGCTTCATAAAAATATTTTTGAAATTCACATGTATAATTTTCAAAATAACACATATCACATATTGATAACTGATTCAAATTTTTCATAGCATCTTTTTTTAATTTTAGTTGTCTTCTTTCCTCGTTATCTAGGTCCTGTCCTAAGAATTCAAATCTTATCGCATTTTCTAATGTCGTTATTAAATCTTTAGTGCTAGTTTTAGCCTTTAGTTCCTCCTTTAATATTTCTGGTAATTCTTTATACCATAGCCCTATACTTCCACGCATTGTTCCGTATAAATATCCTAATGCTCTCTGCACATCCATTCCTTCTTTAGTTACTACCGAAAAACTATGTTTTACCCATTGTGTTATCATTTCATCTTTATTTTTAGTACAATCTAAGTTAAGGTATATACCCATAGGATACAAACCTTCTGGTTCTCTAATTACTGGTTCAAACTCATATCTTGTCCTATTATTATTATTTTGTCTTCTTATATAATAATTTCGTCTGTCTACATATTTCCTAATATAGGGTTCATCATCAAATCTTTTATCAGCGTATTTCCACTCAGGGGTTTCTTCGTATCTTTCTTCATAATGAGGTTGTGGTATATCTGGTCTAGCACCACTAGAACTTGGTTTATTCACTTTTGTTTCTAATGTCATATCTCTAAAACCTTCTACTAGTCCTAGTATTTCTTCTTCTTTATCGGAATCAGGATTTTCTAGATATTCTTCGATTCTATTCATCTTAATATCTATTTTATTTTCATCTTTTTCTTTATCTTTACTTTCTTCCATTCCTACCATTAATTTTATTATTGGCGAAATTTCGGTGGTTTTACTATATTCTAAGATTTTTTCTTTTATTACATCTTTCCTTTTGCTCTCAGTTTGTTCTGTTATTTTTATTCCTATTATTTCAGCATATTTCTTCTCCATTTCTAGCTGTAATATTTCTTGAGTTAACTCTATTTGTACCGATAAATTTCTTACATTTTCATTTAATACTTTTATGGATTCACCTAAATGGCTATCATTTAGTATTTTATTAAATTCTAGCTCATTCTTTCTTTTCTTTAATTCTTCCAATTCTTTTTCTATATCTCTAGAATTAGTAACTTTATTTAACGATCTCTTACACTCCATCTTAGAACTTTCAGGATTCATTAAATATTCTCTTCACTATTTCTGATACTATTTCTCTGTTATGTAGCCTTTTTCTTAAACATAAAATAATATATGCTACAATCTTGTTATATTCCTGTATAAGTATGGTGTCATATAATTTTCTACTTGGTCCACCATATACTTTTCTGAGTATTTCTACATACGTTAACGGAGAATCATCATATTTTAAATATCTAGTATAATCTCTTCCGTGTAGTAAACTTCTATATTCTAGCCTGTCTAGAGCCCAATCTCTTATATCTTCTATCGTACTTCTAAATACCCTTTTAATTATAATATCTACTACTTCCTTAGGAAGCGACTCTCTTAATCCTAAAATAAGTCCTATAGTAAATACACGAAGATCGTGTTTATCTCTTACAACTTCTTCTATTCCATATTGGTCTGCTATAACAAACCAAATATTTCTTATTTCTCTTATCTTGTAATAAAATATAGTTTTTTCAAATTCCTTTCTCGGTCTTCTTCTAATTATATTTGGTATAAGTTCAGATGAATTTCCTTCCATCATTTGGTTAAATTCTTCACCTGTTATATAAAAAATTTTATGATTTTCCATTAAATTTCAGACACTATATCACCACGCTCGGCTGTCACTCCTGCTCTGAGAGTTTTCCTCTTCTTGTCTTTCTTTCCAAGCACATGGTTGAGGCTCCAATGGCTTGTCTTCAAATGTACCTACACATGAGCTATCACAAGAAAAAGTAGAAGATGAAGAATTTTTAGAACAATGGGTGCTCTCACTCTCAATTTTTCTTTCCTCACCTCTCTCTTCTCTCAATTTTACCTCTAGGTCAAGTGTAGTTTGTGGTGACAATTCACTCACATAACTCCTCAAATCCTCTCCTTTTTCCTCTCTTAGAGTGTCACCGGTCGCTCCCTCACTTCTCTCTTTCTTTTCTCTCTCATTTTGTGGAGTGACTCTCACTTTCATCATGCAATGGCAAGACAACAAGATTGTTTGCTTTGGGTTCAAGTACAATGGGTGACTTTGCTTTAGCCGCTTCCCTCAACTCCTTCATTCGCTTGTAGTCTTCCCTTACTTGCCTTGGAGTCAAAGGTCTAAGCATATACTTCTTCCCATCTTTCTTGACCGTATATGAGTTGGTCCGGCCATCGTGCACCACACATCTATCATATTGCCATGGTCTCCCAAATCATAGATGCACGCTTGCATCAGGACAACATCAAACATGATTTTGTCTTTATAGTTCCCAATGCTAAGCTCAATCAATGCTTGCTTCACCACCTTCAATTCCCCACACTCACTTAGCTATTATAATCGGTATGGGTTGGGATGTTTCAAGGTGGGTAATTTCAATTGGGAAATCAATGTTTGGCTCACTATGTTGGCTCAACTTCCCGAGTCAATAATCATGGAACAAACTATACCCATGACTCGGCATCTAGCATGACAGAGGTTTTCCCTTTGAACATTCTCCACCTCCTCTTCCATGAAAATGGTACTCAAGCTCCTTCTAACTACCAAGAACAATTGAGGATCTTCTTCCTCTTCTATAGCCTCCTCAAAAGCAACCTCCTCATTCTCCTTATTTTCGGGCTCACTATCTTGCACATACACCAAATTGCCTACCACAACCATGGTTCTTTTTGTAGGACAATCTTTAGCAATATGACCATACCCCTTACACCTATAGCACTGAGTAGAAGTAGAAGTAGGATTGCTCAATTAAGTTTTAGAATTACCTCCCACATGTGGTGTAGACTTCTCATGCGGCTTCTTCACATCTTTGCTAGCACTTGCACCACTTGTGTTTGGAGACTTCCACTCTTTTGGTTGGCTCGTGGGAGTAGGAGTGCTACTCTTGTAACGAGTGGAATTCTCATCCTTAAGCCATTTATCGGCTTCAACCGCATCATCAAAGAGATCATAGTGGTTTTCATACTTGTGAAACTTCACTTGAGAGGCTATGTCTCGATTCAAACCACTTCAAAATCTAATCACGGCTTGTTCATTATCTTCCCCATCCAAGTCTAGGGTCATCCGAATTTGTTCAAACTCATTGAAGTATTCCCCAACCGTCTTGTAACCTTGCCTCAACTCATAGAGACGTTTGTATTGGTCTACACGGTATTGGTGAGTCAAATACTTCTCATCCATCACACGGATCAATTCACCCCAAGTAACATTGATTGCCATAGCATTTCTCCTCCTATTTCTCTTGGCCGATTCCCACCAAGTAAAAGCAAAAGATTCAAAAGAAGATATTGCATACTTGGCCTTCTTCTCCTCGGTCATATCATTGGTGTCAAATATTCTTTCCATAGCCAATTTCCAATCAATGTACTCCACCGGGTCACTACTCCCTTTGAAGAAAGGAATAGTGAGCTTCACACTATTAAGATTGTTGTTATCACGACCCTCTTGGTAAGGCTCCGGTTGGCCTCCAAAGTTGTCTCCATAACCACCAAAATCCCTCCTAGCATTCCCTCCAACATGTCCTATGGGTGGCCCTCGACCTCGGCCTCTACCCCAATCAACATTACGTCCCCAATTCATGGCTCTCCCATTCGGATTAGGAGCTCCATAGTCACTACCACCATACTCTTCCTCCTCCCCTTCTTGAGCTCCATCAACTTGCTCAAGAGGTTGCACATTTCGAATGGCTCTTGGGAGTGGAACATTCCTTTAGGGATTGCCCAAAATGTGGGGATTGCCCATTAGGTGGGGAATGCCCGCTCGTTGGGGATTGACCAACACTTGTTCAATTCTTTCACGATCTTCCTTTACCCGTTGTTGGTTGAGCAATTCAACAACTTGTTCCGGGGTAAAGGTGGGACTACTTGAGCCTTCACCGGCTTCAATTTGGACACTCGGGGTCCCTTTCTCAACTTGGACACTCGGGGTCCCTTGCTCAACTTGGGTACTTGAGGTCACCCGTTCAAGAGATTCAATCCTTTGGCTCATGATATCCATTTTAGCAAGGATACTAGCCAAAGCATTCTTTACAAAATCTTCACCTTCATTGGCCATTGTACCTACAAGAAGAACAAACGTTAGTGAAATCACCTCACACGCACCCTCACTTGTGTTTCACTCGGTTCACTCGTTTAGTGGTGGTGGATATTTTACTCGGACTTGAATCTAAAAGCTTCACGTAGATGAACAACAATCCTCAACTCAATCAAACTATCCACAAGTCAAGTGTACCCCGGGGTGAGTGGAGTTTACGTGACTCTATTGGACGATAAGCACTTTAAAGTGAGGACTTGAGTCAAAAGGATCTATGAATCTTCTTGGAGTTCTACTCTCCAAATAAAGCACGAATTACCTAATAGCTCAATGGACTAGTACTAATTAAGTAGGAAAGTTACTTAGATAAGCACTAGTTAGAGGTTAAGCAACAAAGAAATAGGAAAACCTAGGAAAAACTACCAATCCAAACCTTAAACCCAGTAGGCGGAGCGCCTGGGGCTGGGCGGAGCACCCCTAGGTGAGGTGGAGCGCCTGCTCAACAACCAGTGGGGGGGTCAAGCGGGGTGCCCTAGGGCTGGGCGGAGCGCCTGGACGTCGGGTTCATCTTTTTTCCAACTTCGTTTTTCTTCAATTTCAACCCAATTTTTGGTTCGATTCCACCATGTTTTGCACAAATCCAAGGTACCCAAAGTTGTATCTTGATATTCTCTATCAAACCCCAATGATTATCACACCCACCCAACAAACAAAGAGCAATCATCAATCAAAGGTTCAAGAAGGGTTTTTCAAAAAGGGTTTCAAAGTGGGTTTGATTTCTTCAAACTTGATGTTATACAACTCCAAATCTCACGTAATTTGTTTCAAATCGATTGTTTTTCAATGTAGATCAAATCCCGATAATAAAATCCACAATCAATAACCCATCAACCAAGAATCATCTAAAAATCATCAAGAACAAGGGTTTAAGCAATTTGGGGCTTTTATATTTCAAATTTCTTGATTCCAATCCAATCCACGAGATTGTGGTATCCAAACGACGGGTTTTCAACAAGGATCAATCTCAAATAACACCCATAACAAGAATCAAACACACCAAAAAGTTATGTCAAATTTTTGGATTTTCAACTTTTTCAATTTTTTTCTTTTTTTTTTTCTTTTTTCTAATAACTTCAACAACAAGAAACTAAAAAGATAAGATACTAGGCACGAAGAACCAA
The DNA here is from genome assembly GCA_037355625.1 of Petunia x hybrida. Classification (NCBI taxonomy): domain Eukaryota; kingdom Viridiplantae; phylum Streptophyta; class Magnoliopsida; order Solanales; family Solanaceae; genus Petunia; species Petunia x hybrida. The sequence goes on from JBBBVM010000041.1 coordinate 28,451,441, forward strand.
GGGTCAGAGGTTTGTAGAAATAAAACTCGAGCCTTGCTGTGATACCAAACTTATAAGGATCAAATGCGGAAAGTAAATATAACGAAAAAAACGAGACGTGGCTCGAACAAATAGCCCAAGTAGCACCGAAGAACTAGTTTCGATACACCCTGGGAGATTGTCAAGGAACATGTTGCACTTGGTGCACCTTCGTAAGACACTAGGGGGGTGAATAGCGTCCTTACCCAATTTTTAAAACCTAAAACTTGCTTTTAACTTTCTGCGCCTAACTCACAAAGAACCCGGTTCCTTGCAAGTTTGACCTCTCTCTGAAACTAAACAAATTGCTGAAACGTAAAGAACACAGAGATTTTTACATGGAAAAATCCTTGCTCCTTCGGAAGGTTCTGCGCTCAGCCTTTGTTCTTGCACACAAAGCTTCCCACGATCCGATTGTACTTGATATGCTCTGTTGAGATGTCTTTTGTGCATATCGATTCTGGTCAAATTAACTTGTATATGTAGGAACTAGACTTAGCTGGATCCAACTAAGTTTAGGAATCCTTTTCCTCTTTGAAATCAGTTTAAACAAGGTTACCCATATTTCCTTATTTAAAACCTAAGTTAATTTGCCTTATGTTCCAATCCATTGTCGTTTAGGAACCGCGTCCTTCTCAGCACCGCTTCTAGCTTCTTCTACTTCCGGTAGGATTGGAACTTTGACTCCAGCTGTTCTCTTATTTCCTTCTTTAGCTCTGACTTGAATATCTCGCTCGAACAGCTGACTTTCTCACTTCGACTGTGAACCTTTTCGTGGTCCACTTAGCTCCAGGTCCTTTGTCATCTTCAAAACTCATCCTTCAACAAATTCCCCCCTTTTTATGATGACAAACCATGTTGTCTCACCGAGGGTTTATAGGCTCAAGAACCTGTAAAATCAAACACTAACCACGAACCAGGGTAATAATAGTTAGGTGAAAATAGGTCGCAAACATACAATGAACTAATCAACATCTAACTTCCCCCTTTTGGCATCATCGAAAAGTTTCACAGTTGTTAGAACCTGCTCAACTTAAATTAAGTCTAGTTGGCTCCAGTGCCAAAGGCAGCAAGCCAACCTTTAAACGTCAGGAACCTGTTTCAGACAATAAATACTAGCATATAGGATATTTATAACAACAAAAAGTGCCAAACCGGCTTAAACATCCAAGGCAGCATTCAAATATTACAAACCAAAATATAAGATTGCCTTAAAAACAGGCCAAATAAAAAGAACCAGGAGGGAATTAGGGAATGGAACTGGTTCAGAATTGGGGAATATCAGGGATGTTAAAGTGAAGCAACAAGGCGAGGCGACGCGAGTTTCCTTCTCTTTCACGCTCCAGCTCTGCATCCAGCCCTGTGTTTTCAGCATTCATCCAGGCCAGCTCATCATTTTGCCTTTTAAGCTGCCTCCTAAACCCCTCAATTCTCCTGTCTACTATGTTATTCCTCCTTTCCTCAACATCATCCTCCACATGCTCTGGTTCATCAGCAGGTTCACCATCCAACACATAGTCACGGGACTTTAGTATGTTCCTTCCAAACAAATCATTGTGGTCCGACTCAGTCCACTTACCAGCAGGCACCCCAAAGAAATCAAATACCTTCCCCAGAAGAAACCCATAGACCAGCGCATGTTTGCCTAACCCCATATCAGCTACTCTACCAATGTGCTTGATCATCAATTCAGGCAGATTAATACGAACCTCTCGATCTAGCAGGTCCATATAGGTCATATCCAGAAAGTTTGCTTCACTCGTCCTTTCTGACCTCTGCAACAGGTTCTTCAGCACAAACTCAAAGAGCAACTGGTAGAAGGGTTGCATTGCCTTCTTCTTAACTTGTGTAGCCCTTGCCAATCTAGGTCTCCCTGCAAATTTTCGGGTCACCTCCAAAGCAGACACACCATCTCCTCTAGCCAGCCACGAGTTCCTCATGTACTCGCTGTAGCCCTGAGAGGGAACACCCAAAATCTCACCCAGTTCCACACTATCAAACTGGATTACCAGCCCCTTGACTATGGTTGTCACAATACCTTCACTCAATGTGCAATTGGAATAAAATGCTCGAACCTCTTGCTCCTTCAGCTGTCTAGCACGATCACTGAACAGGTTCAGCCAACATTGAGCTCTCAACTTAGCACCAAGTTGAGTCATGCCCTCTAGCTCCAGGTCAGTTAGAATTTTACCCTTCACCATTGGTAGACCTCTAAAGTAGGCCACCCTCCTCTTCTTGTCTTCTTTATCATCACCAATTACCTGCCTCAGGTTCTTCGACAATCCTCTTCTACGAACCTCAGGTTCCTCTACAATCTTCTCCTGCTGCTCTCTCACAGAGCCATGAGTTGCAGGTCTTCTCACATGACTTCCTATTTTTCTACTACTTTCTCCCATCCCCTCTGCATCTCCAGAACTACCCATTTTCGAACTACCTACAAATTCTCCTCCCTTCACTAACCTTCGTTTCTTCACCGTTTGTTTTTGTTCCTGCACCACAGGCCTTTTTCCCAACCTCCTCTGTTCCTCTACCACCATAACATCAGTCTCACTGGAGGAACTTTCACTAGCTTGAAGAGTGGGATTGGCTTCAGGAAACTCAATATCCAAAGGCTCAGTAAAGCCTACACCTTCTACGTTCTCTTACACATAATCATCAATATCTCTCCGATCTACGTCATCACCAGCTACAGAACCAGAGAACGAACCAGGTTCTTTCTCAAGTTCCTTAGCAGGTTCAGCAGATTTTCTTTCTCCTTTGTCACTAAACAGTCTTTTCTACCATAGGAACTGTCTCAGGAACAGGTTCCTCAACTATGTTCTCAGTTTCTTTAGTGACAACAACAACAACCTCCATTTCAACAACTTTTTCTGTCTCAATTTTGCAAACTTCCTCGCCATAGCCACGGAACGACTCGCGGCTAGTTGCTTTGCCTTTTGATTTAGTTTAGATAATTTGAGTTTTGGAGAAGAGAGTTGAGAATCTACTTGGGAACTGGTCGACATTGTTTTTCAGAGGTTTGTATTTTATAGAGAGAAAATATTTTGAGAGAGTTTAAAATTTTCAGTCGATAGAAACAATGTCTATGATCAAGTAGTGGAATAGAGACGGGTTTAGGTTTATCGGGAAGGGGAACAGGTTGATGGGATTGGAAAAAGCTGCTGCTACTTATTGCACATAAGAGCTGACGCCATCAAGGTTCAAAGAATTTGAATTTTAAAAGTTTTACACTAATCCGGCGCCAAGTAAGGGTGATTGGCAACAAATTAGGCCACGTAAGACAAAGTTATATTCAGTAAGTGATATAGAATGTGTACCTGAATGTCCATGCACCAGTTTCTTCAATTATATCCTGGATTTCAAAAATTTGCCAGTATCCAAGTCATGAAAACAGGTTAGAAGGCAAAAAAATTAAGTTTTCATATTAGAGTCAACTAAGCAAAGTTGAGCAAAGAAAAAACAAGAAAACTTCACTAGCCAATCATTGGGAGAACCAGGTGCTGCTTCGTTCACTGTATCTTGGTCATCCCTAGCTCAAGCCCGTTCTTTCCAAATTGTACCCTGTTCAATGCCTTAGTGAAGATATCAGCAATTTGGTCCTCAGTCCTGCAAAAGTTCATAGTAATTAGGCCTTTCTCAACATTGTCCCATAGAAAGTGATGCCTAATATCAATGTACTTTGTTCTCTTGTGCTGGACCGGGTTCTTGGAAATATTGACTACACTGGTATTGTCACAAAAGATTGGAACTGGTCCACACTCGATTCCAAAGTCCTCCAGCTGCTGCTTGATCCATAATAACTGTGAACAATATAAAGCAGCTGCTACATATTCCGCTTCAGCTGTGGATAATGCCACTAAATTCTGTTTGTTTGTAGCCCATGAAACTAAACAAGGACCTAGAAAGTGTGCCATCCCAGATGTACTTTTCCTATCAACCAAGTGACCAGCATAGTCAGCATCTGCATACACATTTAGATCAAAACTTTCGCCTTTTGGGTACCATAAACCAAGATCTTGAGTTCCTTTCAAATATCTCAAGATTCTCTTGACTGCAATTAAGTGTGACTCATTTGGTTTTGACTGGAACCTTGCACACAACTCCACACTATAAACAATATCTGGACGACTTGCAGTTAAATACAACAAAGAACGAATCATTCCTCTGTACTTAGTTTCATCAATGGAAACACCAGTTTCATCCAGATCTATCTTCGTTCCAGGAGCAATGGGTGTGTTCATATCTAAGGCTGTCTAATAGCCCGGTTTGCACCGGACCGGACCGGACCGGAATCTGGTGGGCTTTGTGCGAAAAATAGCCGTTGGGCAACGGCTATTTCACGCACAGCCGTTGGCCCAACGGCCAAAAACGGCTATTTTTTGCCCCCCACCCCCTAGGCGCCCCCATACCCCCCAACCTATTTTTTCTATAAATACCATCATATTTCATCAATTTATTCACAATTTCTCTAATATTCTCTCTAAATCTCTATCAATCTCTCTTATTTCTACAAAGGCTATTTGCTAAATTGCATTACAAAAAAATATTTGGAGTAAAGTGGAAATATTGTTCGGTGCGGTTCCGGTCAAGTTTCAACTTTCACTTCCTAAGTTCTACATTCTAAGTTCACGATATCAAGTAAACTCGTTCTTACTTTTTATTATTTATTTTATTTTTGTGCAATATTATTGTTTGTAGCATATTTTAGTAATTTGTTTGAAGCATATTTTAGTAATTATAAAAATGTCTGGAATTTGGAGATCAATTACGGGTAGTGGTCGTAGATCACGTGCTTCTAACCGAGGGGGGGATGATAGACGTAGTCGTGCTTTAGGTAAAAGACCAGTTGGTACTTCTAGCGCTCCTTCTCTTCTAGATGATTTTACTCAGGAAGATGACTCGCAATTTTTGCATGATATAAATTTTGATCAACCACTAGATAATGATATGTTAGAGACACAATATGAAGATAATACTGAAGGGGCTAATTTAGATGATGAAACACCCACTAGTCAATTTCAAGGTGAACCTGAAGAAACTGAATTACCACCTATGCCTCCTAGTAGAGAATGATATGCACGACCCGAAAGATCGTATGTGTGGAAATTTATGACTAAAAATGTTGCGGCTCAGAAAGCTAAATGTAATATTTGTGCAAAAGTTTGGGATTTTAAAACCGGCAGCCATAATAGTGGGACGGGAAAGTTGAGAACACACTTAGAAAACCATCATAAGGATGAATGGGAAAGGAGGCCGGGTGGCCCTCGTTCAGGGAATAGAATGGCTCCATCGCAAGGTAGTGGAGTCCAACAGGAAATTAACCCAGTGACGGGGGGGGGGGGGGGGGACTTATGCATTATGATAAAAAGAAAGATAGGGAACAAATGGCAAAAATGATTGCGGTAGAGTGCTTACCTTTTACATTTGCTTCTTGTCAAGGTTTTATTCGTTATATTCAAACCGTATATAATCCATCTTTTCAAGGTTTTCCAAAAACTACGGTTAGAAGTGATATTATAAAATTTAAAAATGAATATAGACAATATTTACGATATATATTTTATCACTTTGATTGTAGAGTTTGTCTTACTACTGATTTGGGTCCTGGTGTTAATGGGTATGAGTATTTAACAGTTACTTGTCATTGGATAGATCTTAACTGGGTAATGCAAAAAAGAATTTTAGCATATTCTGCTGTCGATGAACCACACACGGGAGCATTTATTAAGGGAGAAGTTTCGGATATTTGTAAGGCGTATTTTCTTAGTGATAAAATTTTAAGTATAACTCTTGATAATGCTGCAAATAATGATTATGCTATTACTAAGTTAATACCCGCATTGCATCCCCCTTTTGAAGAATTGTTTCATGTTAGATGTGCATGTCATATATATAATTTAGTTGTAAAAGATGGCCTTAATTTATTTGATCCTACTATTATGAAGGTTAGACTCGCAATTAGTTATATTTTTAAATCAAAAAACCGGATAGATGGAGGGACTTTCAAGTAGAGTGTGTGAAAGAAGGTATAGGTCCTAGAAGAGTTTCCAAGGAAGTTTCAACTAGGTGGAACACTGTATATGACTCTTTGACTGTTGCTTACAATTTACGAGTGCCTATTACTAATTATTTTAATCGCAAAGTAGCTGAAGTGTATCACCTAGAAGAATCTGATTGGCAAAATGTTGAGCGTCTTCTTCTTTTTTTTAGCAAAGTTTTTTTATGCTACTAAAGAATTTTTCGGTCAATATTATCCTACAATCACTACCATGTTGTATTTTATAGCTGGAATAGCAGAATTACTTAACGATTATAGAGTAGTGCCTGGTTATGAACTTGCGGTAGAAGCATTGATTGAAAAATTTAAAAAATATTTTTTTCCGATTCCACCACTTTATTACATTGCATCTATATTACATCCATGTTTTAAACGTTTTAATACGGAAATGCTCATTAGAGAAATTTATCGGACTTTGAGAATTACTGATGAAGAAACACCAAGTGTAGAAACAGTTTGTGCACAGGTAATTGTAGATTGCCAATGGATTTATGAAAGGTATAGCAGTGTAGCTGATAATGTTGTTCCAAGTGTTCCAAGTGGAGCTGGATCAAGTTCAACACAGGCTCCTAAAAGACCTGCAACCGGATTGGGAAGTTTTTCCAGCCTTAATCAAAGGCTTTCTAGCAGGCATTCGAGTAGCAGCGGAGGGTTCAACGAGCTTGATGTTTATTTACTTCATGCTTGCAAGGAAGTTGATTATTTTGGAAGCGAGCAGCTACTGCCATTTTGGAAGGATCAACAAGCACAGTTTCCAATTTTAGCAAAAATGGCGCGGGATATTCTAACTATTCAAGCATCATCTGTTGCTTCAGAAAGCGCGTTTAGCCAAGGAAGATTACAAATTGGAGATCATAGACATTCATTGAAGGAAGAAGCAATGGAGACGGCCGTATTATTCAGAGATTGGATTAGATCGGAGCGAAGAAATTTTGGATTTGCAGAAGATCAACTAGCCGATGCAGAAGCATCATCAGAAATTTTATCAGGCGATGGAAGTTTGGACAATGAAACTGATTATGAAGAAGATGACTCTTTGCCACCGGTTCATCCAGAGGTGCCAGACGAAATTATTCAGAAAATGAGAAGTTTTTTTATTAATATGTAGTTTTTTCAATTTAATATCTATGTACTTTGCAAAAAAAAAAAAAAAAAAATCAACCATTATTCAATAAAATGCGTTACGCCTTGCTATTAAGTAAATCCTTTGCTATATTCTCAATTATCCTTTGCTATTAAGTTACCTCTTTGCAATTCAATACTAAATACTAAAATACTAAATACTAAAATACTAAAAACTAAAAATTAAATACTAAATACTAAATACTAAATACTAAAATACTAAAATACTAAAATACTAAATACTAAATACTATTATACTACTAACTTAGTATTAAGTTTGAAAAAATAACAATTTACTTATATTATACTAGATTACTAAGTTTGAAAAAAATACTCAAATATACTTTTATAATACTAAAATACTATATTACATAATAGTTAATATTTTAATACTAGATTACTAGTATTATATATAAGTTATTACATAAAACTAAAATTTAAACAAAACAAATAACCAAAAAACAAAAAAAAAAATAAAGAAAAAGACAAAACCGGGCCGGACCGGACCGGAACCGGACCGGACCGGCCCACTGCAAACATTGTCTAAATCCGCTCCATTTTGAAAAATAGCCGTTGGCAACGGTCATAAACGGCTATTTTTCCCACCCCCACACCCATAAACGCCCCTACAGCCCTCCCCTACCTATTTTCCGATAAATACTCCCATATTTCATCAAATTAATCACAATTCAATATTTTCTATTCATTTCTCTTAAAAAAATTTTAACAAAAGGCTATTTTATTAAATTTTCTATCAACATGGCTGCAAATGCAAATAATGCTAATCAAGTTCAAGGTGCTAATGTAGCAGGTCCGTCTGGTGGTCCAAGAAGAACTAAACAATCCGAAGTTTGGGAATTTATCAAAAAAAAATGATACCGGCAAAGCTCAATGTACTCTTTGTCAGAGATTTTGGAATTGGGAAGATGGATCAAATACTAATGGAGGGATAATGAAGTTTAAGACCCACTTGGAAAACCATCATGCCCCCGAATGGGCAGCTCGTGGTGGTGGAATATATCTGCAACCACGTGATAATTGAGTGTTGAGTCGCTGAAGTTGAAAATTTCTGTATTTTTCTAATTTCTAGTCTATTTTCATGTTTTTATTTTCTAATTATGCATTTCCATTTTCCAACATAATGTACTTTGTGTATTGTTGAATAATATGTGTGTTTTGTGTTGTTTATTTAGATTTTAGTCTACCAATATTTTTTTCCATCTATTTTAAACAATAAAAAATATAATTGAAAACAAAAAAAAAAATTAACGAACCGAACCGAACCGGATCGCACCGGACCGGGACCGGCAGAATATCAGTTTGCCGGTTCCGGTTCCGATCCGGCATTGGTGCAACTGCACCGGTGCACCGGACCGGGACCGGACCGGTGACGGTTTTTTTTTTTAAACATAGCACCGGACCGGACCGGCACAGTCGCACCGGAACCGGGCGGGACCGGGCCGGTGGACACCCTTATTCATATCCTTAGTAGACTTCATATCATACTTCCTTAACAGCTCTTTGATGTACTTCTACTGGTGGATCATTGTGCCTTCCTTAGATTGCTTGATTTGTAAGCCTAAGAAGAAATTTAGCTCACCCATCATACTCATTTCAAATTCACTTCCCATTAGGTCGGCGAACTCCTTGCAAAGGTTCTCATTTGTAGCACCAAAGATGATGTCGTCTACATATACTTGAACAATCAACAGGTCCTTGGCTTTCTTCCTTAAAAAGAAAGTATTGTCTATTTTACCTCTTGTAAATCCATTCTTCAATAAGAACCCAGACAACCTTTCATACCAAGCCCTAGGAGCCTGTTTCAACCCATACAATGCCTTGTCAAGTTTGTAGATATGATCAGGAAACTCTGAACTTTCAAAGCCAGGTGATTGGACCACATATACCTCTTCATTCAAATAACCATTAAGGAAAGCACTCTTCACATTCATCTGATACAGCCTAAACTCCATGTAAGCTGCAAAAGCAATAAGCATCCTAATGGCCTCCATTCTAGCAACAGGTGCAAAGGTTTCATCATAATCGATTCCTTCTTCTTGACTATAACCTTGGACCACAAGTCTTGCCTTGTTTCTTGTTACTATGCCATGTTCATCCAGTTTGTTTCTAAATACCCATTTAGTACCAATGATGGACCTGTCCGTTGGTCGAAGGACCAGGTGCCATACCTTACTTCTTTCAAACTGATGAAGTTCCTCTTGCATAGCAATCACCCAGTCTGGATCCTTAAGTGCTTCACGTACATTCTTTGGCTCTATTGAGGACAGAAACGCAAAGAATGCACAGAATTTCTTCAAAGCTCTTCTAGTAACAACTCCAGTGTTCAGATCAGACATGAGGTTCTCCAGTGGATGAGAACGTTGATATTTCCAAGGTTTAGGCTGAATCTGTTGAGAGTCGTTTCCAGGAGGATCTGAGCCACCTAACCCTTCTTCATCTTGCTCTTCAGTTCCCCCTGTCTGATTGCCTTCTAGTTCCCCCTGAGTTTGATCCTTATCATCCAGATTACTTTTAATTCCCTTCAAATTCTCAGGGTCTTCAGCAGGTTCATCCCTTGCAAGACCAATCTCCTGATCATCATCTTCTTGTCTTTTTGCAACACTTTCAGATTCATCAAATACCACGTGAACACTTTCTTCTACAGTCAAGGTCCTCTTGTTGAACACTTTATAAGCTTTACTTTGTGAAGAATATCCTAAGAAGATGGCTTCATCACTTCTAGCATCAAACTTCCCTAGAGGTTCTTTCCCATTGTTGTGCACGAAACACTTGCACCCAAAAGATCTGAGATGTGCAATATTAGGTTTCCTGCCTCTGATCAGCTCATAGGGAGTTTTCTCTCGCAAAAGACGGATAGAAAATCGATTCAGTAGGTAGCAAGCGGTGTTAACTGCTTCAGCCCAAAAGTTCTTTGATAAACCGCTTGATAGCAACATTGTTCTAGCCATGTCCTCCAAGGACCTGTTCTTCCTTTCAACTACACCATTCTGCTGAGGGGTCCTTGGTGCAGAGAAGTTGTGATCCGCACCATGTTTGTTACAATATTCAGTAAACTTAGCATTCTCAAATTCTGTACCATGGTCGGACCTTATACTCACAAGTTGAAGCCCCAGTTTCTTTTGATTGACTCTGACCCAGTCCTCGAACATATCATATGCTTCATCTTTAGACCTGAGGAACAATGTCCATGTGTATCTGGAGTAGTAATCAACTATTACCATTACGAATCTCTTACCTCCTCTGCTCCTTACCCTCATCGGTCCACACAAATCCATGTGAACTAGCTCAAGTGGTTTAGAAGTACTAACCACTTTCTTTGACTTGAATGAAGATCTTACATGTTTCCCCCTCACACAAGCATCACAAATCTTGATGTCATTGAACCTCTTGCTTGGCATTCCACGAACGAGGTCCTTTGACACCAATTTATTCAATTGAGTCAAGCTTGCATGTCCTAGTCTCTTGTGCCACAACTGACTATCATTCTCCAGCACATTCAGACAAGTCAAATTATTTTCAGGAAGAGACCCTAATGGCACCTTGTACACATTATTAGCTCGTTTCCCTTCCATTATCACTTCACCAGTATGCAGGTTCTTCACAGTGCAACCTACAGATGTGAAACTCACTGAGTTTCCTCTATCACATAGTTGAGAGATACTTAGAAGATTGTGCCTCAATCCATCCACACAGAGTACATTGTCAATAGCATGATTGAGGGATCTCCCAACTTTTCTAATACCAACAATTTCACCGCTCTTGCCTCCTCCAAAAGCCACACTACCCCCTTGAAACGCTGCGAGTGAGAGAAAGTTTCTTTTATCTCCTGTCATGTACCTGGAACACCTACTATCAAGAATCCAGCTTGGGTTGTTCCATCTCACTCCAGCCTGCAAAAGAAAATCAAGGGCTAGTAACAGGAACCCAGACTAGCTTGGGTCCCTTTTTGTTATCGAATGGATGAATCAAATCTTTTCTAGCCCAATAAGGTAAAACTGATTTTTTTATTCCTTTTCACTGCATCTTTTGCAACACTACATTCATTCTTAATATGTCCAGTTTTACCACACAAGAAGCAGAGTTTGTTGCAAGGAAGTCCTACATATTTACTATTAGGGTTCCAAGTAGGTAAAGGTTTCCTATGTCCTAATCCAGTTTTGCCTCTATTGTGATTTTCATGCAACCAATTCAAAGCTTCAGAAGACTTGTTCCATTTAGTGAGTCTGGTGAGCTCAGAGCTAGCTTTTTCAACCTTCTCCCGAAGAACCCTGTTCTTCTCAGTTTCCTGATGCAGAGCCTGGTTTTTCTTTTCCAGCTCAGCTTCAAGGTTGATTTGAGCCTCACTAACTCCTTGCTTACCAGACACTTCTTTCAAGTTTTGATTCTCAAGTTCGAGTGCAGAACCTAGTTTCTTCTCACAAAGCACCTGTTTCTTTAATTGAAGAGTTTCTAATTCAAGGGCTGAAACTTTCTGTTTTAGTTCAAAAACTTGATTTTCACTGGCAATTAATTCCTTTTTAAGATCCGATTTAGCTTTTTCCAAGTTTTCATTTTTCAGTGAAAACTCAGACGCAACCGACATTAGTTGATCCTTCTCAGAAAATTTGTTCCTTCTCAGACCTCAAAGTTTCAATCTCTTCAATTAAAGTCAAGGCAAGCAAATTTAATTCCATGGGAGAACAATTATGAAGTCTAGGTTTTAGTTCATCGAGACTTACCTCAGGTGTATCATCAATCGAAGATTCATTATCCGCCATCACTGCCAATGGAGAGTCATCTTCTGGTTCTTCTTCTTCTTCTTCTTCATCACTTTCGCTTTCAGAAGGTCCCCATGTTGCATAGAACGCCTCTTTCTTTTTCCTCCTTAATGCTCTGAAGTTGGGAGGACGTTTGTTCTTCTTAGGTTCATTCTCCTTTGAAGCCCCAGACCTTTTCCACTCAATATCCCACAACGGGCAGTCCTTTATAGCATGATCCTTCTTGTTACACTTAAAACACCCTGAGTAGTCAGGATTTTCAATTATGTTGTTCTTGGCGGGAGTGACTTTGGTTCTTCTTCTTTCGAAGCCTATGGTTTTTCGTACAGCATTGACCAAGGCCATCTCATGCTCAGATACTTCATATTTAGAACCTCCAGTTGCCTCTAGTGCTAGGTTCTTCTCCTTATTGGGTTCCACCTTCATCCTTGATTGTTTCATAAGCTCATGGGTTTTCAGAATACCAACGACTTTATCTAGCTCAATCTTGTCCAGTTCCTTGGACTCAATGATAGCTATAACCTTTGATTCCCATGAATCAGGTAGAATCCTGATCACTTTTTCGACCAAATGTTCATTAGTTAGAACCATACCTAGTGACTTCATCTCGTTTGTTATGATTGTGAACCTGGTCATCATATCCTGGATGGACTCAGATTCACCCATAGCAAACAACTCGAAATTTTTTTTCAGCATCTGGATCCTTGACTTCTTTACACGTGAAGTTCCTTCATGAGCAATTTGTAGAGCATCCCAAATTTCTTTGGCAGTCTTGTATGAAGAAACTCTGTTGTATTCATTAGGACCAAGTCCACATATGATGAGCCTCTTAGCTTTTGCATTCTTCTCCACCATCTTGAAATCAGCATCAGTATACTCAGATATCTCTTTGGGAACAGTTTGCTGATTGGGTGGCGGTCCAACAGTTTTGCTTGGAATAAGAGGTCCATCCTTTGTAATGATCCATAGCTGAAAGTCTTCAGCTTGAATAAAGTCTTCCATTCTGCCTTTCCACCATCCATAGTATTGGCCATTGAATTGAGGAGGCCTGTTGATAGATTGTCCTTCGGTGATTATCGGTGGTGCACTCATTGTTCAGATCCTTCTCAAGATGTTAATCTTTTTTCGAGAGAACCTGATCTGATACCACTTGTTGCACTTGGTGCACCTTTGTAATACACTAGGGGGGTGAATAGTGTCCTTACCCGATTTTTAAAACCTAAAACTTGCTTTTAACTTTCTGCGCCTAATTCACAAAGAACCCGGTTCCTTGCAAGTTTCGCCTATCTCTGAAACTACACAAATTGCGGAAACGTAAAAAAGACAGAGATTTTTACGTGGAAAAATCCGTGCTCAAGGGATAAAAAACCACGACCCAAACTCTTGGGATTTCAACTCTTCCACTAAAGGAAAACCCGAGCAAGTTTTAAACTACAACGTTATGTAATCAAGAAACTAGAACCCCCTAGTACCTAGAACCTTCCAAGCCACACGTTAGCTGGTAAGGTTACCTCTACTTAACCTCAAAAAGTAATCTCTACTTAATGCTTCTAAACAAGCGAATAGATTACAACTCAATAGCCTATAACAAAGAAACTAAAACAATAGACTTAACTATGAAACTGCTCCTTCAGAAGGTTCTGCTGCTCAGCCTTTGTTCTTGCACACAAAGCTTCCCACGATCCGATTGTACTTGATATGCTTTGTTGAGATGTCTTTTGTGCCTATCGGTTCTGGTCAAACTAACTTATGTATATAGGAACTAGACTTAGCCGGATCCAACTAAGTTTAGGAATCCTTTTCCTCTTTGAAATCAGTTTAAACAAGGTTACCCATATTTCCTTATTTAAAACCTAAGTTAATTTGCCTTATGTTCCAATCCATTGTCGTTTAGGAACCGCGTCCTTCTCAGCACCGCTTCTATCTTCTTCTACTTCCGGTAGGATTGGAACTTTGACTCCAGCTGTTCTCTTCTTTCCTTCTTTAGCTCTGACTTGAATATCTTGCTTGAACAGCTGATCTTCTCACTTCGACTGTGAACCTTTTCATGGTCCACTTAGCTCCAGGTCCTTTGTCATCTTCAAAACTCATCATTCAACAGAAAACCTACGCTACGCAACTACCCTCGAGTTACACCAGGAACCCGCAAGTAGAATGGTCGGGGAGGGGTTGATGTTCAACTAGAATCCACTAGTAGAAGACAAGTCCCAAACATGGTTGGTTCATTAACCCAAGAGTTCAACTCTTCCAAAATTCATCAATCATCAAATTAGCTAAGTAATGAAATAGGCTAGGCTAAGCTATTTATAGAGGTTTCTAAGCTTTAAGTAAAAGGTCTAAATTGCCCACACATTAGGCTTTAAGTTAAAAGACCATGCAAGGCCAAAATAGTCATTAAACACTCAAAATCTCGCCCCTTCAGCGTTTGGACGGAGCGACCATTCTTAGGTGGAGTGCCTACAATTTTGGCCAGTGGGGTGGCTGGGCAGAGCGCCTGGCCCCTGTTCATCTTGGGCGGAGCGCCTGGCCTGGGAGCTTTCTCACGCGTCTTCAATTCACCTCTAACACTCTTGACTTCTAGTCCTTTGCATCCTTCAAGCTTGGTACACGTTGAAAGGTTTCTTGTCTTGATTTGCCCCTTATCAGATTACTTGTTGAGTCCAACTTGATGACAACAATAATGGCCCTCATTCAGCTAGTGGTGCCCTTTTTGGGGTTTTTGCTGTCTAACCTCTCTCTTTTTTCTTTTGCCTCACTGATGTCTTGTAGCGCCCTTTCAGGTTTTCACCAACAAGACTTCATTTTTTTAAAGAAGGAAACCGCCTTCTTCAAAAAAAAAAAAAAAAAACTAGTTTAAGATAAACTGGGGCGCCTCGAATTTCTTCCTAATTTGAGACTGATATAATGAACATCTCGTGGAACATTTGGGATAAAGTGGTACACCCTTTGGAATCAATTTTCTTAAAATAAAATAAATTTCTGCCCCAATTTAGGATAAATTGGGGGTTTTCAATTTTTTTTTAAACATTGGCCGCAATCTTGGAGGCAAGTTTTGCATCAATATAAAATAGGAAAAATAAACATTCTCCTATTTTGAAACTGGGGAATTGTGAGAATTTCCCCTAAATGACCGCATCTGAATGGTTGCATACCTATCCTTTTGAGAGGAATCAGGTCAGACGTAGCTCTGGCAACTTAATGCCAAATTTTCTTCTTTTGATGCTTTCAATCATTTCATTTCAGTATAATTATATTGATTCAAAACTAAGGATGTGCCATAAAAGAACAAACCAAAAAGGTAGGGAGGGGCACAATTTTGGATAGCGAAACAAAAATCTTACATCATCTCGATCTAAAAATCCATGATTATAGTCAAATGTCGTACCTCTTGACCGCATCTGCATCGACAATTATTTCAGTCATCGCGGCTTCAATCTCCGTTGATAATAAAGCACCACTGTGCAACACCTTCTTTACCACGTACGGTCCCAGCCAATTTGAAGTAAACTTTCCTTTGGCCGTTTCTTGATGTGGAAAAATGCGCTTTAAGATCAGTTAACCATCACTGAATTTGCGTTTGCGTACTTTCTTGTTGTATGCCTTGGCCATTCTCTTCTGATATAGTTGGCCATAACAAACTGCATTTAGCCTTTTTTTGTCAATCGACGTCAATTGTTCCATGCGGGATTTGACCGATTCAGTGTCCTCGATCTCAGCTTCAACAATGATTCTCAAGGATGGTATTTCAAATTTTGCTGGAATGGCTGCCTCAGTTCCGTACACCAATATATACGGAGTTGTGCCTATTGAGGCGTGCACAGTGGTACGATAACCTAGAAGAGCGAATAGCAATTTCTCATGCCAATCTCGCGATACCTGCATTATTTTTCGAAGGATCTTCTTGATGTTCTTGTTTGCCGCTTCGACCGCACCATTTGCTTTTGGACGGTAAGGTGTGGAATATCTACGCATAATTTGAACCTTTCACATACCTCATTCATCAAATAGCTATTGAGGTTGGCCCCATTGTCGGTGATAATGGTATTAGGGAAACCAAATCGACAAATAATTTCGAATGGACAAAGTCAACCAAAGCTTTCTTTGTTACCGACTTGAATGTCGTGGGTTCCACCCGCTTGGTAAAATAGTCAATGGCGACCAAGATAAATCTATGTATGTTTGATGTTTTTGATTTTATCGGCCCAATGACATCCATCCCTCATGCTACGAAAGGCCAAGGAGCAGACATTGTGTGGAATTCGAAAGGAGGTGAATGTATTAAATCACCATGTACTTGACATTGGTGGCATTTCCGCACAAAACCGATGCAACCTCGCTCAATGGTGAGCCAAAAATAACCATCCCGCAGGATCTTCTTGGCTAGAATATTTCCACTAATGTTTGGCCCATAAATCCCAGAATGTACCTCATTTAGAATTCTCGAGGTTTCTTCTGCGTCTACACATCTCAATAACCCCAAATCTGGAGTTCCCTTGTACAATACCCCACCGATTAGAAAGAAACCATTTTCAAGACGGTGGAGGGTTCTTTTCTGATTGCTTTCGGCCATCACCAGGTGCTCCTCATTCTTGAGATAGTTTTTTATGCCCATGTACCATGGTTCACCATCAAGTTCTTCTTCGACCACGTTGCAATAAGCATGTTGATCCCGAACTTGAATCTCGAGAGGATCAATGTGAGTCTGCTCAGGATGGCTAAGCATTGATGCTAATGTAGCAAAAACATCGACCAATTCATTATGCATTCTTGGGACGTGTCTAAATTCAATGGAATCAAATCTTTGGCAAAGATTTTCCAGACACTACTTGTACATGATGAGTTTCACGTCTCGAGTTTCCTACTTTCCTTTGATTTGACGTACCAATATGTTAGAATCCCCAAGCACTGAAAGTTCTTTGATATCCATGTTTATTGCCATGCGTAGACCATGATGCATGCTGCGTATGATGTTGTATTGTTGGTACATTAGAAATGAAGATGAGCAGCTGCCGGATAGTAATGCCCCATTGGAGATATAAGAACAGCCCTGATACCATCACCTTTGGAGTTAGAGGCTCCATCAAAGTACAACTTCCAATAATGATCATCATCAGAAGGGAACTCTTCAATTGTAAACCTCTTCATCTGGAAAGTATGTCTTGAGAGGTTCATACTCATCATCCACTGGATTTTCGGCCAAATGATCGGCCAAAGCCTAAGCTTTCATTGCAGTTCTGGTGACATAGACTATGTCAAACTCCATGAATAACTTTTGCCACTTGGTGAGTCTCCCTGTTGGCATCGCTTTTTGGAAGATATACTTTAGTGGATCTATTCGGGATATGAGGTAAGTAGTGTATGAAAGCAAATAATACCTCAACTTTTCAGCTACCCAAGTGAGGGCACACCACGTTCTTTCCAGAAAAGTGTACTTTACCTCATAATCCGTGAATTTCTTGCTCATGTAATAGATGGCCTGCTCTTTCTTACATGTGGCATCATGTTGTCCCAACACACATCCAAATAATTTTCCATCACAAACAAATAAAGGAACAAAGGTCGGCCTGGCTCCAGTAGGACTAACACAGGTGAGTTCGATAAGTATTTCTTGATTTGGTCAAAGGCCGCTTGGCATTCCCCGGTCTACTTGACCGCATCTCCTTCTTTAACAGCTTGAAAATTGGCTCACAAATTATTGTGAGCTGGGCGATGAACCTGCTGATGTAGTTCAGCTTCCCAAGGAAACTCATGACTTCTTTCTTGTTCTTCAGTGGAGGCAATTCTTGTATAGCTTTGATCTTTGTAGGATCCAGCTTAATGCCCCGGCTGCTGACGATGAAACCAAACAACTTTCCGGCTGGAACACCAAATGCACATTTTGCCAGGTTTAATTTCAAACTGTACCTTCTGAGCCTTTCAAAGAATTTATTTAGGTCTCTAACATGATCCTCAACCATTCTTGATTTGATTATCACATCATCCACTTACAGCTCTATTTCTTTATGCATCATGTCGTGGAATATTGTAGTCATGACTCTCATGTATGTTGCCCCAGCGTTCTTTAAACCAAATGGCATGACCTTGTAGCAGAAAGTTCCCCAAGGCGCCGTCTTCATCCATCAAGATCTGATGAAATCTGGTGTAGCAATCCACGAAAGATTGAATCTCATTATTTTCACAATTTGAGAATGTGAATACTAGGCAGAGGGAAGTTATCCTTGGGACTGGCCTTGTTTAATCTTGATAGTCAACACAGATCCTTGTCATTCCATCTTTCTTTGGTACTGGCACAACATTAGCCAACCAGGTAGAATATTGAAGTGATTAGATCACCTTCACAGATAGCTGCTTCATGATTTCATCATGGATCTTCTTGATCATGTCTGTCTTAAACTTCCTCTGAAGCTGTCTGACTGTAGGGTATCCAGGATGAGTTGGCAACTTATGAATCGCCAAATCTGTGCTCAAACTGGGAATGTCATCATACGACCAAGCAAACACATCTCTATAGTCTAGCAGAACTTGGACTATGTCATGTTTTACTTTTGGTGAAGCGTGCATGCTTATCTATGTCTCTTTAACATCATCAGAATTCCAGATTTATATTTTCTGTGTCATCAAGATTGGGCTTGGGCTTGGGCTTGTTCTCAAATTTCTCCAGTTCCTCATTTCTCTCTTTGTCGGCTCCTTCCTCATAATATTCCTCATCAAAATTCCCTTCACTATTAGTTCCTTTCATGACATCTACTTCTTCAATTACTACTTCCCAATCAGTCAAACCCTCATTATGTATTTCTTCAATTTTTAATTGATTCAATGAGACCAAGTTAAACTGTGTGTTTAGATCATGGCATGATTTCAGCATGCATGTCATGTTATATATAGGCCATTATAAATATAACTACAAAGAGAATAATAAAACAAAATTAGGAAAATAAAGAGACAGAGTATAGAGACAAGAAAGAGATCTTGCTTTTCATTGAATTTGAAATATAAAAGGGTTTGACATAAAATGAGAAAAATAAATATACTTGGATTACAACCCCTAGAATAACCAAGTATATATAAAGGATAACAAAAACTTGCTGCCAATGGCCCCTCCTAGTGGGGAGAGGCGTTGCTTCCCAGTTGTTTGGGTGCACATCAGGACCAATGTCTTGGATTTCAGCATTGCTCACCAATCTACACCATATTGATGCCAAATACATGCCTCATGTCTAGAAATAGCCTCCTATTCTTTAGTTTCCCCAACATATTTGGGAGTGGACTTGCCTCCCTTGACCTTTGAGAAAGACTAAGGAAGGAAAAAGATAGGCTTCTGAAGGGTCCATTCTTGTTTCTTCATCTTCCTGGCTCTTGCTCTATTTGCAGTTGTATGCTTGTACCCCAGACCTCAAGTACCTCGAATGCCAAGTGGATGTCGAATTCAGGAAAAAGATCATATGTGAAAGAATCGTCAGATTGGATCAACTGGACTCGGCCTTTCTTGCAATGATGCTCCCAAAACCTTTCCTAGTTAGAAGCCGTACTTCAACCTTTTAGAGGCCATCATGACTGCTGCTTCGGACAACATTGCATGAGGCAGAGGCTTGCCTTCCTTAATTTCATCCATACAGACTGCTTCGAAGGCTTAGTACATGAAAGTTGGATTATCATTAATGACCTCATTAACTGGCATTGACGGTCCTTATAGATTGACATATCATCTTCCCCACAATTCCATACAGACAATGCCAGTTAATGAGGTCATAATTCCATGGGATAGTATTAGTATTTGTCATAGGAGCCTAAGGTGCGCTCTTTATGACTATTGGCTCACACTCTACTGGCCCTTTGGATCACTATCTTTGGTTTCTCAATCACTTCTTCCTTTTTCTCAACGACCCTATTCAATGTCAACACTGGCTTGTTTAGTTGGACAGGATGCATTACTTTCCCTGACAAAACCGAAGGAATTGGTTTTGTTGTTATATGAATATTTTCCACATCAATTGTTATAGCATCGACTGACCATGTGTACGTCGTGTATTGGCAGAGGATTGCGGTTAATGTTTGGTGCTTCAGTATTTTCGGTCACGATTTGATTGCTGTGTATTAGGTCTTGCACTGCCTTCTTGAGATAATGGAAATCTTCTGTATCATGCCCTGGTGCTCCTGAGTGGTAAGCACAATGCCGAGAATGGTCTACTTTTACCATGGGATGCATATTTCTCTGGACTTGCTTCAACATGTTTAAGGCCTGTAACTTTTCGAAGAGACTGGTGTAAGACTCCCCAATTAGAGTGAACTCTCTCTTTTTCTCTTCTCGAGCCTTCTTGTAATCAACTCTCAGGCGAATTTTAGGAGGACCCCTTAGTCGGTAGGTCGGGTTTGGTGGAGCCTGACACTGATTTTGTGGAGCTTGGTAAGTGGGATACATGGGTTGTGGAGCTGGTGCACGCCATTGCGTCTAGGATAGTGCTGGAGCATATGGTTGCACTGCATGTACAGAATATTGGGGTGGAGGGATGGAGTATGGTGAGTTTTGTGGGGAGTAGTAGTGTTGCGGAGGTTGTGTTTGTGGAGCTTGATATGAATTGGATTGACTGTATCGCTCTTCATTCCACTTTCGTGGACCCGACCCTACCATGGCAACATCTTCTTTCTTTTTTTTACCAAATCTGTCGTCCTGATCGATGCAGCCTGTGTAGTCTCCTTTAACGCAGTCTGGCTCACAATCTTGCCAATTTTGACTCCCCTTTCAACTAATTCTCCCATCTTAACGACTTCGCTAAATGGTTTTCAAAATGCGGGAATTAATGCACCATAATATGCCTCATTCTGAGATTCAATGAATAACCGAACCATGTCTTCATCTGGGATTGCAGGGCTCACACGAGCAGCCTGTTCATGCCATCTGAAGGCGTTATCCATGAAGCTTTCACTTGGCTTCTTTTTTATCGCATCCAAAGAGGACAGATCCGGCACGACTTCAATGTGATACTTGTACTGGTTATAGAACACCTGCGACATGTCGTCAAATTCCAACCATTTAGTTACATCCTGCCTTATGAAACATTCGGCAGCTGCACCTCCCAAGCTTTCAGAAAATATGCTATCAACAGCTTATCTTTCTTGACCGCTCTCATTTTGTTGCAGTAGGTCTTCATATGAACCCTTGGATCTCCCTGACCGGGGTATGGCTCAAACTGTAGAACAGTGAAACCATCGGGCAATTGCAATTCAAGAAAAGGGCAAATATTCTTGAAAGAAGTATTGATGTGATCTCCATATCCCTGTATAATATCACAGCTTGTTCTAAACCCTTCAGTTTGCGCAGAACATCACTATCTTCAGATTTTTCCAATCGATTAGGCTCAACCTAAGACTCATGTTCGAACCCCTGCTCATACGAGTCACTTTTTCAGAAATTGGGATCATCGTACAGGTCGTAATGATGATCCCTAGCCTGTAAATGAGGTTCACTGTTTGACCTGGGCATGGCGGGCCTAGCTGGGCCACAAAAAACTAGAACATGTGCCGAAGGATAGACGTACTGCCCCTGTGGTAGAGGTGGCAGTGGTGGAGCATGGGGGCGAACTTCACCTTCATTTGTTACACTGCGAGTGGGGCCGAAACCAGGGGTATATATATCAAATCCTCGACTGCAGTAGATGTGCCCGGTGCTTGCTAAACCGGTGTTGGTATGACCCCATCTAGGATTGTTGGCTCGGGAGGAGGTGAAATTTCCATGGTAATTGTGTGATGCATGTCGACCAAGAACTGCTTCAAGCTTTGGACCTCCCCAGTCAACTGTTTATTTTTTTGTGCCAAATG
This sequence comes from Petunia x hybrida, assembly GCA_037355625.1. NCBI lineage: Eukaryota > Viridiplantae > Streptophyta > Magnoliopsida > Solanales > Solanaceae > Petunia > Petunia x hybrida. Next base: position 28,473,233 of record JBBBVM010000041.1, read on the forward strand.
TTCTCGGGCACCGGTTTCAGATATATCCTCGTTATATGGCATGGTGAGCTGCAGAACGAATCCTCCAAAAATGGAATGAGTTCGCAATTAATACCACAAGAAAGCTGCCACCCTCTCCCTCCTTAATCTAGCTGCGTAACAGCAGGATTATGCCGGACTACTACACCAAAATCAATGGTAATCTATGATATGCAAACAAAGCAAGTTAGTGCAACAAGATAGCATATAACATGTATTGCTCGCCGTCCTAATCCATTCCTAAGATCGTTATGCATCATCCCGAAGTTGTTTGGACCAGATTCCCAAGTGTATTATTTTTTTTCAAGAGAGGCCAGAGGGTGAAAACAAATTGACACATAAAAATGAATGAAAGGTCTTTCATTATCATTATTAAGTAGATACATACACTGCTTTATACAAATGGCCTGAAAGAACGACCAAGATTGAAAACAATACAAAAATTGAAAATAAACTACAACTGCTGAGTCGAAAAGCACCGTAAGTTACAATCATGTCAAATGTCCATTAAGACTCAAATTCAATCCTCCGCCATGCCATGATTACTGATCCTCCTAAAAATTCTGTTGATTCACTGGTGGGCACCCTCTCAAAATGTTGCGTAATCCGGTGAAACCTTCTCATAAAAACCTAAAACGGCCTAGACATAATAATTTTTCATGTTGAAAACTTAAAATTTGTCATTATAGCGACATGAATTGAACTGGAAATTTTGGCAAACCAACACCTAAAAAATATTTTGTTATTATAACGACATAAATATCAATTCCAAAAGATTTTCCGACAATGGTCCTTACAAGAATTTCGCCATTATAACGACACAAAAGAACATCTAAGATTTTTTCCAACAACGATACTTCGAAAGTTTACAAAAATCGCCAGCATAATGATGTGAAAACTGGTTACAAGATTTGCGAACGGCGACACTTAGACGTTATTTGAAAATTTCGTCATTATAACGACGCGAAATCTGATATCTAGAAAAGCACTTGCATTAACAAAAATTTTGCAAAAATCCGTCATTATAACGACGTGACTTAAAATCGCAAAACTACGTCAAAACAAAAGTTTTGGTGTTACAATCTAAGATTGAACCCCACTTTCTCATTTTTCCTCTTTTTTTTAAAAAAAAAAAAAAAAAAAAAAAAAATCTGATCTTCCCCAATTTGGTCAGCATAACAACCTTTCTAAATGCAACACATAGCATGCTCGAGCCGTGAAGGCCTCCATTTGGACACAAGGAGTCTGCATAGACATGCATAGTACCCTGGGTACCGTACCTTGCTAAGTCCAATGATGCAGATAATTAGGCCTAAAGGTTTAACTCTATGTGACTGAACTGACTCGAAGTCTAGACTGACTAAAAATTCAGTGGACAAACGGGGCGGAAAATGCATCAGGGCCATCCGACAACAGTGTCTCCGGCATAAAACCCCAACCCACTTTCCTCCTAAATCATGGGCAATTTCAGTAAGAAAGTTCCCAGATGCCACAATCAATCTGGTAAGTGTACGTGTGCATGTGTTCAGAGACTCAGAGGTTTACGCGGAGAAGACAGTTTATATACAGTTCAAAAAATCAAAGCGGTAACATTCAACTTTTCATGTGACAATGACAAAAGATATAACAACCAAATATTTAATAATCAAAACATGCGACAATTTTATCAAGCCAGAGATACTAGTTTTCACTATTTTCCGTAGCAGAGTCGACAAGTTTTCACGCCCTCTTTTTCCCAAAGCGAAAATAATGAAAGGTTTAAAAGGCAATGACTGGTATTTCAAGGTATAAAAAATATTTATAGAGAACTCAGAGTCGCCACTTGACAAGTTAAAGGTGTACCAAGTCACCAAAGTGGAGTACCTAGAATACATTTGACTCGTCCAATGGTCTGCGTTAGATATTTCGAGTAAGGTCCTCAGTTAACTCTTGGGAAGGTGTTAGGCATCCTCGAGTCCTGTGCCGAGCACAATTGCTTTATTTTCGCAAGTTAATTTAAGAAAATATTTTGTTGTTGCCGTTTGGCTAAAATCGCGCCTTAAAAATATATTGCTCTACATTAAAGCTGATGAATTAAAGTTTGGACTGTAAAATAAATCATAATTTACATTGCTAAAAGTAACTTAAAACATATTAATAAAACCTTGGGTTATTTAAAATAAAAATGTGACTGTTTGTGAAAAAGTGACTGCGTAGACTGTTTGTCAACAGAAGTTAAAACTTCAAACATTTGCAGAGATGATCCACCTATTCAATTATATTTTAGTTTTGTCCCTTTACAAAGTTAAAAGTGTCCAGATTCTAAACTGCAACCCATTTTTCTTTTTCAAATTTTGATTTACAAAATGTCCTCAAATTTTCACAATTTCAAGTTTATCGAAGTTTACAGATTACACACCCGTGGATTTTTTTTGCGAAAACAACCAGACTTTTAATATATGGCATAACAGACCTGTTTTCACAAATTACAAAATTTCATGTTTGTCACAATGTCTCATTTTCATGTATAGCTAAACATTAATACGTGACAAAAAAGTACACATGTCAAACACTAAATATCTCATACTTTAGACAACCAACCAGCTCATTTAGTATTTAGACAACCAAGCATACACATAATCAAATACTCATCTTTGACCTTTAAACATACGACTTTTGTATCATTTCATGGTAAAATTAAAATACACGAAGTTCATGTGTTTACCTCTGATACGAGGCCTTAGAGCTTAACAATGACCATCCAAACAAGCAAAAATAAGTTATCGAACGCATCAAAAAAGGCAACCGACAGCCCTTTAAAGCCCTTTGAAACTTGACTTAGACTCAAGTTTTAAGCCCCAAAAAACTCTTGATTTTGAGTACTTTTGGTTCTAAAGCTCTATATTTTAACTCACTAACTTCCTTACTATTTTCTCTTTTTCTTTCCAGGAGTTCCTTATTTTTATTTCAATCCCTCAATATTAATGTAACTTGTATGGAATGTATTTTATGTAAGCCCCTTTTAAAATGAGAGTGGAACCTCTCTTATATAGACTAAAGGTTGAGTGCTTTATTGGGTAAAGTTACAAGACCCATGTGCCTCCACTTGAGTACATGTCTAATCCCCTTTTTGTAGCCTTTGTCACATCACTTCAGCCACCAATTTATCCCCTAAAGACTGAAAAAGTAAGCTGTCCAAGGATGGGACAACCTATGGGTTGTGTACTATTGCCTATTGGGCCTATTCTGATGCTTAAACCCAATACCCTTTTAAACAAAAAAAAATACAGATCTAAAATCAACTATATAAGCCCCAAAACTAAACTAAAACAACTTATTGGGTCAAATCAAATTCCTAGTTGATTTATGCCCCAAAAACACAAGTGGATCAAAAGACACATTATTTCAACAAGTCCAAAATAATACAATGAAATTAAATGACTTCCATTTTTCTTCCATAAATTCAAAACACTGTCACAATTTGATGGACAAGCAACAAATAAGTTGAAAACGCTTCTAATGCTAAATAAATTAACGACATAACCAAATTATTCTTGAATTGAAAGCAATGTTTAATTTACTCAAACTAAACAACATGTGTTCAATATACTAAAACTAAACAACATACACACCAAAGATACTAGGGTCCTTTGGGTGAGGGGGACTTTTAAGTCCCCAAAAGAAAAAAAGGGGATAAAGTTCTAAAGAATTGGGTGAGGGGGACACCCCTCTAATCCATACTTAATGATAGATATATGCTCTCATTAAAACAGCCCCCAAAGTTTCATTAAGTGCAAAAGAGCCCTCCATATATATAAAAATTCAATATCCAAAAAAGGCAAAAAAACTACCTTTCTCTCTCCTCCCTTCTTCTTCTTCCTTTCCCATTTCTTTTGCAGCAGCGGCTGCTGGTTCCCGCCACCCCCCCCCCCCCCTTTTCAATTTCGCTTCAAATCAACAGCTCCATTGAAGGGTATTTTAAGTTTTTCTTAATCTCAAACCCGATTTAAACCCATTCCAATTCAAATCAAAAAGCTTTTTCCAAATATTCTTTTCCGTGATTTCAACCCCTCTTGAAGATCTGTGACTTTTTCACTTGAAAGGAGCTCTGGTAAGTGTTTTGTGTTGTACACTGTATAATGCAGTTTGTTTTGCGATTTATGGGTTTCGCTTCTGCATTTTATGAAAAATGCAAATTCTGGGCAGCTGATGTGTACGGATGCGAAATTATGTGTACACATATATAATATGTGTACACTTCATATTAAGATGCACCCTGCACATCAAATATATGTGTACATGTAACACTTATGTGTACACATAATATATAATGTGTACACATCAGCTGACGTTGCATCCTTTTTGTTCGTACACTTCAAATATACGTGTATGTGTACACATATTATATTGATGTGTACACATAATAAATATGTGTACACATCAACATATGCGTGTACACATCAGACGACGTAGCATCTTTTTCTTACTTCACATTCAAAGTATGTGTACACGTCAAAAAAATATGTGTACACATCTTTTGCTTTATACGCGAAAACATCTCAATTGTGTTTTTAGCTTCTAATGCATATCAATTTCTGATGCATCCAGGTATTTTTGCACCATAAATGGCTGTACTACTGTTAGCAGTTGATTTTCTTGGTGAATGGGTTGAGACCCTAGAATGTTTCACGTGGATTTCTATGACAAGGGAGACGGTACCAGTTATTTTGAATTATGATGTTACGTATTCTGAGCTGGTTAACAAGATCGTTGCTTGATGTGGGGGAAGTCATGATCCAAATGATCTTTGCATTACATACATGCTTAGCATCTGTTCAAAGCAAAAGAGTCATCCTTGTAAAATAAAGAACGACGAGGATCTCCTTGTTTACCTTGCCGATGTCGACGGATCTGGAAATAGGCCTACTTTAAGGGTATGTGGTGCAATGCAATTCCCGAAGGGGTTGCTAGCAAAAACGCGGAAGAACAAACAAGAAGATAAAGATAAAAGCAAGACAAAACTTGCTTCTTTCGAAAGAACAGTGAGGAACCTGTCTCAAAGCTCAATCAAAAGGGATACAAGGATCACCTATACTATGCAACAATCCTCAAGAGAACATTGCCTCTTGCAAACTGAATGATCAAGAGGAATGTTCAATCGGACTAGCCGAAAGCCACAAGTCCTTAAAAGCCCTCACCGGGGTTTTGCTCACGACGGAGACAAGAAGAAATATGCTCGGCACTTTCATTCAATTCATCAATATTCAAAACTAGGTCCTTACAATGAAAGGAAACAGTGTTTATATAGGAAATACTAAGGGTAAACTAGTAAATAGGTCACAGTCGACCAATAGAAATAAGCCACGCAGGGCTGAGTTAAAATGTGTTCGGCAGACTTGACTTCGGTAAGCCTTGGCTTCGGTTTTCGATTGTCTGCTCGAACTCACACTTGTTGTCTTCGGACGCTCAATTGTCTTCGAGCTCATTGTCCTCGGTCACTTTGCCTTCGGGCTCAAATCTGAAGATAGTGCCTTCGATTCTTGAGCTCGGCCACTCAGCTTCGGAGCAATTGTTTTCCTTCGGCCAGGCTAAGTGAACGTGCACATCGTGCAGCAGCTTGGCTTGGGTTCTTGTCATCGGTCTCCTCGGTGGATCGATCACTTGATCAGCACGTGATCGGGCTGCATCATCCTCCCCTTCTTGAGAAGATTTCGTCCTCGAAATCAAGCCCTCCTCGTCCTCCGAAGTTGGACCTACAACACAAGGAACTAAGTCAGCAACATTAAAGGTGTTGGACACGTTATACTCACCAGGGAGGTCGATCACATAAGCATTGTTGTTGATTTTGGTCAACACTTGAAATGGACCATCCCCTCGAGGAGCCAACTTTCCTTTCCTTTGGTTCGGGAAGCGTTCCTTTCGGAAGTGAACCCAAACCCAATCTCCCTTCTTTAATTCCAACTTTTTACGCCCCTTGTTTTTCTTTAAGGCAACCTTTGCATAGGCCTCCTCGAGGTTCTTCTTCACCTTTGCATGCAATTCGATCAAGGCAGCTGGTCGTCGAGTACCTTCAAAATCAAGAACAGAATCTCGAGGCAATGGGGTTAAATCAAGTGGAATCAAAGGATTAAAGCCATACACACATTCAAACGGGGTCATGTTGATCATTCTATGCACCGTTCGATTGTATGCAAACTCCATCATGGGCAAACGATCAGCCCAGTTTCCAACCTTCCCTTTGGTCATTGCCCGAAGCAAAGATCCCAAGGTTCGGTTAACTACCTCGGTCTGTCCATCAGTCTGAGGATGGTGAGACGTCGAGAATAGTAGCTTGGTGCCTAGGGCACCCCACAAACACTTCCAAAAATGACTCAAGAACTTCGAGTCTCGATCACTCACAATAGTACGAGGTACACCATGCAATTTTAACACATTAGAAACAAACAATGTAGCTACATGCTGTGCATCATCACACTTTTTGCAAGGAATAAAGTGAGCCATTTTTGAAAAACGGTCAACCACAACGAAGATGCTATCATGTCCTCCCCCCGACCTCGGTAACCCCAAGACAAAGTCCATGGATATATCAACCCAAGGTCGATCAGGCACAGGCAACGGGGTGTACAAACCATGAGGGTTGGACTTCGATTTTGCTTTCTTGCAAACGAGACAAGCGTTGCAAAGCTTTTCCACATCTCGTCGCATTTTGGGCCAATGGAACTGCTCGGTCAAGATACCAAGAGTTTTATCGACACCGAAGTGCCCCATCAGTCCACCTGAGTGAGCTTCTCGAACCAAGAGCTCTCTCCACGATGACACTGGCACACAAACCCTCCCATTTTTGAAGAGGTAGCCATCATGCCACTGATATTTCTCAACCCTTCGGCCACTCAAGATTGTGTCTCGAACACATTTCAGCTTGGGATCGTCCTCGTACATCGACTTGATGCTTTCGAATCCCATGAGCCTAGAGGCGAGAGTGGTCGCTAAGGCAAATTTCTTTGATAGCGCATCGGCCACAACATTATCTTTTCCCTTTTTGTAATGAATTACATAGGGAAAGCTTTCAATAAATTCAACCCACTTGGCATGTCTTCGATTCAATTTCTCCTGACCTCGGAGATGTTTCAAAGATTCATGATCACTCTTGATCACAAACTCTCGAGGCCACAAATAATGCTGCTAATGAGCGAGTGCTCGAACGAGGGCATACAATTCCTTGTCATACGTTGAGTAATTCAAGGCTGCACCCTTAAGCTTTTCGCTGAAGTAAGCGATTGGCTTTGATTCTTGCATCAGCACTCCTCCGATCCCAACTCCAGACGCATCACACTCGACTTCGAATGCTTTGCCGAAGTCAGGGAGTTGCAACAACGGGGCAGAACAAAGCCTCCGCTTCAACTCTTGGAAAGCCCTCTCTTGGGACTCTCCCCACACAAATGGATTGTCTTTCTTCACCAGCTCGGTTAAAGGAGCTGCCATGGTGCTAAAGTCTCGAACAAACCTTCGGTAAAAGCTAGCTAAGCCATGGAAGCTACGAACTTGTGATACCGAGGTTGGAGTTGGCCAATCTTTGATGGCTTTGACCTTTGAGTCGTCGACTTCGACACCATTAGCACTGACAACAAATCCAAGAAAGACTACACGATCGACACCAAAGGCGCATTTCTTGAAGTTGGCATACAACTTCTCTTCTCGCAGCTTTTCAAGCACTTGCCTTAGGTGGTCGACATGTTCATCCACGGTTCTGCTATAAACAAGTATGTCATCGAAATAAACGACAACGAACTTGTTTATGAACGGTTTGAGCACATGGTTCATCAGTCGCATGAATGTGCTCGGTGCATTGGATAAGCCAAAAGGCATCACCAACCATTCATAGAGACCGAATTTGGTCTTGAATGCGGTTTTCCACTCGTCCCCGGGTTTCATTCGGATCTGGTGGTAACCGGACCTGAGGTCTATCTTCGAAAAGCATGAAGAACCACTTAACTCATCTAGCATGTCATCTAATCGAGGGATAGGATGACGATACTTTACCGTTATTTTGTTGACTGCTCGACAGTCAACACACATTCGCCATGTTCCATCCTTCTTCGGGACAAGGATAACAGGAACGGCGCAAGGACTCAAGCTCTCACGAACGAGGCCCTTGTTCAGCAATTCATCAACCTGCCGTTGGAGCTCTTTGGTGTCTTCGGGATTACACCGGTATGCAGGTTTGTTAGGGATTTGAGACCCTGGCACAAAGTCAATTTGGTGCTCGATTCCCCTCAACGGAGGTAATCCACCTGGCATTTCCTCGGGAAACATGTCCTCGAAGTCCTGCAAAACTTTACGAACAAGAAAAATCATCATTAGAGTTTAGAAAGATACCCTTGTGCACGAGGCAAATCATCATCTGACCGTGGGCGTTGCCTCGTAAGATCTCACCGGGTTGCATGATTGCACAAATTCCTTTTACTTCGATCAGTGAGTTTGTCTCTTCGGGCCCCAATTTTGCTCCCATCGGAAGCTTAGCTTTAGCCGCTTCCTTCAATTCTTTCATCCGTTTATAGTCCTCGGTGACTTGTTTTGGAGACAAGGGTTTGAGTATAAAACTCTTCCCATCGAGCTTCATAGTGTAAGTGTTGGATCTGCCATTGTGAACAGCGGTTCGGTCATACTGCCATGGTCGACCCAATAGCAAATGACAAGCTTGCATCGGAACCACATCGAATATCATTTCATCTTGATACTCTCCGATTTTGAACTTGATCCACACTTGTTTGACAACTCTCAATTCTCCACACTCATTCAGCCATTGCAACTTGTAAGGGTGGGGATGCTTCATCGTAGGTAATCCCATTTGTGAAACCAAAGTTTGGCTCACTACATTGGCACAACTACCGGAATCAATGATCATCGAACACACCTTTCCCCTCACTCGACACCGGGCATGAAAGAGGTTTTCTCTTTGGTTGTCCTCTTCTTCAAGAGTCATGCAGCTCAAATTCCTTCGAACCACAAGAAACATTTCCGGATGATCAGCTTCGGCAGCCTCATGATCATCATCAACTTCAGCTCGATCAGTCTCCTCGATAACTTCCTCCTCGGTGTCACTCGCTTGCTCATGGACGGTTCCATCTTCGAGCAGAAGCATAACTTTGCGAGTTGGACACTCTTTTGCCATGTGACCATAACCTCTGCATTTATGGCACTGAATATTTGAAGCACTAGGAGAGTTTAGTTGAACTTTACCTCCCACTTCTCTTGGTTGGTTAACGGTCACACCCCTCTCGAAGGGTCTCTTCGAATCTCGAACAGCGTTGGCACTTGCTGGGTTAGGACTTTTCCATTCTTTGCCTCGGTTCAAGGGAGTAGAAGTAGTGACTCCTCGATACCGGTTTGCCTTAGCGTCCTTCACCAATTTTTCAGCTTCAGTGGCAGCATCAAACACATCTTCCAACGTGTGATACACGTGGAGTCTCAACTGAGATGACACATCCCTAGCCAAGCCATTTTTGAATCTGATAATGGCTTGCTCTTCGTCTTCGACCAGATCAAGATTCAATCGAACCTTTTCGAACTCATCGTGGTACTCTTGGACAGACTTGGACCCTTGCTTTAACTCATAGAGCTTTTGCATTTGAGTCTGCCTGTATTTGGCACTCAAATACTTACCATCCATTGCTCTTCTTAATTGTGGCCAAGTATTGACTTCGGGGTAGTCATTCCTTCGTCTATGCCTCTTGTCAGATTCCCACCACGTTGATGCATAAGCTTCGAACGAAGCAATGGCATAGGCAGCTTTTCTCTCATTGGTCATCTCATTGGTTTCAAAGATGCGCTCCATTGTAAGCTTCCATTCAAGATACTCATCGGGATCACTAGTTCCTTTAAAGGGTGGAATAGTGATCTTGACACTGTTCAAGTTTGAGTCTCGAACACCACGAACCTGTTCGACATACTCATCATTTCGATCATCAGCCTCACGCTCAATATTTCTTTCAACATTTGCGCCTCGGCCTCGACCTCGGAAATTTCCTCGACCTCGGTGAGCTTGCCTTCGTTGAGCGAACGGCAGCTCACGCTCATATTCGTCCTCGGGAAATTCCTCTTCATCAACCTCTTCGGTTACAGCACCAAGGTCTCTTCGGGCCCTTGGAAGTGGTAACCTCTCTCCTCGGGGAATGCCCAAGTTTTGATCAGCAGCTTGGGGATTGCCCAAGTTTTGATAAGCAGCTTGGGGATTGCCCAAGTTAAGTTCTCTTCGAATTGCTTCACTCGTCAACTGATGTTGTCGAAGAAGCTCAGCATACAGCTCAGGTTTCATCGGAGTGGATTCGCTCGTTCCAGCGCCGGACCCATTTTTGGCCACGGACGCACTTCCCTGCTCGAGGTTAGCTACTCGAGCACTCACTCCTCTTAAATCGGCACTGATGCCTTGTATCGCAGCCATGAGATCGGCTAACGACAACTCGGGCTTCTCAATGCTTTTGCCATCGTTTCCAGCCATTGTACCTGCACAAGTCAAAGATCAAACAAATGTTAGGGTTAGAAATCACCTCACACACTCCCTCACCTTTGATGGGTGGCACTCGGGTCCACTCAATTTATGGGTTCGGTTTTTGATCACTCAAGGACTTGTTAACAGTGGCTCGTCTGATTGATCGGTCCTCTAAGATCCTTCAAGTTCGACAATAGTCACTGCCTCTTCGGGAAGAGTGAAGTGATGTTCGACTCGATGGAACGGACGCTTTTTAACTGAGCTCGGGGAGTCAAAAGAATGTCTACGAAAGTTTGGACTTCGGTCACCCCTTCGCACGAATTCCTATCAGCTTAAAAGAGTTAGTACGACCTCGAGTAGGACAATTACTCAAAAGATCCACCAACTAGAATTTTGACACGAAAGAAAGTGAGAACCTAGGAGAATCTACCCTTTGATTCCCTTTTGGAATCTTTTTCAATCACACCCACTTCTGTCCGTACAAGAGTGGTCCCTCCTTGGTACGGATAGGGTTTTACCTTATCCACTTTTCTTTTTCAGCCGACAATTTTCACCTGGGGTTTGATGTTAAAATTTTAACCCCTTTCTTCTTCAATGGAACAGTGACCTTGCTCCGGCGTACGGACACAACAACTTCGGTTCACTGACCACGAAACTCAACAGATCTGGGTTGCTTTATCGACTCCGGTTTCAACAGCATCGGAGGAATTCAGTTCAAATTCTTCGAGCTAAGAACCAGCTCGTTCGAGTCGTACACTGTTACAATTGTAACAATTTTCCGGCGTACGGACATCGATTGTAAACTGAGAACTTCGATTTTTAAGCAACAAACAAACCCAAATCACTCAAGAACCACCAATCTTCACCGGTTTCTTCCAAACACAGTGGGGTTCGAGTTCAGTCACCAATGAAGCTCAAAACAGTCCAAAATTCACCAAGAAACCCTAGTCACAAAATCAGTACGTCGGGTACTCGTTGGATTCAGACTTCGATGGTGAACAAGAATCAATGGTTGTTTTTCCCAAGCAATCAACAATCAAATACAATTTTTGAATTTTCTTTTTAACACTTTTTTTTTTGTAAATTAACAACACCAACAGTAACAAAACCAAGAACACGAAAAAGGAAAACAAAGACACAAACGCACGAAAATAATGAACAGGATTGAGGTTGTAAGAACAAACTCAAGCCGTGCTCTGATACCAAGATGGTGCAATGCAATTCCCGAAGGGGTTGCTAGCACAAACGCGGAAGAACAAACAAGAAGATAAAGATAAAAGCAAGACAAAACTTGCTTCTTTCGAAAGAACAGTGAGGAACCTGTCTCAAAGCTCAATCAAAAGGGATACAAGGATCACCTATACTATGCAACAATCCTCAAGAGAACATTGCCTCTTGCAAACTGAATGATCAAGAGGAATGTTCAATCGGACTAGCCGAAAGCCACAAGTCCTTAAAAGCCCTCACCGGGGTTTTGCTCACGACGGAGACAAGAAGAAATGTGCTCGGCACTTTCATTCAATTCATCAATATTCAAAACTAGGTCCTTACAATGAAAGGAAACAGTGTTTATATAGGAAATACTAAGGGTAAACTAGTAAATAGGTCACAGTCGACCAATAGAAATAAGCCACGCAGGGCTGAGTTAAAATGTGTTCGGTAGACTTGACTTCGGTAAGCCTTGGCTTCGGTTTTCGATTGTCTGCTCGAACTCACACTTGTTGTCTTCGGACGCTCAATTGTCTTCGAGCTCATTGTCCTCGGTCACTTTGCCTTCGGGCTCAAATCTGAAGATAGTGCCTTCGATTCTTGAGCTCGGCCACTCAGCTTCGGAGCAATTGTTTTCCTTCGGCCAGGCTAAGTGAACGTGCACATCGTGCAGCAGCTTGGCTTGGCTTCTTGTCATCGGTCTCCTCGGTGGATCGATCACTTGATCAGCACGTGATCGGGCTGCATCAGTATGTTTGGTTGAAAGGTCGGTAGAGGTTTCTAATGAACAACCTGTGCGTAATGATGGGATGCGTGATGATTGTTCTGCTAGTGGATAGGATGATATGGATCTACCAGACCCGTTGAATATGGAAATTCCACTAACTCAAGGAGAAGAAGAAGAAAATGTTTGTGCTTCAAACGAAGGAGGTGGAGGAGTAGGAGCAGAAGAAGAAGAAGAAGAAGAAGAAGAAGAAGAAGAAGAAGAAGAAGAAGAAGAAGAAGAAGAAGAAGAAGAAGAAGAAGAAGAAGAAGGAGAACAACAACAACAACAACAACAACAACAACAACAACAACAAGAAAAAGAAATATTCAGTCCGGCTTTTGTAGTTGAGAGCAATACGGTTATGGTTGGAGGTTCTGAAGTAGGTTGCAACGTTCAAAGGGACGGGGACGACGACAGAACTGATTTTTATAAGGGTTTAACCTTCAAAAACAAGCGCGTCTTAATAAATGCCTTGCAACTTGCTGCAGTGAAGAAGCATTATTGTTTCAAGAAAGTGAAGAATACAAAAAAAGTTTTTTGTGTGAGATGTGTACATCAGAGCTGCAAGTGGTGGATCCGGGCCATAAAGTACGTAGACAGTGATAGGTTCATCATTACTGTGTACAGGAACAAGCATTCGTGCGGGTTAGAGCATCTTTCAAGTAATCACCCACACGCCTCTGCGGAACTCATCGGTTCATACTTGAAAAGTAGTTATGAAGAGGGAAAAGGAAAAGGTATATCAATAAAGGATGTTAAAGCTGCTGTCCATAGGGATTTGGGTTGTAACATTAGTTATTGGAAGTGCCGGATGGGGACTGTTATTGCAAAGGCTTTGACAAGAGGGACTCCGGAGCACAGTTATGCGATATTGGATGTGTACCGTTATATGCTCAGGACGACAAATGAGGGTACACATACAGCATTGAAGGTTGATGACAACCAAAGGTTTATGTATTTTTTTATAGCTCTTGGTGCATGGATAACGGGTTTTGCGCATATGAGGAAAGTCATCGCCGTAGACGGAACTCATTTGTCGGGGAAGTATGGGGGAGTTTTGTTGTCTGCCATGGCACAAGACTCGGAGACGCATATTTTTCCTGTGGCATTTTGTGTTGTAAACGTGGAATGTGATGCCTCCTATGATTACTTCTTTGAAAATTTGGTCGGTATACTCCCAAGTACCGATGAGTTGTGTGTTGTTTCTGATAGGCATACAAGCATCCCAAAAGCAGTTTTGAAGTATTTTCCACAAGCTAATTATGGAGTTTGCAAGTGGCACTTGGCTGAAAGCATTCGTGCAAAGCTTCATTGTGGTGAATTTGTATCCTATTTTTATAAAGCAGCCGAATCATATACGCCCACTGAGTTCGAGGAACATTTCCAGCAAATTCGTTCATTGTGCCCAAGGGTTGCCACATATCTTGAGCAGGTTGGGTTTGAGCGCTGGAGCAGAACCTTTTTTCCAGGCCGCAGGTAATACTTTCTACACATATTTAATATGTGTACACATACTGCTCTTATGTGTACACATATAACATATGTGTACACATCCTTTATATGTGTAGTCATGTAATACATTAGCCATTTTTGTACACGTAATGTATACGTGTACACATATTAATTATGTGTGCACATATAATATTATGTGTACACATATTAATTATGTGTAGTCATTTAAATAAATGCAGAATCATATGTACACGTTGTAAGAATCAGTTATTTATGTGTAGGTTTGGAGTGATGACCTCAAACATCGCTGAGTCAATTAACGCAATGCTAAAGGATGAAAGAGAATATCCCATTGTTGCAATGTTCAATGGAATTTTGAGGAATTTTTCTGAAAAGTTTCATCATAGGCGTACCATGTTCTTACAGCACTCAAAGCCATGTGTTCCTTCGATTGAACAAATACTAAGGAAAAATGTCACAGAGGGCAACAAGCTTTACGTTTGTTGCGTTGGCAATGATGTTTACAATGTCGGTACTGGGGATGAGGTTGTTAGTGTCGATCTAATTCAAAGGACTTGTTCTTGTCGGAGGTTTGATTTGGACGAACTACCCTGTGCACATGCTATGGCAGCCTTAAGATGTCGATATGGAGGAGCGTTTGAGTTTGGGAACGACATATACCAATATACATCGGGGTATTATTCTACAAATGCATACATTCTTGCGTATGACGGCTTAATCTACCCAATGATTGCAGAGGAGTTGTGGAATGCACCACCAGAGCTTTATGAGAGGAAGATAAAGCCGCCTTTTGTGAAAATGACACGAGGAAGAAGGAAGACAAAGCGAATGCCTTCGGTGGGTGAAGCATTCACAAGTAGGAAGAATAGATGTGACATATGCAAGAGACTTGGCCATAAGAAAACAACATGTCCCCAGCGGAGGGTTGTAGATTCCGGAGGTCCCAGTGTTGTTTCATAGAACCATATATGTTCATTTCTTGTATTTGTAACCATTTGTAAACCTATAGTTCCTATTTGTTTTTTTATGTATTTTCTGTTTAATATGTCTTTTGTGCAGACATTACCTTCACTTTCTATATCCTTCAACATAAAATGAACAAAGAAAATCATAACATGATAGATAGAAACACTAAACAAATTAATGTACTGTGCACATATAACTTATGTGTACACATAACATAATATGTGTACACATCTAGTTTGACGTGTACACATCCTGCCGATGTGTGGGTAGATTACACAAAAAATTCATAAGTCCTTTACACATAATAATTACGTGTACACATATAATATTATGTGTACACGTATTATATACGTGTACACATATTATAATATGTGTACACATAATATTATATATGTACACGTAATTATTATGTGTGGGTACATTCAATCATTATCAACAGCCAAAAGTATAGTAGGGAATGCATGAGAACTCGTGTGGACACTCAAATAACTTCCATTGTAATGTAGGAGCATGGATTCACCATTGTTGGCACTCAAACAACCAAGATTTGGGATATTTGAGAATCAATATGATAACTACTGAGTAGTGATAAGGCCAAATCCTTAGATTCTAATGCTCCAATTGTAGAGAATGCATGAGAACTCTTGTGGACACTCAAATAACTTCCATTTTAATGTAGGAGCATGGATTCACCATTGTTGGCACTCAAACAACCAAGATTTGGGATATTTGAGAATCAATATGACAACTACTGACTAATGATAAGGCCAAATCCTTAGATTCTAATGCTCCAATTGTAGAGAATGCATGAGAACTCGTGTGGACACTCAAATAACTTCCATTGTAATGTAGGAGCATGGATTCACCATTGTTGGCACTCAAACAACCAAGATTTGGGATATTTGAGAATCAATATGACATTATGTGTACACATATAAACTGCATGTGTACATGTAAAGTTATGTGTGAGTACATTCAATCATTATAAACATAGAAACATGATAATCATAGACTTCACAAATACAAATACTTTAAGATTTATTCAAATACATATAATCATAGACTTCACAAATACTAAAATTAAGACTTAACTCGGATTTCACAATAAAAAGGGAACTTAAAATTATAGATTCTAATTTTCAATGTCGGAGCGAGGCGGAGAGTTGGGTGGAGTGTAGTAGATGTCCTTCAAGGACTTGCCCAAAGGTGCTAGGAGTAGTTCGAAGATCCTTTTAATCCTCCTTATATCCATAAGTTGGCGGTCTCTTGCTTCAATTAGAGCTTCTTTCATTTCATCAAGATCTTTCTTCAAGTCTTCCATCTTTATAATAGGACGTCTTGCCATGATTTCTTTGCTTTTTTTGCTATAGAGACTGGAATAGTTTTTGCTTGTGTGATTATGAGATAGTATTTTTGACGGTTTATAGAGCAAGGATGTGAAGGATTGCGTCCTTTCATCTTTATGAGAAATTGGACGGTTCATTTTTTTACTATTCGGCTATTTTTATAACTGTTCTAGTTTTATTATCCACTTTTTATCAATGATAACCGTCCGCACACAAGTACACGTATTTTTGACGTGTATGATGGACTTAGTAATTATCCACACATATTTATTACGTGTACACATATGTTTGACGTGTATTATGGACTTGTGTAAATTACACTAGTACTTACCTACACATATTTATTACGTGTACACATATATTTGACGTGTATTATGGTCGTGTAAATTAGAATAGTAATTACGTACACATCTTTTTTACGTGTACACATAATTTCGATGTGTAGGAAATACTTGTGCAGATTTAGAAAGTAATTTCCTGCACGTATAACTTATGTGTACACATATAACATATTATATAAGTTTGAAAGATAGGAGGAAATAGGCAAGTCATTTCAACACATCCACAACATCAAAAACTAAAATAACAAAAAAAAGATTAAGATCATCATCCATACAGACCAACAGAAATAAAAGATTAAGATTATCCATACAGACCAACAGAAATAAAAAGATTAAGATTATCCATACAGACCATTCAAATTAGTTCATTCAACGCCACTCACGGCTCCATTTCCTCATTGAATATGTCTATAGCCCACTTCTATCTCATATCTTCCATTGAACTATCATGCATCAAGGTCATTGGGGTGTCTGTCAGGAGATGCTCCATGAACATAAGCGAATACCCCCCACACGCAGTAGCTGTTTCGTTCCTTGGAAGATTCTTCACTCGTTCATAAGCCCACAAGTCTGCATTCAAGATGGCTTCTGGTAAATGTTTGAATTTACCACAATCACGCAAGAACTTTGGGAACATAATCGTAATGGGAAAGACATATGGAGCTAATGCATCTTCACTATAAACTCCCATGTTGCAGTCATAAAGCTCAATCTTTCCCTGCTCAAGTAAGAAGACACATGTGAGATAATGCCTTTTATCAATGTTAAGCACAGTAAATATCCTCTTGGCACCATCCCACTTGCGTCCTCCAAGGTAAGGCAGCTTTCCAATAGCATAATCTAGGAGACCCTCCTCACAGTTCTTCATCTTCATACATTCATCAAATGAAACCCCAAATTCTTCAGCATCCTTTATAAAAGCTTGGTGCGCTGCAGTCAATTTAGTACAGAAGTTCATGTCCAAGATGACATCCGTCTTGTTGTAGTGTCTGTGGAATTCCTTATGCCTTACCCGCATCAAGTTTAAAATTTCATCAACATGATGTATGATAATGGAAAAATAAAACAAAAATGAATATAAGCATGTAAGATGGTATTTAAAATAAAGAACAATCACAAGCTAATTATTTATGCGTACACGTATGATTTACGTGTACACATAATGTTGATGTGTACACATATTCTTGATGTGTACACATATTCTTGATGTGTATAAATACCAGAATATGGCTACACATAAATAATATGTGTACACATAAATCATACGTGTACACTAAAAAATGTATATAGATAGAGAGAAGTGTACCTGACTCTCCATCCACTTCTTCATGCGGATTACATCTTGGAAGTCGAGGTAGTTGTACTCGTGACCCAGAAAAAGACGCTTTTTCTTGTTTTTCTCCTTCATGTATGCATTAAAAACAGCCTCCTTGGCTGGATCAACTGGCCTATAAAGATCAACAGGCAGCCTCTCTTGCTCTTGAACATCTGCAGCCCTTGCCCTGGTTCCCCTAGCCCTTGTCGCCTTCGCAGCCCTCGCCTTCTTCAATGATGCTACGAATGGAGACATCAGAGCCCTCAAAGGGTACACAGTCCTCTTGGGCTTCTCATCAGCACACCTTTTTAGGAATTCCACAGATTCCTTCAAATCTTTCAACAATTTCACTTCATTTTCCTTTTCCTCCTTACATGCTTCACATAATGAGCATCTGATACATCCTTGTCTTCTAGAGGTGCTCTCACCAGCCTCACCTCCATATCCACTAGATTGTTCAAACAGCCTACTACCACCACCACCACTACAGTCAACATTCTCTCTAACTCTCGCACCAATAAAGTCAGCACTCATGCCAACAAGTATATCTCCAACAACATTATCACCAACAGCTCCTCCTCCATCACCACTTGCCTCTCGACCAAACTCTATTCTTCTATCGCTTTGCTCTGGAACATCATCCATTCTTGTATCAACATGCTTTGGAACAACCTCTGCATTAACACCAACAATTGCAAGTGCTCTGCCACCACCAACAACATCCCTTAGCCTCAAATTTTGCGCACCTTTAAGTCTTTCGATCAATTGATCGATCAACTCATCCTCCTCATCCACAAACGGGAACAAATTTTTCATGAACACCTTTCTCTTCTCCCTTGGAATAGGCACAAGGAATGGGCTCACCACCTCCAACCCCATAAAAAAAAGTTGAATTAGAAAAGAAAAAAAAATCAGGAAATAATATAATACTTGTACACATAAAACTTATGTGTACACCTAAAATTTATATGTGTACACATATATGTTATGTGTACGCATAAAGACCTGTGTGTAATATATTCTAACATTTTACTTGTGTGTACACATCAAAGTTCTGTGTACACATAACTTATACATAAAGAACTATGTGTATATGTGTAAACACCAAATGGAAGATAACTGAAAAATCACTAACCGGGTTATCAACATGGCGAAGGATGTGATCACATTCCCTCTCCTGCTTGGTAGGGATCCATCTTATCATCCTTGGTTCTGTGGGTTTGTCATCAAATTCCGGGTGCCGAAGGAATGGAATGGCTTCATATGCCCATGCAACAAATGCCCATGGGAAGCCATACAAGTTGTATCCTTTCATTTCAGCAGACATTGGCTTGACTAGGCTCTGAATTGTCATCTCAAAGCTTTTTCTCCCCCAAGGATACTTGGCGAAGAATGTGGTAGGCCTATGAGCCAACATTACAAATAAAGGATCAACACTTGTGCGCGCATCCTTCGAACATAAGATTGAGAGCGCAAACCAAGCAAGGCAAAGACGAAACTTCGTCCTGGCATCTAGATCACCTTCACTGATCACTCTCAATAGCTCACTTCCAGAAACAGCCTTTTTCCCTCCATTCTCCTCGATTAACGTGTCCCACATCTGTTGCCCCTTCGCTTTCACATTATCCAGAAAAACATCACTAGGGTAATCATGGCAGGACAATCCCGTCATTAATGCAAATTCCTTCAGTCCAAAACGAGCAGGAAGGTTATTAAATTTGACCCATACCTCCTTTGTCTTCTTGCATTTTATGGTCCGCAATCGGAGCCCATGGACTAGTTTTGGAGGAAAAATTGCTTTATCGCTCAAACCCAACAAGTGCCCAAACACTGAACTTTTAAACTCATCCAACACATCCAGATTAGTCAAAGCCTCTTGAAATTTCTTCATATCCCCAGAAAGGGAGGATCTTTGTGTGACCTTGGCCACGGTGAACTCTCCATGTTCCTCCATAAAGGTCCTGAGATTCATATCAGGATGGAAAGTCATTGTGCCCTCCTCAACCTGCAAATGATTAAGAGATACTGATCAGTTAGTCTTTTTCAAACATAATTTCTTTGTGTACACATAAGATATATGTGTACACATATAAATTATGTGTATAAATAATGTGTACACATAATTTATATGTGTACACATATATCTTATGTGTACACGAAATATCTGTGTGTACAAGTTATTAATATGTTTGCACATAAACACATACCACTTCTGGGGCTGCCTCGACTGATTTTGCACCAACACTTTCTTCTTCATCCGCCTGCTCATCATCATCATCAATGTTATCCAAGTTCTCAGCATCCTTCTCAGCATTATCCAACTCCTTCTCAGCATTGTCATCATCCTGTATTATCTTTCTCAACAACGACCTCCAATTTCTCAAGGCAGCACGTTTTGCCAATTTTTCTTTTTCTCCGGCAGCAGTACCAACAAGTTCTCCACCTTCTTCTTGTACTCCACAAGCAGTACCAACACGTTCTCCACTTTCACCACTTTCTTGTTGTCTTCCACGTTCTTGTTCTTCTACTTGTTTCCTTCCACTAACACTAATACCTTCTACTTGATCTTCCCTTCCACTAACACTACCAACACCTTCTACTTCTTCTTCCCTTCCACTAACACCAACAACATCATCTTTTTCTACTCCATCCCTTCCACTAGCAGCTCCTTCTTCTACCCCATCCCTTCCACTAACAGCTCCTTCTTCTACTCCATCCCTTCCACTAACAGCTCCTTCTTCTACTTCATCCCTTCCACTAGCATCACCTTCTTTTTCAATAACCTCACTAATAACTTTTTCACCAGCCTCTTCTTCTCTATCACCAGCCTCTTATTCTCTATCACCAATAACTCTATCACTTTCTTTCTCCACTGCATTCTTTTCTCCCTTATTGCATTCTACATCGCCCTCCTTATTTTCACCTACCTGAGTTGCAGAGCCCTCATTTTTTGATCCACTATCTATGAGTGCCGCTTGTTGATTAACTTCTTCAATGATTTGATTAACATCTACAGGTGCACACATATCTATGCTGGCTTGGCTCTCTGATTGGGCCTCATTTGATCGTGCTTTACCGCTGGCAGTTCTAGTTCTTTTGCTAGCATTTTCAGACGTCTCGCTTCTTCCATCAGCCTTCCTCTTGCCACCCCTACTGATACCACTAGCCTCCCCACGACGTGTGCTAACCATTGTATCTACATAGCAAATAAAAGGAATAACATAGTTAGGTTAAATGAAAACAACATCTAATAGAATTACACATGGAAAGGTGCAGATACATTGTCATATGTGTACACATACAACAGTATGTGTACACATATAACAATATGTGTACACATCAAGAATATGTGTAAAAATAGTAGTGCATTTTTAACTTGTGTTCACACGTCAAGAATATGTGTACACATAAAATTATATGTGTACACATATAACCTTATGTGTACACATTTAGAATATGTGTAAAATTAATAAACCCTTTTTTTAACTTCTTTTATGTACACACATCAAGAATATGTGTACACATAAAGATATATGTGTACACATCAAGAATATGTGTACATATCATGCAGATCTATGCCCATTTTTTCAGATATACAGTCATCTTTTGTTTACACATCTGCAAAGATGTGTACACATTTGCAAATATGTTTACACACATTTCAGATGTTTACACATAATTTTTTCGTGGGAACCGAAGACACGATTTTTTTCCAGTGTATTCTGGGTTTTCAAACGTACATGCACCAGAAAATCTGTACACAAACTCAGAAAAATGAACTCAAACGAGAAAAATGAAACAAGGGTTTTCAGACGGACCATATTCTTGTTTTTGCTTTAAAAAAGTTAAAAAAGTACCTATTTTAACTTGATGAACGGAAATATGCAACAATCCAACTTGAACCACCAGAAATTTGACGGAAAAGGACAATTCCGATGATGAACATTACCGTTATTGAATTTTACAAGAGAGAGAAGTTGAGAAGCTTTGATGAGAGAAAGAATTGGGAAATGAAAAAGTGGTCAGGCGGAGAGAGAGGGAGTATATATATGTTTGACGTGTGTGGACTCACCTCTTTCTTCACTAATACATGCTTAAACATACAATTCTAGCAATAACGATTACTAGAAAACATACAAACATAAGCATATGGACAAGCACAGTCATTGGCATCAACTATAGATATACACTATCTTCCTTTCAAAAGTTCAAGCTTTAAAACCATCACTACTGTCTAAAACCCGCACAAAAACAGAGCTAGAGGAGTCAAGTTTCAGTCTTAATCTATCAATATGAATCAAAACCCCACCAACATACCAGATTCATCACCAGCACCATCGTACCAACATCACAGTCACCATGCCCGAATCAAACACCCGCTGCTCCGGCAACGCACCACTGTGTTTCGCAGCATCGCCACTGTCATGAGCCAAACACGACTAGCTTGTTACAAACTTCGTAATGCTACAACCAGATCAGAACCCACACCCTCCTCTTCGATCTCCTTCACGCCCGAAAAAAAACTCACAATCATCGCCACTATTAGCCGCTGCTCCAAGTCATAATTATCATTTCCAATACAATAGAAAAACCAAAATCATCACAGGTCCTTCTATGACGCTACTTCGTCGTCGTCACTGCTCTAGTACAGACAACACCGTTGTTGCTGCTACTTCGGTCTAAAAAATGCCACTGCGCATCCAATTTCAGTCCATTCCCTCTATTTTCTAATGGAAAATAACCCTATCAAGGTCCTTTTTTCAATAGAAAAAGGAAGAAAGGAGACGGAACCCTAATAAAGAAAGGAAACGGGAAGAACATCAGAAAAGGTAGCCAGGGTTTGGGTTCCACCACTATTAAAGCCGATCCACACTAACTGGTAGTGTTTTTGGTGAAACCATATAAAAATGGAAAAAGTAGATGGAGACGGTCCCATCCATGTATATTTTGTGAATTTCCGGCCACCGATCGGGTGGTCGACGGTGGAACAGTTATGGTGTGGAGGTAGAGGTATATTTTCGACGGTGGGAGGGAAATTGGGCATGGTAACAACTAGGGTTTGGGAGTATGTGAAAATGATGAGGTTTCGGAAGGCTTTTTGCTTAAATATGTAGGGGAGTACGTCGGGTCGGTTATTGGGCTATTGGGCTATGGGATGAGCTGCTCATTGTTCTTTGGGCTCTTTACATATATATATCCGCCCATCAAGAAATAATTACTTTTAGGTATCCATAACTTTTTATATCCAAAAATTTAATACATATTAAATATATTTCTTAATATTAATATTAATATTTAATAGTATGATATTTAACTCCCTTAATTAAAGGAAACAATCAACGATAAAAAAAAAATAGATTACCATTAAATATGGTAGTTGCACGATTTTAGGCTTAATGATAGAGTCCTATCAACATAATATATATATTTTAAATATTAAATATATATCGATAATATTTAAAATATTAAATATTATATATATATATATATATATATATATATATATATATATATATATATATATATATATATATATATATATATATATATCAATAATATTAAATATATTAAATATCAATAATATTAATATATTAAATATCAATAGTATTAATATATTAAATATATATTAAAAATATTAAATATATATATATATATCAATAATATTTAAAATATTAAATACATATTTAAAATATATATTTAAAAAGGGTAAAATGTACATGGAAAGAAAGAAACAAGAAAAGGTATACAGAAAAAGTAATTATTCTTGGTCAACGTTCATGGGCGTAAATTTTCCTTATTCTTTTCTTTTGCTGATATGGAGCCTAGCCTGCATGCAATTTTACACGCTAAACATAAAATCAAGCATTTAAACTAACGACTAGGCTAACTAACCAAAATCATACAAAATTAATAATAATTAACTTATCATATGCCAAAATTAGATGATTATAGTGAGGACCATGAGGATCGAGGCTGGTGCAATCGTTACATTCTTTTAGCAACGAACCAGCTAACCGCCGAATCTGGGTCTCCCGAGGTGTGAAATGAAAAGAGTAAGTGATTTTCTCTCGTTATTCAAATTACTTCTCTTAGTTCCTTCAGTTCACACATTCATGATTTATTTCCCTCCTTGTAGCCAACAAGGTTCTCGTCAATCCTCCTGCTGATTTGACCAGGTGGGTCAAAGTAATAATGAAGGCCAGAATTCGCCCCAACAGGACTTAAATGAGCATAGCTGTTGAATAAGAAAATAATTGGTCGTGCAAGAGATACAGTGAATGATTTGTCACAATTTTATTTCTAAGAGGATCGCCCGAGGTATCCTTTTTGCTATTTATTTTTTTTTCTAGCAGGTTTTCCCAACAAGGCGGCTAGAACCAAGCCAGAAAAGAAAATCAAGAAAGGAAAAGAAAAGAAGAAGGAGGGGGATGCCTCCAATACTGACGCATGCGTAGCTACTATTGAAAGCTTGGCGGGTACTTTGAAAAAGGCTTAGGATTCCAAGCCTTCGAAGGGCTCATCGGGCCAAGGACCCTCTTCCAAAGGTGATGACGACATATTTATTGGTCGTTTCACTTCTATAACAGCATCTTCCTCTTTCTCTTTTAAGCCACCAACTTATCCCTTTGCAGATTCAAAGAGGAAGAGGGGAGCCTCAAAGAAATCGGCCTCTAGAGGTGTGCCAGTGTACCGAGGCAAAAAGGTGATCAACCTGCTGCTGGGTCCCAGTTCAAGTTGAGGGACGAGCCAGATGAAGAGGGGTCCGAGGTCCCCAAGGCTATGGAAGTGGTAGACCTAGAGAGGTCTAACCATTCAACCGAGAAGGCCAAGGGCAAGACCAAAGTGGGCAAGGCTGAATTTCCTCCTACTACCGAAGAGATGGCGGCACCAAATGTGGCTCGAGCCGATTCCAAGCCCCCCAAAGCCTCAACTTCTGAGAGGGCCATAAGGAGGATTGATGGGAATCTCTTTGAGGGTTCGCGCGATGTTCTCTTGAGCCTCAGCCAGCTTCTTAGGCCAAAAGAAGAAGATCTTATGAAGAAGATGTCCCCCGGGCGGGGATAATGGCTCGTTTGCAGCCAACACATTTTGGGTAAGCTTCAATAAATATGATTTTCTTCTCCATTTGACATTCTTATTCTAACTTTTGATAAATATTGTGCATAGCCTCCTCTTCTCGCTCAAGACAATGCAGATAGAACGCGATCAAGTTGTGGAAATTAGGCGTGTTGCGGATGCCTGGTATCGCCAGATAGAGATGTACAAACCGAGGTCACTTCATTGCAAACTTAATTGGATAAGTCCAGCTCTGAGCTGTGTGAAGTTGTTGCTGCCTCCGACGCTCAGGTTCAATCTTTGAAAGAGAGCCATGCGACTGAGAACTCGAATTTGATAGCAGAGGTCCAAGGACTTCGTGGCGAGCTGGAACAAGCCAACGCCATGTTTACGGAAGCCGCCAAAGAATATCACGATAAACTGATAAGCTAGATGCTTACAATGAATGAGTTGGAAGGCCGTACGATGACACTCGAAGCTGATGTTGAGCTGCTTCAAGGCGAGAAAGTCGCTTCTGGAGAAAGGGCCAAAGCCAAGGCCACGAGAGCTGAGTTAGACAAAGATAGGCTATTATTAGGACTCGGCTGAAAGTGCTCAAGCAGTGCAAGGCTGGGGGTTTTGATTAGGAAGCTGAGATTTTCAAGGCCTAAGGTGACGCAGCTCAAGCCCAAGCTCTCATTAAAGATCTTCCTTCGAGGAAAGGTTCGAATGACGATGAGGCTGAGAGTGTTGACACCTAATTTTGTCCCTCCTGTTTCGATAATCTTTTATTCAGAAAAATTACACGGATAGCCGCACGAGTCTCATACACTCAGTTATATTCAAAGTCACTACTTCGAACACGCACACCAATCATACTTTTTCGAAAAAAAAAAAACACCGGCATAAGCTACGGCTATTTACAAAATTTGCATGTTCAATTACAATTTTTTGTAATTACTCCCATCTTAGAAAAGTGCATAAATTACTTCAAAATTGAAAATAATAGTCTCCATTAGCCCTTTGGCCTTCAAAATTAATTTTTTAATTTTTTAATAATTTTATAAGTATTTTTATATAATTTTCTACACATTTTATATGCATTTATATACAATTACAAACATTTTATACTATTTTATACATGTGTGTGTGTGTGTGTGTGTGTGTGTATATATATATATATATATATATATATATATATATATATATATATATATATATATATACATACACATTAGCCTCATTTAAACATCATCACCTACGTGGAAAAATCCTGGCCTGAAACGACCTCGGTCAGTCGTTTCGGAAGTAGTTAGGACTCCGATTGGTGTGCCGATAATTTTAAAATATTCATAATATCCATTAGGACCTGTCTGTAAAATTTGAGCTAAATCAGACCTCGTTTGGTAGGCATCGGAAGAAGGTTTCAGTTTTTTTTGGCGATAAATATGAAAAAGAGATTTTCGAGCTCGGTTTTTGCCGAATGAGCTCTGATTTGAAATCCAAAAGCGCCGTTATGTTCGTATGATTATTTATGACTTTTGTAAACTTTCGAAAGTGAATTTCGATATTGTTCGACTAGTTTCCGCTAAAATACCGAAAGTTAAATAATTTGACCTTTTTCCATTTAAATTCGCACCTTGAGTTTCGGGGACCCAATTTGAGATCTGCCTTCGCGAGTAGGTTACATGTATTTTGTACAACTTGTATGCAAAAGTTGGAATTATTTCGAATATCGTAGGGCACCGTTTTAATCTTCGTTAAGAAAATAAAATAAAAGCAAATAAAAAAAAAGAGAAAAAGACAAAACGTTGAAAGAAAAGAGTTTGCATGGCGGTGGCTTATGTATGTATATCTGCATCTTCATCATAAAGCTTAAAAAAAAAACGAGAAACAGGAGACAAGAAAAATGAAAAACGCGCACAAGAAAAAATACCAGAAAATGAGAAAAGGGGCCGGAGAAAAGTAGATTTTTCACCCTGAAACATTCAGGTAATGATCCTAATATAGTATTTGAGTTTATTACGTGTGTTTAAATATATTTTTGCGGTAAAAATAGGGATATTAGACATCGCCCTAATGGCGTAAATTGATAGTTTAAAGGGTCAAATGGACCCCGATAATGAAATTGATTATGTATTCGTGCTCAGTGAGTTATGTGCAACTTATAAATGTAATTTATTTGGGATTTGGTTATGTGGCCTTAAACCCTGTATATAGGCCTGGCCTGCGTATTGCGTATGCGAATAGGGTATCAGGTTCCTACCTGGATTGCCCTAAGATGTGAGGAATGAAGCCTTTAGCCTAATGTGATATATTTTTCTACTTATTGAACACAGTGGGATCGTTTGGCCATGGAACCAAAGGATAAAAGCGGTTATTGATTAGCAATGCTAACTTTTGGAAGAGGTAAGTGTTTATATCCATTTCTTTGGAGGCACCTGGCCTCGCAGATTTTCTACCACGTATTCCTTACGTGTGTAGCTGCCGATAGGCGTACTCATTACGCCTTAGCTTTGGATTTACATCGTATATTATATGTTTTGTCCTATTGTTGGTATTGCATTGAGGATCTGAGCATTGTACCCTAGCTGTGAGTTGGCATCTACTTCCCGGCTGTCGATGAGAGTCCCGCACCGGTGAAGGATTATTATTGTATCACATTGCATTCATATCCATTATATGTCATTCATATGCATTACATTGCATATCATATTGGGGGCAGGAGTATTCCGCCCCAGGAGCAGGAGTATTCCGCTCCATTGTATCATATTGAGGGTAGGAGTATTCCGCCCTAGGAGCAGGAGTATTCCGCTCCATTGTATCATATTGAGGGTAGGAGGATTCCGCCCCAGGAGAGTGCAGGAGTATTCTGCCTCAGCTTTACATTATATCGGGTGCAGGAGTATTCCGCCCCAAGAGAGTGCAGGAGTATTCCGCCTCTGGTTTATATTATATCGGGTGCAGGAGTATTCCGCCCCAGGAGCAGGAGTATTCCGCTCCAGTTGGTTATCAGATTGGATTCCCCTCGAATGCAGGAGTATTCCGCTTCGGGATGGGATTACGGGCACATGTGACCCTTTGCATCACATTTCATTTCATCTCATTTCATACTATTGAGTAGACTTACGATACATGACTAATGTCCTGCTTATATGTGCATTGCTTATTTGTTGATATGTTCTGGCTCGTATCCCCAGTTGAGTTTATGGTTTCATACGTGTTTCCGGTTGTTATCTGGCTCTGCCTTTTTATAATTTAAATAAAATAAATTTGGTCTATCTATTTCTTTTCTCCCTGGCTAGCTATCCTATTCTTTGAGGTGGCTAGTCTGCCCCACTTATTGAGTCCTTTTGACTCACCCTTGTTTGTTGTTTGTTTCTTGTCTATCTATTTCGTTTCGGCAGGTTCGCTCCAGGATTGAGTTTGCCACATTGTGAAGGAGCGAAGACGACTTCAGCTGTCAGGGTGAGCCAGCTTTTATTCCGGATGGCCACCAGTTTATTGTTCATTATTTCAGTTGCATTTTGCTCCCTCCAGGAGGTATCTGTCTTATTTTGTACTCTTAGATGTCTGGTCTGGATAGCCCTAAACCTAGCATGTTGGGTAGTCAGCTGTAATTTCTTTTGTACAGCTTAGAGGTATCAGTATGTCTGTGTTTTTACTTTAAGTCTTGTCCTTATTTGTAAATTGTTATTTTTATTTTCCTGATTTAATTGGTAAGGGTTCGCCCGACGGGTCTAGGGAATGATGTCGGGTGCCCGCACGGCCTAACCGGATTTTGGGTCGTGTCATGGCCGTCCACGGAACTGATCAAACGGCGAGGATAATTATTACCATTTTTAATTATCCAAACACACCCCCGAACCCTAAAACCCCCTTCATTTCCACTTCTCACACTCAGCCGACTCCTTCTCTCTCTCTCTCTCTCTCTCTCTCTCTCGCCCGCGAAGTTCTCTCTGTTTATGCTGTTTTCCTGCAAATCCAACAGCGAAATGCAAAACAAATTACATATTTGTACTTCCCTCGTCATCCGTTGCAAAACCCCTATACTTTTGTTGACATTTGGACAAAGGTCAAATTTGACCTCACGTCAACAAGAACTTCAGTCGCCGAAAAAGTCTCCGGCGATGATTAAACGGGTAATCCTGTCCTTTTCTCTTTTTTCTTGAGTCGTAGACTGTTACGCGACACTTCTGCTTGATTTTGATTCATTGTTCTATGCTTTAGCATGATTAATCGATTAGTTGGCATATGCTAATCAGTTAGGTTTAAACTTTCTTGTTTAAGAAATTAATTCACTGATTTAAGTCAAAACCCTGTTCTTAAAGGCTTGCATGACTGATTTGCTATGTTCTGAGTTTGTTCCATGACATTTGTTATTAAACTCAGCCCTAGCACCCATTAGTTCATACATTCTGTTTTACATTAAATTAGCTTTTTTAGTTTGCCTGAATATATAATTGGCCGTTTGAAATTGAAGATGATGTGATGAACATTATTTAAGGAATCTTGACTGGAACTAATCTCAATTTATGATTGATATTTGAATGGAATACTACTTTGATGACTGATATGGTGCTAGCTAATGATTGATTGGAATCTGTCGAAATGTTAGGATGATTTTCGAGTCTAGGCTAATTTGAAAACCTGACCTTTTGAACTTGGACCTCATTGTGTTGAAGGAAGGGAATTCTAAATAAATTAGTTATGGGTTTGCCTTATTGTTAGGAATTTGATTGGGTTATACATGGAAAAGACACTTAAGAGACTTGGTTTTATTTCTGGAAAGCTATATTCCCTTGCCTTATAAGTTTGCCTATTTGAATTTGAAAGATCCGACCCTACAACTATATAAACTGATCCTCTTATTCACTAAGGGACAAGCATTCTGATATACAAGCACTGCATATCAAAACACTAGCACAAAAAATTTCTTCTTCACTCTTAGTTCTCTAAAAAAGATCCTGCTCTCTCTCTCTGCTCTTTTTCTTGCAATATCTTTTTCTGGAAGACATCAAAACACTACCTAAGTCTAGTCTATTTATTGATTACTGCATCTAACAAGGTATAAAATCTTATACTTGTCCCCTGACTGCAACATGCCTATATACATGACCTGTTAGATTTTTTTTTTTTGTGTATGACCTGTTTGGGAGGTTCCATAACCTATCTGCTAACCCTTTCTCTTGCAGCTTGTGTGGATAGTTTTGAAAGCTATACTAAAGTTCAATTTGAAGGTCTTTGAGTGTTGGTAAAAGCCTTCCCTCATGCTGGATAATCAAAGCCTAGGCAAGCTTACCTCTGAATGCATTTAGGGCACTGTTTCTTGTTTCCTCTATGTTCCCTTATCTCCCCCTTTGCGTGTATTCATTTAGGAGTACCCTGCCTGTATTTTGCTTGATCTAAGACAGGTCACATAGCGAAAAACTATGTGTTTGGCCACACAAACACAGGGGCCCTCTCTAAACCCTTACACCACTATGTGCTCGCATCATTTGTTCTTAAGCTCGATTGTAATGTTTAAACCTTGCATAACCATTTCTGGGTAAAACCACACTTTAATGCTAAGTTTGGATTTTGATTTCACTCGTCTAAACCAAAATCTTGATAACAGGTTTATTTTTACATTTAATTGACTGGATTTGACGTGTTTGGTCTTTAGAATCGAGATTTAAGAACAGTTTGTTTAAGTTTAAACCGTGAAGCATGTGATTTTCACAAACAGGGGTCTATTACGTGATAACTGCACTAAAACTAAATCATTCGTGTAAAAACCAGGACTGCCCCTTTGTGTAACCAAGCGGGACCCAAAAATTCTTTTAAATATGGCCTTTTTTGTGATTAAACCAAGTTTTGACAAGCTTTTAGCTTCTATACACTAATCTAATAGTGTATATGAGTGTATAAGCCTTGGGGACCATTATACGAAAATTATATATATTTTCTAATGTTATCACTCAATTCATGTATTTGCATGTTATATATGTATATAATTATGTGTGGCAACCCTTTTGTGCACTTGCTTGTTTCGTGTATCACTGTTTTCAAAACTGTCCCTCTAACGCCTATATTTTCTAAAACCGACCCCAAAAATAAAATATCCATTAAGGTTAGGGCTCGACAATTAATGACGGGTCACACCGACTCTAAATACCTAACATTTTATTTCAAAAACAACCCCCATTTAGTTTTTGAGTAAATCTGAAATTATTTGTGAAAGTGGTCTATTTTTACAAAACTGCCTATCTATGCAAAATCAATTTAAATGCTGAAATTATACAAATAGATTGCTTTTAACATCCTTTTACAAATTTGACCCTCTTTTCGATCAAGCATTTGTGCTAGAGGCCCTAAACGCGATTAGGCGCGTAACGTAGGCCGTATGTGCAAAATATTGAAGCCCAATTGTGTATATGCTACCTAGACTTGTTTGATTATACTTAGTATATAAATTGATTGCGAATTGGACCTTTTAAGTTAGTAATACATATGATAACACGCATTTTGTATAGACATCCCAAAATATATAGACTTGGGCGGGAACCACCTTTCGTAAGACTCGGGGAAGTGCCTAACACTTTCTTCCCCGAGTCATTTGGACTTCTTACCTACTGAACCTCTGAAACTAGACTAGTTTTATAAAGACCTGGCCTTAAACACTTAAGTGACCTAATACACCTTAGAAATGTATATTAGGTGGCGACTCCAACTCTTAACTCAAACGAGTTACCCAGTCAAATCCGAAATCTGACTCGCGTCGAGTTCAGTTTAAAATCGGGTATGACAGAATGGCGACTCCACTGGAGATACTCAAAGTCCTAACCATAACGATTCTTTATTTTTGGGATTTTTATTGCTTATTATCTTGTTATTTATTATTATTATTATTGTTATCATTCGAGACTAACTTCTTTCTTTTGTTTTGTTTTCTTTTGTTTCAACTAAAATGTATATTTTAGTAGTAATATTTTTTAAAATTTTGTATAATGCATTTTATTTGACATATCTCCTCATCAACGTTCACTCGTGCGATATATTAAAAAAAAAAAACAGTTGCGTCTGTTTGACTGTCGTTCCTACTCCCGCAAAGCACCATTCGGAAAAGTTTTGGGATAGGCCGAGTCCGTGGTACAGCCGACGGTCCCAAAAACTTTTCCACTTCCATATTGTCCGTTTGGAAGAACCTTGTCTAAGCCAATTCTTAGTGGAGACGATAGGAAATCATGCATCATGATACCATGTTAGTTGACTTGTTTCCAAGTCTAAAATAAGTCAACTTGTTCAATAATCCAAATGGGGTTTTAACCCCAAAGAGCGTTTGGACATTATTATTTGCATTTTTGAAAATAAACATGTATTGGCCATATTGTTCTCAAAATGGGGGTAGGGTGTTTTTCCTTTTTTTTTTAACTTTTATTTATTTATTTATAGGTCATCATGGCTAAAAAATATCCAAGGTTTGGTATTGTTATGGGTGTTCCTCCTTTGCTGGCACGATGGTAGGGAAATTTGGGAGATCATGGTCGTCTACGGGTTCATAAATACCTGGGAATCTTCCTTTACTGATGGAAGTAGAACCATGTCGTGGAGTTATCGAGGTGGCGGTGACATTTTGGGATGAGCAAAGAACTGTCTTTAGGTTCAATGGCGTAGAGTTGACACTTTTGTTAGAAGAAATAGGTGGTTTATAGAAGATTCAGGTATGATTAAAGAAAAGCGTGCATGGCAAGAAACGACAATCATCATCCCAAAGTTTCCTATTTTGAGCGACTTCGCAAATTGCTTGGCCTTGCCGGAAATGATGCAGTGGGATTCATATAAAAAGGCAGCATACCTTTGTCTTTTCTGTATAAAAAATTTGGTCATGATGGTGCTTTTGACCAAAAGCGTGATGATTTCACTTCCTATGATGATTGGCATAAAGGAAAGATTTTTGCCTTCATAGTTAGGTTTTTGGGTATTATGGTGTTTCCTGAAAGTTCATAGCATTACATTGGGGTACGGTTGATCAAGGTAGTGGAAGTTGTGATGAACGGGATTGACAAACGAGAATGCACTTTGGTACTTATGATTTTAGCTGACATCTATAAGGCTTTGGGACTTTGTAAGAAGGGGGCTAGGTATCTCGAGGGATGTAACTTGTTACTACAACTTTGGTTCAAGGAGCATTTGAAAATAGTGAGAGGATGCGCATAAATACTCAAACCATCAGGCATCAATTGCATAACCAAACCACGCTATGGAGTTAGTACCCTAAAACAATCAAGTAGCGTTGGAGGTTGGTTGAAACTCCTTAATGGCATAACGGATGACAGAGTGCAATGGATGTTTACTTGGTTCCAAACGAACGAGTTCACAATTCGAGCTAATGCCACTCCCTTTTTGATGAGGTTGCGAGGCCTTCAACCACACTTCCCTGGAAGAGTCATGAGGTAAGCTGGTTGGAAATAATG
The DNA here is from genome assembly GCA_037355625.1 of Petunia x hybrida. NCBI lineage: Eukaryota > Viridiplantae > Streptophyta > Magnoliopsida > Solanales > Solanaceae > Petunia > Petunia x hybrida. The sequence continues at coordinate 28,506,626 of JBBBVM010000041.1, forward strand.
CATAATCCAAATGGATTTCACGGGACGATATCAACTTGATTACACCGAGGAGAAGATTGCTTTGGCTGGGGAAATCATTGATAGTTGGAAAAATCATTACATAATGGGTCCGAAATCTATAGAACGAAATCGGTATAAAGCAGGTTGTAAATAACACTATGCAGACTGGTTGCAAGTAGAATTGAGAGGGACGATTACACCGGGGCCGAATAGGAGTGACACTATCGAAGATAAAGAAGTAGAGGCACAAATCAAATACAAGTGGCTAATGCGCAGGGTATCAGAATCAGAAAAAGAGGGATGGAAAAAACGTTCACTTGACTTAGAAAGAAAAGTAGAGGGATTGATGGAAAAACTCGGGCAATGGAATGGCGAGTGCAGTGTCGTGGACATAATTTATTTGTTCACAACTAAAGGTCATTTGGCGGAGGCTTTGGAAGAAGCTCAAGAGATAGTGAGAAAAGCAAAGAAAGCCAGACTAGAGGAGGAACCCGATGTCTAGTTTCATTTTGTCTTTTCATTTTTGCAAAAGATCTTTTATGTATTAGAAATCATAGTTATGAAATTAAGTTTTAGGGGATTTTGAAAACAATTGGCTATGCATGTTTATTTTTTCACATCATTCAAACTTAGGAAGGCTATACGTCCTTGGCATGTTATAGTCCATTAGTAAACCTACGTCCAAATGTTGAAAGGGTTCTTCACCCGAAAAATGACAAAATTGCATCTTTGCATGGATTCGAAGAAATGTTTGCACAAAATATTGATTGTTTGTCTAAGCATGATCAAGACTATAAGAAGGTTTTGATTTTTACCTTTTCTTGTTTATTTTCTGAGTATGGCTGCAAGAGGTACACGACCAAAGAGAGAAGACGGTTCTAAGTGCTTTTTATTGGACGAATTCTAGAGTTGCACTTACCACCTACAGGGAGTAAGTCATGACAATGGCAGTGTGTGAAAAGAAACAAAAAGGAGCTTCAGCCCCTAAGTAGTGAAATCTCAGGTGTAGCAAGTACCAACACAAGCATCAAGGATCCGGAAACAATGTAAATGTCACGTCGCAACGTAATAGGATGTGATGCAACCCGATGCACGAGCAAGCCATTCACTAGGAACCAAGCACGGGAGTTGCAACAGTTGCAGGCCATGTTTGCACAACTGGAGCTACTGGGGCAAGTGTTGGAGGCTTCAGCGCATTTCTGCATGCTTACTGCCTCAGAATATGGGAATGTTCATCGCAATCGGGAGTCATCAGACGCGATCGCGGAAGGCCAAAAAGATGACTATCACGATCGCGCACCATCAGCCGCGATCGCGCAAGAAGGAAATGCAGATCCGCGCGATCGCGTGTCCTCAAGAGCGATCCCGTGTGCGCAGGAGGCTGACATTGGTTGAAGGCCCACACCTTCGTGATCGCGTGACCATAGTCGCGATCGCGAGGCTCTGATTTAATGAGCTGCGCGATAGCGCGTGTTCTTGCGCGAATGCGCTGAGACGATGATCAAAAGCCCACTTTGAGCTAGTGACTTTTGTTTCAGCCTACTTTAGGGGTAATTAAGGCAATGTTATGCCACTTTTAGAAGTACTATATAAGGGCCTTTAAGCCTCATTTGTTGGTAGATTTTTATGACATTAAACCTAGTGAGATTATTGGCTAAGCTGTTTGCTTAAGCACACTTATTTCCTTGATTTGCAATTAGGCTTAGTGTTACTCCCAACGCACACGCAAGTATACGTGGTCGACAAGTAATAAAGTGATAAGTAGAGTATCGTTCCCACGAGGACTATTCAGACTGGACTCCTAACAAACAATTTCTTAACAACTACTCAGGGATCTTTTTCCAATGGTTGAGATTTTACTAACTAAAGAACAGTAATTAGAATGGTAGAAGTGAATTCAAACAATGGAGCAAAAGTTGGTTGTAAACAATATTAATGAGACGGTCCAGGGTCAGATTTACGAACAATCCAGTTGAGTTTTCCAATTGATTCCACTTCTTAAATCCCGGATTACTAACTAACAGATTAAATGTACCCGTGAAAACCTTTCGAATCTTCACGGTCTATGCAGGCTACTCCAATCCCTATATGTCTATGGGTTGAATCACGTGCACGCATTAACGATTTCTGTAATTAGTTAAGCTAGGTGAGCAAGTATATATTTATCCTACTCACAAATTGGTTCCCCGATGCCCGGGTTCACAAACTAACCCTACTCCTTCTTATTGCGTTAATAAATTCCCTCTTTCGAGTTCAAGTAGGTAATGCATAATTATCGAGCTCTAATAATTAAGAAAGTGAAATAAAAAAAGAATAAGTAACCCGTTATGGGATTCAATTAATGGGAATCAATCTTCAAACATCAACTTTCATGAAATACTCTAACCCTAGAACGTAAGAATTAGCTACGCATATTCATAATCACAAGGCAATGAATTGATGAAATAATGATATAAATGATTAAATAGATGAAAGAATAGGAATTAAACCCTTCTTCAATGAAGTATGGTGCTCTCTATTGCTCCAAAGTCTTAACTCCTATCAAAAACTAAGTAAAAGAGTAATTATAGGGTTTACAAAGGCCTAGTAATAAGTTACACCTAAGCCTAGACGAAATAGGAAGTCCAAAAACGCTCCAAGGGCGCTGTAGCTGGCGCCCCGCGCCCCCGAACGCGCCAACCCAGGAAGAACCCGTCGAAATCCAAGCGCTTTAGCCACGCCCCACGCTGAAAAATGCGCCAGAAGGCTGGGCGCTTTTAGGGACGCCCCGCGCCACCTATGGCGCCAGGCCATTTTCCTGCTTCCTTCGTCTGCAGCTCGCGTCGCGTTGTGCCTTCGTATGTTCGATCCAATCCTCAATCCAAATCCAATCTTTTCTTGCTCAATCATGCTCTTTAAAGCTCCAATTGCACTTCATAACAACCTACAATCATACGACATAAAATCAGTGCAAAATCACATTCATTAACTAGAAAACGCGCGAATAAAGTACTCAAACGTGAGGAAATATTAAGGAATTATAGGCATAAAATTCCAAACATCACTTAGACTAATTGAGGATCAATTAGTATAGGTTATTTTGTTTAGACAATTAAGGGGGCGATTAGGCTATCTTTCCTTAATCTATTTCCTTAATCCTTTTCTAATCAATTGGGGGAGTTGCTTGAAAGAGGACTTATGCAAGAAAGCTTGAGCCCATGTGCGGTCCCGGTCATCCTAGTGCCAAAGAAATATGGGAGTTGGCGCATGTGTGTGGATTGTAGAGCCATCAACAAGATCACGGTAAAGTATCGTCATCCTATTCCTAGGTTAGATGACATGCTTGATGAGTTGTGTGGATCTTGTGTATTCTCTAAAACTGATTTGAGGAGTGGATACCACCAAATCCGGATGAAACCGGGTGATGAGTGGAAGACGGCCTTTAAGACTAACTTTGGTCTTTATGAGTGGCTTGTCATGCCTTTTGGCTTGTCCAATGCTCCTTCAACCTTCATGAGGTTGATGAATCATGTGCTCAAATCTTTCATTGGAAAATTTATTGTAGTTTATTTTGATGACATTTTTATCTATAGCAAATCCATTGAAGAGCATACTAATCATTTGAAACAAGTGTTTGATATTTTAAGAAAGGAACAATTGTTTGCTAATTTAAAAAAGTGCTCTTTTTGTGTTGAAAAAGTTGTTTTCCTTGGTTTTGTGGTGAGTGCAAATGGTGTGGAAGTAGATGAGGCTAAAGTGGAGGCCATTAGGGATTGGCCCAGTCCTAAAAGCATTGGTGATGTGAGAAGTTTCCATGGGTTGGCTAGCTTTTATAGGAGGTTTGTGAGGGGATTTAGCACTATAGCCGCACCATTGACCGAAGTGATAAGGAAGGATAAGGCAATTGTGTGGAGGAATGAGAAAGAAGAGGCTTTTTCAAAATTGAAAGAAGTGCTTAGTTCCACACCACTCCTTCAATTGCCAAACTTTGATAAAACCTTTGAAATTGAGTGTGACGCTAGTGGGGTAGGAATTGGAGCCGTGTTGATGCAAGATCAAAGTCCATTGCCTATTTTATGAGAAACTCAAGGGAGAAACCACTTAATATTCCACTTATGATAAAGAGCTGTATGCTTTGGTGAGGGCATTGGCTCATTAGCAACATTACCTTTGGTCCAAAGAATTTGTCATTAGAACCGACCACCAATCTTTGAAATACCTCAAATCCCAAGAGAAATTGAATGTGAGACATGCCAAATGGGTGGAGTTCCTTGAAACTTTTCCTTATGTCATCCATTACAAAAAGGGGAAAGAGAATGTGGTGGTGGATGCATTTTCAAGAAAGTTTGTGCTACAATCAAGAAAGCAAGTATTGTTGAATACCTTGGGGTCCAAACTCATGGGTTTTGAAAGTATGAAGGAGATGTATGCCAATGATCTGGAGTTTTGGAAACTTTATGCTAATTGTGAATTGGAGGAAAGAGGAAAGAGAATCAATCGAATGTGTGGTGAGGAGGAACCTAGTGGTTATGGGGAGAAAAAGAGGTTTCACAAGTTCGAAGGATTCTTATTTAGGAATGGGAAGTTGTGTGTGCCTAGTTCATCTTGGAGGGAGTTCTAGTGAGGGAGGCACATAGTGGGGGACTAATGGGGCATTTTGGAGTGGGCAAGACCATGGAGATTCTTAAGGAGCAATTTTATTGGCCTAAGAGGAAGGTGGATGTTGTGAGAGTGTGTGGCCAATGCTTGGAGTGTAGGCAAGCTAAGTCCAAGTTACTTCCACATGATTTGTACTCACCCCTCCCTATTCCCTTAGGTCCTTGGCTTGATATTTCTATGGACTTTGTGCTTGGACTGCCTAGGACCAAGAGGGAAAAAGATAGCATTTTTGTGGTAGTTGATAGATTTTCTAAAATGGCTCATTTCATTCCATATCATAAGGTTGATGATGCATCTCATGTAGCCAATTTCTTTGTTGAACATGTACTTAAATTGCATGGGGTCCCAAAAACTATTGTTATTGATAGGGATCCCAAGTTCCTTAGTCATTTTTGGAAAGAACTATGGGGGACGTTTGGCACTAAATTGTTATTCTCCACTTCTTGCCACCCCCAAACTGATGGCCAAACCGAGGTTGTCAATAGAACCTTGGGTGCCATGCTTAGACCATTGGTTAAAGGAAAACTTGCTTCTTGGGAAGAACATTTACCTTTGATTGAGTTTGCATACAATAGAACCACGCATACTTCTACTTGCATGACGCCTTTCGAGGTTGTATATGCTTTTAACCCTCTTATCCCCTTGAATCTTACGCCTTTGTCTAGTGTTGTTGTCTTAAGCTTAGATGCCAAGGTGAGAGTTCAAGAGATGAAGCAACTTCACGAGCAAGTAAGGAAACAACTCGAGAAGTAAAATTAAAAAGTTGCCAAAAGAGTGAACAAAGGAAGGAAGAAGGTTATCTTCGAGCGCGGTGATTAGGTATGGGTTCATCTCTGGAATGATAGGTTTCCAAACAAGCGGGCGAGCAAATTGATGCTTAGAGGTGATGGTCCATTTAAAATCCTTGAACGCCTCAACGACAACGTGTACAAGGTGGACTTGCCAAGCAACTACCAAGTGCACAACACTTTTAATGTGCGTGACTTGTCTCCCTTCAAAGTCGACGAACAAGAGAATCTGTGGACAGATTCTTCTCAAGACGGGGAGAATGATGCAATCCGATACACGATCAAGTCATTCACTAGGAGCCAAGTACGGGAGTTGCAACAATTGCAGGCCATGTTTGGACAACTGGAGCTGCTGGGGCAAGTGTTGGAGGTTTCAGAGCATTTCTGTATGCTTACTGCCTCAGAATCTAGGAATTTTCTTCGCGATCGCGAGTCATTAGACGCAATTGCGGAAGGCCAAAAAGATGACTATCGCAATCGCGCACCATCAGCCGCGATCACGAGAAGGAAATGCAGATCAGCGCGATCGCGTGTCCTCAGACGCGATCACACAAGAGGCTGACATTGGTTGAAGGCCCACGCCTTCGCGATCGCGTTACCATAGCCGCGATCGCGAGGCTCTAATTTAATGATCTGCACGATAGCGCGTGTTCCTGCGCGAATGCGCTGAGACGATGATCAGAAGCCCACTTTGAGTTAATGACTTTTGTTTCAACCCACTTTAGGGGAAATTAAAGCAATGTTAGGCCAGTTTCAGAAGTACTATATAAGGGCATTTAAGCCTCATTTGTTCGTAGATTTTGATGACATTAAACCTAGTGAGATTATTGGCTAAGCTTGTTTGCTTAAGCACACTTATTTTCTTAATTTGCAATTAGGCTTAGACTAATTGAGGATCAATTAGTATATTTTATTTTGTTTAGACAATAAAGGGGGTGATTAGGCTATATTTCCCTAATCCACTTCCTTAATCCTTTTCTAATCAATTGGGTCTTGCTTTAATTCTTGTTAATTTTATTTTCGTGTCTTTAATTTTCGTATCAGGATGGCCCTCTCTCAAGTAAGTCCTATGTTCCTTAATCTCTTTTAGTTCTCGTACACATGGAAACTCGCAAAAATATGAAGTGATGAAGACCATGTCTACGGCTAAAGGAGGGAAGTTTCTTATCACCCTGCTTGCTTTTAATTGTTATGTGCATTGAGGACACTACACCATTTTAAGTGTGGGGTGGAAAATTTATATATTTTACTATATATATATATATTGCTTTGTCAATTGACATTGTTTTATTTTTTTCGTGCTTTCTAAAAATAATTTAAAACAAGAAAATTCCAAAAACGATTAGTTTTTTTTAGTTAATATTTCTTAGTTTCTTTTAGTTCTAGTAGTAGATAATAATTCTCCGTTGATTTTCTTATGGCATCGGTTCGTTTTCATAGGATATACTATTAAATCGGGTACTTATTTCATTATTATTTTTTCTAGATAGTTTTTGTCGTTGTAATAGTAGAAAGGACAGAAGAACTCGGGTTTAGAGTCTAGGTCCCTGGTGACTTGTTTGATACTAGTATATTTAGACCTGAGCATGTGGATTATATGCCTTCCTTGTGAGTTTTTGAATTAAATTGTGCTAAAATAAAAGAATAGCCTTGTTTGTGACGCTTAGGCTCAGTTTCATAACTCTTGTGTGCTAAGTGCTTTATGCTTTATTCATCAAGCTTGTTTAACTGCTTTGATTGAGAGTCTGAATTGATCCATCTTGAGTGAATCATATGTCATTGTGTAAGTCAGGTTTTTCACTTGAGTCTAGAACTTGCCCAGAGTACGGTTGAAGTAAAATCCTAGTTTTGCTCGGTTTGAAAAATGATTATAGACCTTCATTGAGTTTGAGGTTTTTCTAGCCTACCCTATGCTTTATTGACCCTAGTCATCCCCTTTGAGCCTTTATCTCGATTATTGGTGTAACAGCCAAAGCCCGCTAGTAATATTGTCCGTTTTGAGCCTAGGCCGGTACGACTTTAAAATGTGTCACTAGGGCCTAATGCATGTGTACTAAATACCCAAGATTACTCTTGTATTATGTCGATGTGGGATACTTAATCCTTAGTTGGAGTGTCACATACACCTCCTCTTATGGACTCAGCGTCCTCGTTGAGGTTTGCCCCGCGTACCCGGGATTCGCCTAGACTCAGCCTTGAACTTGGTCCCATATCAACAAGGCTGACATGGAGTGGCTCTGATACCATCAGTAACAGCCCAAGCCCGCTAGTGATATTTTTTGCTTTGGGCGTAGTCCCACACAATTTTAAAACTCGTCACTAGGGTCTAAGACATGTATACTTAAATACCCAAGATTACTCCTGTGTTATGTCGATGTGGAATACTTAATCCTTAATTGGGGTGTTACAATTGGTAGCCATGTTACAAGCCTTGACTTATTTTGAATTGAATTTCCTATCTTTTGTACACCTTATCTCCTAAAGCACTTGTAAAAATTGCACAATGAGCTGAAAACCCTAAAGCTGGAGAAAAATATTAGTTAGAGTGTGAATTGGTACCAATTAGATGTGAATGAAAAAATAATGTGGAAAAAAAAAGCAAAGAAAATTCTTTGATTGTCTGGCCAACTTTCGAAGAGGAAAAAATGTCATTGAAGGAAAAAAAATGTGAAGTTTGAAAAAAAGAAGCATTCTTTGTGAGCTGAAAAATTGTCAATTAGCATAAATAAAAAGGGAAAGATTGGGTGATGGTTGAAGTTAAATAGGGAGAAATTTTTGAAAGAAGAAAGTGTGCTAAATTAATATTTTGTAAGTGCTTAGGGAGGTTTAGTCACTTTTACCCATATATATCCTACCTATCACATTGCCTACATTACATAAGTCCTATTTGATTTAGAGTCGAGTAGGCTTACATTAGTTGAGATTTACATGAAGGGAAAGCCTATGGTATTTAGGCCTAAATTTGGTCGATTAGGTAAAAAAATTATATTTGTTAGAGAGTTATAAGCAATACAGTAAATATGAAGGGAAGTATAGGAAAATAAAGAGAGAAAGTAATAAACAAGAAAGTAAAGAGAGAGTATAGCCGGATTCGGTGAGAATCGCTTGATGTACTATACAATGTAAGGAGGGTATTTATAGTTAACATTTATATAGTCCTAATTATGGTAAAAATACAAAGACTAATAAGGTTGTGGGACTGTATATTCAAGGCGGTGGTATATAAGAAACCCTAATTAGGAGTAAGGTGGCGGGATGTATACCTTGCATCCTACACCCGTACCGGCTGAGCGTTCGTGGCTTGAGGAACAGGCATGTATCCTCTACGCCCATTGACTTGTAAGCTAAGTCTAGTCTCGTCAGCTGAACTCGTATCCCCGTAATTATTGGTTGCATATTTTTGCCCACACAGTCAGTCCCCCCACTTGCTGAGTTTTGTCATAAATAGTCAGGAAGTGGAAGAGGCGTGATAAAAGACGTAAGGATGCGCCTACACCCGATACTCTTCCCTGGTCTCTTTGCATGTGTCGCATTGAATGCAACTACTCAAGTACGATGACATGCAACCCTGTGATTGAAGGGATTTTTATTCGCATCTTTCCAATGCTGCAACCGCCCTGTCATATCCCGTAATTATTTGGGATGTATCATGTAAGCCGTAATGCTCACGATCTTATGTCTTCAAAAAAATCAGCTTTCCATATAAGACTCCTCCTTGGCTTGTATAAGTACACGATAATTATAGAGCCTTTCATTCATCTTCAAACTTTTTTCAAAAACTTTCTTCCAAAAGAAGCTTTTTCTCAAGCCTTCTCAAAGCATTACTTCTTCGATATGGCTCAAGAAGCAAACTTCCTCCCCAGAAACTTCAGAGTTTTAGATTATCTTCCCTAGCCTTGAATTTTGAAGGTGATGGCTGAATGCAGGGCCACACTACCAAACATGAAGTTGAGAATAATAACCTTTCCAACGAGTTCTACCCATCCGTCATCGCAGAGGATGATATAACTCGTGTCAGGCTTGACTGCAAATGGCCCAACATTTTAGACATCATCGTTCCCACTGTTAAGAGAGAATTTCCACCCATCGTCCTGGTTATTCGATGGTTCATGCATACCCTTTCACTCTGCATCTTAATGAACATGTTCGTTCAATTGTTGAGGAAATATGCCATCAGTATAAAAAAATTTTCAGGCTAAGCTGGGACCTCCGTTTGGAGTTTTTAGGCAATATTGGATCATCTTGCTAGTCATACCAAAGTGAAATTTTCCTTTTGGAATCTTCATGCTATCTGTTCTCCTCGTTTGCACAAAGTGTGTATGCTGACCCTCATCAAGCGAAGAAGAAAAGGTATAGTCTTCAATAGCGAGGATTCTAGAGATCGTGGTTGGGTCCACCGATATATGGCGGTACGAACCCCATCCACTGTAACATCCTCCCTCTTTGCAGAGGTCTTCAATAGACAACATAAGTTACTACATTCCTTTCCTTGTGTATCTTATATCCGTTGCTTTCATGAACTGACTTTTTTTTCCTCTTAGTGAAATCTGTGACTACTCTTGCACTAACCTATAATGAATTAACCATGTGGGTTACAGTGATCTTTATAAGAAATCCTACTAGCACAATGACTTTCGCGGCCCTGGCTGACATGAACGGTTGGCGGATGAAAGACCATGGTAAATCATTTCTCCTGAGTACTTTCTTGATTTCATGCTTCGACCGTTTATCGACACCTTGCTTCGCTTCAGGGGTCTCCCATTATCCGATGCCTGATTTGAAAGAAAACCAGATTGCTACCTCTAGATTTGAGGACATACCAGATTTGACAACCTAGTGGTTATCAATGAGCCTCTGGTGATCTGTGATAGCGAGGAAGAAGTCCCTCGAATGCCCGAGCCTGAAGTTGTCGCTGCTCTATCTTTTGGTGTTGCTACTCCTGAGTCTGGTCGCTCTGTGCAAAAACGTAGACACCTAATTGACAAAACTTCTGAGGCTGAAGAGGAGGTTGGTGAGGGAGATGAAGTCGTGTTGCCATCTGTTCCTCACGAGCCCCCGCCATCAGGTTGGTTCTTCTCATTCTGCCTTTGACTGGTGTAATTTCTTCACATGTCACATAACTGATCACCCACTAAGCATTTGCAGAACCTGCTACATTATCTCATGTTCCCGAGCCGACTAGCTCTCCTAAGCATCGCCCTGGAAAGGAGGTAGTTGTAGATGCAGCTTCCATCGTTGATCCCATGGGCGAACCTCGTGAAGTTGTTATTTCCATTGCTGTGGGAGTTAACATGCCGAGCTGGTTAGTCCCTGCAAGCAGAGACACCTTGCCGACTATAGTCACCAGAAACTTCTCGAGGTTACAGCAAGATGCTCTCTCCGGGTATGTTTCATTTGCTCACTCATTTGCAATGTTATGAATTAGATTTGCACTTCACTCTTTTGAACATCTCTTTTGATATCTGTTCAGGGGTTGATGGTTTACCATGAAATCTTTCACCGAGGGAGCTCGAATGAAACTCTAAAGGAGAAGAATGACGCCATGCGGGGATAGGTCGCTAGTTTGCAGCCCTTTATGGAAAAGGTAGAACATCTGAGAGGGGAGCTCCAAACCATGAGCAAGGCCAACCACTTAGAGCAACTGAAAAACAAGAACCTTAATGTAACAGTGAGCAACGAGGCCCGCAAGCGCAAACAAGCCGTAGAGACTCTTCAGTCGTCCCTCCAAGAAGCCAAGCTTACCGAGAAAGTACATTATGCCAATGTGACCTGCCTGGAAGCAGCTAAGGAAAAGTTTGCGACAAATATTGTCGGAGGTGGAGGAGAAGGTTAAAACTGCTGAGAAGGACACTTCTGAAGTTAAGAGCCTTTCCGCATTCCTCCAAGATGAAAATGATAAGCTGCGAGACAAAGTGGCATCCTTGGGGAAGGCCTTCAATAAGCTCCACAATGATTCCCAGTGGACAAAGGAGAAGATGAATGAACTAGACGCTAGGAACATGGCCGAGGTAGACCATGTTAATCTTGCGGCTGCACTTGCTACCTTACACCGGGTTCGTGACAACCTTAGCTTGGACCTAGCTGCTGAGATTGCTTTGTTAACCAAGCTTGTGGAAAAAGTAGATGCTCAGCTAGGATCCGACCTTGAGGAAAGCTCCGATGAGGAAAGCTCCGAAGAGGCTAGTAGTGAAGGAGAAGATGTCATGCTGGTTAGGGAAACTGCAGTTGGTAAAGCAGGACAATCGCAGAGTGTTGCTATTGAAGGAAGTCCCCCGAGGGCGAATTAGAGTTCCCCCCGCCCCCATTTCCTTTTTGTGACCATGTCTTGAACACTTGCCCGTGTTTTGGGCATATTTGTTATGTTTTGCCCTGTTCTGAGGCTTTTTGACTTGAATTATCTATTACTTTGTTTGTGACTATTTTAATTTCCGCCGTAAATGGATTGTTTTTAGATAATGATCTCGTAAAGTCGTGCCAGCATGGGCATGTACTCCAAGAAATTAGGCGTCTTCTGTTTAAGTGACGGACGTCCTATCTATTCTAATGTCTAGAATGTTTGATAATGAGCCTGCTTGGGCATGTGCATCCGTTGGTTGCGCGCCAGTGGCTGACGGCCTAGATTACGTCTGCGATAGACGGCTTTTATTAGGGCAAGGTCCGTACCCACAAGGGGACGTCTTTAGCCTGTTGTATGTAATGGGGCATTTTTGCATTCAAGCTAGAATATTTGTGCTTGTTCACTTGAGTTTTTTTGGACTTTACTGGCACTATGCCGGTGGGCATCCCTACAAGCATGTTAGTGTAATTTGTTGAAATGACGATTTCAACTTACAATAATGCCTGGTGGCTGAACTAGAAGTTATTTAGCTTTAAGTGAGTAATTTACCCTACTTTTGTAGCAAAAAGTGAGTATATTACTTCAACGTAAGTTGTGGCGGGGCTATGAATATTTGGATCATAGATGCATCTGATTGTAAAACTGACTAAGTAGAATAGTAGTTTTATTGATAAAAGGGGCGCTAGGCCCATGATGTTGTGGGTGAGAACACGTAACATAATTGCTAAGCATGAAAATACTATTATTAAAATTCCAAAAGAAACTAGAGACTTAATTAAAGTAAATACTGAAAAGAATTGTACTTCAATGTGTCCCACTCATTCTCCCCCCAAAACTTTCAATCAACCAGATAGCCGGAGTCGTCGTCTTGGTTGATTGAAGTTTCGAGGTCTTCATCAGCTTCAAGGAGGTTCAGCTCTGGTGCTATGTTGGGGACCGACTCTCCTAAGACAGCTAACTTATAACATTCCCTTGCCATTTCCTGATCTCTATTGATCACTTTTACCCCCCCATTTGGTAGGATACTTGAGCTTTTGATACAGGGTGGAAGGTACTGCTTTGACCTGGTGGATCCACGGTTAACCAACGATGAAGTTATAAGGAACCCCTCCATTGATTACCTAGAAGGACGCAACATGGCCTGCTCCTGGTACGCGCGTTGCAAGATATATTTCTCCAACAAATTTTTCGCAAGAGTTATTGAAGTCATCCAATGTATAAAAACTTGGAGTTATTTTGTCTTCAATTCCCATTTCCCATAGGGTATCCCACTTGATAAGGTTTACGGTACTGCCAATGTCGACTAGGACGTGTTTGACATCCGTATCCCCTATCCTTAGTGTTATAACCAGGGCACCGTGGTGAGGAATGTTGCAGCTGGTGCTATCCTTGTCACTGAACAAGATCATCTCATCTCGAGCGTGGCCTCCATCAGGCGCTACCTCGCTCAGATTTGGATTATTAAATAACATTGGGCCACCAACTATCATATTAACAGTCCTCTTTGGTTCCGGCAGATCTGGAGGACCCTTTGAGCTCCTATTTTTACGTACGTTTGCTTCCCCCTATCTGACAGTAAATCCTTCAAGTATCCTTTATTATGCAGACCCATTACTTCCAGAATCAGAGCCCTGCAGCTAGCAGTCTCGTGCCGTGATCTTTGTGAATGTCACAATAGAGGTTTACGTCTCTTTTTTTGGGCTCTGCCCTCATGTTGTTGCTGAGCCAACATACTTGGACGTCTTTCAAATGGTCCTTTACGAATTCCACGGCGTTGACACGTAGACCTAATTCCTTAAACCTATCGAGTATTCTATCGATGCTAAGCAGCCCCTTGTGAGGGAGCGCAGCTGCTTTTCTGATGTCCTCTCGCTTTTCAACAGGTTTCAGGAAGTCTGGCCTCTAATCTCTTCTGCTTTGCGTCCCTCTATCTCCAGCTCGAGGTTCTTCGGTGATTCCCGTTTTTGACCTTGACGATTAATGTCTTCGGTGATCGGGCGAATACCACCGTTGAAGATCGAGGATTGTTCAGGTTCCAAATGGATCTTCTCATTATATCTCTGCCATAAGGCATTGCATGTCGTCACTGGGTTTTGAGTACGACTTCACTGTAGCTCCTGGGTAGCTAATGAACCCCTGGAGTTCAGACTCTTGCGAAAAGCTACTACGGCAATATTGTCGGGAACTGGAGGAAGCTGCATGTGTTCCCTCTGAAATCTCTCCAAGTAGTCTTTTAGCAGCTCATCGCCGTGTTGCCGGATCTAAAAGATATCTTCCATGGGCTTCTCTCGCTTGCGAGCTCCAGAATGCGCCTTCTTGAACAAATCCTGTATCTGGGTGAATGACTCGATCAAACCTATTGGTAGCTGAGTGTACCACGCAAGGGCTGTTGACACCTAATTTTTTCCCTCCCGTTTTGATAACCTTCTATTCAGATAAAATTATACTGATAACCACATAATTACCCTACACTCGCTCCTATCCTGAGTCACTACCTCATATACGCACACCAATTAAGCTATTTTTAAAAGCATTTGCACAAACAATCGCAATTTTACAAAAAAAATCATATCTTGTCATAATTTCTCACAATTATTTTTGTTTTTAACAAAGCCACCTAAATCATTTTAAAACCTAAATTAATAGGTTTTCTTAATTATTTAGCTCTCATAATTAATTTTCTTATTTTTTATAATATTTATAAGCATTTTATACAATTATTCTACGCATTTATATACATTTTATACACTTATATATATTTTTGTACACCACTTATACATTGTATATACGCATATACATATACACAAATTACACCTCATACTCATATACATCAGCCTCCATTAATCACACATCATCGCCTACGTGGCATCATCTCGACCGTCCACGCATACAAATCCAACGGCTAACATTAAGTTTCCTTTTTTAATTACAGTTTCCACCCCCCAAAACCCTACAAATCTTTCCCATTTCCTCTCCCACGATCAGCCGACTCACCCCTTTCTCTCTCGCGAAGCTTCCTCTGTTATCGTCGTCGTCCGGCCATTATCACCGGTAAAAATGGAAATAAATTTCCTATTTGCAATTCTCGTCTCATCTGCTACAAAATCCACCCATCAATTTACTCATTCGACAAGGATCGAGTTTAACTTTATCCCCGACCCTCGTCTCTGTCACACGAGACAAAACTCTGGCGATCCCTCTTAAACAAGTAGCCCTAATCCTGATTTTTTTCCAATTTGCTCTATGTTATATCCTTGCCTACAATTTGCCTAACCCTATAAATGTTTGCATGTTGTTTGTCAGTTAGGCACAAACGAGGATCTTGTGATTGTCGATTCATATTAATATTAGAATATGGTTGAACTATGTTATTTAATCTTTGAAACCATGTGTTTGTCTATATCTAACCCTCTATACTACCACTGATAATGATAAGTCGTGTTTAAGGCAGATTTTGATCATGTTCATAGTTATTTTACCATTATGTTTGGCCTCCTACTTAGTTACTACAATTGACTCGTGTAGTTTCATTAGTAAAATGTGCATTAGCATGCTCAGCCGATTATTTGTTATAAAGGAATTGATTAGCATAAAGTCTATGTGGTCACTGGTTCTTGTTTCAACTCAGTGTCAAATTGAACAATGTTTCAAACTTTTTTTTTAGTGCTCGAAATTGATACATTCATAGTTTGCACCCTATGCTATCTCTGTTAGTTTCGATCTTGGGAATCTATTGGCAGTCAGGGGATGGGCTATGATTACTCCATGTACCTTGCAATGCACCTAGTCACTCATTCTGTTCAGATACACAATCTTCATACATGCATCACTTACTTAGATTGGAACTGGAATGGTAAATTGACTAGGAGAATATCCAATTGTTCAAATTTGGGATCTGCGATTGGGTTTTAATTGACACTCGAATGGAAAACTACTTTGGTAATTAGCAGGGTATTGAATTTAGGTTTGGTTGGAATATGTTAAGATAATTAAGGGATTTTGGATCCTAAATTTAGATAGGGTACTGATTTTTGAACCTACACCCTATTACAAGAAAGGAATAGGGATATATTGGCCCTAGAATTTGGTTTTATGTGATTTACCTTAATTTTAGGACGTCTGATTTGATTATATTTGGAAAATATGCCTAAGGAGCCCTTGTTAATGCTGGAAGCAATATTTTCTTGCCATTCTAGATTTTTGCCCCCTTTGAATTCAAATTCCACTCCCCACTCCTATATAAACTGATCCTCTCATTCATTAAGGACAAGGTATTCTGATATACAAACACTGCATATCAAAAACACTAACAAAAACTAGTCTCTCTCACTCTTAATTCTCTGGAAAAGATCCTACTTTCACTGCTTTTTCTTGCCCTAGTTTTCTGGGAGCATCAAGCACTGCCTAAGCTTGTTTCTGTCTGCTGGTTACTCTCCTCAACAAGGTATAAAAAATTCTATACTTGTCCCCTAACTGCAATATGTCTATATAGATGATATGTTAGATGTTTTATGTGTGTATATGACCTGTTTGGGAGGTTCCATACCCTCCCCTGCTAACCCTTTCTTGCAGCATGTGTGGATAGCTTTAAGGGTTCTGGTTGTTTGGTAAAGGCTTTCCCTTATTCTGGATAGTTGAAGCCTAAGTAGGCTCTGTTATGAGTGCACACAGGACACCATTCTTGCTTTCCCTCTGCTCCCCTTAGTTTCCCACCTTATTTGTATTTATTAAGAGTACCCTGCCTGTATTTTAGTTTTCCTAAAACAGGGTACATAGCTGAAAGCTATGTATTTGGCCATAGAGGGGCACTCTCTGAACTTTACTCCTTATGTGATGCATCATTCTTAAGAGAAAACAAGGATTCTGCATTAGAACTGGTATTTGGATAATAGACCAAGGTTTAGATGAGTATGCTGTGATTTGATTTTAACTTAAACAAATTTCTCGCATAAAAACTTGAACATTTTTTACAACAACATTATTTCATACTTCTTAGTCGAATGAAATTCAACATATTATGCTTCTAAACTTGATTTTGAAGTTGTTTTGCATGCTTAAATTGTTTTAACACATAAAGGGGCTGGCTGCATGACTATTTGCCTAAACTGAACTGATAAAACTGCCCCTTTTTTGCACGATTGAGTTGGGCCCAAAACTCTTTCAAATCTGGCCCTATTAGTATTTTTAACAAACTTTTAACTCCTCGCTCTTATACACTAACCTTATAGTGTATAGGGGTGTCTGGGTCAATGTGATCAACCATACTAGGCTTATAATTATTTTAAAGGTTTAAACTAAAGCTATCATGTATTTTGCATGTCTATACTTAGATATATTATGCGTGATGACCCTTATATGCATTTGTGTTGTTTCTTGATCCTTCTTTTTAAAACAGTCATTTCTATACACATATAGAAGCAGAGTACTTCTACAAAAATCAACAAGAACGCACAGTTAGTTTCCAAAAATTTTGAGCCTATCATTGTTCTGAGCCATGTTAGTGAAGTGTAGCCAGAGAAGCAGATTGATACTAACGACGATGATGATTTAGAAACTGAGTCCATATCTCATAATTTTATGAATATTATGGAACAAGGTGATCTATCTCCTCGGGATGTTGCAAAGGTAAAGAAACAGGGAAGCAAGTTAGGAGGAAACGTGATAAAAATGTTCCTTATACTGTGGGTGGAGTGAGTACAAGGAGGACAGTTTCAAAATCTATCGGTAATCCATGAATAATTTTTTAATATGGAATATAAGGTTGGTAAATACTCAGATGGCCTTTGAGAGCTTTGTCACGACCCATAAACAAAAGCAATTTTCTTTTATTGCTTTAATGGAACCTTTTCAGCATTATAGGCACATAGATAAATATTATTCATGGCTTAGGATGGGTTTGTGATGGCATAATTTTAATGGTAAATTCTGGGTTTTTGTGCACGTAGACTTTCAAGTGGAAAGAGTGTATGATACTTTACAGGTGTTAACATTGAAATTAATTCAACTTGATGGCTTGTTGGAATTTGTTGCTACATTTGTATATGCAAGCACATATAGATTGACCAGGGTGGAATTATGGGATTTTTTATATGTGCAAGCATCTGATATGGAATCTCCTTGGCTTGTGGGTGGTGACTTTAATGTCATCACTGATGATATTGAAAAATTTGGAGGACTCCCGGTTTCGTATGAAGAAGTTGAAGACTTTAAGCATTGTGTTAGTACTTGTCAATCGATTGACTCGGGCTTCAAGGGTAGCATGTATACGTGGTAGAATGGTAGGCTGGATGATGGGTGTATTTTTAAAAGGCTTGATAGATATCTTGTAAATTATGTTTTTTTTGAATTTATTCCCTCAGCTTGAAGTGGAGCATTTGATAAAGCAGAGTTCAGACCATTCTCCTATTTGGCTACTACAAATATGGATGCTCTAGTTGTTAAGAAGTCATTTAGATTTCTTAATTTTGGGGTGCAACATGAGACGTTTTTGGTTGTTGTGAGGGAGAATTGGTTAGGTTATTTTGGCTCTGGTCCTTTTTATATTTTCCATTACAAATGAAGAAGTTGAATAAGGCACTTTCTGAGTGGAGCAGAAATACCTATGGTGATATTTTCAGGCAGATAGCTATATTTAGAAGAAGTTTCTCTCAACGCACACGCAAGTTTATGTGGTCGACAAGTAATAAAGTGATAAGTCAAGTATCGTTCCCACGAGGACTATTCAGACTGGACTTCTAACAAACAATTTCTAAATAACTATTCAAGGATCTTTTTTAATGGTGAGAATTTATTAACTAAAGAACAGTAATTTAAGTGGTGGAAATTCAGTCAAACAATGGGACAAACTTTGGTTGTAAACAATATTAATGAGACGGTCCAGGGTCAGAGCTACGACCAATCCAGTTGAGTTTTTCAATTGATTCCACTTCTCGAATCCCAGATTACTAACTAACAGGTTAAATGTACCCGTGAAAACCTTTTGATTCTTCACGGTCAATGCCAGGCTACTCCAATCCCTATATGTCTATGTGTTGAATCACGTGCACGCATTAATGAATTCTGTGATTAGTTAAGCTAGGCGAGCAAGTATATGTCTATCCTACTCACAAATTGGTTTCCCGATGCCCGGGTTCACAATCTAGCCCTACTCTTTCTTATTGCGTTCATAAATTCCCTCTTTCGAGTTCAATCTAAGAACCATAGATGATGCCTAATTATCGGGCCCTAATAATTAAACAAGTGAAATCAAGAAAGAATAAATAATCCATTATGGGATTCAATATGTGGAATACAATCTTCAAACATCAACCTTCATGAAACACTCTAACCCTAGAACGAAGGATTTAGCCACGCATACTCATAATCACAAGACAATGATTTGATGAAATAATGATGAAATAATTAATAGATGAAAGAATAGGAATTAAACCCTTGTTCAATGAAGTATGGTGCTCTCAATTTGCTCTAAAGTCCGAACTGTCTCTCAAAAACTAAGTAAAAGAGTATTTTTAATGTTTACAAAAGCCAAGCAATTAGTTACGCCTAAGCCTAGACGAAAATAGGACTTCCAAAACCGCTCCAGGGGCGCTATGGCTGGCTCCCCGTGCCTCACAACGCGCGCAACAAGGCAGAACCCGTCAAATCTCGCACTCAATGGCCATGCCCCGCGCCCCAAAATGCGCCAGAAAGCTGAGCGCTATAAGGGGCGCGGCGCGCCACCCAACGCGCCAGGCCACTTTATTCTTTTCTTCGTCTGCAGCTTGCGTCGTGTCGTGCCTTCGTGTGCGCAATCCAATCCTCAATCAAATTCAAGCCTTTTTTGCTCGATCATGCTCTTTAAAGCTCCAATTTCACTTCATAACAACCTACAATCATATGACATAAAATCAGTACAAAATCACATTCATCAACTAGAAAACGGGCGAATAAAGTATCCAAACGTGAGGAAATATTAAGGAAATATAGACATAAAATGCTAAACATCACCACCCCACACTTGAACCTTTGCTCGCCCTCGAGCAATCACAAATAACTTCCCAACCTAGGTAGAACAGGTCTGCCTATGACTATGGTTGATACCGACCATTGAACAAATGCATACATGACTACTATGGGTCCAACAAACATGCCAACAATTTATCAAACATCAAAACATGAGAACAACCACCCCAAGACAACTCAAATGCACAAACTCGACTCATTGCAACCATGCTCCCACAAAGTCACGCCTACCTACTCAACCAAGAAGCCACGACTTCACCTATCTCATGTAAACCATGTGCCCTCACCAAACAATGAAGCAAGAGAGTGTCCCCCAAATATCACACACAACAATGAATATCAAGAATAGAACGGGGACAATAACATAGAAAGAATTCACTCACTCTCATGAAAAGCTCACATGTCACACATGATCTACCATAGGCTTGCCCGTAGTGTAGGACTCCACTAATGTAGGCTCACTCCAATCGGGATTAACTAGGACTTTAAAAGGTTTTAATGTAGGCAAAGGGGCTGGTAGGATACAAATGGATAATAGTGACTACCTCCCTAAGCACTTTAATACATCACATTCAATTTAAGCACATATCTCATCAAAGCCACCCATTTCACCACCCAACAAATTTCACACACACCTTTTTCAACAAGTAGCAATTTTTCTTTTAAGCACACACTAGCAAGGATGGATATTCTTTTTCTTTTCTTTTTTTCTATTTTTTAATTTTTCAGCTTTTTTTTCTATTCAATTTTTTCCAAACCTTGTCAATGCTCCTTCAATTACTTCACAATTTATCAACTATTTCTCTCATTGGTTCCACTCAAAAATCTCCCAATACTTCAACCACAAACTCCACAATAATATAAAATTATCAATTAAAGTGCTTAAGGAGTAAAGGGTCAAAAGAAAGCAATTTAGAACAAGTGGGTAGGCTCGCGGTGTGGGTGCCAACAAAAGGTCAAAGAGATCACAACTATCAAGGGTGCATATAAGGGTAGGCAAATCAAGGTAAAAGGCTTATCCAAGAAGGCCTGTATCATCTCCCGACTAGAGCAAACCTAGGATTTCACTTTGCACACATACGGGGCAAGTTCTAGACACCAATATGCAAACATGAAACACAATAGAATATGCCTCACAACACACATTGCACACAGTCCACACAAGATGATTCCATCACAACTCTCAAACAAGCAAATAGGGTACAACTTGTGGGAATTTAAGCACTAATGCACAAAGGTTCACAACAAAGTCAAGTGAGTGGACTCAAGCATCTCAAGGGGGTCATTCCATTTTTTCTAGGCATGCATCACAATTTAAAACCAAAAGACACCACAAATAGCACATTCTCAAGTCCAAGTACATCGGTATCAAACAACTCAAAGGCACCTAGCATTCTACCTATTTCTTTCGTCTAGGTCCACCTATAACTAACTACTCTAATCCTAAAAAGAAAGAAAATAAAAAACTACCCGGTTCAAAGGCCTCCCTGTGGAAAAGAACCGAGGTCATAAGAAAAACCACGGGGTGGATGACTGTACCACTAACTAAAACTAAAAATAAAATCTTTTTGAAATTTTTTTTTATTTTTTATATATTAAAGCAAGAAACAAATAAAAATAAAGTCAAGTGACAAAAATAAAAATTGCTAAAATTAAATTCCTAAGGGTACAATCATCCATAACCTCAAAAACTTGGGAAGTCCCCCACCCCACACTTAAAACTAAGCAATGTCCTCAATGCGACAAAAAATAAAGTACAAGAGGTAAAAGAACTTCCCCGAAGGCTCTAGTCCTTGGTGCTAGCATCCTCCAAGCTTCCGTATAGTATGAGGTACTCATACTTCCCCCAACAGATCATCAATATTAGGCAGGGGTCAAGACACCCCATACTTAAACTCGACATTACATGATCCTGCAATTCAAAGAAAAACAAAAACTACGTGACACTATAAATAAAATAATACAAGTACAAACTCGGATTGCCTTCCGAGCAGCGCTTTAGTTAACGTCGTGGCACGACGACACTTTTAGCTCACTTCCAGCATTTATGTCTTCTCTTCTTACGACGAACCTTTGCTCTCTTCCTTTCTTTGAGAGAACCCCTCTTCAACTTCACATGTGATGTGCCATTGCTATCTTGTTCCACATTCTGCTCACACACGTCATTTGGTTTACTTCCATGTTCTTGTTTGACACATTCGATCATAGAGCACTCTTCAACCTTAGTTATGTGCTCCTTCTCAGTATAAACCTTGAAAGTAACCTTTTCTCCATGCGCTCTAACAGCCATCTCTCCCTGCTCCATGTCAATAATTGCCTTCGAGGTGACTAAGAATGGTCTCCCCAAAATGATTAGAGCTTCTCGGTCCTCCTCACAATCTAGGACTACAAAATCAGCAGAGAATGTAAACTTACCAACTTTAAGCAACACTCCTCCAACTTACCATCAGGGTGAGTGAGTGATCCATCTGCCATCTTAAGAGTAACTGAATAATTGCTCCAAAACTAATTGGCATAGAACTATTGCACAAGGTCGAGGTTAGCATGGCCTGGACTCTCAAAGACCGAGTCCCAGTGCAAGGCGTGAATGGCCTCTCCCACACCCCGACACTTCTGCATCAGCTTCCTCTCATCAATGGCTTGCTCGGGAATATATCCCGCAAGCCGCACGTTCTTGTACCACGTTTGGCTTTCGCCCTTCTTGACAAAGGAGAGGCCGAACCTTGTCCTACCACCGGGCCTTGGGATAGGCACCGCATCTTTAGGAACTCTAGCCTTGGCCTTGGCCTTGGGCTTGGCCGGTGCTTTGCCCTTTGCTTTGCTCGATGAGGCCTCGGCTTGTAGTGACCTTTTAGGAGCCGAGGCGGAGGAAGAACCCGTTTTGTAGGATGTTCTAACCATGGTGCCTACATCAAACGAAAATGCCAATGTGAGATTTCAATTCAAGCATAAAGTCAATTGGGTGGGTCACCACCCCACACTTATCGCTCATTAAATTCATCAACAATTCAACTTATAACCACGAGCGACCCCACACTTAGCGAAAACAAGCATTGCACAAATTGCCACGGGCGTGGACTTCATGAGCAAGCTAGTGGGGGTTACAAAATAGCCAATTCTATGCATGTGTAACGCCCAATGTTCAACTTAAGCCTAAGGATACCATTGCTACTCAAGAATTCACAAGGTTAAGCATTTTTCATAGTTGAGGCCTTTTATCAAACACTTGGTGTGCACAATTTTCAATTTGCAATTTCAATGGCTAAAGCACAATTATGAATATAAGCAATTTAAGACCAAATTCTAGTTAACATGCTTGCACACTAGTTAGGGATTTAAACATGGAAAGATGATGTTAACTTACTATGTAATGGAAAGAGAAGGAGGAGAATCACTTACTTGAAGAGTTTAGGATGATTGGAGAAGAACTTGAGATGAATTGCAAGAAATAAGAGTGATTTGGGAGAGTTTGGGAGTGTTTTGATTGAAAAATATGAAGAAAAGGGAAGGGAAATCGGGTGAAAAGGGGGAAAGGAAATTCGGGTCACGGGTCAAAACCCGATTTGGCCCGGATTTTTGCAAGTTTTTTACCTGGTGCCATGGGGGGCGCGGCGCGCGCCTAAGGCGCTCACGAAACTGCCCTCACTGATCTTCCAGGTGCGTTGGGAGGCGCGGGGCCCGCCTACGGCGCCCAAGATTTTGCCCTCACTGATTGTTTCGGTGCGTTGGGAGGCGCAGGGCGCTCCCAAACGCGCCCGAGCAATTTTTTTCATACCGAATTTTTATTCCAAGCGCGGGGCATGCCTCAAAGCGCCCCAGATCCCAGATGAGGTCCTTTTCGAACGAGATGCAATGTGATGTTCCTTCAAGTGGCAAACCGAACCACAATACACTCGACTACATCTCGTTTAGCACTCCCGACACCTACAAAAATGACACAACAAAACAAAAACTACGTGACACTATAAAACACAAAGCAACTAAACTATTACAAGTACAAACTCGGGTTGCCTCCCGAGAAGCGCCTTATTTAACGTCGTGGCACGACGATTATCAATCATGGATCCCTCAAGGTAATGGAGGTACGATGATTCACTGAACCTCCCCAATAATGCTTCACTCTTTGGCCATTCACCAAGAACGTCTTCTCCGAATCGGGGGCTCTCAACTCAACCGCTCCATGTGCGGTAACACGAACTACTTCAAACGGCCCCGACCATCTTGACTTCAACTTGCCCGGAAATAGCTTCAACCTCGAATTAAACAACAACACCAGCTGCCCAGGCTCAAACTGACGATGCTCAATGTGCTTGTCATGCCACTTCTTTGTCCGTTCCTTATACAATTTTGCATTCTCATAAGCATGGAAATGGAACTCTTCAAGCTCATGCAATTGAAGCATTCTCTTCTCACCCGCCAATGCCATATCAAGATTGAGCTTTTGAATCGCCCAATATGCTTTATGCTCTAGCTCAACGGGCAAGTGACAGGCCTTACCATAAACAAGCCTATATGGAGAAGTTCGAATAGGCGTTTTAAATGCAGTCCGATAGGCCAAAAGAGCATCATCTAACTTCATAGCCCAATCCTTCCTCGAGGAATTCACAGTCTTCTCAAGGATTTGCTTGATCTGTCTATTTGACACCTCCACTTGGCCACTAGTTTGGGGATGATAAGCAGTTGCCATCTTGTGGCGAACCCCATACTTGGCCAACAGTTTATTGAACAACCGATTGCAAAAATGAGTACCTTCATCATTGATTATAGCCCGCGGTGTCCCAAAACGAATGAAAATATTTTTCTTCAAGAATTTTACCACCACACTCGCATCATTTGTTGGAACTGCCACAGCCTCCACCCATTTAGACACATAATCAACCGCCACAAGGATGTATTTGTAGCCCTTGGAAGGCGGGAACGGACCCATAAAGTCAATCCCCCAATAATCAAACAGCTCAATCTCCAAAATATTGTTCAACGGCATCTCGTGACGCCTAGAAATAGTACCCGTTCTTTGGCAACGATCACACTGCTTAACAAAAGCATGAGCATCTCTAAACAAAGTAGGCCAAAAGAACCCAGACTGAAGTACCTTTGCAGCTGTTCGATCTCCACCAAGATGGCCACCATAAGGAGAGTAATGGCAGCTCTGTAGAATCGGCTCAACTTCTTCCCTTGGAATGCACCTCCTAGCTAATTGGTCAGGGCCTATCTTGTACAAATAAGGCTCATCCCACACATAAAATCTACTCTCATGAAGGAGTTTGCGCTTTTGCTCAGCTGTAGCCCCAGGAGGATACACATTACTCACAATTAAGTTCACCATATCAGCATACCATGGCACCTCAGCAGCCGCTAAAGCAAAAAGTTGCTCATCAGGGAATACTTCTTTAATCTCAGGCCCTTCATCTACATGATCTCTATTTTCCAGCCTTGACAAGTGATCAGCTACTTGATTCTCGGTTCCCTTGCGATCTCGAATTTCAACATCAAACTCTTGCAATAGGAGAACCCATCGAATTAGCCTAGGCTTGGAATCCTTCTTCTCAAACAAATACCGGATTGCGGCATGATCAGTGTAGACAACAACACGAGTGCTAACCAAATAAGATCTGAATTTATCAAAAGCATACATAACGGCTAGCAACTCCTTCTCAGTGGTGGTATAATTGGATTGGGCTGCATCAAGAGTCTTGCTTGCATAATAGATGGAGTGAAAGATTATTCCAATTCTTTGGCCTAGAACAGCCCCAATAGCATTATCACTCGCATCACACATCAATTCAAATGGCAAAGACCAGTCAGGAGCAATGATGATTGGTGCAGTCACCAACCTTTTCTTCAATTCTTCAAATGCCTTGAGACAAGCATCATTAAACTCAAATTTTACATCCTTCTCCAACAACTTGCACATGGGATTAGCAATTTTGGAGAAGTCCTTTATGAAACGCCTATAGAACCCCTGCATGTCCCAAGAAACTACGCACCCCCTTAATAGAGATAGATGGTGGTAATTTCTCAATAGCCTCAATCTTCGCTTTGTCTACCTCGATCCCTTCCTTTGACACTTTGTGCCCAAGTACTATGCCTTCTTGAACCATAAAGTGACATTTTTTCCAATTCAGCACCAAATTTGTTTCTTCACAACGGCTCAGCACAGCGTCTAAATTCTTCAAGCAGTCATCAAAGAAATCACCAACTACCGAGAAATCATCCATGAACACCTCAACAAATTTTTCCACCATGTCGGTGAAAATCCCAAGGGCATTACATAATCCAAACGGCATCCTCCTAAATGCATAGGTGCCGTATGGACAAGTAAATGTAGTCTTCTCTTGATCTTCAGGAGCTATCACAATCTGATTGTAGCCCGAATACCCATCCAAGAAGCAATAATACTCGTGCCCAGCAAGTCTATCCAGCATTTAATCAATAAAGGGGAGTGGGAAGTGGTCTTTCCTGGTGGCCTTGTTCAACTTTCTATAATCAATGCAAATTCGCCACCCTGTGACTGTTCTTGTAGGAATCAATTCATTATGCTCATTCTTCACCACTGTCATGCCCCCCTTCTTTGGAACACATTGCACTGGGCTCACCCACTTGCTGTCAGAGATAGGAAAAATAATACCAGCATCGAGCCACTTGATAATTTCTTTCTTCACCACCTCCTTCATGATTGGATTTAATATCCTCTGCTGCTCTATAGATGGTTTATGG
This sequence comes from Petunia x hybrida, assembly GCA_037355625.1. Lineage (NCBI taxonomy): Eukaryota > Viridiplantae > Streptophyta > Magnoliopsida > Solanales > Solanaceae > Petunia > Petunia x hybrida. Next base: position 28,533,107 of record JBBBVM010000041.1, read on the forward strand.
CCTTCCTCCAAAAGAATTTTGTGCATGCAAAAAGAAGGACTAATTCCTCTAATATCAGCAATGGTCCAGCCAATAGCTCTCTTGCGCTCGTGCAGCACTCTCAACACCTTTTCAACCTGCACATCAGACAACAAAGAAGAAAGGATCACGGGCAAGGTATTACCCTCACCCAAATAAGCATAACGCAAATGAGCAGGTAAAGGTTTGAGTTCAAGAGTAGGAGCCTTCTCAATAGACGGTTTAGCAGGAGTTAAGGTCAACGGTCTATCAAGCTCCTCAAATTTCTTCCACCCTGGGATAAATTTACTCTCCATATTAAGAATCTCCACATATTCTTCAATTTCATCATCCTTCAGGATATCATCATCCTCACACAAGAGTGCCTTCTCCAGAGAATCAACATTAGAGGCCAAGAATGACCTCTCATCAGCAGTCAACTCTGCATCTACCACTTTCACCATGGACAACTCTTCATAATGGGAAGGAAGCTGGGTAGCTCTGAACACATTGAATACAGCCTCTTCACCATTTACCTTCATAATCACCTTCCCAACTCTAACTCTAATGACAGCATCAGCAGTAGCCAAAAATCCTCTTCCCAAGATGGGAGGAACCTCAGGATCAGCTTCATAATCAAGAATAATGAAGTCAACAAGCAATATAAACTGACCCACTTGTACAAGCACATCCTCAATAATCCCTTCGGGGCATGTCAAAGATCTGTCAGCCAGTTGCAGAGTCACAGTAGTTGGTCGTGGTTCACCCAGGCCTAGCTTTCTGAAAACTGATGAAGGCGTTAAATTCACAGTATCACCCAAGTCACACAAAGCTCGTCCAACCTCATGCTCCCCAATTTTCAAGGGAATAGTAAAACTGCCAGGATCCTTCAATTTCTGAGGAAGCTTGCTTCTAACTCTAGAACTGCACTCCTCAGTAAGTGCAACTGTCTCGAACTCAGTCAGTCTTCTCTTGTTAGCAACAATATCCTTGATGTATTTAGCATATTTGGGAACATCCCGCAAAAGCTCCACCAAAGGAATATTTACCTGAATCTGACTCAAGATCTCCAAAAATTTCTTGCATGATGCATCAACTTTCTGCTTTTGAAGTCTCTGAGGGAAAGGTGGTGGTGATCTCACAATAGCAGGCTCGCGCTGCTTTTCTATCACTTTCTCAGCTTCTTTCTCCACCTCTCTATCAGCATTCGGCTCTAACTCGCCAATAGGCTTCCTTGGCTTTGGGGGAACTTCTTTTAGAACTCTTCCATTCCTCAAAGTAACTGCTTCCACAAATTCTTTAGGATTTTTCTCTGTATCACTTGGCAAAGCACCCCGAGGTCTGTTATTCTGTGCTCCAGCTAGCTGCCCCATTAGTCTCTCAAGCTCTTTCTGAGCATTGGTTAAATCTTTTATTGTTTGTGCCTGAGCTGCTGAATCATCCATGAGTTTTTGCTGTCCTGCAAGAAATTTTCTGAGCATATCTTCAACTGAACTAGGCTGCTGTGGCTGAGCCTGCGACTGTGACTCCTGCGGTGGTGCATTTTGAAAATTATTTTGAGGTTTGTCATTGCCTTGTAGCTGCTCACGGTTATCCCTCCAAGAAAATTTTGGGTGATTACGCCAATTGGGGTTGTAGCCATTACCATATTGATTGCGATTCTGACCCTGTGGCCTGTTCTAATTACCCAAATAATACACAGACTCTGGATTAGATGGACATACGTCAGTGGCATGATCATCTCCACAAACCTCACAAAAGACTTGAAATTGTTGCACTGGAGCTACTTGTTGCTGAGTCTGCGGCAGAGCTAGCTTGCTAATTTGATTAGAAATAGCATCCATCTTCGCCCTCAGATCTGAAACTGTATCTAACTGAAGTACCCCAGCAGATTTTTGCGTAGTAGCTCTACCATCTCCCTGCCAATTAGGATTGTTCTGCGAAAACTTGTCTAGTAATTCATAGGTCTGGTCAATGTTTAAGGCCAGTACTTGGCCTCCAGCAGCAGCATCTACCACGATCTTAGTATGCGCAGTCAACCCCTCAACAAAAGTATGTGCCAGAACCTCATTTGATTGGTTATGATGTGGAAAATCTCTCAGTAAAGCTTTAAACCGCTCCCAGGATGAATACAAAGACTCTCATTCTATCTGTATGAAGGACATAATTTCACTCCTCAGCCGGGCTGTCTTGGCAGATGGATAAAACTTAGCTAAGAACTTCTTAGCCAAATCATCCCAAGTAGTGATAGACCCAGGCTTTTCAGCCTTTAACCACCTCCTTGCTGCCCCACTCAGTGAAAACGGGAACAATGTCAAGCGAACATAATTAGTAGGAACTCCCGTCGGTGTATAAGTATCACTGATCTCCAAGAAATTCTGAATGTGTTGATGCGGATCTTCATGAAGTAATCCACCATATTGCCCAGTCGCATGCAGTAACTGAATCATGTCGGGCTTTATCTCAAAGTTCCCGGTGATAGCGGGCTTCACAATGCTAGATGCCACCTCCCCAGGCTGGGAAGAGCAACATCTCGCACCGCTATTGCTCGTTCTTCTGCCATTTCAGTGGGCAAGGAAGCAAGTACAAGTGCTAGTGTTGCTCGGTCTCTCGCTTCTCTTCTCACACTTCTCAAGGTCCTTTCAGGCTCGAGATCAAAAGGTTCGAGTGGTTCGTCCCTTCTATTCCTTTGCATGCAAAACCTGTTGCCTGAAACAGCACAAGAAACTCAACAAAAAATTAAACCTGAATAGATAATAAGTAATCGTTCAAAAAGAAATCAGTCAATTGTTTAGTCCCCGGCAACAGCGCCAAAAACTTGTTGCTCCCAAGGCACACGCAAGTATACGCGGTCGACAACTAATAAAGTGATAAGTAGAGTATCGTTCCCACGAGGACTATTCATACTGACGCTTAACAAACAATTTCTAACTAACTATCCATGGATCTTTTTTCAATGGTGAGAATTTTATTAACGAAAGAACAGTAATTTAAATGGTCGAAATTCAATCAAACAATGGAGCAAACTTTGGTTGTAAATAATATTAATGAGACGGTCCAGGGTCAGAGCTACGACCAATCCAGTTGAATTTTTCAATTGATTCCACTCCTCGAATCCCAGATTACTAACTAATAGGTTAAATGTACCCGTGAAAACTTTTCGATTCTTCAGGTCTATGCCAGGCTACTCCAATCTCTATATGTCTATGGGTTGAATCACGTGCACGCATTAACGAATTCTGTGATTAGTTAAGCTAGGCGAGCAAGTATATGTCTATCCTACTCACAAATTGGTTCCCCGATGCCCGGGTTCACAATCTAGCCCTACTCTTTCTTATTGCGTTCATAAATTCCCTCTTTCGAGTTCAATCTAAGAACCATAGATAATGCCTAATTATCGAGCCCTAATAATTAAACAAGTGAAATCAAGAAAGAATAAATAATCCATTATGGGATTCAATATGTGGAATTCAATCTTCAAACATCAACCTTCATGAAACGCTCTAACCCTAGAACGAAGGATAATGATGAAATAATTAGTAGATGAAAGAATAGGAATTAAACCCTTGTTCAATGAAGTATGGTGTTCTCAATTTGCTCCAAAGTCTGAACTTCTCTCAAAAACTAAGTAAAAGAGTATTTATAATGTTTACAAAAGCCTAGCAATTAGTTACCCCTAAGCCTAGACGAAATAGGACTTCCAAAAACGCTCCAGGGGCGCTATAGCTGGCGCCCCGCGCCTCAAAACGCGCGCAACAAGGCAGAACCCGTCAAATATCGCACGCAACGGCCCCGCCCCGCGCCACAAAACGCGCAGGAACTTGGGCGCTATCCCTGGCGCGGCGCGCCACCCACGACGCCCGGCCAATTCTCTTCTTCCGCCGTCTGCAGCTTGCGTCGCGTCGTGCCTTCGTGTGCTCGATCCAGTCCTCAATTAAATTCCAGCCTTTTCTTGCTCGATCATGCTCTTTAAAGCTTTAATTGCACTTCATAACAACCTACAATCATACGACATAAAATCAGTGCAAAATCACATTCATCAATTAGAAAACGTGCGAATAAAGTATCCAAACGTGAGGAAATATTAAGGAATTATAGGCATAAAATACCAACATCAAGCGGTCATGGTGTATGAATCGAAATTTGAATTGCATCCTACCAGCACTAACAGAGGGAGGTTAAAGAAGATCCAGGCTGAACTTATCAGATTTTATGCTTTAGAGGAACAATTCTGGAAACAAAAACCAGGCATGCAATAGTTCCAGGAGGGTGACAAGAATACAGTGTTTTTTCATGCTCATACGAAGGGAAAAAGAAAAGTGTTGCAGCTCAGGAGAATTCAGAATTCTAATCAAGACTGACTTGAAAATGATGTAGATATTGCACAAGAGGGAATCAGGTGTTTTCAGGATCAGTTTTCTTAAGAGGCACCTCCCACGGAGTTTGGTATTTTGCAGCACATTCCTAGCATGGTCTCGGCAGAGCAAAATGCAGTATTTATGGCTCTACCTTGTCCAGAAGAGATTAAGAAGACAACTTTTGGTCTTAATGCTAATAGTGTTGTTGGTCCAGATGGATAGGTGCATTCTTTTAGTCTTGTTGGGATATTATTGCTACTGATATTGTTAGGATGGTGCAGGCATTTTTTCTGGGCATGAATTGCCAAAGTATATTACTTCTACTAATTTGGTCCACTTGCCATAAAAGAAGGAAATTATTTCCTTTTCTGATATGAGGCCAATTAGTTTAAATAATTTTATTAATGAGGTTTTTTCAAGAGTGATTCATGACAAGATGTCCAGTGTGTTGCCAGATATTATTTCACCTCAGCAAGCAGGCTTTGTCAAAGGCATGAGAATTGTGAAGAATATTTTATTGGTGTAGGAAATTGTTCATAACATAAGAGAGAGAGAGAGAAGCCAGAAAATGTTGTCATTAAGCTAGATATGGCAAAAGCTTATGACCGAGTTTCCTGGCTGTTTCTGATAAAGATGTTGCGAAAGATGGGTTTTGGAGAAACTTTTATTTATATGGTTTTAGAACTTTATGCAATAACTGGTATTCGGTGATGATCAATGGTTAGGCTCATGGATTTTTTAAATCCACGAGGGGGTGAAGCAAGGTGATCCGTTATCTCCTACTTTATTTATTCTTGTAGCTGAGTGTCTTTCCAGAGCTTTAAATTCTTTGCACATAAAGGAGGAATTATTGAGTTTGGAATGCCCAAGTGGAGTCCATATCTCAATAATTTAGCATATGCTGACAACACCATTATTTTCTCATCTACTGATGAAGATTCTCTTAAATTGGTGATGGATGTTTTATCAGAGTATGAAGCTGCCAGTGGACAGAAAATTAACAAGGAAAAGAGCGTTGTTTATCTGCATCATCAGGTACCTCAGGGGATTGTTGATTCTATTCATGATATTACCAGAATTCCTAGAAGAGAGTTTCCTTTCACTTATTCAGGAGTTCCTATTTATTATGGGCTGAGGAAAAATTGTCACTATGATGAACTTGTTGAGAATGTGCAGAAGAAATTGGATTCCTGGACTGGGAAGCTCTTATCAGTTGGTGGCAGGCTACTTTGATTTCTGATGTGCTACAGAGCATGCCAATTCATCTTTTATCAGCATATGATTTGCCTTCTGGGTTGATTACAAAACCATAGGATATTTTCCAAGTTTTTCTGGAGTAATTCTGTTGGTAATTCTAGTCGACAATGGGCATCTCGACATACTTTATGTCATCCTGTGCAGGAAGGAGGGGGGTTGGCTTTAGAATTTTATATGATGTCTAAAGCTCTTTTTGCTAAGCTTTGGTGGAGATTTTTCACCACCCCTTCTTTGTGGAGGTATTTTATGATGAATAAATACTTGAAGCAGCACCATTCTGTATTAGTGTCGTGGAAAAAATGCGCTTATCTGTGGAAGAAAATGCTACATGCAAGGGATGCAATTGAGCAAGAGCTATGGTGGCAGGTAAAGAGCGGGAATTCTTATTTCTGGTATGATAACTGGATGGGTTTTGGTGCGCTTTATCATGTTACAGGGCCAGATTTTTATTGTGATTTAACTACCGTCGTAGTTAGAGAGGCAATGATGGATAATGCGTGAACTGAGTAGCTACTTAGAGAGCTTTTACCAAAGGACATTGCTGATTATATTCTGATATACATTCGGCCACTTAAGGTTGGGAGGAGCTGGACAGAGCTTTCCGGAAGCTGGATGCAGGGGAAATTTTTTTTTTTTTAAGTTTTGCTTATCACTTTATTAGGCACAAAGAAAAATCCAGAGATTTATACAATCATATATGGTTAAAGGGTCATTTAAGATGTCATTCTTTTTATGGAGATTGTGGAAGTTTAAACTGCCACGGATGAAATGTTAAAGATGTGGGGTTATCAATTTCCTTCAAGGTGTTATTGTTGTGATGCCCCAAATGTCGAGTCCATTTTACATGTATTTTTGAAATCACATGCTACCCAGTACTTGTGGAAACAATTTGCTATGCCTGCAGAATTAAATATTGATTGGCCTGCAATTACTGCAAGTCATTAATTTATGGTGGTATGTGCCTGGCGGGCCTGCTATAAAGGTTGTGTATCGTGATGTCCAAATTTCATTGTTTGGGAGCTCTGGAAGAGACAGAATGCAATAAAACATGGAGGAAAGATGTCGTTTAAAAGGATGAGGTACCAAGTTTTACAAAATATTTTCTATTTTTTGAAGGTAAGGAGGAAAATTTTTCAGCATATTCCATTTAGTTGGGGTGAGTTTATTAAGGTGCTAGAAAATTATTCTCCTTCACCCAAATATACGAAAGTTAATTGGTGTCCGCCTGAGATGGGATGGGTCAAGTGTAATACTGATGGTACATCGAGAGAAAAATCATGGGAGGAGTTCATGGAGGTTTTGTATTAGAGATGATAGGGGAGATTTAATTCATGCGCAAGCAAAGGAATTGGATGATATGATGAGCACTAACACACAGGCAGAAGCTATGGCTATTTTAATGGCTTTGAGATATATTAGGACTACAACATTCTTGCGTATTGTGATTGAAACAGATTCATTGTTTCTTAAGAATATGTTACTAAGAGTGTGCGAAGTTCCATGGCATATTGTTTCTATAGTGGAGGAAATTTGGGAGTTGATGAGGGACAAGGAGATAATGGTGACTCATGTATTTAGAGAAGGCAATAAATTGGCAGACTATTTTGCCAATCTTGTACTTGATAGTGGTGAGGTATGGGTAATAGGTTTCAAGAATTATACGGACAAGCTAAGAAAATTCTTAATGGTGATATGCTCAATGATCCGTAATGCGAGTTAGACCATGGAGAAGATGATTGGGCAATGGGAATGTGCTAGCAGTTGGGAAGATCTTCTAATTTGAATCCTAAGGGAGGAGATTGGAAGACTTTGCTATTAATATTGTTTTTTTATTTTGTAAGTTTATTATTGCTGGACATTGGAGTACAAGTTGGAATATTGGTTCAAGAAGATGGCACTAATATTTTGGCTTCACTGGGCACTTTTTGTACACGCTGTGTGTTGCAATGATGATGTACATTCAGATATTTTGCAGCGAGTTTCAATGATGAGGAGTGGCCAGCGTGTGTACAACTTTCTGGGCAGCATTCTTTGGGATGTTGCAATTCATTGTTCCTGCTATTCTAATATGGTACATGATGCTGCCTGGTACTTCAATTGCTACATGTTTCATCGAGGAGCAGCTACAATGCAAGGCTGTGGATTCATTTCCTCGTGGAGAAGCTCGTTTTATCGACACATTTTTTGTGGTTGCAGCTGTGAATTTTTGCTAGCTAATGAACTACCTGCAATGTTTTATTTTCTTGATGGAATGTTTGGATGTGATGATGGAAGTTGTGGTGAAATGAAGGAGCAGCTGGGATTTTTACTTCGCTCGTGGATATGTAAAGTGAGCACTGCAGCTGTGATTTTCCGGCTATTTGGAGCTTTGATTGTTCGCTTGCCAAGGAGCTTGCTGGAGCGACCTATTTGCTGCCTAGTGGGAGTATTTTCTATTTGTTTGCTTCGTCCAAGGTTGAAGCAGCTTGGTACACTATTAGATCAGCTAGTACAGCGGGACAAGAGTGTATCAATGACGAGTTGGGTTATTATTTTTACTGCTACCAGCTGGTCAGTTTACCATCCAGCTTTGTCTCAAAATATTTTATACATTGGAGAGAGCATCTTGCGCCTATTTTCAGCTTCCTGGATGTCTGTTGTGCTGGGCGTTTGCTTGTGGATCTGGAGCGCGAATCTGCTTGTTGGTGCAATATGCCAAAGGACTGGGTATGTTTTTTTGCAGGTTCATTTTTTTCAAGTCATCAAAATTGGAATGAGAACTGCAGATGTTATGTCTTCCAATTACGACATGATAATACATCATTTTAAAAAGAATGTTGATACATGATGAAAGAGGTGCATTGATACTAAATGGACATTGTCAGAGAGGCATCTTTTTCCAATCTGAGGGCGACTTTACCATTGGTTAGCTTATCTACATGCTGCAATGTCAAAGAAGGAATTAGTTAGAAGCAATATAATACACTATGTACTAGTTTTTTACTTTTTCATATGTTTAGTCTAGCTGTGGTTCTTCAAGTAGTAAAGTACTATTTCAATTTATTATATACTTCTCTAATGGTGGTATCAGCACTTGGTGCTCAACCCATTGAAGGGGGTAGCATAAAGAGAAATAGTACACTTTATAGGCTAGAAGTACATAGTTTTAGTATATTCTTTATATTTTATTTTAAGACTTTATTATTTGTTTTTAGTATTAATAAAATTAGTAACTAAGCTATGAGCTTAGTGACCTTTGCTTAAAAAAAATAACGAAAACCCTTTTGGTTGTTCGGAACTTCTTCGCCTTCTATCAAACATAATATCATTCAATTTCTACAAAAAAAAATTACACATTTTGTTCAAAAAGCACAAACCCGACTGGAATTCTACTCACAAATGACGAAGAAATCGAAAAAACTTAGCTTTTAATTTTAGAGCACAGTTTAAAAAAAATAACTTTGTACACCTTTTTAATCGTCAATGCACTGCAAATATATGTTGTTGTTGGAATTTCGGTGGTAGAATTGCTTGAATTACGATTAAAAAAATGAGGTACGAAGGAGGTATTTGAGACAATTTGAGTGTGTAGTTGATTTTAGAATTTGTGTAAGAGTGAAGTGATAGGAGAGTGGGTTATTCCCAAGAAAGTTAATAAGTTTACGAAAAGGGTAAAAAATGCCCCTCTACTATCAGAAATAAGTTAAAACTATCCTCCGTTAATATTTTTAACCAGCCAAACCCCTACCGTCTTACTTTGTTTTAGTTCTACCCTCAACTTAGACGGAGGGACATGTGGCTCGAGCTAGTTCAATCACCCAAACCAATTATGTATATACCCGGTTCTAACTAAAATCCACCCAAAATTATAACCCATACCCGACCCATTCAGTCCCACTTAATAAAACAACCCTTCATTACCCAAATCCTACTTAAAACGCCTACACTAAACACACTATCAAAGGAAAACGAAAAATCAACCCTATGTCCTCAATTGGCGCTGCTCTCTAGGGTTTCTGATCTGCAAAAGGTGCGATCTAACTTCACTAGATGATTGATTTGTTTAACTTCTTGATGTTCTTATCTCTAAGGTTTCTTAATGTTTTATTACATATTAGGATTTTGTTTGTAATTTCTTGAATATTAGTTGGTCTTTAGCCTTTTCGTTTATGTTTTATTGTATATTACACTGTTGATTATGATATTTCACTTAGAGTTCTCACTATTGCATGGTTGTTAAGGGTAAATGAGTTAGGGTTCTATATTTTTGGGGGGTTGTAAAGTACATTTCGCCTGACATGTAAAATTCTTGTTTCATAGGTGGTTTTGGAAGTTATGGTTTAGGGTTTCGTGAGTTATTTTATAGGGTTATTATTCTGAAGTATGAATTTGGGTCCCCTCATGTGTTTTATATAGTGTGTTTTGTATATTTAATTCTGGAGGGGGGGGGGGGGGGCTTAGTGTGTTGCTTTAAATTGTGGTCCCTTAAATCCATTAGTTTTTGTTGAGTATTAATTGATTACTTTATGGTTGGTGAATTTTTTATTTTCTGATTTATTTTTTATTATTTGTCACATGTGTACAGTAAATAAAATATGGTTCAAGTGGACTTAATTTTTAATCATGGTGGTAACTGGATTAGAGCACCACATGTGTTGTATACTAAGAAGATGGTTCCCTATTGGAAAGGTTATGACTCTGATCTTCTGTATTTTATTGACATTGTTGATGAATACATAAGAAATTAGGGTTTATAGGCGTACAACAACTTCTTGTTTGTGGTCCTTCTGGTAAATTTTATGAGGTACAAGGGGATGATGGTATTAGGGTATTATTGGGTCTTGTTTCTGATGATTTTTCTGCCATTAACACATTTGTTGTAGATGATTATGAAATGACTATTGATGTCCCTAACACAACACATCATAGTGAAACATTCTTATCTTTTTATAATGAGGTTGGTACTGACTGTAGTGAGGGTGAGGATGAAGAAGAGAGTAAGTGTTATGATAGTAAAATGAAAGTAACCTTGTTGATGATGATTATGAATTAGAGGTATTTGCTAGGCAAAAAAATAAAAGCAATATAGCAGAAGGGTTGCATGATTACAAGGAGTTATTTATGGGTATGTCTTTCAAGGACATAGCTGAAGCTAGAGAGCACATGAGATTTTATGCACTAGCTAACAAAGTAGAGCTTAAGCTTCTTAAAAGTGACAAGAAAAGGGTCAGGTATGGCTGTTCATTAGGCTGCAAATTTGTGTGTCCTATATTTAGGGATGGAAATATTCTAGGGGTTATGATTAAGACTTTGAAGGGTGAGCATACTTGTAATACAGCTTTTCATAACATGGTTGTTCCCTACTCTATAATTGCTCAATACTTCAAGAGGAAATTACAGGGTGAACCTAAGTATAAAGTAAAAGAGATGAGGCTTGATTTAAAAAATGTTTTTGAGTTGAATGCTAGTGAAGGGAAATGGAGGAGGGCTAAAAGGGTGGTTCTTGAAGTGTTAGAAGGCAGCTTTACTGATGGATATAACAAATTGGAGGCTTATGCCAATGAGTTAAAGGAATCAAATTCAGGTAGTGATATTTTCATTAATCTGTCTAAAGATGCCTTGGCTGAAGGAAAAGGAAGGTTCTTGAGAATGTATGCCTGCTTTCATGCACTGAAAATGGGATCTAAAGAAAGGTTGAGAACCTTTATTGGGTTGGATGGGACTTTTCTAAAAGGTAAAGATGTAGGACAGTTGCTGATGGCTGTTGGACAAGATAACATGAATCACTTCTACCATATTGCATGGCAGTTGTGGATAAGGAGACCAAAAGAACCTGTACATGGTTCTTGGAGTGTCTCAAACATTCATTAGAGCTCCAAGTTGGTGAAGGTATAACCTTTATGTCAGACATGCAAAAAGGTATGTCAACTCTGATTTTTCTTTTTTTTACTGTTTCTGAAATTAAATTGTATATCTAATTATTTCTATCAATCTCAACTATATAGGGTTTAAGAGAGGCAATCAAGGATGTGCTACCAGAGGCAAAACACAAATTTTGTGTTAAGACACATAGAGGCAAAATGGTGCAAAAGGTGGAGGACTTATGAAATGAAGAAGTTGCTTTGGTGGGCTGCATGGAGTACATATGTGGACGAATTTAGTGATCAACTAGCTGTATTAGGTGCTATGGATGAAGAGGCTGCTGAAGATTTAATGTGATACCCACCCCAGCAATGGAGCATGGCATATCTAGACACTGTGTGCAAGAATTAGGGAGTTGACAACAACTTCACTGAATCTTTTAATGCTTGGATGCTGGAAGATAGATACAAGCCCATTATAAGGATATTAGAGGATATTAGGATCAAGGTGATGAACCGACTGAGAGAGCAAGAGGAAACTGTCATGTATTGGCTTGGTGAAGTGTCTCCATATGCCACATCATTATACAATGAATATTTGAAGATTAGGCACACCGGCATGGTTAACTTCAATAGGGATGATGGTGTTATGAGGTGACAGAAAAAGATGATCAGCATAAGATTAATCTAAAAGAGGGGAAGTGACAGAAAAAGATGATCAGCATAAGATTAATCTTAAAGAGGGGAAGTGCACTTGCAGAACATGGGATCTCACTAGTATCCTATGTCCACATGTGCATTGGTATCATAGCAACGAGGCATTTTTACTCACTTATAAACACAAGATACAACCAGTGAGGGGAGAGAAGTTCTGGAAAATTGATCCTTCATAGGCCATTGAACCTCCACAATACTATAAGATGGCTGGCAGGCCTAGAGTCAAGAGAACTAGAGAAAAAGATGAGACACTCAAAAGGCAAGGAGGCTGCTCTATTTCAAGAAAAGGAAGAGTGATGACCTGTGGTAAGTGTGGATAGTCTTATCATAATTCAGGACCTGTGACAAGCTAACATATTATATCATTTCACTTATTTTAAAAAGAGCATTTCTTTCTTGACTATATTTTTTCCATACAGGCAAGTAAAGGCGAGCAGAAGTGTGTAGTTGATGAAGAGATCGTGCAACCTTATGTTGAAGAGGATATCCATTTGTCAGCCCCTCAACAATCTCGAAGCAGTCAGAGAAGTGCATTTACTTTCATGCCTACCCCAGGTCTACAAAGGAAAAGTTCGAGTTCACTTCCAAATTTCCACAATCCAACCTTTGAGCATGAAAAAGATCCTGCTTTAACGCCTTAGGTTGTTTCAGAGCCACTCACTAGGCTTCAAGCAAGGCAACAGTTCAATAGGCCAACTAGAGGGAGACCAATCAGCTTCAGAGGTGACCACACCAGAGTGAGTGTTCCGACTGACCTACCTTACTCTCCAAAAGGCTTGACATGGAAGGGCAAGACTTCTATGACAACAAATCAGTTAGAAAGGGAAAGCCAACAAAGGATTGGGAAGCTGAAGTCGTGGAAAGGCAAGAAGAAGAAGTAGTGTTTTAAAGTTTGTGGAAGTTTTTGTTTGCTGAATTTGGTTGTCTAATTACTGCAAAAACAGTACTCTTAAATTCTTAATGTCCTTAGGTTTTTGGTTATGCAATTACTGCATGTGCAGCAATACTCTACTTTTTATGACTTTAATTTGGTGATGACAAATGCAGATGGATAATATATTATGACCCAGTTTGTGCAAGTTTTTGGGTTATGAGGTGTGAGAGGTTGGCAATGCTGGGTATACGAAGAGGGAGAGGTAGACCAAAGAATAACTAGGCTGAGGTGATTCGTCATGCCATGGCCCAAATCCAGATCACCGAGGACATGACTGTAGATAGGAATGTATGGAGGTCGAGGATTAGGGTAGAAGGGTGAGTACTGAGTAGTAGTCAAGTGTCTGTTCTCTTATCAGATACGGTATTATATGTATATAGATGATTTACATCGTAGTCTCCACCTCTATGTTTTATTTTTATATTTCCTTCTAGCATTATATGGCTGACTTAATTTTCTAAGTATTTTCCTATAATATCTTTATTTTCCTAGCCGAAGGTCGGCATCCATGTGATCTATCTCAATGTAAATGACAGTTGGTATCAATATGCTAATGAATGTTGCAGTTTAGTTATCTAAAGTGTTAATTTTCTATTTTTGAATTCGTGTCAGTTTATAGTTAGTCATAATCTTACTGGATGTAAGTTGGTTTGTTTGCAAGTGTTAGGGTTATGTCGTTTTGAATGTGTATTAAGTTGCCATTACTTTGAGCTTATGGTTAATCATCGTTTATGGTTGTAAAATGCAGTTTGCACAACAACATTACTAGTTTTAGATTCAACAATTCATATCAATACAAGCTTCACATAATAGTACATGAACTGTTATACTAATCCAGCTACTAGTTTTGTTAAAATATAATGCTGTGACAAATCCAACAAACAAAGCACATACAACACATATGAACATCTTCATCTTGGACATTTCCTTCTTCAAAACAGTCCTTTTTTCCATTTCTTTGTCCAATTTTTTCTTCAAGTTGTCTCTTTCAACCTTAACCGCGGCTAAAGTAGTATTCAAATTTTTCAAGTTAACCATACACACTTCCAATTCAGACTTCAATGAATTGATTGCAGTCATTGCTCTATCAAAGAACTCTTCATCTCGCCACTCCCAATAGCCACACGAATTTACCTACCATCAACCCAATATGAACACTATCATAAATTTAGTTCAATAATTAAAAAGGAAGTAAAATCACAACACTTACCTCAGATTTAGCACACTTGTAGAATCGCCATCCGGGATTAGAAGTTGTACGTGAAATAAACCTTCTCGCGACCTCTCCACAGTGGCACTTCCTTCGTGATGAACAACTATTCTCAAACATGGTTATTATGAGGAATTAAGAGGAACCCAAATTTAGAACCTCGAATGAGAAGGGGGATCCTTTACTTAGTCAAAATATTTCTAAGTAATGGTGAGATTGAATGAGAAGGGGGTTCTTTTATTAAGTGGGACTGAATGGGTCGGGTATGAGTTATAATTTTGGGTAGATTTTAGTTAGATTACACAATTGGTTTGGGTGATTGAACCAGCTCGCGCCACGTGTCCCTCCATCTAAGTTGAGGGTAGAATTAAAACAAAGTAAGGCGGTAGGGATTTGGCTGGTTAAAAACATTAACGGAGGGTAATTTTAACATATTTCTGATAGTAGAGGGGGTATCTTTTTACCCTTTTTCGAAAAGTTTATATACCTTTAATTATAGCCCGCAAATTTTTAAAATAATTATTTAGTCCCCTATTAATCCTAACCAATAAAAAATAAAAAATAGAGAAAAGAAAGATGGGAGGACCTCTAGTTCATTTCACACTTAGAGAGGTCTTTCTAGGGTAAGTTAAAAAAGAGGGCCTTAGCAAGTCTTTTAATAATGAAAAGGGTCCCAAGTTTTAAAAATAGGTATAGGGTCCTCAATTAGGATTAGTTTTATGGGGTAAAAGATGTATAAAAATTTAACCCTCAAATTTTTAAGTTTACACTTTGTACCCTCTACAAAACCCTCATTTACCCCCCCCCCCCCAAAAAGAATATTTCCCCCCCAATATCCCCCCTCCCCGTCGTCCCCCACCACCCCCACTCACTGCTCCGCCGGTTCCGGCGAGTTTTCTGCCGGATTTTTTGATTTTTTGGTTCACTATCAGCTCCCCAAAGTAGATTCAACAACCATTTCCAAGTATATTGTGTTTTTGCAAAAGATTTATTCTAAAAAAATTTGGAAATTGTCAAAATTTGCTCAGCCATTTACAATATGAATCTCAGCTAATCATCGTAGAATTTCAGCCATATTTGGTCTCTGGTAAGCGTTCTTTAACTTATAGTTGAGAAATTTGATTTGAAGCTAAAAGCTACCAGGTTGACAAATTTGAGGAACTGAGTTTCGTTTCTGGTCAAACATCCGTCGACGAGATGTTTGATGTTTAAACATCTTGTTGATGTTTTGGTGCACATCGTATCATATGTTTAAATATATGTGGCTGCTGAGTGTATGTTTAAACCATCAAACATTTGGACTTATATTTAAATATCATGCATGATATTTGAATATCATTCAGGATTACTAAACATCATTGAGGATGTTTAAACATAAATGCAAATGTTTAAACATATGGGCGTATGTTTAAACATCCTAAATGATGTTTAGTAGTCCTGAACGATATCTAAACATCATCGAGGATGTTTAAACATCATTCCAAATGTTTAAACATTTTCAATTATGTTTAAACATCCTCAATGATGTTTAGTAATCCTGAATGATATTCAAACATCATGCATGATGTTTACACATCTTAAAAAATATATAAACATACATAAATACATGTTTACACATTTGTATCGATGTTTTGACAATCCTGAATGATATTTACACATCATTCAGGATGTTTAAACATTTTTTCCAAATGTTTAAACATGTGTATCAATGTGTAAACACTGTAAAATCTTTTTACAGAATGTTTGAAGCAGTACCTTTCATTTTTTGTGAATATAGCTTCTATAAACAACTGTATTATGAAATTTA